>CM038677.1:502964716-504253542 GCA_021605205.1 Aegilops longissima
TCACAAAAAATCACACAAGACTCCTGTTGTTCTATGTTGACACAAGAAAAAAACTTGAAAGCAATAAGAGGCAATGGATATCGTTTCGTCCACAAAGGTGGGACGTTCCCTACCGAAAACCATCATGCTTGTTGTGAGAAGCTCCGGTTTGTGAGAAGCATATACCCAAACCTGCCCCAAATGGGACAAAATTGAAGGAAATATGCCCTAGAGGCAATAATAAAGTTATTATTTATTTCCTCATATCATGATAAATGTTTATTATTCATGCTAGAATTGTATTAACGGAAACATGATACATGTGTGAATACATAGACAAACATATAGTCACTAGTATGCCTCTACTTTACTAGCTCATTAATCAAAGATGGTTATGTTTCCTAACCATAGACATGTGTTGTTATTTGATTAATGGGATCACATCATTAGGAGAATGATGTGATTGACATAAACCCATTCCGTTAGCCTAGCACTTGATCGTTTAGTATATTGCTATTGCTTTCTTCATGACCTATACATGTTCCGATAACTATGAGATTATGCAACTCCCGTTTACGGAGGAACACTTTGGGTGCTACCAAGCGTCCTGGCGTAAGCTGGGTGATTATAAAGGAGTACTACAGGTGTCTCAAAAGTACATGTTGGGTTGGCGTATTTGAGATTAGGTTTTGTCACTCCGATTGTGGGAGAGGTATCTCTGAGCCCTCTCGGTAATGCACATCACATAAGCCTTGCAAGCATTGCAACTAATAAGTTAGTTGTGAGATGATGTATTACGGAGCGAGTAAAGAGACTTGCGGTAGCGAGATTGAACTAGGTATTGGATACACAAGCGATCGAATGTCGGACAAGTAACATACCGATGACAAAGGGAACAAGCATATGTCGTTATGCGGTTTGACCGATAAAGATCTTAAGTAGAATATGTAGGAACCAATATGGGCACCGAGGTTCCGCTATTGGTTATTGACCGAGAATAGTTCTAGGTCATGTCTACATAGTTCTCAAACCCGTAGGGTCCATGCAACAACGTTACGATGACAGTTTTATTATGAGTTTATAAGTTTTGATGTACGAAGTTTGTTGGAGTCCCGGATGTGATCACGGACATGGCGAGGAGTCTCGAAATGGTGAGACATAAAGATTGATATATTGGAAGCCTATATTTGGATATCGGAATGGTTAGGGTGAAATCGGGATTTTTACGGAACACCGAGAGATTACGGAACCCTCCGGGGATAATGGGCCTTAGTGGGTCATGAGGGAAAGAGGAGGGCGGCCGGGGCAGGCGCGCCCCTCCCCCTAGTCCGAATAGGACAAGGAAGGCGCCCCCTCCTCTTTCCCTCCCCTTTCCTTCTCCAACAAGGCAAGAGGGGGAGTCCTACTCCGGTGGGAGTAGGACTCCTCGGCGCACCCAGGGGGGCGCGCCTCCCCTCCCTCCTCTTTATATCGTGAGGCGGGGGCACCCCATAACACACAAGTTGATCTACGGATCGTTCCTTAGCCGTGTCGGTGCCCCCTCCACCATATTCCACCTCGGTCATATCGTCGCGGAGTTTAAGCGAAGCCTGCGCGATGAAACATCATCATCGTCCTGCGCCCGTCGTCTTGTGGAACTCATCCCGACACTTTCTTTGGATGGTCAGGGGATCGTCATCGAGCTGAGCGTGTGCTGAACTTCGGAGGTGCCGTATGTTGGTACTTGGATCGGTCGGATCGTGAAGGCGTCGACTACATCAACAGCGTTGTCATAGCGCTTCCGCTTCACGGTCTATGAAGTGCAGGGACAATACTCTCCCCTCTCGTTGCTATGCCATCACCATGATCTTGCGTGTGCGTAGGAATTTTTTTAAAATTACTACGTTCCCCAACAAAAATTTGTACCACGACATGTTGATGCCGCTCCATGATAGCATGCCAAGTTTCATGAATTTCAGATGAGTTTTGGATTTACTAGCACTACAAAAAAAAGACACATCTGTGACATTTTGGGCGAGCGAAAAAAATTCTGTCATACATATGACACTTCTATAGCGATAATTGTGACAAAACCGGTATCATCATAGATGTGGTGGGCTCCTACTTCTATGACAAAAATCATGACGAGAAAATGGGCTTTTTCGTCTGGGCGGGCGGAGGCGCAGCTGCATGACATTGTTTGGGCCGTCCATGGCGGAAAAAACTATGGTAGAAGCGAGGGAGGAAAATTTGGGGAGTTGCGGTTATGGTGGGAGGTCGAGGCGGAAGCGAAGCGTTTCGCGTTCTCTCGTGTGTGCGGCGTTAGCTCGTGTGTGCGAGTGTTGGCTCTAAGCGAAGGCGATTACCGGCGTGGGGCTCTGAACCCGGCGATCGATCGATTGTTAAATGAACCCGATGGGCGATTCGCCGCTCTGCTGCTAGCGGCGATCGATCGATGGCTGATTGCGAACCCGATGGGCGATTGGATGAGCTGCTGCTAGTGGTGGTGGAGGGTGGTTGAGCAGGACCCGTGGTGTGGAGGGCTGGATGAGCGATGAGCGGTGGAGGGTGCCCGTGGAGGGGTGGTTTGGAGCGATGGCGGTGGGAGGGTGCGTGGTGGAGGCTGGATGAGCGAGGGCCGTGGAGGTGGAGGAGGTCGGCGGTAGCCGTGGAGGTTGGAGGAGGTTGGCGGTGGAGATGAGCGGTATCCGTGGAGTCCGTTTTGCGATGCGCCACACCCCCCGATGAAACGGGACCCCGTTTGACCAGTAGGAGGTCCGTTTAATCCGTTTTGCGATCGCCACACCCTCCCGATCAGCAGGACCCTGTTTACGACCGTGGGAGGTCCGTTTCCTCCGTTTTGCGATGCGCCACACCCCTCCCGATCAACAGGACCCCCGTTTCGACCGTAGGAGGTCCGTTTCCTCCGTTTTGCGGTATGCCAGGCCCATCCCAATCAACAGGACCCCGTTTCGAACATGGTCGGTCGAACACAAGGCCGTTTCCTCCGTTGTGCGATGCGCGGGCCTCGTTTCCATCTTCTGTTCCGTCCAAGCCCTCCCGATGAACACGACCACGCATTCCGTTCCGACCCAGCGGTTGGCTCCCCATGAACACGGCAGCGATCTTTGTTTCTCCGTTCCGACCCAGCCATATGCGTATCGTGGTAGGCGTTCGAGACCCTGCCGTATATGCGTGCGTGGCGTATTTTCTTTCTTGCACCCTCGCCGCTATGCGTGCGTGTACATGCTACGTGCGCGCCTCTCTACGACGCGTGCGCGCCTCTACATCTCGACGCGTGCGGCGCCTCTACATCGACCGGTATGTGCATTACGTTCGCGACCAGAATGACAGCGCTTCGTGCGCTTCGACCAGGTGGGTCGGTATCGGGCACTTCCTTGCGTGCGATGATGTAGCTGGTGGGTCCCGGCGGTCGAAAGCGAATCGTTTTTTTGGACGCACTTCCTTGCGTGCGAAGATGTAATTGGTGGGTCCCGGCGGACGAAATGTTTTTTCGCTAAATCGGTGGCCCGTCCGGTGGGTCCCCTGTCGGTGTTGGAATAATTATTTTGCGGCGTAATAAGGCACTTCCTTGCTGCGGTCGTGGACCCGGTGTCGGCCTCTCCACATACGATCCACGTCCGATGAAATCGTTCCTTGACCACGTTGACCACGCGCGCCGAGAGCACCGAGGCGGTGGGCGATGGCGAGGCCTAGGAAGGGCGACGAGGGAGCGGGAATCTGTGGCGGTGGAAGCCAGCGCCGAGAGAATCTGAGGTTCTTGGTTGGCTGCGGTGTGAGGCTGCCGTCGCGCGAGAACTGGCCAGTGGTGGGAATAGTAAGGCGGTGAGGCCTCAGCGGCTTTATCCGACCCACAGGAGGCAGGAGCATGTGACACGGCCGGCGCTGCTTTGGGTGGTGGAGCAAGAAGACCGGAGGTTGAAGAAGCACTTGGCCGTTGGATGGACATCGTCACGGTCCTTTGGAGCTAGAATCGTTTATATTGACTAAGTTGACAAAGCCCTCCATCCCGTCAACTTAGTAGGCCCTAAGTCAGCCTCCACCAAGGTGGGTCCCGGCTAGTTGGGGGTATTCATTTTTGTGCGTAATAAGGAGGCACTTCCGGTGGGTCGAGCTAACGATGAGGAACATTTTTTCGAAATCGGTGGCCCGTCGGGTGGGTCCAGCAGATCGAGGGCAAGCGTTTTTTCGCGAAATACTGGTGGCCCGTCCGGTGGGTCCCTGCTGTCAGGTGGAGGAATAATTATTTTCCGCGTAATAAGGACGCACTTCCTTGCGGCTGCCGTGGACCCAGCTGTCAGCCTCTCCACGTACAGTATTCTTTCGATGGAATTCGGTCGTTGACCACATTGACCACGCCGCGAGAGCACCACGGCGGTGGGCGGACGGCGAGGCCTAGGAAGGGGACGGCGAGCCGGGAAAGGCGGTAGTGGATGCCCTGCGGAGAGAATCTGAGGTTCACTTGGTTGGCTGTCTTGCCGTCGCGCCATGAGAATAACGGGGGTGTGGGTGAGTGGAGTGGAGGGATGGCACGGCCAGTGGTGGGAGTAGTATGGGGGCGGTGAGGCCTCGGCGGCTGCACAACCCGGCCCCAGGGAGGCGAGGCGGCGGACACGACCGGCGCTGCATTAGGCGGCTGGAGCAAGAAGACCGGAGGTTGAAGAAGCACTCTGGCCGTTGGATGGACATCGTGCGGTCGGTCGAGCTAGAATCGTGCATATTGACTAAGTTGACAAAGCCCTTCGTCCCGTCAACTTAGTAGGCCCACTATCTTTGGGTCCCGGCTAGCAGGAGGTATTCTTTTTTGGGCATAATAAGGAGGCACTTCCTTGCGTGCGAAGATATAGCTGGTGGGTCCATTTGTCGGGTGGTGGTAACGTTTTTCACGAAATCTGAGGCCCTTCGGTGGGTCCCGGATGTCGGTGGAGGAATCATTATTTTGCGGCGTAATAAGGAGGCATTTCCTTGCGGGACCCAGCTGTCGACCTCTCCACGTAGAGATCCACTTCCGATGGATGTCGTTCATTGACCCACGTTGACCCAGGCGCCGAAGCACCAAAGCGGTGGGCGGCGGCGAGCCTAGGAAGGGCGACACGGAGCCGAGGAATACTCGGCGATTATTTCCCTGCGGAGAATCGAGGTTTCTTGGTTCGTCTGCCGTCGCGGAGAATAACAGCATGTGTGGGGTGAGGGTGAGTAGAGGGATAGCTAGGCCAGCGATGGGAATGCGGTGGGGCGGTGAGGCTGCTGGCGGCAACCCGGCCATGAGGAGGAGGAAGCGAGCAGTCCACTTGGCGCTTGTTTGGTGGTTGGAGCAGGAAAAGCGAGATTGAAGAAGCCGGCGGCCGTTGGATGGACATCCAACGATTATCTGAACCATCTGTGGAAAGCCTCAAATCTGTGGAAAACAACATACAACCCATCGCCATTATTTCAAATAGTTTACATCCCATTTGCTAATTCTTACGGGTTTTTGGAGCCCATATTCTTTTTGTTAGCATTACAGCCCATATTGTGTACGGTTAAAAATTATCTGAAATTTTGCATATGTCGGTGCGGTCTGAACTGTTTTAATCCGAAATTTGAGTCACATTCAGACTGATTTTAAAATAAATGTATATCAATATAAAATCAATAAATTGTCCGCATAAAAATCAATGCAATTTAAAATCTCGAAATGAAAAAAAGATATTTGAAACTAATTGCCGGTTTGATGTGTTTTAAAAATGTACAACCCATTTCTCATTACTGATAGGCCATTTTCTCGGCCAGCCGAATGAAGCTCTCCTCGTCTAGCCCAACAGGCTTGATAAAGTGACTTACTTGACAAATCACAAAAAAACTGGGCTAGCCATTTTCAAAAATAAAAAAAAACTACTGGGCTGGTATGTGGTAAACATAAAAGAAAAGGCTGTCTAGACAGGCGAGTGTCCCTTGACAGCCAGTTGACACCACCTTCCGTCTCAAAAACATATTAGATAAATGCCACTCCAATTATGGCGATTCATAAAAATGCCACTGCAATTTCCAAACTTTGAAAAATGCCACTGCAATTTTTGCAAACTTTGAAAAATGCCACAACAGTTTGCAAACTTTGAAAAACGCCACTCCAGACTTCAAAAAATGCCACTAGAAATGGCATGAAATGGCATTTTTCAAAGTTTGGAAATTGCGGTGGCATTTCTCGGAGCATTATCAAATTAACCCAAAACAAAAATAAGCTGGCGAGCTCTTTGGGTCCCTGGTGTCGGCCGCTCGTTGTGCAATTCTCTCGTTTATTGATTCGTTGACAATGGCATGGGACCCGGATGTAGAAATCCACTAGGAGGAGCCATTTTTTATTGGCTTGAAATAAGGAGGCACTTGCTTGCGTCTTGCCATGACCTTGGCGGGTCCCTCTGTCATCCTCTCCGTACAATCATCTCCCGATTGTATGCGCGTCAACTTGCTAGGCCCACAAGTCAGCCTCTAAACCCGTGGAGGACAAATACAACCCATTTAAAAAATAACAGCCCATTCCATACGTTCAAGCGGAAAGTTCAACATTGAGCAAAGTAACAGTGTCGATCCACATATAAATCTTGAACTTCCGTTGACAACCATCATAGCCAAGTTAACTATCTACTCCCACTAGACAAGTACTAACACTCTTAGCTAACTAGGCGATGCGGCGGTACCGCTAAGCGCCCGGCACCGGCGTCTGCGCCTCGCCTCGGACTTGCGGAGGTGCGATAGAGGCGCGTTGCTTTCGCGCGTTGGCCCTTTCCATGCGGCGTGGTCCACGAAGCTTGGCTTCAAGCGGAAACCCACTTGCGAGCTGGTAGTAAAAATCGGCGTCGTGACAGCGTGCGTGCCGACAGCCTCGAGGGCTATTGCGGCGCCCGGCCTCCACGTGGTCGGCCCGATTCGCGGGCGCTCTGCTCGCGACTTCGAGGCGTCGGTCGCTGCTGCTCCATGTCCCGCTGGCGGCGCAAATCGGCGTTCGCTGCTCCTCCGCCCGAGCGATCGCGCTCAACAACTCCTGCTCCTCCGCCATGCGGTCGCGCTCCAACAACTCCTCGATCTGCGCATTGCCATCTAAAGGCAGATAGAATGCCTCCTCCCTCCGTCGCCTTCGGTGAAAAACCGAACACTAGTTCGGCGGTGACCGCCTCGGCGTCGCCTACATGAGACGGCGGGGCATGGCGGGCGTGGCGGCGACGTCGGGCTGGTGGGGCTTATGAGGATATGGCGAGTTGGGTCACGGTGGCCTTTGGAGAATGCGGAAGCAGTACTTATAGGGAAGGTAGCGCGACGGTCGCCGAATTCAATGCATAATGGCTTAGCGCGCCCGACTTGCCGTGGAAAACTAGAAACTGAAATTATGATTGTGCCGTCCCGTCCGTCTGGGTGCATGCGCCCGGCATGGCGGTCAAGCGAGTGCACTCGAATCATCTCCCTCCTTGTCAATAATGATTTCCACAGTTTAAAAAGCCGCAACAATTAAAGCGTATCTTTTTCGCATCAGTTAGCTGCCTTAATTACGGCCGGCTGCATGCGAGCACTCGAGAATCGCTTCATGAGGCGATCTGCGAAGCAGCATACAGCGAGTCGCAGCCGAGAACGCATGCAGCCATAAATCGCTGGAATTAATTAGGCTTAAACTTTTGCATGCCGTTAATTATTGCCATGCCTTGGTCTTGCTGCTTTGCTCACGGGACTAATAAACCGGACGGAGGAGTACCTTGGTTGGTGAGAGGTTTGAATTAAGCCACGCAAACCGGAAAGGAGGTACTAATGCGTGCGTGATCCGCTATTTATTAGTGTAGGATCGAGTAGGTCGTTTCTTGAATTGAGCCACTGCAAACCGGAAAGGAGGTAATGCGTGCGTGATCGCTATTTATCCGTGTAGGATCGATAGTGTAGCTTGTCGGTTTCTTGAGAGGTAGGCATTTTTATCCGTGTAGGATCGATAGTGTAGCTTGTCGGTTTCTTGAGGTAGGCATTTTATTCAAAAACTGCCACCGCATCTTCGTCATAAATAAAACTGCAGTGCGCATTTGTAGGCTAGCTAGTGATCGATCGGTAACTTGTAAACACTGGCGAACAGAAATAAGTAGCTGTTAATGCATCTCAATGATTCACAGATCATATACAAATATGTAGCTCAAAAGCAAAGATCAGCCACTTGGATCTTGCGTCGCAACTAAAACTAACTAATGCGATTCCCATACATAAGATCAACATGTTAATGCATCTCAATGATTCACGGATCATATACAAATATGTAGCTCCAAAAGCAAAGATCTAGAAAAACATCTGTTCTTCCTACTAACATGGATGCTTCTCTTGGCCAACATTGATCTGGTGAAAGACAAATTTGTTTGTGAAGTCTACAATTCCTCTTACAAGCGTAAGTGGTTTCACCAACAATTTGGAACCATGAGAATGAACCACACATGATGGAGGAACATCCACTGCAATATGATTTGGTCTTCTCTCGATCACACCTTGAGACTATTTTGAATACAAACTTTAACTTAGGAAAATGATGCCCATTGTATAATCAGACCAAAGCAATGAAGCACCAAGTGTTGGCGATAAATAATGCAGTACTACTTTTCTGCAGTCCATGAAGTGACTATCAATCTTTGTGTCTATTTTCAAATGGCACTTGCATGCAGTGACTATACTATTCTCTTGTGCAGTTCAACCAAAATTGCGGACACTTTGTTTGTTTGCCAAATAGCAGCAGCGAGACATCTCTCATGCACAAATATCAAGCAGCTAGTAAACATATACCACACCATGTTAGCGATGATGGAAGAGGTGAAATCGATACAACGAAATTGAGCATCCAATCATTGAATCATGTCCTGCACCTCAATGTAGGTCCACCACTGCCAATAAATTCACATACAAACCACTAGTATTACTATCTAATGACAGTACAAAAAGAGTAGCAAGATAGTAGCAAACCATGTACCTTCGTAATGAACAGCTCATAGTGCCACCAATTGGATATAAAGGTTTGGAAAAAACATGCTCCTAATGTTGAACCAGTTGGACTTTTGTGCAGCTCCACTAAAATCGAGCATCCTGTTTGCATAGATATTGAAAGTGTGATTACTATAAAAGTGGCACTAGTTGAAGCATAGACTCACAAATATAAGCATTCCAATTTCTTAATGGGAAAAGGTAGCAAGACTGTTTCTAACCACCTGTTTGAAGGAATAAATAAAGCAACAACGGTGATGTCGGGAAGGCATACATAGTTTTTTTTGAAAAACTGAGCCATTCTGACCTTTCCTCTTCTTTTAAGCAAATTTTGTGCAGTTCTACTAAAATAAAATGCCATCACCGCCTTGACAATTTAGTTACCTTTGTACAAAAGGAAATGACTTAACATTACATCATGATGTCGGGTATGTAGTAGACAGGCATTAGAGACAAACATACAGACCTCCTCCGATAACATAATGAACATTAATTTTAACAAAGGTGTGACTAGCTTTACCGGGATAATTTGAGTGAACTCTACACCCTCTGTTCCTTAATATAAGACGTTTTCGCGGTTCAATTTAAAGTACCCAAACGTCTAGTATTTAGAAAAACAGGTAGTAGTTTTCTTGAGCACATATCTGGGAAAGCTTGCCACACTTTATTTATGTCCATACGCTAATGCAACACCATTCGAATACTACAAATATACACTAATCCGTGGCTAGTGCAACCTTGATAGAGTAGTTAGTTTATTACGAGTGCAGTACAATGGTTTCTTGAACAGATTTCAATAAACTCTAGCTTTGGAAGGTTTCTATAAATTAACAATACAAAATGTAAAGGTAACAAGTTTCAGCATTGGTATACTAGTTGTGCATGAGCATTAAACCAAATACAAAAGTCTGAAGGTAACTAGCATTATTAACTAATGACAGTATAAAAAATTGCAAACCATGTACCTCCAAGGTAAATATCATTTCGAACTCGGGGGGACCTTAAAAATTGCTATCCCAATCTTGATAATCGATCAAACATAAAAACTTGATCTTTCCTCTTGATAATCAAGAGAACAGCCGGAGGAGGAGGTGCCCTCTTGACCTTTCCTCTTGTCTTCATAATTATGCATGCAGTTTAACCAAAATAAAATGACATCAGCGCCTTGGCATTTTGGTGACCTTTGTACAAAAAATTAACTTATCTCATGAAAGTGAGGTATGTAATCTATAAGCATTAACAATGCAAAAATCTGAAGGTAGTAACAAGTTTCATCGTTGGTATCTTGGCTGTGCAACAACATTAGAATGCCTTAGCTGAAAAATCTTTAATACATCCACAATCAACAGCTAACCACTGAAATGATCCGGTGACATTAAATGGCCTTTGCTTAAATTATCTGTGGCATTAGACTAAGGCGGCATTAGTTAAATGTGGCATCACTTTAGCGATAGCATTGCTTGACTTGATGCTTTGGCGTTATACTATGACAAAAAAGTGGCAATAAGAGCATGGGAGGCCCATTAGGACGGTGGGCGCACCGATGCGATGTACCTCCACGGACCTTGAGTGGTGAGGAGGTATGGTTGCCCGAGCAACAAATATCCAGGCAGCATATGTGGATTCGTCCCATTTTGTTCTCTTTAGCCACCTTTTTCCTATGTGAGGACAACAAACCGATCGACCTGGTCATTCTCTATTGCGTTGTCATGCCTTTCTACCCTTCTTCAACCAAGAGACACGAGACTCGTTCCTTAGCTACTGATTTTCCCTTTTCAACCTAGATGCGGGTTCGATGCCTACTCTCTTGGGCGATCAGTCTCCTTCCTTTCCTTATTCAACCCGGACATGCATTAGTATGCATGAAGTAGGGTTTCCTTTAATAGTGCAAATTATGGTTTTCGTCTGCGTGGCGGCGGAGCGAGAGGATAGCAAATTGGGAAGATGGTGGAGTGGAAAAAGATCCACATGCAGCGGCGTGCGGATGGGGCAATAGAACAAGGGTATGGTTGAAAAGAGGTAGCATACACGAGGGTCGGCGGGAAGTGGCCGCTCGTGGTCGTCGTCCTCCGCACACACCTCTGACAGCGATCCCGTTGGCGCTAGGTCTGAGAGGGCGGCCTTGTCGTCGGTCGTGACCTCGCTCGCCGACGACGAGTCGTCAACGCTGCCGTCCTTTTCTTCCCGGCGGATCTGTGACCACCGGTGAGGAGGAGAGAGGGCCGTCTTTTTAGATCTGGAGAGAGGGTGGTAGTGTGAGAAGCAAGTGGGCAGCCCTTGGCAGAAAGCGCTGAAGCTCCAGCCTATATATCTTCTTTATACTACTAATCTTGGAGGTGGAGTAGTGGTAGAGTAGTTTATATTTTCTCTGCGTCTGATACCAGTTAGTCGTGCTTCAAAACTGAGCAGTAGCGCCATTAAAAAATAAAGGCCGATAACTAATGCGGCACCTCGGGCCAGCGGCGGATCGCATTTGCGAAATTACACACCATGTCTCGTTGACATGTGGTCCGAATCCACATATCGGTGAGGCGGCGGCGAGTAGTAGGAGTATTTCGAACCGGCGTGTAGGCGGGCGCCCTTTCGTGAACCGTGGCAAGCGGCAACCGTCCACCGACTCTTCGCCTTTCCCTCTCGATTTGGAACTGCTGTGCATGCGCTCTTCCTCTCCCTCCTCCATTTTCCTTCAGCCCTTCACCCTTTCTTACGCCATTGTTCGATCGTCTTCTCCATGGAGGAACAGGGCGGAAGCGACCCGTTATTCTTGCCCGATCTGAAAGATGGCGTGGTGGAGGAACTCATTGATCGGTGCGGCGTCATCACCTCGGCTAGCATGGCAGGTTCGTTCAAGCCCATTCTCGACTCAACTAATAACATCATTACAAGGAACCCAAGAGTCAAGGCGGTTTGATCTCCCTATCTTCTTCGCCGTGACCACGATGGTGGCGCCGTCACGACGGAGGCCTCGCATACAATGCAAGTTGATGCCGCTTGATAATGATCGTATGATGTTAAGATGCCATCGCTTGAGGGCAAGGCTTGGGCGGCGCAAATGGAGATTGGGTTGTTTACATTGGGTCCAACTGCGAGTGGGAACTTGTGAATGTGTACACTCGTGACGGGTTCCACTTCAAAAATCTCAGCGAGACTGCCCGGAGGTTGAGCACACGGTATTATGCATGCGTTCAAATACAATCATGGTGACTGTCTTCTCGGAAGATAGCAATTTCTCGAGTCCCCAACCGCTCTTGGAATTACAACAACTATGAAGTTGTTGCTATCTTGACAAGCTTGTTGCCGTCGTCGATGGTTTATTTGGATGGATATTGCTCAAAAATCAGTTTATGTACGGATGAGTCTTGTGATGCAATTCAATCTGAGGGCCTTGTGTTTGCTGCCACCACTCGTGGCCTTTGTTTTTACATGGCATCCTCGTTGTTTGATGCGTTTGTCTTCCACCGTAATTATAATTGTTTCATCCACATGCATGCAACCTTCTTCTTGTGTTTCCAAGGTCTGTGAACATTCCACCACCTATACTTGAAGATTTTTATAACCAAGGGAGATGATGATGGTGATGATCACGAGCATGAGACGAGCAGCGCCCATATACTATTTGGCGCTGGCAACTAATTCGATGGATCACCTCTTCTCGTGTGTATACAGCCCTTGATGATGTTCTTGCTAAGGAAGCGGTGTAGTCTCCCATGGTCGCACTCTCGGACCTATTCAACACCCGTTGCATGGTATTGGGATGGATACTAGTGTGCTAGCGCCAACTCCTTCTCCACAGTACAAATTGATAGTCTTGGAAAACTTCGCTCTTCCTTGGACAAAACTATCAATGATGGTGAAAAGCGATCAAGCTGCTGTTGACACAGCGTTACTACCATTTATGAGAAGCAAGCGTGTCTATACCTCGGACATTTGGGTGGTTCCCTACCACAATGCTTGATATAGTAGGCGCTTCAGCTGGATGATCGATCTGCGTTGGTCTCGGATCGACAATGGATGGCCCGTCGAGAGAATCACTTGTGGTTCAAAGCAAGCGTTTCAACGCCGAGGAATGGTTGAGTTGAAGTTCATTTCATTGCTTGTTATTTGTTGTGTGGTGAAAACTTTAGTATTTATAATGTATCCTCGTTGTCGATGTGGGTTGATGACCTGTTGTATGTAATAAAATGATATGCCTGTGATAAACTTACTAAATTTATGAATGGCTTTGAGTTATACGTGAGTGAGTGGTGCGACGAGGCAAAAAATATTTTCGAATACATAATTATGCGTGCATTGCAACAGGTTATCGGATGGGGCCAATCAACAATAGTAGTACACTATTTGTACTAGCTTCACATGCTTTCTTGGCGTCGTGCGGGTGTTTTACTGTAGCCATATTGTACTACGTAACCAGCACCTCGAATCCTCGATACTAGTAGTACTATATAGTAGTACTAACTAGTAGGAGTAGTAGGGTGGCATGGGCGAACAAGCATTCACGTCCGAGTGCGGCTGCACGCCACCACCACGACTTCCATCGACATCATATTTCTTGGAGTCCGTGCTAGAGCAATCTCTTCAACCTCATCGTTTCTCTAACTCAGCCATCGCGCGGCGAGGCGAGGTGGGGTTTGCCGATAGTCGGTTTCCTTAAGCTGCGGTCCCACTTGTAAGGCCAACTGCAGCGCCACGACCCCAAAGCGGACCTCCGTTTTGCACGAACTCAACGATAATTTTGACTAGAAAAGCAAGACCAAAGAAAACAAGAACCACAAGAATACATTTTACTACTCACTGTAAGTTGGATTAGTGCCTTCTCGATGCATTCATTGTTGATCTGCGGAGGCTCGATCTTGCGTGCTTCTTTCTTCTTGAGTGTAAAAAGTAGGCGTTGCTTCCTCGCATCTAGTCTCATGTCTAGCCTCTATTCTAGTACTCCCTCCGGTCCGTTTTCTCTGCGTCTAAGCAGCAACACGCATATACCAAGTAGGAGTATCAACAAGTGCACTAATCTCATCTATAGCCTCTGTGCTAGCTAAAAGTGATAGAACATCTACTAAATTGCGCTCTATCAATATATGGATGTACTCTTCTTCCCAATACAAAACTTGCATCCATTCTACTCCCTCCGTTGCACAATACATGCCTTCTATTTGTCAAAATATATATGTATCTAGACATGTTTTAGTATATAGGCACATCCATTTTGGACAAATGGAAGTCAAGTATTTTGGAGCGGAGGAGTACACAATAAAATTTTAAGTTAGCACAACTAGTCTAATCCGAGAGCACAACCGAAGATTTGGTGGGTTCTTCCTCCTTTTGCCGACCGTGGGACATCCGGCATCCAGGTCGTGTCATGAAAGAAAATAGAGTGGTAGTTGATAAGTTGAAGCCACGAGATGTGCATCTTAGGTTAAGCTGTAAATAGAATCTTACTACTCTTGAGTAACTCCAAAAGCGGCCACGAAGATCTTTCTTGGATTTGTTTTCATCACCAACACGTCGAGGTGAAAGATGTGCAGGTTCGATGGGTCGCTTGCGTTTTCAGCGACATGTGGGACGCATGTGAGCAAGCAGACGATGGGCTCCAGCGTCCGCTGGCTGGCTGAGAGAAGAGATAGAGGAGTCTGAGCACGGACTGCAGGAAATTTGTTCTCGTTGTACCTCGATATAGGCTCAATATAGTGGGGTGGCATGGGCCATAACTAGCATTCACGTCTAGCACTACGGCACACGCCACCCACATGAGTCCCATCCGACACCAATTTTCTTGGAGTCCGTGCTACAACCATCTCTTCTCCCTCCTGTTTTCTCAGCCATCGCGCGGTGGGCGGGGTGGGGGTTTGCCGATAGTCGGTTTGCTCAACTACGGTCCCACTTGTAAGTGAAAATGCAACACGCCGCATTCCGCTTGGCGGCGTGCGGACCAACCGTGTGGGGGTGCGACGCGAACACGGCAGGCTTTTCCTTTTGAACTCGTAACTTGTAAAATTTGGTTCTGCTCCATGGCGCGATCGATAGATAGAAAATAACGATTTTGCCTAGAGTAATGAGAAGTTTGGTTCTGGCGCCGTTCATGCATAGATGCGTCTGAAAATTATGAAGTTGATGCGAAAGGTAAGATAATTACTGTAGTATCATATACTACTACATGGATTTGTGGAAGATAAAAATACATACGGATCCATCAACGACATCCTCACGCCCTAGTCGCGGGTCACCAACCGGCGTGTGAGGAGCAGCGGCGTTGGCGGCGAGCTCAGCGTGCTTACGAGCAGTCGTCCAAGGTTGCCCTGCGGTCCAAGAAGGCCAGCGTCCTATCGTCCTCCTCTTGCATGCGTGAGGCGTGGGTGATTATGTCCATGGTGTCTTGCTGCGCCCGAGCGGCTGTGGTGGCCGCGACCTCAAGGTGGACATTCTCCGGTGTGACGGCGAGCGATCGCGAGAGGCCACCGGTCGTCGAAGAGGTTGTCACCATAGTGGCCGTTGAGGTGGCGGGCATCGCGAGCACTGGGCGCGTCGGTGAAGGCTTACGTCAAAGTCGTCCGCGAGCTTCTTGCGACGGTGAACTTGTCGAGAAACCGGCGAGGACCTCGTCGAACAAGGAGACAAGCTGTCGTCCAGCGGCCCCTCGCCTGCCGGCCTCAAGCAATACTACAGAGGCGTTCCTCGTTGCGGGCCGCGAGGCGGCGTCGTGGACCATCTGGCACAGCCGGTGATGCTCGCGCTCATCGCCTCCATGGGTCTAGCTTAGCTTCTACTAGTCAAGCTGATCTTGCGATTCGGTGATCACTCTTGCCCTTGGTTAGCGTGCGTGGGTGCGTGGGATTTCGTACTACTCCTCGGCCCTCTCTGCACTTTTGCCTTTGGCTGTATGATAGGTGGGCCAGCCACCCCCAGGCCCGTGTCATTCACCCAAAAGCAGTTGCCGTAAGTCAATGAAGCTCGCCCCCCTCCGTGCGGTGCGGTATAGTCATCTCACGGACCTCTAGTTGGGGCCAAGCGAGAGAAGTTTGATGTTCTTGGTTTATTGGTCCCCTTTGCATTTTGCGCCAAGTTTTGACCTTTGATTTAACTAATAAAATGTTAATGCATGTAAACAAAAATGTTGTGTAAGTCACATTACGAAAACCAAATAATCCCAAAACACTTAGGCACGGTGCATTAACTCCCTCCTTGTTTCTTATTTACGTGACATATCAACCAATGAGAGATGTGGGCGTGCATGCTTTCAATGACTTGAGACTACCAAACATGACATGCAGTGTTTAGTTCATTGCATGTAATCCTATTAAGACTCTAGTTAGCAAGAAAACATTAAGTTCTCTCGCCGATAGGAATAAAACACCATGTATTTATTTAGAGAGGAGTAGTACATTTTTGTGACATGCATTACTAGATATTGCTAGTCAAATACTAAAATCCAGATGGGCGTGGTAGTACTCCTAAATCCAGACGGTGGTGCTACTAGTACTAGTAGTAGTACTACCAATGTAGTACTCCTAGGAGTACTAACCTTTGTACTACCGTTGGTCAAATTATTACGTCTTGCTCCTCACGGTGAAGTGACAAGACCTGCTTGGGAGATGACACACGAGTATAGGCGCCGTGTTGGCATACCATAGTCAGCCTCACCGTCTGCAGTCACTATCATCATGGCTGTAGAGCTAGCCTGCTTACAACTAGCCCTGTTAGACATAATTTCCCGTGCGTAGATGCCCGTGCATTGCGGAACACCAAGATTGGGGTGGACTGCTCGGCGTGACCATCGCGCCAGATTTTCCACGGCCTTCTAGATGTGGTGGGGAGGAGATAAGGCTGATTGTGAGAGACAAGGAGTTGTTTGTAAATAGGGAACAAGTGCGGGCATCTTTTTGCAAAAATGGAGAAGCTTGGTTTGTATCGTCGGATCTAGATCCGGCGGCTATTGGTGAAAGATGGGAGGCACAACATCATCACCAACTCGGGACCTGTTTGATTCGCGAGGATTTTGAAAGCGAGGAATAGGACACGACAATATTACAAGTTTCAAACTGATATTACAAATGTTAGGAGTAATGCTGCACCTAGGAAGAGGAATTACTAGGAAGTTCACGTAAGAACTTTCGTTACTTTAGGTGGATGCAGCGTTATCGTACAAACTAAAATCCACATACGACAAGTCACTAATGGGCAAATAAGTTTTGAGTCTCGGCCACTTGATGTTTCAAAAACAAATTCAACCTGCTGAGAGACTTTGTCATTTAGGCTTAGGCGCTTGCGGTGATCAACCGCCATTCATTGTTGCGCGAGAGAAGGCGCCAAACCTCATTACCTTGAGCACACTTGCCTCGAACAAAGAACACTGGCCAATTTAATCTCGGATGTGCTGCCTCGGTAGTCGATCAAATCAATTTACGTAAGATGGAGATCAAGGCATTCGATGAGATTGTTATAGTGCAGCACATTTTTCACTTTCGGGTCTTTTTTATACGCAAAAGAAGAGAACATATTAGAGCAGCTGGCTGCATAAGATTGCCGTGTCATCAAGAGGTACCAATATCATTCGCTCATACGATAGGGTTGGCTGGCTAGTGATATTTTTCACTCTCTCTCTCTCTCTCTCTCTCTCTCTCTCTCTCTTTTGTTTCCTCTCATTTAACTAGGAGCACGTGAAGAGCTTGGGCATTTGTTGCCTTCCACTATGTGGCGATGCCATATTTACAAAAGTATGCCACATAATACGCATCGATGTCAAATCAAAAGATTTTGGCACCGCTCTCGCGATGTGAGAGAGTTGGCACCGCTGTGCACACAGACCCACATGTATAAACAAATCAATCAAACCAACTACACCAGCCTCTCACTCTCCCAAACAAGTGTTTTTATTGCCTCAGTCCTCTCTCTCTCCCATGCAGTGTTTTTCATTCGTGAGTTAATTTGGCACGAGCAAAGTAGGTGATCCAGTTGGGGCACCGGTGAGCAATGGAGGGCATCGATGCCAAATGCATCACAAGTGAATTTGGCACATGTTTTGGCCTACATAGCCCACTTTTGTACTCCCTCCGTCCCAAAATTCTTGTCTTAAATTTGTCTAAATACGGATGTATCTAGTTACATTTTAGTGTTAGATACATCCGTATCTAAACAAATGTAAGACAAGAATTTTAGAGACGAAAAATCTCTCGTATTTAGTATAAAATTTTGACCATAGATTTACCTAAGAAAATGCCAATGCATGTCACTAAAAATTACACCATTTGAAATTATGTTCAAATCTGAATCCAACGATATAGTTCTTAGTGACATGCATTAACATTTTGTCGATTAAATCTATGGTCAAATTTTGATACTACAAAATTGGAAGAGTAAACCGGGGACGGAGGTAGTACTTGCCCTTAGGGTAACCATAGAGTTCTTGGAGTAGTCTAAGTTACTTTCCACTATGACTAGCCTAGGCTACTATAGTAGTACAACATAAAAATGATGCAGGTGATCACGTGAGAAAAATACTAAAACATTTCTTTCGGTGCGGTGCGTAGATGTAGTTTTGAACACTACACTTGTCATCGTAATTTGGGAAAATTACGAAAAAATTGAGCTACGTTGTGATTACCGTTTACTAATAGGAAAGAAGTTTCACCTCGATGAGTAGCTTCTCCGTGCATGGAAAGCATGTAAGGAATCCAACAACTTGATCCAGATTGGGGCGATAGATTTTAGTGCTAAGATCTTCACATGCGCATGGACTGGGTCAAGCTTGTGGGAATCATTTTACGGAAGGCGGTCGTAAATACATCAAGAAGAAATTTAAAAATGTGAATTTCAAGAAGGCGGAGAAGAAGATGAGTGTTGTACACGAGCGATTACGGATCAATAAAGAGTTAGGAGAATTTGGCGAGCGAGTACACCTGCATTTGTCAATTTGGTAGCGTCAATGACCCTGATTTTGTTGGACCTTCTAGATCCGATACAAGCAATCTCTCAAGGAAAGGCGCATTCTCAATGACCATAACGTGGAACAGCTGGAGTGATCTCTTCCCAATTGATGTCTTGTTGCGGGGCCAGCAAGACACATAAATCCATCGGAGATTCGTCGGCGATGTGGAGGCTAATGAACCCGTGGATCTGCTCAAGGCGAAGGTACTCGGCTTGATACAGCTGCGAGCAGGTGCTCCATAGCCTTCTTGAGATGACAACGTCGAAGAGGTCGAGCTGCTTGAGTTGAGGAGAAGAAGAAGGCGGTAGCGGCATTAATCTGGGGAAGATAGCAGGAGCTGAAGCTGGCTGGCCTTGGCGTTGGCGTGGCGGGGCGGACGGCGGCGAAGGCGACATCGTCCAGCTTCAAAGCTGAGCTCCTCGAGCTGATCTAGGGCGGGGATAAGAACCACTCGTCGAACTTGGGTTGGACCTTGCGGTTGGTCTGAACATGCGGATGTCAAAGGCGTCTGGCTGGCCGAGTGCGATGAAAGGATCTTGGAGACTGCGGCCATGCGTTTGCAATCCCGTCGCGAGGCAGCTGTCGGCGGTGAGGTTGAGGGGGCTTGGCGCGCGGGCGCCACCGCCGGGAAGCGAGGCGGTCCATACGGCAGATTTGGTGGGGAGGAGGCCGATGATGGCGAGCAGCATGTCGTCGGGAGGCTCTTGATGAAGTCGAGCTCGCGGATCACGGTTTTAGCTCGGCGGCCTCCGCTTGTTGGCTGCCTCGCCGTCCATCTCAACCGGTGGCGATGCGGTGTACCGTGTGCTGGTGTGTGTTGTGTGCTGGGTGTCTTGTGAGTCGTCATACATGCATGCCGCCGCCCGCGGTGGTGAATTGTCTTGTGAGTCGTCCTTGCGCGCAAGAAGTTTGTCCTCAATCGCCCTCAATTTACTAGCGTGCGGGGTGCTACCCAGTGGTTTCAACTTTGTTTCCTTCACGCGTGTCGAGATGGGCCTCTAGTTTACTTATTTTCACCCTTGCCACATGGGCCAGCACACCAAGATCTGAGAACACGGTGACAACGCAGCATGTGGATTGGTTGACGGTCAACTAAACAATATCTGAGCTATCTGCTGACACGGTGGCGTATAATCCGTCGGTATAGAGTTCGAGTGAGAGGGAGGCCCGTGAGAGATAGCGAGAGAGAGAGAAAGAGCTACTCCCTCCGTTCGATAATGTAGTTACAACATTTTTTTGAAGTCAAACTTTTGAAACTTTGACCAAGTTTATAAAGAAATTACTTATATCGGCAATACCAAAGATAAATGATAGTATGAAGTAAGTACATGTTGTGATGAATCTAATGATCGTTCAGATGTAAATGTTTTCTCCACATATACCTAGTCAAACTTTTACGAGGTTTGACTTTTCAAAACATCCATATGCTTATGGGCGTGTGAGTCCTGACGAGAGAGACGAGAGAGAGAGAGAGAGAGAGAGAGAGTGAAAAAAGTGTGTGTGCGTGTGTGAAAGAGACATGGACAACACACGATAAAAGTGGAGAAAAAGCGTCGTGTCTTATGCAAACATATCACACATGCATCTTGACAAGCGGAGGCAAGGTGAGGAGATAGTGTGTGGTTGTTTGGAACCGAGAGAGGAAGACCCTAGCACGTGGCCAAGAGGGTCGACAAACAAGGAGAGAGGTCGAGAGAGGCGTCGGAGAAAATGCAGACATGGGGAGGAGAGAGTGTATGTTTGTCATAGAGATCCCACGGAGATCGTGATGGGACTACATGGGTGGGAGATCGAGTGACAAGGTGTGTGCGCGATAGAAGATGCCCGAGAGATATCGAGATAGGCGTATGGATGGAAGGAGACAATCGTGTGTTCACGATGGCTAGTAAGAGATAATCATACTTAGGAGGAGTGCTTGCGCCTATGGCCTGTTTGGATACTCTAACTCAGTTAGAGGTTAGAGTTAGATTCTAACCTGAACTAACTCTAAGTAAAGAGGTGTTTGGATGGCAGGGTTAGATGGGGCTTGGATCTGTGAGGCACCTTCACAGGCGGTGCGAGAGGGAGGGAGGGAGAGGGCGAGAAGCTTGAGGAAGTGGGGAGGGATCTGCTGCGGGGAGGCGAGAGAAAAAAGTGTTTATTAGTGGTCCGAGAAGAACTAACCCAAATAAGCACCTCTTGGATGGGTTAGTTTTTTGGATGGGTTAGATGCATCTAACCTAAACTAACCCTCTGTTTGGATCTTTTGGGTTAGTTGACTCCAAACTAACCCAAACTAACTCTAACCCATGGATCCAAGCAGGCCTATGATGGAGTGAGGATTATGGTACTTAGGGGTGCGTGTCACATGGAGAGAGAACAAGGCGGAGAGTGTTGGATGGGTCTATATGTATAGCCTTGGCGAACATGTGTATGTGTGAACAGGGAGATATAAGGCCCGTTTGGCTTGCGTCGTGAGCATCTTTTGCGTGGCACAGGGGTTGTGGCTGGATTTCATGCGCTTGTTTGGTTGCTACCTGTGAAAAAGAAAGCCCGCTGGGCTGGGTTCCTGCACTTTAATTGCTTTGGCTGAACTCCGGACACTTGCAAGTAGCTTAGCCCAGCGACCGATTTGAGCGCTGGCCGTGCACAGTCATGCGACCACGAGGCTAACAACAACATGGATGGATATTAGCATTAAATAATTGATGCATGGATTGATTGATGGGGCGTTGATGCTTTGCTGGCGGGCATGAACCAAGCGCTTGCACCACACAAGCTGGCGAGGCGAAATATTTTACATCTCACGTCCACACCGGCGAGTACCGACCATCAAGGCATGAGGTCAGGTCACGAACCAAACTGACCAATAAAGTTTGAGAGAGATTGAGGAGCCCGATAAGGCTGAGTGGTGCGTCGAGATAGCTGAGAGGGAAAGAGATATTCCATCCGCTCGATAATGCGGTGCATGTAAATTTTTAGAAGTCAAACTTTGGAAACTTTGATCAGGTTTACGCAAATGTTATTTATATCTACAATACCAAAGATACATCATACAAAACTACATCTCATGGTGAATCTAATGGTATATGTTTGCCGTACTAGATGTAATTCTTTTCTCCACGTACATGGTCAAACTTTGTGATGTTTGACTTTTCAATAAATCTATATGCTATGGACGGAGGTGAGTGCCTCGGTCGAGACAGATCAAGTGCGTGTGAAGGAGAATGAGTAAGTGTGCAAAAAGAGTATGTGTGTGAAAGAAAGTGACAACAAGCGATAAATTAGAGAGAGAGTGTGTTTTTCGTTTCTTATGCGAACATATCACGCATGCATCTCCGAGATGGAAGCGAGGCGAGGAGATACGAAGATAGCTAGTGTGTGATTGTTTGCAGCGGAGAGAGACACCCTGTAGCACATGTCCAATAGAGGTCGGCCAACAAGGAAAAAAGGTCGAGAGGGACACATGGATGGCATGGGCGCATGGGGAGGGAGAGAGGTGTGTTTGTGATAGAGATCCCTCGAGATCGTGAGGGACTATATGGGTGGGAGATCGAGGGAGTGCGTCTTGCGATAGAAAGATGCCCGAGAGAAATCGAGATAGACCATGCACATGTTTGTGATGGAGACTAAGATTAGCTAGTCATATACATATAGGGGGACTGCGTGTGCCTACAATTGAGTGAGAGACCATCATACTTGGCTAGCTGGGCATGAGATTGTGTGTGTGTGTGTGCGTGTGAGATGGAGAGAGCGAGCGATGGAGAGATAGAGTTTTAGATGGGCCTATCAGTGCAGTGAGATATGCATGTGTATGTGTGACCAGGTGGATGGAGAGTTTGAGAGAGGGGGAAGAGCTCAGAGGCGACATAGTGGTGCGTGAGAGAGTTACGGGCAAAGAGCCAAGGAATTTGTGTGCGTCGATGAGTGCACCCAAGATATCTAGCTTGGACTAGCTAGAGTATCATACATAGTGTCTTGAGAGAGACCTATAGATGGTGTATATATGAATGCGGACTAGAAAGACCCCCCCCACACACACACACAGAGAGAGAGAGAGGGAGAGGGACCAACAAGGTTTTTGTGTCGGATGCGTGCGACAGAATTGAAGATTGTCGGCGAGAGAGTGAGAGAGAGAGAGAGAGAGAGAGAGAACAGGAGTCGGGGAGGGGGAGGTCGCGTTTTATGCTCAAAGACTGATATAAACTTGCATTCAAATATTTAAATTGGAGACCATGTTATGCGCAATCCACACATGAACGGATATATCGTATATCAAACAAGTTCATTAATTTGACTTTCAACATGTTCATGGAGTACTATAATCTTGTACAACATGCTACTCGATTGAGGTGTTCAATTTTGGATTTAGTTCACTATTTTGACCTCTTGAGCGAGCTAGTTCATTGAATCGAGATATTTCATTTTGGGTTTGATTCGCGTTTTTGAGTGGGTCAACTATTTGTCATATAGTAAATCGCTAGCTAGCGAGCATGTAAAACACATTACTCCGAGCATCATCTCTCCATCTAAAAAAAGTGGCAAGCTAATATTTCAAAATTTGATTGAATCGACTTGGTAAGGTGAGCGTGGATGCTCGTTCTCCCAAAATTTGAGCGAACCGTTAAACATCCTCTCTGCTTTCGGTGGAATTAGCGCCGAGCAAATAAATGGGAGGCGAAATTACCGTCCTATGTGGGACACGCATCAATTGGCCCGTTGTACATCGAGGTAGGTTAAGTAACTTCATCCAAGCGCCTTCTCCTCGGCGAAATGACATGTGCGAATAATTCATAAACCATGGTCGGCAAAACACGCTCTCCTCGCTTGAAATAGCTCGCGCCCACTATTTCAAAACACGCTCTCCTCTTGAAATCGCTCGCGCCCACTATAGTTCAAAACCGCCCTCCTGCTTGAAATCGCTCCGCCCACTATTTGGGGAGAAGCAAAGTTACTCTACTATCCCGACCCTCGGTACACAGACCCAAGCCGAGAAGCCTATAGGCAAGGTAGGCTGTAACTCCCCTCACATTTCAGACAAATCGTCCGTAAGACATGGTTCCTCCTCCCTCCCCCCCCCCCCGCCCCATTCATACCTCGTGGGCATCAAATCACCTTCTCCCAGGAAGCTCCCTTCTCCCGAGCATGAAACCTCAGCCCCACCTCCATGGCGCCCCCCGCACCAATTTCACAGCCGCCCTCCTCCCTAATGCGGAGGCGTTGTCCAATTGCCGTCGTGCCTTTGGGCGTGTGCCTCTTACTCCGTCTTCTTGGTGCTGCCTCGATGGCGGCCGCGTGAACCGTCTGGGCGATTCACCCCGCCGTTGTTCACGGCGCGGGCGGCTCAACCGGATCCGTCGAGTCTGGCGCTGCTTCAGCGTAGCCGTCGACCGTCGCGACATCGCTCTTTCCCTGCCGCGGTCACCACCGCAGCAGCGCCCGGCCTCACCGACTCGGCAGCTGGACCTGCCTACTTCACCATGCCGCCGGATAGGTCGCACCCTCATCTGAAATCACTTTATTTAGGCGTCGGTTGTCTGAATTTTATTACGGGCCAATCGATTCCCAATGGGAAGCAGCACCCCTCGGCGGCGGAGCTCCTAGGCTGCCGGTTGGCTGGTGTCTAACGTAAGGTGCGGGGCGCAAGTTCGCCGTGGAAGCAGCGCTTAGATGGCTATCTTTTAGAGTTGCGTGGGTTGAAGGTACTGCCGCGCGGATCTGGATGATGGGGAGTCTTTGTGGATTGGCCGGGGCGGCGCAACCACAGCAGTCGGTGGGGGCGGGGCGGGGTTTTGGCGGGGCCCACAGACGGCGGAGGCAGGCTGCTCTGCCGTTGGTCGCTGGCTCTTGGGAAGATTCGAGCAGTGTCGGCCGGGAGGCACAAGGCGGCCATCAAGCCATCCGGCGTAGATCGGACGATACCAAAATAAAATAAAATCGTGTGACCCCAATTTAGTCTTGATCAGCAGACGTGTGACCACTCTCGTACCTTGTTGTTGATCTCTTAGTGTATTTCTTGGATCAAAGAGATATGTCGTTCTTAACTTTATCGTTATCTGCATCTTGAGACACACCGTCTTCCGACTCACGCAGCTGCTCCAACAAGGAAGCATACACGGAAGGAGCTATAGTCCCCACTCAGCAGTTCCTGCATCGAATCGCGTGCCCGACATGGACAGCCACAACAAGCTGCAGGGCCATCGACAAGTCAGCACATGATGCTCACTCCTATGGATGGCAGCCGGATAGGTTGTACCCTCATCTTACTTGTGTGCAACATTTATGGCTTTGTTATTCATCTAAGCACGGAAAATAGATCATCACATTTCTTTGTATATTCATGCTGATCTCTTACGGGTCTTGTTAGGGAGTTCACGTTGTTCCATAGTTCAGCTAAGATACTTGTTCTTTAGGTAACGTTGTTCCATAGTTATCATCCATCAGCCAATGCTATCCACAGGCTGGTGATTATAGTATTATACCACTTCTAGTATTACCTATGTTGTTCTTTAATACTTTTGTGTGCCATCTAGTTAATCTAAGTACAAAGCGATACATATTACGTAGCTTTCATCATGTTCTCCCTTTAGTTTATGAGACCTGTTGCTGCTAGTTAACCCCAGTCCTACTATTTATGTCGTCTCCTCAGGCACTCATTTACATAAATCTAACTACTAGTTGTCTTCCATGCATATGAGATATAATTGCACACTTGATATATCCACAAGAACCTCACGGAGCAATGTAAAGGCCAATAAACTTGATGTCAATGATACCCAATATGATGGAACATGTAAAGGCAGTTCTTGAAGACTTGCGAGAAAGATGATGAATCCTCTTCACCCCACAAGGTCCTTGCTCTAACTTGGCACTGTGATATGGGTACAACATGCATATAATGTCTGGAGTGTATCTACTCTGTTGCAATGCCATGTGCTTAGCATGCTGATCATGCATGTAAATATGTCATGCCTTCCTGTTTTTGATACCTATTCCATTCATGATAACATGTTTTCAAATTCAAATCTTGTCATTCTACTCTATCGCAATGCCATCTGCTTAATTTGGACATCATGCTTCGAATATCTTATGCATTGTTATTCATCGGTATGTACTTCATCATACGCCATACCATGTTTTTTACATTGAAGTGTTGTTCTAGTGCTCTGTTGCAATGCCATCTTATTTTCCCAATCATACGTGTATGTTGCCTTAGTTATTTCATCGTATTCCGCTAGCATATAGTTTTACATTCAACTAGTTTTTTTTGCTGTGTTGTCTGTCGTATCCTAGCTCTTACACCATACTCCCTCCGTCCGGATTACATGTTGCGAAATGGATAAAAAGGATGTATCTAGAACTGAAATCGCCTAGACCCATCCATTTTTTCGGATGGAGGAATACATGTCAATATGTCATGCCTTTCTATTCTTGATACCTATTCCATCTCTCTGTATGCATGTTTTATAATTAAAGCACCATTCTTCTATACAAGGCATGCAAGGGAAAGGCGACTATGTTAGAATCTGAAGGGTTACAAACAAGGCCTTTGCAAAAGATCCAAGCGCGAGGAGATAATAAACCAACTCCGGTTTTTATAGATCTTGCTCCGTACGAGAGAAACCCAACTCCTCACGATAATAAGCAGATTCGGTGGCCAAAGAACTAGTCCGCTCGATCGAGCAAAAATATGTCAACTCAATTCTAAGAAGCGTGTGCGTATCCTTGCATCATGAAATTTTATAGCATGCTGATCATATTTTCTACATGTTTCTTACCCATCTCTCTTTTAGAAAATAAGCTTACGAGATAGAAGAATTTCTGCAATGGTATCGTTTATGAGGAAAGATTCTTGCAGAATTCTCTCGTGCTCAATGTAGATGTAAGTACCTGTTGTATATCACTATATTTTACATCAGCATGTATTTTGTTAATCGGCGTGAATCAACCTTTATCGATCTAAATTTAGTTGTAGCAAAATGTATGATTAAAGGCCACAATGTTGATTTTGTAAGGAAAACTGCACTGGTAGTTTTGCATCTGAGCTGCATGAGTGTACTATCTCATATCGGTGGGTTTGAATACTTTGGTTCTGCAGTGGGTTTTCGGTGTTTTTTCTTGTGTTGTCTGTCGTATCCCTAGCTCTTACATCATACTCCCTCCGTCCGGATTAAATGTCGCGAAATGGATAAAAGCTGGATGTATCTAGAACTGAAATCGCCTAGACCCGTCCATTTATTTCGGATGGAGGAATACATGTCAATATGTCATGCCTTTCTATTCTTGATTACCTATTCCATCTCTGCTTTGTAGCATGTTTTATAACTGAATCACCATTCTTCTATATAAGGCATGCAAGGGAAAACGGCTATGTTAGAATCGAAGGGTTACAAACCAGGTCTTTGCAAAAGATCCAAGCGCCGAGGAGATAATAAACCAACTCCATTTTCATAGATCTTGCTCCGGCCAGAGAAACCCAACTCCCGATAATAAGCAGATTCCGGTGGCCAAAGAACTAGTCCGCTCGATCCGGCAAAAGAATGTCAACTCCATTCTAAGAAGCGTGTGCGTATCCTCGCATCATGAAATTTTATAGCATTCGATCATATTTTCTACATGTTTCTTACCCATCTCTCTTTTAGAAAATAAGGTTAAGCGATAGAAGACTTCCTCCATTGGGATCGTATTAGAGGAAAATATCTTGCGAGAATTCTCTGTGCTCCAATCTTGATGTAAGTACATTGTATATCACTATATTTTACATCAACATGTATTTTGTTAATCGGCGTGAATCTAACCTTTATCTGATCTAAAATTAGTTGTAGCAAAATGTTAAAGGCGCCAATGTTGATTTTGTAAGGAAAACTGCACAGTAGTTTTGCATCTTGAGCTGCATGAATGTACTATCTCATATCACGCACATTCTTGAATTGTAGTGCTTCTCTGGTTGCCCATTCATTCATTGTGTCAATGTTGCTTTCGTACTACCTTACGGCTGATGATAGTTGTGCCATATTGTGTTAATTTGGTGTAGGCTACTTGCCCAAGCGTTCGTTGTGTCAATGTTGCTTTCCTATTATCGACTTGGCCAATGATAGCAATGCTAGTGTGTTAATTTTGTGCGAGGCTCTTTGAAGATAAGAAGACAAACTCGAAAACAGCAAGGCAACCCCATTGTTTCTTTCCGATAAATCTAGGCCAGGTAATATGGCAATAACTCATGATTAATCTGTTTGGTTCCGTCCTAATTTATGTTATGATGCGATGGTGAGACACTCTCCACTATCAATAATACAAGCTGCCAAAATCGCCATCTGAATCATTCGGTATCCTCATCTCGAATACAGCGGAATAAATGTATGTTTGTGAACCAATTAATGGCTGAAGCAATGATGGAAATGGTGGATGAATCGGAGGTGCGAGTCGTGCGACACAACAAGCGATCAATGTTTTCGGAGAAAGTGTAGCAAAGCGAAAGAACTTGCCCACATGCTTATAGGCGTCATCATCTTTGAGGTTGCAGATTGTGGCGTTGTAGATGGTTAGGTTCTGCTCATTTATTTGCTTGGCATCAATCTTTGATTGCCCGATGGATGTAATTTCTGTAATATATCTTTGGATGTGCAACGTTATTCCTGTATGCCGTACCTTTGCGTGATCGGTTTTGGTCACTGTGCATAATTGCTCGTCGTAATGGGCTCAAATTATCTAATTTGGCCTAAAGACATGTCTGAACTTTAGTGGGCCCATTAAGTTAATGGGCGTTACTAAACGAAAGTTAATGGTCGGCCCTCTTACCTCCGAATTAGTTAACGAGCCGACATCGAAGCGGGCAACAGGTGGCCCCAGTTTATTTCACGGGCCGTTAACGGCCGTTACTAAGTTTGGGCTACATATGGCCCAACTATCTATAGGCCTTTAGCGAGGCGAAAGAGGCAATGAGCTTGTCTTTGGACCATGAAGACCATGGGCGCTAAGAGGCGAAAGTCGGTCGTATTGTAAATGGCCCAAGCGTGTTGTGGGCCTTTAGCGAGCGAAAAGAAAGCGGGCTGGTATTGGACCATGAAGGGCATGGGCGTTAAAGGCCAAAACTAAGGTCCGACTACAAATGGCCCAACTCATTTATGGTCCGTTAACGGGCGAAAGTCACAGGGGCGAGAATTGGCCCAACACTTAAATGGGTCGCTAAAGGCCAAAACTCAGGTCCGACTAAAAATGGCCCAACTGATTTATGGGCCGTCAACAGGTGAAAGTGACACGGGCGGAAAATTGGCCCAACACTTAAATGGGCGCTAAAGGCGAAACTCAGGTCCGACAACAAATGGCCCATCAGATTTATGGGCCGTCAGCAAGTGAAAGACACGGGCGGAAACTAGCCCAACATTTAAATGGGTGGCTAAAAGGCGAAAGATGTACATCACGAAAATTGGCCCATCCATTAAGCGGGCGTTAACGGGCGAAATCTCATCGGGCGATATTGAGCCCAGATATATAGCGGGCTGTTAGCGGGCTCAAGCGGCGATGGGCTGCAATGGTGTCAAATCTTTAGCGGGCCGTTGGCGGGCGAATTGGCTCATCTCGTATGGGCGTGGGCTTAAATGGACTGACACAAGTAGGCCTTATATGGGCTGGCCTGCTAATTTTTACTGGGCCGGCCTTTTCACAAGAATGGGCCTCTGTTGGGCCGTGCCACATGTCGACGTACCATAGGCGGCTTCCGTCCAATGAGTGGATGACATCTGTCCCAACGGCGAGCCGACACGTGTTTCCTCCAGCCAATGATGATTTTACCGTGGAAAATCCCCATTGGTCGGGGCTGTTAACGGGTTATCGGATCAAAACCCGACCCGATAGCTTAACGGCGTTCCGTTACGGTGGATGCCGCGTGTCGGTCACCCTTGGCGAAAGCACTTACGTGACGCGCGATTTATCGTCATGGAAGTGGACACTTCGTGATGATAATTTTGGTAATGTCATGGAACACTTCTCGACAACACGGTATGACTATCTTGATTACATCATAAATTTGTCATGGATGTACATGCATGACAAAAGCGCGACCTCTTGTGACAAACACGTATCATCACGGAAGTGTATTTTTTTGTAGTGAATGCGCCTATAGCTTACGCGAGAAGGTGTGTCGGCTACGATCCACGACCGGCGTCTCAAGCGCACTAGCTCGCTCCCAAATATCATTTCCTTTGTTCAATCATCGCCGGTGAAAGATGGGCACGTGGACCCGCGTTATGAGGGCAACTTCGGTGGCCCACTCCGGCGAGAGCGCGGCCGCAGCCGCCATGCGCGTGCTAACAAGGGGCATGAGCGCGGCAGCAATTTGCGCCGGGCGGCAAAGGCAGCCCAAACGGCCACTGTTGCTTCTCAGGTGGCGGCACCAACATCTGCCTCGGGGATAGCAACTAGCGAGAGCGGCACAGCAGCTGTCTGTTCCGCAGTGACGGTCTTAGCCCTGATGGAGGCCTCCCACGACCATGTCGAGGTCGCCCATGCCCAGCTCCTGGCGGTCACCGCACAAATCGAACGAACCTTCTCCGAAAACGGTCGGTAACCCACGGCCGAAGAGCTTACAATCGCCGAGAGCGTTCGAGCAGCCGTCCGTTCCTCCACCGCATACCTTGCGACGACGGAGCCCTTCCAAGCCCAGATCGCTTCCGCCCACGCCCAGCTCGTGGCGGCCTTTTCCAAAGAGATGGCGGACATGGATGGCGAGATTCTTGCCGGGTATGGTGCGATGGATGCCATGGAGCCCCTTCCCCAGGAGACCGTCGGGCACGAGCTGGACATGGAGGCGGCGGCGGAGATCGACGAGCACCAGCCGTAGTAGTACTCTATGTTTTGTTTAATTAAGAGTGTCAGTCTTTAATTTGTTAGAGTAATGTTTAGGTCAGCTAGCTCTGTTTAATTCCTGAACTTGCTCGATTAAGAAGTTTGGGTGTGTTGTAGTCTCCTTTGTGTACCCAAATTATGCAATGACGTGGATGAGCACTGTAACCATGGAAATTCGAACCAAAACTTTTGACGTTCAAACTCATCTCACACGGGTTAAGCTATCTGAATCGTTTGTGATGTCCACATATCGTACACAGTTCTGAATAAGGGACCGTGTCATTGACACTTTAGGCGCGATTTTTTGGTGAAGCGATTCCAAATTTTGGCTTTCATGAAATATCTACCTCCGCCCCTCCCCTTACCAAAACCACATTTCCCTCTTTCGCTTTCCTTTCCAAGTTGAAACCTTCACTCCTTGCTTGCAGCGCCGCCGCCTCCTCGTCGGCGACCCTCCTTCTGTTGCTCGGCCTCCTCTATCCAGCGGGTAATCCACACCGACCCCATCCTCCTCCTCCTTCCACATCCCACATGCCCGACCGCCCGGCGTGGCGCCACACCTTCCACCCAAATCACGGCCCCTCCACCAAATAGCGTCGGCCTAAGCCATGGTGCACAGTATAGCCGGACCTCAAGGAGCATTTGGCAGCGGAGAAGCAATCGCGCCCGCACGCGTGGATGAGGTCGTGATGGCTGCCATTCGTGACGACACCCAGATCTTGGAGGAGCACCTTGCTAATTGCTAGCTACGCCGGTTAAGCATGCTCGGTTTACCCGTTGTGTGTGCTACTCCTGCCTTTCCTTCACAAAATCTAGTGAATTGTGCTATCTAATTTCACCATGCAATCTGTTGCTCTAGTGTATATGTTCTATATGTAAATGCGATGTGGTGCTCACTTATTAACTGTTTTGTTAATTAGTTGTCATCTTTAGTTAACTGTTTGGTTCAATTCGCAAAATGTGATGTTCAATTCTTGAGGCTGCAATTTTGTATTGTCTTCCATGTGAGAAATAAATCAAATTTATCTTTACAAAATTGTGGGTGCATTACATTGTTGTATACCATGTGAGGAATAAATTGAATTTGGCTCTGATAAATACATGAGAAACAAATACAATTGATACAATTGGTTGTAGTTAACTGTTTGGTTAACTCTCTGATCTTCTATTAGGAGTATGTTATATTGTGCAATGTGGTGCTCAGTTAATGTTTGGTTCATTTGTTGTGGTGTTTAGTTAACTGCTTGGTTCAATGTCATATTGTGCAATGTGGTTTCAGTTAATGTTTGGTTCATTTGTTGTGGTGTTTAGTTGACTGCTTGGTTCAATTCTGCAATGCGATGTCCAATTGTCATGGGTAGAATTTTGTATTGTTGTGGATGTGAGGAATAAATCGAATTTTGCTGCACTTAATGCATGAGAAACATATACAAGTGCTATATTTCCTAGTTCTTAATCATGCTTGGTTTGGGTAAATGGGTTTTTCGTGTGGCTTCAATTAATCTGATGAATCTGCAATGTGCTTATTTTTCATCAACATATTTTACTAATAGCATGCGAACCCTTACTTAACCTGATGACTAACTACCTTATATGTGTTGCAGGGAAACAATTGGAAGCAATGAGGTTTACAATCGAGGTTAGCACGTGCATGGTTCGTTGTCTAATAGCACATTATTGTGCAATTGCAGGAACCATTCTAATATTCTGGTTTTTAACAATTTGGTCTTGCACATGTAGGTCCTACCGTCATAGGTTTTGACCCACTGTTCGACCCTTTTTGCATATGGGGAAATGAGTTGTCCATGAATATCAAGCAAATCAAGAAACTCAGAAAGATTGTTAGGATAAAGAAATTAGCGACAAAAAACAACAAGATCTTTATACGCACAATGAAGAAGACATCGATTCACTACAAGATGGTACTAACTATTATACCTTGCCTTTTTTATTCCTTTGCCCCATTTCCAATATAGAAGATACTTATGCACATCCTTGTTTTCAGGCCTTTCCAAAGAAGTTCATCGATGATTACCTCTCAAACCACCTCTATGGTCGGGGAGGCGAGGAAGGTTTTCATACAATACCCATGGTTCAATATTGAAGTGTTCTGAAGAGGTCGAAGGCAGACGGTCAATCATCCACGAGGCGGCCTAAAGTTGCAAAGACCTTCAACATGAATGAAGGCTCAATATTAGCCTTCCGCTTGACAGTTTTCGAGATGCATCTGTCTATATACCGTCTATGATGCTAATTTGAAAGGTTCTACATGTTGCATGTGGACCTTCTTTGCAGTCTGATTGTGTAATGGGGTAGCTAAGTCTTTGAAGCTATATCATGTTGTACTCTGATGTATTTCAATTATGAAATTTTGCTTCCTTAATATGGAAATGAAATATATTGTGTGCTTAATATGAATGTCAATTATATTAATAAATGGATTATTAATACTATGGCGCTTGCTAATGGCGAATTAGCCTGCTAATTGGGTTTTAATATTGCAAACGGTTGTTGAAAAAATACCGTGGGCGATTGTCGGTGTCAAAACCGGCGGATCTCGGGTAGGGGGTCCCGAACTGTGCGTCTAAGGTCGATGGTAATAGGAGACAGGGGACACGATGTTTAACCAGGTTCAGGCCCTCTCTATGGAGGTAATACCCTACTTCCTGCTTGATTGATCTTGATGAATATGAGTATTACAAGAGTTGATCTACCACGAGATCGTAATGGCTAAAACCCTAGGAGTCTAGCTTGTATGATTATGATTGCCCCTACGGACTAAGCCCTTCGATTTATATAGACATGGAAGGGGACTAGGGTTGTACAAAGTCGGTTACAGAGAAAAGAATCTTCATATTTGGACACCAAGCTTGCCTTCCACGCCAAGGAGAGTCCCATCCGGATACGGGAGAAGGTCTTTGGTCTTTGTATCTTCACGGACCATCCGTCCGGCCCATGCTACATATTTCGGACGCCCGAGGACCTCCTAATCCAGGACTCCCTCAGTAGCCCCTGAACCAGGCTTCAATGATGAGGTGTCCGGCACGCTGATTGTCTTCGACATTGCAAGGCGGGTTCCTTTTCCGAACACTCCAAAATAGTCTTCGAACGCAACGAACGTGTCCAGCTCTGCAACACAAGTACCACACACAACCACAGAGAGTATAATATTTCACGAGTCCAGTCCGCTGACAACTTTTGTAGCGTGACTTCATGTCTCTGCCTAGTCATTATTTCAAACCGTTTTCGTCCTGTTGTTCCATGTTTTGAGACGCGGTTTCATTGGCACGTCTTGTCGAAGCAGAGATCATGTCCCCTTATTGCGGGATTTCTCATTAATACGGGTGTGGGTAATCCAACCGTGCCGTCTGCACAGCCCTTGGGAATAGGTGATTTTTTAGGCGAGTGGGAGGCGCTTGATATTCATTGCCTTTATAAGGAGATAAGGATTCCTCTCTTCCACCCACGCCTTCTCTCTCTCTTTCTGCCCTCCCATTCTCGAGCTCCAGTGCCCAAGTCCTCATCTTCTCCGCCTCAAGAAAGCACTCGATCATGTCCGGATCTGGAGCGCAAGGCAAGTGGATGGCCCCCTCCGTCGTGGAGAAGGGCGTCACCAAGCCGGGAGGCGGGTACTGGCGAAGAAATCGCCACCGCTTCTCGACCAAGGCGATCGTCCCCACCCCGAAGCCCAATGAGAGAGTGGTGTTCATCCCCCACTTCGTCCGCGGGTTAGGGTTTCCACTCCACCCTTTCGTCTGCGGACTCATGTTCTATTACAGGCTAGATTTCCATGATCTAGTCCCAAAATCTTTCATCGACATCTCGGCATTTATTGTCGTGTGCGAGGCCTTCCTCTGCATTCCACCCCACTTCAGACGGTGGCTTAAAATCTTCAACATGAAGCCAAAGGTGGTGGATGGCCAACACGCAGAGTGCAGAGGTGCCATGGTGAGCAAGATGCCCAATGTCACATGGCCCAAAGGTACCTTTGTGGAGACCGTCAAAGAGTGGCAGAAACTGTGGTTCTATATCACACAGCCCCGCGACGCCACCTGGGCCGCGGCTCCCAAATTCAAGTCTGGATCCCCAATGCGACTCACCTCCTGGCTAGAGAAGGGCCTGAATTGGTCTTCGTCGGATGAGCTGACAGCGCTGCAAATACGCATCCAGAGCATGGTGGACAAGAACATCAAGCTCGTCAATGTGATCCAGGTGATGCTAGTTCGCCAGATCCTTCCATGCCAGAGTCGTACTGGCCATTTATGGGAGTTCAATCTGGCCAAGAAACAGACCTTGCAATGGTTCTTCGGAACTACGCACGAAGACATCTGGAAGGTGCTCTTTAAGGGCAACGAGACGCGGCCGGAGACGACCGAGGACCGTGGGCATGACCTAGCCCATCCGCCCAGTGCGGTAAGTCTTTCGTGTTTCAAGGTGTATCCTTTACTTGCTTATTCTGGGAAGATACCCAAACCTCACTGTTCATTTTTCCAGGGCTGGACAAAGAAGGCGGAGCGGATTAAGTGTCCGGCTCCGCTGCCCGAGGAACCAGCCATCTCGCTTCTGACGAAGATGCTGGTTCCAGCGCCCTACTAGGCGCCGGAGAAGAAGGCCAAGGGGGTCAAAAGTGGCCCCCGCCGCAAGGGCGCTTCGGACGTGACGACCGAAGACACCGAGACTCACTCCTCCGTCGCCGAGGACGACGATGAGGAGGAGGAAGAGAGCAACTCTCCCCCTGAGGGGGGAAGGAAGAAGAGGGCAGCCTCCACAAATCTGGAGGCAGAGGTGTCCAAGAGGGGGAAGGGCTCCCTCGCGGATAACTCCGCGTGGGACGTCGACAGCAGCCCAGAGCCGCGCCCCCGAAACAAGCCCCTGGCCGAATCGTGAGTACTAAAAAACCCGGATGCGTCCATATATCCGGCCTCTCTACTTCATAGTCTTAACATGTTAAATCATGCACTTGCAGTCCGGCTCGATCTGACCTCGTGCGATCCTCATCCTTGGGGAATTCGCTGGACCCGAAGGCGATGGACAGCGGGTCCCATCCGGAGGCCTCCTCTCCCAAGGCCATGGATGACACCGAGGTGTTGTCCCGAAGGATCCCAAGCCAGGGAGAGACTCAGGAGGCCGCCAGGGCGGCGCCGGAGGGTAAAACCTCGGCCGCCGGACACATGGGGGAGCAAATCCCCATAGATACTGGCGATGGGGGCCATACTCAGTTCAGCCCCCAGTCGAATACGGCTCGGAGACCTATACGGCTCCGAAATCCGGCGAGCAGCCTCCTTCGAAAGAAGGAGGTGTGCCTATTCCACCGGTGACCTCTGTCCAACCAGAGGCACCGGATGCCCTCTTGGAAGCGCTGCGAAGTGCTTCCATTATGGAGGAACACCGTACCCTCTTGGGTACGATGATTGAGAAGATTCAGTCTGCAAAGAACGGACTGACCGAAGCCTGCACAAGCCTTCTAACAGGCTTTGAGGTAAGCAGCGCGATTATGTAAAAAAGAATGTCACGGTATAGACAGTAGCCCCTGAGACTCTGTTCGGTGTTCGGAAAGACAAGCCGGAAAGAGGATCAAAGAACCTTCGCCGGAGACTAACCATATGTGTTTATGTGATTAAGCAGGCGTCGTTGCTGACTGTGACCTCCCACGCTGTCGAAGTCTCCGGACTGAAGCAGAGACTGGAGCGGACCGAGGAGGAGCTCGGCCAAGCAAGGAAGCAGCTAGAGGATAAGCAAGGTATGTGATGACCTGCTGTATATTTAGGAAGAATAAATGATGTGTATTGACCATAGTGCCGTGATTTTTGTAGGAGCGGCGAACGAGGTCGAGGCCCTTAAAAAGGCGCTGGCCCAGGCCGAGGAGAAAGCTGCCAAGGAACAAGCCACCAGTGAAAAGCACGAGGCCAGGGTCGGTGAGATCCAGCAAGAGCTCCAGGATGCCGTGAAGAAATGTGAGTCCTTGGAGCGCGATATTGCTGCTCGAGAGATCGAACTCGCCAAGGCTCGCCAAAGCGCACAAGATGCCCGGGTTGAAGCCCAGGGCACTCTCCAGGAGATTCAAGAGGCCAAGAAGATTGCGGTGGGTAAGGCCTTCACTATGTAGAGCAAATATGTGAAGAAGAGGCACCTCTTACTAACCGGGATTTGGAGTTCTCTAGGGGCGTTTATGGATTTGCCGCGCAGTGTTTTTGACGCTGCGGAATTCTTTCGAGCCGAAGAGGGGAGCTCAACGGAGAAGCTGTTTTGGTCGCAGTACCTTGCGCCAGAACATCTGGTGCCCTTTAGCGACCAGCTAAAACAGCTGGTCGAGCTGCATAGGGTGGCCGAACTAGCCCTGAAGGATTTAATAATTTGGTTGTGGCCTGCCGAACCTATACCCAGTAGCTACTTCGCGCTCGTGAAGCGGCTGGTCGATGCCTGCCCCCGGCTTGACGTTATCAAGCGATCGGTCTACATTGAGGGTGCGCGGATGGCCTTCACCCGTGTCAAGATGCAGTGGGTGAAGATGAACACCGTCAAGCTCGCGACCGAGGGACCGCCCGAGGGCAAGGAGCACCGCACACCCGAGCTACATTTTGACAATGTCCTGGAGGGATCCCGCATTGTGGCGGCGCAGTGTGCGAAAGATGTGATCTTTGAATGAGTACATTCGTATAACCTCGCCCTGTATTATGAAACAAAGTCGATTATGTAATATAATGTTTGTTAAAATTTTACCTCCTGTGCGGCCGTTTTTATGAAATCTGAGAGTTGGCCAGTCGTCGGCTCCTGCCCCCATGTAGGTAGTATGGGGGTGTTCGGGATGGAATCTAAATAGTCTTGATCCAATTGTTTGGTCCTTGAAGGAGGTGTTTAGCGCAACAAACCAGGCAATCGGACTATGTGGCTTTAGCACCCTCACTTTGCCATAGGAGTTTGACAATAAAAATGTAGGCGCAGCCCCTAGTATCCAAACTGGGATGCTGTAAACACCTGATCGGGTAAGAACCGATCCATCGCATAATGCGGAAAAAATCGCTAAAGATTTGAAACCTCCGAAGAGCTGATCGGCTCGCCGCATCATAATGATCAGTTTCGGCTTTCATCGAGGTGCTCATCTGGATAAACCAGGACACGATCACAGTAGTTCTCCCTTTACTACCCTAGCTGATATAACGGAACATAAGGTAGTAAGCACACGAGCCGGGCAACCCAACTATTGACCAAAGACATGATTCGGAGCCAATGCATATAATGCTAAATTCGGGGTGCCGAACTATACTGTAAAAAAGTGTTTGGACTTTGTTGCCGCATTGTGGGGCGCAATGAAGCCCCTAGCGGATTAAAGCGTACCAAAGTGTACGGGTGCAATAAGATTATCAAAAAGAAGAGTAGCAAGCTAGTGCCGCAGAGGTTGGGCCGCAAATTGTTTCCATTATAGTTTGATTATTACGTCAAAGCGTATTTGTATAAGTAGTGCAATAAGCAGCAGGGCTATTTAATATGCCATGACCAAGGGAGAGCTGCGTACGGGTCCTGAAAACAGGTAGAGTGATCGTTTAAAGAGACCACCTAGAAATTCCCCTATACGTCCGTGCTTCTTTCCGTCTTGGTGTATCTATCCTTCGAAAGGACCGATGATCAGGCCGTCAGGGAAGGCCTGTGGAAAGGAAACCTGAAAAGAAGAAAAAAGAAAGTGAAAGTATGTGTGTCCAGGAGAGGTCGAGCCGTATTATGGATCACCATCTAGTTATGCCTCCGTCTATGCCCATGGTATTTTGAGTCCGTAGTTATGTACGCTCGGTACGAATGCCGCCACTTGGTCGGGACTGGGACGGAGGCCAAATTGCTAGTCGAGCTCTTGACGAGCTGGGCTGTCCTGCTACAGAGTAGTCCGGACTCGTTTGACAGTGTCTGGGAGCTCGGCCGCCGAAATAAGGTTCTGCTTGAAAAGGCCGCTCTGTACTTCTGCTGCTAAAGCATCGGTGTGCTCCTCGGTATGGAGGGAGCGTTTCGTGTTTCCATTGACTATTACGACGCCACGTGGTCTGGGCATCTTGAGCTTGAGATAAGCGTAGTGTGGCACCGCGTTGAATGGAGCAAATGTGGTTCGTCCGAGCAGTGTGTGATAGCCACTACGAAAGGGGACGATATCGAATATCAACTCTTCGCTTCGAAAGTTGTCCGGGGAGCCGAAGACAACCTCTAGTGTGATTGAGCTCGTACAACGGGCCTCTACACCTGGTATGACTCCTTTAAAGGTAGTCTTTGTGGGCTTGATCCGTGATGGATTAATGCAAATTTTGCGCACTGTATCCTGATAGAGCAGGTTCAGGCTGCTGCCACCATCCACGAGGACCCGCGTGAGATGGAATCCATCAATGATTGGGTCGAGGACCAGTGCGGCTGAACCGCCATGACGAATACTGGTCGGATGGTCCCTGCGGTCGAAAGTGATCGGGCGGGAATACCATGGGTTGAACTTTGGGGCGACTGGCTCCATCGCGTAGACGTCCCTGAGCGCGCGCTTGCGCTCCCTCTTGGGGATATGGGTAGCGTATATCAAATTCACTGTTTTAACTTGGGAGGCAAACTTCTTCTGTCCCCTTGTGTTCGGTGGCCGGGGCTCCTTGTCATCATCCTTGGTTTGCGACCCCTTCTCCTTGTTTTCGGCATTTAACTTGCCGGCCTGTTTAAAAACCCAACAGTCTCTGTTGATATGATTGGCTGGTTTGTCTGGGGTGCCATGAATCTGGCATGGGCGATCGAGTAAGCGGTCCAAGTTGGATGGTCCTGGATTGTTTTTTTATATGACTTCTTCCGCTGACCGGACTTGGAGCCACTGAATCCGGCGTTGACTGTCGTGTTGTCGGTATTGTCACCGTTGCTTCGACGCTTGTTCCTATTGCGTCGGGGCTTGCCGTTGCTGTTTTTGGCCTCAGAGGTGCCCGCTTCACTTGCCGTGTTGCTGCTATGGGCTAGCCAACTACCCTCGCATGCACAAAAGCGGGTCATGAGTGCCGTGAGGGCTGCCATGGACTTCGGCTTTTGTTGGCCGAGGTGCGGGCGAGCCATTCGTCGTGGATGCTATGCTTAAAGGCCGCTAGGGCTTCGGTATCCGGACAGTCGACGATCTGGTTCTTTTTAGTTAAGAACCTAGTCCAGAATTTCCTGGCTAACTCTCGGGCTGTTGAACTATGTGAATTAAGTCATCAGCATCTGGAGGTCGTACATATGTGCCTTGGAAGTTGTCGCGGAAGGCGTCTTCCAAGTCCTCCCAGCTGCCAATAGAGTTCTCAGGCAGACTGTTTAACCAGTGCCGAGCTGGCCCGTTGAGTTTTAGCGGGAGGTATTTGATGGCATGAGGGTCATCTCCACGGGCCATATGAATATGGAGAAGAAAATCCTCAATCCATACCGCGGGATCTGTTGTTCCATCATATGATTCAATATTTACGGGTTTAAACCCTTCTGGGAATTCATGCTCCATTACTTCGTCAGTGAAGCAGAGGGGGTGTGTGGCGCCTCTATATCGGGCCAAGTCGTGACGTAGCTCGGATGTAGTCTGTCTGCGGTTTTCGGCCCGAGCGTGGTTATGTTTGACATGTCTGGCCAGATGGACGTCGTCGCGCGTCAGGGCACGCTCCCGCGATCCGTAGATCGATCTGGTCTGACTTGCTTTGTTCTTTAGGTCCTCCCGCAGGTCATATGTATAACCTCGAGCTGCTTCGTCTCTCCGGTAAGGTAGGACGGGCTGGTGTTCGGCTTGAGGTGCCGCTTTATCCCGACTCCGTGGTGGTCGGTCGGCCGCATTACGCGCTGATGGTACGGGCTCCAACGCCTCATCATCGAATTGGGGTAACAATTTGCGCTTCGGGTAACTTTTGGTTGGGCGTTCGAGGCCATATTCCTCGGCTGCCAGGACATTAGTCCATCTGTCATTGAGCAGATCCTGGTCAGCTTGAAGCTGCTGCTGCTTCTTTTTCAGGCTCCTTGTAGTGGCTATTAGCCGGTGCTTAAAGCGCTCCTGCTCGAGAGGTTCCTCAGGCACGATGAAATCCTCGTTGCCGAGGCTCGCCTCATCCTCAGAGAGTGGCAAATAATTACTATCCTCCGAGTCTTCGTTTATGGCATGTTCATTAGGGTTGACTTGCCCATCTTCCCTATCGTCCTGTTCGGAGGTTGGCTCAACGGGGAACTCGTTGTCTTCGGCATCGTCCGGAGTATTGTTTTCTCTTATGCCGGTATCGCTATCTTTTCCTCAGCGTGATTTAGAGTGGCGCCGCTGACGTCGGTGTTTTGGCTGTGCCTCAGGAGGTTTATCCTCGAGTGGATCCTTCTCGTTATCGCCATTGTTCTCTTTGGGTGTATCCACCATGTACACGTCGTACGAGAAGTGGTCGTCCAGCGCCCGGTAAACGGCGGGTTTTGGCCCTGCTCCTCTTCAGCATCGTCGTCCATACCGTCGATGTCTTCGGAGCCATAATCGAGCATGTCGGTTAAGTCTTCGACAGTGGCTATGAAGTGGGTGGTGGGTGGGAAGCGAAATTCTCTATCATCAGCCTCCAGTTCAAACCGGACATAATTCGGCTGTGAGTCCCCCGCTAAGGAGAGTGTTTTTAATGAGTTTAGCACATCGCCTAAAGGTGAGTGCCGGAAGATGTCTGCGGAGCTGAATTCGACGATCAATGCATGATCAGGCTCGACGTATGTGGACGCACGTGGTTCGGAACTTGTAGCCGGAAACGAGTCCGAGGTTCCGGTGGCACAAATTCCCCTCGAGGTTGGGTCTGTGTGCGGCTCCAGCGCCGCTGAGTCTGCGGCTTCCGTGGCGGGGTTGAGCTCCCCGTCCTCGGATGGCGCGATCTGTTCCTGATCTAGGGCCAGAGTAGTTACAGACACTATCTCCTGGGTGTGGTCCGATGACAAATATAAGTCATGTTCATCGAGGTGGCAGGTAGGGGCTGCTGTGGGCCTGAATCCTTCGAAGATCAAGAATCCACGGATATCAGCGACGTAGTTCAAACTTCCAAATCTGACCTGATGGCCAGGGGCGTAGCTGTCGATCTACTCTAGATGGCCAAGCGAGTTGGCCCGCAGTGCGAAGCCGCCAAATACGAAAATCTGTCCGGGGAGAAAGACCTCCCCATGGACTGCATTGTTATAGATGATTGGAGGAGCCATCGAACCTTTTGGTGACGACACAGTGGAACTCTCAATGAAAGCACCAATGTCGGTGTCAAAACCGGCGGATCTCGGGTAGGGGGTCCCGAACTTTGTGTAACATCCCAAATTTTCAATTTGGAATGTTATACACTAGATCATCATTGCATATCATATGTTGTTTGCTTTTGGTTTTGATCCTAGAAATTCTACGCAACTCAAGGACCCACGGAGAGAGTTGGGGATTTCGTTATATTCATATTTGAGTTTTCTCAAATTTTGAGAATAGGATAATTTGATTTTAATTATTTTATCTTCAATTATTTCTATTACAAAAAATATGAGAGACGGAATAAAATGACTTTCCCAAAATAAAGAAATATTGAGGATTTAATAATAAAATCAAATAAGATTTTATTTCAGAGTTTTTCGCTATTTTATTTGAATTTAGGAAAATATGCGTTTTTCAAAATTGCATTTAGGTCCCAAATAAATGTTCACTTTGTCCGGCTTGATTTTAGAAGTCAGGGAAAATTTATTTCGTGATTTTTGGAGTCCGTTTAGTATTTCTTTCGTTAGTTTTTCTGCATGGAATTAAATTTTTTTTAATAAAAAAGAAGTCCGAACCGACCTTGGGTCAGAATCGACAGACTCACCTGGCCGGGCTTTATAAGCCGCCTTGGGCCCCAAGCCAGCCCACCACCCCCGCCGCTTGCGCGCCTAAACCAGTAGCCGTGCCGCCGCATTGGCCATTGCCGCGTCATGTCGCTGCCGTTGCCCGCCGCCTCGCCGCCGCCCGCCGCACTGCCGCCGCCCCCGCTTGCCGAGCCGCCCTACTCTCGCTGGACCCGCCGCCCGAGGTAGCCGCCGCCGCCGGCGGTTTTCCTCGAAAACCATGGGTTTTAAGTTTCGCTTTTTATATAGACTGCTTTTTTCCGGTTTAGTTATTTAGTGAGTGTTCGCTCGTTCGTTCGTTTTAACGAATGGGTTCATCGTTTAGATCTAGATAACGAACGTTCGTTTGTTAATCTGTTCGTCGTTTTTCTTTTTCTCGGATTTTCCGCGATTATTTCTGATCACGATTTCTGATCCGATTTTAAGTATAACTTTTTGCTCGTTTATCGGAATCAGGCGATTCAAGCACCTGGAGTTTCGCCTCGAAACCCTCTTTCCGTTTAACCAACTTAAACAAGTTTTTGCTTCTGTAAAACTTGACTTAAGTCCAGATTAGTAAAACGAAGTTGTTTTATTTTGCCGTTTGACTTTCGTTGCTTTGTTTGATTTGATTCTTTTTGCAAACCGGAGTTCTTAAGTTGAACTTTATGGTTAGATCTCTTATTTGAGTTTTACCTGTGCATTAGATGAGTACTTATTGTATGCTTGTTTGTTGGTTTGCGATAGAGTACCCGGAGTGCACCGCCTGTTACTTCGAATCTCTTGGTTTCGCAGATAATCAGCAAGGCAAGTAACACTTTGATCATACCTTTCTACTGCCCAGTTTTTATTGCATTAGATCAATCCTCAAACATTGCATGACTAGGATCTAATTAAATTGTGGGATGGGAAGTAGATGAGGTAGTACCTATTACCCGTTTTACTATTAAACCTTTGGGAGTTATTTCTACGTTTCCTTCTTATGCCATGCTATGCTAGTAGACGTGGATTGGGTGAGTGATATCCATGACAGATGTGAGATTGTTAATAAATGTTTTATCTCAGGTGGCAACTTAAACACACATCTGGGTGGATTGAGGTACTGGTATTCCAGATTGCTGTTTCTTTTGGACCGTCACCCGTGCTCAAAGGGATCATGAGACTATTCATACTAGAAACTTCGTGTGCAGCCACAAGCTACTATGGGCTCTAGCATAGTTGACTAAGTCGTGCGAACTCTTACAAAGGGTAGACTAGCTGATGTAGGGATGTAGGTTGGTACGGTCTACCCGATCATAAGGTGCTAGCGCTTCGAAGACTATGTCTCGGTCATCCGCTTCTCAAACACCATGTAGTGCGAGAAATCCAACGGAGGAGATCGAGTCTTGTGGGGAAAAGTGCAAACCTCTGCAGAGTGTACAAACTAATCATGGTTAGTCGTGTCCCGGTTATGGACGCTTTGAGTATCTAGTACGTGGATTATCATGTGAATCTCATCATGTTACTTTAATTAATTTTGTTGGGTTTTAATGATGATGCTTAATTGGGATTGAGGATCTTGTCAACCATTCTCAATGTTTAACAACCATCATGATAGTTAAATAAAATTTATTCCTTTGCAAGAGGGAAAATTGATTTACGCAAAACAAGAACCATAGAGCTTTCCACCAGCCATATATGCATGTAGTATAGCTTATTCTTTCATTACTCTCTATGTGTTACATTGCCAAAGATATTCCATGTCTTCGACCCGTTGCTGGCTGCAACGCTTCATGTTGCGAGACTTTCGAACGACTTGAGTAAGGTGCCTTTAAGTCGTGGTTCTATACTCGATGATGACGTTGGAGTTGATGGACTCGCTTATCTTCCAAGCCTTCCATTTGTTATCGCTTTTAGATGGCCTTAAGCCATTTTTATTGTAATAAGTTCTCTCTTGAGACATTCATGTAATAAGTGTGTGATTGCTACTCTGTTATAAATCCTTCAAGCATCGTGTGTGGTGTCAACATTATCGATCCAGGATGACACTTGAGCACGTAGATCGACTATTTGAGGTCTGGTCACTACAAGATGGTATCAGAGCACACGCTGACTGTAGGACATGACCACTAAGCTAAAGCCCTAGATCACTACTCTCTTCTCATTTCTGACTCCTCATCTTTTCTACTCTTTTAGGATGACGTAAGCGAGGATCAAGTTCACGCAGCCGGATGAAGATACACCCTTTGGACGACACCTCAAGGAAGTCACTAAGTACCTGAACATCGGAATACCAAGCTTCACCGGGACCTACAACGCCACTTTACCCGAAGAGGAGCGTTGGAAGATTCAAGCTCAAGTTCCACGAAGAACGTTCGCGCCCGATCCACGGAGCCCATAGAATGTACTTTTAATGCACCAACACGAGTCCAGGAAAGAGCATGGCAGCTCACATCACCATGGGATGCATTGGAGAAGTCTACCAAGATGACCTCAAGGATACTATCTACCAGATTTGTGGGCGCCGAGATGAACAATGGGAGATAGTTAGCACCAAGAAGGATAGATCCATTGCAGCCTTCATCCAGAGTTAAACCAAAGACATTCGACGCTAAGAGAACCGAGATGTGCGCAGACATGATGGAGTTGAAGAAAGCAAAGGCTAGAATTATCGAGCTAGAAGGAGAACCAAGGCCACTCGCAAGGATTACATGGAGGAGATCGTCGCCTAGTGAGACAAAACAGTGACCTTAAGGAGAAGATTGAAGAACTCATGGGGAATTCAGCACCGGAGGAGAAGATGACGATTGCACTTGTCCGCATAACTACATCATCATCGATTTACACCGATTCCGATCCTAGTGATGATGACTTCAAGACGGGCGGAGCAGATATCATGGAGTCTTCATCGAGCAGCTTTTTTCTAGTAGACCACCATAACAAAGAGTAGTGTTCCACCATGTACATAGCATAGTCCAAGCACTTTTATGATAGTTCTAGACCGATTGTATGCCTTGTTTGATTGAATGAATTGATTTTGTGTGCATTTGCCTCATGTGCATTTGGGTAGTGTTTTCTTTAGACCTCATTCTATTCTTAATTCTCATCTTTTCTAAACCCTCGATGCCTCCGAGACGTGACAATGGTTTTGCTTTCCCACCGAGCTCACTCAATTGATCCAGAAGCAGAATGCTTTGATGCGCTTGCTAGTCCGTAACTGAACTGGGGAACAACAACAACAACAACCCACCACCGCCACCACTGCTGATCACTTAACCCGTTTTCTTAGGCTGAATCCGCGGTGTTCTCCAAAGAGCACCGAGCCGATAGTGGCGTATGATTGGCTCCGTAAGACATGGAGGGAGTTGACCAACGCAGGATGTATAGATGGGGAAAAGGCGAAATTTGCCGCCATCGGCTTGAAGGACCCCGAGCCGCATGGTGGGAGAATTTCACAGCCACTTACCTGTGGATCTTGCCACATGGGATCGAGCCAAGAAGCTCAGTCTGCCCATGTTTCAGCAGGAGCTATGGCCATGAAGAAGCGTGAGTTTCGCAACTTGCGCCAAGGAGGACAGACAGTTGGCAAGATGTGGATGACTTTAGTAAGCTAGCACGTTATGCCCCGGATGACGTTGCTACGGATGCGACTAAGGTGAGAAGTTTCGAAGGATCGAGGACGAGCTGAGCATGCGTTGATGGTAGCAAGCTTCAACAACTACCAGGAGTTGGTAGATCATGCTCTTATGATTGAAGGAAGCAAAGACAAATTGAAAACCGCAAGAGGAAGTATGGACAGGGAAGTACACTCGGAGCTCAGCAGAACCCCGCCTTACCCCTAAACCGGAGTTCATTTTCAGCATACCCATGGAGGAGGTAGCTCGCTCAACCATAATGGCCCCAAGAATGGTAATGGGAATGGAGGAAGCAACGGCGAACTGCATCACCCCATCAACCCCAGCCAAGAGAGACCTAAGCCAAGTCATCTGCTTTAAGTGTCGAAAACCGGACATTATGCCAATGAATGTCCTGAAGGCCAAAATGGCAATGGAAGCTCTGGGAAGAAGCCGAACCCTTTCAACAGGACAGGTGAACCACGTTAATGTGGAGGAGGTTGAAGCTCAACCTGATGCAGTAATAGGTAAGTTTTTGGTTAAGTCATTTACTGCATTCGTTCTTTTTGATACTGGTGCATCGCATTCATACATCTCAAGGGGATCTGTGGATAAGTATAACCTGCCAACCCAAGCCCTTAGGTCACCCATGTTAGTAACCTCGCCTGGAGCAGAGTATATGGCTAGTCGATGGTGTGATCGATTACCATTAAGGATTGGTAACTATGTGTTTCCCTCGGACCTAATAGTATTGGAATCTCAAGGATTGGATGTGATATTAGGCGTGGATTGGTTATTAAAGTATGAAGGGAACATTGAATGCGCTAGTAAGACAATCTTGCTTACGACGCCAGCAGGAAGAAGGATCAAGTATGTATCACGGCATGTGTCGAAAAGGACTCAAGTAAATTCCTTATCGAGTTGTGCGGGAGGAAGTACCAGAGTAAAGGATTTTCCGGATGTATTTCGTAAGAGTTGCTGCATGCCACCGGATAGAGACATCGAGTTTTTGATTGAGCTTTTGCCAGGCACAGGACCAATATCTAAGAGACCATACAGGATGCCCGCAAAAGATTTGGAGGATATTACGAAGCAGATTAAGGAGTTATTGGATAAAGGGTATATTCGCCCAAGTTCTTCGCCTTGGGGATCGCCAGTACTTCTAGTGGAGAAGAAGGATGGAACATTAAGGATGGTTGTTGATTATCGTGGATTGAACAAAGTAACAATCAAGAACAAGTACCCATTACCGATGATCAATGATCTGTTTGATCGATTGCAAGGGGCTAAAGTGTTTTCCAAGATCGATTTGCGATCAGGGTACCATCAGTTGAAGATTCGAGAGCAGGACATACCTAAGACGGCTTTTACCACCAGGTATGGGCTGTATGAGTATACCGTTATGTCATTTGGTCTGACTAACGCACCTACCTATTTTATGAACATGATGAACAAAGTGTTTATGGAGTTTTTGGATAAGTTCGCCGTAGTGTTCATTGATGATATTCTGGTTTACTCGAAGAATGAAGAGGAGAATAAAGAACATTTGCAATTGGTACTTGAGAAGCTCAGAGAACATCAGTTGTATGCCAAGTTCAGCAAATGTGAGTTTTGGTTGAAGGAAGTGGGATTCCTCGGACATGTTATATCCGGAGAAGGAATAGCAGTTGATCCCACAAAGGTTATCAACAGAATAAATTGGGAAGCACCAACAACAGTTGGAGAGATCCGGAGTTTCCTTGGAATCGCAGGATACTACCGGATATTTTTTGAGAACTTCTCAAGGATTGCCAAGCCTATGACGGAGTTGTTGAAGAAGGATACCAAGTTCATATGGAATGAGGAGTGTGAGGCTAGTTTCCAGGAGTTGAAGAAACGTTTGGTTACCTCACCAGTGTTGATTCTGCCAGATCAGAACAAGGATTATGAGGTGTATTGCGACGCTTCACGTCGAGGACTTGGAGCCGTGCTTATGCAAGAGGGAAGAGTTGTTTCGTATGCTTCACGACAACTGAAACCTCACGAATTGAATTATGTCACGCATGATTTGGAGTTAGCATCCATAGTGCATGCATTGAAAACATGGGGACATTTTCTCATTGGAAACCATTGTGAGGTGTACACGGATCACAAGAGTTTGAAGTACATTTTCACTCAGAAGGAGTTAAACCTCAGACAAAGGAGATGGTTGGAACTCATCAAGGATTATGATGTGATATTGCATTATCATCCCGAAAAGGCTAATGTAGTAGCTGACGCATTGAGCCGTAAGAGCCATGTCAATACACTAATGACGGGAGAGTTGCCAAAGGAGTTAGTCGAGGATCTTCATGAGCTATGTTTGGAGATAGTTCTGAGAGTCTATGTAGCAGCATCGGAGATTCAGTCGATTTTGATGGATAAAATCAGAGAAGCTCAGAAGACTGACAAGGAGATTGCCTCTATAAAGGAGAAAATGAGCAAAGGAAAGGCTAAGGGATTTCGTGAGGATGAACACGATACCCTATGGTTTGAGGACCGAGTTTATGTGCCAAATGACCCAGAGATCAGGAAGTAAATTCTGCAAGAGGCCCATGATTCACCATATTCGATTCACCCAGGAAATACCAAGATGTATTTGGATTTGAAGGATACTTTCTGGTGGACCGGAATGAAGAAAGATATTGTGGAGTATGTAGCAGTTTGTGATGTATGCCAGAGAGTAAAGGCAGAGCATCAGAAGCCAGCAGGATTATTACAGCCATTGCAGATACCCGGATGGAAGTGGGATAAGGTAGGCATGGATTTTATCACGGGATTACCCAGGACTCGTTCAGGCTATGACTCAATTTGGGTTGTAGTTGATCGATTGACAAAGGTAGCTCATTTCATCCCGGTAAAGACCACTTACACCAGTGCTAAGTTGGCGAAGATATACATGACCAGAATCGTATGCTTGCATGGAGTTCCGAGGAGCATCAGATCGATAGAGGAACCCAGTTTACCTCAAAGTTCTGGAATCAGTTGCACGAAACTTTGGGTACCAGGCTAGAGTTCAGCACAGCTTTTCATCCACAGACAGATGGACAGACCGAGAGAGTTAATCAGATTTTGGAGGATATTCTAAGAGCCTGTGTGCTAGATTATAGATCAATTTGGGATGACAACTTGCCATATGCAGAGTTCTCTTACAACAATAGCTATCAATCCAGTTTGAAGATGGCCCCTTTCAAAGCCTTGTACGGAAGGAGGTGCAGGACACCGTTGTCGTGGGACGAAGTTGGAGACCGCCAGTTGTTTGGACCGGATTTGATTAAGGAGTCTGAACGGAAGGTGAAGTTGATTAATAGGCTCAAGGTAGCCCAGTCCAGGCAGAAGAGCTACGCAGATTCTAAACGCAAGGAGACAGTTTACGAAGTCGGAGACCGAGTTTATCTTCGAGTATCTCCACTTCGGGGAATTAAGCGTTTTGGTGTTAAGGGAAAGTTAGCGCCACGTTTTGTAGGACCATACCGAGTTGTGGAACGTATGGGAGAAGTGGCCTACAAGTTGGAATTGCCCAAAGGATTGTCAGGAGTTCATGATGTGTTCCACGTTTCTCGGTGAAGAAGTGCCACGCGGAGATGGCTGATATACATACCGAGGGATCTTGTGTCGTTGGAGGCAATTCAGTTGGATAACGATTTGACCTATGAGGAGAAACCAGTTAAGATTCTTGAGTTTGCCAGCCGAGTCACCCGCAGCAAGGTTATCAAGTTTTGCAAAGTTCAGTGGAGCCACCACACAGAGGATGAAGCCACCTGGGAGCGAGAGGAAGATTTGCTGAAAGACCACCCTCACCTATTTTCTAGCCAACCCGAATCTCGAGGGTGAGATTCATCTTAAGGGGGGTAGGTTTGTAACATCCCAAATTTTCTATTTGGAATGTTATACACTAGATCATCATTGCATATCATATTTTGTTTGCTTTTGGTTTTGATCCTAGAAATTCTACGCAACTCAAGGACCCACGGAGAGAGTTGGGCATTTCGTTATTTTCATATTTGAGTTTTCTCAAATTTTGAGAATAGGATCATTTGATTTTAATTATTTTATCTTCAATTATTTCTATTACAAAAAATATGAGAGAGGGAATAAAATCTTTCCCAAAATAAAGAAATATTGAGGATTTAATAATAAAATCAAATAAGATTTTATTTCGGAGTTTTTAGCTATTTTATTTGAATTTAGGAAAAATATGCGTTTTTTAAAACTGCATTTAGGCCCCAAATAAATGTTCACTTTGTCCGGCTTGATTTTAGAAGTCGGAGAAAATTTATTTCGGGATTTTTGGAGTCCGTTTAGTATTTCTTTCGTTAGTTTTTCTGCGCGGAATTAATTTTTTTTTAAAAAGAAGTCCGAACCGACCTTGGGCCATAACCGGCCAAGACTCCGCCTGGCCGGGGCTTTATAAGCCGCCGCCCGAGGCCCCGAGCCAGCCCACCAGCCCACAAATTACCGCGCCCCAAACCCTAAGGCGCCGCCCGCCTCCCTTTGGCCGAGCCGCCCGCCGCCGAGGTAGCCGCCGTCGGCGTGGTTTTCCTCGAAAACCGCCCGGTTTTTTTTATATAACCGCGGTTTATTTTTTTTAAGTTCCATTTTTTATATAGATCGTTTTTTTCAGTTTAGTTATTTAGTGACCGTTCGTTCGTTCGTTCGTTTTAACCAACGTGTTCATCGTTTAGATCCAGATAACGAACGTTCATTCGTTAATCTGTTCGTCGTTTTTCTTTTTCTCGGATTTTCCGCGATTATTTCTGATCGCGATTTCTGATCCGATTTTCGTTTAAGTATAACTTTTCGCTCGTTTATCGGAATCAGGCGATTCAAGCGCCTGGAGTTTCATCTCGAAACCCTCTTTCCGTTTAACCAACTTAAACAAGTTTTTGCTTCTGTAAAATTTGACTTAAGTCCAGATTAGTAAAACGAAGTTGTTTTCTTTTGCCGTTTGACTTTTCTTGCTTCGTTTGATTTGATTCTTTTTGCAAACCGGAGTTCTTAAGTTGAACTTTCTGGTTAGATCTCTTATTTGAGTTTTACCTGTGCATTAGATGAGTACTTATTGTATGCTTGTTTGTTTGTTTGCGATAGAGTACCCGGAGTGCCGCCTGTTACTTCAATCTCTAGGTTTCCGGGATCATCCACAAGGTAAGTAACACTTTGATCATACCTTTCTACTGCCCAGGTTTTTATTGCATTAGATCAATCCTCAAACATTGCATGATTAGGATCTAATTAAATTGTGGGATGGGAAGTAGATGAGGTAGTACCTATTACCCGCTTTACTATTAAACCTTTTGGAGTTACTTCTCGTTTGCTTCTTATGCCATGCTATGCTAGTAGACGTGGATTGGGTGAGTGATATCCATGATGATGTGAGATTGTTAATAAATGGTTTATCTAAGGTGACAACTTAAACACACATCTGGGTGGATTGAGGTACTGGGTATTCCAGATTGCTGTTTCTTTTGGACCGCCACCTGTGCTCAAAGGGATCATGAGACTATTCATACTAGAAACTTCCGTGTGCAGCCACAAGCTACTATGGCCTCTAGCATAGTTGACTAAGTCGTGCGAACTCTTACAGTGGTAGACTAGCTAATGTAGGAGATGTAGGTTGGTGCGGTCTACCCGATCGTAAGGTGCTAGCGCTTCTGAAAGACTATGTCTCGGTCATCCGTTTCTCAAACACCATGTAGTGCGAGAAATCCAACGGAGGAGATCGAGTCTTGTGGGGAAAAGTGCGCAAACCTCTGCAGAGTGTACAAACTAATCATGGTTAGCCGTGTCCCTGGCTATGGACGTTTTGAGTATCTAGTACTTGGATTATCATGTGAATCTCATCATGTTACTTTAATTAATTTTGTTGGGTTTTAATGATGATGCTTAATTGGGATTGAGGATGCTGTCAACCATTCTCAATGTTTAACAACCACCATGATAGTTAAATAAAATTTATTCCTTTGTAGTAGGGAAAAACGCAAAATTGTAACCATAGAGCTTTCCACCAGCCATATATGCATGTAGTATAGCTTATTCTTTCATTACTCTCTATGTGTTACATTGCCAAAGATATTCCATGTGTCACCCGTTTTGAGCTGCAACGCTTCATGTTGCAGATTTTCGAACGACGAGAAGGTGCCTTTAGGTCGTGGTTCTATACTCGATGATGCCGTTGGAGTTGATGGACTCGCTTATCTTCCAAGCCTTCCGCATTGTTATCGCTTTTTAGATGGCCTTAAGCCATTTTTATTGTAATAAGTTCTCTCTTGAGACATTCGATGTAATAAGTGTGTGATTGCTACTCTGTTATAAATCCTTCAAGTATTGTGTGGTGTCAAGATTATCGATCCAGGATGACACCGAGCACGTAGATCGATCGTTTGAGGTCTGGTCGCTACACTGTGCATCTAAGGTCGATGGTAACAAGAGACAGGGGACACGATGTTTACCCAGGTTCGGGCCCTTTCTATGGAGGTAATACCCTACTTCCTGCTTGATTGATCTTGATGAATATGAGTATTACAAGAGTTGATCTACCACGAGATCGTAATGGCTAAAACCCTAGGAGTCTAGCCTGTATGATTATTATTGCCCCTACGGACTAAGCCCTCCGGTTTATATAGACACCGGATGGGACTAGGGTTGTACAAAGTCGGTTACAGACAAAAGAATCTTCATATTTGGACACCAAGATTGCCTTCCACGCCAAGGAGAGTCCCATCCGGACACGGGAGAAGGTCTTCGGTCTTTGTATCTTGGCAGCCCATCCGTCCGGCCCATGCTACATAGTTCGGACGCCCGAGGACCTCCTAATCCAGGACTCCCTCAGTGATGACCTCAGGCAATGCACACAGTTTCTAGGAATGAACCGTGTTGGATCAATGAACAATCACACACGACTTTCTCTTGAAAACTGTTTGCGTTAGGCCACCTTGTGCAAACGTTTACCACATAAAAACTGTGTGTCATGGACAGCCTTTGCCACACAGTTTCTTCTACGGACCGTGTGTGCTACATTCAATAAAACAAACGATTTAATGGGAAAAATTGTGTGTGATGTACCTGTGAACGGAGATGTTTTCCTTGGATCGACTGTGTGGGATGTGCATACAAACAGAAATGTTTAGCGGGGACTAACTGTGTGGGATGTACTTGTACCGGAAACAATTTCGCCATATAATTGTCTTTTTTAGCTCTACTATACGTATTTTCGTATTTGAGTGCTCGTCGGGCGCACACGACCTCATTTTGCCGAACGTGTGTGCCAGGAGGGCATATCCCTGATGGTTTCTGGGTCGTGTGGGAAGGACCCCCTATCGCCCACACTCACTTGGCGACGGTTCCAAATGTCGTCGCGGAAAGGGGTAAAAAACCGTTTGTTTAGGACCGACGCGCACAGGTGTGGGTGTGCATCTAATCCTATAATGAAAAATTCCCACTAGTATATGAAAGTGACAACATAGGAGACTCTCCATATGAAAAACATGGTGACACTTTGAAGCACAAGTGTGGTAAAGGATACTAACAATGCCCCTTCTCTCTTTGTTTATTTTTCTTTTTTCTTTTTCTTTCTTTTTTCCCTTTTTTTCTCTCATTGTCCGGAGTCTCATCCCGACCTGTGGGGGAATCATAGTCTCCATCATCCTTTCCTCACTGGGGCACTGCTCTAAACATGAATAATGATGATCATCACACTTCTATTTACTTATAACTCAAAAGAAATAAAAATTACAACTCGATACCTATGACAAAGTATGACTCAGTATGAATGCTCTCGCAATGTACCAGGATGTGCAATGATCTAGCGTAACATGTATGAAAAACGATGAACGGTGGCTGAGCCACAACTACTATGTCAGCTATATGATCATGCAAAGCAATATGACAATGAATGCTCAAGTTATCAAACGGAAGCGGTGGAAGTTGCATGGCAATATATCCCGGAATGGCCATGGAAAAGCCATAATAGGTAGGTATGGTGGCTATTTTGAGGAAGATATAATAAGGTTTATGTGTGATAGAGTGTATCATATCACAGGGTTTGGATGCAACTGCGAAGTTTGCACTGACTCTCGAGGTGAGAAAGGGCAATGCACGGTACCGTAGAGGCTAGCAAATTGTGAAAAGGTAATAGTGCGTATAATCCATGGACTCACATTAGTCATAAAGAACTCAAATACTTATTGCAAAAGTTTATTAGCCCACGAAGCAAAGTACTACTACGCATGCCCCTAGGGGGATAGATTGGTAGGAAAAGACCATCGCTCGTTCCCGACCGCCACTCGTAAGGAAGATAATCAATAATAAATCATGCTCCAACTTCATAGCATAACGAGAGACTATACGTGGATGCTTCATATCCCATCTCTATATCGCAAAACTATTGCAAGGAATCAAACGTCTCATATTCAGTGATCCATAAGTTTTATGTAGGATTTTATGACTAACCATGCAATTGACCAATTCCTTTTGACTCTCTAAATAGATATAAGTGAAGCATCAGAGTTTAATTCTTTCTACAAAAGATCATGCTCTAACAAATATAAGTGAAGCAAAAGAGCATTCTTGAAATAACGGTTTTCTATGTGAAGAGAAACAGGCAATCCAAAATTCAAATGATATAAGTGAAGCACATGAAGCATTCTATAAAGCCATACTCAAAAGATATAAGTGAAGTGCAATGAGCATTCTATAAATCAACCATGGACTATCTCATACCAGCATGGTGCATAAAAGAAAAATGCAAAAGACGCTCCAAGATTTGCACATATCACATGAACGAAACGAAACCGAAAACATACTGATACTTGTTGAAGAAAGATGGGATGCCTTCCGGGGCATCCCCAAGCTTAGATGCTTGAGCCTCCTTGAATATTTACTTGGGGTGCCTTGGGCATCACCAAGCTTGAGCTCTTGCCTCTCCTCCTTCTCCTCATATCGAGACCTCCTCGATCTTTGATCACTTCATCCACACAAAACTCAACAGAAACTTTTATTGGCGGGGTTAGTGAATATGGCAGTCAAATCTCGTCATGTACTGCCATAACATTATTGTATAATTATAATCAAAATTGCCCATTGTATGCTATCACAATTCTATGGCCCCAAGTCAAAGGAGGCTCAACAAGATTTCAAACATTCGCAAATAATGAAGCTATAACAACAATCTGTGCAAACAGGAGAGTCTATAAAGATCTGAACATTCACCATACTTCTGTAACTCTAAAAATTCTAAAAAATTAGGACGAAATAGACAATTTGTATAGAAAGATTATGCAAAACGTTTCAGAATTTTATCACGTTCCAGTGAATTTAAACAATTGAATTTCTGGGAACAAAATTTTTTGTTTTTGCACCGCACAAACCAACAAACAATCTAATCATCCTAAAGGCAAATCTTGGCACATTATTTTTATAATAAAATGGAATCATACAAGGGGATAATTATTTTTGTTGAAAATTTTCTATAATTAAGATTCACAAAGTTTTCGTGAGCATGACCAAAGTTCAAGGAGCTCCCCCACTTCAACAATGCTTGTCTCTCTCACTTTCACTTTCCTTTTTGAAAAGTTTTGTGTTCCCATCTATATTTTTTGTTTTTAAACTTTATAAAAGCACTCGACAGAAATAAATGACTCTCTAAAACTTTCGGGTTGTCTCCCTGGCAGCGCTTTCTTTAAAGCCATTAAGCTAGCCATAAAGTGCTCAAGTAATGGATCCACCCGGATCCCAAGGTATATCAATGCCAATTTTAATTAGCAATGATTTGGCATTTAGTAGTGAGCACAAAGCAACATATATCAAGTAATGACGAAGTCTAACTCTCTTCCTATGCATCGGCATGTCATACAAGAACAATTCATGCACATCAAGTAAAGTCCAATACATAGCATAAGTAGTTTCTTGCAATTATATCGTGTTGGAAACATAGAGAGGTGGAGATATAGTTCCTCTCTCATAATAATTGTAAGTAGGAGCAGCAAGCACATGCATATTATATTCATCAAAATCATCATGTGCAACAATAAAAGGCAACCCATCAATATAATCCTTAATAAGTGCAAACTTCTCCGATATAGTGTAGTTGGGAGAATTCAAAAAGATAATAGGACTATCATGTGTGGGTGCAATAGCAACAATTCAATTCTTAACATAAGGAACTATAGCAAGTTCATCTCCATAAGCATAATTTAATTTGGCATCATGGCCACAAACATAGCAAGCATCAATTCCATCAAAAAGGGATATTTCAAAAGAATCCAAGGGATCATAGCAATCATCATAGCATCCATCCTTCGATAAGAACGAAGAGGCATTAAAATGTATGGGATAAAGAGTTACTCTCATTAGAAGGTGGGCACGGGTGATCAATCTGCTCTTCCTCCTCTTGTTCTTCGTTCTCCTCCTCATCTTTTTCATCCAATGGGCTCACAATATCATCAATTTCTTCTTCCATAGGCTCCTGCAAAATATTAATCTCTTCTTGGACAGCGGAGACTCTCTCAATAAATGCATCAGTATCGGAATTGAATTTATAATTATCATAGCAATATTTAAGGATAGCAAAATTTTCAGGTCTATAAACATCATCATCAAAAGCTTCAAACTTTTCAAACAAAGATTCAATTTCATATGCATACTTAAAAGCAACAAATTCTTCTATTCGTTCCACATCATAGTAATCATATCTACCATTGGCATAAGAAGCCAAGGTTGCATTATCATTAAATTTGCATGAAAAGGGAAGGTGTGGAGCATTCATCCTAGAGCAACAAGTAAAATCATATCTCAAGCATAAATCTCGAGCATACCAATGCAACATATAAATTTGATCGCATAAAAGTTTCCCTTTTTGTGTCAACCGATAATCCCTAAAGTATTCACGTTGATCCAATGTTACTCCCATAATCATGTTGAATGGGGTTTTCTCAGGATTATCAAAGTAGTGCATAATATTTTTCACATAACGAGCATCGAGGGTTTTAGGAGGTTCCCCATGTCCATGAGTAGCAAGTACCACTAATTTTTTTGGTGTTTCGTGTTCCATATTCATAACTAAAGATAGAGAACAACTTAGAACAGGAAATAAAAACTACTTAGTGATAAAGCAAACAAGCACACACGAGAATATTCACCCCACGCTATTGCTCCACAGCAACGGCGCCAGAAAAAGGTCTTGATAACCCACAAGTATAGGGGGTCGTTTGTAGCCTTCTTTGATAAATAAGAGTGTCGAACCCAACGAGGAGCTAAAGGTAGAACAAATATTCCCTCAAGTTCTATCGACCACCGATAGAACTCTACGCACACTTGACGTCTGCTTTACCGAAAACAAGTATGAAACTAGTTTGTAGGAGTGATGCTAGAACTAGTTTGCAAGAATAAAATTAGAAGTACTCTGCAAGATAATAAAAGTTAGGTGTTTAGTAAAAGGGTTTGTATCAACAAGAAAGTTATTTGTCCCTAGGCAATCGATAACAAGTACCAGTAATCATTCTTGTAATTTTATATGGAGGAGAGGCATGAGCTAACATACTTTCTCTACTTGGATCATATGCACTTATGGTTGGTCCCCTAGCAAGCATCCGCAACTACTAAAGATCATTAAGGTCGTGAAACCCAACCATAGCATTAAGTATCAAGTCCTCTTTACTCCCATACGCAACAACCCATCTACTCGGGTTTAAGCTTCTGTCACTCTCGCAACCCACCATAAGCAAATCATGAACGTATTACAACACCCTACAGCGGGGGCCCCTCATGTTTGCGCGAGAAGGGAGGGCACCATAGGACAGCACCATAAATAAAATATACAATCATACCAACCAAGATCACGATTAACCCACAGGACAACACAGATCTACTCAAACATCATAGGATAACCATAGATCATTCGGAAATAATATATGGAGTTGAGCACCATGTTTAAGTAGAGATTACAACGGGGGTAAGAGGTGTTACACCGCTGCATAGAGGGGGAGAAAGTTGGTGTAGACGGTAGCAAGATTGTTGATGTAGATCACCGTCACGATCCTAGCCCCGGCAGCACTCCGGCGCCACAGGGAGAGAGGGGGAGAGAGCCCCCCTCCTTCTTCTTCTTATTATTCCCCCTCTGGTCCATGGCCTCCATGGCGGCGGATATAAGTGTAACACCCCGGAAGTAACTTTCCATATTTGTAACTCCAACTCTTGCCATTTTCGCATTGTGATATGATATTCCTCCGTGGTTGGGTTTTTCTTCATTTTGCATTTTGTCCATGTCATGCATTTTGTATCATGTCATCATGTGCATCGATTTGCATACGTGTTCGCCTCATGATTCCGAGCATTTTTCCCGTTGTCCGTTTTGCAATCGGCACTCCTATCTTCCCCGCGGCCCTTTTACGTTTTTCCGTGTGGGTACTAAACCTTCTCGGAATGGACCGAGGTTTGTCTAGTGGCCTTGGTATACCACCCGAGACCACCGGTCAAGTTTCGGTCATTTGGAGCTCGTTTGGTACTCCAACGGTTAACCGCACTCTCGCAAAGGCCTCTTTTAAGTTGCAGCCCAACACCCTTCAAAACAGCCCAATAACCCATCTAAGTCACTTCCATGCTCTCCGTCGCTCGATCACGATCGTGGGCGAAAACTTCACCTCATTTGGACTCTCCTAGCTCCTCTATGTCTATTTAAGCAACCCCACTCCAAATCTTGATCAGTTTCCCCTAACCTAGCTAAATCCCCCTCCGCCACGGACGTGTCCGATCGGGCGGACACGTCCGCCCACGCCCCGGCCAACCAGGGCTGCCACGCCGCCGTCCGCGCCCGCGCCCCCCACATCCTTGCCCCGACCATGCCCTGCCAACCCTCCGGCCACCGCCCGCACCCCCGGCCCGGCCCCAGACCGGCGTCACGCTCTCGCCGCCCCACGCGCCTCGCTCGCCATCGCCCGCCGCTCCGGCGATCCGGCCATCGCGCTGGGCACATCCGATCACTTGGCCGCCGCCCCCGCCGCGCCAGCCTGGCCCGACTCCGCCGCCCGCCGCCGCCCTTCCTCCTCCTCGCCGGGCTCCGCGAGCCGAGCCGCCGCGCCCGATCCGATCGGGCGGATCCCAACCGAGCCGCCTGTTGACTTCTTTTCCTCCTCTTTTCTTCTAAGTTTTTTGCATCTTATGATATTTCGTGGCATTTTCATCGAAGCGTAACTCTGTCATCGTAGCTCCATTTTATGCAGATAATATATCAAAATGTTCGTTTCGAAGAGTAGATCATTTCATCTCATTGCATCATTTTCATTTGAGCTCATCTTGATGCCCGAAATGCTGTTGGAAGAGGGCTATGTGATGTTAGTTTCTGTTTCTTAACAGAACTTGCACTTTTGTTATTTTTGCTATGATTGATGTGTGCACCCTATGAATTTGAGTCCTACATGTGTTTTGTAATATGCCATGCCATCTTTCCAGGGGTGTATGCCATGTATTTTTGTGATCTATGTGGTGACTAGCACAAGCATGCAAAGTAGGTGTCCTGATGTTGCTGATTTCAGCCCTGTTTAGCTGATATTTTGATGCCATGTTAACTTGATGCTACCGAGAGATCCATGCATATTTTGAGATACTTCAGTAAGGATGTTTTGTAAAACATGTCTTGCTCTATCCATCCATGCCTTTGTTTGCAATTATGGAGTGCCATAGCTTGAGTCAATCGAGCTCTACTTTTGCTATCAAATGTTTCCTGGCAGATTGTTTACATGTTATTCAATTTTGCCAAGGTTGTTGTGGTTGATCCATGTATGCTATGTTATTGTTCTTGCCGTGTATGTCTTCTATGCCATGTCTTCTTGATGTATGTATGCTTAGTTTATCATATAAGTCTCTGTAGTGAGTGCATTGAGCTTGTAAACATGCCTACTTGTTATCAGTTTTTGACATGCCATGTTGCTGATTCTGTTAACGAAACTTTCGATATTGACATGGGTGTTACTATATTTTCTGATCCTTTTTGGCTTATGGTCAGTAAGGGACTTTTGTTCTATGCTTTGAGTAGATTCATGCCATGCCATGTTTTGCTATTTTAAGTTCCTGTAGCATGTAGTTTTGTTGCTCTGAACATTTCAACCTGATGCTGTTTTTGCCATGTCCAGCCTGATATTTTGTGCACTTTTGCCATGCTTGTTTGAACCTGTTATGATGTGAACTAGCCGTAGCTCAGTGCTCATTTTTTGTCGAGCATCTTGTGTAGATCACTGCCATATACTTTGTTGGTACGTTTGGGTGCAGTAGCTTAATTTATTGTTGCTTGCTAAGTGGCATCATGCTGTTAATGGCAGATTTGTGCCATTCTTGTTTTGCTTGTCATTTCCAAACCGTGCATCCGATTCCGTGATCTTTATATCGATTTCAACCGAAATCATCTCATCTTTCCAGTGGCATACTTGGTTTGCCAAGTTGATGCCTGGTTCATCATTTACCTTCCGGGCGCATATACGCATTGCATATCACATCTCGCATATCATGTCATGTTTTGCATCATGTTGATTGTGCATTGCACCGTGATTTATTGTGGTTCCTTTGTTTGTGTTGTTGCTTTGGGTAGAGCCGGAGACGAGTACGTGAACGAGGAACCTGTTGAGAACGCTTACGAGGATCAAGCTTTCGACAACTCGAGAACATTGCGAGCAAGATGACCATACCTCGAAATCACTTCTATCTTTGCTATGCTAGTTGCTCGCTCTTTTGCTATGCCTATGCTGCGATGCCTACCACTTGCTATATCATGCCACCCATATTGCCATGTCAGCCCTAACCATCCTTTCCTAGCAAACCGCTGATTGGCTATGTTACCGCTTTGCTCAGCCCTCTTATAGCGTTGCTAGTTAGTTGCGGTGAAGTGAAGTTTGTTCCTTGTTGAACATGGAGATGTTGTTCCTTGTTGGAACATGTTTACTTGTTAGGGTTATCACAATATATTTCTGCTATAATTTAATGCATCTATATACTTGGTAAAGGGTGGAAGGCTCGGCCTTATGCCTGGTGTTTTGTTCCACTCTTGCCACCCTAGTTTCCGCCATACCGGTGTTATGTTCCTTGATTTCGCGTTCCTTACGGTTGGGTGATTTATGGGACCCCTTGACAGTTCGCTTTGAATAAGACTCGCCCAAAGAAGGCCCAACTTTGGTTTTACCATTTGCCACCTAAGCCTTTTTCCCCGGTTTTCGCGAGCCCGAGGGTCATCTTTATTTTAACCCCCGGACCAGTGCTCCTTCGTGCTGGCCCAAACGAGTAGACTACGGGGCCACCACGGGAAACTCGAGGCTTGGTTTTACTCGAGGATGTCTCATCCGGATGTGCCCTAAGAACGAGATATGTGCAGCTCCTATCGGGATTTGTCGGCACAATCGGGCGGCTTTGCTGGTCTTGTTTTATTGCTGTCGAAATGTCTTGTAGTCCGGGATTCGAGATTGATCGGGTCTTCCGGTAGAAGGAATATCCTTCGTTGACCGTGAGAGCTTATAATGGGCTAAGTTGGGACACCCTGCAGGTAATATCTTTCAAAGCCGTGCGCATGTTATGAGGCAGATGGGAATTTGTTAATGTCCGGTTGTAGAAAACCCGAAGTTGACCTTAAATAAAATACACATCAATCGCGTGTGTAACCGTGATGGTCTCTTCTCGGCGGAGTCCGGAAGTGAACACGGTGTTGGAGTTATGTCGACGTAAGTAGTTCAGATCACTTCTTGATCACTACTAGCTTCACGACCGTGCTTTGCTCCTCTTCTCGCTCTTTTTGCGAAATAGCCACCATATATGCTAGTCGCTGCTGCAGCTCCACCTTACTACTCTGTCCTTCCTATAAGCTTAAATAGTCTTGATCTCGCGGGTGTGAGATTGCTGAGTCCCGTGACTCACAGATACTTCCAAAACAGTTGCAGGTGTTCCGACGATGCCAAGGCAGGTGACGATCCGAGCTCAAGTGGGAGTTCGACGAGGAACGTGGTCGCATTATGTGTCTTTTCCCGATGATCGTAGTGGTGCTCAGTTGGGACGATCGGGATCTGTGTAGCATTTGGGGTATCTTCTTTTATTTTGGTTCCGTAGTCGGACCTTGAGTGTACTCAATGATGGATGTTTATTTATGTCTTGTGTGAAGTGGCATTGTAAGCCAACTATGTACCTCTTTCCTTATGTATTACATGGGTTGTGTGAAGATTACCTCACTTGCGACATTGCTTTCAATGCGGTTATGCCTCTAAGTCGTGCCTCGACACGTGGGAGATATAGCCGCATCGAGGGATGCTAAGTTGGTAATCGAGCCTTCCCGACTTAGGAGCCCCTACTTGATTGTTTGTTTGGCGTTGTTGAGTCTAGAATGGAAAATGTTTTGAGTCTTAGGATTATATATATCGAGAGTAGGATTCTTTTTACTTCCCGGTCCCTTCGTCGCCTGGTGAGGTCTCCGACGAGAGTTTTGACTCTCCTCTCCTCAAATTTCACTAAAAAAATTTTTAGGATCACGTGGGTATCTTGGAATCGTTCGATGGTTTTGTGACGAGAACATTGTTCTTGGTGCCTCGACATTTAGGGGTTGTGGCGGTGTCCCGGGAGTTGAGCTCCGAGGTGTTGTCGTCACAATTTTATCGTTGCGATTCTGGAATACTGAGTTTTACCGACATTGAAATCTCTTTTGTGCAGTTGTTGGTGAGATAACCCGATAGCCCTGATCTTGTGGCGAAAGGGAGTATTTCCATGACTTGTATAACGGATGTTTTTCAAGGTCGAGGTACACGATTTCGAGGATTTCTTGGTTATGTGTTGACGGATGGATACAATTTGGATCTAGGTATTGTTAGTTTGGGTGATATATTTTGTGTCCCTGATCCCCAACACCAGATTGCATAACCGAAAGTTTCGGAGTTAATAGGTGGGAATTCTAGTAGCTTACGGATATCTTTCCGACGGATGTATGATTTGAGATTGGGGTTCAACGTCAGTGGTCCGCCCATTCATGGTCGATTTTCTGATGGTCGCGAGACGCCTTAAAGAATCCTTGGCTATGCTGATTCGGGACGTCTTGTTTGTCATTCGTGACGTCCGCTATCGTCGTGTCCGTGTGGGCCCCACCACTAACACTTTGGGCGAAATCTCTATCATGTGTTTGTTCCGCTCATTCTAGAAGCCAATCTTTTGTTTTCAGTTGTGATATTCGATTTGTTTCTAAGATGTTGTTGTTTCAATATCTTTATCTAAGTGGCTTCTCACTTTAATGGACGTGTGATGATTAACTTTTGAATTCATTCGTTCATTCTTGTTGAATGTTTATTGTGAAGACTATATGTTGCAATTTCTATCCGTTGATTCTACTTATCTATTTGTCTATCAAAGGACTAACGGATGTCACCCTCTTCAGATGGCTCCGCCAACGCGCCTCGAATCCGGATCGCAATGATGGGGATCGGTCAGAACCTCCACCTCCACCTCCGCCTCCGAGAGGCCCGGCAAGCTATCATGGCAGCCACCAATGCCAATGCTCGATGATTTTGCAGCTCTTGCAAGAACGCACTCAGGGCAAGGCAATCAAGGAAATCAAGGTCAAGGCAACAACCAGCCTCACTTTGCTACTCTCGATCGGTTCCTCGCTAATCAGTCAAGTCTTTCGGTTTACGTAGTCGAGGCCACACGACGACGATTGGTTAGTGGACATCTGCAAGCATTTTGATTGTAGCAATGTCGGACACGAGGACTTTGTCAAGTTTGCATCGCTTCAACTCAAGGACCAAGCTGCTGAGTGGTACCAGCAATACAAAGATTCCAGAGGAGGTCGTGTCATTACAGGATGAGTTCCGCCGAGATTTGAGCTCACCACATTCAAAAGTGTTGTTGAGAGCAAGCGTGAGGAGTTCCGCAATCTCAAGCAAGGCAACATGTCTGTCTATCAATACAATATCCAGTTCGAAGCTCGCTCGTTTTGCTAAGCAAGACGTTCTCGATGAAAAGAGTATGATCTATCAATTCAGAGGTGGTGCGAGAGAAGATCTGCAATTAGCTCTTGTGCTTTTGAGCCGAAAAGTATGATGAATTCTACAACATGGCACTCAAGCAAGAAGCTGCCCAGCTCAAATGTGAGGCTTCTAAGAAGAGAATCAGGATGCAGATTCAGTCTTCTTCTTCCTCTCAAGTGGCAGCTAAGCAGCGAAGTTCTACCTTCCTCCTCCTCCGTTCCGTCGGCCTTATCGTGAGAAGAACTCGGTGGCCGTGGATCTTCCCACCCACCCAACCCAAGCTATCGTAACAAGTCTAATTCTCAAGCTCCAAGGTCAAGTGCTCCTTACCACCGTCCGCTCTCGAGGTGACTTGCAACAAATGTCGCAAAAAGGTCACTATGCGAACAAGTGCTTCAACCAGAGGCGCCTTCCGCCTCCTCCTCTGTGAAATCTTCCAAAGCAATGCGGTGGTCAAGCATAATCCCAAGTTTGCAAAGGTCAATATGATGAATGCAGCTCAAGCGGAGGAATCTTCGATGTGATAATGGGTAATCTCTCGATTAATGATATTCTGCAAAAGTCTTATTTGATCTTGGTGCATCGCATTCTTTCATGTCATATCCTTTTGCATGAAGCACAATGTTGACACGAGATTCTGTCCAAAGTTATGCAAGTTGTTTCTCCGGAAGGCTTATGAATTCTAGTTTGATTGCTCCTAATGTCTCTATCAAGATGGGCGATTATAGATTTCGGCTAAACCAATTGTTCTGGTGACTCGGATATTGATCTTATTCTCGGAATGGACTAGCTTTCTCAAAGACAAAGCTCAGCTTGATTGTGCTGCCGTGGAAATTCAATTGACTCACTCTTCTAATGATGTGATCATCTATGCCGCCGTGATGAAACCATTGGTTGTTTTCTCTCAATGAGAAGGGCGAATTGGATGCTATCTCTCGATTCCATCGTTTGTGAGTACCAAGATGTCTTTCCGTAAGAGCTTCGGGTATGCCTCCTCATCGGCCGATTGAGTTCGTGATCGATCTTGAGCCCGCATCGAACCCGTTTGCAAGCGCCCATACAAGCTTGGACTGATGAGCTGAAGGAATTGAAGAAGCAGCTCGATGAACAAGAGCGTCTGGTTTGATCGGATCGAGTTCATCTCCTTGGGGTTGTGGTGTTCTCTTTGTCCGAAGAAGGATGGCACGGACCGACTTTGCGCCGATTACCGTCCATTGAATAAGAAGACAATCAAGAACAAGTATCCACTTCCCAACATCAATGAGCTTTTCGAGCAACTCAAAGGTGCTAAAGTGTTCTCCAAGCTTGACCTTCGTATGGGTTATCATCGATTCGCATTCGTGAACAAGATATTCCCAAGACAGCATTCGAACAAGCTTTGGTTCTTATGAATATCTTGTCATGTCTTTCGCCTTGTCAATGCTCCTCCAACATTCTCTCGGATGATGAACTTCATATTCAACCCCTACACCAATGAATTCGTCTTGGTCTATCTTGATGATATTTTGGTCTTCTCCAAGAATAAGAAGGATCATGCCAAACATTTGCGATTGGTGCTAGACAAGCTCGAGAGTATCAATTCTCGCTAAGTTCTCCAAATGTGAATTTTGGCTTGATGAAGTGCTTTATCTTGGTCATATCATCTCCGCCAAGGGCATCGCAGTTAATCCCAAGAAGGTGTCCGCAATTGTGAATTGGGAACCTCCTCGAATGTCAAGCAGCTCCATGATTTTCTTGGTCTTGCAAGCTATTGTCAAGATTCGTTGAGAACTTCTCCAAGATTGCAAAGCCTCTTTCCAACCTTCTCCGAAGCATGTGAAGTATGTCCGGTCTCCCGAGTGTGATGTTGCTTTCAATACCCTCAAAGAGAAACTCGTCACAGCTCTGTCTTGACTCCTCTGATGAATCCAAGCCATTTGAAGTTTTTCGTGATGCTTCTCTTCAAGGTCTCGGTGCTGTGTTAATGCAAGAGAAGAGAGTTGTGGCTTATACCTCTCTTGATTGAAGCCCAACGAAAAGAACTACCCCACTCACGATCTTGAGTTGGCGGCAGTTGTCCATGCATTGATAACATGGAGACATCTCTTGTTGGGAAGGAAAGTGGACATTTTCACCGATCACAAGAGTCTCAAGTATATCTTCACTCAGCCCAACCTCAACCTCGAGCAGACTCGATGGGTCGAAATGATTCAAGAGTACAACCCAAGTATTGAATATACTGGCAAGGCCAATGTCATTGCAGATGCTTTGAGCAGGAAGGCTTATCGCAGCAGTCTAATCCTCAAGCCCTTCCAACCGGATCTCTGTGAAGCTTTCCAAGCTGAATCTTCAAGTTGTTCCTCAAGGCTTTCTTGCCAACCTCATAGTCTCTCCTACTTTGGAAGATCAGATTCGTGAGGCTCAACTTCGGATACCATGGTGAAAAAGGTGAAACGTGGTATCGACAAGGGTATTTCAAGTACAAGTGCTTCCACGTTGATGACAAAGATACTCTTTTCTTTGAGGACCGGATTGTGGTTCCTAAGGGTGATCTCGAGAAAAGTCATTATGAACGAGGCTCACAATTCGCTTCTATCCATTCATCCGGAAGTACGAAGATGTACCAGACCTCAAGCGATCATATTGGTGGACTCGAATGAAGCGAGAAATTGCTCAATTCGTGAATGAGTGTGATGTCTGCGGAAGAGTGAAAGAGAACACCAAAGACCAGCTGGTCTCCTTCAACCTCTTGCTATTCCGAATGGAAGTTTGATCATATTGAAATGGACTTCGTGACTGGATTTCCTAAGTCCAAGCGTGGAAATGATGCTATCTTCGTTGTCATTGACAAGCTTACTAAAGTGGCTCATTTTCTTCCTATCAAAGAATCCATCACAGCAGCTCGGTTGGCGAGCTTTACACCTCCAGATTGTCTCTTTGCACGGCATTCCACAAGTGATCTCTTGGACCGTGGCAGCATCTTTACCTCCAAGTTTTGGGATTCTTTTCGAAGGCCATGGGCACCAACATTCGTTTCAAAGACAGCTTTCCATCCTCAAACAAGTGGCCAAGTTGAGCGAGTTAATCAAATCCTTGAAGATATGCTCGGGGCTTGTGTCATTTCTTTCGGTATGAAGTGGGAAGATTGTCTTCCATATGCCGAAGTTCTCCTACAACAACAGCTTCCAAGCGAGTTCGGCAAGGCCCCATTCGAAATTCTCTATGGCGAAAGTGCCGTACTCCTCTCAATTGGTGCGAGACAGTGAACGCCAACTTCTTGGCAATGACTTGATCAAGTATGTAAGAAATGTGCCAAGTCATTCGTGAGAATCTCAAAGCCGCATAATCGCGCCGGAAGAGCTATTATGATGATAAGCACCGTGATGTGGCTTTTGAAATCGGAGACCATGTCTACCTCGCGTCTCTCCAATGAAAGGCACTCGCCGCCCGGTATCAAAGGAAGCTTGCACCTAGATCGTGGGTCCTTTCAAGATCATTGGCAAAGAGGCGATCTCGCCTATCAACTTGAGCTTCCATCCAACTTTGCAAACGCACGATGTGTTTCACGTGTCACAGCTTCGCAAGTGCTTCAAGACTCTGAACGCACTATCAACTTCAAGAGATTGACCTTCAAGAAGATCTCTTATCATGAGCACCTCGCTGCTATTCTTGAAGAAACCGAGCGCAAGACTCGCAACAAGTCAATCAAATTCCTGAAAGTGAAGTGGTCACACCATTCCGACCGAGAAGCCACCGGGAGCGCGAGGATCACCTCCGTCCGAATATCCGGAGTTCTTTCAGTCCTAGATCTCGGACGAGATCCTCTTGTAGTGGTGGAGTGTTGTAACACCCGAAGTAACTTTCCATATTTGTAACTCCAACTCTTGCCATTTTCGCATTGTGATATGATATTCCTCCGTGGTTGGGTTTTCTTCATTTTGCATTTTGTCCATGTCATGCATTTTGTATCATGTCATCATGTGCATCGATTTGCATACGTGTTCGTCTCATGATTCCGAGCATTTTTCCCGTTGTCCGTTTTGCAATCCGCACTCCTATCTTCCCCGGCGCCCCTTTTACGCTTTTTCCGTGTGGGTACTAAACCTTCTCGGAATGGACCGAGGTTTGTCTAGTGGCCTTGGTATACCACCGTAGACCACCGGTCAAGTTTCGGTCATTTGGAGCTCGTTTGGTACTCCAACGGTTAACCGTGACTCTCGCAAAGGCCTCTTTTAAGTTGCAGCCCAACACCCTTCAAAACAGCCCAATAACCCATCTAAGTCACTTCCATGCTCTCCGTCGTTCGATCACGATCGTGGGGAAAACTTCACCTCATTTGGACTCTCCTAGCTCCCTCTATGTCTATTTAAGCAACCCCCACTCCAAATCTCGGATCAATTTCCCCCTAACCTAGCTAAATTACCCCCTCCGCGCCGCCGGACGTGTCCGATCGGGCCGACACGTCCGCCGCCGCCGCCGGCCAACCGAGGGCTGCCACGTCGCCGTCCGCGCGCCCGCATCGCCGCCGCGCCGGCCCTGGGCCAGCCCGCAACCCTCCGGCCCACCGCCGCGCCCCGCGGCCCGCGCCCCGCCGCCGATCCGCCGCCTCGCCACAGGCTGGCCGCCGCGCGGCCGCCGCCGCCCATTCCGCCGCTCCGGCCTTCGCGCCCGCCGCCCATGGCGCCAGCGCCGCGCACCGCCTGCCGCCGCCCGCCCGCCTGCTCGCCTCCGCCGCCGCCGCCCTTCCTCCTCTCTCGCCGGCTCCGTGAGCCCGAGCCGCCGTCGCGCCCGATCCGTCGGCGGATCCCAACCGAGCCGCCTGTTGACTTCTTCCCTCCTCTTTTCTTCTAAGTTTTTTGCATCTTATGATATTTCGTGGCATTTTCATCGAAGCGTAACTCTGTCATCGTAGCTCCATTTTGCGCGTATAATATATCAAAATGTTCGTCTTCCCCCTCCTCTTTTCTTCTAAGTTTTTTTTTGCATCTTATGATATTTCGTGGCATTTTCATCGTAGCGTAACTCTGTCATCATAGCTCCATTTTGCGCGTATAATATATCAAAATGTTCGTCTCGAAGAGTAGATCATTTCATATCATTGCATCATTTTCATTTGAGCTCATCTTGATGCCCGAAATGCTGTTGGAAGAGGGCTATGTGATGTTAGTTTCTGTTTCTTAACAGAACTTGCACTTTTGTTATTTTTGCTATGATTGATGTGTGCACCCTATGAATTTGAGTCCTACATGTGTTTTGTAATATGCCATGCCATCTTTCTAGGGGTGTATGCCATGTATTTTTGTGATCTATGTGGTGACTAGCACAAGCATGCAAAGTAGGTGTCCTGATGTTGCTGATTTCAGCCCTGTTTAGCTGATATTTTGATGCCATGTTAACTTGATGCTACCGAGAGATCCATGCATATTTTGAGATACTTCAGTAAGGATGTTTTGTAAAACATGTCTTGCTCTATCCATCCATGCCTTTGTTTGCAATTATGGAGTGCCATAGCTTGAGTCAATCGATCTCTACTTTTGCTATCAAATGTTTCCTGGCAGATTGTTTACATGTTATTCAATTTTGCCAAGGTTGTTGTGGTTGATCCATGTATGCTATGTTATTGTTCTTGCCGTGTATATATTCTATGCCATGTCTTCTTGATGTATGTATGCTTAGTTTATCATATAAGTCTCTGTAGTGAGTGCATTGAGCTTGTAAACATGCCTACTTGTTATCAGTTTTTGACATGCCATGTTGCTGATTCTGTTAACGAAACTTTCGATATTGACATGGGTGTTACTATATTTTCTGATCCTTTTTGGCATATGGTCAGTAAGGGACTTTTGTTCTATGCTTTGAGTAGATTCATGCCATGCCATGTTTTGCTATTTTAAGTTCCTTTAGCATGTAGTTTTGTTGCTCTGAACATTGCAACCTGATGCTGTTTTTGCCATGTCCAGCCTGATATTTTGTGCACTTTTGCCATGCTTGTTTGAACCTGTTATGATGTGAACTAGCCGTAGCTCAGTGCTCATCTTTTGTCGAGCATCTTGTGTAGATCACTGCCATATACTTTGTTGGTACGTTTGGGTGCAGTAGCTTAATTTATTGTTGCTTGCTAAGTGGCATCATGCTGTTAATGGCAGATTTGTGCCATTCTTGTTTTGCTTGTCATTTCCAAACCGTGCATCCGATTCCGGTGATCTTTATATCGATTTCAACCGAAATCATCTCATCTTTCCAGTGACATACTTGGTTTGCCAAGTTGATGCCTGGTTCATCATTTACCTTCCGGAGCGCACATACGCATTGCATATCACATCTCGCATATCATGTCATGTTTTGCATCATGTTGATTGTGCATTGCACCGTGATTTATTGTGGTTCCTTTGTTTATGTTGTTGCTTTGGGTAGAGCCGAGAGACGAGTACGTGAACGAGGAACCTGTTGAGAACGCTTACGAGGATCAAGCTTTCGACAACTCTGAGAACATTGCAGGCAAGATGACCATACCCTCGAAATCACTTCTATCTTTGCTATGCTAGTTGCTCGCTCTTTTGCTATGCCTATGCTGTGATGCCTACCACTTGCTATATCATGCCACCCATATTGCCATGTCAGCCCCTAACCATCCTTTCCTAGCAAACCGTTGATTGGCTATGTTACCGCTTTGCTCAGCCCTCTTATAGCGTTGCTAGTTGCAGGTGAAGCTGAAGTTTGTTCCTTGTTGGAACATGGTGATGTTGTTCCTTGTTGGAACATGTTTAATTGTTGGGGATATCATAATATATTTCTGCTATAATTTAATGCATCTATATACTTGGTAAAGGGTGGAAGGCTCGGCCTTATGCCCAGTGTTTTGTTCCCTCTTGCCACCCTAGTTTCCGCCATACCGTGTTATGTTCCTTGATTTCGCGTTCCTTACACGGTTGGGTGATTTATGGGACCCCTTGATAGTTCGCTTTGAATAAGACTCGTCCAGCAAGGCCCAACTTTGGTTTTACCATTTGCCACCTAAGCCTTTTCCCCGGGTTTCGCGAGCCCGAGGGTCATCTTTATTTTAACCCCCGGACGGTGCTCCTTCGAAAGTGCTGGCCCAAACGAGTAGATCTGGGGCCACCACGGGAAACTCGAGGCTTGGTTTTACTCGTAGGATGTCTCATCCGGATGTGCCTCGAGAACGAGATATGTGCAGCTCCTATCGGTATTTGTCGCACAATCGGGCGGCTTTGCTGGTCTTGTTTTATTGCTGTCGAAATGTCTTGTAGTCCGGGATTCCGAGATTGATCGGGTCTTCCGGTAGAAGGAATATCCTTCGTTGACCGTGAGAGCTTATAATGGGCTGTTGGGACACCCTGCAGGTAATATCTTTCAAAGCCATGCCCGCGGTTATGAGGCAGATGGGAATTTGTTAATGTCGGTTGTAGAAAACCCGAAGTTGACCTTAAATAAAATACACATCAACGCGTGTGTAACCGTGATGGTCTCTTCTCGGAGTCCGGAAGTGAACACGTGTTGGAGTTATGTCCGACGTAAGTAGTTCAGATCACTTCTTGATCACTACTAGCTTCACGACCGTGCTTTGCTCCTCTTCTCGCTCTCTTTTGCGAAATAGCCACCATATATGCTAGTCGCTTGCTGCAGCTCCACCTTACTACTCTGTCCTTCCTATAAGCTTAAATAGTCTTGATCTCGCTGGTGTGAGATTGCTGAGTCCCGTGACTCACAGATACTTCAAAACAGTTGCAGAGTTCCGACGATGCGGTGCAGGTGACGATCCGAGCTCAAGTGGGAGTTCGACGAGGAACGTGGTCGTTACTATGTGTCTTTTCACGATGATCGTAGTGGTGCCCAGTTGGGACGATCGGGATCTGTGTAGCATTTGGGGTATCTTCTTTTATTTTGGTTCCGTAGTCGGACCTTGAGTGTACTCGAATGATGGATGTTTATTTATGTCTTGTGTGAAGTGGCATCGTAAGCCAACTATGTACCTCTTTCCCTTATGTATTACATGGGTTGTGTGAAGATTACCTCACTTGCGACATTGCTTTCAATGCGGTTATGCCTCTAAGTCGTGCCTCAACACGTGGGAGATATAGCCGCATCGAGGGCGTTACAATAAGCTTCCTTGCCGAAAAACGTTTCTTATATTCCGGGATTGGATCTCCCTCTCTGTTCTCTTCTATTTCGCGTTCCCCTGATCTGGCCGAAAACCGTTTCTTATATTCTGGGAGATCCGTAACTCTGATTGCGATGGGATTTTAACATGATTTTTTTCGGATATAAGCTTCCTTGCGCCCAAAGTAGAGCTCCAACCGACGTTCAAGGAGGGCAGAACCCACCACCACGCGCCAGGGCCTCTGGCACGCCCTGGTGTCTTGTAGGCTATGATCAAAGCCGAGAAACGATCCAAATCTTCTCGTAGGATGCCCCCTTTCTCGGCAGGCTTGGCACGACGTTCCCTCATGGTGCCTACACCACCACCGACGATGCTCTGTGATTTCTTCGCCTGGTGCGAACCCTCAACCAGAGAGGCGCCCCTCCTTTTCCGGAAGGGTTTTGGCTCTCTCGCGATTCTCACAGCTACACTATGGAAGCACCGCATTCACAGTGTTTTGCAGACTAAGGCATAGTCTAGTGGTGGAAAGAGGTGATGCCTTCCCAACCATCCAGGTTGAAGGCTTGATACTTGTAATTTGGGTATGTTATACCAGTTATATTATAGGAGGCCTTCTTTATAGTTTTTCTTTCAGAAAAAAAAACGATATGTTTCCGATGGCGAGAGACCCTCTGCGGCGCGTGTGCTGCAGGAAATCAAAGACGAGGCGTGGCAATGGGCTAAGGGTCTGGGTATGATCTTAACAGTCTTTTTTTTTGCCATGATCTTAACATAGTCGCTTGTTGCTCTAGGGGCTGAGCAACCCCTCATTGCTGCTCCCAATTTTTGTCTATGCGCCTCTGTGTATGCATTGACGAGACACCCTGTAAGGCCAACTCCACCGCGCGACCCTATCCTGTCCGCCCCCGTCCGTTTGGGATAAAAGGGACAAAAGAGGCGGCCCAGCGCGCGGCCTCAAACGGACAAATGTTCGGATTCCGTCTGTTTGACCCATCCTCGCCCAAACTTGCGCCGGTTTGGGGTGAACGGACGCACATGACGGGCGGACGAGCTTGCTTGTCCTCCCTCGCCCTTTGTCGGTGGGAGAAACCAACCCCCCACACACACACACCCATTTGGCGCCATTTGCCCCAAACCTCCCACGTCCCTCCGCCGCCCCTCTCTCCCCGTCCATGGCCGACGCCCGCTGGTTCCGCGGCTGGCCGTCGACCCGCCCGCAAAGGTGAAGAAGAAGGCGCCAAGGAAGACGCGGTCGGAGTGCACGCCGAGGAGATCGCCAAGTTGGACGCGGAATCGACGAGGAGGAGGGAACGGAGAGCGGTCGTCAAGTTCAATGCCGCCATGCCAAGTTCGCCGCCAACAGCGAGGAGCTGGAGGCAGCATGGCGCAAGGCCGCCGACGAGAAGGAGGACTCGTCAACAAAGCGCACGCCATCCTCATGCTTGGCATGGGCCGCCCTGCTGGTTCCTCAGAAGCGGCCGCCGGTCCGGCGAGCACAGGCTCGTCGGTCGCCCGCCTCGCCGCGACCGCCGCCGACGTCGCGCACCGCACCCATGTCGCCCTGCTTCCCTCCGCCAAGGCACGACGGCCAGACCCGTTTCTCGGGGTCACCGGACGTGGGCTTGTTCGCGCCATCCACACCGCGCCCCGTGGCCGTCATCGACCTCAACATCACGCCTGGGTCCAGTAGCGGTGGGCGGCCGTCCGTCGAGATGCTAAGAAAGCAGGCACGGGCACCGTTCACGGGCACCATGCCGGCCCCCACGTCTTGTTTGACAAAATGCCAACCCCAACGCCAGCGGTCGACGACCCCTTCTACAACCGCTACATGGAGGACGTGATCTTCGACGATGGGCATGGCCGTGCCTACGACCCCGATGAGACCCAATGTCAGGATGGCCGCGCCGAGTACGTCCCTGATGAAGGGGGCGACGACCGTGCTGACTACGACCATGGTGACTCGTGGCATGAAGACGATGACATCTATGTCGAAGGTGATGATGAAGAAGAAGGCAATGACTTTGATATTAGTGGTGCGCCATTGTTCATCGACGAGCTCACCCAAAGAGAGGAGGCACAAAAGAAGAGGAAGAGCATTCGCACGGGTTCATATACACAAGATGAGGACAAGTTGATTTGCCAAGCTTGGATGGAGATTAGCCAAGATCCAAGGACCGGTGCGCAACAAAAGGGCATTGTTTTTTGGACGAGAGTCCACAAAACATTCCACGAAAGGAAGATGTTCGAGCCCTTCCAAATTACAAGCAACCGTGGCATCGGCTCGATTCAAAAAAGATGGTTGTTCATCCAACAAGAGTGCAACAAGTATTGCGCCGCATTTGAGAGCGTTCAAGCACGGCCGTAAGTGGTCTCGGCGTTGGGGACATGGTATGATCTCCTCTTTCTAGCCCTTTCCTCGCTACGACCATGAGACTTCGGCCGTGTATATGTTTGCATGTTCACTTGTTGTTGATCATGTTGTGTAGGCATTCCAATCTTTGGAGGCATTCAAGGCCCGTCACAATGACAAGCCATTCACTCTTACGCATTGTTGGACGCTCATCAACATGTGCCCTAAGTTCAAGGACCAATACCGTAAACTACAAAGGAAGAGAGGATCAAGACGGCCAAGTTAGCGGAGGTGGAGATGGCGAGGCGTTGAAGAGGCCGAGGGGCAAGACCAACTCCAAGGTGGACGACATACGTGACGCCTCATCCATGGCCTTGCATGAGACTTTGCATGGCATGATGTCTCAAAAGGATGTGAGGGACGAGAAGAAGCGGCAAAGCAAGGACGAGCAAATGAAGCAATATCTAGACCTTCAAAGATAGAAGCTTGAGATGAAGGAGGCGGCCAAGAGGAGGAAGATCGACATGAAGGAGGCGGCCCGGCAAAGGCAGCTCGACATGGAGGAGGCGGCCCAAGCAAAGGCAGCTCGACATCGAGGCCGACAACGCCAAGGCTGACAGAGGCAGCTCGACATCGAGGCCACCAATGCCGCCACCAAAGCGAAGGAGGTGGCCCTTGCGATCATGAGCGTGGACTTGTCAAGATGAGCGACAAGACGAAGGCCCGGTTCGAGGCGAGCGAATGAGATGCTCGACGCCAAGGCTGAACTAGGTCGTCCGATCGGCGTGGCCGTTCTTTTTAGGTGGCATGGTGCCGCCTTACCGCCGCCGTCGGGCGGCCGGTAGTGTGCCCGAGAAAACATTCATTTTAAAGGTTGGTCGTGTTGCGGCACCGGTCGTGTTGCCGGCGAGGACAACTATTCATTTTGAAGGTGGTGTGTTGTCGGCCGGTCGATCTTGGCGATGGACGTGTAGGCGGCGGCTCTGCTTGCGGCGTGATGCCAGGGCCGCCTTGGCCCTGAACTAGGGCTTGGCTTTGATATGTTGCTTTTAGTTTTTAAAGTGTACGCGACGGGATGAGGCAAATGGATCTGCCGCTGCCACGGACGCATTTAACCACCGTGATCCTGCGACAGGCCCGACATCTAACTTAAATACCTACCCAAACGGACAGAAACCGAACAAAACGGACGTCCATGTGGGATCGCATGATGAAGTTGGCCTAACATTATGTCTATCTATTAATGAAAAGATACGCATCCAGCGTATTCGTGAAAAGTCGAGGAGGGCACAAAATGTTGATAGGAAAGCTTGGCTAGGGCGTGGGCGGCCCCAAGCACATTTGTACATCGCATTCTGAGCAGAAGTCTGCCGTCACGAGTAGTATCTTTCAAGAGATACCCACTTTGGGAGGCCTTTGGAATCGACTCTGACCCAGATTGTCTCGGCCCTGCTACAGACATGGGGCCCTAGTGTACAGCCCTGCTTTAATACAAGGCCAAGAGAGGCCAAGTACCACTAGTAGCGGCCGTCAGGAAGCACAGCCAAGTTGTTAAAGGCAGCGGGGACAGGGCCACCGCCCACCGCCGTCGTACTCGTGGAACTTGCCTGCTCGCCACCCCGCCCTTCGCTGCTGCCGCCGCAGCCGATCGATGGCTGACTCCGCCGCCAAGCGGCCTCCAACGCCGGCGCCGGCCTCCGGCGGAGGCGGTACGCACGCACACTCCGTCCTCTCCTAATCTCTTTGTTGTTTACGCCTTATGCTTGGCGGTTTTGCCTGACTTTTATGTGTTGCTCTGGACCTGCGGTACCATGTGATCCGCCCGGTTGCTTTCTTGCTTCTTTGCTCGCGAGTAGTGGTGGATTTGCTCTTACTACGACGTGTAACGACGTGATTCGCGAGATTGTCCGGTCATAAGTGAAGTGCACCTCTGTTTGTTGCCTCCAACTGCATGACCCAACCTTGTATTAACTTTGTACTAAAGTTAGTACAAGGTTGGGTCATCTATTTTGGAACGGAGGGAGTAGTAGTTTTTGTTCCTTCATGCACTCGTCTGAACCAGTTGAAAAACACAACTTAATTCCTGTTACAGCTGCCTAGCATCGTAATATACCTGATTCCCCGTCCTTGCCACTTTTTAGCAGTGGAAGTTTATTCACCAAGCAAGTTATTTGCATATATAAATCCAAATAAAGACAATAGGTGAAGGAGTCATCCTGGATTCCTAGCAAAATATGTGTACAAGTTTTGCTTCCCAGGGTAATAAAATAGTTGCTCGGTTTCAGAAATCTACGCCACTTTGTCGCTTGATTCTAGATGACCCAGTTAGATTACTTCTCTTGAGAGAATGACTCAGTAACGCCACTCGATGAACATCGGCATTAAACTGGCAGTCCAAGATGACATATTTGTTTTATACCTTTTGCTTTCAACCGCTTCTTGGCTGACAAAGGAACCTGGTGTACTGAACTTTCAATTTTCTTTAGAAACTCTTCAGAGTTGGCTATCCTTTCAGATCTGCTGCTAAACTGCATAGTGTTCAGAACATTTCCCCTTGCTAGAATATTCAAAGTTACTTACCTTTCCTGCGTCCCATGTCCAAAGTTTTGTCGCAAAATTTTCATACCACTCGATATCTGTGGTAGAAATTTCATTGACCACTTTTCAATTTTATATCCTGGTGTTGTTTTCTTGCAAAGCATATGGTGTCATTTTCTTAGAGGAAAAGAATTACTGCATTCAAAACTCTAGTAAGTCACATAACTGTTGACGGAGTGTGTTGCGTGGTGCTCGAATACATGACCCATGAGGGCTTACCTCGTGACATGCATGGATAATTATATATTAGTGTATTATTACAAATAAACATGATATTATTTTGGTTCTGATAATGAAATGCTATTTAAAGTCATGGAGGAGGACACGCAAACGTCTGCACTCATTTATTTATTTATTTTGAGAGAGAGAGAAGAACTTCGTCAGATTTAAAATTTGGGATTTGAGCCCTTCTGTCTGGAAACGAAAGGAGTACAGCTAGAAGCCTTAGAATCACCGATCACAAACCACACGTTGAAGATCAGATCTTGATTTGTTTTCTTAGGGCACAGCACTATCAGACAATCAAACCTTCATTATTTATTCCATGTAGGGATCGAGTTGACAGTGGATGAACCTATGCTTGAAACTGACAGTTTAAGATGATACTACTACTAGTAGATTATTCTATCTTTTGCTTCTATCTGTTTCTTAGCTGACAGATCACAGATGCACGGCATACTTAATTATTTCGTGGGACCTACTATGCTTTCCTTCAGACTTCATTAATCATTTGGGAGATTTTCTCTTGGTATAATGGTTTCAGTACGTCTGAATGCCTGATTCACCAATCTGTCCACAACAAGAAGACGTATTCAGAAATTCTAATGCTAGTGCTGTCAATGTCATGAAAATATATCAAGATAGGTTCTACAATCTTGCATATTGAAAATGTCATGTTGGACCTGTACTGTAATAACAGACCTTCTAGTAGAACTTTATGACGTTGCACCTTGGTGCATGTTCAAACCTTCCATCTCTGATTTATGTCAAAAGCTAAGTTGAAACAGTCCATCTCTTAAGCTAGAAGACATCTTACAATCTGTACACTAATTTAAACGAGGTGCAGAAGTTCAAATTGCAGGGACACAGCACTGATTTCACGTGTTTGCTATCTCATTTCACAGGTATGGCGTGGAAGCTCTCTTTTGCTCTGTTTGTGTTCCTGGCGGCGCTGCTGTACAAGCAGCTTCAGCCTCCGGCTCCGAAAATCGTTGGCTCGCCGGGTGGCCCCCCTGTTACATCATCAAGAACAAAACTCAAAGACGGCAGGCATTTGGCATACCTGGAATCTGGCGTCCCAAAGGAGAAGGCCAAGTACAAGATCATTTTCGTCCATGGATTCGACTCCTGCAGATACGACGCCCTTCAAGTCTCCCCGGTACATATTGTTGATTATTATCTTAAGAATCATTTTAAGGATAGAACAATCTACTTCAAGCTGACACTGAGTGATTGTCTCGTCATGGACGGATGAAATCTGGTGCAGGAGCTGGCACAAGAGCTGGGCATCTACCTGCTGTCCTTCGACCGGCCTGGGTACGGTGAGAGCGACCCTGACCCGGCGCCGTCTGAGAAGAGCATCGCCCTCGACATCGAGGAGCTCGCCGACAACCTGCAGCTGGGCCCCAAATTCCACCTCATCGGCTTCTCCATGGGCGGCGAAATCATGTGGAGCTGCCTCAAGCACATCCCGCACAGGTAACACGGCATCCAGTACTTATCAAGCTGATCACCGTGCATCTTTCTTCACTGCAACATCAAATGCCTCAAGTCTGAATGTGTTGTTCCACCGTGGTGCAACAGGCTCTCCGGGGTGGCCGTTCTCGGGCCGGTGGGCAACTACTGGTGGTCCGGCTTGCCGTCGAACGTGTCATGGGACGCCTGGTACCAGCAGCTCCCACGGGATCAATGGGCGGTCTGGGTCTCCCATCATCTGCCATGGCTGACCTACTGGTGGAACACCCAGAAGCTCTTCCCGGCCTCCAGCGTCATCGCCTACAACCCTGCACTCCTGTCCGAAGAAGACGCGAAGCTCATGGAGAAGTTTGGAATGCGAACCTACATGGTACGTATGGTAACAAGCACCTGGCATGATTAAGCTGCAAAATCCCCGTGTAACTGAACTGACGGTTCATTTCTCTGGTCCGTTTGTGCGTCTCGCAGCCGATGATAAGGCAGCAGGGGGAGTACTACTGCCTGCACCGCGACATGATGGTCGGGTTCGGGAAGTGGGCTTGGAGCCCCCTGGACCTCAAGGACCCGTTCGCCGGCGGCGAGGGCAAGGTGCACCTGTGGCACGGCGCGGAGGACCTCATCGTGCCGGTCATCTTGTCGAGGTACATCAGCGAGAGGCTCCCGTGGGTGGTCTACCACGAGCTCCCGACGTCCGGACACCTCTTCCCCGTTGCCCAGGAGATGGCCGACGCCGTCTTCAGGTCCCTGCTGCTCGGAGAGCAGTGACCTTCCACTCCCCATCATCTATCTCTGCGTATGCTTCTTGTGCAGTACTGCAGCAGCGTGTGGTTAGCTCCTCACGGGCGCCGAATAATAGTGTTTCTTTCGGAACACATGTATAGATCGTGCAGAAAACAGTGTCTCCCATTTGGAGCATGTATCCGGTCGTTTGGGCTTGACCAGGGCAGCTGGCCCCGGAACGGACTCGTGACCCGGGGGCCGTGAATGAGGCGGACGGCCGGGCATGCTGTCGATCCGCCGGCGACTTGGACCACATGCGGTTTTGGAGCCATGCTCTTTCGGGGGAGCCAATGAAATAACAAGCTGAGGAAGGCATCTTGCATCAGCCGGAGATGGCACAACACAAGACGCCCAGCGCTTTCGCTGTCCATGGTCCGCACTAACCTCGCGCTGTCCACTGGCATCTTGCATCTCTCACTGCCGTCTCTTTGGGTCTTTCGGCTGCTAGCTCCTGCCGATCGAAATCAGTGTTTTGACATTTAACCGAAAGATTAGAGCATCTACAGCTGGGCTCCCCAAACCCCTTTCCTATATGCTCGGGCGGTCACTGATCGGTGAAAAAAAAATCCGATTCAGACAGGCTCTTCATACCGGCCCCATACACACCCCTCGTATCCATCCGATATCTGAGGTGGATATGGAAAGGCACAGGCGTGTCCGGGCGCGTCCACCATGTCATACTGACCGCAGGGACCCACGCAGAAACACTCAGAACCCATCGGTCCGGCGTGCGTCTTTTCCGGTCTTTTATGGCGCTGCTCCGGCATGCCGCTCGAGGCCCAAGTCCATCTATTTAAGCCGGGCGGCAACCCCCAACCCTAGCCGCATCCCATTTCCCTTCCCTCCGCGCCGTCACCCACCCACCTAAAGGAAATATGCCCTAGAGGCAATAATAAAGTTGTTATTTTATATTTTCTTATTCATGATAAAGGTTTATTCATGCTAGAATTGTATTGATCGGAAACTTAAATACATGTGTGAATACATAAACAAATACCGTATCCCTAGTAAGCCTCTACTGAACTAGCTCATCGATCAAAGATGGTTAAAGTTTCCTAACCATAGACATGTCTTGTTATTTGACAATGGGATCACATCATTAGGAGAATGATGTGATGGACAAGACTCATCCCTTAGCTTAACATATTGGTCGTTCAGTTTATTGCTATTGCTTTCTTAATGAAAAATACATATTCCTCCGACTATGAGATTATGCAACTCCCGGATACCGGAGGAATACCTTGTGTGCTATCAAACGTCACAACGTAACTGGGTGATCATAAAGATGCTCTACAGGTATCTCCGAAGGTGTTTGTTGAGTTAGCATAGATCGAGATTAGGATTTGTCACTCCGAGTATCGGAGAGGTATCTCTAGGCCCTCTCGGTAATACACATCATAAGAAGCCTTGCAAGCATAGTAACTAAGAAGTTAGTTACAAGATGATGTATTACGGAACGAGTAAAGAGACTTGCCGGTAACGAGATTGAACTAGGTATGAAGATACCGACGATCGAATCTCGGGCAAGTAACATATCGATGGACAAAGGGAATTACATATGTTGTCATAAGGTTCGACCGATAAAAGATCTTCGTAGAAGATGTAGGAACCAATATGGGCATCCAGGTTCCGCTATTGGTTATTGACCGGAGAGGTGTATCGGTCATGTCTACATAGTTCTCGAACCCGTAGGGTCTGCATGCTTAACGTTCGTTGACGATATAGTGTTATATGAGTTATATGATTTGGTGACCGAATGTTGTTCGGAGTCCTGGATGAGATCACGGACATGACGAGGAGCTCTGGAATGGTCTGATGGTAAATATTGATATATAGGACGATGATATTCGGACATCGGAAGTGTTTCGGAGTGTACCGGGTAGTCATCGGAATACCGGAGAGGGTACCGGACACCCCCGGGAGGGTAATGGGCCTATTGGGCCATTAGAGGGGAGCACACCAGCCCACAAGGGGCTGGCGCACCCCCCTATGGTAGCCGGCCAAGTGGGGAAAGGAAAGGGGGATTCGACCTCCCCCTTCCTGTGGGGGAACGTAGCATGCAATTTCAAAAAAATTCCTACGATCACGCAAGATCTATCTAGGAGATGCATATCAACTAGAGGGGGAGAGTGTGTCCACATACCCTTGTAGACCGAAAGCGGAAGCGTTAGTTTAACGCGGTTGATGTAGTCGAACGTCTTCACGATCTAACCGATCAAGTACCGAACGTACGGCACCTCCGAGTTCAGCAAACGTTTAGCTCGATGACGTCCCTCGAACTCTTGATCCAGCAGAGGGTCGAGGGAGAGTTTCGTCAATACGACGACGTGGTGATGGTGATGGTGATGTGATCCGCGTAGGGCTTCGCCTAAGCACTACGATGCTATGACTAGAGGAGTAAACTGTGGAGGGGGGCACCACACATGGCTAAGAACAATTGATGTGTTATGGGGTGCCCCCCTGCCCCCGTATATAAAGGAGGAAGGGAGGAGGCCACCTGCCTAGGGGGCGTGCCATGGGGGGAAATCGACTAGGACTCCCAATCCTAGTAGCCACCCCCCTTCCTTTCTTACGGAGGGGGAAAGGGAAGGAGAGGGAGAGGGAGAGGGGGCCGCACCCCCTCCTAATTGTCCAATTCGGACTCCTTTGGAGGGGGGCGCGCGCCACCACTTGCGGGCTCCCCTCTCTCTCCCCCTATGGCCCATGTAGGCCCAATACTTCCCCGGGGGTTCCGGTAACCCCTCGGTACTCCAAAAAATTACCCGAACCACTCTGAAACCATTCCGGTGTCCGAATACCATCTTCCAATATATCAATCTTTACCTCTCGACCATTTTGAGACTACTTGTCATGTCCGTGATCTCATCCGGGACTCCGAACAATCTTCGGTCACCAAAACACATAAAACATAATACAAATCGTCATCGAACATTAAGCGTGCGGACCCTATGGGTTCGAGAACTATGTACACCTGACCGAGACACATCTCTGATCAATAACCAACAGCGAAACCTGGATGCTCATATTGGTTCCTACATATTCTACGAAGATCTTTATCGGTCAAACTGTAATGACAACATACGTTATTCCCTTTGTCATCGGTATGTTACTTGCCCGAGATTCGATCGTCAGTATCATCATACCAAGTTCCATCTCGTTACCGGAAAATCTCTTTACTCGTTCCGTAATGCATCATTCCGCAAATAACTCATTAGTCACATTGCTTGCAAGGCTTATAGTGATGCGCATTACCGAGAGGGCCCAAAGATACCTCTCCGATACTCGGAGTGACAAATCCTAATCTCGATCTATGCCAACCCAACAAACACCTTCAAAGACACCTGTAGAGCATCTTTATAATCACCCAGTTACGTTGTGACGTTTGATAGCACACAAGGTGTTCCTCCGGTATTCGGGAGTTGCATAATCCCATAGTCAAAGGAATATGTATAAGTCATGAAGAAAGCAATAGCAATAAAACTTAACGGTCATTATGCTAAGATAACGGATGGGTCTTGTCCATCACATCATTATCTAATGATGTGATCCCGTTCATCAAATGACAACACATGTCTATGCTTAGGAAACTTAACCATCTTTGATTAACGAGCTAGTAAAGTAGAGGCACACTAGGGACACTCTGTTTTGTCTATGTATTCACACATGTATCAAGTTTCCGGTTAATACAATTCTAGCATGAATAATAAACATTTATCATGATATAAAGAAATATAAATAACAACTTTATTATTTCCTCTACGGCATATTTCCTTCAGTCTCCCACTTGCACTCGAGTCAATAATCTAGATTACATTGTAATGATTCTAACACCCATGGAGTCTTGGTGCTGATCATGTTTTGCTCGTGGAAGAGACTTAGTCAACGGGTCTGCAACATTCAGATCCATATGTATTTTGCAAATCTCTATGTCTCCCTCCTAGGCTTGATCGTGGATGGAGTTGGAGCGTCTCTTGATGTGTTTGGTTCTCTTGTGAAATCTGGATTCCTTCGCTAAGGCAATTGCTCCAGTATTGTCACAAAAGATTTTTATTGGACCCGATGCACTAGGTATTACACCTAGATCGGATATGAACTCCTTCATCCAGACTCCTTCATTTGCTACTTCCGAAGCAGCTATGTACTCCGCTTCACACCTAGATCACGCCACGACGCTCTGCTTGAAACTGCAACAACTGACAGCTGCACCAGTCAATATAAATACGTATACGGTTTGCGACTTAGATTCATCCGGATGAGTGTCAAAGCTAGCATCGACATAACCATTTACGACAAGCTCTTTGTCACCTCCATAAACAAGAAACATATCCTTAGTCATCTTCAGGTATGCCAGGATGTTCTTAACCGCTGTCCAGTGATCCACTCCTGGATTACTTTGGTACCTCCCTGCTAAACTTATAGCAAGTCACACATCAGGTCTGGTACACAACATTGCATACATGATAGAACCTATGGATGAGGCATAGGGAATGACTTTCATTTTCTCTATATCTTCTGTAGTGGTCGGGCATTTAGTCTAACTCAACTTCACACCTTGTAACACATGCAAGAACCCTTTCTTTAACGGGTCCATTTTGAACTTCTTCAAAACTTTATCAAGGTATGTGCTTTGCGAAAGTCCAATTAAGCGTCTTGATCTATCTCTATAGATCTGGATGACCAATATATAAGCAGCTTCACCGAGGTCTTTCATTGAATTTTTTTATTCAAGTATCCTTTTGTGCTATCCAGAAATTCTATATCATTTCCAATCAACAATATGTCATCCACATATGATATTAGAAATGCTACAGAGTTCCCACTCACTTTCTTGTAAATACAGGCTTCTCCAAAAGTCTGTATAAAACCATATGTTTTGATCACACTATCAAAGCGTATATTCCAACTCTGAGAGGCTTGCACCAGTCCATAAATGGATCGCTGGATCTTGCACACTTTGTTAGCACCTTTAGGATCGACAAAACCTTCTGGTTGCATCATATACAAATCTTCTTTAAGAAATCCATTAAGGAATGCAGTTTTGACATCCATTTTCCAAATTTCATAATTTAAATGCGGCAATTGCTAACATGATTCGGACAGACTTAAGCATCGCTACGGGTGAGAAGGTCTCATCGTAGTTAACTCCTTGAACTTGTGGAAAACCTTTCGCAACAAGTCGAGCTTTGTAGACAGTAACATTACCATCAGCGTCAGTCTTCTTCTTGAAGATCCATTTATTTTCTATGGCTTGCCGATCATCGGGCAAGTCAACCAAAGTCCACACTTTGTTCTCATACATGGATCCCATCTCATATTTCATTGCCTCAAGCCATTTCGCAGAATCTGGGCTCATCATCGCTTCCTCATAGTACGTACGTTCGTCATGGTCTAGTAACATGACTTCCAGAACAGGATTACCGTACCACTCTAGCGCGGAACGTACTCTGGTTGACCTACGAGGTTGGTAGTAACTTGATCTGTAGTTTCATGATCATCATCATTAGCTTCCTCACTAATTGGTGTAGGCATCACTGGAACTGATTTCTGTGATGAACCACATTCCAATTCGAGAGAAGGTACAACTACCTCATCAAGTTCTACTTTCCTCCCACTCACTTCTTTCAAGAGAAACTCCTTCTCTAGAAAGGATCCATTCTTAGCAACTAAATCTTGCCTTCGGATCTGTGATAGAAGGTGTACCCAACAGTTTCTTTTGGGTATCCAATGAAGACACATTTCTCCAATTTGGGTTTGAGCTTATCAGGCCGAAGTTCTTTCACATAAGCATCGCAACCCCAAACTTTAAGAAACGACAGCTTAGGTTTCTTGCCATACCACAGTTCATATGGTGTCGTCTCAACGGATTTACATGGTTCCCTATTTAACGTGAATGCAGCCGTCTCTAAAGCATAACCCCAAAATGATAGTGGTAAATCGGTAAGAGACATCATAGATTGCACGATATCTAATAAAGTACGGTACAACGTTCGGACACACCATTACCCGTGGTGTTCCAGGTGGCGAGAGTTGCGAAACTATTCCACAATGTTTCAAATGAAGACCAAACTCGTAACTCTAATATTCGCCTCCTCGATCAGATCATAGAAACTTTATTTTCTTGTTACGATGATTTTCCACTTCACTCTGAAATTGTTTGAACTTTTCAAATGTTTCAGACTTATCTTTCATTAAGTAGATATACCCATATCTGCTCAAATCATCCGTGAAGGTCAGAAAATAGCGATACCCGCCGCGAGCCTCAACACTCATCGAACCGCATACATCAGTATGTATTATTTCCAATAAGTCTGTGGCTCACTCCATTGTTCCGGAGAACGGAGTCTTAGTCATCTTGCCCATGAGGCATGGTTCGCAAGCATCAAGTGATTTCAAAGCCCCATCGGCATGGAGTTTCTTCATGCGCTTTACACCAATATGACCTAAACGGCAGTGCCACAAATATGTTGCACTATCATTATTAACTTTGCATCTTTTGGCTTCAATATTATGAATATGTGTATCACTACGATCAAGATTCAACGAAAATAGACCACTCATCAACGGTGCATGACCATAAAATATATTACTCATATAAATAGAACAACCATTATTTTCTGATTTAAATGAATAACCATATCGCATAAAACAAGATCCAGATATAATGTTCATGCTCAACGCTGGCACAAAATAACAATTATTCAGGTCTAAAACTAATCCCGAAGGTAGATGTAGAGGTAGCGTGCCGACGGCGATCACATCGACCTTGGAACCATTTCCGACACGCATAGTCACCTCGTCCTTAGCCAATCTTCGTTAATCCATAGCCCCTATTTCGAGTTGCAAATAAGAGCAACAGAACTAGTATCAAATACCCAGGCGCTACTACGAGCATTAGTAAGGTACACATCAATAACTTGTATATCAAATATACCTTTCACTTTGCCATCCTTCTTATCCGCCAAATACTTGGGGCAGTTCCGCTTCCAGTGACCAGTCCCTTTACAGTAGAAGCACTCAGTTTCAGGCTTAGGTCCAGACTTGGGCTTCTTCCCGGGAGCAGCAACTTGCTTGCTATTCTTCTTGAAGTTCCCCTTCTTACCTTTGCCCTTTTTCTTGAAACTAGTGGTCTTCTTAACCATCAACACTTGATGCTCCTTCTTGATTTCTACCTCCGCAGCCTTAAGCCTTTACAGCTTGGTGCCGGTGATTGAAGAACTCTATCAATGACACTATCATCTGGAAGATTAACTCCCAGCTGAGTCAAGTGATTATGATACCCAGACATTTTGAGTATATGTTCACTGACATAACTATTCTCCTCCATCTTGCAGCTATAGAACTTGTTGGAGACATCATATCTCTCAACTCGGGCATTTGCTTGAAATATTAACTTCAACTCCTAGAACATCTCATATGCTCCATGATGTTCAAAATGTCTTTGAAGTCCTGATTCTAAGCCGTAAAGCATGGCACACTGAACTATCGAGTAGTCATCAGATTTAGCTTGCCAGATGTTCATAACGTCCAGAGTTGCTCCTGCAGCAGGCCTTGCACCTAGCGGTGCTTCAAGGGCATAATTCTTCTATGTAGCAATGAGGATAATCCTCAAGTTACGGACCCAGTCCGTGTAGTTGCTACCATCATCTTTCAACTTAGCTTTCTCTAGGAACGCATTAAAATTCAAGGGAACGGCAGCACGGGCCATTGATCTACAACAACATAGACATGCAAAAACTATCAGGACTAAGTTCATGATAAATTTAAGTTCAATTAATCACATTACTAAAGAACTCCCACTTAGATAGACATCCCTCTAGTCATCTAAATGATCACGTGATCCATATCAACTAAACCATGTCCGATCATCACGTGAGATGGAGTAGCTTTCAATGGTGAACATCTCTATGTTGATCATATCTACTATATGATTCACGTTCGACCTTTCGATCTCAGTGTTCTGAGGCCATATCTGTACATGCTAGGCTCGTCAAGTTTAACCTGAGTATTCTGCACGTGCAAAACTGTCTTACACCCGTTGTATGTGAACGTAGAGCTTATCACACCCGATCATCACGTGGTGTCTCGCACACATTTAATGTAGTAACGGTGCATACTCGGGAGAACACTTATACCTTGAAATTTAGTGAGGAATCATCTTATAATGCTACCGCCGTACTAAGCAAAATAAGATGCATAAAAGATAAACATCACATGCAATCAAAATATGTGACATGATATGGCCATCATCATCTTGTGCCTTTGATCTCCATCTCCAAAGCACCATCATGATCTCCATCGTCATCGGCTTGACACCTTGATCTCCATCGTAGCATCGTTGTCATCTCGCCAACTATTGCTTCTACAACTATCGCTACCGCATAGTAATAAAGTAAATCAATTACATGGCGATTGCATTTCATACAATAAAGCGACAACCGTAAGGCTCCTGCCAGTTGCCGATAACTTGTACAAAACATGATCATCTCATACAATAAATTATGTCACATCATGTCTTGACCATACCACATCACAACATGCCCTGCAAAAACAAGTTAGACGTCCTCTACTTTGTTGTTGCAACTTTCACGTGGCTGCTATGGGCTTCTATCAAGAACCGTTCTTATCTACGCATCAAAACCACAACGATTTTTCGTCAAGTGTGCTATTTTAACCTTCAACAAGGACCGGCCATAGTCAAATTCGATTCAACTAAAGTTGGGGAAACAGACACCCGGCAGCCACCTTTATGCAAAACAAGTTGCATGTCTGTCAGTGGAACCGATCTCATGAACGTGGTCATGTAAGGTTGGTCCGGGCCGCTTCATCCAACAATACCGCCGAATCAAAATAAGACGTTGGTGGTAAGTAGTATGACTATTATCACCCACAACTCTTTGTGTTCTACTCGTGCATATCATCTACGCATAGACCTGGCTCGGATGCCACTGTGGGGGAACGTAGCTTGCAATTTCAAAAAAATTCCTACGATCACGCAAGATCTATCTAGGAGATGCATAGCAACGAGAGGGGGAGAGTGTGTCCACGTACCCTCGTAGACCGAAAGCGGAAGCGTTAGTTTAACGCGGTTGATGTAGTCGAACGTCTTCACGATCGAACCGATCAAGTCCCGAACATACGGCACCTCCGACTTCAGCACACGTTCAGCTCGATGACGTCCCTCGAACTCTTGATCTAGCAGAGGGTCAAGGGAGTGTTTCGATAGCACGACAGCGTGGTGACGGTGATGTGATGTGATCCGTGCAGGGCTTCGCCTAAGCATTACGACACTATGACCGGAGGAGTAAACTGTGGAGGGGGGCACTGCACACGGCTAAGAACAATTGATGTGTTATGGAGAGCCCCCCTGCCCCCATATATAAAGGAGGAGGGGAGGAGGCCGCCGGCCTAGGGGTCGCGCCATGGGGGAGGGGGAACCGAGTAGGACTCCCAATCCTAGTCGCCCCCTTCCTTTCTTACGGAGGGGGAAAGGGAAGGAGAGGGAGAGGGAGAGGGAAAGAGGGGCTGCGCCCCCTCCTCCTTGTCCAATTTGGACTCCCTTGGAGGGGGGCGCGCGCCACCCCTTGCGGGCTCCCCTCTCTCTCCCCTATGGCCCATGTAGGCCCAATACTTCCCCGGGGGGTTCCGGTAACCCCTCGGTACTCCGAAAAATACCCGAACCACTCTGAAACCATTTCGGTGTCCGAATACCATCTTCCAATATATCAATCTTTACCTCTCGACCATTCGAGACTCCTCGTCATGTCCATGATCTCATCCGGGACTCCGAACAATCTTCGGTCACCAAAACACATAACTCATAATACAAATTGTCATCGAACGTTAAGCGTACGAACCCTACAAGTTCGAGAACTATGTAGACATGACCGAGACACATCTCTGATCAATAACCAACAGCAGAACTTGGATGCTCATATTGGTTCCTACATATTCTATGGATATCTTTATCGGTCAAACCGTAATGACAACATACGTTATTCCCTTTGTCATCGGTATGTTACTTGCCCAAGATTCGATCGTCAGTATCATCATACCTAGTTCAATATCGTTACTGCAAGTCTCTTTACTCGTTACATAATGCATCATTCCGCAACTAACTCATTAGTCACATTGCTTGCAAGGCTTATAGTGATGTGCATTACCGAGAGGGCCCAGGGATACCTCTCCGATACTCGGAGTGACAAATCCTAATCTCGATCTATGCCAACCCAACAAACACCTTCGGAGACACCTGTAGAGCATATTTGTAATCACCCAGTTATGTTGTGACGTTTGATAGCACACAAGGTGTTCCTACGGTATCCGGGAGTTGCATAATATCATAGTCAAAGGAATATGTATAAGTCATGAAGAAAGCAATAGCAATAAAACTTAACGATCATTATGCTAAGCTAACGGATGTGTCTTGTCCATCACATCATTCTATAATGATGTGGTCCCATTCATCCAATGACTACTCATGTCTATGGTTAGGAAACTTAACCATCTTTGATTAACGAGCTAGTAAAGTAGAGGCACACTAGGGACACTTTGTTTTGTCTATGTATTCACACATGTATCAAGTTTCCTGTTAATACAATTCTAGCATGAATAATAAACATTTATCATGATATAAGGAAATATAAATAACAACTTTATTATTACCTCTAGGGCATATTTCCTTCACTTCCTTCCCTTTGCCCCCTTTCCTTTCCCCCTCTGATACGTCTCCAACGTATCTATAATTTTTGATTGCTCCATGCTACTTTATGTACTGTTTTAGGCAATATTGGGATTTATTATCCACTTTTATATTATTTTTTGGGACTAACCTATTAACCGGAGGCCCAGCCCAGATTTGCTGATTTATGCCTATTTCAGTGTTTCGAGGAAAAGGAATATCAGACGGAGTCAAAACGGAACGAAATCAACTAGAGAAGTTATTTTTTAGAAGGAAACCCACCTGATGGACTTGGACCCCACGTCAGAAGATACGGGAGGTGCTCATGAGGGTGGGGGCGCGCCCACCCCCCCTGGGCGCGCCCCCTGCCTCGTGGGACCCCCGTAGCTCCACCGACGTACTCCTTTCACCCATATATACCGTGGGACCCCAGAACAGAGATTAGATCGGGAGTTCCGCCACCGCAAGCATCCAGAACCACCAAAAACCAATCGGGACCCCTTTCCGGTACCCTGGCGGAGGGGGGATCCATCTCCGGTGGCCATCTTCATCATCCCGACGCTCTCCATGACGAGGAGGGAGTAGTTCACCCTCGGGGTTGAGGGTATGTACCAGTAGCTATGTGTTTGATCTCTCTCTCTCTCTCTCTCTCTCTCGTGTTCTCTCTCGTGTTCCCTCTATGGCACGATCTTGATGTATCCCGAGCTTTGCTATTGTAGTTGGATCTTATGATGTTTCTCCCCCTCTACTCTTTTGTGATGAATTGAGTTTCCCCATTGAAGTTATCTTATCGGATTGAGTCTTTTATGAACACTTGATGTATGTCTTGCCGTGATTATCTATGGTGACAATGGGATATCATGTGCCACTTGATGTATGTTTTGGTGACCAACTTGCGGGTTCCGCCCATGAACCTATGCATAGGGGTTGGCACACGTTCTTGATTCTCCGGTAGAAACTTTGGGGCACTCTTTGAAGTACTTTTATGTTGGTTGGATGAATCTGAGATTGTGTGATGAATATCATATAATCATGTCCACGAATACTTGAGGTGACAATGGAGTATCTAGGTGACATTAGGGTTTTGGTTGATTTGTATCTTAAGGTGTTATTCTAGTACGTTCTCTTTTATAGATTGATCCGAAAGAATAGCTTTGAGGTGGTTTCGTACCCTACCATAATCTCTACGTTTGTTCTCCGCTATTAGTGGCTTTGGAGTGACTCTTTGTTGCATGTTGAGGGCTTGTTATATGATCTATCTATGTTATTATTGTTGAGAGAACTTGCACTAGTGAAAGTATGAACCCTAGGCCTTGTTTCCTATCATTGCAATACCATTTACGCTCACTTTTACCACTTGTTACCTTGCTGTTTTTATATTTTTCAGATTACAAAAACCTATATCTACCATCCATATTGCACTTGTATCACCATCTCTTCGCCGAACTAGTGCACCTATACAATTTGCCATTGTATTGGGTGTGTTGGGGACACAAGAGACTTTTTGTTATTTGGTTGCAGGGTTGTTTGAGAGAGACCATCTTCATCCTACGCCTCTTGCGGATTGATAAACCTTAGGTCATCCACTTGAGGGAAATTTGCTACTGTCCTACAAACCTGTGCACTTGCAGGCCCAACAACGTCTACAAGAAGAAGGTTGTGTAGTAGACATCAAGCTCTTTTCTGGCACCGTTGCCGGGGAGGCTAGGTAAGTGAAGGTATATCTTTAGATCTTGCAATCGAATCTTTTTGTTTCTTGTTTTAGCACTAGTCTAGTTTATAACAGAAAACTACCAAAAAAAATATGGAATTGAGTTTGTCTCATACGCTTCATCTTTTTAATGTCTTTCGTGAAAATGATGGGAAGGAAAATTGTGCTCAAGTACTAGAAGAAGAATTACATAGAATTCTTGGCATAAAATACGTGGATGATGAGCATGTTTGCAATGTTGTTAGTATGAATTCCTTGAATATCCATGATGCTAATGATATGCAAAGCCACAAGCTTGGGGAAGCTATGTTTGATGAATATGATATTTTTTGTCCCCCAAGCTTTGATGAGCATATTTACTATGATGAAAACATGCCTCCTATCTATGATGATTATTGTGATGACACGTATGCTTTAAAGAATAATGATAACCATGAAACTTTTCATCTTGATCTTAATTTTCAATCATATGATAGTTATTTTGTTGAGTTTGCTCCCACTACTATTCATGAGAAGAATTTTTCTTATGTGGAGAGTAGTAAAATTTCTATGCAAGTAGATCATGAAAAGAATGCTTTAGGTGCTGGTTATATTGTTGAATTCATTCATGATGCTACTGAAAATTATTATGAGGGAGGAATATATGCTTGTAGGAATTGCAATAATATCAAGTTTCCTCTCTATGTGCTTAAAGTTTTGAAGTTATGCTTGTTTTACCTTCCTATGCAAGTTGATTCTTGTTCCCATAAGTTGTTTGCTCACAAAATCCCTATGCATAGGAAGTAGGTTAGACTTAAATGTGCTAGTCATATTCTTCATGATGCTCTCTTTATGTTTCAATTCCTATCTTTTATGTGAGAAACATCATTGAAATCATCATGCCTAGCTAGGGGCGTTAAACTATAGCGCTTGTTGGGAGGCAACCCAATTTTATTTTAGTTTCTTGCTTTTTGGTTCTGTTTAGGAATAAATAATCCATCTAGCTTCTGTTTAGATGTGGTTTTATGTTTTAATTAGTGTTTGTGGCAAGTTAAACCTATTAGATCTTCTTGGGTGATAGTTATTTGATCTTGCTGTAATTTCCAGAATCTTTGCGCTCAGTGCCCGAATTGTTAAAAATCACCAGAACGTGATAAAATACTGATTCCAATTTCTGCTGATCAATAAACAAATTTTCCAGGTCTTCTAATTTTGGTAGAATGTTTTGAGTTCGAGAAGTTTGCGTTAGTTACAGATTACTACAGACTGTTCTGTTTTTGACAGATTCTGTTTTGCGTGTGTTGTTTGCTTATTTTGATGACTCTATGGCTAGTAAAATAGTTTATAAACCATAGAGAAGTTGGAATACAGTAGGTTTAACACCAATATAAATGAAGAATGAGTTCATTACAGTACCATGAAGTGGTGTTTTGTTTTCTTTCGCTAACGGAGCTTACAAGTTTTCTGTTAAGTTTTGTGTTGTGAAGTTTTCAAGTTTTGGGTAAAGATTCGATGGACTATAGAATAAGGAGTGGCAAGAGCCTAAGATTGGGGTTTCCGAAGGCACCCCAAGGTAATATTCAAGGACAACCAAGCGTCTAAGCTTGGGGATGCCCCGGGTGGCATCCCCTCTTTCGTCTTTGTTCATCGGTAACTTTACTTGGAGCTATATTTTTATTCACCACATGATATGTGTTTTGCTTGGAGCGTCATGTCATTTTTTTTTCTTTCTGTTAGTTATATTAGTGTTTTGCATCTTTAGTTTCAATAAAAAAGTCAAGGATAGCCTTTGCCATGCTTATTTTGCTACTATACATGTTGCTATTTGAAAACAGAAAGTTTACCGCTGTTGCAAAAATTCTCTAGAAAATTCAGAGAGTGGTATAATGTTGAATCTTTTTGCATATTGAGCTATGATAAATTTATTACAGTGGGAATTTTAGTTCATAATTTTTGGAGTCAGGGAAGTATTGATACTCTTGCATTCTTTACAGACTATACTGTTTTGACAGATTGCTGTTATGTTTGCATTGTTTGCATAGGTTTGCTTGTTTAATGATTCTATTTGAGGATAGGAGTATTAAATATGCATAGGCATTTAGTATTAAATGTTGAATAATAATGTTAGTGATTTGTTACAGTAGAAAATGATAAGGTTTTGCATTGGTTTATACTAACCTATCTCACGAGTTCTTGTTGAGTTTGTTGTGAATGAAGCTTTTGATAAAAAGAGAAACCATGATATGAGAGGAATTAAGGAGACACAAAAGTTCAAGCTTGGGGATGCCCAAGGCACCCCAAGGTATTATTTCAAGAAGTCTCAAGCATCTAAGCATGGGGATGCCCCCGTTGGCATCCCACCTTTCTTCTTCAACAACTATCGGTTAGTATCGGTTGAGCCTAAGTTTTTGCTTCTTCACATGAGTAGTGCTATCCTTGCATTGTAGTTTTCTTTAGCTTTGCTTGCTGTTTGAATAAAGTATCAAGATCTTAAATTATTAAATGGGAGAGTCTTAACATAGTTGCATAATTATTCGACTACTCATTGATCTTCACTTATATCTTTCAGAGTAGTTTGTCATTTGCTCTAGTACTTCACTTATATCTTTTAGAGCATGGTGGTAGTTTTATTTTGAAGAAATAGATGAACTCTCATGCTTCACTTAGATTATTTTGAGAGTCGTTAATAGCATGGTAATTTGCTTAATGTTAATATACTTAGTGTTCAAGATATGTGAAACTTTCTTTTGAGTGAATTGAATACTAAGATAAATTTAATGCTTGATAATTGTTTTGAGTTATGGAGGTAATAATATCAAAGTCCTGCTAGTTGATAATTCTGAATTTGAGAAATACTTGTGTTGAAGTTTGCAAGTCCAGTAGCATGCACGTATGGGTAAAGTTGTGTAACAAATTTGAAACATGAAGTGTACCTGGCTTATGCATCCTTATGAGTGGCGGTCGGGGACGAGCGATGGTCTTTTCCTACCAATCTATCCCCCTAGGAGCATTGCGCGTAGTACTTGATTTTTGGTGGCTTCTAAATTTTTACAGTAAGTATATGAGTTCTTTTGACTAATGTTGAGTCCGTGGGTTATACGCACTTTTACCTTTCCGCATTTGCTAGCCTCTTCGGTACCGTGCATTGCCCTTTCTCACCTTGAGAGTTGGTGCAAACTTCGCCGGTGCATCCAAACCCCGTGATATGATACGCTCTATCACACATAAACCTCCTTATATCTTCCTCAAAACAGCCACCATACCTACCTATCATGGCATTTCCATAGCCATTCCGAGATATATTGCCATGCAACTTCCATCATCATTATTATGACATACATTACTTTTGTCATATTGCCATTGCATGATCATGTAGTTGACATCGTATTTGTGGCAAAGCCACCATGCATTATTTTCCATACATGTCACTCTTGATTCATCGCACCATCCTGGTACACCGCCGGAGGCATTCATATAGAGTCATATTTTGTTCTAAGTTTCGAGTTGTAATTGTTGAGTTGTAAGAGAAATAAAAGTGTGATGATCATCACTATTAGAGCATTGTCCCAAGTGAGGAAAGGATGATGAAACTATGATTCCCCCATAAGTCGGGATGAGACTCCGGACGAAAAAAAAGAGCAAGGCCAAAAAAAAAGAGAAAGGCCCAAAAAAATGAGAGAAAAAGAGAGAAGGGACAATGGTACTATCCTTTTACCACACTTGTGCTTCAAAGTAGCACCTTGTTCTTCATGTAGTGAGTCTCATATATTGTGCTTCAAAGTAGCACCTTGTTCTTCATGTAGTGAGTCTCATATATTGTGCTTCAAAGTAGCACTAAGATCTTCATAATAGAGAGTCTCTCATTTTGTCACTTTCATATACTAGTGGGAATTTTCATTATAGAACTTGGCTTGTATATTCCAATGATGGGCTTCCTCAAAGTGCCCTAGGTCTTCGTGAGCAAGCAAGTTGGATGCACACCCACTTAGTTTCTTTTGTAGAGCTTTCATATACTTATAGCTCTAGTGCATCCGTTGCATGGCAATCCCTACTCCTCATGTTGACATCAATTGATGAGCATCTCCATAGCCCATTGATTATCCTCGTCGATATGAGACTTTCCTTTTTTTGTCTTCTCCACACAATCCCATCATCATACTCTATTCCACCCATAGTGCTATATCCATGGCTCGCGCTCATGTATTGCGTGAAGGTTGAAAGAGTTTGAGATTATTTGAGTATGAAACAATTGCTTGGCTTGTCATCGGGGGTATAGAAGTTGGGGACATCTTTGTGTGACGAAAATGAAGCATAGCCTAACTATATGATTTTGTAGGGATGAACTTTCTTTGGCTATGTTATTTTGAGATGACATAATTGCTTTGATTAGTATGCTTGAAGTATTTTTATTTTTGTGTCAATATGAACTTTTGCCTTAAATCTTTTGGATCTGAATTCACAAGTAAGAAGATTTATATTGAAATTATGCCAAAGTATCACTCCGCATCAAAAATTCTTTTTTATCATTTACCTACTCGAGGATGAGCAGGAATTAAGCTTGGGGACGCTTGATACGTCTCCAACGTATCTATAATTTTTTATTGCTCCATGCTACTTTATCTACTGTTTTAGGCAATATTGGGCTTTATTATCCACTTTTATATTATTTTTGGGACTAACCTATTAACGGAGGCCCAACCCATTTGTTGTTTTATGCCTATTTGGTGTTTGAGGAAAAGGAATATCGATGAGTCAAAGCGAACGAAATCAAGCTGGAGAAGTTATTTTGGAAGGAAACCCACCGATGGACTTGGACCCCACGTCGGAAGATACGGAGGTGCTCATGAGGGTGGGGCGCGCCCTGCCTCGTGGGGCCCCCGTAGCTCCACCGACGTACTCCTTTCACCCATATATACCGTCGTACCCTAAAACTTCCAGAACAAAGATTAGATCGAGAGTTCCGCCGCCTCAAGCCTCCAGAACCACAAAAAAACAATCGGGACCCCTTTCCGGTACCCTGCCGGAGGGGGGATCCATCTCCGGTGGCCATCTTCATCATCCCGGCGCTCTCCATGGCGAGGAGAGTAGTTCACCCTCGGGGCTGAGGGTATGTACCAATAGCTATGTGTTTGATTATACAAATCAACCAAAACCCGTTGGTGATCAAACACATAGCTACGGTACATACCTCAGCCCCGAGGGTGAACTACTCCTTCTCGCCATGGAGAGCGCCGGATGATGAAGATGGCCATCGGTGAGGGGTTCCTCCCAGCAGGTGCCTAACAGGTCACGATTGGTTTTTGTAGCTCTGGAGGTTTGCGGCGGCCGAACTCCCGATCTATCTTCTGTACTGGAAGTTTTACGATACGTAGGTATATATGGGTGCAAGGGGTATGTCCGTGGAGCTTTGGGGGCCCCACGAGGCAGGGGGCGCGCCCTAGGGGGGTGGGCGCGCCCCCCACCCTCGCGGGCAGCCCGTGTCTCCCCTGACGTGCACTCCAAGTTCCCTGGGTTGCTTTCCTTCCAAAAATAACTTCTCCAGTTGATTTCGTTCCGTTTCGACCTCGCTTGATATTCCTTTTCTTCAAACACCGAAATAGGCAAAAACAAGAATTGGCTGGGCCTCCGTTAATAGGTTAGTCCCAAAAGTAATATAAAAGTGAATAATAAAGCCCAATATTTCCCAAAATAGTAGATAATATAGCATGGAGCAATAAAAACTTATAGACGTATCAACCGTAAGCGGAAGCGTTTCACAACGCGGTTGATGTAGTCGAACTTTCTTCAAGCTGCACCGATCGAGTACCGAACGTACGACACCTCCGAGTTCTCCACACGTTCAGCTTGGTGACGTCCCTCGCCTTCTTGATCCAGCAAGGTGTCGAGGTAGTAGATGAGTTCCGTCAGCACGACGGTGTGGTGACGGTGATGGTGAAGTGATCCTCGCAGGGATTCGATTAAGCACCGCGAAAATATGACCAGGGGTGTAAACTATGGAGGGGGGCGCCGCACATGCCTAACAATTGATGTTGTATGTTCTAGGCGCCCCTCCCCACATATATATAGGTGGGAGGGGGAGGGGAGCAGCCAGGGTGCGCCCCAAGTAGGCTAAATCCTACTTGGGATCCTCCCCAATTCGGCCTCCCCCCTTCCATAATTGCTGGAAGGAAAAAGGGAAGAGGGAAGAAGAGAAGAAAGGGGGGCCGAACCCCCTCTTCTCCTTCTCCAATTCGGCCTCCTACCATAGGGGGGCGCGCCACCCCTTGTGGTCTGGTGTGTTCCCCTCTCATGGCCCATATATTCTCCCCGAGGGTTCCTGTAACCCCTCCGGTACTTCGATAAATACCAGATACACTCCAGAACACTTCCGGTGTCTGAATAATATCATCCTATATATCAATATTTACCTCTTGACCATTTTGAGACTCTTCTTCATGTCCGTGATCTCATCCGGGACTCCGAACAACATTCCGTCACCAAATCACATAACTCATATAATACTATATTGTCAAGGAACGTTAAGCATGCGGATCCTACGGGTTCGAGAACTATGTAGACATGACCGAGACACCTCTCCGGTCAATAGCCAATAGTGGAACCTGGATGCTCATATTGGCTCCTACATATTCTATGAAGATCTTTATCGGTCGAACCGTTATGACAACATACGTTATTCCCTTTGTCTATAGGCATGTTACTTGCCCGAGATTTGATCGTTGGTATCTTCATACCTAGTTCAATATCGTTACCGGCAAGTCTCTTTACTCGTTCCGTAATACATCATCCCACAACTAACTCATTAGTCACTTTGCTTGGAAGGCTTCTTATGATGTGTATTACCGAGAGGGCCCAGAGATACCTCTCCGATAATCAGAGTGACAAATCGTAATATCGATCTATGCAAACTCAACAAACACCTTCGGAGATACCTATAGAGCATCTTTATGATCACCCAGTTATGTTGTAATGTTTGATAGCACAGAAGGCAATCTTTCGGTATCTAGGAGTTGCATAATCTCATAGTCGAAGGAATATGTATTTGACATGAAGAAAGCAATAGCAATAAAACTAAACGATCATAATCCTATGATAACGGATGGGTCTTGTCCATCACATCATCCTCCTAATGATGTGATCCCGTTATCAAATGACAACTCATGTCCATGGTCAGGAAACCTTAACCATCTTTGATCAACGAGCTAGTCAAGTAGAGGCTCACTAGGGACATAGTGTTTGCCTATGTATTCACACATGTATTTAGGTTTCCGATCAATACAATTCTAGCATGAATAATAAACATTTATCATGAATAAGGAAATATAAAATAACAACTTTATTATTGCCTCTAGGGCATATTTACTTCAGTACCCCACTTGCACTAGAGTTAATAATCTAGATCACATTGTAATGATTCTAACACCCATGGAGTCTTGGTGCTGATCATGTTTTGCTTGTGGAAGAGACTTAGTCAACGGATCTGCTACATTCAGATCCGTATGTATTTCGCAAATCTCTATGTCTCCCTCTTTGACTTGATCATAGATGGAATTGAAGCGTCTCTTGATGTGTTTGGTTCTTTTGTGAAATCTGGATTCCTTTGCTAAGGCAATTGCTCCAGTATTGTCACAAAAGATTTTCATTGGACCCGATGCACTAGGTATTACACCTAGATCAGATATGAACTCCTTCATCCAGACTCCTTCATTTGCTGCTTGTGAAGCAGCTATGTACTCTGCTTCACACGTAGATCCCACCACGACGCTCTTATTGGAACTGCACCAACTGACAGCTCCACCATTCAATATAAATACATATCCGGTTTGTGACTAAGAGTCATCCGTATCAGTGTCAAAACTAGCATCGACGTAATCATTTATATCGAGCTCTTGGTCACCTCCATAAACGAGAAACATATACTTAGTCCGTTTCAGGTACTTCAGGATGTTCTTGACTGCTGTCTAGTGATCCACTCCTGGATTACTTTGGTACCTCCCTGCCAAACTTATAGCAAGGCACACATCAGGTATGGTACACAGCATAGCATACATGATAGAACCTATAGAGGAGGCATATAGAATGACTTTCATTTTCTCTCTATCTTCTGCAGTGGTCGGGCATTGAGTCGACTCAACTTCACACCATGTAACACACGCAAGAACCCTTTCTTTGACTGATCCATTTTGAACTTCGTCAAAACTTTATCAAGGTATGTGCTTTGTGAAAGTCCTATTATGCGTCTTGATCTATCCCTATAGATCTTGATGCCCAATATATAAGCAGCTTCACCGAGGTCTTTCATTGAAAAAATCTTATTCAAGTATCCTTTCATGCTATCCAGAAATTCTACATCATTTCCAATGAACAATATGTCATCCACATATAATATTAGAAATGCTATAGAGCTCCCACTCACTTTCTGGTAAATACGGGCTTCTTCAAAAGTCTGTATAAAACCATATGCTTTGATCACCTCATCAAAGTGTATATTCCAACTCCGAGATGCTTGCACCAGTCCATAGATGGATCGCTGGAGCTTGCACGCTTTGTTAGCACCTTTAGGATCAACAAAACCTTCTGGTTGCATCATATACAAGTCTTATTTAAGAAATATATTAAGGAATGCAGTTTTGACGTCGATTTGCCATATTTCATAATCATAAAATGCAGCAATTGTTGGGGAACGTTGCAGAAAATTAAAATTTTTCCTACGGTTTCACCAAGATCCATCTATGAGTTCATCTAGCAACGAGTCATGGGAGAGTGATTGCATCTACATACCACTTGTAGATCGCGTGGAAGCGTTCAATGGAACGGGATGATGGAGTCGTATCGCCGTGATTCAGATCACCGATGACCTAGTGCTGAACGGACAGCACCTCTGCGTTCAACACACGCGACGGAGCGGATGACGTCTCCTCCTTCTTGATCCAGCAAGGGAAAGGAGAGGTTGATGATGATCCAGCAGCACGACGGCGTGGTGGTGGATGCAGCAGAACTCCCGAGGCTTCGCTAAGCGACTACGGGAGGAGGAGGAGGTGTAGCGGGAGGGGGCGCCAAGGGCTTGAGTGGCACGCCACCCCTCCTCCCTCCCTTTATATAGGTGCAAGAGAGGGGAGGGCGCAGCCTTGCCCCTTCCTCCAAGGAAGGGTGCGGCCAAGAGGGGAGGAGTCCATCCTCCCAAGGCACCTCGGAGGTGCCTTCCCTTTAGGACTCTCCCATCTCTCTTATCTCCGGCGCATGGGCCTCTTGGGGCTGGTGCCCTTGGCCCATATAGGCCAAGGCGCACCCTTACAGCCCATGTGGCCCCCGGGCAGGTGGACCCCGGTGGACCCCGGACCCCTTCGGCACTCCCGTACAATACCGATAACGCGAAACTTTTCCCGCGACCAAAATAAGACTTCCTATATATAAATCTTTACCTCCGGACCATTCCGAACTCCTCGTGACGTCCGGGATCTCATCGGGACTCGAACAACATTCGGTTTGCTGCATACTCATATTCATACAACCCTAGCGTCACCGAACCTTAAGTGTGTAGACCCTACGGGTTCGGGAGACATGCAGACATGACCGAGACGGCTCTCGGGCAATAACCAACAGCGGGATATGGATACCCATGTTGGCTCCCACATGCTCCTCGATAATCTCATCGGATGAACCACGATGTCAAGGATTCAATCAACCCCGTATACAATTCCCTTTGTCAATCGGTATTTTACTTGCCCGAGATTCGATCGTCGGTATCCCAATACCTCGTTCAATCTCGTTACCGCAAGTCACTTTACTCAGACCGTAATGCATGATCCGTGACCAAACACTTGGTCACTTTGAGCTCATGATGATGCACTACCGAGTGGGCCCGGTGATACCTCTCCGTCATACGGAGTGACAAATCCCATCTCGATCCGTGTCAACCCAACAGATACTTTCGGAGATACTGTAGTGCACCTTTATAGTCACCCGATTACGTTGTGACGTTTGGTAGACCCAAAGCACTCTTACGGTATCCGGAGTTACACGATCTCATGGTCAAAGGAAAAGATACTTGACATTGGAAAAGCTCTAGCAAAACGAACTACACGATCTTGTGCTATGCTTAGGATTGGGTCTTGTCCATCACATCATTCTCCTAATGATGTGATCCCGTTATCAACGACATCCAATGTCCATAGTCAGGAAACCATGACTATCAGTTGATCAACGAGCTAGTCAACTAGAGGCTCACTAGGGACATATTGTGGTCTATGTATTCACACGTGTATTACGATTTCCGGATAATACAATTATAGCATGAATAAAAGACAATTATCATGAACAAGGAAATATAATAATAATACTTTTATTATTGCCTCTAGGGCATATTTCCAATAGTCTCCCACTTGCACTAGAGTCAATAATCTAGTTACATTGTGATGAATCGAACACCCATAGAGTTCTGGTGTTGATCATGTTTTGCCCGCGGAAGAGGTTTAGTTAACGGATCTGCGACATTCAGATCCGTATGCACTTTGAAAATTTCTATGTCTCCATCTTGAACATTTTCACGGATGGAGTTGAAGCGACGCTTGATGTGCCTGGTCTTCTTGTGAAACCTGGGCTCCTTGGCAAGTGCAATAGCTCCAGTGTTGTCACAGAAGAGTTTAATCGGCCCCGACGCATTGGGTATGACTCCTAGGTCGGTGATGAACTCCTTCACCCAAATTTCTTCATGCGCTGCCTCCGAGGCTGCCATGTACTCCGCTTCACATGTAGATCCCGCCACGACGCTCGCTTGTAGCTGCACCAGCCATCGCTCCACCATTCAACATATACACGTATCCGGTTTGTGACTTAGAGTCATCAGATCGTGTCGAAGCTAGCGTCGACGTAACCCTTCTGACGAGCTCTTCGTCACCTCCATAAACGCGAAACATGTCCTTTGTCCTTTTCGGTACTTCAGGATATTCTTGACCGCTGTCCGGTGTTCCTTGCGGGATTACTTTGGTACCTTCCTACCAAACTTATGGCAAGGTTTACATCAGTGTCCGGTACACAGCATGGCATACATAATAGATCCTATGGCTGAGGCATAGGGATGATACTCATCTCTTCTTTATCTTTTGTCGTGGTGGGGCATTGAGCCGAGCTCAATTTCACACCTTGCAATCTGAGCAAGAACCCTTTCTTGGACTGATCCATTTTGAACTTCTTCAAAATCTTATCAAGGTATGTGCTTTGTGAAATACCTATGAGGCGTCTCTATCTATCTCTATAGATCTTGATGCCTAATATATAAGCAGCTTCTCCAAGGTCCTTCATTGAAAAACTCTTATTCAAGTAGGCCTTAATGCTGTCCAAGAGTTCTATATCATTTCCAATCAGAAGTATGTCATCTACATATAATATGAGAAATGCTACTGAGCTCCCACTCACTTTCTTGTAAACGCAGGCTTCTCCATAAGTGCAGATAAACCCAAACGCTTTGATCATCTCATCAAAGCGAATGTTCCAACTCCGAGATGCTTGCACCAGCCCATAAATGGATCGCTGGAGCTTGCATACCTTGTTAGCATTCTTAGGATCGACAAAACCTTCCGGCTGCATCATATACAGCTCTTCCTTAAGGTAACCGTTAAGGAATGCCGTTTTGACGTCCATCGCCATATCTCATAATCATAGTATGCGGCAATTGCTAACATGATTGGACGGACTTAAGCTTCGCTACGGGAGAGAAATTCTCATCGTAGTCAATCCCTTGAACTTTCCGATAACCCTTAGCGACAAGTCGAGCTTTATAGATGGTGACATTACCATCCGCGTCCGTCTTCTTCTTAAAGATCCATTTGTTTTCTATCGCTCGCCGATCATCGGGCAAGTCTGTCAAAGTCCTTACTTTGTTTTCATACATGGATCCTATCTCGGATTGCATGGCTTCAAGCCATTTTTTGGAATCTGGGCCCGCCATCGCTTCTTCATAGTTCGAAGGTTCACCGTTGTCTAACAACATGATTTCTAAGACAGGGTTGCCATACCACTCTGGTGCGGGCGTGTCCTAGTGGACCTCGAGTTCAAGAGCAACTTGATCCAAGTACCTTGATCATCATCATTAATTTCCTCTCCGGTCGGTGTAGGCACCACAGAACATTTTCTGAGCTGCACTACTTTCCGGTTCAAGAGGTAGTACTTCATCGAGTTCTACTTTCCTCCCACTTACTCCTTTCGAGAAAGTCTTTTTCGAGAAAGGATCCGTTCTTGGCAACAAAGATCTTGCCTTCGGATCTAAGGTAGAAGGTATACCCAATGGTTTCCTTAGGGTATCCTATGAGGACGCATTTTTCGACTTGGGTTCGAGCTTTTCAGGTTGAAGTTTCTTGACATAAGCATCGCATCCCCAAACTTTTAGAAACGACACTTAGGTTTCTTCCCAAACCATAATTCATACGGTGTCGTCTCAACGGATTTAGGCGGTGCCCTATTTAAAGTGAATGTAGCTGTCTCTAGAGCGTATCCCCAAAATGATAGCGGTAAATCAGTAAGAGACATCATAGATCGCACCATATCCAATAGAGTGCGATTACGATGTTCGGACACACCGTTCTGTTGAGGTGTTCCAGGCGTGAGTTGTGAAACGATTCCACATTTCCTTAAGTGTGTACCAAATTCGTGACTTAAATATTCTCCTCCACGATCGATCGCAAGAATTTTATCTTTCGGTCACGTTGATTCTCTACTTCATTCTGAAATTCCTTGAACTTTTCAAAGGTCTCAGACTTGTGTTTCATCAAGTAGACATACCCATATCTACTCAAGTCATCAGTGAGAGTGAGAACATAACGATATCCTCCACGAGCCTCAACACTCATTGGACCGCATACATCGGTATGTATGATTTCCAATAAGTTGGTTGCTCGCTCCATTGTCCCGAGAATGGAGTCTTGGTCATTTTGCCCATGAGGCATGGTTCGCATGTGTCAAATGATTCATAATCGAGAGACTCTAAAAGTCCATCGAATGGAGCTTCTTCATGCGCTTGACACCAATGTGACCAAGGCGGCGATGCCACAAGTATGTGGGACTATCGTTATCAACTTTACATCTCTTGGTATTCACACTATGAATATGTGTAATATTACGTTCGAGATTCATTAAGAATAAACCATTGACCATCGGAGCATGACCATAAAACATATCTCTCATATAAATAGAACAACCATTATTCTCGGATTTAAATGAGTAGCCATCTCGCATTAAACGAGATCCTGATACAATGTTCATGCTCAAACTTGGCACTAAATAACAATTATTGAGGTTTAAAACTAATCCCGTAGGTAAATGTAGAGGTAGCGTGCCGACGGCGATCACATCGACCTTGGAACCATTCCCGACGCACATCGTCACCTCGTCCTTCGCCAGTCTCCGTTTATTCCGCAGCTCCTGCTGTGAGTTACATATATGAGCAACGGCACCGGTATCAAATACCCAGGAGTTACTACGAGTCTTGGTAAGGTACACATCAATTACATGTATATCAAATATACCTTTATTGTTGCGGCCTTCTTATGCGCTAAGTATTTGGGGCAGTTCCGCTTCAAATGACCCTTCCCTTTGCAATAAAAGCACTCGTCTCGGGCTTGGGTCCATTCTTTGACTTCTTCCGGCAACTTGCTTACGGGCGCGCAACATCCTTGCCGTCCTTCTTGAAGTTCTTCTTACCCTTGCCCTTTTGAACTTAGTGGTTTTATTGACCATCAACACTTGATGTTCTTTCTTGATTTCAACCTCTGCTGACTTCACATTGAAAATACTTCGGAATGGTCTTCACCATCCCTGCATATTGTAGTTCATCACAAAGCTCTTGTAGCTTGGTGGGAGCGATCAAGGATTCTGTCAATGACCGCCTTGTCCGGAGGTTAATGTCCAGTGGACACGGCGGTTGTGCAACCAGAAATTTTGAGTATGTGCTCACCGATGTAACTATTTTCCTCCATCTTACAACTATAGAACTTGTCGGAGACTTCATATCTCTCGACCGGGCATGAGCTTGGAAAACCATTTTCAGCTCCTCGAACATCTCATATGCTCCGTGTTGCTCAAAACACTTTTGGAGCCCGGTTCTAAGCTGTAAAGCATGCCACCGAACGAGGGAGTAATCATCAAGACGAGACTGCCAAGCATTCATAATGTCTTGGTTCTCAGGATGGGTGCTTCACCTAGCGGTGCTTCTAGGACATATTGTTTCTTGGCTGCTATGAGGATGATCCTCGGGTTCGGACCCAGTCCGAATAGTTGCTGCCATCATCTTTCAGCTTGGTTTTCTAGGAACGCGTTGAAGTTCATGGTGACATGAGCGTTGGCCATTTGATCTACAAGACATTTTGCAAAGATTTTAGACTAATGTTCATGATAATTAAGTTCATCTAATCAAATTATTTAATGAACTCCCACTCAGATTTGACATCCCTCTAGTCATCTAAGTGTTACATGATCCGAGTCGACTAGGCCGTGTCCGATCATCATGTGAGACGGACTAGTCATCGTCGGTGAACATCTCCATGTTGATCGTATCTTCCATCGACTCATGTTCGACCTTTCGGTCTCTTGTGTTCCGAGGCCATGTCTGTACATGCTAGGCTCGTCAAGTTAACCCTAAGTGTTTATGCATATGTAAAACTGTCTTACACCCGTTGTATGTGAACGTAAGGATCTATCACACCGATCATCACGTGGTGCTTCAAACGCATTTAACTTTAGCAACGGTGCACGTTAGGGGAACACTTTCTTGAAATTATTATAAGGGTCATATTATTTACTACCGTCGTTCTAAGTAAACAAGATGCTTAAAACATAATAAACATCACATGCAATTATATAAAGTAGTGACATGATATGGCCAATATCATATAGCTCCTTTGATCTTCATCTTCGGGGCTCCATGATCATCTTGTCACCGGCATGACACCATGATCTCCATCATCATGATCTCCATCATCATGATCTCCATCATCGTGTCTTCATGAAGTTGTCACGCCAACGACTACTTCTACTTCTATGGCTAACGCGTTTAGCAACAAAGTAAAGTAATTTACATGGCGTTCTTCAATGACACGCAGGTCATACAAAATAAAGACAACTCCTATGGCTCCTGCCGGTTGTCATACTCATCGACATGCAAGTCGTGATTCCTATTACAAGAACATGATCTCATACATCACAATATATCATTCATCATTCATCACAACTTCTGGCCATATCACATCACATGACAATTGCTGCAAAAACAAGTTAGACGTCCTCTAATTGTTGTTGCATCTTTACGTGGCTGCAATTGGGTTCTAGCAAGAACGTTTTCTTACCTACGAATAACCACAACGTGATTTTGTCAACTTCTATTTACCCTTCATAAGGACCCTTTTCATCGAATTCGCTCCAACTAAAGTGGAGAGACAGACACCGCCAGCCACCTTATGCAACTAGTGCATGTCATTCGGTGGAACCGGTCTCACGTAAGCGCACGTAAGGTTGGTCCGGGCGCTTCATCCCACAATACCGCTGAAGCAAGATAAGACTAGTAGCGGCAAGCAAGTTGACAAGATCTCGCCCACAACAAAATTGTGTTCTACTCGTGCAATAGAGAACTACGCATAGACCTAGCTCATGATGCCACTGTTGGGGAACGTTGCAGAAAATTAAATTTTTTCCTACGGTTTCACCAAGATCCATCTATGAGTTCATCTAGCAACGAGTCATGGGAGAGTGATTACATCTCCATACCACTTGTAGATCGCGTGCGGAAGCGTTCAATGGAACGGGGATGATGGAGTCGTACTCGCCGTGATTCAGATCACCGATGACCTAGTGCTGAACGGACAGCACCTCCGCGTTCAACACACGTGACGGAGCGGATGGCGTCTCCTCCTTCTTGATCCAACAAGGGAAAGGAGAGGTTGATGATGATCCAGCAGCACGACGGCGTGGTGGTGGATGCAGCAGAACTCGGCAGGCTTCGCTAGCGACTACGGGAGGAGGAGGAGGTGTAGCAGGAAGGGGAGGCGCCAAGGGCTTTAGGGTACGGCCACCCCTCCCTCCCCTCCCTTTATATAGGTGCAAGATAGGGGGGGCGCAGCCTGCCCCTTCCTCCAAGGAAGGGTGCGGCCAGAGGGTGGAGGAGTCCATCCTCCCAAGGCACCTCTGAGGTGCCTTCCCTTTAGGACTCTCCCATCTCTCTTATCTCCAAAGCATGGACCTCTTGGGGCTGGTGCCCTTGGCTCATATAGGCCAAGGCGCACCCCTACAGCCCATGTGGCCCCGGGCAGGTGGACCCCGGACCCTTTCGGCACTCCGGTACAATACCGATAACGCGCGAAACTTTTCCGCGACCAAAATAAGACTTCCTATATATAAATCTTTACCTCCGGACCATTCCGAACTCCTCGTGACGTCCGGGATCTCATCCGGACTCAACAACATTCGGTTTGCTGCATACTCATATTCATACAACCCTAGCGCCACCGAACCTTAAGTGTGTAGACCCTACGGTTCGGGAGACATGAACATGACCGAGACGGCTCTCGGGCAATAACCAACAGCGGGATCTGGATACCCATGTTGGCTCCCACATGCTCCTCGATAATCTCATCGGATGAACCACGATGTCGAGGATTCAATCAACCCCGTATACAATTCCCTTTGTCAATCGGTATTTTACTTGCCCGAGATTCGATCGTCGGTATCCCAATACGTCGTTCAATCTCGTTACCGGCAAGTCACTTTACTCGTACCGTAATGCATGATCCCGTGACCAAACACTTGATCACTTTGAGCTCATGATGATGCACTACCGAGTGGGCCCAGTGATACCTCTCCATCATACGGAGTGACAAATCCCAGTCTTGATCCGTGTCAACCCAACAGATACTTTGGAGATACCTGTAATGCACCTTTATAGTCACCCAGTTACGTTGTGACGTTTGGTACACCCAAAGCACTCTTACGGTATCCGGGAGTTACACGATCTCATGGTCAAAGGAAAAGATACTTGACATTGGAAAAGCTCTAGCAAAACGAACTACACGATCTTGTGCTATGCTTAGGATTGGGTCTTGTCCATCACATCATTCTCCTAATGATGTGATCCCGTAATCAACGACATCCAATGTCCATAGTCAGGAAACCATGACTATCAGTTGATCAACGAGCTAGTCAACTAGAGGCTCACTAGGGACATATTGTGGTCTATGTATTCACACGTGTATTACGATTTCCGGATAATACAAATATAGCATGAATAAAAGACAATTATCATGAACAAGGAAATATAATAATAATACTTTTATTATTGCCTCTAGGGCATATTTCCAACAGCAATTGCTAACATGATTCGGACAGACTTAAGCATCGCTACGGGTGAGAAAGTCTCATTGTAGTCAACTCCTTGAACTTGTCGAAAACCTTTCGTGACAAGTCGAGCTTTGTAGATAGCAACATTACCATCAGCGTCAGTCTTCTTCTTGAAGAACCATTTATTCTCTATGGCTCGCCGATCATCGGGCAAGTTAACCAAAGTCCACACTTTATTCTCATACATGGATCCTATCTCAGATTTCATGGCCTCAAGCCATTTATCAGAATCTGGGCTCATCATAGCTTCTTCGTAGTTCGTAGGTTCGCCATGGTCTAGTAGCATGACTTCCAGAATAGGATTACGTACCACTCTGGTGCGGATCGTGCTCTGGTTGGCCTACGAGGTTCAGTAGTAACTTGATCTGAAGTTTCATGATCATCATCATTAGCTTCCTCTCTAGTTGGTGTAGGCATCACGGGAACGGTTTCTGTGATGAGCTACTTTCCAATTTGAGAGAAGGTACAATTACCTCATCAAGTTCTACTTTCCCCCACTCACTTCTTTCGAGAGAAACTCCTTCTCTAGAAATGTTCCATTCTTGGCAACAAAGATCTTGCCTTCAGATCAGTGGGAGAAGGTGTACCCGATTGTTTCCTTAGGGTATCCTATGAAGACTTACTTGTCTGATTTGGATTCGAGCTTATCAGGCTGAAGACTTTTGACATAATTATAAGTGTCGCAACCCCAAACTTTAAGAAACGACAACTTAGGCTTCTTGCCAAACCATAGTTCATACGGTGTCATCTCAACGGATTTAGACGGTGCCCTATTTAAGGTGAATGCAGCTGTCTCTAATGCATAACCCCAAAACGATAGTGGTAAATCGGTAAGGGACATCATAGATCGCACCATATCTAATAAAGTACGGTTACGATGTTCAGACACACCATTACGCTATGGTGTTCTAGGTGGCGTGAGTTGTGAAACTATTCTGTATTGTTTTAAATGAAGGCCAAACACGTAACTCAAATATTTGCCTCATGATCAGATCATAGAAACTTTATTTTCTTATTACTATGATTCTCCACTTCACTCTAAAATTCTTTGAACTTTTCAAATGTTTTAGACTTGTGTTTCATTAAGTAGATATACCAATATTTGCTCAAATCATCTGTGAAGGTCAGAAAATAACGATACCCGCCGCATGCCTCAACACTCATCGGACCGCATACATCGGTATGTATTATTTCGATAAGTCATTGACTCGCTCCATTGTTCCAGAGAATGGAGTTTTAGTCATCTTGCCCATGAGGCATGGTTCGCAAGTATCAAATGATTCATAATCAAGTGATTCCAAAAGCCCATCTGCATGGACTTTCTTCATGCGCTTTAGACCAATATGACCTAAACGACAGTGCCGCAAATATGTTGCACTATCATTATAACCTTTGCATCTTTTGGCATCAATATTATGAATAAATGTATCACCACAATCGAGATTCAACAAAAATAGACCACTCTTCAAGGGTGCATGACCATGAAAGATATTACTCATATAAATAGAACAACCATTATTCTATAATTTAAATGAATAACCATCTCACACTAAACAAGATCTAGATACAATGTTCATGCTCAACGCCGGCACCAAATAACAATTATTCAGGTCTATGATGCGTCTCCAATGTATCTATAATTTATGAAGTATTCATGCTATTATATTATCCATCTTGGATGTTTAATGGGCTTTTCTATGCACTTTTGTATTATTTTTGGGACTAACTTATTAACCCAGAGCCCAGTGCCACTTTTTGTTTTTCTCCTTGTTTCAGTGTTTCGCAGAAAAGGAATATCAAACGGAGTCCAAACGGAATGAAACCTTCGGGAGAGTTATTTTTGGAACGGAAGCAATCCAGAAGACTTGGAGTGTACGTAAGGGAAGCAACGAGGAAGGCACGAGGCAGGGGGCGCGCCCACCCCCCTTGGGCATGCCCTCCACCCTCGTGGGCCCCTCGTGGCTCCCTTGACCAACTTATTTCACCTATATATGTCCATATACCCTAAAAACATCGGGGAGCAGAATAGATTGGGAGTTCCGCCGCCGCAAGCCTCTGTAGCCGCCAAAAACCAATCGGGACCCTGTTCCGGCACCCTGCCGGAGGGGGGAACCCTCACCGTGGCCATCTTCATCATCCCGGCGCTCTCCATGACGAGGAGGGAGTAGTTCACCCTCGGGGCTGAGGGTATGTACCAGTAGCTATGTGTTTGATCTCTCTCCCGTGTTATTGAGGTGGTACGATCTTGATGTATCGCGAGCTTCGCTATTGTAGTTGGATCTTATGATGTTTCTCCCCCTCTACTCTCTTGTAATGGATTGATTTTTACCTTTTGAGTTATCTTATTGGATTGAGTCTTTAGGGATTTGAGAACACTTGATGTATGTCTTGTCGTGCTTATCTGTGGTGACAATGGGATATCACGTGATTCACTTGATGTATGTTTTGGTGATCAACTTGCGGGTTCCGCCCATGAACCTATGCATAGGGGTTGGCACACGTTTTCATCTTGACTCTCCGATAGAAACTTTGGGGCACTCTTTGAAGTTCTTTGTGTTGGTTGAATAGATGAATCTGAGATTGTGTGATGCATATCGTATAATCATACCCACGGATACTTGAGGTGACATTGGAATATCTAGGTAACATTAGGGTTTTGGTTGATTTGTATCTTAAGGTGTTATTCTAGTACGAACTCTATGATAGATCGAACGAAAAAAATAGCTTCATGTTATTTTACTACGGACTCTTGAATAGATTGATCAGAAAGGATAACTTTGAGGTGGTTTCGTACCCTACAATAATCTCTTCGTTTGTTCTCCGCTATTAGTGACTTTGGAGTGACTCTTTGTTGCATGTTGAGGGATAGTTATATGATCCAATTATGTTATTATTGTTGAGAGAACTTGCACTAGTGAAAGTATGAACCTTAGGCCTTGTTTCAAAGCATTGCAATACCGTTTGTGCTCACTTTTATCATTAGTTACCTTGCTGTTTGTATATTTTCAGATTACAAAAACCTATATCTACCATCCATATTGCACTTGTATCACCATCTCTTCGCCGAACTAGTGCACCTATACAATTTACCATTGTATTGTGTGTGTTGGGGACACAAGAGACTCTTTGTTATTTGGTTGCAGGGTTGCTTGAGAGAGACCATCTTCATCCTACACCTCCCACGGATTGATAAACCTTAGGTCATCCACTTGAGGGAAATTTTCTACTGTCCTACAAACCTCTGCACTTGGAGGCTGAACAACGTCTACAAGAAGAAGTTGTGTAGTAGACATCAGTCTAAAACTAATACTGAAGGTAGATGTAGAGGTAGCGTGCCGACGGCGATCACGTCGACCTTGGAACCATTCCCGACGCGCATCGTCACCTCGTCCATAGCCGATCTTCATTTAATCCGTCGCCCCTATTTCGAGTTACAAATATGAGCAACCAAACCAGTATCAAATAACCAGGCGCTACTACCAGCATTAGTAAGGTACACATCAATAACATGTATATTGAATACACCTTTGTTCACTTTGCCATCCTTCTTATCCGCCAAATACTCGGGGAAGTTCCGCTTCCAGTGACCGATCAAGTACCGAACGCACGACACCTCCGAGTTCAGCACACGTTCAGCCCGATGACGTCCCTCGAGCTCCGATCCAGCCGAGTGTTGAGGAGAGTTTAACAAGACGACGGCGTGGTGGCGATGATGATGTTCTACCGACGCAGGGCTTCGCCTAAGCACCGCTACAGTATTATCGAGGTGGACTATGGTGGAAGGGGGCACCGCACATGGCTAAAAGATCAAACGATCAATGTTGTCTTTGGGGTGCCCCCCACCCCCGTATATAAAGGAGCAAGGGGGGAGGCGGCCGGCCTAGGAGGAGGGTGCGCCAAGGGGGGAGTCCTACTCACACCGGGAGTAGGACTCCTCCTTTCCTTGTTGGAGTAGGAAAAGGGAAGGGAGAAGGAGAAGGAAGGAAGGGGGCGCCCCCTCCCTAGTCCAATTCGGACTAGTCCATGGGGAGGGGTGCGGCCACCCTTTGGGGCCTTTCTCTCCTTTCCCATATGACCCATTAAGGCCCAATACGAATTCCCGTAACTCTCCGGTACTCCAAAAAATACCCGAATCACTCGAAACCTTTCCGATGTCCGAATATAGTCGTCTAATATATCGATATTTACGTCTCGACCATTTCGAGACTCCTCGTCATGTCTCTGATCTCATCCGGGACTCCGAACTCCTTCGGTACATCAAGACACATAAACTCATAATATAACTGTCATCGAACTTTAAGCGTGCGGACCCTACGGGTTCGAGACCAATGTAGACATGACCGAGACACCTCTCCGGTCAATAGCCAATAGTGGAACCTGGATGCTCATATTGGCTCCTACATATTATATGAAGATCTTTATCGGTCGAACCGTTATGACAACATACGTTATTCCCTTTGTCTGTAGGCATGTTACTTGCCCGAGATTTGATCCTCGGTATCTCAATACCTAGTTCAATCTCGTTACCGGCAAGTCCCTTTACTCGTTCCGTAATACATCATCCCGCAACTAACTCATTAGTTGCAATGCTTGCAAGGCTTATAGTGATGTGCATTACCGAGTGGGCCCAGAGATACCTCTCCGATAATCGGAGTGACGAATCCTAATCTCGAAATACGCCAACCCAACAAGTACCTTCGGAGACACCTGTAGAGCACCTTTATAATCACCCAGTTACGTTGTGACGTTTGGTAGCACACAAAGTGTTCCTCCGGTAAACGGGAGTTGCATAATCTCATAGTCATAGGAACATGTATAAGTCATGAAGAAAGCAATAGCAACATACTAAACGATCGTGTGCTAAGCTAACGGAATGGGTCATGTCAATCACATCATTATCCTAATGATGTGATCCCGTTAATCAAATGACAACTCATGTCTATGGCTAGGAAACATAACCATCTTTGATCAACAAGCTAGTCAAGTAGAGGCATACTAGTGACACTCTGTTTGTCTATGTATTCACACATGTATCATGTTTCCGGTTAATACAATTCTACCATGAATAATAAACATTTATCATGATATAAGGAAATAAATAATAACTTTATTATTGCCTCTAGGGCATATTTCCTTCAGTCTCCCACTTGCACTAGAGTCAATAATCTAGTTCACATCGCCATGTGATTTAACATCAATAGTTCACATCTTTATGTGGTTAACACCCATAGTTCACATCGATATGTGACCAACACCCAAAGGGTTTACTGGAGTTAGTAATCTAGTTCACATCGCTATGTGATTAACACCCAAAGAGTACTAAGGTGTGATCATGTTTTGCTTGTGAGATAATTTTAGTCAACGGGTCTGTCACATTCAGATCCGTAAGTATTTTGCAAATTTCTATGTCTACAGTGCTCTGCACGGAGCTACTCTAGCTAATTACTCCCACTTTCAATATGTATCTAGACCGAGACTTAGAGTCATCTAGATTAGTGTCAAAACTTGCATCGACGTAACCCTTCTTTACCTAACCTTTGTCACTTCCATAATCGAGATACGTATCCTTATTCCACTAAGGATAATTTTGACCGCTGTCCATTGATCTACTCCTAAATCACTATTGCACTCCCTTGCCAAACTTAGTGGTAGGGTATGCAATAGATCTGGTACACAACATGGCATACTTTATAGAACCTATGGCTGAGGCATAGGGAATGACTTTCATTCTCTTTCTATCTTCTGCCGTGGTCGGGCTTTGAGTCTTACTCAATTTCACACCTTGTAATACAGGCAAGAAACTCTTTCTTTGACTGTTCCATTTTGAACTACTTCCAAATCTTGTCAAGGTATGTACTCATTGAAAAAACTTATCAAGCGTCTTGATCTATCTCTATAGATCTTGATGCTCAATATGTAAGCAGCTTCACCGAGGTCTTTTTTTGAAAAAACTCCTTTCAAACACTCCTTTATGCTTTGCAGAATAATTCTACATTATTTCCGATCAACAATATGTCATTCACATATACTTATCAGAAATGTTTTAGTGCTCCCACTCACTTTCTTGTAAATACATGCTTCACCGCAAGTCTGTATAAAACTATATGCTTTGATCAACTCATCAAAGCGTATATTCCAACTCCGAGATGCTTGCACCAGTTCATAGATGGATCACTGGAGCTTGCACATTTTGTTAACACCTTTAGGATTGTCAAAACCTTCTGGTTGCATCATATACAACTCTTCTTTAATAAATCGTTAAGGAATGCAGTTTTGTTTATCCATTTGCCAGATTTCATAAAATGCGGCAATTGCTAACATGATTCAGACATACTTAAGCATAGATACGAGTGAGAAACTCTCATCATAGTCAACACCTTGAACTTGCCGAAAAAAAACTTTTTGTGACAATTCTAGCTTTGTAGATAGTAACACTACTATCAGCGTATGTCTTCCTCTTGAAGATCCATTTAATCTCAATGGCTCGCCGATCATTTGGGCAAATCAATCAAAGTCCATACTTTGTTCTCATACATGGATCCCATCTCAGATTTCATGGCCTCAAACCATTTCGCGGAATCTGGGCTCATCATAGTTCATAGGTTCGTCATGGTCTAGTAACATAACTTCCAGAACAGGGTTACCGTATCACTCTGGTGTGGATCTCACTCTGGTTTACCTACGAGGTTCGGTAGTAACTTGATCTAAAGTTACATGATCATCATCATTAGCTTCCTCACTAATTGGTGTAGTAGTCACAGAACAGATTTCGTGATGAACTACTTTCAATAAGGGAGCAGGTACAGTTACCTCATCAAGTTCTACTTTCCTCCCACTCACTTCTTTCGAGAGAAACTCCTTCTCTAGAAAAACTCCGAATATAGTAACAAAAGTCTTGCCTTCGGATCTGTGATAGAAGGTGTACCCAACAGTCTCCTTTGGGTATCCTATGAAGACACATTTCTCCGATTTGGGTTTGAGCTTATTAGGATCAAACCTTTCATATAAGCATTGTAGCCCCAAACTTTAAGAAACAACAACTTTGGTTTCTTGCCAAACCACAGTTCATAAGGCGTCGTCTCAACGGATCTAGATGGTGCCCTATTTAATGTGAATGCAGCTGTCTCTAATGCATAACCCCAAAACGATAGTGGTAGATCGATAAGAGACATCATAGATCACACCATATCTAATAAAGTACGGTTACGATGTTCGGACACACCATTACACTGTGGTGTTCCAGGTGGCGTGAGTAGTGAAACTATTTGACATTGTTTTAACTAAAGGCCAAACTCGTAACTCAAATATTTTATCTCTGCGATCATATCGTAGAAACTTTTATTTTTGTTACGATGATTCTCCACTTCACTTTGAAATTCTTTGAACTTTTCAAATGTTTCAGACTTGTGTTTCATCAAGTAGATATACCCATCTTCTCAAATCATTTGTGAAGGTCAGAAAATAATGATACCCGCCGCGAGCCTCAATATTTATTGGACCACATACATCAGTATGTATGATTTCCAACAAATCTGTTGTTCGCTCCATTGTTCCGGAGAACGGCGTTTTAGTCATCTTGCCCAAGAGGCATGGTTTGCAAGCATCAAGTGATTCATAATCAAGTGATTCCAAAAACCCATCAGTGTGGATTTTCTTCATGCGCTTTATACCAATATGACCTAAACGGTAGTGCCACAAATAAGTTGCACTATCATTATTAACTTTGCATCTTTTGGATTCAATATTATGAATATGTGTATCAGTACGATCGAGATCCAACGAACCATTTTCATTGGGTGTGTAACCATATAAGGTTTTATTCATGTAAACAGAACAACAATTATTCTCTAACTTAAATGAATAACCGTATTGCAATAAACATGATCAAATCATATTCATGCTCAACACAAACACCAAATAACACTTATTTAGGTTCAACACTAATCCCGAAAGTATAGGGAGTGTGCGATGATGATCATATCAATATTGGAACCACTTCCAATACACATCGTCACTTCATCCTTAACTAGTTTCTGTTCATTATGCAACTCCCGTTTCGAGTTACTACTCTTTAGCAACTGATCCGATTATCAAATACCGAGGGTTGCTACGAACACTAGTAAAATACACATCAATAATCTGTATATCAAATATACCTTTGTTCACTTTGCCATCCTTCTTATCCGACAAATACTTGGGGTAGTTCCGCTTCCAGTGACCAGTTCCCTTGCAGCAGAAGCACTTAGTGTCGGTGTCAAAACCGGCGGATCTCGGGTAGGGGGTCCCGAACTGTGCGTCTAGGCGGATGGTAACAGGAGACGAGGGACACGATGTTTTACCCAGGTTCGGGCCCTCTTGATGGAGGTAAAACCCTACGTCCTGCTAGATTAATATTGATGATGTGTGTTACAAGAGTAGATCTACCACGAGATCAAAGAGGCTAAACCCTAGAAGCTAGCCTATGGTATGATTGTTGTTCGTCCTATGGACTAAAACCCTCCGATTTATATAGACACCGGATAGGGTTAGGGTTACACAGAGTCGGTTACAATGGTTGGAGATCTACATATCCGCATCGCCAAGCTTGCCTTCCATGCCAAGGAAAGTCCCATCCGGACACGGGACGAAGTCTTCAATCTTGTATCTTCATAGTCTTGGAGTCCGACCGATGATGATAGTTTGGCTATCCGGACACCCCCTAATCTGAACTCCTCAAGAGCCCTGAACCAGGCTTCAATGACGATGAGTCCAATAGCAGATATTGTCTTGGCGTTGTAAGGCGGGTTCTTCCTCGAATAATTTATAGAAGATTGTGAACACCGGGATAGTGTCCGGCTGCAAAAATAAATTCCACATACCACCGTAGAGAGAATAATGTTACACAAGATCAATCTGTGACATATTTTGTGGCGTGACGTCGCACCACTACCAAGCCTTTATTCAAATTGTTTTACTGTTCCACCTCGCTTAGCGTTTAAGCGGTTTCCTTGGCACGCCTTGTTGAGGCAGAGATCGTGTTCCCCTTATTCCGGATTCCCATCAATACGGACGTGGGTAACCCAACGCGCCATTGATTGTGGCGCTTGGGAGATAAGCAAGTTTTACCAGGCGGTGGGGACACATGTTTTGTCCGCCCATATAAGGGATAAGGATCCAGCCCTTTTACTGCGCCTTCTTCCTCCTTGGCTTATCCATCTCCGTGAACTCGAGCTCCAGCGCCCAAGTCCGCACTTCTTACCTCAACCTTCTCCAATTATGTCCGGAGCGGAGGCAAGTGGATGGCCTCCTCCGTCACGGAGGGCAGATCGAAGCTGCGCGACGCCGGATATCTGTCCAGCAACATCACAAGATCGGCTCCCCGACGAGGAGAGCTCGTCCCCAACCCAGGCCCCATGAGAGGGTAGTATTTCTTCCCCATTTCCTCCATGGACTGGGCTTCCCGCTTCATCCCTTTGTCCGGGGCTCATGTTCTACTACGGCCTAGATTTCCATGATCGGCCCCAATTTCATCCTCAACATCTCGGCGTTTATCGTCAGGTGCGAGCATTCCTCAGCATCCAGCCCCACTTGGCATGGCTCAAGACCTTGATGTCAAGCCGAAGGTTGTGAAGGGCAGCCAAGCGGAGTGCGGAGGCGCCATGGTGGGCAGGATGTCCCACGTTACGTGGCTGGAGGGTACTTTCGTGGAAACCATCAAGGGTGGCAATCGGGTGGTTCTACATCACCGAGCAGCGTGACTCTGATTGGGCAGCGCCCCGAATTTAGATCTGGTATTCCCACACGGCTCTCCTCCTGGAAAGAGAGTGGCCTAATTTGGGGGATTCGAGCAGCTGACCGGACTCAAGCCCTGTATCCGAAGTGGTGGACAAGAAGCTCAAGCTTGTCAACATAGTCCAGTCATGCTCATCCGCGGATTCTCCCGTGCCGACGGGCTTTAATATGTGGGAGTTTGATCCGCGCAGCACCGCACCTGAGCGGGCTCTTGACACTACGCACGAAGATGTCCGGAAGGTGCTGTTCAACGGCGCCAAGGTCCCGCATCCGCTACCGAAGATCGTGGATTCTGCTCGCAGTGTCCAGCTGACGAGGTAAGTGATTTCACCACTTGTTTTCCATAGTTTGGCTCTATGCGGGATCTAAACTCCCCTTGCCTTTGATAGGAATGGCTGGCGAAGGCCGAACGGATTACCTGGCTGGCCCCATTGCCAGAGGACCCAGCGGACGCCCGCCTAACGGGGCTGCTGGCTCCGGCACCCCACGTGGTGCCAGAGAAGAAGGCCAAGAAGACGGCCACGGGGACTCGGAAGAGTTCCCGTTTTCAGGTGCTATCGGATGATGAATCTGAGGCCGACTCCTCCCACCAAGGTGAGGGGGAGAATAAGAAAGCCTCTCCCCCAGCGGGGGGAGGAAAGAAAAGGCCTCCCCAACAAGGGAGGCCGAAGGGTCCAAGAAGGGAAAAACTCTTCCTCCGGACTGCTCCGCCGGCCAAAGGATTTACGATTTAAGACGGCATCCAAGGGCCAAGCCTGGCGAGATCGTAAGTATCCGGACTCCCAAATAACCTCAAGGTTTTGTTTTCGCCACATAACGCCTTTCTAATGCCGCATACAACCCTGCAGTCCGCCCAAGGATGATCTTCCCGTTTGCCGGCGGGTCCTTGGGTGCGTCGGATATGGATTCCCTTCCGATTGCCTCCACCCCGTGCCTCGGACGACGCCGAGGTGGGATCGAAAAGGACCCACCAGAGGGGAGGCCCGGAGGTGTCGCAGGACACCTCCCGGACTGTGCATCGGACTCAGCCCGGAGGCCGCAGTGGCTCCGAGTCCGCGGGCGACCCCTTCGTAAGAAGGGCAAGACCGAGACGCCGGCTGCCTCCGCCCAACCGGAGGTGCGGATAATTCTTTGGAGGCGCCAATGCCGCCTCCATCGAAGAGGAACACCGAACTGTTATGAGTGCGGTGATTCAAGGTTCAGCTCGCCAAGAGCGGCTGACGAAGCTCGCAATAGCCTTCTAACAGGCTTTGAGGTAAGAATTTCAACATATGTAAAATGGTACCACATAGACGGTAGCCCCGATGCTCGGTTCGGTGTTGGAAAGAAAAGCCGGATGAGGATCTTTAGAAAGATAAACGCAGAGTCATAAAAATATGTCAATATGGGATTGCAGGCTGCTTCTTGACCTCCACCAGACCGATTGCGGAGGTCAATACTTTGAAGAAAACCTCGGCGGTCCGAGAACGAAGCTCGGCCATGCCAAGAAGCAGCTCGAGGAAAAGAAGGTGAGTAATACCTTATGAAAATTGTACCTTACAGAAAAGGATTTGGTTGTAAGAAAATGACAAGGATAACGTGGGTATTGTAGGGGCCACTAACGAGGTGGCGACCACTGAAGGAGGCGGTGGCGCGCCGAGCGTAATGCGGCCATGAACGCACCGAGCGAGAGAAGCAGGAGGGCGGGTGGCGGAGGTACAGCAAGAGCTCCAGGATCTCGTGAAAAACATGAGAACTTGGAGCGTGACTCAAGACTCGAGTCTGAGCTTGCAACGGCTCTTGAGAGTGCCAAAACCGCTAAGGCGAAGCCTACAAGGCCCTCCAGAGATTGAAGCGGTGAAGAAAATAGCAGCAGGTAAGGCATTTTTCATGCAGAGTAAGCATGTGAGTGTGAATTACCATTGCTTACCCGACCGGAGCTCTCAGGCGTCGCAGAGCTTCCTCGCAGCATGTCCGATGCTTTCGCATTCTACCGGCCGAGGAGGGAGTTCAACGGAGAAGGTCTTCGGTCTCAAGATGTTGAGGCGGACATCCGTGCCCCTTAGCGATCAGTCAAGCAGCTGGTCGAGCTCCACAAGGCGGCCGAACAGGCCATGAAGGGCCTTATAGTTGGCTGTGGCCTAAGGAGGCCATGCACAGGAGCTACTTCGGCTGGTCGCGGCGGCGGTGGATGCGTGCCGTGGGTTGAAGTTATCAAGCATTCCGCTTGTATCGAGGGTGCCGTCGGGCCTTGCCGCGCAAAGGTGCTTTGGGGCAAGATGGATGCCCGAAGCTCGTGGACGGACCCGCCACCGGAGGGCAAGGAGCATCGCACGCCCGAGATGTATTATAAGAGTGTGTCAAGGGTGCCCGCACTATTGCGGTGAGTGCTCCAAAGATGTAATATTTGAGTAGACTAGCATTTTGTTATCCTGTGCGCTGAAAACTGAGTTCATATGCGCTAAGCAACGCTTGTTAATTTAAAATATTACCTTACATGCGGCTGTTTATCAAATCGAGAGATGGCAAGTCGTCGGCTTCAGCCACCATGCCACAGTCTTTGGGGTGTTGGGATAAACTTGGCGCTCTTGTTCCCATTTTGGGTCCATCTAGGAGGCGCCAACACAACGTAACAAGGCAACCGGACTTATAATGCTTGAACACTCTCACTTAGCCATAGAATTCTATAATTTTAAATTTGGTGAAGCCCCTAGTCTTGGAAGGTCAATTTGGGCGCTATCACGCCTTGGCTGGACAAGATGTCGCTGCTCACTCTAAGTGGCATAAGTCTTTAAGGACTCGCAAAACCTCTCGAACAGCGACCGGTCTCTCGCCTCATCATGACGGTCAGTTTTAGCTTTCCATCGAGGCGTTAACCCAGCCCGAACAGGCGGAATCGCAGTGGTTCTCCGGTGCTACCTTAGCCGATATAACGGAACGTAAGGTACCAAAACACGAGAGCGGGCAAATCCAACTATTGACCCAAGACATGATTCGGAGCCGATGCATATAGTGCTATAAGTTCGGGTGCCGCACTTGTGAAAGTGTTGGACTCATCACACCATAACGCTGGAAACATAAGCCCTGGTGTATATTAGCCGCACCAAAGTGTACGGATGCAACATGTCGTGAATGAACATATGTATGAAAAAGAAATGCAATTATAAGCAAAAAGGTGCTGCATTGTTTTATTCAATAAGTGCTGCTACTTAATGCGAGCGATACAAATAGTGCGATAAGCAAGGTAGGAGACAGTTAAACATGTCCCTTCCGTGGGTAGGCTGCAGATTGGTGTATGAAAATGCTCGTAATGGAGACCACTGTATATTCGTTGGAGCCTTTATCCTTCCCTCGGCTGTTGCATCATGAGTTCGGCAGGTCTGCTGCGGACAGGCTTCGACAAACGGAGTCCTGTGGTTAAAAGTAAAAGGTAAAAAGAAAAGAAAAAGGAACGACACACTTGAGAGCCCCTTGTGTGGTTGAGCTGTAGTCTGGGTGTATTGTGGTCGTGCCCCCCTCCCCATGCCCATGGTATCTTCAGAGCGTAATGGTGTACGCCAAGGACCTGCTTTGACGTTCGCAGAGCTGGGGTTGGGGCCGCATCGCTACGCTGCTCGGAACATGCCAGTGGTCTTGTTGTAAGTTACTCCGGCGGCGCTTGGCTGTGTCCGCCGCTTAACGGCCGGATTCGAGCAATTGCCTTAAGAGGCTGCATTGCACTTCGCCATGAGAGCGCTGTATGTTCCTCCGCGCGGAGGGAACGTTCATGTTTCCGTTGACCGCAATGACTCCTCGAGGCCTGGCATCTTGAGCTTGAGGTATGCGTGGTGCGGCACCGCTGAAATTTACAAACGCGGTTCGTCCGAGCAAGGCATGATAGCCGCCATGAACGGGACTATGTCGAAGATTAACTCCTCGCCGGAAGTTTTTCGGGATCCAAGACCACTTCCGGTGTAATTGAGCCTGTACAATTGGCTTTACACTGGTATGACGCCTTTAAAGGTCGTTTTGGTAGGTTTAATCCTTGAGGGTCTATGCCCATTTTGCGCCTTTGTATCCCGGTAAAGCAGGTTCAGCTGCTGCCGCCATCCATCGGGACTCGATTAGGTGAAATCCATCGACGATTGGGTCTAGGACCGGTCTGGCGAATCCGCCGTGGCGGATGCTGGTGGGGTGGTCCCTTTGGTCAAAAGTGATCGGGCAGGAGGACCATGGATTGAACTTCGGGGCAACTGGCTCCAATGCGTAGACATCCCTGAGTGCACGCTTCCGCTCCCTTTTGGGTATGTGGGTTGCGATATCATGTTCACCGTCCGCACTGTGGGGGAAACCTTATGTCCTCTATTGTTCGGGCGGTTGGGTCTCGTCCTCGCCATCGCTATGCAGCCCCTTCTCATTGTTTTCGCAATTAACTTGCTGCCTGTTGAATACCCAACAGTCCCTGTTGGTGTGGTTAACTGGCTTTTCGGGGTGCCGTGTATCCGCACAAGCGGTCGAGTATTCGGTCCAAATTGACGGACCCGAGTAGTTCGTTTGAATGGATTTTTCCGCTGACCGGTTTAGAGCCTTTGAATCCGGCATTGACCGCCAGATCCTCAATATTGTCGCCGTTAGTGCGGCGTTTGATTTTTTTACGACGCGGCCTGCCGTTTTGGTCCTTGAAGTTCGGACTGCCATAATTTTTGCTGAGGTTGTTGCTGCATGCTAGCCAGCTGTCCTCACCCGCGCAGAAGCGGGTCATGAGTGATGTGAGGGCTGCCATGGATTTCGGCTTTTCCTGTCCTAGGTGCCGGGCAAGCCACTCGTCGCGGATGTTATGCTTGAAGGCCGCGAGGGCCTCCGCATCCGGACAATCGACGATTTGGTTTTTCTTGGTTAAGAACCGTGTCGTAATTGTCCGCCGATTCGTCCGCTGCTGAATTATGTGGCTTAGGTCATCGGCGTCGGTGGTCGCATATAAGTGCCCCGGAAGTTATCAAGGAATGCGGCTTTGGTCCTCCCAGCTCCCAATTGACTCTGTTTGGCAAGCTGTTGAGCCAATGCCGGGCTGGTCCTTTAAGCTTGAGGGGAGGTATTTGATGGCGTGAAGATCATCACGCGGGCCATGTGGATGTGAAGGAGATAGTCTTGATCCAAACCGCGGGTCATTGTGCCATCATAGGATTCAATATTGACGGGTTTAAACCCTTCGGGATTTGATGATCCATTACTTCGTCTCGTGAAGCATAGTGGGTGTCTGGCGCCTCATGATCGGGCGATATCATGGACGGAGCTCAAAAGAGCTTGATCTGTTTTGTTCGGCCCGGCCGGACTTACTGTGTCCGGCGCGACGGTTGTCGTCACGTACCGTGGGGCGCCCACGTGATCCATAGATCGATCTTGATTGTCTTGCCTTCTCCTCCAATATATCTCGCAGTCGGGAGCGCCCTTTGGCCGTGTGCTTTTTGAGCGATGCGGGTACGGTTCTAGTGAAGGGCCTAGAGGCTCTCTGTCGCGCCACGGGTGGTCGGTCACCGTATTGTCTCCCGGTGATGCGGGTTCATAAGTCTCCTCCTCTAATCGAGGGAGCAACTTGCGTTTAGGGTAGCTTTTGAGGGCGTTCGAGCTCATGCTCTTCGCCGCGAGGACTTGGTCCATCTGTCGACTAGCGATCCCGATCAGCTCTAAGTTGTTGCTGCTTTTCTTTAGGCTGTTCGCCGTGGCCATAAGCCTGCGTCTAAAACGCTCTTGTTCGACGGGATTCTCGTGCACGATTTAATTCATTGTCGCCGAGGCTTGCTTCGTCTTGAGGGAGGCATATAATCCTCTACCTCTTCTTCTACCGCTCTCTCTTGAGGGCTGGCGTCTTCATCCTCCTGCGATGGATCTTGGCCGAGTGGATTTTCTTCGGCGTTGTCCGGTGTATTGTTATCTCCGGTGCGGAATCTTCATTCTTGCTGTGGCGGGATTTAGAGCAGCGCCACGACGCCGGGCGCTTGGGCTGCTTCTTGGAGGGTCATCCTCCGTTGATCCATCGCCGCTCCCATCTTTTGGGATGTCCACCATGTATATGTCGATGACGAGGTGGCCTTCCGATTGCCTCGTAGGCGCTGGGTCTTGGTCGCCTCCGCATCGTCATCCATACCGTCGATGTCTTCGGAGTCGTAGTCTAGCATGTCGGTTAGGTTATCGACAGCGGCTACCAAGTGGGTGGTGGGTGGGCGTCGAATTTCTTCGTCGACCGTATCCCAACCTTCCTGACCGTAGTCCGGCCAGGGCTCTCCGGATAAAGAGAGAGACTTTAGTGAATTCAGAATGTCGCCAAAAGGCGAAGTCTTTGAAAAGATGTCCGCCGTGAACTCCATAACGGGCGCCCAATCGGATTCGACCGGCAAGGGCGCGGAGGGTTCGGGGTCCGGATAGGAGTCCGACGCCCTGGAGTTGGAGTCTTTGCAAAGGACAGGGATGGTGTTCGGCTCGATCGCCGTAGAGATTGTAGCCCCCGAGGCGGTGTCCAACCACTCGTCCTCGGTCGGGAATCCGCTCGGATTAAGGGTCGGGCGGATCTTGGTGCGGCCTCGTGGGCCTCGCTCGCTGCAGAGCTAGATCATGCCCATCGGGACAGTGCGGCACGCTTGGCTGCGGCTCAAATCCTTCAAAGATCAAGTCTCCGCGGATATCGGCCATATAGTTTAAACTTCCAAATCTGACACGATGGCCGGGGCGAAGCTTCGATCTGCTCCAGATGGCCTGCTTAATTGGCCCGCGATTGCAAAACCGCCGAACACAAAGATCTGTCCGGGAGAAAAGTCTCACCTGGACCGCGTCGTTGTTGATGATCGGAGGAGCCATCAGGCCTATCGGCGACGACACGGAGGAACTCTCAATGAAAGCACCAATGTCGGTGTCAAAACCGGCGGATCTCGGTAGGGGTCCCGGCTGTGCGTCTAGGCGGATGGTAACAGGAGACGAGGGACACGATGTTTTACCCGGGTTCGGGCCCTCTTGATGGAGGTAAAACCCTACGTCCTGCTAGATTAATATTGATGATGTGTGTTACAAGAGTAGATCTACCACGAGATCAAAGAGGCTAATCCCTAGAAGCTAGCCTATGGTATGATTGTTGTTCGTCCTACGGACTAAAACCCTCCAGTTTATATAGACACCGGATAGGGTTAGGGTTACACAGAGTCGGTTACAATGGTAGGAGATCTGCATATCCGCATCGCCAAGCTTGCCTTCCACGCCAAGGAAAGTCCCATCCGGACACGGGACGAAGTCTTCAATCTTGTATCTTCATAGTCTTGGAGTCCGGCCGATGATGATAGTTCGGCTATCCGGACACCCCCTAATCCGGAACTCCCTCACTTAGTCTCAGGCTTAGGTCCATACTTGGGCTTCTTCACTTGAGCAGTAACTCGCTTGCCGTTCTTCTTGAAGTTCCCCTTCTCCCCTTTGCCCTTTTCTTGAAACTAGTGGTCTTGTCAACCATCAACACTTGATGTTTTTCTTGATTTCTACCTTCGTCGATTTCAGCATCACGAAGAGCTTGGGAATCGTTTATGTTATCTCTTGCATATTATAGTTCATCACGAAGTTCTAGTAACTTGGTGATAGTGACTAGAGAACTCTGTCAATCACTATCTTATCTGGAAGATTAACTCCCACTTGATTCAAGTGATTGTAGTACCCAGACAATCTGAGCACATGCTCACTGCTTGAGCTATTCTCCTCCATCTTTTTAGCTATAGAACTTGTTGGAGACTTCATATCTCTCAACTCGGGTATTTGCTTGAAATATTAACTTCAACTCCTAGAACATCTCATATGGTCCATGACATTCAAAATGTCTTTGAAGTCCCGATTCTAAGCCGTTAAGCATGGCGCACTAAACTAACAAGTAGTCATCATATTGAGCTAGCAAAACGTTCATAACGTCTGCATCTGCTCCTGCAATTGGTCTGTCACCTAACGGTGCATCAATGACATAATTCTTCTGTGCAGCAATGAGGTTTATCCTCAGATCACGGACCAAGTCCGCATCATTGCAACTAACATTTTTCAACTTATTTTTCTCTAGGAACATATCAAAATATAAACCGGGAGCAACAACGCGAGCTATTGATCTACAACATAGATATGCTAATACTACAATGACTAAGTTCATGATAAATTAAAGTTCAATTAATCATATTACTTAAGAACTCCCACTTAGATAGACATCCCTCTAATCCTCTAAGTGATCACGTGATCCATATCAACTAAACCATGTCCAATCATCACGTGAGATGGAGTAGTTTCAACGGTGAACATCACTATGTTGATCATATCTACTATATGATTCACGCCGACCTTCGGTCTCCGTGTTCCGAGGCCATATCTGTTATATGCTAGGCTTGTCAAGTTTAACTTTGAGTATCCAGCGTGTGCAACTGTTTTGCACCCGTTGTATTTGAACGTAGAGCCTATCACACCCGATCATCACGTGGTGTCTCAAAGACGAAGAACTTCCGCAGCAGTGCATACTCGGGAGAACACTTATACCTTGATAATTTAGTGAGAGATCATCTTATAAAGCTACCACCGAACTAAGCAAAATAAGATGTATAAAAGATAAACATCACATGCAATCAAAATATGTGACATGATATGGCCATCATCATCTTGTGCCTTTGATCTCCATCTCCAAAGCATCGTCATGATCTCCATAGTCACCGGCATGACACCATGATCTCCATCATCTTGATCTATATCAATGTGTCGTCACATGGTTGCTCGCCGACAATTGCTCTTGCAACTATTGCTATCGCATAGCGATAAAGTAAAGCAATTATTTGGCGCTTGCATCTTATGCAATAGAGAGACAACCATAAGGATTTTGCGAGTTGCCGATAACTTCAACAAAACATGATCATCTCATACAACAACTTATATCTCATCACGTCTTGACCATATCACATCACAACATGCCCTGCAAAAACAAGTTAGACATCCTCTACTTTGTTGTTGCAAGTTTTACATGGCTGCTACGGGCTTAGCAAGAACCGTTCTTACCTACGCATCAAAACCACAATGATAGTTTGTCAAGTTGGTGCTGTTTTAACCTTCACAAGGACCGGGCGTAGCCACACTCGGTTCAACTAAAGTTGGAGAAACTGACACCCGCCAGCCACCTGTGTGTAAAGCACGTCGGTAGAACCAGTCTCGCGTAAGCGTACGCGTAATGTTGGTCCAGGCCACTTCATCCAACAATACCGCCGAACCAAAGTATGACATGCTGGTAAGCAGTATGACTTGTATCGCCTACAACTCACTTGTGTTCTCGTGCTAACATCTACGCATAAAACCTGGCTCTGATGCCACTGTTGGGGAACGTAGTAATTTCAAAAAAATTCCTACGCACACGCAAGATCATGGTGATGCATAGCAACGAGAGGGGAGAGTGTTGTCTACGTACCCTCATAGACCGAAAGCGGAAGCGTTTAGCACAAAACGGTTGATGTAGTCGTACGTCTTCACGATCCGACCGTTCAAGTACTGAACGCACGGCACCCCCGAGTTCAGCACACGTTCAGCCCGATGACGTCCCTCGAACTCCGATCCAGCCGAGTGTTGAGGGAGAGTTTCGTCAGCACGACGGCGTGGTGACGATGATGATGTTCTACCGACGCAGGGCTTCGCCTAAGCACCACTACAATATTATCGACGTGGACTATGGTGGAGGGGGGCACCGCACACGGCTAAAAGATCAAACGATCAATGTTGTCTTTGGGGTGCCCCCTGCCCCCGTATATAAAGGAGCAAGGGGGGAGGCAGCCGGCCAAGGAGGAAGGCGCGCCAAGGGGGGAGTCCTACTCCCCCCGGGAGTAGGACTCCTCCTTTCCTTGTTGGAGTAGGAAAAGGGAAGGGAGAAGGAGAAGGAAGGAAGGGGGCGCCCCCCCTCCCTAGTCCAATTCGGACTAGTCCATGGGGAGGGGTGCGGACACCCTTTGGGGCCTTTCTCTCCTTTCCCGTATGACCCATTAAGGCCCAATACGAATTCCCGTAACTCTTCGGTACTCCAAAAAATACCCGAATCACTCGGAATCTTTCCGATGTCCGAATATAGTCATCCAATATATCAATCTTTATGTGTAGCGACCTGACCCAAAATCGGTCAAATCTCGTGGTCTGCATTCATCCCAAGATCATGCTTTGGTACTCACAAAGACATCGATGAAATAATCAAAGTTCAATCGCACCTGAATTTATTACACGGTTCTCATATCGAGTCTTTATTACAATAGAATAAATTCGGCCAAAGGCCAAACTCATGAGAAATAAACTAGTAAAGCTACGGAAGCGTAGAAGAATAGCGAGTCCATCCGACTCCAAAGGGCAATCGCCAAGCGCGGAGCGTAGCCTCACTCCTGATCGGAATAAACCTCTGCAACATAAGACGTTGCAGCCGTGTAGGTCAGCATTTTGAATATCTTTGGCAAGTCATGAAGAGAGAATAACAATAATAAAATTACTAACACTATATGCATTTTGGTCTGTGGGGCTCTAAGTTTCATCATTTTGCAAAAGCCGCTTTTTCCCTACTACGGTGGACTTGCTTGCAAATACTACAAAATTGTTGGTAGTTATTGAGATGGTTCCGCCAACCAATGTCTCATTCCCAAATTATTAAGTCATAACCCCTCAAATTAATTTTATTAGTTTTAGTGTTGAGATTTCGAATACTTCCAAGTTCCAGAGGCTCAAATTGTCCGTAATCGGGACACGGCTAATCGATTAAATCTTTTCTCTGAGAGGTTTTGACTTTACCCGCAAGAATCATTCCTCCTTTTAAGTCTTCGCACTTCATGGTGTTTGAAGACGGATGAATGAAACCGGGTCTTCCGAAGAGTTCTTCTGGCCACTGCCGGTACCCATCCAATCCTATCGTTCTTCTACATCTCGTAGTACCGTCCAGCCAGCGTCACTACTAGGGTTGACCAAACCAGAGCCCATAATGGCTTGCGGCTGCACAGGTAAGCTTCCGGTCAATGGGGCATCCATCCGTCTCTTCGTGGCTGGGTGAAGCTTTCCGCAAGATGTCATGGCACTTCTCCATGCATCCCGGCCAACCACTAGGTTCTCCAGGGTGCCCGTCAACCGTCCTCCACCCAGTAGTGAATTCTGAAGTCCATCTTGAGCTTGAAGTTCATGGGGTTGTCATCATCTTGACTCTCACATCTCCCTTATGAATTCTCTCAACCAACCCCGTCTACGAGCATAGCAAAATTAAACTACTTCGTCCCGGGTCATGGTAACAAGGGGATTTGGTTCATCCTACCACATGATACTACTCAAGATTATAACTTCAAATTTCAACTACTGCATGCATGGTGGGGTGGTATAATTCTAATGCAATAAAAATCATAGGTATTGAAAGTATGATCAATGACTTGCCTTGCTGACGATCTTCGTAAGCTAGGGATTCGTAGTAGCAAGCTTCGCACTCCGGAAATTCTACCGAGACAAACAATAATCACAATAAGCATATAGCATACAATCACTTAACACAATAGCATAGTAACATAACATACCAAAACCAACGAATCAAAACCCAAAGGAAAAACTCAAAGAAATCCAACTCAAAGTTTTCCTACTTCAAGCAACAACTATAAATAGTTTTACATAACAAAAAATTTCTCAACATAAACTAATCATGGGTTTATGTTAACTTAACAAAAAAGAATGCATTAAGCAACTAGGAGCAAAAAGAATCAATTTAAAAGCTATTATAGAACTCCTATTAGGTCTAAAGCAGATTTTAGTAGGAAAAAAAAATAAAAGTTTTATTTATTATAAATAAAAGTTCATGCTCTAAAGTGACAGAAACTAACCTAGAATAATCAATCACATGTGAAAAATAAATTTATTTGCTAATTAAAATAATAGGAAAACAGTAGCTAGTTAATTAATTAAGAATAGCATGATTCTGCTAGAAACTATTTTTTATTAATCCTAAAATGCCCAAATTAATTCCTATGGTTAGGCAATGTCAAAATAAAGTTGGGACAAAAGAATCATAAAAAATAATTTTCCTAACTCATTTTATAGCAGATTTACTATTCTGACTAAATCTAAAATAAAGCAATTATAAATAATTTTAACATAGCTAATTATATATTCTACAGAAACTATAAGAAATTTGCAAACCAACAAAAAAAGAATCACTTAAAAATATTAAGTAGAATAAAAGATATGAATTTTTCAAATCTGAAACTATTCTGTTAAAACAGAAAAACGAAAATAAAGAAAAACGGGCTAAATGGGCCTAACTAACGCCCTGTGCGTAATATAACTAAACGGGCCTAGGTTTTAAACGAATCGGGCCGGCTCAAAAATAAAAACCCTATCTAACATAAACCGGAACGAACCGGGGTAAAAACCCGGTTTTATTTAATGACCGTATTTCTTCGGGGTTCTAATCTAGACCGCCGAGGTTAGATCGGACGGGAGAGAAACTCCGCGACGCATCGGACGCCGACGGCGGGCGGCGGGCTCGGGCGGCGAAAAGGTCGGCGTCTCCGGTGGTCGGGGCGTCGGCGGAGTGGTCCGGCGGTGCGGCGCGACGAGGGTGTGTCTGGTGGAGTCCGTGAGATCGGGGTGGCGGGGTGAGTCGGGTGAGGCAATGGCGGCGGGCTCGGCTACTCCGCGAAAAGGCGGCGAGAGAGAGGGTTCGTGAGGGGCGAGGGGGGGGGTGCGGGAGGGGTTTATAGGGGCGCCGGCTTGGGCGAGGGGTGAATCGGGAGATCGGTGAATCCGGATCCTTCGGGATCCGGATGGCGGCGCGGGCGAGGGCGAGAGAGGGTAGACGACGGGTGGGGTCCACCTGTCGGCGCCCGGGAGCGGCGCTGGTCGGTCGACCACGCGGGAAGTTTCAATGGGGTGCGGTCGGCTCATTGGCTGGCTCGTTGCTGGCCGCCTCGGTGGGCCGCCTGGTGGGTCGCCAGTGCTGGCTGGGCCGGTCGGCTGCCGGTGCTGGGCATTTCTTTTTTCAAATTTATTTTTTGAAAAATATAAAAATAGAGATAGAATCTAAAATATAAATATTTTATATAGGACATATATATATATATCAAAATGATCAGGGAATATTCCTATCATTTGAACATTTTCCAGGCAAAATCCAAAGTTTATAAAAATCATTTTTCCAAAATTCAAATAAAACTCAAATTTGAATTCAAAACTTTTGGCATTGTTTTCCTCTGATATTTTTGGAGTGTCATGTTTACTCCTCTCATACTTTTCTCAAGTATTTATCGAGGCATAGTTTTTGAAATGATTCCCACTTGCCAAAGTTTGAATTCAAATTCCAAAACTCAAAATCTTTCAAACTCCAAATGGCACTCAATTTCAAACAAAATGCATAGATGCTTAGCTATAATTGTAAAACATACCAAATAGGAAATTTGGGATGTTACAAACCTACCACCTTAAGATGAATCTCCCTCGAGATTCGGGTTGGCTAGCAAATAGGTGCGGATGGTCTCAAGAAGGTCTTCTTCTCGCTCCCGTGTGGCTTCTTCCTGAGTGATGACTCCTGAAGACCTTGCAAAACTTGATGATCTTGCTGCGGGTGACTCATTCGCAGTCTCGAGAATTCGGACGGGTTTCTCCTTATAAGTCGATCACTATCAAGCTGTATGGCCTCTAGGGGCACTTTGTGTCTCATAACGGAATATCGGCCATGTCGGCATGACACTTCTTCGCTTGAGAAACATGGAAGACATCATGAACTCCGGACAATCCTTCCGCAATTCCAACTTGTAAGCAACTTCTCCACGACGTTCGAGGATTTTGTACGGGCCAATGAATCGGGGTGCTAACTTTCCTTTGACACCAAACCTCTTGATTCCACGAAGTGGAGACACACGAAGATATGCTCGGTCTCCCGCTTCGTAAGTCACTTCCTTGCGTATCTTGTCGGCATAACTCTTACGTCTCGATCAGTGCTATCTTGAGTCTATCCCGAATCAGCTTGACTTTCTCTTCGGAATCTCTGATAAGATCGGAGCCGAAAAGTGATCGATCTCCAACACCATCCCACAGCAATGGTGTTCTGCACCTCCTTCCGTATAGAGCTTCGAAAGGGGCCATCTTGATCGGATTGATAAGCTGTTGTTGTATGAAAACTCTGCGATGGCAAATTATCATCCCAGCTAGAACCATAGTCTAGCACACAAGCTATCAACATGTCCTCCGAATCTAGTTGACTCTCTCGGTCTGTCCATCTCTCGGATGAAAAGCTGTCTTCAATTCCAGCCTCGCACCCAAAGTTTCATGCAACCGATTCCAAAACTTTGAGGTAAATTGTGTTCCTCTATCCGACACGATACTCCTCGGAACTCCATGCATAAACGATCCTGGTCATGTATATCTTGGCCAACTTAGCATTGGTATAGGTAGTCTTCACGGGAATGAAGTGAGCTACCTTGGTCAAACGATCAACCACTACCCAGATAGAATCATAACTGAACGGGTCTGGGTAATCCTGTGATAAAGTCCATTCCAAGTTTTTCCCATTTCCAATCGGGAATCGGCAAAGGTTGAAGTAACCCTGCTGGCTTCGATGTTCGCCTTTACTCGTTGACAAACATCGATACCGCTATGTACTCGCAATATCCTTCTTCATACCGTCCACCGTAAACTTTCCTTCAAATCCGGGTACATCTTGGTGTTACCGGGTGAATCGAGTACGGTGAATCATGAGCCTCTGAAGAATTAGCTTCACGAGTTCGGGATCATTGGGCACATAGATACGATCCTCGAACCATATAGCTCGTGTTCATCCTTACGGAATCCTTTAGCTTTTCCTTCATTCATCTTTCGCTTTATCTCATCAATTTCCTTGTCCGACTTCGGGCTTCACGAATCCTTTTCGCCAAAGTGGACTGAACTTCCGAGTTGCAACATACCCTCTCGGAACTATCTCCGATCGGAGATCTCCGAGGTCATCGACTAACTCACAGGGTAATCCTCCTGCTGTAAGAGTATTCACATAACTCTTACGGCTCAAAGCATCTGCTACAACATTAGCTTTACACAGGTGGTAATGCAATCTCATGTCATAGTCCTTGATTAACTCTAGCCATCTCCTCTGCTCGAGGTTCAACTCTTTCTGCGTGAAAATATACTTCAAGCTCTTGTGATCTGTGTAAACATCACAATGGTTTCCGATGAGGAAATGTCTCCAGTCTTGAGTGCATGCACTACGGCTGCTAACTCCAAATCATGTGTGGCATAATTCATCTCGTGAGGTCGAGCTGTCCGGAGGTATAAGCTACAACCTTTCCTTCCTGCATGAGTACTCCTCCGAGTCCCCGACGAGAAGCGCCACAATAAACCTGGTAATCCTTGTGTATGTCCGCAAAATCAGCATCGGGCTGTGACCAAACGCTTCTTCAATTCCTGAAACTGGCTTCACAATCCTCGGTCCAAATGTACTTGGCTTCCTTCTTCAACAGCTCACCATGGGCTTAGCAATCTTCGAAGTTCTCAATAAACCTTCGATAATATCCTGCGAGTCCGAGAAAACTGCGGATCTCCTTGATCGAGGTGGGTGATCGCCAATCGGTGACCGATTCAACCTTGGCGGGTCAACGCTATTCCTTCTCCTGAAATAACATGTCCGAGGAATCCAACTTCCTTCAGCCAAAATTCACATTTGCTGAACTTGGCATACAACTGATGTTCTCGAAGTTTCTCCAGAACTAGATGCAAATGTTCCTTATGCTCTTCCTCGTTCTTGGAGAAAATCAGTATATCGTCGATGAACACCACGACAAACTTGTCCAGATATTCCATAAACACCTTGTTCATCAAATTCATGAAGTATGCAGGAGCATTAGTCAATCCAAATGACATGACGGTATACTCATATAAACCCTACCTGGTAGTGAATGTTGTTTTGGGTATATCCTTTTCACGGATCTTCAACTGATGATACCCTGATCGAAGGTCGATCTTGGAGAATACCTTGGCTCCAACTAGCTGATCAAACAGATCATTAATCATCGGCAGAGGGTACTTGTTCTTGATGGTTACTTCGTTCAACGAACGGTAATCCACAACCATTCTCAAGGTTCCATCCTTCTTCTCTACCAAAAGAACTGGGGCTCCCCAAGGTGATGAGCTTGGCCGAATGTATCCTTTCTCCAATAACTCATTGATTTGGTTCTTGATCTCCTTCAAATCGTTCGGTGGCATCCGATAAGGTCTCTTGGATATAGGGGCTGTGCCGGGCAATAACTCAATCAGAAATTCAATGTCCTCGTCCGGTGGCATTCCGGTAATTCCTCCGTAAACACATCGGAAAATCTTGCACCTCGGCACTTCCTCTGAACAACTCCCGTGAGGGAATTCACCCGATTCTTCATCCGGCTATGTGCGGCTACATACTTGATCCTCTTACGCCCGGGGTGGTGAGCGAGAATCGACTTCTGGGCACGGTCTATGTTCCTTCAAACTTCGTCAACCAATCCATGCCTAGGATTACATCCAAGGTCCGGGTTTCCAATACTATGAGGTCTGCGGAAATTTATGATTTCGATGTTGAGGGTTGCATGAATGCCTAAGCTCGCCATCATTTCTCCTCTTGCGGGCCCGAAGCGAAGGGGCTTCTAAGGGTTTTAGTGGGCAACCCGTACTTTTCCACAACTACCCTTGATATGAATGAATGCGTTGCACGAGAATCAAAGAGTACCAATCTTGAACGTGAATTCAATAAAACTTACCAACCACGATTATCCGGCTGATCATAGACGTCCTCCACGTCAATGTGGTTCACCCGAGCACGAGGGAAGGGTTGGGCTTCTTATTTGAGCTTCCATTGCCGTTTCCATTCCTCTGCTTGGCCTCCGGGCGATCGGTGGCATAGTGCCCTGTTTTCCGGCACTTGAAACGGTGATGTGACTCAGATCCTTGAGCCGGGCGAACGATCTCTGGTTCCCATTACCGTTTCCATTGCCATTGCGACTTGTTGTCACGGTGGCGGTTGTTCCCATTTCCTCCATGGTTATGACCTCCATGGTTGTAATGGGTGTGCCCTCCTGAGTATGGTGCATAACGGGGCTTCTGCTGAGCTCCAGAGTTGTGCTTCCCCTGGCTGTACTTCCGCTTGCGGTTATCAATCTGCTGCTGCTTGCCTTCAAGTATGGTGGCCTTGTCTACCAGCTTGTGACGCCTCGATTTAATCGTACACTAATCATGCACGCAAATGTGTACGATCAAGATCAGGGACTCACGGGAAGATATCACAACACAACTCTACAAATAAAATAAGTCATACAAGCATCATAATACAAGCCGGGGGCCTCGAGGGCTCGAATACAAGTGCTCGATCATAGACGAAGTCGCCGAAGCAACAATATCTGAGTACGAGACATAAGTTAAACAAGGTGCCATAAGATGGCTAGCACAAAGCTGGGATACTGATCGAAGAGGACAGGCCTCCCGCCTCGGGATCCTCCTAGGTCACTCCGGTCGCCGCCGCGGGCTGCACGTAGTAGTAGGCGCCTCGCAGTAGTAGTCGTCGAGGCGGCGGCGTCTAGATCCCGGCTCCATCGTGCGATTGCAGCAATCGAGTAGAGATAGGGAAAAGGGGAACAAGGCAACCGTGAGTACTCATCCAAAGTACTGCAAGCAAGGAGCTACACTACATATGCATGGATATATGTGTAAAGGCCATATCGATGGACTGAGCTGCAGAATGCCGAATGAGAGGGGATAGCTAGTCTTAACGAAGACTACGCTCGGACACCGGTCTTGCAACAGTGTAAGAGGACAACGGAAGTCCCCAAGTAACATCATATAGCAATAATCCTACCCGACAATCCCCGCTCATAACCCCGAGCGAGAGCGACCACCGTTGTATCGGCACTTGGAAGGGTGTGTTTTATCAAGTATCCGGTTCTAGTTGTCATAAGCTCAAGGTACAACTCCAAGTCGTCCTGTTATCAAGATCACGGCTATCCGAATAGATTAACTTCCTGCAGGGTGCACCATCTTACCCAAAGACGCTTGATCCCATTTGGCGGACACACTTTCCGGGGTCATGCCCGCCAGCGTAAGATCAACACGCCGCAGCCCCACCTAGGCACAACAGAGAGGCCAACACGCGGTCTAAACCTAAGCGCAGGGTGCAGGCCCATCGCCTCGAAAGCACACACGCACGTTATGTGACGTGGCGGAAGCGCACCTAGCCCATCGAGCGTTCCGGTCCAATCCGCGCAGCGCCGCTCCGTCGGCCGACGTCTGAAGTGCCGGTGATACCACGGCGCCGGATACCCATAACTACTCCAGCGTAGATGGTTAGTGCGTATAAGCTCGTAGCCAACCCGGATCAAATACCAAGACCTCGTTAAGCGTGTTAAGTAACCGCATGAACGCCGAACAGGGCAGGCCCACCTCTCTCCTAGGCGGTCTCAACCTGCCTGCCGCTCCGCCACAAAGATCCACTGCGGGTGCTCCATCACCGACCGACTTTAGTCTCACATGTATCATGTATAAGTATATAGTATATACCGTGATCAACTCCCGAGTGATCACGGCCCGATAGTATAGCATGGCGCATGCACAAGTATGAAGGGCCACAGATGAAAGTACTAGCATCCTATACTAAGCATATAGGATTGCGGTAAGGTAACAATGGTTACAAGGACAAAGGCTATGCAAAGTATAGGAGTATCCAAAGCAGTAACATGCTATGCTACTCTAATGCAAGCAGTGTAGATAAGAGTAGGCGATATCCGGTGATCAAGGGGGCTTTCTGGTTGCTCGGCAAGAGAGAGGGTCGTCAAGATTGTAGTCGTCGGCGCCACGGCAGCTGCGTCGGTCTCGTAGTCTCACCAAGAGAAGAGGGGAAGAAACAATGAATACACGGTAACAGATGCATAACGATGCATGACATGCCAAGAAGCGATGCTAGGCGTGCCCTAACGTGGTAAGAAGGGTACTGGTTTAGGGGGGAAAGCATCCGGGAAGTTATCCCGTCTCCGGACGTCTGTCAGACAGATGAACCGGAGGAGAAAGTTTGCAGGTTCGATAGGTTAGAGACGTGTGGTGGACGAACGGACTGCGTATCCGGATTCGTCTCGTCGTTCTGAGCAACTTTCATGTTGAAATTATTTTAATCCGGATTACGGATTAAAAGATATGATTTATAAAAGATTTTATTAATTTCTGGAATTTTAATTAATTATTTAATTAATTTCGAAATTGCATTTATGACATCAGCATGATGTCATGCCGACATCATCGACCAACAGGTTGACTAAGTCAACCCCTGACAAGTTGGGTCCCGCATGTCATTCACTAGTGGCTAATTAACCTAATCATTAATTAACCTTACTTAATTAAGTTAATTAATGATTAGTGTTAATTAATTCGAATTAATTAGTTTAATTAATTACCCAATTAATTTAACTAATGATTAGGCTTAATTAATCCGAATTAATTAGATTAATTAATTGCTTAATTAATTAATTAATTAATTATTTAGTAATTAATTTAATTCATTTTATTTCCATTTTAGTTACATTTTTATTTAAAACAAACGTTCGTTATGGGGTGGGGCCCCACGTCGATATTCCTCGGGCATCGCATGGTGGTGGAGTGGGCGACGCCTGAATCGGCACTAACCCGCCCGGTCGGGGGGCGATCGAGGCGGATCGGGCGTGGCCGAGGAGGCCGGCTACCCGGCCGGCGTGATGTGCGCCGGCAGGTGAGGCTGACAGGCGGGTGGGGGTTCGGCGGGGCCGAGGGCAGGGCATGAGGGGGAAGGGAGGAACGAGGCTCGTGGGGTGGGCGGCGAGGGCGCCGAACGGGGAAAACGGGGGGGCTCGGGGGGCGACGGGTCGACGAGGTCGCCGTCGGGGAAGAAGGAAGGGAGAGGGAGCAGGCGGTGGCGGGCGGTCTGGGCCACGGCGGCGGATCCGGCAGAGGAAGGAGAGGAACGGGGGGGCGCCGGGCGAATCAAGCGACGCCGAGCCGGCGGCGACGGGAGGGCTGGCGTCGACGAGGGAAGGGAGCCGAGGGGTCCGGGCAGGGTGGCGGCCGAGAGGGTCGCCGACGGGGAGGGGAAGAGAGGGAACCAGGGGGGGGGCGAGCCACCGAGCCGCCGCAGGGTCTAGGCGGCGGGCTCGGTGGAGGGCGGGAGGACCGCGGGAAGTGGTCGGTGAGGCGTTCCGGTGACGGGAGTGAGCCGAGCTGAGCAGGCGGAGGCCGCTGGGCTCAGTGTGGGGCGACGGGGAGGAGGGAGCTCCGGGCAAGGCGGAGGAGGAGGAGGACCGGGGGTCCGGTCTTTGCGTGGGGTCGGGCGAGGTGGGAGGACGGGCGGGGTGCTCGGTCGGGGCCTCCTCCCGATCCAGATCGGGGAGAGGAGAGGGCGAGGGGCGCGGGGGAGTGGGGTGGTGGCTAGGGTTAGCCACCGGTGGGGGGGGGGGCTAAGTGGGGGGCGGCTGGGCCGGTGGGCTGGTGGGCCGGCCCAGGGGGGAAGGGGAATGGGCCAAAGGCCAAGTGGGGAGGGGGGGGCCGGCTGGCTGGGCTAGGGAGGGTTTATCCCCCTCTCCGTTTTTTTTTTGCTATTTTTCTTTTTCTGTTTTGGCTTATTTAAAATGCTAGAACCTTTTGTAAAATTTAATGCACCCCACCAATATTAGGTTAGTTATTTTAGAAAACCCCGGAACATTTTAGAATTAGTTTTCGAAACCCTTTTATCGTTTGTTTCATTTTTGATTTTGTTTTAGGACGGTTCCGAATTAACGAGAGGTTAATTAACATAACCGGGTGATTACTGTTGCATAACCATCCGGGCGTTACAAATCTCCTCCACTACAAGAAATCTCGTCCGAGATTTAGGAGGTAGAAGGAAAGAGGCGGGATATTCATCTCGAGACGATCCTCGCGTTCCTGTGTGGCTTCATCTTTGAGTGATTCGACCCATTGGACTTTGAGGAACTTGATCGCTTTCCGGCGTGTGCGGCGTTCAGCTTGGTCGAGAATGCGGACGGATGCTCTTTATAGGAGAGGTCTGTTGCAATTCGAGCACTTCATGGTCCATCGCTCGGATTGGGTCCTTGAAGCAGCGTCGAGTTGTGACACATGAAACACATCGTGAACACGAGAAAGGTTCGACGGAAGCTCCAGTTGGTAGGCCACTTTTCCACGCCTTTCGAGAATAGTGAAAGGGCCAATATAGCGAGGAGCTAACTTGCCTTGATCCCGGCGGTGAGCACCCTTCATTGGTGTAACACGGAGATAGGCCTTTTCGCCAAAGTTGATAGACCATGTCTTTGTGATGACGGTCATAATTACTCTTTTGACGCGATCGAAAGCAGTCTTGAGATTCTCGCGAATAATGCGGACTTGTTCTTCGCATGTTGGATAATATCCGGACCGAAGAGTGGGCGTTCCCGATTTCGACCAGTTCGGAGGGTTCGGCACTTTCGTCCATATAACACTTGAAGGGGCCATCTTGAGACTAGCTTGATAGCTATTATTATAAGAGAACTCAGCATACGGAGAGATTCCTCCCATTTCTTGCGAATGAGGCGACACAAGCTCGAAGCATGTCTTGAGAATTTGGTTGACACGTTCAACTTGCCCTTGAGATCTGCGGATGAAAGCGATCTTGAAAGATAAATGAGTCCCCATAGCTTCTTGAAAACTTGCCCGAGAATCTTGAAGTGAATAAGCTGCCACGGTCCGAATCGATAACCAGTGGAATACCGTGAAGTGAAACAATTTCGGACATATAGAGCGTTGCAAGCTGGCTAGCGATGATCGTTTCTTTGACCGCCGGAAAATGTGCAACTTTAGAAAGTCGGTCAATGACGACAAGAATTGCATCATTACCTTTCTGCGATTTGGGAAATCCGGTGGCGAAGTCCATTTCAACATGGTCCCATTTCCATTCGGGAATAGAGATAGGTTGCAGAGTTCAGAGGCCTTTGATGTTACGCTTTGATATGACGGCAAACGTCACACTCGAAACATAGCGAGCAATGTCACGCTTCATATTAGACCACGGAATCTCGGCGAATGTCTTGATACATCTTTGTACTGCCAGGATGGATACATAGAGGCGTATCATGAGCTTCTTTCATAACCTTCTGAGTCATATTCAGATTTTCCTTCTTACAGGGCACCACTAGGCAGCCTTTGAAGTACAAGGCGCCATCATCAGCAATAGTGAAGGAGGAGGGATTTCCTTTCCTGACGTCTTGTTTAAGCTTGTAGACTTCAGAGTCAAATCCCTGCATTGTCTTTATGGTGTCCACGAGATCGGGTTCAACAGCCGTGGTAAAGAGGGAACCCTCGGGAAAAACACGGAGATTCATCTTTTGGAACTCCGGAGGAGGGGGAGCGAGTGCACCGGAGGAACAATATGGAGGTTCACTGCTGAATTCTTCAACAAGTGAGGGCTGAACTTTGTGAACTGAAGGTGGTTGCTTGAAGACTTATGCTCAAAGCATCAGCCATTACATTAGCCTTGCTGGCGTATAGGAAATACCCAAATCAAAGTTCTGCAGTCTCCATCCATCTCTGTGGCGGAGGTTCAGGTCTGGCTGAGTAAACAAATACTTCAGACTTTGGTGGTCGGTGTAGATCTCATAGCGATTACCGAGAAGGTAATGTCGCCCTTTGCTTTAGCGCATGAATGACAGCACAAGTTCGAGGTTGTGAACTGGGTAGTTCTCCTCGTGAGGGCGGCTGTCGAGAGGCATAAGCAACTACTTTGCGCTCTTGCATTAGGACACCGCCTAAACCTTGACGATATCGTCGCGATAAATGACGAAGTCCTTCTTAGTATCGGGAGGAGCTAGCTTTGAGGCGTCGTCAACTTGTCTTTGAGTGCTGGAAACTTTCCCGACATTTATCATCCATTGGAACTTGACGCCTTTATGCAACAAAGTTAGTCGGAGGCACGGCAATCTTGGAGAAGTTCTCGACTAATCGACGGCAATAGTGGCGAGACCGAGAAAACTTCGACTTATAACGTTCTTCGGAGGAGGTCAATCGAGAATAGCTGAACTCGTTCGGGGTTGACGGCAATACCATCCTTAGAGATGACATGTCCAAGGTAGGTTACTTCGGAAGCCGAATTCACACTTGGAGAACTTGGCATAGAGTTGATGCTCTCGTAGCTTTTCCGGACAAGACGAAGATGCTCAAGCATGTTCTTCTTCATTCTTGGAATAGATCGGGATATCATCCGGATAAACCACGATGAACTTGTCGAGGTAATCCATGAATATATAGTTCATCAAAGCGAGAGAAGGTGGCTGGAGCATTGGTTAAGCCGAAGACATGACGGTGTACTCGTATGAACCATAACGAGTCACAAATGCGGTCTTGGGGATATCCTCCTCACGAACACGGATCTGGTGGTAACCCAACCTCAAGTCGAGTTTCGAGAACACCGACGAACCAGCCAGTTGATCATAAAGATCATTGATCCGAGGAAGAGGATACTTATTACGAATGGTAGCTTGATTTATAGGACGGTAGTCTTGGACCAATCGGTTTGTCCCATCCTTCTTCTTGACAAAGAGAGAAGGGCTCCCCAAGGAGAGCAACTTGGGCGAATGAAGCCGCTTTGAAGAGATTTGTCGATTTCCTCCTTTAGCTCAAGGAGTTCATGCGGCGGCATCTTGTAGGGGCGCTTGGCTATAGGAGTGGTGCACGGTTTCAAGTCGATGACGAATTCGACCGCTCTAGCAGGGGAATCCTGGAAGTTCTTCAGAAAGACGTCTTGGAAATCGCAAAGCAGCGTGAATGTTTTCAATTCCCTCGAGGGTGCGGCGTTCAATGCATTCAATGCATAGAGCCTTGCCTCGGCATCTTGAACGAGACGAGCATTGTAGCTACGATTTCATCGAAGGTGCAGCAGATGGGACGGTCTTAGTGGCGCAAACGATTGGCGCCAGATGCGCTTTCAACCAATCCATCCCCAAAATGAGGTCGATGTTAGGCGTCTTGAGGATAATGGGGAGGCATAGAATTCCAACCCTTCGATTTCCACGGGGCGTCGGCGCCAACCATGGAGGTTTGACATTGTCCCAATGGGGTTTTACCACTACCGAAGAGTTCATCTCTTCACACTTAACGTCGTGCTTGTATGCAAAGTCCTCGACATGAATGAATGCGATGCTCTGAATCGAATAAAGCAGATCTGTGTACTTGAATTTCGAGGAGTGTACCCATCACGAGAGTGAGGCTGGTCTTGAGCTTCGTTCGGATCAACGTGGTTGGCCTGAGCTTGCCCATAAGACTTGCCGGTGTTGTTGCGGTTCAGGTGTTTCCACGGCCATTCTTTGGAAGGGCGATTGATTCGGTTACGGTTGCATTCTCTAGCACGGTGCCCTGGCTGTCCTTTTGAAGCATAAGCCATTGTTGGGAGTGGAGCAGAGCTTGGGGTGGTGGAGCTGGAAGCTTGGCTGCTTAGTTGTAGGCGAGCGAGGTGTAGCATAGTTACGCTTTGAAGCAGGAGCATTAATTTGGTACATGCTGTTGGGAATCCATATCTTGCGCTTCTGCGAGGACGGGCCCAAGATGAGCCCGTGTCGCAGTTGCGCTGTTAGAGCTCTGGTATTCCTGCGGACCAGTTTCGACATTGATAGCTTTGTTCACCAAGGTGGCGAAATCAGCAAAGTCGTGCACTAGAAGTGCGAGCTTGATGTCGACTTGAAGTCCGTCACGGAACTTCTCTGTCTGCGTGCATCGGTTGCAATATCCTCTTCAAACATAGCGAGACAAGTCCAAGAACTCTCACGATAGGCTTCAACGATCTTGTTGCCTTGGGAGAGGTTGCGGAACTCACGCTTCTTCGGTCCATGACCCCTTGAGGATGAAGCGGGCACGGAAGGCAGCCTGGAAGTCGGCGGTGATGAGTGTTCCAACTGGCAGAGTACGATGGTGGCTGTCCCACCATTGAGCTGCGGGTCCCTTCAGGAAGAAGGAAGCAAAAGTGACATAGCTGGCAGGGGCTACATCAGCAGACTCCATCTCATAGGTGATGTCACGGAGCCAGTCATCAGCATCCAGGGGCTGAGTTGAGCTGCGGTACACGCTGGGGTTCAGGCGTATGAAATCCTGCAGAGTTGTTCCGTTTGGGTGCTGGTTCATATTGGGGCGAGGGAACTGAGCCATCATGTTCTCCATGAACTGGCGATTCATCTCGAGCTGTTGGACCATACCAGCCATGTACTCAGGCGGTGGTGGGAAGTTGGCACCACGACCACGACCTGCTGGCCTAACCATCCTGCTATTATATAACAGGGGTAGTTCAGCATTTGAGAAATTAAGCAAGAGACAGGAATCATTCATGATGAAACATGCATAATGAAAGCAGCATGATGGGAACTACATAGTAGTTGGCATATCTTACAAAAGGAATCATGCATAGAGTTCGATACATAGAGTCCAGTACATAGACTACTACATCATAGGCGGCACACAGGCTCGCGGCGAATACATCAAACACTAACAAGCAAGTCTACATCAGTCCCACGCGGTACTGCGGAGGTAGCTGTAGCCTGAAAGCTGATAGTGCGGCAGTGGATAGTCCTCCACGTCAGTGACACAGGGGCGCGGATACTCGGTGCTGAATCGGCGTCCAGTGGCGAGAAAAGGGCCAAGTCGCGGAGAGTAGCCTCCACGTCGCCAACCGACACCTGGGGCATCACGGTCTGGCTGGGTAGATCGCAGAACGGCAGCTCTCCGATCGGACAAAGGGTGCATCAGCGTCGAGCACGGTAGAGTCTTGACGGGTGATGTACAACTCGTGGCGAAGAGCTCGGTTAGCTCGATCCAGCCCATCGGCATGCGAGAACAAAGTTACGATGGTGGAAGGGCTCTCTGGTGACGATGGTGTAGGCAGCGGTGTAGTAACCCTCCTCACCAACATCGACGCGATAGCAATGTGCACGAAGGGGAGGTGTCCAACTCTCGATACTCGCACGAAGGCGTGTCGGTGCAGCATAAGCAGCATCGTGGACTGCCATATCGATAGTCACTCCAACACCATGTGCGGTGTGCAGCACGAGTGGACTCGTACTCCGAGAGTAGAGGTGGGCGATGGCGCGCACTGCTCACGGTTGTAGTCTGGTACTCCTCATAGGCGGTGTACTCGGGGTGCGGCGATAACCCGGATAGGTCATCATCTCGGCTAGCACCGCGGTGATCCCGAGCACCAATGGCCGTCGTGTGGCGCACGACCTGCCTCGTGGGTTCCATCTGAAAACAAAGACGTTTCAAAGGAGTCAAATGACATGGTGGAAATTGTTCAAATACAATTCCAAAAACAACTAAGGCTATATCCAACTTTGGGGTGAATGCGATCACGGGATCCTAGTGATAGTTAGTAAAATCGTTTAACCCGAGTAGAAGAGAGTTCAGAGTCCCAGAGTAAAGGTCGAGGAGTAAAAGATCCTAATACCACCCGGTGGCGATGTGGGCCCGTAAGGCACACAGCCAAGTTAGTAAAAGTTTTGCAATGTCTAGACTCGACTTCGGCCAAGGAGTGTGGAAGGGGGATTCCTACAGCGATCGGCTCGATACCAACTTCAGCGCCCTCGATTCAATCGTACACTAATCATGCACGCAAATGTATACGATCAAGATCGAGGACTCACGGAAGATATCACAACACAACTCTACAAATAAAATAAGTCATACAAGCATCATAATACAAGCCAGGGGCCTCGAGGGCTCGAATACAAGTGCTCGATCATAGACGAGTCAGCGGAAGCAACAATATCTGTGGTAGTTGGTGAAGGTAGCCACCATAAGTTGCATTCCCAGCTCGTCATTGAGTCCCTCGAGAAACTTCTCCTGCTTTGCGGCATCTGTGGCCACATCATCCGGGGCATAGCGAGCTAGCTTGCTGAACTCATCCACGCTTCGCGCCACGAGACGGTTCCCTGGCGTAAGTTGCGGAACTCACGCTTCTTCGGACTCATGGCTCTAGCTGAAACATGAGCGGTGCGGAAGGCTCTTTGGAACTGATCCCACGTGATGGTGCCGATGGGATAAGTGGTGGTGTAGTTCTCCCACCAAGAAGCTGCAGGTCCATCAAGTTGATGTCGACAAAGCGCACCTTCTCTGCATCGGTGCATCCAACGGTGATTAGCTCTCTTCCGACTTTGCGGAGCCAATCGCCGGCCACAATCGGCTCGGTCTGCTAGAGAACAACCTGGCGGATTCAGCCTTAGGAATCGAGTCAAGTTGTCAACAGGGGGTGGTGGCGGTGGATTGTTGTTGTTGTTGTTCTGATTCTGGATGAGTATCTGCATGAGGGCATTCTGCTGCTGGAGTAGCTGGGTGAGCTCTGGCGGAAAACCGGTGTCACGTCTCGGAGGCATCTGGTGTTTTGGAGTGGATGAGAAAATTAGAATAGAACAATGGTCTAATGAGAAATAACACTACCCATATGAATGCACAATCATAAACACACCAATCATTTATTCATTCCACTCAAACATGGTTCAATCTCGATTACAAAATGCTCATGACTAATCGCAAATAACGACCTAACTGATCGACGAAAAAAGTAAAAATAACATGGTGGTCGACTAAATGTCTTCATCAATAATCCTTGCGTCCTCTGGTGCGATGTCCTCCAGTGTGACGTCCTCTGTTGTGGCGCCTCCTCTTGCGGCTTCCTCCAGTGGAACTCCCTTCGTAATCCTGAGCATTGCTCACGAGAGGTCCGTCATCTCCACTCGGAAAAAGGTCCTCTCCCAAGTCCATCTTTTCCTCTATTGCGGCAAGCTTCATCTTCAGGTCGTCGACTCTCTCCATGAAGTCAGCGATTTCTTCCTCATGGCCAAGGAAGTCTGCGTGTGCCTTCTCCTCCGGTTCAGTTCACGGAACAACAGCCTCTGTGTACCTTGAGTTCTGGCGAGTCTGAATCTCCCGTTTCTGAGGAGACACTCCAAGTCTGGACATAGAGAGAATGGAGTCGTCCTCTACGGTATGGATGATATCTCCATTCCTTGCTCTGCGAGAAACCATGGCGAGTCTCGATGGATCGAGCTCGGCCTGTACTCTTCTCGGAGATGTCCAAGTGCGATATATCGCCATGTCCCTTCCGAGGATCCAGTTGAAGTCGGTAAACTCAAAGTCAATAGGCTCAGTATGTCCTCGAAGGTTCTCCCTGGAATATGCACTTCAATCTCATGCGGGTATCCGTCGGAAGTGCATTGGTTGGCTTCCGGTGATCGAAGGCGAGCAATCTTCACTTCTTCACCATCTGGACCAGCTTCTGCCAAAGGCATCGTCTCATCTGGTGGCAAAACTCCGTAGCAATGGCGGGGTGAACTCGACGGCCATCTAGAATGTTGAAAATCGGAGAGAAGTCGAGAAATGAGCAGGGAGAATTACGGAATGATAAGGATATAAAGTAAATAGTCTCTTCCTATGGCTTTCCGATCCTAGGGGTTCGTCCTCACGGTCGGCGTGTGCTCGATACCATCTCTCGTGGCGACGACCCGAATCGGTCAAATCTCTGTGTCTGTACCATCCCAAGATCATGTTGGTACTCACAGTACATCGATGAAATAATCAAAGTTCAATCACACCTGAATTTATTACATGGTTCTCATATCGAGTCTTTATTACAATAGAATAAATTCGGCCAAAGGCCAAACTCATGAGAAATAAATTAGTAAAGCTGCGGAAGCGTAGAAGAATAGCGAGTCCATCCGACTCCAAAGGGCAATCGCCAAGCGCGGAGCGTAGCCTCACTCCTGATCGGAATAAACCTCTGCAACATAAGACGTTGCAGCCGTGTAGGTCAGCATTTTGAATATGCTGGCAAGTCATGAAGAGAGAATAACAATAATAAAATTACTAACACTATATGCATTTTTGACTGTGGGGCTCTAAGTTTCATCATTTTTGCAAAAGCCAGTTTTTCCCTACTACGGTGGACTTGCTTGCAAATACTACAAAATTGTTGGTAGTTATTGAGATGGTTCCGCCAACCAATGTCTCATTCCCAAATTATTAAGTCATAACCCCCTCAAATTAATTTTATTAGTTTTAGTGTTGAGATTTCCGAATACTTCCAAGTTCCAGAGGCTCAAATTGTCCGTAACCGGGGACACGGCTAATCGATTAGATCTTTTCTCTGCAGAGGTTTGCGCACTTTACCCGCAAGAATCATTCCCTCCTTTTAAGTCTTCGCACTTCATGGTGTTTGAAGACGAGATGAATGAAACCGGGTCTTCCGAAGAGTTCTTCTGGCCACTGCCGGTACCCATCCAATCCTACCGTTCTTCTACATCTCGTAGTACCGTCCAGCCAGCGTCACTACTAGGGTTGACCCAGCCAGAGCCCATAATGGCTTGCGGCTGCACAGGTAAGCTTCCGGTCAATGGGGCATCCATCCGTCTCTTCGTGGCTGGGTGAAGCTTTCCGCAAGATGTCATGGCACTTCTCCATGCATCCCGGCCAACCACTGGGTTCTCCAGGGTGCCCGTCAACAAATCCTCCACCCAAAGAGTGAATTCAAGTCCATCTTGAGCTTGAAGTTCATGGGGTTGTCATCATCTTGACTCTCACATCTCCCTTATGAATTCTCTCAACCAACCCCGTCTACGAGCATAGCAAAATTAAACCACTTCGTCCCGGGTCATGGTAACAAGGGGATTTGGTTCATCCTACCACATGATACTACTCAAGATTATAACTTCAAATTTCAACTACTGCATGCATGGTGGGGTGGTATAATTCTAATGCAATAAAAATCATAGGTATTGAAAGTATGATCAATGACTTGCCTTCTTGACGATCTTCGTAAGCTAGGGATTAAGTAGCAAGCTTCAGACCGGAAATTCTACCGAGACAAATAATAATCACAATAAGCATATAGCATACGATCACTTAACACAATAGCATAGTAACATAACATACCAAAACCAACGAATCAAAACCCAAAGGAAAAACTCAAAGAAATCCAACTCAAAGTTTTCCTACTTCAAGCAACAACTAGAAATAGTTTTACATAACAAAAATTTTCTCAACATAACCTAATCATGGGTTTATGTTAACTTAACAGAAAAGAATGCATTAAGCAACTAGGAGCAAAAAGAATCTATTTAAAAGCTATTATAAAACTCCTATTAGGTCTAAAGCAGATTTTAGTAGGAAAAATAAAATAAAAGTTTTATTTATTATAAATAAAAGTTCATGCTCTAAAGTGACAGAAACTAACCTAGAATAATCAATCACATGTGAAAAATAAATTTATTTGCTAATTAAAATAATAGGAAAACAGTAGCTAGTTAATTAATTAAGAATAGCATGATTCTGCTAGAAACTATTTTTTTATTAATCTAAAATGCCCAAATTAATTCCTATGGTTAGGCAATGTCAAAACAAAGTTGGGACAAAAGAATCATAAAAAATAATTTTCCTAACTCATTTTATAGCAGATTTACTATTCTGACTAAATCTAAAATAAAGCAATTATAAGTAATTTTAACATATCTAATTATATATTCTACAGAAACTATAAGAAATTTCCAAACCAACAAAAAAGAATCACTTAAAATATTAAGTAGAATAAAAGATATGAATTTTTCAAATCTGAAACTATTATGTTAAAACAGAAAACGAAAATAAAGAAAACGGGCTAAATGGGCGAACTAACGCATACAGCGTAATATAACTAAACGGGCCTAGGTTTTAAGCGAATCGGGCGGCTCAAAAATAAAAACCCTATCTAACATAAATCGAACGAACCGGGTAAAACCGGTTTTATTTAATGACCGTACCCTTGGGTTCTAATCTAGACCGTCGAGGTTAGATCGGACGGGGAGAGAAACTCCGCGACGCATCGACGCCGACGGCGGCGGCGGCTCGGGCGGCGAAGTCGTCAGCGTCTCCGGTGGCCGGGGGCGTCGGCGGAGTGGTCCGGCGGGTGCGGCGCGACGAGGGGGTGTGTCTGGTGGAGTCCGGCGAGATCGGGGTGGCCGGGGTGAGTTGGGGTGAGGCAAATGGCGGCGCGGGCTCGGCTACTCCAGCGAGTGCGTCTGTGAGAGAGAGGGGTTGGTGAGGCGAGGGGAATGGGGTGCGGGGAGGGTTTATAGGGGGCGCCTCGGCTTGGGCGAGGTGAATCGGGAGATCCGGTGAATCCGGATCCTTCGATCCGGAGATGGCGGCGCGGGCGAGGGGCGAGGGCGAGGGGTAGACGGGTGGGGTCCACCTCGGCGACGGCGGGAGCGGGCTGGGTCGGTCGACCGACGCGGGAAGTTTGTGAAGTGCGGTCGGCTCATTGGCTGGCTCGGCCGTTGGCCGGGCAGTTCGATGGGCCGCTGGGTGGGTCGCCAGTCTTGGCTGGCGGTCGGCTGGCCGGTGCTGGGCATTTTCTTTTTTTAAATTTATTTTTTGAAAAATATAAAACAGAGATAGAATCTAAAATATAAATATTTTATATAGGACATATATATATCAAAATGATCGGGAATATTCCTATCATTTGAACATTTTCGAGGCAAAATCCAAAGTTTATAAAAATCATTTTTCCAAAATTCAAATAAAACTCAAAATTGAATTCAAAACTTTTGGCATTGTTTTCCTCTGATATTTTTGGAGTGTCATGTTTACTCCTCTCATACTTTTGCTCAAGTATTTATCAGGCATAGTTTTTTGAAATGATTCCCACTTGCCAAAGTTTGAATTCAAATTCCAAAACTCAAAATCTTCTGAAACTCCAAATGGCACTCAATTTCAAACAAAATGCATAGATGCTTAGCTATAATTGTAAAACATACCAAATAGGAAATTTGGGATGTTACATTATGTCTCGACCATTTCGAGACTCCTCGTCATGTCCCAGATCTCATCCGGGACTCCGAACTCCTTCAGTACATCAAAACACATAAACTCATAATATAACTGTCATCGAACTTTAAGCGTGCGGACCCTACGGGTCCGAGGACAATGTAGACATGACCGAGACACGTCTCCGGTCAATAACCAATAGCGGAACCTGGATTCTCATATTGGCTCCCACATATTCTACGAAGATCTTTATCGGTCAAACCGCATAACAACATACGTTGTTCCCTTTGTCATCGGTATGTTACTTGCCCGAGATTCGATCGTCGGTATCTCAATACCTAGTTCAATCTCGTTAAAGCAAGTCCCTTTACTCGTTCCGTAATACATCATCCGCAACTAACTCATTAGTTGCAATGCTTGCAAGGCTTATAGTGATGTGCATTACCGAGTGGGCCCAGAGATACCTCTCCGACAATCGGAGTGACAAATCCTAATCTCGAAATCGCCAACCCAACAAGTACCTTTGGAGACACCTGTAGAGCACCTTTATAATCACCCGATTACGTTGTGACGTTTGGTAGCACACAAAGTGTTCCTCCGTAAGCGGAGTTGCATAATCTCATAGTCATAGGAACATGTATAAGTCATGAAGAAAGCAATAGTAACATGCTAAACGATCAAGTGCTAAGCTAACGGAATGGGTCAAGTCAATCACATCATTCTCCTAATGATGTGATCCCGTTAATCAAATGACAACTCATGTCTATGGTTAGGAAATATAACCATCTTCGATTAACGAGCTAGTCAAGTAGAGGCATACTAGTGACACTTTGTTTGTCTATGTATTCACACATGTATTATGTTTCCGGTTAATAAAATTCTAGCATGAATAATAAACATTTATCATGATATAAGGAAATAAATAATAACTTTATTATTGCCTCTAGGGCATATTTCCTTCAATTTTGAGTATGTGTTCACTGACAGAATCGTTCTCCTCCATCTTGCAGCTATAGAACTTGTTGGAGACTTCATATCTCTCAACTCGGGTATTTGCTTGAAATATTAACTTCAACTCCTGGAACATCTCATATGGTCCATGATGTTCAAAATGTCTTTGAAGTCCCGATTCTAAGTCGTAAAGCATGGCACACTGAACTATCGAGTAGTCATCAGATCTAGCTTGCCAGATGTTCAAAACATTAGCATCTGCTCCTGCAGCAGGCCATGCACCTAGCGGTGATTCAAGGACGTAATTCTTCTGTGCAGCAATGAGGATAATCCTCAAGTTACGGACCCAGTCTGTGTAGTTGCTACCATCATCTTTAAACTTAGCTTTCTCTAGGAACGCATTAAAATTCAAGGGAATGGTAGCACGGGCCATTGATCTACAACACCATAGACATGCAAAAACTATCAGGACTAAGTTCATGATAAATTTAAGTTCAATTAATCATATTACTAAAGAACTCCCACTTGGATAGATATCCCTCTAGTCATCTAAATGATCACGTGATCCATATCAACTAAACCATGTCTGATCATCACGTGAGATGGAGTAGCTTTCAATGGTGAACATCTCTATGTTGATCATATCTACTATATGATTCACATTCGACCTTTCGGTCTCTGTGTTCTGAGGCCATGTATGTACATGCTAGGCTCGTCAAGTTTAACCTGAGTATTCTGCACGTGCAAAACTGTCTTACACCCGTTGTATGTGAACGCAGAGCTTATCACACCCGATCATCACGTGGTGTCTCGGCACGACGAACTGTAGCAACGGTGCATACTCAGGGAGAGCACTTATACCTTGAAATTTAGTGAGGAATCATCTTATAATGCTACCATCGTACTAAGCAAAATAAGATGCATAAAAGATAAACATCACATGCAATCAAAATATGTGACATGATATGGCCATCATCATCTTGTGCCTTTGATCTCCATCTTCAAAGCACCATCATGATCTCCATCGTCACCGGCTTGACACCTTGATCTCCAACGTAGCATCGTTGTCGTCTCGCCAACTATTGCTTCTACAACTATCGCTACCGCATAGTAATAAAGTAAAGCAATTACATGGCTATTGCATTTCATACAATAAAGAGACAACCATAAGGCTCCTGCCGGTTGCCGATAACTACTAAAAAACATGATCATCTCATACAATTGTTGGGGAACATAGTAATAATTCAAAAAAATTCCTACGTGTCACCAAGATCTATCTAGGAGATGCTAGCACGACAGAGAGGGAGTGTATCTTCATACCCTTGAAGATTGCTAAGCGGGAGCGTTACAAGAACGCGGTTGAGGGAGTCGTACTCGCGGCGATTCAAATCACGGAAGATCCGATCCAAGCGCCGAACGGACGGCGCCTCCGTGTTCAACACATGTATAGCCCAGGGGCGTCTCCTCCTTCTTGATCCAGCAAAGGGAGAGGAGAAGTTGTAGGAGAACTCCGGCAGCACGACGGCGTGGTGGTGGAGCTCGTGGTTCTCCGGCAAAGGTTCTCTAAGCACTACGGAGGAGGAGGAGGAGATGGAGGGGGAAAGGGCCGCGCCATGGGATGGGTCGTCGTAGCCCTCTCTCTCGCTCACTATATATAGGGTGAAGGGGAGGAGGAGGCACCCTAGGGTTTCCCTAGGGGAGGGGCGGTGGCCACAAGGGAAACCCTAGATGGGTTTGGGCGCCCCCACCCCTAGGAAACTTGGCCCCCAAGCCGGGAGGGGCGGCTACCCTAAACCCACCTCTCCAGGTTACATGAGATGGGGTGGGAGGGGCGCACAGCCCCTTAGTGGGCTGGTGTGCCCCTTCCCCTTAGCCCATAAGGCCCCCAAACGCTTGCCGGGGCCTCGAAACCCCTTTCGGTCACGCTGGTCGTCACCCGGTACCCCCAGAACAATTCCGGACTCCAATACCCTTTGTCCAATATATCGATCTTCACCTCCGGACCATTCCGAAGTTCCTCGTCACGTCTAGGATCCCATCAGGGACTTCGAACAATCTTCGGTAACCACATACTATCTCCATTACAACTCTAGCGTCACCGAACCTTAAGTGTGCAGACCCTACGGGTTCGGGAACCATGCAGACATGACCGAGATACCTCTCCGGCCAATAACCAATAGCGGGATCTGGATACCCATATTGGCTCCCACATGTTCCATGATGATCTCATCATATGAACCACGATGTCGGGGATTCAATCAATCCCGTATACAATTCCCTTTGTCCATCGGTATGTTACTTGCCCGAGATTCGATCGTCGGTATCCCTATACCTTGTTCAATCTCGTTACCGGCAAGCCTCTTTACTCATTCCGTAACACATGATCTTGTAACTAACTCCTTAGTCACATTGAACTCGTTATGATGATGCATTACCGAGTGGGCCCAGAGATACCTCTCCGTCATACGGAGTGACAAATCCCAATCTCGATTTGTGCCAACCCAGCAGACACTTTCGGAGATACCTATAGTGCACCTTTATGGTCACCCTCTTACGTTGTGATGTTTGATACTCCCAAAGCATTCCTACGACATCCGGGAGTTTCACAATCTCATGGTCTAAGGAAATGATACTTGACATTAGAAAAGCTCTAGCAAACGAACTACACGATCTTGTGCTATGCTTAGGATTGGGTCTTGTACATCACATCATTCTCCTAATGATGTGATCCCGTTATCAACGACATCCAATGTCCATGGTCAGGAAACCACAACCATCTATTGATCAACGAGCTAGTCAACTAGAGGCTCACTAGGGACATGTTGTGGTCTATGTATTCACACATGTATTATGGTTTCCGTTAATACAATTATAGCATGAACAATAGACAATTATCATGAACTAGGAAATATAATAATAACCATTTTATTATTGCCTCTAGGGCATATTTCCAACAACAATAATGTATATCACATCATGTCTTGACCATATCAAATCACAACATGCCCTGCAAAAACAAGTTAGACGTCCTCTACTTTGTTGTTACAAGTTTTACGTGGCTGCTACGGGCTTCTAGCAAGAACCGTTCTTACCTACGACTCAAACCACGACGGTGTTTCGTCAAGTTTGCTGTTTTTAACCTTCTTCAAGGACCGGACGCAGTCAAATTCCATTCAACTAAAGTAGGAGAAATAGACACCCGCCAGCCACCTTTATGCAAAACTAGTTGCATGTCTGTCGGTGGAACCAGTCTCATGTACGTGGACATGTAAGGTTGGTCCGGGCCGCTTCATCCCACAATATGGCCGAATCAAAATAAGACGTTGGTGGTAAGTAGTATTACTATCACTGCCCACAACTCTTTGTGTTCTACTCGTGCATATCATCTACGCATAGACCTGGCTCATGATGCCACTGTTGGGTAACGTTGCATGGAAAAAAATCTACGCACACGCAATGATCTATCCATGGAGATGCATAGCAAAGAGGGGGAGAGTGTGTCTACGTACCCTCGTAAACCATAAGCGGAAGCGTTTCACAACGCGGTTGATGTAGTCGTACTTTCTTCGCGCTCCACCGATCGAGTACCGAATGTACGACACCTCCGAGTTCCGCACACGTTCAACTCGATGACGTCCCTCGCCTTATTGATCCAGCAAGGTGTCAAGGTAGCAGATGAGTTCTGTCAGCATGATGGCATGGTGACGGTGATGGTGAAGTGATCCTCGCAGGGCTTCGCCTAAGCATCGCGAAAATATAACCAGGGGTGTAAACCGTGGAGGGGGGTGCCGCACACGGCTAACAATTGATGTTGTATGTTCTAGGCACCCCCTTCCCACATATATAAAGTTGGGAGGGGAGGGGAGCAGCCAGGGTGCGCCCCAAGTAGGCCGAATCCTACTTGGGGTCCTCCCCAATTCGGCCTCCCCCATTCCATAATTGCCGGAAGGAAAAAGGAAAGAGGGAAGAAGAGAAGGAAGGGGGAGGCGAACCCCCTCTTCTCCTTCTCCAATTCGGCCTCCTGACATAGTGGAGGGCGCCACCCCTTGTGGGCTGCTGTTCTCTCATCTCATGGCCCATATGGCCCATGTATTCTCCGCGGGGGTTCCGGTTACCCCTCCGGTACTCCGATAAATACCCGATAGACTCCGGAACACTTCCGGTGTCCGAATACTATCGTCCTTTATATCAATCTTTACCTCTCGACCATTTCGAGACTCCTCGTCATGTCCATGATCTCATCCGGGACTCCGAACAACATTCAGTCACCAAATCACATAACTCATATAATACTATATCGTCAAGGAACGTTAAGCGTGCGGACCCTACGAGTTTGAGAACTATGTAGACATGACCGAGACACCTCTCCGGTCAATAACCAATAGCGGAACCTGGATGCTCATATTGGCTCCTACATATTCTACGAAGATCTTTATCGGTCGAACCTTTATATCAACATACGTTATTCCCTTTGTCTATTGGTATGTTACTTGCCCGAGATTCGATCGTCGGTATCTTCATACCTAGTTCAATCACGTTATCGGCAAGTCTCTTTACTCGTTTCATAATACATAATCCCGCAACTAACTCATTAGTCACTTTGCTTGCAAGGCTTCTTATGATGTGTATTATCGAGAGGGCCCAGAGATACCTATCCGATACTCGGAGTGACAAATCCTAATCTCAATCTATGCCAACTCAACAAACACCTTCGGATATACCTGTAGAACATCTTTATGATCACCCTGTTATGTTGTGATGTTTGATAGCACACAAGGCATTCCTTCGGTATCCGAGAGTTGCATAATCTCATAGTCGAAGAAATATGTATTTGACATGAAGAAAGCAATAGCAATAAAACTGAACGATCATAATGCTAAGCTAACAGATGGGTCTTGTCCATCACACCATTCTCCTAATGATGTGATCCCTTTATCAAATGACAACTCATGTGCATGGTCAGGAAACCTTAACCATCTTTGATCAACGAGCTAGTCAAGTAGAGGCTCACTAGGGACATAGTGTTTGTCTATGTATTCACACATGTATTTAAGTTTCCGATCAATACAATTCTTGCATGAATAATAAAAATTTATCATGAATAAGGAAATATAAAATAACAACTTTATTATTGCCTCTAGGGCATATTTCCTTCAATATATGTGGGAGGGGGCGCCTAGCACAAACACAACAATTGATTAGCCATGTGCGGCGCCCCCACTCCACCGTTTACACCCTCGGTCATATTTTCGTAGTGCTTACACGAAGCCCTGTGGAGATAGCTTCATCATCACCGTCACCACGTCGTCATGTTGCCGGAACTCATCCACTACCTCGTGATGGTAGCTGGAACTAAGTCGGTATTTCCCTGGAGAGGGAGGGATGATGTAGCACAGCGACGGTAGGTATTTCCATCAGTTATGAAACCAAGTGATACATATCCAACGTATCTATAATTTTTGATTGTCCCATGCTATTATATTATCTGTTTTGGATGTTTATGGGCTTTATTGAACACTTTTATATTATTTTTGGGACTAACCTATTAACCCAAAGCCCAGTGCCAGTTTCTGTTTTTCTCCTTGTTTCAGTGTTTCGGAGAAAAGGAATATCAAACGGAGTCCAAACGGAATGAAACCTTCGGAAAAGTTATTTTTGGAAATAAAGTAATACAGGAGACTTGGAGTGCACGTCAGGGGATCAACGAGGAGAGCACGAGGCAGGGGGGCGTGCCCACCCCCCTGGGCGCGCCCTCCACCCTCGTGGGCCCCTCGTGGCTCCCCTTACCGACTTCTTTCGCCTATATATTCCCATATACACTAAAACCTTCGGGGAACAGAATAGATCGGGAGTTTCGCCACCGCAAGCCTCAGAGCCACCAAAACCAATCGGGACCTGTTCAAGCACCTGCCGAGGAGGGATCCTCACCGTGGCCATCTTCATCATCCCGGCGCTCTCCATGACGAGGAGGGAGTAGTTCACCCTCGGGGCCGAGGGTATGTACCGGTAGCTATGTGTTTGATCTCTCTCTCTCTCTCGTGTTCTTGATTCGGCATGATCTTGATGTATCGCGAGCTTTGCTACTATAGTTGGATCTTATGATGTTTCTCCCCCTCTACTCTCTTGTAATGGATTGAGTTTTCCCTTTGAAGTTATCTTATAGGATTGAGTCTTTAAGGATTTGAGAACACTTGATGTATGTCTTGCGTGGGATACCCGTGGTGACAATGGGGGTATTCTATTGATTCACTTGATGTAAGTTTTGGTGATCAACTTGCGGGTTCCGCCCATGAACCTATGCATAGGGGTTGGCACACGTTTTCGTCTTGACTCTCCGGTAGAAACTTTGGGGCACTCTTTGAAGTACTTTGTGTTGGTTTATATAGATGAATCTGAGATTGTGTGATGCATATCGTATAATCATACCCAAGGATACTTGAGGTGACATTGGAGTATCTAGGTGACATTAGGGTTTTGGTTGATTTGTGTCTTAAGGTGTTATTCTAGTACAAACTCTATGATAGATCGAACGGAAAGAATAGCTTCATGTTATTTTACTACGGACTCTTGAATAGATCGATCAGAAAGGATAACTTTGAGGTGGTTTCCTACCCTACCATAATCTCTTCATTTGTTCTCCGCTATTAGTGACTTTGGAGTGACTCTTTGTTGCATGTTGATGGATAGTTATATGATCTCATTATGTTATTATTGTTGAGAGAACTTGCACTAGTGAAAGTATGAACCCTAGGCCTTGTTTCCTAGCATTGCAATACCGTTTACGCTCACTTTTATTACTTGTTACCTTGCTGTTTTTATATTTTCAGATTACAAAAACCTATATCTACCATCCATATTGCACTTGTATCACCATCTCTACGCCGAACTAGTGCACCTATACAATTACCATTGTATTGGCTGTGTTGGGGACACAAGAGACTCTTTGTTATTTGGTTGCAGGGTTGTTTGGGAGAAACCATCTTCATCCTACACCTCCCACGGATTGATAAACCTTAGGTTATGCACTTGAGGGAAATTTGCTACTGTCCTACAAACCTCTACACTTGGAGGCCCAACAACGTCTACAAGAAGAAGGTTGCGTAGTAGACATCAAGCTCTTTTCTGGCGCCGTTGTCGGGGAGGCTAGGTAAGGGCACTCACGCCCCGTCAACTAAGCTCTTTTTTGGCGCTGTTGCCGGGGAGGTGAGTGCTTGAAGGTATATCTTTAGATCTTGCAATCAAATCTTTTAGTTTCTTGTTTTAGCACTAGTTTAGTTTATAAAAGAAAACTACAAAAAAAATGGAATTGAGTTTGCCTTATACACTTCATCTTTTTAATATCTTTCGTGAGAATGATGGGAAGGAAAATTGTGTTCAAGTACTAGAGGAAGAATTACATAGAATACTTGGCATAAAATATGTGAATGATGAGCATGATTGCAATGTTGTTAGTATGAATTCTATGAATATCCATGATGCTAATGATATGCAAAGCCACAATCTTGGGGAAGCTATGTTTGATGAAGATGATATTTTTTGCCCCCCAAGCTTTGATGAGCAAATTTACTATGATGAAAGCATGCCTCCTATCTATGATGATTATTGTGATGACACATATGCTTTAAAGAAAAATTATAACCATGAAACTTGTCATCTTGATCTTAATTTTCAATCACATGATAGTTATTTTGTTGAGTTTGCTCCCACTATTATTCATGAGAAGAATTTTGCTTATGTGGAGAGTAGTAAATTTTCTATGCTTGTAGATCATGAAAAGAATGCTTTAGGTGCTGGTTATATTGTTGAATTCATTCATGATGCTACTGAAAATTATTATGAGGGAGGAACATATGCTTGTAGGAATTGCAATAATATCAAGTTTCCTCTCTATGTGCTTTAAGTTTTGAAGTTATGCTTGTTTTGCCTTCCTATGCTAGTTTATTATTGTTCCCATAAGTTGTTTTCTCACAAAATCCCTATGCATAGGAAGTGGGTTAGACTTAAATGTGCTAGTCATATTTTTCATGATGCTCTCTTTATGTTTCAATTCTTATCTTTTATGCGAGCATCATTGAAATCATCATGCCTAGCTAGGGGCATTAAACGTTAGCGCTTGTTGGGAGGCAACCCAATTTTATTTTAGTTTCTTGCTTTTTGGTTCTGTTTAGTAATAAATAATCCATCTAGCTTCTGTTTAGATGTGGTTTTATGTTTTAATTAGTGTTTGTGCCAAGTAAGACCTATAGGATCTTCCTGGATGATAGTTATTTGATCTTTCTGAAAATTCCAGAAACTTTCTGTTCACGAAAACAATTGTTAAAAATCACCAGAACGTGATACAACATTGATTCCAATTGAAGCAGATAAATAAATAAAAAATCTAGGTCTTCCTATTTTGGTAGAATTTTTGGATTTCCAGAAGTTTGCGTTAGTTACAGATTACTACAGACTGTTCTGTTTTTGACAGATTCTGTTTTTCGTGTGTTGTTTGCTTATTTTGATGAATCTATGGCTAGTAATATAGTTTATAAACCATAGAGAAGTTGGAATACAGTATTTTTAACACCCATACAAATTAATAATGAGTTCATTACATTACCTTTAAGTGGTGTTTTGTTTTCTTTCACTAACGGAGCTTACGAGTTTTCTGTTGAGTTTTGTGTTGTGAAGTTTTCAAGTTTTGGGTAAAGATTTGATGAACTATGGAATAAGGAGTGGCAAGAGCCTAAGCTTGGGGATGTCCAAGGCACCCCTAGGTAATATTCAAGGACAACCAAGAGCCTAAGCTTGGGCATGCCCCGGATGGCATCCCCTCTTTCGTCTTCGTTCATCGGTAACTTTACTTGGAGCTATATTTTTATTCACCACATGATATGTGTTTTGCTTGGAGCGTCATTTTATTTTCTTTAGCTTTGCTTTCTGTTTGAGTAAAATACCAAGATCTTAAATTCTTAAATGTTAGAGAGTCTTCACATAGTTGCATAATTATTCAACTACTCATTGATCTTCACTTATATCTTTCGGAGTAGTTTGTCATTTGCTCTAGTGCTTCGCTTATATCCATTTAGAGCACGGTGGTGGTTTTATTTTGAAGAAATAGATGAACTCTCATTCTTCACTTATATTATTTTGAGAGTCTTTAGAACAGCATGGTAGTTTGCTTTGGTTATGAAACTAGTCCTAATATGATGGGCATCCAAGATGGGTATAATAAAAAAATTCATATGAGTGCATTGAATACTAAGAGAAGTTTGATACTTGATGATTGTTTTGAGATATGGAGGTAGTGATATTAAAGTTGTGCTAGTTGAGTAGTTGTGAATTTGAGAAATACTTGTGTTTAAGTTTGCAAGTCCCGTAGCATGCACGAATGGTAAATGTTGTGTAACAAATTTGAAACATGAGGTGTTATTTGATTATCTTCCTTATGAGTGGCGGTCGGGGACGAGTGATGATCTTTTCCTACCAATCTATCCCCCTAGGAGCATGCGCGTAATGCTTGATTTTTGATGACTTGTAGATTTTTGCAATAAGTATGTGAGTTCTTTATGACTAATGTTGAGTCCATGGATTATACGCACTCTCACCCTTCCATCATTGCTAGCCTCTTCGGTACCGTGCATTTCCCTTTCTCACCTTGAGAGTTGGTGCAAACTTCGCCGATGCATCCAAAACCCCGTGATATGATACACTCTATCACACATAAACCTCCTTATATCTTCCTCAAAACAGCCACCATACCTACCTATTATGGCATTTCCATAGCCATTCCGAGATATATTGCCATGCAACTTTCCACAGTTCCGCTTATCATGACACGTTCATCATTGTCATATTGCTTTGCATGATCATGTAGTTGACATAGTATTTGTGGCAAAGCCACCATTCATAATTCTTTCATACATGTCACTCTTGGTTCATTGCATATCCCGTACATCACGGAGGCATTCATATAGAGTCATACTTTGTTCTAGTATCGAGTTGTAATCATTGAGTTGTAAATAAATAGAAGTGTGATGATCATCATTTTCTAGAGCATTGTCCCAAGTGAGGAAAAAAAGAAAGAGAAAGGCCATAAAAAAAGAAGAAGGCCCAAAAAAATGAGAGAAAAAGAGAGAAGGGACAATGTTACTATCCTTTTTACCACACTTGTGCTTCAAAGTAGCACCATAATCTTCATGATAGAGAGTCTCTTGTTTTGTAACTTTCATATACTAGTGGGAAATTTTCATTATAGAACTTGGCTTGTATATTCCAACAATGGGCTTCCTAAAATACCCTAGGTCTTCGTGAGCAAGCAAGTTGGATGCACACCCACTTAGTTTCTTTTGTTGAGCTTTCATATATTTATAGCTCTAGTGCATCCGTTGCATGGCAATCCCTACTCCTTGCATTAACATCAATCGATGGCCATCTCCATAGCTCATTGATTAGCCTCGTTGATGTGAGACTTTCTCCCTTTTTTGTCTTCTCCACATAACCCCCATCATTATATTCTATTCCACCCATAGTGCTATATCCATGGCTCACGCTCATGTATTGCGTGAAGGTTGAAAAAGTTTGAAATTACTAAAGTATGAAACAATTGCTTGGCTTGTCATCGGGGTTGTGCAAGATGAGAGCATTCTTGTGTGACGAAAATGGAGCATGACTAAACTATATGATTTTGTAGGGATGAACTTTCTTTGGCCATGTTATTTTGAGAGGACATGATTGCTTAGTTAGTATGCTTGAAGTATTATTATTTTTATGTCAATATTAAACTTTTGTCTTGAATCTTATGGATTTGAATATTCTTGCCACAATAAAGAGAATTACATGGATAAATATGTTAGGTAGCATTCCACATCAAAAATTTTGTTTTATCATTTACCTACTCGAGGACGAGCAGGAATTAAGCTTGGGGATGCTTGATACGTCTCCAACGTATCTATAATTTTTGATTGTTCCATGCTATTATATTATCTGTTTTGGATGTTTATGGGCTTTATTGAACACTTTTATATTATTTTTGGGACTAACCTATTAACCCAGAGCCCAGTGCCAGTTTCTGTTTTTCTCCTTGTTTCAGTGTTTCGCAGAAAAGGAATATCAAACGGAGTCCAAACGGAATGAAACCTTCGGAAAAGTTATTTTTGGAAAGAAAGCAATACGAGAGACTTGGAGTGCACGTCAGGGGATCAACGAGGAGAGCACGAGGCAGGGGAGCGCGCCCACCCCCCTGGGCGCGCCCTCCACCTATATATTCCCATATACCCTAAAACGTTCGGGGAACAGAATAGATCGGGAGTTTCGCTGCCGCAAGCCTCTGTAGCCACCAAAAACCAATCGGGACCCTCTTCGGACACCCTGTCGGAGGGGGGGGGTCCCTCATAGGTGGCCATCTTCATCATCCCAGCGCTCTCCATGACGAGGAGGGAGTAGTTCACCCTCAGGGCTGAGGGTATGTACCGGTAGCTATGTGTTTGATCTCTCTCTCTCTCGTGTTCTTGATTCGGCGCGATCTTGATGTATCGCGAGCTTTGCTACTATAGCTGGATCTTATGATGTTTCTCCCCCTCTACTCTCTTGTAATGGATTGAGTTTTCCCTTTGAAGTTATCTTATCGGATTGAGTCTTTAAGGATTTGAGAACACTTGATGTATGTCTTGCGTGGGATACTCGTGGTGACAATGGGGTATTCTATTGATTCACTTGATGTATGTTTTGGTGATCAACTTGCGGGTTCCGCCCATGAACCTATGCATCGGGGTTGGCACACGTTTTCATCTTGACTCTCCGGTAGAAACTTTGGGGCACTCTTTGAAGTACTTTGTGTTGGTTTGAATAGATGAATCTGAGATTGTGTGATGCATATCGTATAATCATACCCACGGATACTTGAGGTGACATTGGAGTATCTAGGTGACATTAGGGTTTTGGTTGATTTGTGTCTTAAGGTGTTATTCTAGTACGAACTCTATGATAGATCGAACGGAAAGAATAGCTTCATGTTATTTTACAATGGACTCTAGAATAGATCGGTCAGAAAGGATAACTTTGAGGTGGTTTCGTACCCTACCATAATCTCTTCGTTTGTTCTCCGCTATTAGTGACTTTGGAGTGACTCTTTGTTGCATGTTGAGGGATAGTTATATGATCTAATTATGTTATTATTGTTGAGAGAACTTGCACTAGTGAAAGTATGAACCCTAGGCCTTGTTTCCTAGCATTGCAATACCGTTTACGCTCACTTTTATTACTTGTTACCTTGCTGTTTTTATATTTGCAGATTACAAAAACCTATATCTACCATCCATATTGCACTTGTATCACCATCTCTTTGCCGAACTAGTGCACCTATACAATTACCATTGTATTGGGTGTGTTGGGGACACAAGAGACTCTTTGTAATTTTGTTGCAGGGTTGTTTGAGAGAGACCATCTTCATCCTACACCTCCCACGGATTGATAAACCTTAGGTCATCCACTTGAGGGAAATTTGCTACTGTCCTACAAACCTCTGCACTTGGAGGCCCAACAACGTCTACAAGAAGAAGGTTGCATAGTAGACATCACCAAGGTATCGAACCAGTAGGAGAACAAAGCAACTCTTTGTAAGCAGCACCTGCACACAAATAACAACACCTCGCAAGCCGACGTGTTAAAGGGGTTGTCAATCCCTTCCAGGGTACGGCACCTCAAGATAGGCAAGCGGACGTGAGGTAAATTGTAGTAGATTGATAGATCGAACGCCAAATAAAATAAATAAAGATAAAATGCAACAAGGTCTTTTTTTTATTTTTTGGTTTAATGGATCTGAATAAAAATGGAAAGGAAAAGTAGATCGCAAGGCAAATATATGAGGAAGAAGACCCGGGGGCCGTAGGTTTCACTAGTGGCTTCTCTCGAGGAAAATAGCAAACGGTGGGTAAACAAATTACTGTTGGGCAATTGATAGAACTTCAAATAATTATGAAGATATCGTGGCAATGATCATTACATAGGCATCACGTCCAAGATTAGTAGACCGACTCCTGCCTGCATCTACTACTATTACTCCACACATTGACCGCTATCCAGCATGCATCTAGTGTATTAAGTTCATGGAAAAACGGAGTAATGCAATAAGAATGATGACATGATGTAGACAAGATCCGTTTATCTATATGGCGGTAGATATAGATCTTGTCATTTTATCCTTAGTAGCAACGATACATACGTGTCGGTTCCCTTTCTGTCACTGGGATCAAGCACCGTAAGATCGAACCCACTACCGGGCACCTCTTCCCATTGCAAGATAAATAGATCAATTTGTCCAAACAAAACCCAAATATTGGAGTAGATGTACGAGGCTATAAGAGATCAAAGAAACTCAAATAACTTTCATGGATATAAAAAGATATGACTGATCATAAACTCGAAGTTCATCAGATCCCAACAAACACACCGCAAAAGAGTTACATCATATGGATCTCCAAGAGACCATTGTATTGAGAATTCAGCGAGAGAGAGAAAGCCATCTAGCTACTAACTACGGACCCGAAGGTCTATAAAGAACTACTCACGCATCATCAGAGAGGCACCAGTGATGGTGTCTAGATTGGATTTGGTGGTTCTGGACTCTGCGGCGGCTGGATGAATATTTCATCGACGCTTTTAGGGTTTCCGGAATATTGTGGTATTTATAGAGCAAAGAGGCGGTCCAGGGGGTACCCGAGGTGGGCACAACCCACCGGGGCGCGCCAGGGCCTCCTGCACGCCCTGGTGGGTTGTCCCCTCCTCGGGACTCCCCCCAGGTGCAACCAGGGCCCATCTGCTTCCTTTTGTCCCATAAAAAATCAGCGTGGAGTTTCGTGGCATTTGGACTCTGTTTGATATTGATTTCCTGTGATGTAAAAAACATGGAAAAACAGCAACTGGCACTTGGCAGTATGTCAATAGGTTGGTACCAAAAAATGACATAAAATGACTATAAAATGATTTCAAAACATCCAGGATTGATAAATAAACAGCATGGAACAATCAAAAATTGTAGATACGTTGGACACGTATCAGCATCCTCAAGCTCAACTCTTACTCGTCCTCGAGTAGGTAAGTGATAAAAACAGAATTTTTGATGTGGAGTGTTGTTCATCAAGTCATATCATACTCTTTTCTTTATAGCATGGACATTTGGACTTTTATCTGATTCAAAGCAATAGTCTTGTTTTGACATAATAATTTAGATACTCAAGCATATCAACAAGCAACCATGTCTTTCAAAATATCAACGCTAAAATAAGTTATCCCTAGCCCATCATGCTCAAACATTGATCCATTTGTGAAACACACTCTAATATTAACTACACCCAATACTTGATCATGATCATATTGCCTCCTAGTTGGTGCTTTTTATAGAGAAGATGGAGACTCAAATTTCAAAATAAAAATTGCATAAAGTAAAAGAAAGGCCCTTCGCAGAGGGAAGCAGGGATTTGTAGAGGTGCCAGAGCTCAAAGCGAAAAATTAGAGATAAAAACATTTTGGGAGGTGTATCCATCCCACCAACAAAAATGACTCAGAGCTACGAACACTTTCCATTCTAGATATGCCATAGGCGGTTCCCAAACAGAAAATAAAGGTTATTCCTTTTTCCACCATTCTTTCACTTTCCATGGCTAGCCGTATCCACGGGTGCCCTCCATACCAACACTTTCCAAGGAATTTATTATTTGACAACATAAAGTAAATATTTTTTTTGCATTTCGGGTCTGGGCATCCCTAAAACCTTTTCCCTACTCCCGTGCAATGACAAGTGAATATTAGCCACCCGTTACCATTCTGCGAGCGAAGCAAATACACAAAAGAGAAGTTTATTTTGAAAATTAGAGATGGCACATGCAAATTTGCTTAGAACGGCAAAATAATACCGCATATAGGTAGATATAGTGGAATCATGTGGCAAAACTGGTTTAAAGGATTTTGGATGCACAAGTAGAGGTCATACTTAGTGCAAAGTGAAGGCTAGCAAAAAGATTGAGAAGCGACCAACCAAGAAATGAATAATCTCATAAGCAAGCATTAAGCATAATTAACACCGAATAATGCACCACAAGTAGGATATAATTTTCATTCCATGATTATTGACTTTCATGCATGCATAGGGAATCACAAACCTTAACACCAATATTCTTACTAGAGCACAATTACTCATCAACATAACTCACATATCACATCATCATATCTCAAAACTATTACTAAGAATCAAGTTTAATTTGTCCAATGATCTTCATGACATTTTATTTTCTTTATCCTTCTTGGATATCTATCACTTTGGGACTAATTTTCATGTGTTGCTTTTCATAAGCTCAAACAAATATAAGTGAAGATCATGAGCATAACAAATTTTCTTTCTCTCAAATAATTTAAGTGAAGCAAGAGAGAATTTCTTCAAAATTTTACTAACTCTCAAAAAAATCTAAGTGAAGCATGAGAGCATTTATTTAGAAATAACAAAGCACACCGTGCTCAAAAAGATATAAGTGAAGCACTAGAGCAAGTCCTAGCTCATAAAAGATTTAAGTGAAGCGTAGAGAGCAATTATAACAAGTCATGATATAATTTTGGCTCTCTCAAATAGGTGTGCCCAGCAAGGATTGATGACTTAAAACACAAAATAAAACAAGCAAAGACACATATCATACAAGACGCTCCAAGCAAAACACATATCATTTGACGAATAAAAATATAGCCTCGAGTAAAATACCGATAGTTGTTGGAAGAAAGCGGGGATGCCACTCGGGGGTATCCCCAAGCTTAGTTGGTTGCTCATTCTTGGATAATAGCTTGGGATGCCGGGCCATCCCCAATCTTAGGCTCTTACATCCTTCCTTCATCCATCGTAAGATAACCCAAAACTTGAAAACTTACATCACACAAAACTCAACAAAACCTTCGTGAGATCCGTTAGTGTAAGAAAAATGAATCACTACTATAAGTGTTGTATCAAACCAATTCATATTTTGTTTTTTGTATTATATTTACTGTATTACAACTTTTCTATGGCAAAAACTCATCAAAGAAAACCATAGAGCCATCAAAATAAGCACACAACACAAAGAAAACAGAATCTGTCAAAACAGAACAGTCTGTAGTAATCTGATTTGTTCGAATACTTATGGAACTCCAAATATTCTACCAAAATAGGACGACCAAGTTAATTCGTATATTAATCTTCTGCAAAAGAATCAGCGAAAAACTCTTTTCTGTGATTTATGAAAATTGTTCTCGTGAGCACAAAGTTTCTGTCTTTTTCAACAAGATTAAACAACTACCACCCAAGAAGATCCTATAGGCTTTACTTGGCACAAACACTAATTAAAACATAAAAATCACAATCATACTAGTAGAATAATTTTGTAAACACTCAAGAACAAAAAGCAAAAAGCAAAAATAAATTTTATTCATTGGGTTTCTTCCCAACAAGCGCTATAGTTTTACGCCCTTAGCTAGGCGTAAGGCAAGGATCTAAGTTTTGTCATCTTTGGTTCGAGATCCATAAGATGCCCTCATGATTGATTAATAAGGTGGCTTGATTTTTGTTCTAGGAAAGTGTTCCATACCCTTCCTCACAGGAAATTGGTACTTGATGTTGCCTTCTTTCATATCAATCACGGCACCGATAGTGCGTAAAAACGGTCTACCAAGAATAATTGGACAAGACGGATTGCAATAAATATCAAGAACAATAAAATCTATGGGCACATAATTCCTATTTGCAAGAATAAGAACATCATTAATTCTTCCCATAGGCTTTTTAATAGTAGAGTCCGCCAAGTGCAAATTCAAAGAACATTCTTCAAGATTGGTAAGACCCAGCACATCACATAAAGATTTCGGAATTGTAGAAACACTAGCACCCAATTCACACAAAGCAAAACACTCATAATTTTTAATCTTGACTTTGATAGTAGGTTCCCACTCATCATGCAATTTTCTAGGAATTGATACTACTAATTCCAACTTTTCTTCCAAATCTTTCATCATAGCATCAACAATATGTTTAGTAAAAGCTTTGTTTTGTTCATATGCATGGGGTGAGTTTATCATGGATTGCAACAAAGAGATACAATCAATCAAAGAGCAACTATCATAATTAAAGTCTTTGTAATCCAAAATAGTGGGCACATCACTAGCTAAAGTTTTGACCTCTCCAAACCCACTTTCATCAATTTTCTCAACAAGATTTTCACCCTCCGAAATATTGGGACGCCTTCTACCTAAAGTTGACTCTTCTGCAGTCCCTTTTTCATCATTCTTAACTTTACTAAACAAGGAATCAATAGAAGAAACACCAATCATTTCAAGATCTTCATCACTTTTGCAAGAATAATAACTAGAAAAAGCTTTTTCTAAAAATTCACTTTTAGCTCTAAGCATAGCAGTTCTTTTCTTACTTTCATCCATAGAAACATAAATAGCTTTAATTGATTCATCAACTTTAGGCACAAAAATTTTCATCTTGAGATTTTCCACATCATGAGCAATTCTGTCAACACTTCTAGACAAATCATCAATCTTGTTCAGCTTTTCTTCTATGGAAGTGTTGAAAACTTTTTGTGTGTTGATAAATTCTTTAATTTTATTCTCAAGATCAGAGGTGTTCCTATTATTATTGTAAGGTTGATTTCCATAGGAGTTACCATAATTATTAGAGGAATTACTAGGAAAAGGCCTAGGAATAAAATTTCCTCCATAAGCATTGTTGTTGAAATTATTGTGATAGATAAAATTCACATCAATGGCATCACTATTTTGCTCAATCAAAGTAGACAAAGGCATATCATTAAAATCAATAGGAGCACTTTTACTAGCAACCAATTTCATAAGAGCATCAACTTTGTCACTCAAAGAAGACAATTCTTCAACCGAATTAACTTTTTACTAGTAGGAGCCCTTTTGGTATGCCATTGTGACAAATTTGCCATCATATTATTAAGAAATTTGGTGGCTTCACCCAAAGTAATTTCCATAAAAGTTCCACCCGCGGCGGAATCTAAAAGATTACGAGAAACAAAATTCAACCTCGCATAAATTTTTTTATGATCATCCAAAGATTTAACCCATGGGTTGGGCAATTCCTTAGCATCATTTTCATCCTTTCCCAAGATTGTGCAACATGTTCATGTTGAATTTGCTTGAAATTCATTATCTGGGTTCTAAGGGAAATAATTTTGGCGGGGAAAAAATACATAGTGATAAAAGCATCTTTGCACTTATTCCAAGAATTGATACTATTGAGAGGCAAAGAAGAGAACCAAATTTTTGCACAATCACGCAAGAAGAACGGAAATAATTTCATCTTGACCACATCATTGTCCACATCTTTTTTCTTTTGCATATCGCATAATTCCACGAAGGTATTAAGATGGGACGCGGCATCCTCATTAGGAGTACCAGAAAATTGGTCTTTCATAATAAGATTCAACAAAGCAATATTAATATCACAAGTCTCCACACTAGTGGTGGGAGGAGCAAGCGGAGTGCCAATAAAATCACTGTTGTTGGTATTTGAGAAATCACATAATTTGGTGTTCTCTTGAGTCATGATGACAACACAACAAGATTGCACTCAAAAACAGATCCGGCAAGAAAACGGCGAACGGAAAAAGAGAGGTGAATAAAACGGCAACTTTTTGTGAACTGGGGGAGAGGAAAACGAGAGGCAAATGGCAAATAATGTAAATTGCAAGGAGATGAGATTTGTGATTAGGAACCTGGTTATGTTGAAGATCCTCCCCGGCAACGGCGCCAGGAATTCTCCTTGATGGTAGCTGGAACTACGTTGGTATTTTCCTGGAGAGGGAGGGATGATGTAGCACAACGACGGTAGGTATTTCCCTCAGTTATGAAACCAAGGTATCGAACCAGTAGAAGAACCAAGCAACACAACGTAACCAGCACCTGCACACAAATAACAACATCTCGCAACCCAAACATGTTAAAGGGGTTGTCAATCCCTTCGAGGGTACGGCGCCTCAAGATAGGCAAGCGGACGTGAGGTAAATTGTAGTAGATTGATAGATCGAACGCCAAATAAAACAAATAAAGATAAAAAGCAGCAAGATATTTTTGTATTTTTTGGTTTAATAGATCTGAATAAAAATGCAAAGGAAAAGTAGATCGCAAGGCAAATATATGAGGAAGAAGACTCGGGGGCCGTAGTTTTCACTAGTGGCTTCTCTCGAGTCAAATAGCAAACGGTGGGTAAACAAATTACTGTTGGGCAATTGATAGAACTTCAAATAATTATGACGATATCCAGGCAATGATCATTACATAGGCATCACGTCCAAGATTAGTAGACCGACTCCCGACTGCATCTACTACTATTACTCCACACATCGACCGCTATCCAGCATGCATCTAGTGTATTAAGTTCATGGAAAAATGGAGTAATGCAATAACAATGATGACATGATGTAGACAAGATTTGTTTATCTATATGGCGGTAGATATAGATCTCGTCTTTTTATCCTTAGTAGCAACGACACATACGTGTCGGTTCCCTTTCTGTCACTGGGATCAAGCACCGTAAGACCGAACCCACTACCGGGCACCTCTTTCCATTGCAAGATAAATAGATCAAGTTGGCCAAACAAAACTATAACATCCCAAATTTTCAATTCGGAATGTTATACATAGGTCATTCATGCATAGCATATTTTATCGCATTTCGTTTCGCGATCCTTGAAATCCTAAGCAACTCAAGGACCCACGGAGAGAGTTGGGGATTTCACGTTCTTCATATTTGAATCTTATCAAATATCGAAACAAGGATCATTTTGGTTTTATTATTTTTCTCTCTGAAAATATTTCATATTAAAATATATGAGAGGAGATAATATGACTTCTCCAAAATAAATGGAATATTGGAGGGAAAATATTAAAATCAAATAAATAAATTTTATTTGGATTTTATTGCTATGTTATTTGAATTAGGAAAAATATGCGTTTTTCAAAATTGCATTAGAGGCCCAAATAAATGTTCACTTTGTCCGCAATATTATTAGAGGACCGTGAAAATATATTTTAGGATTTTTGGACTCTGTTTAGTATTTCTTTTATTTATTTTTTCTCGTTAGGATTTATTTAAAAAAAAGTGAACCGACCAAACCAAGCCGTGTCCGACCAGGACTCCTGGCCCGGCTGGCTTTATAAGCCGAGGCCCGCGACCCTCCTGAGGCCCAAGTCGCGCCGCTTGCTCCTAACCCTAAGCGCCGCCGTCAAGATCGCCTCGCCTCGCCGCCGCCGCCGTCCGCCGTGATGACCGCCGCCTGCTGACCCGCCGGACCCGACCCCGCCGCCAAGGTAGTAACCGCCGCCGCCGCCGGTTTTCGCGAGAAGAACCGTTCGGTTTTTTTTCGAAACCCCAGATCGTTATTTTTTTGGTTTTGTTCGGTTTTTCTTTGGTTTGTTAAATAGCGGACGTTCGTCCGTACGTTCGTTCTAACGAACACCCTCAATCCATTAGCCGCAGACAGCGAAAATTCGTTCCTTAGCATGTTCGTCAGTTTTCTTTTTCCAGGGTTTTTCCATGATTATTTTCGATCGTGATTTCTGCCCTAATCTTCGATCTAGTATAACTTTTCGCTTGATTGTCCAAATTAGGTGAAACAAGCGCCTAGATCTTTGTCTCGAAGTCCTCTTTCTGTTTAACCAACTTGAACAAGATTTTGGTGCTATAAAATTTGACTTTAGTCCAGATTAGTAAACAGATCTTGTTTCTTTCGTGGTTTGAGTTTCGTTTCTCCGTTTGATTTGATTCTTTTTGCAAACCGGAGTTCTTCAGTTGAAATTTCTGGTTAGATCTTCTTATTTGAGTTTTACCTGTGCATCTTTGCTTGAGTGCTTATATGCTATTGTTTGTTTGTGATAGAATTCCTGGAGTGCGAAGCGTGCTACTACGAGTCACTAGGTTTTGCGGATCGTGAGCAAGGCAAGTAACACTTTGATCATACCCCTTTCATACCCAGTTTTTATGCATTAGTTCAACCCTCACACATTGCATGAGTAGGATCTCTTAACATGTGGGTATTTGGGAAGTAGATGATGAGGTAGAACCTATTGCCCTGTTTATTGTCAAACCCCTAGGAGTTACTTATACGATATGCTTATATTGCCATGCTATGCTCGTAGACGTGGATTGGGGTTGAGTGAATCCATGACAGATGTGAGTTGTTAATTAATGGTTCAACTTAAGGTGGCAACTTTAATACACATCTGGGTGGATTGCTTGTGGGCACCTGGAGAATCCAGTGTTGTCCTAGGATATCCCGGAGTACCCGTGTGATCATCCTACGGTCCGCCACCCAGGCTCAAAGGGATCATAAGATTATTCATGCTAGAAACTTCCGTGTGCAGCCACAAGCCATTATGGGCTCTGGCATAGTTGAGTATGTTGCGTGACCTCTTTCAGTGGTAGGCTAGCAGATGTAGAGGGAAAGTAGGTGTAACTGTCTACCCAGAGTAAAGAGTTAATACTTCTCAAAGACTGTGTCTCGGTCATCCGTTTGTCAAACACCATGTAGTGCGAGAAATCAAACGAAGGAGAACGAGTCTTGTGGGGAAAAGTGCGCAAACCTCTGCAGAGTGTATAAACTGACCATGGTTAGCCGTGTCCCCGGTTATGGACATCTTGAGTATCTGGTACTTGAATTATTGGTTTGATCTCATCACTCTAAATTAGTTTGTTGGGTTGATAATGACTACTTTAATTGGGATTGAGTTGGAGGAACCTTCTCAATGATGATTCAACCACCATGATAGTTAAATAAAATTTATTCCTTTGTTGTAGGGAAAAATTGGCTTTTCGCAAAACAATATAACCTTAGAGCCTCCACCAGCCATATATGCATGTAGTGATAGCATTTATCTGTTCATTGCTCTACTGTGTTATATTGCCAACATATTCCATGTGCTAACCCGTTTTCGGGCTGCAACGTATCATGTTGCAGATTTTTCAGACGAGGAGTAAGGTGCGCTAGGTCGTTTTTCGTGAACTCGGCTATGCCGTTGGAGTTGATGGACTCACTTTATCCTCCAAGCCTTCCGCTGTTATCTTATTTAGATGGCCTTAAACCATATTTATTGTAATAAGTTCTCTTTTGAGACATTCGATGTAATAAGTGTGTGATTGCTACTCTGTTCTAAATCCATTCGAGTACTGTGTGTGTCAGCATTACCGATGCAGGGATGACACTAAAGCACAGAGACTTGATCGTCTGAGGTCGGGTCGCTACAAGATGGTATCAGAGCACATGCTGAATGTAGGACACGACCACTAAGATGAGCCATAGGTCGCTCTTCTCTACTCATTTCTGACTCCTCTCCATTTTCTACTCTTTAGGATGACGGACTCAAGGAACAAGTTTGCACAACCGGATGAAGACACACCTTTTGGGAGACACTTGAAGGAAGTCACTAGGTACCTGAACATCGGAATACCAAGCTTCACCGGAACCTACACCGCCACTTTACCAGGGAGCGTTGGATGATCCGAGTTCAAGTTCCAGGAAGGACATTCACTCCAGTCACTGAGCCCATAGAGTTTTCCTTTGATGCCCCAACCTGGAGTCTAGGTAAGAGCATGGCAGCCCACATCGCCATGGGACGCATCGGCGAGGTTTATCACAAGGATCTTAAGGACACCATCTACTAGATATGTGGGCGCCGAGACGAGCAATGGGAGATGATTAGCACAAGGAAGGACAGATCCATTGAGCTTTCATCCAGGAGTTAAACCAACACATTCGACGCCAGGAGAACCAGATGTGCGCAAGCATGATGATTTGAAGAAGGCGATGACCAGGATCACAGAGCTAGAAGAGGAACTCAAGTCTACACGCAATGGATATGAGGAGGAAATGACGATACTCGTGGAGAAGAATGATGGCCTGACAAGGAAGCTAGGAGTTTTTATGGGAGACCCCGCGCCAGGAGGAGAAGACGAAGAAACTAAGGAATTTCATTCTGAAGACTACATCATCATCGACGACACTGACTCCGACCCTGATGGTAGTGATGATGATTATGAAGACAAAGCTGGAGCAGATATCATGGAGTCTTCCACTGTCGGATGTTGGGTTCCGGCAGACCCTTAAAGTTCGAACACTGGGGTGTGCACGAAGATCTCTCCCCTACCGATCTACGTCCGGTCACCTCGTGAGATCTGAGCTGGAAACGATGAACAACACAAGGGACACAAGATTTATACTGGTTCGGGCCACCGTTGTGGTGTAATATCCTATTCCAGTGTGTGGTGTGGTGGATTGCCACAGGGGCTGATGATGAACAATACAAGGGGAGAACAGCCTCGCGAGAGCTGTTCTTGGGCTGGTGCGATGAACTGCTTGGGTGAGATCGATCGCCTCTCTCTCTGGCTAGGCTTTGAAAGATCGTGGATGTCGCCTAGAGGGGGATGAATAGGCGCTTTAAAATAATTACGGTTTAGGCTTGAACAAATGCGGAATAAACCTAGCGGTTAATTTGTCAAGCACAAAACCTAAAACAACTAGGCTCACCTATGTGCACCAACAACTTTTGCTAAGCAACATAATCAACTATGTGATAGCAAGATATATGACAAAGAACAATATGGCTATCACAAAGTAAAGTGCATAAGTAAAGGGCTCGGGTAAGAGATAACCGAGGCACGCGGAGACGACGATGTATCCCGAAGTTCACACCCTTGCAGATGCTAATCTCCGTTTGGAGCGGTGTGGAGGCATAATGCTCCCCAAGAAGCCACTAGGGCCACCGTAATCTCCTCACGCCCTCGCACAATGCAAGATGCCATGATTCCACTAAGGGACCCTTGAGGGCGGTCACCGAACCCGTACAAATGGCAACCCTTGGGGGCGGTAACCGAACCCATAAACTTTGGCAACCCTTGGGGGCGGTCACCAGTACCCGTCAAATTGCTGGGGGTGATCTCCACAACCTAATTGGAGACCCCGACGCTGCTTCAAGCTTTATACCACAATGATTGAGCTCGAACACCACTAACTGCCTAGGGCGCCCAAGCACCCAAGAGGAACAAGCTCAAGGGTGCCAAGCACCCAAGAGTAATAAGCTTCTCAACTTGTAACTTCCACGTATCACCGTGGAGAACTCAAACTGATGCACCAAATGCAATGGCAAGGGAACACGGAGTGCCCAAGTCCTTCTCTCTCAAATCCCACCGAAGCAACTAATGCTAGAGAGGAAAATAAGAGGAAGAACAAGAAGGAGAACACCAAGAACTCCAAGATCTAGATCCAAGGGGTTCCCCTCACATAGAGGAGAAAGTGATTGGTGGAAATGTGGATCTAGATCTCCTCTCTCTTTTCCCTAAAAAACTAGCAAGAATCCATGGAGGGATTGAGAGTTAGCAAGCTCGAAGAAGGTCAACAATGGGGGAAGAACACAAGCTAAAAAGGATAAGGTTCAATGGGGAAGAAGACCCCCTTTTATAGGTGGGAAAAAATCCAACCGTTATGCTCACAGCCCGCACAGAGCGGTACTACCGCTCCAAGGAGCGGTACTACCGCTAGGGCGGTAGTACCCCTTTGAAAAACAACAGCGAGGAGGCAAAAGGCCAGTAGAACCGCCGGAGCGGTACTACAACTCGTCCTCACGGTACTACCGCTCGACCTCACGGTACTACCGCAAATGGTAGCGGTACTACTGCTTGCGAGCGGTACTAAAAAAATACTTCTGTGCCTACTTCCGCTGAGCAAAACACGAGATTTTGGTCCGGAGCGGTACTACCTCTTAGGAGCCGCGGTAGTACTGCTCCGGAGCGGTACTACCGCTCAGGAGCCGCGGTAGTACTGCTCTGGAGCGGTAGTAAAAAATTACATCCGCTCTAGTCGCGGTAGAACCAATGCATCCTTTACCAAAACAGCCACAACTTTTGCAAACAGACTCCAAATTCAACGAAACCAAGTTTGTTGGAAAGCTAACGACATGGGATAACAAAATCTTGATAGAAATATCAAGAATAAGCAAATGAGAAAATTCCCATAAGAAAATGGTGAGAACCCTTCATCGGATAAGACCGGTAAACCTCCAACACCGAAAACATCATAGAAGACGCATGCGAACTCCGTTTTCGATGAACTCAAGCTTGCCATCAACATGACCATAAGCTCTAAGAATCACAAAGATAACCAAGCAAGAACCAAGAAACATGATGCAAGAATGCAATAGTTTGAGCTCTCTACTAACGATACGATCAAGCTACCAACTTGAGAGCCCCCCTTGATAGTACGGCAAACGATCCTATAACTCGGTCTCCCAACTACCACCACGAGACCGGTAAAATAGAAAACCTATCAAGGGCAAACCTTAGCCTTGCACATGGTCCACTTGAGCTAGATGAAGACGATCTTGACTCCCTCAAGTTGGACCACCTTTCTTGATTGCGTTGGCTCGATGAAGACTAGATGATTGCTCCCCCATAGTCCACTATGGGTGAGCCACTCTTAGGCACATCTTCACAAGTCCATTGTCACCACAATGGACGGCAAGCTTCAAGCACTTGATCTCTTCGTGATGCATCACTTGAACTTGCACACCGCAACCTAACCCCACAAAGAACTCTCACGAAGACCATGGGTTAGCACACAAAGCGTAATGGACAATGCTTACCATACCATGGGATCACTAGATCCCTCGGTACATCTTGTGCGCTTTGTGTGTTGAATCTTTCCAACTCTCTTCATTTGGATGATGTCTTGAAGGTGGACATGAATGATCACACAATCTTCTTCTTCAAGACATACTTGCAATAAGCTCAACACTCACATGACAAACCTTTGTCTTTGGATAATTCCTTAATAGCACCGTGGTCATCACAAACTCTCCTTGAAACCAACAAATGGACTCCAAGAAAAGCCTATGGACAAAACCTTCAAATATAGCTCAAGGCAACCATTAGTCCATAGAGATTGTCATCAATTACCAAAACCAAACATGGGGGCACCGCATGTTCTTTCAATCTCCCCCATTTTGGTAATTGATGACAGTCACTTTCTAGCGAGGTTATACAAGGAATTATGCATCACCATGAAATGCAACAACCAATGATGCATGAGAATGAGATGCAAATGCCAAATGCTTAGGAACCAAAACCAAAGCAAGGAGAAAACTCAGAAGACTTCTCCACAAAACTCTCTGAAACTCCTCCCCCATTAGCATCGATTGCCAAAATGGGTGAAAAGCTTAGAAGGCCAAAATAAAAAGTGTTCCTCCATAAATTGTGTATCTCTCAACAAGAGAGTGAAATGCAATACACATATCCAACGGTAAATGCTAGGAGGAAAACAAACTATATTGAGGCCCAAAGATTGCAAAAGAATGATATGCCACAAAGACATAACAATGAGAGACACAAGCAATCAGAAGATACCAATTGAAGCAAGCAATCAACGGAAGTCAATTGAACCAACTAGACCAATGATCCTACATGCCACAAGAATAAAGATATTATGATAAGCGCAAAGGGGTGTTCTAAAGAAACTAGAGAAGCTCCCCACGATTTGTGCACACATAAGAATTTTTGCATTTGAATACAAAGTGCACAAAATAGGATCATAGCTCCTCCAAAATCAATAGAAACTCACATCCAGTGCAAGTGAGCATATAGGAAACAAAGCCTAGCGCTTGCAACAAGCACATGGTTGAGAAACATGTAAAAAAGGCAACTTAAAAATAGGCTCAACCAAAATGATGTGTGTGAGTCATGGCGAAGCACTTGAGAAGACTAAAATTAGGATGAGCATTAAGCATCAACATAGTCTTGAAAGAATGAGGCACACGGTGCAAGGCCTATCATTCCCACACACAACTAGCAAATGGGTTCACAAGCTTACTAATAAGCATATAAAGAACTTATGCTTGTGACAACCCGTGGTGAAGATAGAAGATGAAAGCCTCATCAAGACGAGGGATGCCAATTAAGATGGAAAAAGCCTCGTAAAGATAAGCATGAGGAAAATAATCTTCACCACACAAGAGTGCATCAAGATGCAACGATAGAGGACACGCACTCAAGGCAAAAGCTTTCATGGAGCCACTAAAGAAATAACATAAGAAAGACAAGGTGGACGTGAAAGAAAGGATATCATGTAGATATGCAACTTCTCTCAAGTGTATAAGGTTCTAGGTAGACGAAATCATGATGATATATGTCTACAAAGAAGGATGTACACCCTATATAGTTACAACACGCAGGAACAAGATATCCACAAGGAAGTCATACATATACTAATAAGATATTTGCTTGGAAGCATAGCACATGGCTAGATATGGTCTTATTGTATATAAATTAATTCCTACCACACAACCATCAAAGACATCACAACTAGCAACATGAGATCATCATTGAGATGCTTTGAGAAAGGAAACAAGTATCACAAAAAAATGTATTACATGCCATGATACAACCCACACAAGGTTGATGCAAGAAATGTGTGCATGAAGTAGATGATGATACTTGTTACCGAGATGCCATTGGAAGGATGTAGTAGATACCAAATGAAGGTAGATGGTAGTTCATTGATCATCCTAGCTTGACTCCAATATGCACATGGTGACAACACCTTCCTTGTGAGTGAGCCGAGCATCCAATGCATCTCCAAATGTTCCTACAAGAACAACACAAACTAAACGGTACCCAAACTCATCGGGACCAAATAGTTAGAAACACCAATGCATAGGACAAACTCCACATAAATATGTGCATATAGATATGAAAATGAATTTCATGCACATCTCATCCAATTTGAGACTTGGTGGAGTTTCCCCTATAAATTGGGTCAAAGAAAGAAAGCATGCCAAAGAAACTACAAGAAGTAAATATGCATGCTCAAGACTTTCAAGAACCGAGACCAAAAGACAAAGAAATACCAAGCAAAGAAAATATACCAAATGAATAAATCATCACTTGGAGGATATCCAAAAAGATACATCAAGGAATGAGATATCCATTGATACACTCAAAAAGAAGGATGTCAAACTCCCAAAAGAGAGAATGGGTCCAAACAAACCAAGCCCTCTACAAAGTTTCATGATGGCACAAAGTACCAAAAAGAAACGGCTTGCCTTCCACAAACACACACTTGATAAGGATCACAAGATGAGTATTTTATAGAGAATAGGATAGCTCCCCCACGAGTTGTGCATTATAGAGAATTTGCATTTGAATACAAATGCACAAGGTAGGATCACCACGTTCACTATATCAAGGAAAACACTAGACAAGATTAAGAAAATAACAAGATCCTCAAGTGGCATGGAAGGCAATGGGAGTTGACACAAACCTTGGCAAGAGAAAAGGCAAAATAAAAAAATAAAAGCCAAAGAAAAAAGATCATTAAATTCTACCACACATAAGTGAGTACCAATTTTCAAAAGACAAGAAGTATTTGGAAATAATTCCCGGTGGTAGATAGCAAGGAAAACCGACAACATCTTCACACCAAACACAAGCAAATTGCAACTTGTAGAGCTATCATGCCACCTAGGAACAAGATAATTTACAATATCAATTCTAGGTGACAATATCTCAAATGTACACATTTTGTAGGCTAGTAATACACACATAGCATATTACTCCCCCATAATGTGATACCAATTAAAGATAGACAAGAGGCAATTAAAAGGATCCAACAAGAGATAATTAATGGACTATTAAGAATTTGAATTTCTCATGAGAAGACATACCACATAGCGACTAGATAATCTTGTAATATCAATACTAGATGGTATTCCTCATGTACACACATTTATAGGATTGTGAGGTGTACAAAGCACATCACTCCCCCATAATGGGATATTCCATTAATCTCTCACAAGAGCCAACTAAGAAATAGACAAGATGCAAAAGGCTCAACGCATGACACACACATACATGATGTGCAAACCAACACACACATACTTGATTGCTCAAGATAAGCAAGTTGGAAGCACAACATAAACAAACACATGCAAGGAACAAAACCAAAACATGCATAGGGGCAAGTAACTTTCAATGTAGACACTTTAAGCACGAGTTACCGCATGGAGGAACATTGGATATAAGATAGAAACTTGATAATCCGAATAACTTGGCTTGAGACAATTAGAATGATGAAGTCCCCTTAATTCTTCATAAAGTAGCCAAGTCTCCAATGCCCTCCAACAACACCTATTGATCAAGTTTGAGCTAGTTGGTCCCCAACCAAGTTGGGTCCTAAGAGGTTAGTCACAATAGGCTTGGCTACCCAAATGGTTCTTTGCTTCAAACCACTTTGAGTACCAACAAACTTGGCAACCACATTGCCAACCTTATCCTTCCCAAGAGAATAGACATCATCAATAATAATTGGGTTGGATAAGTTACCACTTGTGCATGAAGAAGCGAGGTGACCTTTCCCACGACATAGGTAGCAACGTCTACTCTTCACTTTCTTCTCACTTGATTTCTCAACTTGAGAAGCATTAGCTTGAGTCTTCTTGGGAAGAGGCCTTTCTTCAACTTGAGGTTGAGCATGAGAATGCAATTGTAGCCGCTTCCCTTGTTGCTTGTCACTAATGGCCTTCTTCTTCAATGGGCAAGATCTAACATGATTCCCTTCAATTTTGCACTTGAAGCAAATAATCTTGGCCGAACTCTTGACTTGTTTTTAGCCCTTCTTGTTGTTGATATTGGACTTCTTCTTCTTATTGGAGTTGAATCCAAGTCCACCTTTGTCATTGGGGGATTTTTGCACACTCAATATATTGTTGAGTGTGACCTTCCCTTCATGACACTTTTCCAAGTCTTTCATCAAAGAAGTGACTTGGGCCTTGAGCTCTTTGATTTCCTCTACATGGTTAGTCTCAACACAAGTACTAGAGGAAGTATAAGCTTCAACGTTAGAGCAACAAGGCAAGGAAAGCAATTCATCACAAGATGTACCAACATTGTGAGTAGATGAATTACAAGGACTAGCACATACCAATATAGCATTTTGACTAGAAGTAGTGCTAGTATCCACATGAGGCTCACTAGATGTTACCTTAGCAAGCATGGCATCATGAGCTATCTTTAGCACATTATGGGATACTAGAAGATCATCATGAGAGCTTTTGAGCCTTACATGATTTTCTTCCAACATCCCATAATTGCTAGATAGCAACTCAAGTTGAGCCCTTAGCTCAACATTCTCCTTCAATATGGATGCTTCACAAGAGATAGAGTTAGTAGCACAAGCATCATCATTAGCAACAAGAGGAGAAGACAACTTGGCAAGCTCTTTTGAATATGAAGCTTTAAGTTGAGCATGAGACTCGATGAGTTTGATGAGCTCACTCTTAATGACCCTTGAGCCATTTTCGAGGTGCTCAAAGTCCTCAAGGAGTTTAGCATGCACAACTTCAAGCTCCTCATTTTTAGTTTCAAAATCATTGGCCACCTCAAGAGCTCTGTCACGAGATTCCCTCACTCTAGATAATTCTAGAGCAAAAGTCTCCTCAAGAGATTCCTTGGTGGTTTGTTCAAGTTCAAGAGCTTGAGAGAGGTCCGCATCTCATTAGCGTAATCACGCTCATGACCTTCCATTTTATCAATGGTGACCTCATGCTCCTCAAGATGAGATTCCAACTCATCAATATATTTCTTGCCCTCAATAGCAATAGACATGATTTCCATGAAGTTGGAACGAGCAATTTTATTCTTAAGAAGAGCTTTAAAAATCATTTCCCCCTTAAATTTTAAGGAGGCAACGTCATCACTCTCTTCATCATAATCAACATCATCATCACTCTTGCCATCATCAATATCATCACAAGATATATTGGGATTCAAAGTGGGAGATACCTTTGAAGCCTTGGCCATAAGGCAAAATGCAATAGATGATGATATAGGATCCCTTGAAGCACCATTCAAGACCACATCTTGTTCCATGGAGTGTTGGGTTTCATCTACATTGTTAGCACAACAACTCGAGGAAATACATGCATTTTTATCATGGCAACAAGATATAGCAAGCATATCATCATGAGATTTAGTCAAGCAATTTCTACATGATATGCAAGGACTATCAACACAAGCAAGTGAAACATTTGGAGTGCTTGAAGTGCTAAATCCTAAAGACGGAGCATTGCAATAATATAGTGATGAAGAATCATCCACAAAAAGCACACTATCATCATTGCAATGACCGACACTACTCACCATATCATTACCTTGTGGCAAACCACATGTAGGTGAAGTAGAAGAAGTTGAGAAGACTATACGCCCGGAGGTGGAGGGAGAACAATCATCCCTACAAATCTTGGACACACCATATTTATCTTGAAGCTTCGTCCACAACTCATGAGCATCTCGGAATGGCATGAGTTGAAATATAACTACATTGCTCAAAGCATCAAAAAGCACATTAGAAGCTTGAGCATTGAGATAAGAGTTTTTCTCATCCTCTAAAGATAATCTTTGGGGATCCTTTGGAGGAGAAAAACCCATATCTACAATTCGCTCCAAATTTGGGTCCATGACCCTAAAGAGATTAAGCATGTGAATTACCCAAACATCAAAATTTGTGCCATCGAAACTAAGAGTGTTAGAGAATCCTAATCCCCTAGTCGACATCTTTACTCTCTAGGCGGTTAAGCCCAACAAAGAGAGACGAGGCTCTGATACCAATTGAAAGATCGTGGATGTCGCCTAGAGGGGGGTGAATAGGCGCTTTAAAATAATTACGGTTTAGGCTTGAACAAATGCGGAATAAACCTAGCGGTTAATTTGTCAAGCACAAAACCTAAAACAACTAGGCTCACCTATGTGCACCAACAACTTTTGCTAAGCAAGATAATCAACTATGTGATAGCAAGATATATGACAAAGAACAATATGGCTATCACAAAGTAAAGTGCATAAGTAAAGGGCTCGGGTAAGAGATAACCGAGGCACGCGGAGACGACGATGTATCCCGAAGTTCACACCCTTGTGGATGCTAATCTCCGTTTGGAGCGGTGTGGAGGCACAATGCTCCCCAAGACGCCACTAGGGCCACTGTAATCTCCTCACGCCCTCGACAATGCAAGATGCCGTGATTCCACTAAGGGACCCTTGAGGCGGTCACCGAACCCATACAAATGGAAACCCTTGGGGCGGTCACCGAACCCGTACACTTTGGCAACCCATGGGGCGGTCACCAAGACCATCAAATTGCTCGGGGATCTCCACAACCTAATTGAGACCCGACGCTTGCCGGAGCTTTACACCACAATGATTGAGCTCCGAACACCACTAACCGCCTAGGGCGCCCAAGCACCCAAGAGGAACAAGCTCAAGGTGCCAAGCACCCAAGAGTAATAAGCTTCTCAACTTGTAACTTCCACGTATCACCGTGGAGAACTCAAACCGATGCACCAAATGCAATGGCAAGGGAAGACGGAGTGCCCAAGTCCTTCTCTCTCAAATCCCACCGAAGCAACTAATGCTAGGGAGGAAAATAAGAGGAAGAACAAGAAGGAGAACACCAAGAACTCCAAGATCTAGATCCAAGGGGTTCCCCTCACATAGAGGAGAAAGTGATTGGTGGAAATGTGGATCTAGATCTCTCTCTTTCCCTCAAAAACTAGCAAGAATCCATGGAGGGATTGAGAGTTAGCAAGCTCAAGAAGGTCAACAATGGGGAAGAACACAAGCTAAAAGGATAAGGTTCAATGGGAAGAAGACCCCTTTTATAGGTGGGGAAAAATCCAACCGTTATGCTCACAGCCAAGACAGAGCGGTACTACCGCTCAGTGAGCGGTACTACCGCTAGGGCGGTAGTACCCTTTGAAAAACAACAGCGAGGAGGCAAAGGCCAGTAGAACCGCCGAGCGGTACTACCGCTCGTCCTCATGGTACTACCGCTCGACCTCACGGTACTACCGCAAATGGTAGCGGTACTACTGCTTGCGAGCGGTACTAAAAAAATACTTATGTGCCTACTTCCGCTGAGCAAAACACGAGATTTTGGTCCGGAGCGGTACTACCGCTTAGGAGCCGCGGTAGTACTTCTCTGGAGCGGTACTACCACTCAGGAGCCGCGGTAGTACTGCTCTGGAGTGGTAGTAAAAAATTACATCCGCTCTAGTCGCGGTAGTACCGCTGCATCCTTTACCAAAACAGCCACAACTTTTGCAAACGGACTCCGAATTCGACGAAACCAAGTTTGTTGGAAAGCTAACGACATGGGCTAACAAAATCTTGATAGAAATATCAAGAATAAGCAAATGAGAAAATTCCCATAAGAAAATGGTGAGAACCATTCATCGGATAAGACCAGTAAAACCTCCAACACCGAAAACATCATAGAAGACGCATGCGAACTCCGTTTTCGATGAACTCTAGCTTGCCGTCAACATGACCATAAGCTCTAAGAATCACAAAGATAACCAAGCAAGAACCAAGAAACATGATGCAAGAATGCAATAGTTTGAGCTCTCTACTAACGATACGATCAAGCTACCAACTTGAGAGCCCCCCTTGATAGTACGGCAAACGATCCTATAACTCGGTCTCCCAACTACCACCACGAGACCGGTAAAATAGAAAACCTATCAAGGGCAAACCTTAGCCTTGCACATGGTCCACTTGAGCTCGATGAAGACGATCTTGACTCCCTCAAGTTGGACCACCTTTCTTGATTGCGTTGGCTCGATGAAGACTAGATGATTGCTCCCCCATAGTACACTATGGGTGAGCCACTCTTAGGCACATCTTCACAAGTCTATTGTCACCACAATGGACGGCAAGCTTCAACCACTTGATCTCTTCGTGATGCATCACTTGAACTTGCACACCGCAACCTAACCCCACAAAGAACTCTCACGAAGACCATGGGTTAGCACACAAAGCGTAATGGACAATGCTTACCATACCATGGGATCACTAGATCCCTCGGTACATCTTGTGCGCTTTGTGTGTTGAATCTTTCCAACTCTCTTCATTTGGATGATGTCTTGAAGGTGGACATGAATGATCACACAATATTCTTCAAGACATACTTGCAATAAGCTCAACACTCACATGACAAACCTTTGTCTTTGGATAATTCCTTAATAGCACCGTGGTCATCACAAACTCTCCGTGAAACCAACAAATGGACTCCAAGAAAAGCCTATGGACAAAACCTTCAAATATAGCTCAAGGCAACCATTAGTCCATAGAGATTGTCATCAATTACCAAAACCAAACATGGGGGCACCGCATGTTCTTTCAGGCTTCCCAAAGTCTCGATCCCATCTACCGTGGTGGCTAGGTCTATTTATAGAGGCCCTGGGCCTCTCCCCGAATATTGAGCGGGAAGGGCGCCAACAACGGCCATTTCGAAGGGGAACATCTAGTACAAGTTATCCTAACTAAAGTTGGTCTTCGGCTGCCAAAAGCACTGGCGGTGACGCCGTCTTGGGCTCCACGGTGACCTCCATCGTGCCGCTCCACTGGTCTTGGTCTCGTTGCACCGAAATGGCAACCTTTGCCTGATGCCTTGGTACCCCACGTCCGTGCTTGCCCCCTTTGCACCAAAGATGAAACAAGGACACCGCGCAGGCCGGCGCCCGCCTGGCCTCGATCGTCATGGCTTGCGTCACGAGCACCTCGCGAGGTACCCTGCCTTGATCTCTCCACCTCCTCGCGAGCCTGCCTGGCGAGGCCGCCCTTGAGGAAGCCTTGCGTCATCCGCCCCGCGAGGCTTGGCCCCTCGCGAGGGTCTTGAGTCTTGTGTTGATGAAGATGGGCCATACTGGGCCACCACTTGAGCCACGCCGCAGGCCGCAGGCAGGCAAGTCTGGGGACCCCCGTTCCCAGAACGCCGACAGTAGCCCCCGGGCCGAAGGCACGCTGGGACTTGGCTTAGCGGAGAAGTGAAGGGGCAAGTGCGGAGTGCCGCGGGCCCCCTCAGCCTGCGTCCTTGGGCGCCGCGTGGCGGTTGATTGGACGTGGGCGTCTCCGCTTCCCCATGCTGCCTCAGCAACCGTTTGACTTGACAAGTCCCTGCATGCAGAAACGGGTCATGATTACCTGCAAGCGTGGAGGCCGACGGTTGGCTTCCCTCCGGCTATAAATGCAGGAGTGCGCAGGCCTCCGCTGTGCATCTCCCTCCTTTCTTCCTTCTTTCTCCCCATCCCAGCTACTCGCCATCCCCCATGGCGCCGCCGAAGATGTTTTCGGCCGTAGAGAAGGGAAAGGCTCATCGGGAAGGGCCCGACTCTCCCCCGGCCAAGCGCGGCCGAGGCCGTCCTCGCAAGCATCCTATGGCTCCCGCAGTGGCTTCCCGCGGTCGTGGAGGCGATCCCCCGCGCGGTGATGGGCGTCAGGTTGTCGATGGGGGGCGCGCCGTGACTGTGCGGCCCCCTAGGCCGCGCTTCCACTCGGCGGAGGTGCTGCCGGAGTTCGTCGTGTGGTCGGCGGACCCGACCAGCACCTGGCTCCAGCTTCCCCGCTTCTTTGTAGGTGAACTTCCGGACGGTGCCCCGGGCGGCCTCTAGCTTCAGGCGGACGGTTGTTGCAGCAGGGCCTCCTGGGCTTCACTGGAGGTCTTTGTTGCCGGGGATGCAGCCCTGACCCGCGGCTGGCAAACGTTCGCCCGCGCGCGTGGCCTAAGCCGGCGGTGTACCCTGCATTTCAAGTTCGACGGCGACGCCACCCTCTATGTGAGGGTGTTCGGAGAAGACGGTCGCGGTGCTGGGTGCTGCCCAGAAGACGATGACCGCGGTCGTGTACCCAGCCCAGGCGATGATCGGGATGGAGATGACGGCAGGCGCGTGGTCGGCGGCGCTCGGGGCTCGTCGAGCTTTGGCGGCTCTCCTTCAGACAGCAGCTCCTTCAGGGGTGGCCGTGACCAGCCTCCGCACGGTCACGCCCGCCTAGAGGGAGGTAGCGGGTCAGTCCGCCGTCGCGCCCCGGTGAAGCGCGAGGAGGAGTCTGGCAGAGCTCCGGAGGCAGCACGAGCCCTCGCCGCGAGTTGGTGCCGAGCAAGTCATGACTATTTTGTTTTTTCCCTTCCCTGCGCAAAGAGAAAGCAGTGTAGGGCCCCGTGGGGGCGTGTTGAACTGTTGCTGTTAATTATCATGCTGTTTCCGCTATTTCTAGGCTGCATTTTTGTGCCGCATGCCCGCGTGCAGGAATTACTTTGCTTGGGGGGCTTGTCGCTGTCTTCGCTTCCTGAGGCCAAGGCCTCGCCGCGCGCTTCATGTCCTGCAAGGATTAGTCAGGAGGGGTAGCTGCCTGTCTCGGTTGTGGAGGCGACCGACCCAGGTCCTATGTTCGCGTCACGATGCCCGTGGGGCGTGGACTGGGAGGGGTGCTCCCGTAGTGGACTTGGATAGGAAAGCTTCAAATGACAGGGGCAGAAAACATCATGAGGGTGCCCGCAGTAGCTCCCTAAGTAGACTTACGCGAGAGAAAACGAGGCAGGTAAGCGAAAAAGGACAAAGAGTCACAAGCTAAGGACGGCAACAACTTCAATAAAACTTCAAATAAGAACGAACAAGACAATTGTAGAAAGCAAATGAAAAAGCCGCGTCCGGCACCTAAACTAGTCTTCGACGTATTCTCACCAACGCGGAGCTAAGTGCTGCTACTGGGCATGGGCGGGAGCCCCCGAGGCCCGAGGGCGGCTCTCCGGAGACTCCGGGGCGTGTACAGCCCCAACTCATTATTACATGAGAGTGTCACGAGCGGCGAGCTTCACAGGCATTGGCCTTCTTCACAGGCTCCGGGCCTTTCTCGGGGAAATGAGCTTCACAGGCGTTGGCCTTCTTCATGTGCTCCGGCCTTTCTCGGGAAATGAGCTTGCAGCGCTGGCCTTCTTCACAAGCTCTGGGCCTTTCTCGGGGAAATGAGCTTCACAGGCGTTGGCCTTCTTCACAGGCTCCGGGCCTTTCTTCAAGGGTAGAACTTCCGGAGATGCTGGATGTTCCATGCGTTCGGGATGGGCACCCCCTCCTGAGTCTCCAAGTGTGCAGCACCGGGCCTAGAGACATGAACAACCTTGAACGGGCCCTCCCACATGGGCGAGAGCTTGTGGAGCCCCTCCCTGGAGAGCACCCGTCTGGGCACGAGGTCACCTACCTCGAGGGTCCTGGGGCGGATGCTGCGACAGTGGTACCGCCGCAGTGCTTGTTGGTATCTCGCAGCCTGAAGCGCAGCCTCCCGATGATGTTCCTCCCCAAGCACGAGGTCCCTCCCCCGCATGGCGTCCTGCTGCGCTTCGTCGAAAGCCAGGACCCGCGCGGAGCGATGCCTGACCTCGTGAGGAAGGACCGCCTCAGCACCGTAGACGAGGAAGAACGGGGTTTCGCCGGTCGACTTGGTAGCAGTAGTACGGATGGACCATAGCACGGACTGGAGCTCGTCGTGCCAGCCCCTGTCGCAGGCCTCCAGCTTCTTCTTGGAGGTTCGGGTTTTGAGGCCCTTCAGGACCTCTGTGTTGGCGCGCCCAGCTTGGCCGTTGCTCCGAGGGTGCGCCACCGAAGCGTAGCATATCTGTGTTCCAAGGTTAGCACAATATGTTTTGAAGATATTGTTGGTGAACTGCGAACCGTTGTCGGTGATGATGCGATTGGGTACCCCAAACCGGCTCACGAGGCCCCTGATGAACTTGACCGCTGAGCCGGCCGGGATGGTGCGGACAGCTTCCACTTCGGCTCACTTAGTGAATTTGTCAATGGCGACGTAAAGGTAGCGATAGCCCCCTGGTGCCCGAGGAAATGGGCCAAGGATGTCCAGTCCCCAAACGGTGAATGGCCACGAGAGGGGAATGGTCTGAAGGCCCTGAGCTGGCTGGTGAATCTACTTGGCGTGGAACTGACAGGCTTCACAAGCCATCACCAGCTCTATTGGGTCGTTGAGTGATGTTCGCCAATAGAAACCGCTGCAAAACGCCTTGCCGACGAGTGTGCGTGAAGACGAGTGGTGCCCGCAGTCTCCACCATGAATGTCTGCCAACAGCTCTTTTCCCTGCTCCCTGGAGATGCAACGTAGAGTAAAGTCATTCGGCCGCTTTCGGTAGAGCTCTCCGTCTTGGATGTAGTGGGCCGTGGCCTGCCGCGCCACGCGCTCCGCGTCCTCCTCCTTCTCCAGCAGGGTCCCTTGCACCAAGTAATCCTTGAACTCCGCGGTCCAACACCCCTCCCGAGGCTCTAGCGCCAGGAGAAAGCGTGCCCCTGAGGTTGGGCCGCAGGCCGGGGCTCCCAAGGCAGGCGGTTGAGGGAGCTCCTCCCTAGGCTGTGTTGTGCTTGATAGTGATGGCGCTGCCGAGGGTTTGAAGATTTGCTCCTCGAAGACGCCGGGCTCCTGAGGCAGCCGCCTGGATGCCCTCTTTGCGATGTCATCAGCTTCTTGATTGGTGTCACGAGGCACATGTTGCAACTCCAGCCCCCAAAACTATTTCTCCATCCTGCGGACTTCCATGAGATATGCCTCCATGTGCTCGTCCTTCGGCTCGTATACCTTGTTGGAGAAGTTGACGAGGAGTTGTGAATCGCCCTTGATGATGAGGCGCTTCACCCCCGAGGCGACTACAGCTTTCAAGCCCGCTATCAGGCCCTCGTACTCTGCTATGTTGTTGGAGACCTTCTCTCCGTGCTGAAAGCAGAGTTGCACAGTGTAGTAGAGCTTGTCCTGAGTGGGGGATATGAGCACTGCGCCAGCCCCCGCGCTCTGTCGCGTGAACGCTCCGTCGAAGTACATGACCTAGCCGCCTGGGGCTTCACTTCCTCGGGAATGCGACCGGTCCTCGCCCGCTTTGAGCCCCGATGCCTCTGCCCATTCCGCCATGAAATCTGCAAGTGTGGCGCCCTTGATGACCCTGGTCGTGCTGAATTCCAGCTGAAACGCTTGTAGCTCGATGTTCCATTCAGCGACTCTCCCAGCTGAGTTGGGGCTCCTGAGTACCCTTTCCAAGGGGTATGATGAGACGACCTTGATGGGATGGCCTTGAAAGTAGTGTCGCAGCTTGCGCGAGGCCATCAACAGTGCGAGGAGGAGTTTTTGGGGCATGGGGTACCGCGCCCTCGCGTCCCATAGCACTGTGCTGACGAAGTAGACAGGGTGCTCGACGAGGTTGAGGGTACTGTCATAGCCCACGTCCTCCGGAGGCTGAGGCGCCTCCTGAGGCGACGGAGCCCCCAACGCTTGGTCGCCTGGAGAGGCCTCCTCCGCTCCGGGTGCGCTCCCCTGCTGGGGCTGATCCCTTTCTGCTGCGGTTGTGGTCTTCGCGAGGCCTTCCGGGCTCTGCCCTGCCCCGGCTGGGACGACAGTTGTGGCCTTGGTCCGGCCCTCCTCTCTAACTGCCACCAGGGCTGCGCTGGCGGAATAGGGGGTGGCCGCATGGTAGAGCACCAAGGGCTCCTGAGGGCGCGGAGCTACCATCGCCGGAGGGCTGGTAAGGTACTTCTTGAGGTCTTGAAATGCCTTCTCCGCCTCTTCAGTCCATTTGAAGGGCCTTTCTTCTTCATCAGCTTGAAGAAGGGCAGTGCTCGCTCTCCCAGCTTGGAGATTAAACGCCCTAACGCGGTTACTCGCCCGGTGAGCTTCTGCATTTCTCTAAGGGTCTTCGGCGGGCTCATGTCGTCGACCGCCTTGACCTTCTTTGGGTTAGCCTCGATGCCACTGTGGGACACGAGGAAGCCCAGGAGCTTGCCCGAGGGGACTCCGAACACGCACTTCTCCGGGTTGAGCCACAGGTCCACTTTATTGAGGCTTGCGAAGGTTTCTTCCAGGTCCTGTATCAGGGTTTTTGCCTCCCGAGACTTCACCACAATGTCATCGACATAAGCTTCAGCGTTCCTCCCGAGCTGCCGGCCCAAGGCGATGTGCATTAGCCGCTGAAAGGTCGCGCCTGCATTGCGCAACCCGAATGGCATGCAGGTATAGCAGTATACTCCACACGGGGTCAGGAAGGCCGTTTTCTCCACGTCTTCTACCGCCATCTTGATCTGGTGATAGCCCGAGAAGGCATCCAGGAAGCACAGTAGGTCACACTCAGCGGTAGAGTCGACGATCTGGTCGATGCTGGGGAGCGGGAATGGATCCTGTGGGAAGGCCTTGTTGAGGTTGGTGAAGTTGACACACATGTGTTCCTTTCCTCCCTTTTTTGGCACGACAACAGGGTTAGCCAGCCAATCAGGGTAGCGGACCTCGTGAATGACTCCTGCTCAGGCTCGAGGTTGGTGCCTATGGTGAAGGTGGCGCCAGTGGATCCATCCTCGTCGACCGGTACCTGCTTGGTCTCCGCCTTGTCTTGGCTGAATAGCTGCTTCTTCTTAGCCGGCGCAGCCCCCTTGGGCTCGAGGCCATCCGCGCTGGCGAGCTGCACCACCCCGGCCGCCTTGAAGGCAAGCTTGAGCGCCTGCAACGCATCCCTTGTGCCTCTGGACACAGTAAGGACGCCGCTGCTCCCGGGCATCTTCATGAGGTTGTACGCCGGGTGAGTCGCTGCCATGAACTGGGCCAAGGCTGGGTAGCCGAGGATGGCTGGGAGGCCGATGGGGGCGATGTCGAAGTCGATCAGCTCCGTGCGGAAGTTTTCATGGGTGCCGAAGGTCACCGGGAGGCGGATCTGCCCCAGGGAGCCGGCGGAACCGCATCCGACGCCCAAGAAGGGCCTGCTGGGTTGAAGCCGCTCCAGCGGCACGTGTGTCAGTGTCAAAACCGGCGGATCTCGGGTAGGGGGTCCCGATCTGTGCGTCTAGGCTGATGGTAACAGGAAGCAAGGGACACAGATGTTTACCCAAGTTCGGGCCCTCTCGATGGAGGTAAAACCCTACTTCCTGCTTGATTAATATTGAAGATATGGGTAGTACAAGAGTAGATCTACCACAAGATCGTAGAGGCTAAACCCTAGAAGCTAGCCTATGATGGTATGATTGTAATTGTGACCGCCTTCTAGGACCAACCTCTCCGGTTTATATAGACACCGGAGAGGGCTAGGGTTTACATGGAGTCGGTTACAAGGAAGGAAATATAATATCCGGATCGCCAAGCTTTCCTTCCACGCCAAGGAAAGTCCCATCCGGACACGGGTCAAGTCTTGAGTCTTGTATCTTCACGCTTCAATAGTCCGGACGATGTATATAGTCCGCTGTCCGGATACCCCTAATCCAGACTCCTCAAGAGTCCCTGAACCAGGCTTCAATGACGATGAGTCCGGCGCGCAGTCTTGTCTTCGGCATTGCAGGGCGGGTTCCATCTCCGAATACTCCAAAGTACCTGTTACGACGAATAGTGTCCGGAACTCCATCAATGTTGTATTCCTTGCCTTTAGTGCCTCAATAATGACCATCTCCACGTGTCGAGCTAATGCGAGGAGCCGAGGTATTTTTCGCATTTGCCACCCTCAATCTTTTGGGCTGACCGCCTATTTGAAGAGACGGGGATTCTCAGATCCAAACCTCACTCTTCCCCCTCGAGCAAGCATCCAACAGAGCGCTCCGGAAAAACCATTCCAACATGGCCAGTCGCCACAGCTCCTCTACTCGCTCTCCTCGCCCCAAGCCGGGGGACTGGGAAGAGTGTTAAGTTCCCCATAGCCGTTTGATTGAGTTACAAACCCAAGGGTTTCTTCCACCAGCATTCATGGTCTCTGTCCGAGCCGGAATAGCCACCTATAACGGCGGGGAGCAAGCAGAGAGATCTCCCAATCCATCTCCAGAGGAGAGAATATGCCTCATCCTGCATCTGCTAAGGGACGTCGGGTTTCCTATCCACCTGCTCTTCAGAGCTCCCGGAGTTCTACGGCCTCCGATTATAAAATCTTACCCTGCCTCTATACTACATATAGCAGGGTATGTTGCCCTTTGCGAGCTATTTTAAGGCTGCGAGCCTCACTTCGGGTTATGGAAGAAGTTGTTCTGCCTTGTTCCTCGCAACCAGGGAGAATCCCTATGTCAGGTGGACGGGGCCGAAGTATGGCGCATTGCCAAGACCGGATACCTATCCGGCACTCCCAAGAAGGCACCAGAGAACTGGCCTTCAGAGTGGTTCTACATTGACGACGTTCCCCCTCCGGATCCAGTCCGGACAGGTCTCCCTGGGTTCAAGAACGCCCACGAGGGCACGTCTAAGCTGGCGCCCCCGAGGCCCCCAAGAGGAGGATACCAGGGAAATATATTACCTAATGAGCAGGATAAAGTTACTGGCCAAATCCGGACTGACGATAGTCGAGGTTATGGCAATATGCATAATTCGGGGAGTGCAACCGCTTCAATATCGAGGGAAGCCCATGTGGCACTTCAACGGGGAAGATGATGCCACCCGCTGTGGCCGTAAGGGTCCGGACTCAACGCTCGGCAAGGATATTGTCTGATATATACAAAGGGGAAGAGGAGGAATTCCTTCACATCAAACAGCGAGATGGATTCTCCATGTACAACCCCCAGAACTGGATAAGTTGTCATTCCTTTCCCTATGTCACTTATTGTGGCGTTCTTCGCTAAGATTATCTGCCTCGATATTCCCGAGCAGGAACTGAGGAGGGCCATAGAAGGAATCTCCAGCCCCTCCCCGCAGCCAGAGGACCCCGGAAGGGCCCTAGATCCAGGTCTCGAAGAAGATTCGGATATTACCGTGGAGCTTGTCAACGGGATATTTTATCAAGCGAGCTGCGATGGCGCCTCAATGGCCATTACTGCCGACTATCCCGGACCACTTCCTATGTCGCGCGTAAGCCAAGTCAAAAAAAACCTATCCTCCGAAGAGGACTCCCTTCAGATGTCATGCCTTACCCTTGAAGTGTCATGTTTTTGCAGAGACGACGGTCGGAGCGTGGGGCCGAGCCCCTAGGCACTCGTCGGCCAAGGGCGTCCGGATCGGGCAGGCTCAAGAGGAAGGCGGTAAGGGTCGACTCCCCGCTACAGAGGTAAGGCAAAAACTTGTGCTGTGATTATGGTATTTTGAAGTATGACAACACCCTATGTGTCCTGGCAGGAAGAGGAGCAGCCGGACTATATCCGGGGATCCTGCCAACCACGCCTCCACCAGCAGGATTCCAAAACCGGCTTCGAGAGCGGAGGCAGGAGCGGGACCGATGCCGCATAGTTCTCAAACAGAGAATGCAGATATGCTCTCGGCCATGAATTCCGAAGTAGAGAGCACCATGAATCACCGGCGCCGACGGGCCGTACTTCGGAACAACATCTTTTCCGAAGAGGCATTTAACGCCTTCAATTCGGGAGACGCATACATCCGAGCTGCTCAAGGCAGGCTTGCCCGGGTGACGGACCAGTATACCAAAGATATACGGGTAAGAAAATTTGATAAGCATGTGTAGCAGTAGCCCCTGAGACTTGAAACAGTTGGAACAACTGTTTTAAGGATCAAATTATGCACAGGTCCTTGTAGATAAGAATGAGCAATTGTCTCGGGAGCTGGAGGAATGCAAGGCCAAACTGAGGGCCACAGTTGCCAAGTTAGAGGAATCCCAAAAGCCCTCATCTGGTAACAGTTGTCGCAATTGTACGAAGATGCACCAGTTAGTAAATGGCTGATATGACAAGTCTAATGAAAATTCTGCACACAATCCCGGGGTGAATCCGGGAGGGCGAAGAGAGGACGACGATCTCAAAAGGCAGCTGGAGGCTGACGAGCGCATTGTTACGCGAGTTAGGTAGGAGAAGAACAATCTTCAAGATGCCAAAGTCCAGCTGGACGGGGAGTTAAAAGATCTCCGCGCTCAGCTGGCGAACTCCGTGAAGGAGAATAAAAGGCTTCGGCGCGGCATTTACGGTAAGCGCCTAGACGAATCTGTAGTATAGTGCAGCGGAAGTATATTGAAAGGATTGTGCTTGTACGAATGTTAACGGTCGCATACGAGGAGGAGATGCCCTCATCTGCAGCGATTTACTACAAGACCTCTCACAACTGCACGAGCGAGCTCGGCAGGTGATGCAGGGTGTTGCTCAGGCCTTGTGGCCATCAAGCCTCCTGTCGAATGGCATGGGGGAGCTTGTGGATATGCTTCAAGGAGCACGGCGGCGCTTCCGATTGTGGAAGATGTCAGCCTGCCGGCAAGGTGCAAGAGAAGCCTGGGCTATGGTAAAGACGCGCTACACCAAGCTGGACCCGAACCATATGGCCGAAGTCGGACCGGCTGGGCCACATGGGCAAGAAATTCCCGTGAGTCTGGTATATGACCAGGTAGCGTTAGCCGCTAAGTATTCTCAACAGGATTGTAAGCTAGATAGCCTGTTGGATGGTATAGAGGAGGAATATAGTCAGTCCAAGTGATTGTGTAATTTAATGGACATAATTAGCCCCTAGCCGGATTAAAATCATCTGTCATGGCGGACCTTTTCGCTTCAGCCCCCGGATCCTATAGTCCAGGGTGTGTCCGAATACCCACTCAGTTATACAAAACCGGGGTATGCGTGGAAACAAGGCGTAGGGGTCATAAGTGCTTGAACAAACAAGTACCCAACTAGTTATGTTATATTACATGGATAGTAAGAAACATCTTCCAGGGAGAATAGTTCCGTTAGGGGTTCCTTTCCCTGGGTACGCATGCGACAATGCACATGTCCGGACTGCGAACGATGGCGCGGGATACAAGACTTCTGGGGATTTACGTTATAATTAACGAGTACATCTTTTGTTCACCGACCGAATATTCTCTTAAGGAAGCTAGCTTTCGGCTTCACCCAGTCTAAGGTACACATCCGGCTGAACCGGCAGTAACAATCGTAGAGGTGCTCCCCTTATGCCCTAACCGAATTAACGGGAACATAGGGCATAAACACAAGAGCCAGGCAACCCAGCTTGGCCACATCTTAAGTCATATCGATGCATATAATGGTGAAGAAAAGGCACATATGGAAAAAGAATGCATATGTGATGGGCAGAAAGCCATGTGAGTAATTATTTTAGCTTCCGTATAGGAAGCCCCCAGGTATTGCTTACACACCTAGTGCGGCCGGAGTGATCCGGGAGTCCGCACTGTATTGAATACTTTGTGTGAAGAGGAAAAAGGTCGAGAAAGGAAAAGGGATGGAGCATAATTAAAAAGGAGGGGTTAGGAGACGAACATTGAGTTCGGCGTTAGGCGTAGAATCTCCGGAGTCTGGCCGCGTTCCATGGGTTCGGCTCGAGTCTGTTATCGGATGCATTACATAAGCGGTACGCTCCTCCGGTGAGAACTTTGTCAATGACGAAGGGACCCTCCCACTTGGGTTTGAGCTTGTCCTTCTTCTTCTCCGGTAGGCGTAGAATGAGCTCGCCAATATTGTAAGTTTTGGCCCGCACTTCTCTGCTTTGATATCGTCGAGCCTGCTGCTGATAGAATGCGGAGCGGGCTTTTGCGATGTCGCGCTCCTCCTCCAGGGCATCCAAGTTATCTAGCCGATCTAACTCGGCTTCCTTCTCTTCGTACATGCATACGCGTGGTGAATCATGTATTATGTCGCAGGGTAATACTGCTTCCGCGCTGCACACCATAAAAAAATGGTGTATATCCGATGGTGCGATTCGGCGTGGTCCGCAGCCCCCAGAGTACGGAGTCGAGCTCCTCGACCCAGTTCGTATCCGACTCTGTCAAGGATCGCACTAGTCTGGGTCTGATGCCGCTAATGATGAGACCATTTGCCCGCTCTAGCTGGCCGTTTGTTTGGGGGTGGTAGACGGAAGCGTAATCAAGCTTAATGCCCATTTTTGCGCACCAAGTTTTCACTTTGTCGGCTGTGAAATTTGAGCCATTATCAGTGATGATCTTGTGGGGACACCGTGTCGATTACGACCCGGATATGAAGTCTATTACTGGTCCGGATTCGCCGTTTTGACCGGTTTGGCTTCTATCCATTTGGTGAATTTGTCCACCATGACCAATAAGTATTTTTTCTTATGGCTTCCCCCTTAAAGAGGTCCGACCATATCCAGCCCCCAGACCGCAAAGGGCCAAGTTATGGGGATTGTTTGGAGAGCGGTAGGGGGCATATGACTCTGATTGGCAAAGAGCTGGCAACCAACGCAATGTTGGACAAGGTCCTGTGCATCTGCTCGGGCCGTCGGCCAGTAGAAACTTGTACGGAAGGCCTTGCTGACTAATGCTCGAGCCGCGGCGTGGTGCCCGCCCAGTCCGACATGGATTTTAGCCAAGAGCTGCCGCCCTTCCTCTTCGGAGATGCATCTTTGGAGCACTCCAGTAGCACTTTTCTTATAGAGTTCCCCTTCGTAGACTTTGTACGCTTTAGAGCGCCGGACGATGCAGCATGCTTCATTTTGGTCTTCAGGGAGCTCCTGCCTATTTGGGTAGGCCAAGAAAGGCTCGGTCCACGGGGCGATTACAGCCATGATTTCATGGGCCAAGGACGTTATTTCGGTGGTAGAACCTCCGGCTATGTCTGATAGTTCGGAATCTGGGGATGTATTCGGATCCGTGCTATTGCCAGACTCCCCTTCCCATACTACGGATGGCTTGAACAGCCGTTCCAAGAATATGTTAGGTGGGACAGGGTCGCGTTTAGCACCGATGCGAGCGAGGACATCCGCCGCTTGATTGTTTTCTCGAGCCACATGGTGGAATTCGAGCCCCTCGAACCGAACTGACATCTTAAGGATGGTATTACGGTAGGCCGCCATTTTCGGGTCCTTGGCATCAAAATCTCCATTTATTTTTGATATTGCGAGGTTTGAATCCCCACGCACTTCTAGGCATTGAATGCCCATAGAGACTGCCATCCGAAGACAGTGCAACAGAGCCTCATATTCGACTGCATTATTGGAGTCTGTGTATAATATTTGGAGGACGTACTGGACCGTGTCTCCGGTGGGAGACGTCAGGACTACACCTGCTCCCAATCCGGCCAGCATTTTAGAGCCGTCGAAGTGCATGATCCAGTTTGAGTATGCGCCGTACTCTTTAGGGAGTTCGGCTTCTATCCATTCGGCGACGAAGTCAGCCAATACTTGCGACTTGATGGCCCGCCGTGGTTTGTATGTTATGTCGAACGGAAGGAGCTCAATGGACCATTTGGCAATCCGGCCCGTAGCATCGCGGTTATTTATTATGTCATTGAGTGGTATTTCGGAGGCCACCGTAATCGAACACTCTTGAAAGTAGTGACGTAGCTTCTGGGATGCCATGAAAACCGCGTATGCTATTTTCTGATAGTGTGGGTATCGGGATTTGCATTGGGTTAGGACCGTGGATACGTAGTAAACCGGCTTCTGGAGCGGGAATTTGTATCCGCCAGCCTCTCGTTCAACGACGTGCACTGCGCTTACAACTTGATGCGTTGCAGCTATGTACAACAACATAGGTTCATCAATATTCGGTGATGTTAGTACTGGATTACTGGCCGATAAGGTCTTTATTTCATCCAGTCCAGCCGCGGCTGCATCCGTCCACACGAAGTGTTCGGTGCACCGAAGAAGGCGGTAAAGAGGTAATGCCTTTTCTCCTAACCTGGAGATAAAGCGGCTTAGAGCAGCCACGCATCCGGCTAGTTTTTGGATGTGCTTGACGTCCGTTGGTGTAGCCAAGCGTGATGAGCTCGGATCTTTGCGGATTCGCTTCAATTCCTCTGTTGGAAACGATGAAGCCGAGTAGTTTCCCGAGGGGCGCCAAAACGCATTTTTTCGGGTTCAGCTTGATGTCGTATGTCCGGAGATTGTCGAATGTAAGCCTCAAGTCATCTATTAGGGTTTCTACGTGTCTTTTTTTATGACCACGTCATCCACGTATGCCTCCACTGTTTTGCCGATTTGCTTTTCCAGGCATGTTTGAATCATGCGTTGGTAGGTTGCGGCGTTCTTAAGCCCGAAGGCAAAGTGTTGAAGCGAAAGGGCCATATGGCGTTATGAAAGCTGTTGCAGCTTGGGTCGACTCTGCCATCTTTATTTGATGGTATCCGAGTATGTGTCGAGGAAACACAGCGAGTCGTGTCCTGCTGTGGCATCGATGATTTGATCGATGCGAGGGAGGGGAAATGGATCCTTGGGGCAAGCCTTGTTGAGGTCTTTAAAGTCGACACATAGGCGCCAGGATTTGTCCTTCTTTGGTACCATTACCAGGTTTGCCAGCCAATCCGGATGCTTGATATCTCTGATGAATCTGGCCTCGAGTAGTTTGGCTAGCTCTTCCCCCATGGCCTGCCGTTTGGGCTCTGAAAACCATCTTAGAGTCTGCTTGACCGGTTTGTATCCTTTTAGTACATTGAGGCTGTGTTCGGCCAATCTGCGTGGGATGCTTGGCATGTCCGATGGGTGCCAGGCGAAGATGTCCCAATTCTCGCGTAAGAAGTCTCGCAGTGCGGCGTCCAACGTGGGGCTTAGCTGTGTCCCGACGGAAGCTGTCTTCGTGGGGTCCGTTGGATGGACTTGGAATTTGACTATCTCGTCTGCGGGTTTAAATGAGGTGGACTTGGGTCGCTTGTCGAGTATCACGTCGTCCCTGTCCACGGTGGCCCGCAGTGTTGTTAATTCTTCGGCTGCTAGGGCCTCGGATAATGCCTCCAGGGCTAGTGTTGCGGTTTTGTTTTCGGCGCGAAGTGCGACGTCCGGATCACTGGCTAGAGTGATGATTCCATTGGGCCCGGGCATTTTAAGCTTCATGTGCCCATAATGGGGTATAGCTTGAAAGCTTGTAAACGCGTCCCGCCCTAGAAGGGTGTGGTATCCGGTGCTAAAAGGGGCCACTTGGAATGTGATTTCTTCGAACCTATAATTCTCCGGGGTGCCTTATACCACGTCGAGTGTGATTTTTCCTGCACACCGCGCTTCCCGACTAGGGATAATTCCCCTGAAGGTTGTGCCGCTTTGTTCAATGCGACCTTTATCAATTTCCATCTTGCTGAGTGTCTCTTCATAGATCAAGTTTAATCCGCTTCCACCATCCATGAGCACTTTAGTGAGCCGAAAGCCGTCCATGATTGTGCTAAGAACCAGAGCGGCTGGTGCTCGGACAGTCTAGAATCGAGGTTCACGACTGGCATTAAAAGTTATAGCAGTGTCGTTCTAGGGGTTTATTTTGGCCATATGGCAAATTTCCGCGGAGCTTCGATGAGCTCGCTTGCGCCTACTGTTTGAGGCAAAAGTCTCGAAGACTGTTAGTACCATATTGTGCTCGTTGGTGGGATGTCGTTCTGTAAGAAGATCCACGCCACTTTTTGCAACCTGCCGGAGTATCCAACATGCCCTAAGGCTATGAGTTGGTGCTGTGTCTGGAGTGCCGTGGAGTTTACATGGCCCCTTGAGCCATTTTTACAATACGGTTCCCCGCCCTGGAGTGGGCTTTGGTTTCTTGGGGATTGGATCAGCCGACTTACGAGAGTTCGCCCGTTTAGTTCGGACAAAGGTTTTGGTGAAAGTCGGACTGTCCCAAAATTCAGCTTGGGTTTTCCAAACGCTTTCCATCGCACAGTACTTCTGTACTATGATTGCTAAGTCCGCAAAGCATACTATGTCACTGTGACTTATAGCATTAAGGATTCCTTTGTCTGTGTAGTTTTTGCAGAAGAGCGAGACCACGTCCTCCTCCTGGCAGTCCTTGACCTTGTTTAGCGCAAGGAGGAATCTGGCCCAGTAATAATGCACTGTCTCCTGGGGCTCTTGCCTGATATGGGAGAGATGATTTAAGTCTGCGTGGGTGGTTATAGCTGAATCCGGATTTTGATCCGATCTAGCACCCCGGGGCATGGAAGCTTCCGAGTTCAACAGCTCGGGATTCGGGACGCTGCCCAATTTTTCCGGCACCGTGCCCAGTTCTAAGTCAAGGACCCGGGTCATATCCTCCCCCGGGCGGGTGTCAGGCTCCGGGAGCTCGGCGATCCAGACATAATTCGTCCTCAAAATAGAGGGATACTCCTTGTGTGGTTCCTCCAATACCGCTATCTCATGGGTGGCCGGCGGGGATTTAATGTCCCTTTGGTCGGGTTTAAGCCCGATCCGATCATAGTCCATTGCGACTCCCAAAGCGGCATTGCGGTCCAAGAGCTCATTAAGAGAAGAGAGCTCTATCAGATCCATCTGTTCGGTGAGTTCTGAATTGATGTGAAGTTTATGCGTGATGACCCGAGAGGCCATCATCGGCGCGACAGCCGATGGGGCGGCCATGACGAAGCCGCCTAGTCAGAGAGTTTGGCCTACAGCCAGAGCTTCCCCCGCGGTAATGTTGTCCCTGACAACGAGACGAGCCATCGAGCCATGCAGCAACGACACAGAGGAACTCTCAATGAAAGCACCAATGTCGGTGTCAAAACCGGCGGATCTCGGGTAGGGGGTCCTGATATGTGCATCTAGGCTGATGGTAACAGGAAGCAAGGGACACAGATGTTTACCCAGGTTCGGGCCCTCTCGATGGAGGTAAAACCCTACTTCCTACTTGATTAATATTGAAGATATGGGTAGTACAAGAGTAGATCTACCACGATATCATAGAGGCTAAACCCTAGAAGCTAGCCTATGATGGTATGATTGTAATTGTGATCGGCCTTCTAAGGACCAACCTCTCCGGTTTATATAGACACCGGAGAGGGCTAGGGTTTACATGGAGTCGGTTACAAGGAAGGAAATATAATATCCGGATCGCCAAGCTTGCCTTCCACGCCAAGGAAAGTCCCATCCGGACACGGGTCGAAGTCTTGAGTCTTGTATCTTCACGCTTCAATAGTACGGACGATGTATATAGTTCGGCTGTCCGGATACCCCCTAATCCAGGACTCCCTCAACGTGGAGGAGGCTGAAGGCCTCCACCGAGAGCACGTTGAGGCCGGCACCACCGTCGATGAGGGTCCTGGTGATGGCCACTTGGCAGATGGTGGGGGTGCACAGCATCGGGAGCGCGCCCGTGCAGGTGGTGTTGGAGGGGTGATCGTCCGAGCTGAAGGTCAAATCGGCCTTGGGTGCTACCCAGCCCGGGGGAGTTTCTCGGCGCTTGAGGGCGGCGCCGATCTGGCGGACGAACGGCTTAACGTGGCGGCTCGAAGGTGGCCCCTGTGATCCGCCCAGGATGGCCGCGACGACCGGGGGTGCCAGCGCAGCATGGTGGGCGAGGAAGAGGTTGCGCAACTCCTCCCAGGAGGCCACAGAAGCCGCTGGCAGGTGGAGCAGCCACATGCGTGGGACGCCGGTGAGGGCCATGGGCAGCCAGTTCACCATGACCTTGTCGTCGCCTCCGGCCTAGAGGACGGCTTCTTCATACGCCAGCAGGAAGGCATGTGGGCCGGCCGTGCCGTCATAGCGCGGTGGCATGTCCGGCTTGAACTTGCGCAGCCACTGCACCTGTCGCATGGCAGGGGCCAGGGCTCGGAGCCCCCTGTTTCTGCGCCGGCGTCGACGGCCAGAGCGAGTGGCGTGCTGGCCGCCATGAGGGCAGAACGTGGTGCTGATGGGGAACGACGGGGGCGCCCGTCGTCGGGCGCCGTCTGGGCGACGCTGGCGGCGAGCGCCCGACGCTCGGCGCGAGCCCGGCGAGTGTCCGCCATGGACACGATGGAAGATCGAACACGAACATCGTAAGAAAGATTCCGACGCACCCCCTACCTGGCGCGCCAAATGTCGGATGTTGGGTTCCGGCAGACCCTTAAGGTTTGAACACTGGGGTGCGCACGAAGATCTCTCCCCTACCGATCTACGTCCGGTCGCCTTGTGAGATCTAAGCTGGAAACGACGAACAACACAAGGGAAACGAGATTTATACTGGTTCGGGCCACCGTTGTGGTGTAATACCCTACTCCAGTGTGTGGTGTGGTGGATTGCCTCAGGGCTGATGATGAACAGTACAAGGGGAGAACAGCCTCGCGAGAGGTGTTCTTGGGCTGGTGCAATGAACTGCTTGGGTGAGTTCGGTCGTCTCTCTCTCTCTAGCTAGGCTTCCCAAAGTCTCGATCCCATCTACCGTGGTGGCTAGCTCTATTTATAGAGGCCTTGGGCCTCTCCCCAAATATGGACCAGGAAGGGCGCCGACAACGGCCATTTCGAAGGGGAACATCTAGTACAAGTTATCCTGACTAAAGTTGGTCTTCGGCTGCCAAAAGCACTGGCAATGACGCCGTCTTGGGCTCCACGGTGACCTCCATCCTGCCGCTCCGCTGGTCTTGGTCTCGTTGCACCGAAATGGCAACCTTGGCCTGATGTCTCGGTACCCCACGTCCGTGCTTGCCCCCTTTGCACCAAAGAGGAAACAAGGACACCTCGCAGGCCGGCGCCCGCCTGGCCTCGGTCGTCATGGCTTGCGTCATGAGCACCTTGCGAGGTACCCTGCCTTGATCTCTCCGCCTCCTCGCGAGCCTGCCTGGAGAGGCCGCCCTTGAGGAAGCCTTGCGTCGTCCGCCCAGCGAGGCTTGGCCCCTCGCGATGGTCTTGGGTCTTGTGTTGATGAAGATGGGCGGACTGGGCCACCACTTGAGCCACGCCGCAGGCCGGAGGCAAGCAAGTTTGGGGATCCCCGTTCCCAGAACGCCGACATCCACCGATCAATATTTCTAGATCACCACCATATGATTAGTAGTCTTTCCCCATGTACATAGTAGTAGTCCGAGCACTTTTGTAACGATAGTTCTAGATTGATTGTATGCCCTTGCTTGATTGAGTGAGTGATATGATATGATTGTGTTGTCTCATTCTATTGTAATCTCTCCCCTCTAAACCCATCAGATGCCTCCGAGACGTGACACCGGATTTGTCTTCCCACCAGAGATCACCCAGTTGATCCACCAGCAGAATGCCTTGATACAACAATTAGTCCAGAACCAAGGTAACAACAACAACAACCCGCCTCCAGTTGACAACTTAGCCCGTTTCCTGAGGTTGCAGCCGCCGGTGTTTTCCAGTAGCACCGAGCCAATAGTTGCGGATGACTGGCTACGCAGGATTGGAAGGGAGTTGACCACCGCAGGTTGCACAGATGCAGAGAAGGTGCATTTTGCCGCACATCAGTTGGATGGACCAGCAGCCTCATTGTAGGAGAATTACACAGCCACTTTCCCTATAGCCAACTTCACTTGGGATCAGTTTCAGCAAGCATTCCGCACAGCCCATGTCTCAACTGGAGCTATGAGCATGAAGAAGCGTGAGTTTCGCAACTTGCGCCAGGGAAATCGTACTGTGGCTCAGTACGTAGATGAGTTTAGTAAGCTATCTCGTTATGCCCTTGATGATGTGGCCACAGATGCCGCGAAGCAGGAGAAGTTTATGGAAGGGCTGAATGATGAGATGAGCATGCAGTTGATGGTGGCAACATTAAACAACTACCAGGAGTTGGTAGACAAGGCTCTTATGATTGAAGGGAAGCATCAACAGATTGAGAGCCGCAAAAGGAAGTACGGACAAGGGAAGTACAATTCAGGAGCACATCAGAAGCCTCGTTTCACCCCGAACTCGGGAGGATTTACCCATAACCATGGAGGCCACACTCACAATGGAGGAGCTTCCCATAACCACAATGGCACCAAGAATGGGAATGGGAGTGGAGCAAGTAGTAATCAGAACCGCTCCAACCCAGCCACACCCGCCAAGAAGGATCTAAGTCACATTACTTGTTTCAAGTGCTGGTAGACTGGACACTATGCCACTGAGTGCCCTAAAGCGAAGAATGGGAATGGCAATGGAAGCTCGGGGAAGAAGCCCAACCCTTTCAACAGGGGACAAGTGAACCACGTGAACGTGTGTAACACCCCGGAAGTAACTTTCCATATTTGTAACTCCAACTCTTGCCATTTTCGGCATTGTTATATGATATTCCCTCCGTGGTTGGGTTTTCTTCTTTTTGCATTTTGTCCGTGTCATGCATTTTATATTATGTCATCATGTGCATCGCATTTGCATACGTGTTCGTCTCATGATTCCGGCATTTTTCCCGTTGTCCGCTTTTGCAATCCGGCACTCCTATCTCCCCGGCGGTCCCTTTTACGTTTTTCCGTGTGAGGGTATTAAACCTTCTCGAAATGGACCGAGGTTTGTCTAGTGGCCTTGGTATACCACCGTAGACCACCGGTCAAGTTTCGGTCATTTGGAGCTCGTTTGGTACTCCAACGGTTAACCGCACCTTCGCAAAGGCCTCTTTTAAGTTGCAGCCCAACACCCTTCAAAACAGCCCAATAACCCATCTAAGTCACTCCCATGCTCTCCGTCGTTCGATCACGATCGTGGGGAAAACTACACCTCATTTGGACTCTCCTAGCTCCTCTATGCCTATTTAAGCACCTTCCCGAAAATCCGGATCATCCTCTTCCCGAAACCCTAAAATCCGACCCGCGCCCGCGGACGTGTCCGCCGCCGCCGGACGAAAATCGCCCGCGTCCGCGCCAACCAGGGGTCGCCACCTGTCGCGCCGCCGCAGCATCGCCCGCCGCCCGCCGGCCAGGCCCAGGGGCCGCCGCCTGCAGCATGCCTCCCTCGCTGCCCTCCGCCGCCACCTCGGCCGCCCGGCGCCGCCTTCGCCGCCGCCCGCCACGGCGGCGCGCCCGCCTCTTCGCCAGCGCCGCCGCGCCCGCTTCGCCCGCGCCCGTCCGGCGACCTCGCCGCCGCCCACCGAACCGGGCCTCGCCGACCCGACGCCGCGCTCCTTCCCGCCCGCCGCCGCCACGGAGCCCGTCGCCACGGAGCCGCCGCCAAGACCTCCTCCTCCGGCGACCTCGCCGATCCCGCGCCCGATCCGATCCGGCCTCGGGAACTGCGTCGCCGTTGACTCTCTTCCCTCCCCTTTTCTTCTCTAAGTCTTTTGCATCTCTATGTATTTTGTGCAATTTTCAAAGTGGTATATCTTTGCATCTGTAGGTCCATTTTGCGCGTATAATATGTCAAATTGTTCGTCTCGAAGAGTAGATCATTTCATCTCATTGCATCATTTTCATTTGAGCTCATCTTGATGCCCGAAATGCTGTTAGAAGAGTGCTATGTGATGTTAGTTTCTGATTTTTATCAGAACTTGCACTTTTGTTATTTTTGCCATGATTATTGTGTGCACCCTATGAATTTGAGTCCTACATGTGTTTTGTAAAATGCCATGCCATCTTTCCAGGGGTGTATGCCATGTATTTTTGTGATCTATGTGGTGACTAGCACAAGCATGCAAAGTAGGTGTCCTGCTGTTGCTGATTTTCAGCCCTGTTTAGCTGATTTTGATGCCATGTTTACTTGATGATACCAAGAGATCTATGCATATTTTGAGATACTTCAGTAAGGGTGTTTTGTAAAGCATGTCTTGCTCTATCCATCCATGCCTTTGTTTGCAATTATGGAGTGCCATAGCTTGAGTCAATCGAGCTCTACTTTTGCTATCAAATGTTTCCTGGCAGATTGTATACGTGTTATTCAATTTTGCCTAGGTTGTTGTGGTTGACCCATGTATGCTATGTTATTGTTCTTGCCATGTATGTCTTCTATGTAATGTCTTCTTGATGTATGTATGATTAGTTTATCATTTAAGGCTCTGTAGTGAGTGCATTGAGCTTGTAAACATGCCTACTTGTTATCAGTTTTTGACATGTCATGTTGCTGAATCTGTTAATGAGACTTTCAATTTTGACATGGGTGTTACTATATTTTCTAGTCCTTTTTAGCTTATGGTCAGTAAGGGACTTTTGTTCTAGGCTTTGAGTAGATTCATGACGTGCCTTGTTTTGCTATTTTAAGGTCCTGTAGCATGTAGTTTTGCTGCTCTGAACTTTGCAACCTGATGCTGTTTTTGCCATGTCCAGCCTGATATTTTGTGCTCTTTTGCCATGCTTGTTTGAACATGTTATGATGTGAACTAGCCATAGCTCAGTGCTCATCTTTTGTCGAGCATCATGTGTAGATCACTGCCATGTGCTTTGTTGTTACGTTTGGGTGCAGTAGCTTAATTAATTGTTGCTTGCTAAGTGGCATCATGCTGTTAATGGCAGATTTGCGCCATTCTTGTTTTGCTTGCCATTTGCAAACCGTGCATCCGTTTCCGGTGATCTTTATATCGATTTCAACCGAAATCATCTCTTCTTTCCAGTGGCATACTTGGTTTGCCAAGTTGATGCCGGGTTCATCATTTACCTTTCGGAGCGCACATAAGCATTGCATATCACATCATGCATATCATGTCATGTTTTGCATCATGTTGATTGTGCATTGCACCGTGATTTATTGTGGTTCCTTTGTTTGTGTTGTTGCTTTGGGTAGAGTCGGGAGACGAGTACGTGAACGAGGAACCTGTTGAGAACGCTTACGAGGATCAAGCTTTCGACAACTCGAGAACATTGCGAGCAAGATGACCATACCCTCGAAATCACTTCTATCTTTGCTATGCTAGTTGCTCGCTCTTTTGCTATGCCTATGCTGCGATGCCTACCACTTGCTATATCATGCCACCCATATTGCCATGTCAGCCCCTAACCATCCTTTCCTAGCAAACCGTTGATTGGCTATGTTACCGCTTTGCTCAGCCCTCTTATAGCGTTGCTAGTTGCGGTGAAGCTGAAGTTTGTTCCTTGTTGGAACATGGAGATGTTGTTCCTTGTTGGAACATGTTTAATTGTTGGGATATCACAATATATATCTGCTATAATTAATACATCTATATACTTGGTAAAGGGTGGAAGGCTCGGCCTTATGCACAGTGTTTTGTTCCACTCTTGCCACCCTAGTTTCCGTCATACCGGTGTTATGTTCCTTGATTTCGCGTTCCTTACGGTTGGGTGATTTATGGGACCCGCTTGACAGTTCGCTTTGAATAAGACTCGTCCAAAGAAGGCCCAACTTTGGTTTTACCATTTGCCACCTAAGCCTTTTCCCCGGGTTTCGCGAGCCCGAGGGTCATCTTTATTTTAACCCCCCCGGACCAGTGCTCCTTCGAGTGCTGGCCCGAACTAGAGCCCTGTGCAGCGCCCCCTCAAGGCAACTTGAGGTCTGGTTTTAGTTGTATGGACTGCTCATCCGGATGTGCCCTGAGAACGAGATATGTGCAGCTCCTATCGGGATTTGTCGGCACAATCGGGCGGCTTTGCTGGTCTTGTTTTATTGCTGTCGAAATGTCTTGTAGTCCGGGACTCCGAGATTGATCGGGTCTTCCCGGTAGAAGGAATATCCTTCGTTGACCGTGAGAGCTTATAATGGGCTAAGTTGGGACACCCCTGCAGGGTAATATCTTTCGAAAGCCGTGCCCGCGGTTATGAAGCAGATGGGAATTTGTTAATGTCCGGTTGTAGAAAACCCAAAGTTGACCTCAAATAAAATACACATCAACCGCGTGTGTAACCGTGATGGTCTCTTCTCGGCGGAGTTCGGGAAGTGAACACGGTGTTGGAGTTATGTCTGACGTAAGTAGTTCAGGATCACTTCTTGATCGCTATTAGTTTCACGACCGTGCTTTGGTTCTCTTCTCGCTCTCTTTTGTGATGTAGCCACCATATATGCTAGTCGCTTGCTGCAGCTCCACTTTACTACTCTGTCCTTCCTATAAGCTTAAATAGTCTTGATCTCGCGGGTGTGAGATTGCTGAGTCCCGTGACTCACAGATACTTCAAAACAGTTGCAGGTTCCGATGAGGCGGTCAGGTGACTCAACCGAGCTCAAGTGGGAGTTCGACGAGGAACGTGGTCGTTACTATGTGTCTTTTCCCGATGATCAGATAGTGGTGCCCAGTTGGGACGATTCGGGATCTGTGTAGCATTTGGGGTATCTTCTTTTATTTTGGTTCCGTGAGTCGGACCTTGAGTGTACTCTGAATGATGGATGTTTATTTATGTATTGTGTGAAGTGGCTAATCGTAAGCCAACTATGTATCTCTTTCCCTTGTTTATTACATGGGTTGTGTGAAGATTACCTCACTTGCGACATTGCTTTCAATGCGGTTATGCCTCTAAGTCGTGCCTCGACACGTGGGAGATATAGCCGCATCGGGGGCGTGACAACGTGGAGGAGGTTGAAGAGCAGCCGGATGCAGTTATCGATAAGTTTTTGGTTAAGTCATTTACCGTAATTGTTCTTTTCGATACTGGTGCATCGCATTCATACATTTCAAGGGGATTCGTGGATAAGTATAAGTTGCCCACTAAAGTACTTAGGACACATATGTTAGTAAGCTCACCATGAGCGGAGTATATGGCAAGTCAAGGATGTTTTCAGATGCCATTGACAATTGGAAGCCATGATTTCCCCTTAGACCTGATAATTTTGGAGTCACAAGGATTGGATGTGATACTAGGAATGGATTGGCTATTGATGTATGGGGGAAACATTGATTGCGCCAGTAAGTCGATTTTACTCACCACCCCGGAGGGATAAAGGATCAAGTATGTATCCAGGCATGCGCCAAGGAGGACCCAAGTAAATTCTCTTACAGGAGTTGTTCAGGAGGAAGTGCCTATAGTGAAGGATTACCCACATGTATTTCCAGAGGAGCTACCAGGAATGCCGCCGGATTGAGACATCGAGTTTTTTATAGAGCTGTTGCCAGACACCGGACCGATATCGAAGAGACCATACCGGATGCCCGCAAATGATCTAGAGGAGATTAAGAAGCGGATTAAGGAGTTATTGGAGAAAGGGTACATTCGACAAAGTTCATCACCATGGGGAGCCCAGTGCTCTTGGTTGAGAAGAAGGATGGATCGTTAAGGATGGTTGTTGATTATCGTGTGTTGAACGAAGTGACGATCAAGAACAAGTACCCACTGCCGATGATCAATGATTTGTTTGACCAGCTGCAAGGAGCTAAAGTGTTTTCGAAGATCGATCTGCGGTCCGGATATCACCGGCTGAAGATTAGGGAAAGGGATATACCTAAGACAGCTTTTACCACAAGGTATGGGCTATATGAGTATATGGTTATGTCATTTGGATTGACTAACGCCCCTGCCTATTTCATGAGTATGATGAACAAGGTGTTCATGGAATTCTTGGATAAGTTTGTTGTGGTGTTCATTGATGATATCTTGGTATACTCGAAGAATGAAGAGGAACACAAGGAACATTTGCGCTTAGTTCTCGAGAAGCTCAGGGAACATCAGTTATATGCCAAGTTTAGCAAATGTGAGTTTTGGTTGAAGGAAGTTGGATTTCTTGGACATGTTATATCAGGAGAAGGTATAGCAGTGGATCCTACCAAGGTTCAGTCAGTCACTGAGTGGTTGGCACCCACCTCAGTTGGAGAGATCCGCGGTTTTTTGGGACTCGCGGGATACTATTGGAGATTTATTGAGAATTTTTCCAAGATCGCAAAGCCTATGACGGCGTTGTTGAAGAAAGATACTAAGTTCCATTGGACTGAAGAATGCGAAGCAAGTTTCCAAGAGTTGAAGAAATGTTTGACTACAGCCCTAGTGTTGATTCTGCCGGATATACGCAAGGATTTCCAAGTGTATTGCTGTTGAAATATGCCCTAGAGGCAATAATAAATTAGTTATTATTATTATATTTCCTTGTTCATGATAATCGTTTATTATCCATGATATAATTGTATTGATAGGAAACTCAGATACATGTGCGAGTACATAGACAACACCATGTCCCTAGTAAGCCTCTAGTTGACTAGCTCGTTGATCAATAGATGGTTACGGTTTCCTGACCATGGACATTGGATGTCATTGATAACGGGATCACATCATTAGGAGAATGATGTGATGGACAAGACCCAATCCTAAGCCTAGCACAAAGATCGTGTAGTTCGTATGCTAAAGCTTTTCTAATGTCAAGTATCATTTCCTTAGACCATGAGATTGTGCAACTCCCGGATACCGTAGGAATGCTTTGGGTGTACCAAACGTCACAACGTAACTGGGTGGCTATAAAGGTGCACTACGGGTATGTCCGAAAGTGTCTGTTGGGTTGGCACGAATCAAGACTGGGATTTGTCACTCCGTGTGACGGAGAGGTATCTCTGGGCCCACTTGGTAGGACATCATCATAATGTGCACAATGTGACCAAGGAGTTGATTACGGGATGATGTGTTACGGAACGAGTAAAGAGACTTGCCGGTAACGAGATTGAACAAGGTATCGGGATACCGACGATCGAATCTCGGGCAAGTACAATACCGCTAGACAAAGGGAATTGTATACGGGATTGATCGAATCCTCGACATCATGGTTCATCCGATGAGATCATCGTGGAACATGTGGGAACCAACATGGGTATCCAGATCCCGCTGTTGGTTATTGACCGGAGAACGTCTCGGTCATGTCTGCATGGTTCTCGAACCCGTAGGGTCTACACACTTAAGGTTCGATGACGCTAGGGTTATAGGGAAAGTATGTACACGGTTACCGAATGTTGTTCGGAGTCCCGGATGAGATCCCGCACGTCACGAGGAGTTCCGGAATGGTCCGGAGGTAAAGAATAATATATAGGAAGTGAGGTTTTGGCCACCGGAAGTGTTTCGGGGGTCACCGGTAATGTACCGGGACCACCGGAAGGGTTCCGGGGGTCCACCGGGAGGGGCCACCAGCCCCGGAGGCTTGCATGGGCCTAGTGTGGAAAGCGACCAGCCCCAGAATGGGCTGGTGCGCCCCACCAAGGCCCAAGGCGCAGCTAGGAGGGAGGGAAACCCTAGGCGCAGATGGGCCTAAAGGCCCACCCTAGGCGCGCCTCTCTCCCCTCTTGGCTGCCCCCTCCAAGTCCCATATAGGGCTGCCGCACCCCTAGGGTGGGAACCCTAGATGGGGGCGCAGCCACCTCCCCTCCTCCTATAAATAGTGGGGGTTTTGGGGCTGCCATACACATGAGAACCTCTCCCTCTTGGCGCAGCCCTACCCCTTTCCCTTCTCGTCTCTCGTAGTGCTTGGCGAAGCCCTGCTGGAGTACCGCGCTCCTCCACCACAACCACGCCGTTGTGCTGCTGCTGGACGGAGTCTTCCCCAACCTCTCTGTCGGTGTCAAAACCGGCGGATCTCGGGTAGGGGGTCCCGAACTGTGCGTCTAAGCGGATGGTAACAGGAGACAAGGGACACAATGTTTTTACCCAGGTTCGGGCCCTCTCGATGGAGGTAATACCCTACTCCTGCTTGATTAACATTGATCATATGGGTAGTACAAGAGTAGATCTACCACGAGATCAAGGAGGCTAAACCCTAGAAGCTAGCCTATGGTATGATTGTTGTATATGAGATTGTCTATCGACTAGCCTGGCCTCGGTTTATATAATGCACCAGAGACCTAGGATAACAAGAGTCCTAGCTGAATACGCCGGTGGGGGAGGAGTCTTTGTCTTGATCGCCAAGTCTTGTGGAATCTTCCTTGTATGCGGCAACTGTCCGGACTGGCCCATGAGTATACGACCATGGGGATCCTCGGCCTAATCCAACTGATCGGGAGACGACGTGGTGAGTACCCCCTAGTCCAGGACACCATCAGTAGCCCCCTGAACCGGTCTTGAAGTTGGGGACGCTCCTCGATTCTTCCAAACTGTTCTTCATCTTCGGTCGTCGGTCTTGAAAACTGGTTCAACAAATCTTCTCATCTTCGATCTTGAGGATCGCCGAAATGCATTCGACGAGTTTACACGTCGGGTATCCGAGCCCCTTTAAGTTTACGGCCTTTATCAATGCCTTGTTATTTTTATGCTACACCTCGGGTTTGAAGTTATTCCCGGGAGGCAGTGTCCTCTTGCGTCCGAGCTCTAACGCCGGACTACATTCGAGGTATCTTTTGCAGCTGAGCACCAACGCCGGACTGCTTCCCAGCTCTATCGCCGGACTATGTATCCGAGCTCCAATGCCGGACGGTATCCGAGCTCCAACGCCGGACTATGTATCCGAGCTCCAACGCCGGACTGTATCCGAGGTGTCGTAAATCACCTTGGTTCAAAGAAGTTTGAAGGGGTTTAGCCGAGCTTAATGCCGGAAATGCCCTCTATGGAGCCAGCCACTAGCGTCCGAGCTTTATGCCGGACTGCTTCCGAGGTGGTGCACCACCCCGAATGTGGGCTGATTTTTGTCAATATTTTTGGTTGGTGCAATTTATTCTCTGCCGAGATACATAGCCAGTAGCCCTCAAGGTGGGTATCGGTCTAAAACCCGAGATGCACATGAAGGATGACATAAGACCGCTGATCCTCAGAGAGCTGAGACTCAAAGTTGATTTGCAAAATCGGTCCGAGGATCAAGTCCTAGCTCGCAGAATACTTTGGGACACAAAAGCGGCGTGCTCAGTCCTCAAGACTCGGGTTGGGTGCGGCCGACCAACCCGAGGATCAAAATCTCCTCGAAGCTGCATTGCACTTAAAATTTTCTGCATAGAACAGCAATGCAAGAGCCCCGAGACGCTGGTCGGTGGCAACACCAGATCGGGGATTGATGTGCCCTTTAATATTTGTAAATAATAAGCCCAAGCCCAAGAGCCCCGAGCCTTAATGCGGCACGGGTGGCAATTAAGGATCGATATCCATAGTAAAATCACAAATTATGTGTAATGACTCAATGTATCCAAGTACTTTATGTCATTAAATCTCGGATCCACATTGTACAAAACTTTGTTGACCGACCATCGGTTTCCACCTCCTCGGCCAGTAGTTGAGGAGTGTTTGTCCTACTTTATAAAGCCTTTATGAGGGCAAAGATTTACGACAAACTAGGCAATCTGGCCATACGGTTTTATAAACAAAGGTACATAGAGAGATATGTTATATTACTGTTTAACAGAAGAAATGTCTTCCAAAGAAAATAGTTCCGCTATCGGTTCCTTTCTTTGGGTTGTCATGCTAAGCATGATCATGAAACCTCAGCTCCAATGTAAGAGCAAAATATTGGGGATTTAGTTTGGGAGGCCAGTTACTAGCCCCCGGTAGTGTTCGGCGACAGTCGAGGTCAAGCCGGAAATACTTCAGCCAATTTTATGAAAGGACCGTCATTTAATATAGTAATCGGATCGCTGACCAGTTTACACCTATTGTGACAGTCAGGCCGGCTTTCTCCACGAGGTGCTTGACCATGCGAGCTGGAAGCACAATCGCAGTGGTTCTCCTTTGCACACCTAGCCGAACAAAGCGGAACGTAGGAGGCAAGCGGAGCCGGGCAACCCAACTATTGACCAAGACACAATTCAAACTGATGCGTATATAGCAATATCCGAGAATGTTTTGCGAATCTCTAAAGGTGTCGGCGTTGCATTGCGAGACTTGTGCTAAAACACACAAATAGTTTAAAAGAGCCAAAAGCTTGAAGACCAAAAACGCGGTAAAAACATGACGTCCAACAAGATCAAGTGTTCGTGCCAATCCAAAATGGACTTTAGAAAAAAAGTGCTTCCTGTGCTTTAACATGACACATCCTATCTCAAGACTTCAAGCGGGTCATCCTACGGCTTCAGTCTCCCATCTCGAAGGCGGAGTACTTCTCATTAGGCTAGTTTAGAAAACTAAACTCTTGCGGTTTTGAGAGAGAAATTAGGCTCCCCGACTAGTGACCGCACACTCGTGTCAAGAAAAGGAGTGATAAATAATAAACACTCTGCAACGACGAAGAAGAAAAACACTTAGTATAAAACGGCTCAAATAAACATAAGAGCCCCCAAGTGACTTGGGTAAAAGTTGACTATATAATGTAAGGTGACATGTAAAATGCCTTCTAGCCGGATTGTAGATCGTTTGTCGTAGCGGACCTTTTCGCTTCAACCTCTGGACCCAATAGTCCGGAGTGTGTCCGAATACCCTCGCGGTTATAAAAACCGGGGCATGCGTGGAGACCAGGCGTAGGGGTCATTAGTGCTTTATCGGACAAGTGCCCAACTAGTTATGTTATATTAGATGGTTAGTAAGAAACATCTTCCGGGGAGAATAGTTCCGTTAGGGGTTCCTTTCTCAGGAGGCATGCCCTAAAGTGCATGTCGGACTGCGAAAAGAGCAGAAAAACATCCGGGGCAGGCAAATGAATAGGTAAGAAATCATCTTTTAGTTCACCGACCGAGTATTCCCTTAAGAATGCTAGCTTTCGGCTTCACCCGGTCGAGGTACACATCCGGCTGACCCGCAAGTAATAATCGCAGAGGTGCTCCTTTACTACCTAGCCGAACAATCGGGAACGTGAGGGTAAGCACAGGAGCCGAGCAACCCAGCTTGGCCAAAACTTAAGTCATATCGATGCATATAATGGTGAATAAAAGGTACATGCGGAAGTGTGACACATGTGTTGGGCATAAAGCCCGTATTAATAAGCTTCTATTAAAGAAGCCCCCAGGTATAATGAGCGCGGGTAGCGCGTCAAGTGTGTGCGAACAAAGTTTGGACAAGGAAAATTTTTACACGCAACTTTTTCCAAAAAAGTATAATGCTTGGTCGAGCCGAACACAAGTTAAAAATTTAAAACTTTAAGCATGAAGGCAACTTAGCTGGTTAATGTGTTCGGTATTGACGACGCTGTCCGAGCTTGATGCGGGACAAGGTTCCATCCCCCAAGCCGGTCCCGAGGTGGCGGAGCAAAGAGCTCGGCCCTCCGAAGTGGTGACATAGCACGGTCAATGCAGGACGGCAGAGTGATGCCGAAGTCCCCGACATGGGGTAATGAAATGTTGACGAAGCCCCCCGTCCAGCCGAGGTGACGTCAAAGGATATAGTCCGGCTGGATCATTTTCCTGTGCACAAAAAATAGTGCAAACCAGAGATAATAGTAATAATGATGATTAAAAAAAGTGTTGCATAATAAATAATTTATGCAAAGTGAGTAATAAAAGAAATATGGCCTGGCGCCGAAGTCGATGTCGATGCAGGTCGTCGACGTAATGCAATAAAGGCGTGGCAAAGCACGGATTCACAGTCGGTCCGAGTTAGGATGCGGCGTTAGCGGACTATGTACGAAACCGACCGAACCATCATGCGACCGTCGATAATGCGCCACCATTTGATAGACCTGTGTACATATGATGGACAAACCAGAGTAATAATTCCTTGGGAAAAATTAACCCAAACAAGCAAAAGAAATACTAGGATTAATAACACCGGTTTATTTGTTGTAGCAATCCAAGTAACGTGATTCCCAAAATTGGGACTCGATCCGCGCACCCATTGCCTGGTCGGCTAGTGACTTGAAGTGTCCGGAGTAGGTTGATGAAGAGACGGCGAAGCCCCGGTCCAGCCGAGATGTCGAAGTAGGTCGGCGTGATGGACACCAACTTGAAGAAGCAATAATGCGGCCCCGCCGATGCAGGTCGTGGCGTGGTCGATGCCGCTTGATGAAGCGACCGTGCGGCGATGCCGGTATGCCCGCTCCGTCTAATCCGTGGGGCGGCGATGTTGGTGATGATTTATCCTTCGCAATGCCGGACTCTTGTTCGTCTTGCCGAGATGATGATCCGAAGAAGTTGAGCTCGGCTCAACAAAGTGACGACGTGTCTAGCGCAGGTCGGCAACCATGGAGCAATATTGCCGGACTGGTTTGACACTAGCATGATGTTGAAGATTATGTTCAAAAGATCTTAAAGTTAGTGGGATGTGTTCGGAAACAAAACACAATACCCCATACAAAACTTCCTTCAAAAAGAATGTCCGAAATCCCGTTCATAAAAAAGACGAACTCGGGTCGGATTCGTTTTCGCGCAGAAAACAGATCCGGAAAGTGATGCACTAATCGAAAGGTTCCCGGAGTTTGGACGGTCGGATCAAGCTGAAATTTTGAGGGGTGGTAGATATAGGAATTCTGCAGCCGATCAACGGTTGGATCTTCCAAAGGAAGTCCGAGCTAGAATCTGGACACCACGCCCTAAACTTGTCCGGATTCTCGTCCAGATTCAATGCGGCTCCGATATATCGGAGATTGCCAGAGATTCCTCCATCGGAACTCGACGAAATTTTCCAGGGTTGTTGTAGAGTCAATTCCGCACAATTCCACCGAAGCAATCATTAAAACGATGCTTGACGAGGCGGTGGCGGCGGACATAAGTCCGCTGTCCAGAAAAATAGTACGATCGCCCGAGGGCAATGTTGACGTTGAGCCCCCGGGCTCCCTGGATGATTCCTCGATGATCTTGATAGAGATCGGAGTTGATGTTGATGAAGGCCCTCATCCGAACATGACAATCGGAGGTAGGGCGCAGCCCTTGGTCGAACCAAGGTGACCAGTTGAGCTGGTGACGAAGATGCCGAAGTCGCAGTTGATCTGCAGGCGAGCCATCGACCTTTTGCCGAACACACAGCGAAACTCTCAATGAAAGCACCAATGTCGGTGTCAAAACCGGCGGATCTCGGTTAGGGGGCCCAAACTATGCGTCTAGGCGGATGGTAACAGGAGACGAGGGACACGATGTTTTTACCCAGGTTCGGGCCCTCTCGATGGAGGTAATACCCTACTCCTGCTTGATTAATATTGATGATATGGGTAGTACAAGAGTAGATCTACCACGAGATCAAGGAGGCTAAACCCTAGAAGCTAGCCTATGGTATGATTGTTGTATATGAGATTGTCTATCGACTAGCCTGGCCTCGGTTTATATAATACACCAGAGACCTAGGATAACAAGAGTCCTAGCCGAATACGCCGGTGGGGGAGGAGTCTTTGTCTTGATCGCCAAGTCTTGTGGAATCTTCCTTGTATGCGGCAACTGTCCGGACTGGCCCATGAGTATACGGCCATGGGGATCCTCGGCCCAATCTAACTGATCGGGAGACGACGTGGTGAGTACCCCCTAGTCCAGGACACCGTCACTCTCCCTCTCTCCTTGCTGGATCAAGGCATGGGAGACGTCACCGGGCTGCACGTGTGTTGAACGCGGAGGTGCCGTCCGTTCGGCACTAGGATCTCCGGTGATTTGGATCACGACGATTACGACTCCTTCAACCCTGTTCTCTTGAACGCTTCCGCTTAGCGATCTACAAGGGTATGTAGATGCACTCTCCTTCCCCTCGTTGCTAGTCTCTCCATAGATAGATCTTGGTGACTCGTAGGAAAATTTTGAATTTCTGCTACGTTCCCCAACAGTGGCATCATGAGCCAGGTCTATGCGTAGTTTCTATGCACGAGTAGAACACAAGTTGTTGTGGGCGTTGATTTTGTTCAATATGCTACCGTTACTAGTCCAATCTTGTTTCGACAAAGATTGTGGGATGAAGTGGCGGACCGACCCTTACGTACACTTACGTGAGACAGGTTCCACCGATCGACATGCACTTGTTGCATAAGGTGGCTAGCGGGTGCCGAGTCTCTCCCACTTTAGTCGGATCGGATTTGATGAAAAGGGTCCTTATGAAGGGTAAATAGCAATTGGCATATCACGTTGTGGCTTTTGCGTAGGTAAGAAACGTTCTTGCTAGAAACCCATAGCAGCCACGTAAAACATGCAAACAACAATTAGAGGACGTCTAACTTGTTTTTGCAGGGTATGCTATGTGATGTGATATGGCCAAAATAATGTGATGAATGATATGTGATGTATGATATTGATCATGTTCTTGTAATAGGAATCACGACTTGCATGTCGATGAGTATGACAACCGGCAGGAGCCATAGGAGTTGTCTTAATTTATTGTATGACCTGCGTGTCATTGAACAACGCCATGTAATTACTTTACTTTATTGCTAACCGTTAGCCATAGTAGTAGAAGTAATAGTTGGCGAGACAACTTCATGGAGACACGATGATGGAGATCATGATGATGGAGACCATGGTGTCATGCCGGTGACGATGATGATCATGGAGCCCCGAAGATGGAGATCAAAAGGAGCAAAATGATATTGGCCATATCATGTCACTATATTGATTGCATGTGATGTTTATCATGTTTATACATCTTATTTGCTTAGAACGACGGTAGTAAATAAGATGATCCCTCATAATAATTTCAAGAAAGTGTTCCCCCTAACTGTGCACCATTGCGAAAGTTCGTTGTTTCGAAGCACCACGTGATGATCGGGTGTGATAGATTCTAACGTTCACATACAACGGGTGTAAGCCATATTTACACACACGAAACACTTAGGTTAACTTGACGAGCCTAGCATGTACAGACATGGCCTCGGAACACAAGAGACCGAAAGTTTGAACATGAGTCGTATAGTGGATACGATCAACATGAAGATGTTCACCGATGATGACTAGTCCGTCTCACGTGATGATCGGACATGGCCTAGTTGACTCGGATCATGTAATCACTTAGATGACTAGAGGGATGTCTATCTGAGTGGGAGTTCATTAAATGAACTTAATTATCCTGAACATAGTCAAAAACCCTTTGCAAATTATGTCATAGCTCGTGCTTTAGTTCTACTATTTTAGATATGTTCCTAGAGAAAATATAGTTGAAGGTTGACAGTAGCAATTATGCGGGCAGTAGAAGGCTTATGTCCTTAATGCACCGCTCGGTGTGCTGGACCTCGAACGTGGTCTGTGGATGTTGCGAACATCTGACATACATGTTTTGATGACTACATGATAGTTCGATAATGTTAAATGGTTTAGAATTGAGGCACCAAAGACATTTTTGAAACATCGCGGAACATATGAGATGTTTCGAGGGCTGAAATTGGGATTTCAGGCTCGTGCCCACGTCAAGAGGTATAAGACCTCCGATGATTTTTCTTAGCCTACAAACACAGGGAGAAGATCTCAATCCTTGAGCTTGTACTCAGATTGTCTGGGTACAACAATCACTTGAATCGAGTGGGAGCTAATCTTCCAGATGAGATAGTGATGTTTCTCCAAAGTCATTGCCACCAAGCTACTAGAGCTTCGTGATGAACTATAACATATCAGGGATAGATATGATGATCCTTGAAATATTCGCGAGGTTTGACACCGCGAAAGTAGAAATCAAGAAGGAGCATCAATTGTTGATGGTTAGTGAAACCACTAGTTTCAAGAAGGGCAAGGGCAAGAAGGGATACTTCATGAAACGGCAAATCGGCTGCTGCTCTAGTGAAGAAACCCAAGGTTGAACCCAAACCCGAGACTAAGTGCTACGTAATAAGGGGAACAGATCAACGGAGCAGAATTACCCTAGATACTTGGTAGATGAGAAGGCTGGCAAGGTCGATAGAAGTATATTGGATATACATTATGTTAATGTGTACTTTACTAGTACTCCTAGTAGCACCAGAGTATTAGATACCGGTTCGGTTGCTAAGTGTTAGTAACTCGAAATAAAAGCTACGGAATAAACGGAGACTATCTAAAGGTGAGCTGACGATATGTGTTGGAAGTGTTTCCAAGGTTGATGTGATCAAGCATCGCACGCTCCCTCTACCATCGAGATTGGTGTTAAACCTAAATAATTGTTATTTGGTGTTTGCATTGAGCATAGACATGATTGGATCATGGTTATCGCAATATGGTTATTCATATAAGGAGAATAATGGTTACTCTGTTTATTTGAATAATACCTTCAATGGTCTTGCACCTAAAATAAATGGTTTATTGAATCTCGATCGTAGTGATACACATGTTCATGCCAAAAGATATAAGATAGTAATGATAGTACCACATACTTGTGGCACTGCCACTTGAGTCATATTGTTATAAAACGCATGAAGAAGCTCCATGTTGATGGATCTTTGGACTCACTCGTTTTTGAAAAGATTGAGACATGCGAACCATGTCTATTGGTGTATACGCATGAAGAAACCCCATGCAAATGGATCGTTTGGACTCACTTGATTTTAAATCACTTGAGACATGCAAATCATACCACATGGGCAAGATGACTGAAAAGCCTCGGTTTCAGTAAGATGGAACAAGAAAGCAACTTGTTGGAAGTAATACATTTTGATGTGTGCAGTCTAATGAGTGTTGAGGCACGCAGAGGATATCGTTATGTTCTTACTTCACAGATGATTTGAGTATATTCTGAGTATGTTTACTTGATGAAACACAAATCTGAATTATTGAAAGCTTCAAGTAATTTCAGAGTGAAGTTGAAGATCGTGGTGACAATAGGATAAAATGTCTATGATATGATCATAGAGATGAATATCTGAGTTACTAGTTTGGCACACAATTAAGACATTGTGGAAATTGTTTCACAACTAATACCGCCTGGAACACCATAGTGTGATGGTGTGTCCGAACATCATAACTGCACCCTATTGGATATGATGCATACCATGATATCTCTTATCGAATTACTACTATCGTTTATGGGCTAGGCATTAGAGACAACCGCACTCACTTTAAATAGGGCACCACATAACTCCGTTGAGACGACACCGTATGAACTATGGTTTGGAGAAACCTAAGCTGTCATTCCTTAAAAGTTTGGGGCTGCGACGCTTATGTGAAAAGTTTTAGCCTGATAAGACCGAACCCAAAGCGGATAAATGCATCTTCATAGGAGACCCAAAACAGTTGGCTATACCTCCTGTCTCAGTTCCGGAAGCAAAAGGGATTGTTTCTAGAATCGGGTCCTTTCTCGAGGAAAAGTTTCTCTCGAAAGAATTGAGTGGGAGGATGGTGGAGACTTGATGAGGTTATTGAACCATCACTTCAACCAGTATGTAGCGAGGCACGGGAAGTTGTTCTGTGGCACCTACATCAATTGAAGTGGAAGTTGATGATGGTGATCATGAAACTTCGGATCAAGTCACTACCGAACCTCGTAGGTGATAATGATGCGTACTACTTCAGAGTGGTACAGTAATCATGTCTTGAAGGTCATGTTGCTAGACAACAATGAACCTACGAGCTATGGAGAAGCGATGGTGGGCCCGGATTCCGAAAAATGGCTCGAGGCCATAAAATCCGAGAGAGGATCCATGTATGAAAACAAAGTGTAGACTTTGGAAGAACTGCTTGATGGTCGTAAGGCTATTGGGTACAGATGGATTTTAAAAGGAAGACAAACAATGATGGTAAGTATCACCATTAAGAAAGCTCGACTTGTCGTTAAGATGTTTTCCAACAAGATTCAAGGAGTTGACTACGGTGAGGCTTTCTCACTCATAGCGATGCTAAGAGTCTGTTGGAATTGGATTAGCAGTTACTGCATTATTTATGAAATCTTGCAGATAGGATGTCAAAACATTGTTTCCTCGACAATATTCTTGAGGAAAGGTTGTATGTGATACAACCAGAAAGGTTTTGACAATCCTGAAAGACGCTAACAAGTATGCAAAGCTTCAGCAATCCTTCTAAGGACTGGAGTAAGCATCTCAGAGTTGGAATGTACGCTTTGATGAGATGATCAAAGATTTTGGGTTTATACAAAGTTTATGAGAAACTTGTATTTCCAAAGAAGTGAGTGGGAGCACTATAGAATTTCTGATGAGTATATGTTGTTGACATATTGTTGATCAGAAATGATGTAGAATTTCTGGAAAGCATATAGGGTTATTTGAAAAGTGTTCTTCAATAGAAAACCTGGATTAAGCTGCTTGAACATTGAGCATCAAGATCTATGAGGATAGATAAAAAACCGCTAAATGGTACTTTCAAATGAGCACATACCTTGACATGATCTTGAAGGTGTTCAAGATGGATCAGTCAAAGAAGGAGTTCTTGCCTGAGTTGTAAGGTATGAAGTTAAGAGTTAAAGCTCGACCACGGCAGAAGAGAGAGAAAGGACGAAGGTCGTCCCCTATGCTTCAGACGTAGGCTCTATAGTATGCTATGCTGTCAAGGGGTACAAGAATGATCCAGGAATGGATCATTGGACAGCGGTCAAAATTGTCCTTGGAGTAAATAAGGACATGTTTCTCGATTATGGAGGTGATAAAGAGTTCGGCGTAAAGGGTTACGTCGATGCAAGCTTTAACACCTATCTGAATGACTCTGAGTAGAAAACCGGATGCGTATAGTGGAGCAACCATTTGGAATAGCTCCAAGTGGAGCGTGGAAGCAACATTTACAATATGACCTAGAGATTTGCGAAGTACATACGGATCTGAATGTTGCAGATCCGTTGACTAAAACCTCTCTCACAAGCAAAACATGATCAAACCCCAGAACTCATTGAGTCTTAATCACATGATGATGTGAACTAGTAAACTCTTTGGATGTTGGTCACATGGCGATGTGACATGTGAGTGTTAATCACATGGCGATGTGAACTAGATTATTGACTCTAGTGCAAGTGGGAGACTGTTGGAAATATGCCCTAGAGGCAATAATAAATTAGTTATTATTATTATATTTCCTTGTTCATGATAATCGTTTATTATCCATGCTATAATTGTATTGATAGGAAACTCAGATACATGTGTGGGTACATAGACAACACCATGTCCCTAGTAAGCCTCTAGTTGACTAGCTCGTTGATCAATAGATGGTTACGGTTTCGACCATGGACATTGGATGTCATTGATAACGGGATCACATCATTAGGAGAATGATGTGATGGACAAGACCCAATCCTAAGCCTAGCACAAAGATCGTCTAGTTCAGTATGCTAAAGCTTTTCTAATGTCAAGTATCATTTCCTTAGACCATGAGATTGTGCAACTCCGGATACCGTAGGAATGCGTTGGGTGTACCAAACGTCCACAACGAACTGGGTGGCTATAAAGGTGCACTACGGGTATCTCCGAAAGTGTCATTGGGTTGGCATGAATCAAGAGGATTTGTCACTCCGTGTGACGGAGAGGTATCTCTGGGCCCACTCGATAGGACATCATCATAATGTGCACAATGTGACCAAGGAGTTGATCACGGGATGATGTGTTACAGAACGAGTAAAGAGACTTGCCGGTAACAAGATTGAACAAGGTATCAGGATACCGACGATCGAATCTCGGGCAAGTACAATACCGCTAGACAAAGGGAATTGTATACAGGATTGATCGAATCCTCGACATCATGGTTCATCCGATGAGATCATCGTGGAACATGTTGGAACCAACATGGGTATCCAGATCCCGCTGTTGGTTATTGACCGGAGAACGTCTCGGTCATGTTCAGATGGTTCCCGAACCCGTAGGGTCTACACACTTAAGGTTCGATGACGCTAGGGTTATAGGGAAAGTATATGCTTGTTACCGAATGTTGTTCGAAGTCCCGGATGAGATCCCGGATGTCACGAGGAGTTCCGGAATGGTCCGGAGGTAAAGAATAATATATAGGAAGTGAGGTTTTGGCCACGGAAGTGTTTCCGGGTCACTGTAATGTCTGGGACCACGGAAGGGTTCCGGGTCCACCGGAGGGGCCACCAGCCACGGAGGCTTGCATGGGCCTAGTGTGGAAAGGACCAGCCCTGAATGGGCTGGTGCACCTCCCACCAAGGCCCAAGGCGCAGCTAGGAGGGGAGAGGGGAAACCCTAGGCGCAGATGGGCCTAAAGGCCCACCCTAGGGCCCGCCCCCTCTCTCCCCCTCTTGGCCGCCCCCTCCAAGTCCCATCTAGGGCTGCCGCACCCCTAGGGTAGGAATCCTAGATGGGGGCGCAGCCACCTCCCCTCCTCCTATAAATAGTGGGGGTTTTGGGGCTGCCATACACATGACAACCTCTCCCTCTTGGCGCAGCCCTACCCCTTTCCCTTCTCATCTCTCGTAGTGCTTGGCGAAGCCCTGCTGGAGTACCGCGCTCCTCCACCAGCACCACGCCATTGTGCTACTGCTGGACGGAGTCTTCCCCAACCTCTCCCTCTCTCCTTGCTAGATCAAGGCATGGGAGACGTCACCGGGCTGCACGTGTGTTGAACGCGGAGGTGCCGTTCGTTCGGCACTAGGATCTCCGGTGATTTGGATCACGACGAGTACGACTCCTTCAACCCTGTTCTCTTGAACGCTTCCGCTTAGCGATCTACAAGGGTATGTAGATGCACTCTCCTTCCCCTCGTTGCTAGTCTCTCCATAGATAGATCTTGGTGACTCGTAGGAAAATTTTGAATTTCTGCTACATTCCCCAACAATTGCGACGCCTCTCGCTTAGGACTTGGAGGAGTACTTATGCAAGACGGAAGAGTTGTTTCGTATGCCTCACGACAACTTCGACATCATGAGTTGAATTATGCCACGCATGATTTGGAGTTAGCAGCTGTGGTGCATGCTCTCAAGACCTAGAGACATTATCTCATTGGAAACCGTTGTGATGTGTACACGGATCATAAGAGTTTGAAGTACATTTTCACTCAAAAGGAGCTGAACCTCAGGCAGAGTAGATGGTTGGAGCTCATAGAGGATTACGATATGAAACTGATCATCCAGGAAAGGCCAATGTCGTAGCAGACGCTTTGAGCCGGAGGAGTTATGTCAACACCCTCGTAAGCGGAGGATTGCCAAAGGAGTTAGCAGATGATCTCAGGGAGCTTCATTTGGAGATAGTCCCTAGAGATTTTGTTGCAGCATTGGATGTTCAATCAACATTATTGGGAAAGATTCGAGAAGCTCAGAAGGATGACAAAGAAATTGCCGAGATAAAGGAGAAGACGAGTGAAGGAAAAGCTAAAGGTTTTCGTGAGGATGAGCACGACACCTTGTGGTTCGAGGACCGTGTATATGTGCCCAATAATGAAGAGATCAGGAAGTTGATACTTCAGGAAGCTCATGACTCGCCATACTCGATATACCCCGGAAACACCAAGATGTATTTGGATTTGAAGGAACATTTCTAGTGGACTGGAATGAAGAAGGATATTGCCGAGTATGTAGCCATATGTGATGTATGTCAGAGAGTGAAGGCCGAACATCAGAAGCCAGCAGGATTACTGCAGCCTATGTTGATACCCGAATGGAAGTGGGACAGGCTTGGCATGGATTTCATCACCGGATTACCCAGGACCCGATCGGGATATGATTCTATCTGGGTAGTAGTAGATCGTCTGACCAAAGTAGCTCACTTTATCCCAGTGAAGACCACCTATACAAGTGCGACGTTGGCCAAGATGTATATGACCAGGATCATATGTCTACACGGAGTTCCGAGGACCATCGTATCAGATAGAGGAACACAGTTTACTTCAAAGTTTTGGCACCAGCTGCACCAGACTTTGGGTACCAGGCTAGAGTTCAGTACAGCCTTTCATCCACAGACAGATGGACTGACTGAGAGAGTCAATCAGATTCTGGAGGACATGCTGAGAGCTTGTGCACTAGATTATGGATCTAGTTGGGATGACAACTTGCCCTACGCGGAATTCTCGTACAACAATAGCTACCAGGCCAGTTTGAAAATGGCACCGTTTGAAACCTTGTATGGAAGAAGATGCCGAACACCGTTGATGTGGGATGAAGTTGGAGACCGTCAGTTGTTTGGGCCGGATTTGATTAAAGAGTTGGAAGAGAAGGTTAAGCTGATTCGAGATAGACTGAAGGTAGCTCAGTCTAGACAGAAGAGCTATGCAGACTCAAAACGCAAGGGGGTAGTCTATGAAATCGGAGACAGAGAATATCTCCGTGTGTCACCACTGCGAGGAGTTAAACGTTTCGGAGTTAAGGGAAAGTTAGCCCCGAGATTTGTAGGACCATACCGAGTTTTGGAACATATGGGAGAGGTTGCCTACAAGTTGGAGTTACCCAAAGGATTGTCAGGAGTTCATGGTGTGTTTCATGTTTCCCAGTTAAAGAAGTGCCATGCAGAGATGGCTGAAATTCCTCTAAGAGACGCAGTGCCCCTGGAAGCAATTCAGTTGGATAGTGATTTGATCTATGAGGAGAAACATGTCAGAATTCTCGAGTTTGCCGGCCGAGTTACTCGCAGCAAGGTTATCAAGTTTTGCAAAGTTCAGTGGAGCCACCATACCGAGGATGAAGCCACCTGGGAACGAGAGGATGATCTACGCAGAGACCACCCACACCTATTTTCTAGCCAACCCGAATCTCAAGGATGAGATTCATCTTAAGGGGGTAGGTTTTTAACATCCCAAATTTTCAATTTGGATTGTTATACATAGGTCATTCATGCATAGCATATTTTATCGCATTTTGTTTCGCGATCCTCAAAATCTAAAGCAACTCAAGGACCCACGGAGAGAGTTGGTGATTTCACGTTCTTCATATTTGAATTTTATCAAATATCGAAACAAGGATCATTTTTGTTTTATTATTTTTCTCTCCAAAAATATTTCATATTAAAATATATGACAGGAGATAATATGACTTCTCCAAAATAAATGGAATATTGGAGGGAAAATATTAAAATAAAATAAATAAATTTTATTTGGAGTTTATTGCTATTTTATTTGAATTAGGAAAAAATATGTGTTTTCCAAAATTGCATTAGAGGCCCAAATAAATGTTCACTTTGTCCGCAAATATTATTAGAGGACCGTGAAAATTTATTTCAGGATTTTTGGACTCCGTTTAGTATTTCTTTTATTTGTTTTTCCGCGTCAGGATTTATTAAAAAAAAGTGAACCGACCTAACCGGGCCGTGTCCGACCGGGACTCCTGGCCCGGCTGGCTTTATAAGCCGAGGCCCGCGACCCCCCTGAGGCCCAAGTCGCGTCGCCGCCTGCCCTAACCCTAGTGCTGCCGCCGCATCGATCGCCGCCACCTCGCCTCGCCGCCGACCCGCCGCGCCGCCGCCATCCCGCCAACCCGCCGGACCTGACCCCGCCGCCGAGGTAGTAACCGCCGCCGCCGCCGGTTTTCGTGAGAAGAACCGTTCATTTTTTTTGAAACCCTAGACCAGTTTTTTTTTATTTTCGATTTTGTTCGGTTTTTCTTCGGTTTATTTAAATAGTGGACGTTTGTCCATACATTTGTTTTAATGAACGTCGTTCATCCGTTAGCCGCAGACAGCGAACATTCGTTCGTTAGCCTGTTCGTCAGTTTTCTTTTTCGAGGGTTTTTCCATGATTATTTTCGATCGCGATTTCTTCCCTAATCTTCGACCTAGTATAACTTTTCGCTCATTTGTCAAATCAGGTGAAACAAGCGCCTAGATCTTCGTCTCGAAGTCCTCTTTCTGTTTAACCAACTTGAACAAGATTTAGGTGCTGTAAAATTTGACTTTAGTCCAGATTAGTAAACGGATCTTGTTTCTTTCGTGGTTTGAGTTGCGTTGCTCCGTTTTATTTGATTCTTTTTGCATACCGAAGTTCTTTAGTTGAACTTTCTGGTTAGATCTTCTTATTTAAGTTTTACCCGTGCATCTTTGCTTGAGTGCTTATATGCTATTGTTTGTTTGCGATAGAATTCCCGGAGTGCGAAGCGTGCTACTACGAGTCACTAGGTTTTGTAGATCGTGAGCAAGGCAAGTAACACTTTGATCATACCCCTTTCATACCCAGTTTTTATGCATTAGTTCAACCCTCACACATTGCATGAGTAGGATCTCTAAACATGTGGGTATTTGGGAAGTAGATGATGAGGTAGAACCTATTGCCATGTTTATTGTCAAACCCCTGGGAGTTACTTATACGATATGCTTATATTGCCATGCTATGCTCGTAGACGTGGATTGGGGTTGAGTGAATCCATGACAGATGTGAGTTGTTAATTAATGGTTCAACTTAAGGTGGCAACTTTAATACACATCTGGGTGGATTGCTTGTGGGCACTGGAGAATCCCAAGGTTGTCCTAGGATATCCCGAGTACCCGTGTGATCATCCTACGGTCCGCCACCCAGGCTCAAAGGGATCATAAGATTATTCATGCTAGAAACTTCCGTGTGCAGCCACAAGCCATTATGGGCTCTGGCATATTTGAGTATGTTGCGTGACCTCTTTTAGTGGTAGGCTAGCAGATGTAGAGGGAAAGTAGGTGTAACTGTCTACCCAGAGTCAAGAGTTAATGCTTCTTAAATACTGTGTCTCGGTCATCCGTTTCTCAAACACCATGTAGTGCGAGAAATCAAACGGAGGAGATCGAGTCTTGTGGGGAAAAGTGCGCAAACCTCTGCAGAGTGTATAAACTGATCATGGTTAGCCTTGTCCCCGGTTATGGACATCTTGAGTATCTGGTACTTGAATTATTGGTTTGATCTCATCACTCTAAATTAATTTGTTGGGTTGAGAATGACTACTTTAATTGGGATTGAGTTGGAGGAACCTTCTCAATGATGTTTCAACCACCATGATAGTTAAATAAAATTTATTCCTTTGTTGTAGGGAAAAATTGGCTTTTCACAAAACAATATAACCTTAGAGCCTCCACCAGCCATATATGCATGTAGTGATAGCATTTATCTGTTCATTGCTCTACTGTGTTATATTGCGAGCATATTCCATGTGCTGACCCGTTTTCAGGCTGCAACGTATCATGTTGCAGACTTTTCAGACGAGTTGTAAGGTGTGCTAGGTCGTTTTTCATGAACTCAGCTATGCCGTTGGAGTTGATGGACTCACTTTATCCTCCAAGCCTTCCGTTGTTATCTTATTTAGATGGTCTTAAACCATATTTATTGTAATAAGTTCTCTTTTGAGACATTCGATGTAATAAGTGTGTGATTGCTACTCTGTTCTAAATCCATTCGAGTACTGTGTGTGTCAGCATTACCGATCCAGGGATGACACTAAAGCACAGAGACTTGACCGTCTGAGGTCGGGCCGCTACAAGATGGTATCAGAGCACATGCTGAATGTAGGACACGACCACTAAGATGAGCCATAGGTCGTTCTTCTCTACTCATTTCTGACTCCTCTCCATTTTCTACTCTTTAGGATGACGAACTCAAGGAACAAGTTTGCACAACCGGATGAAGACACACCTTTTGGGAGACACTTGAAGGAAGTCTCTAGGTACCTGAACATCGGAATACCAAGCTTCATCGGAACCTACACCGCCACTTTACCAGGGAGCGTTGGATGATCCAAGTTCAAGTTCCAGGAAGGACATTCACTCCAGTCACTGAGCCCATAGAGTTTTCCTTTGATGCCCCAACCTGGAGTCTAGGTAAGAGCATGGCAGCCCACATCGCCATGGGACGCATCAGCGAGGTTTATCACAAGGATCTTAAGGACACCATCTACCAGATATGTGGGTGCCGAGACGAGCAATGGGAGATGATGAGCACAAGGAAGGACAAATCCATTGAGCTTTCATCCAGGAGTAAAACCAACACATCCGACGCCAGGAGAACCAAATGTGCGCAGGCATGATAGATTTGAAGAAGGCGATGACCAGGATCACAGAGCTAGAATAGGAACTCAAGTCTACACGTGATGGATATGAGGAGGAAATGACGATAATCGTGGAGAAGAATGACGACCTGACAAGGAAGCTAGGAGTTTTTATGGGAGACCCCGCGCCAGGAGGAGAAGACGACGAACCTAAGGAAATTCGTTCCGAAGACTACATCATCATCAACGATAACGACTCCGACCCTGATGGTAGTGGTGATGATTATGAATATGGAGCTGGAGCAGATATCATGGAGTCTTCCACCGATCAATATTTCTAGATCACCACCATATGATTAGTAGTATTTCCCCATGTACATAGTAGTAGTCCGAGCACTTTTGTAATGATAGTTTTAGATCGATTGTTGATACATCTCCAATGTATCTATAATTTTTTATTGTTCCATGCTATATTATATTCTGTTTTGGACATTATTGGGCTTTATTATAAACTTTTATATTATTTTTGGGACTAACCTATTAACCGGAGGTCCAGCCCAGAATTGCCGATTTTGCCTATTTCAGAGTTTCGCAGAAAAAGAATATCAAACGGAGTCCAAACGGAATGAAACCTTCAGGAACGTGATTTTCGAAACAAACGTGATCCAGAGAACTTGGACCCTATGTCAAGACATCAACCAGGAGGGAACAAGGTAGGGGGTGCGCCCTCCACCCTCGTGGGCCCCACGTTGCTCCACCGATGTACTTCTTCCTCCTATATATACCTCACGCACTTCAAACTACGGACACGGAGCCAAAACCTAATTCCACCGCCGCAACCTTCAGACTTGAGATCCCATCTTGGGGCCTTTTAGGAGCTCACGAGGGGGCATCGATCAAGGAGGGCTTCTACATCAACACCATAGACTCTCCGATGATGTGTGAGTAGTTTACTTCAGACCTTCGGGTCCATAGTTATTAGCTAGATCGCTTCTTCTCTCTTTTTGGATCTCAATACAATGTTCTCCCCCTCTCTTGTGGAGATCTATTCAATGTAATCTTCTTTTGCGGTGTGTTTGTTGAGACCGATGAATTGTGGGTTTATGATCAAGTTTATCTATGAACAATATTTGAAACTTCTCTGAATTCTTTTATGTATGATTGGTTATCTTTGCAAGTCTCTTCAAATTATCAGTTTGGTTTGGCCTACTAGACTGATCTTTCTTGCAATGGGAGAAGTGCTTAGCTTTGGGTTCAATCTTATGTGTCCTTTCCCGGTGTGATGAGGGGCAGCAAGGCACGTATTGTATTGTTGCCATCGAGGATAACAAGATGGGGTTTATATCATATTGCATGAGTTTATCCCTCTACATCACGTCATCTTGCTTAAAGCGTTACTCTGTTCTTATGAACTTAATACTCTAGATGCATGCTGGATAGCGGTCGATGTGTGGAGTAATAGTAGTAGATGCAGGCAGGAGTCGGTCTACTTGTCTCGGACATGATGCCTATATACATGATCATACCTAGATATTCTCATAACTATGCTCAATTCCGTCAATTGCTCAACCGTAATTTGTTCACCCACCGTAATACTTATGCTCTCGAGAGAAGCCTCTAGTGAAACTTATGGCCCCCGGGTCTATTTTCTATCATATTAATCTTCCAAAACTTAGCTATTTTTATTACCTTTTATTTTACTTTGCATCTTTATCATAAAAATACCAAAAATATTATCCTATCATGTCTATCAGATCTCACACTCGTAAGTGACTGTGAAGGGATTGACAACCCCTTTATTTCGTTGGTTGCGAGGATTTATTTGTTTGTGTAGGTGCGAGGGACTCGTGCATGGCCTCATACTGGATTGATACCTTGGTTCTCAAAAACTGAGGGAAGTACTTACGCTACTTTGATGCATCACCCTTTCCTCTTCAAGGGAAAACCAACGCAGTGCTCAAGAGTTAGCAAGAAGGATTTATGGCGCAGTTGCCGGGGAGTCTACGCAAAAGTCAACATACCAAGTACCCATCACAAACCCTTATCTCCCGCATTACATTATTTGCCATTTGCCTCTTGTTTTCCTCACCCCCACTTCACCCTTGCCGTTTTATTCGCCCTCTCTTTTCCATTCGCCTCTTTTTCGCTTGCTTGGTCATTATGGCTAGTCCTCTATCTTCTCCGTTGTCTCCCGGGAATGAAGTTCTAAATTTTAAGCAAATGGAGGGAGAAAATCTAAAAGACGCTTGGTATAGAATTTGCAATGCTCAAAATAGATCTACCAGGAAGCAATCTACTTCCGTTCTTCTCCGCAATTTTTATGTAGGCGCTACTCCTTGGTACAGATATATCCTTGATACCATTATCGGAGGGAATTTCTTGGGTAGCCATACTTTTGATTCTTATAATGCTATGATAGATTTGTTTGGCTCACCACCTCTTTTGGTTAATGGAACTATGTTAACTTTGGAGCACATAATGCAAAGACTTGAAATTATTGAAAATAAAGTTGCTAACGTAGAGTTAATCGAAAATTTGGATAAAAAGATCCACAACCAAATTACCCAATATGGATCTAAAGTAGGAGTCAGTTTGAAAAATATTAAGGAGAAGGAACCCATAGTTAATGAAAGAATAGATCAAGATTCCACTAGAATCGATAAACTTGAGGGTATCATTACCAACTAGGGATCCGCTTTTTCTTCCGTAGAGAATACTCCAAGTCCTCCAACTAAAATTGCCAAGCTTATGTATGTTCCTAAAAATAAGGGTGAATCCTCTAGTAAGGAAACTGCGGATCTCAAATCTATAAGTATTCATCCCAATCTTTTTGCTATCATTAAGGAACCATTTGCTACAAATGAATTTTTTGATGTTGTTCCTAGAAGTTTGATGATTAATAAAAATAAAGAAACTTCTAAGGGTGATAGATGTCTCATTAAAGAATTGCCTACCAAAGATGGCAATACCTAGATCTATCCTTGCTTTTACGCCTAGCTAGGGGCGTTAAACGATAGCGCTTGTTGGGAGGCAACCAAATTTTATTTTTAGTTTTTTGCTTTTTGCTTCTGTTTAGGAATAAATCTTTGATCTAGCCTCTGGTTAGATGTGTTTTTATGTTTTAGTAAGTGTTTGTGCCAAGTTAAACCTATAGGATCTTCTTGGATGATAGTTATTTGATCTTGCTGAAATTTGCAGAAACTTTCTGTTCACGAAAATAATTGATAAAAATCACCAGAACGTGATAAAATTTTGATTCCAATTTCTGCTGATCAATAAACAAATTTTCTACGTCTTCCTATTTTGGCTGAATTTTTGGAGTTCCAAAAGTTTGCGTTAGTTACAGATTACTACAGACTGTTCTGTTTTTGAAAGATTCTGTTTTTTGTGTTGTTTGCTTATTTTGATGAATCTATGGCTAATAAAATAGTTTATAAACCATAGAGAAGTTGGAATACAATATGTTTAACACCAATACAAATAAAGAATGAGTTCATTACAGTACCTTAAAGTGGTGTTTTGTTTTCTTTCGCTAACGGAGCTCACGAGATTTTCTGTTAAGTTTTGTGTTGTGAAGTTTTCAAGTTTTGGGTAAAAGATTTGATGGATTGTGGAACAAGGAGTGGCAAGAGCCTAAGCTTGGGGATTCCCATGGCACCCCAAGATAATCTAATGACACCAAAAAGCCAAAGCTTGGGGATGCCCCGGAAGGCATCCCCTCTTTCGTCTACTTCCATCGGTAACTTTACTTGGAGCTATATTTTTATTCACCACATGATATGTGTTTTTCTGGGAGCTTCTTGTATGATTTGAGTCTTTGCTTTTTATTTTACCACAATCATATTTGCTGGACACACCTTTTGAGAGATACACACATGATTCGGAATTTATTAGAATACTCATGCGCTTCACTTAAATCTTTTGAGCTATATAGTTTTTGCTCTAGTGCTTCACTTATATCTTTTAGAGCACAGTGGTGGTTTTGTTTTATAGAAACTATTATTATCTCATGCTTCACTTATATTATTTTGAGAGTCTTAAACAGCATGGTAATTTCCTTAAATAATCCTAATATGCTAGGTATTCAAGACTAGTAAAAAACTTTCTTATGAGTGTGCTGAATACTAAGAGAAGTTTGATGCTTGATGATTGTTTTGAGATATGGAGGTAGTGATATTAAAGTTGTGCTAGTTGAGTAGTTGTGAATTTGAGAAATACTTGTGTTGAAGTTTGCAAGTCCCGTAGCATGAATGTATGGTAAACGTTATGTAACAAATTTGAAACATGAGGTGTTCTTTGATTGTCCTCTTTATGAGTGGCGGTCGGGGACGAGCGATGGTCTTTTCCTACCAATCTATCCCCCTAGGAGCATGCGCGTAGTGCTTGGTTTTTGATGACTTGTAGATTTTTGCAATAAGTATGTGAGTTCTTTATGACTAATGTTGAGTCCATGGATTATATGCACTCTTACCCTTCCATCATTGCTAGCCTCTTCGGTACTGTGCATTGCCCTTTCTCACATTGAGAGTTGGTGCAAACTTCGCCGGTGCATCCAAACCCTGTGATATGATATGTTCTTTCACACATAAACCTCCTTATATCTTCCTCAAAACAGCCACCATACCTACCTATTATGGCATTTCCATAGCCATTCCGAGATATATTGCCATGCAACTTTCCACCGTTCCGTTTATTATCACACGCTCATCATTGTCATATTGCTTTGCATGATCATGTAGTTGACATCATATTTGTGGCAAAGACACCGTTCATAATTTTTCATACATGTCACTCTTGATTCATTGTTATCCCGGTATACCGCCGGAGGCATTCATATAGAGTCATACTTTGTTCTAGTATCGAGTTGTAATCATTGAGTTGTAAATAAATAGAAGTGTGATGATCATCATTCATAGAGCATTGTCCCAAAAAAAGAGAGAGAAAGGCCAGAAAAAAGAAGGCCCAAAAAAAGAAAAAAAGGGACAATGCTACTATCCTTTTTTCCACACTTGTTCTTCAAAGTAGCACCATGATCTTCATGATAGAAAGTCTCTTGTTTTGTCACTTTCATATACTAGTGGGAATTTTTCATTATAGAACTTAGCTTGTATATTCCAACAATGGGCTTCCTCAAATGCCCTAGGTCTTCGTGAGCAAGCAAGTTGGATGCACACCCACTTAGTTTATTTTATTGAGCTTTCATGCATTTATAGCTCTAGTGCATCCGTTGCATGGCAATCCCTACTCCTTGCATTAACATCAATCGATGGGCATCTCCATAGCTCATTGATTAGCCTCGTTGATGTGAGACTTTCTCTTTTTTGTCTTCTCCACATAACCCCCATCATTATATTCTATTCCACCCATAGTGCTATATCCATGGCTCACGCTCATGTATTGCGTGAAGGTTGAAAAAAGTTTGAGATTACTAAAGTATGAAACAATTGCTTGGCTTGTGATACGTCCAATTTGCATCATGCTTTTATATCGATATTTATCGCATTATGGGATGTTATTTCACGTTATATCACAATACTTATGGCTATTGTCTCCTATTTTACAAGGTTTACATGAAGAGGGAGAATGCCGGCAGCTGGAATTCTGGGCTGGAAAAGGAGCAAATATTGAAGGCCTATTCTGCGCAACTCCAAAAGTCCTGAAACTCCACGGAATACCTTAAAATAAATAAAGAAAAATTGTCGCTAAAGATGAAGGCCGGGGCCCACACCGCTCACGAGGGTGGGGGCGCCCGGGCGCGCCCTACCTCGTGGCCCCCGGTGGCTCTCCGATGCCCATCTTCTCCTATATGAGCTCTTTCGATGAGAAAAAATCATAAGCAACCTTTCGGGACGAGACTCATGCCACGAGGCGGAACCTGGCGGAACCAATCTAGGGCTCCGCAGAGCTGTTCGCGGGGACACTTCCCCGGAGGGGGGAAATCATCGCCATCATCATCACCAGTGCTCCTCTCATTGGGAGAGGGCAATCTCCATCAACATCTTCACCAGCACCATCTCATCTCCAAACCCTAGTTCATCTCTTGTATCCAATTCTTGTCTCCAAGTCCGAGATTGGTGCTAGTAGGTTGCTAGTAGTGTTGATTACTCCTTGTAGTTGATGCTAGTTGGTTTACTTGGTGGAAGATCATATGTTCAGGTCCTTTATGCATATTATTACCCCTCTGATTATGAACATGAATATGCTTTGTGAGTAGTTACGTTTGTTCCTGAGGACAAGGGAGAAGTCTTGCTATTAGTAGTCATGTGAATTTGGTATTCGTTTGATATTTTGATGAGATGTATGTTGTCTAACCTCTAGTGGTGTTATGTGAACGTCGACTACATAACACTTCACAATTATTTGGGCCTAGAGGAAGGAATTGGGAAGTAATAAGTAGATGATGGGTTGCTAGAGTGACAGAAGCTTAAACCCTAGTTTATGCGTTGCTTCATAAGGGGCTGATTTGGATCCATATGTTTCATGCTATGGTTAGGTTTACCTTAATACTTTTGTTGTAGTTGCGGATGCTTGCAATAGAGGTTAATCATAAGTGGGATGCTTGTTCAAGTAAGAACAGCACCCAAGCACCGGTCCACCCACATATCAAATTATCAAAGTACCAAACGCGAATCATATGAACGTGATGAAAACTAGCTTGACGATATTCCCATGTGTCCTCGGGAGCGCTTTTCCTATTATAAGAGTTTGTTCCGGCTTGTCCTTTGCTACAAAAAGGATTGGGCCACCTTGCTGCACCTTATTTACTTTTGTTACTTGTTGCTCGTTACAATTTACCTTATCACAAAACTATCTGTTACCACTTGTTTCAGTACTAGCAGAGAATACCTTGCTGAAAACCGCTTATCATTTCCTTCTGCTCCTCGTTGGGTTCGACACTCTTACTTATCGAAATGACTACGATAGATCCCCTATACTTGTGGGTCATCAAGACTCTTTTCTGGCGCCGTTGCCGGGGAGTGAAGCGCCTTTGGTAGGTGGAACTTGGTAAGGAAAATTTTATTTAGTGTGCTGAAATTTTCTGTCACTTGTTACTATGGAAAGTAATTGTCTGAGGGGCTTGTTCGGGGTATCTTCACCCCATCCAGTAGAGCAAAGAGTTGCTCCTCAACCTACTCAACCTACTGAACCTATTGAAAATGAAACTCCTTTTGAATTTCCTTCGGGTATGATGGAAAAACTGCTAGCTAATCCTTTTACAGGAGATGGAACAAAGCATCCTGACAAACATCTACGCTATGTGGATGATATTTGTGGACTATTTAAGCTTGCAGGTATACCTGATGATTTTGTTAAGAAGAAGGCTTTCCCTTTATCTTTGGAGGGAGACACATTGACATGGTATAGGCTATGTGATGATACGAGATCATGGAACTATAAAAGATTGAAATTGGAATTTCATCAAAAGTATTACCCTATGCATCTTGTTCATCGTGATCGCAATTATATATATAATTTTTGGCCTCGCGAAGGAGAAAGCATCGCTCAAGCTTGGGGGAGGCTTAAATCAATGTTATATTCATGCCCCAATCATGAGCTCTCGAGAGGAATAATTATTCAAAGTTTTTATGCTCGGCTTTCTGATAACAATCGCACCATGCTCGATACTTCTTGTGTTGGCTCTTTTATGATGAAGACTATTGAATTCAGATGGAATTTATTGGATAGAATTAAACGCAACTCTGAAGATTGGGACCTCGACGAAGGTAAGAAGTCAGGTATGACACCTAAGTTTGATTGTGTTAAATCTTTTATGGATACCGATATTCTCTGTAAGTTTAGCACTAAATATGGACTTGACTCGGAGATAGTAGCTTCTTTCTGTGAATCTTTTGCTACTTATGTTGATCTCCCTAAGGAGAAGTGGTTTAAATATCATCCTACCATAGAAGTAAAAGTAGATGCACCTATTAAAGTTGAAGAAAAGACTATCACTTATAATGATCCTATTGTTCCCACCTCTTATGTTGAGAAACCACCTTTCCCTGTTAGAGTAAAGGATCATGCTAAAGCTTCAACTGTTGTTCGTAAAAGAAATACTAGAACTTATACACCTCCTGAGCAAGTCAAAGTAGAACCTAATATTGCTATTGTTAAAGATCTCTTGTCGATAATATTGATGGGCATGTCATTCAATTCTCTCGTGAAACTGCTAGAATTGCTAAACCTCGTGATAGAGATAAACATAGACCTGTGGTAGGCGTGCTCGTTATTTCTGTTAAAATAGGAGATCATTGTTATCATGGCTTATGTGATATGGGTGCTAGTGCTAGTGTTATACCCATTGACTTATATAAAGAAATTATGCATGATATCGCACTGCTGAGTTAGAAGATATTGATGTTACAATTAAACTTGCCAATAGAGATAGTATATCCGCAATGGGAATTGTTAGAGATGTTGAAGTCTTGTGTGGGAAAACCAAATATCCCGCTGATTTTCTTGTTCTTGGTTCTCCACAAGATAGCTTTTGCCCCATTATATTTGGTAGACCCTTCTTGAATATCGTTAGTGCTAAGATAGATCTGAAAAGAATGTTGTTACTATTGGCTTGGATGATATGGTTCATAAGTTTAATTTCTCTAAATTTAGTAAACAACATCGTGAGGAAGAATTTCCTAGTAAGGATGAAATCATTGGTCTTGCTTCTATTGCTGTGCCTCCTAGTGATCCTTTGGAACACTATTTGCTAGACCATGAAAATGAGATGTTCATGAATGAAAGAAGGGAAATAGATGAAGTATTCTTTAAACAGGAACCTATTCTGCAACATAATTTTCATGTTGAAATCCTAGGGGGTACTCCTCCACCCAAGGGTGATCCCGTGTTTGAGCTTAAACCGTTGCCTGATAATCTTAAATATGCTTATCTTGATGAAAAGAAAATATATCCTGTTACTATTAGTGCTAACCATTCAGAGCATGAAGAAGAAAGATTATTGAAAACTCTGAAGAAGCACCGTGCAGCTATTGGATATACTCTCGATTATCTTAAGGGCATTAGCCCCACTCTATGTCAACATAAAATAAATTTGGAAGCGGACGCCAAACCAGTTCGTGATCCTCAACGATGTTTGAATCCTAAAATGAAAGAAGTGGTAAGAAAAGAAATACTTAAGCTCCTGGAGGCAGGTATAATTTATCTCGTTGCTGATAGTCAGTGGGTAAGTCCTGTCCATTGTGTCCCTAAGAAGGGAGGTATTACTGTTGTCCCTAATGATAAAGATGAATTGATTCCGCAAAGAATTATCACAGGTTATAGGATGGTAATTTATTTCCGCAAATTAAATAAAGCTACTAAGAAAGATCATTACCCCTTACCTTTTATTGATCAAATGCTAGAAATATTATGCAAACATACACATTATTGCTTTCTAGATGGTTATTCTGGTTTCTCTCAAATACCTGTATCGGCTAAAGATCAATCAAAGACTACTTTTACATGCCCTTTTGGTACTTTTGCTTATAGACGTATGCCTTTTGGTTTATGTAATGCATGCTACCTTTCAAAGATGCATGATGGCTATATTCTCTGACTTTTGTGAAAAGATTTGTGAGGTTTTCATGGACGACTTTTCCGTCTATGGTTCCTCTTTTGACGATTGCTTGAGCAATCTTGATAGAGTTTTGCAGAGATGTGAAGAAACTAATCTTGTCATGAATTGGGAAAAGTGCCACTTTATGGTTAATGAAGGTATTGTCTTGGGGCACAAAGTTTCGAAAGAGGTATTGAAGTTGATAAAGCCAAGGTTGATGCTATTGAAAGATGCCATGTCCAAAGGACATCAAAGGTATAAGAAGTTTCCTTGGTCATGCCGGATTTTATAGGAGGTTCATTAAGGACTTCTCAAAATTTCTCGGCCCTCGACTAATTTATTACAAATAGATGTACCATTTGTCTTTGATGATGATTGTGTAGAAGCATTTGAAATACTTAAGAAAGCATTAGTCTCTACACCTGTTGTTCAACCACCGATTGAATTTACCCTTTGAAATTATGTGTGATGCTAGGGATTATGTCAGAGGTGCTGTTCTAGGGCAAAGAGTTGATAAGAAATTAAATGTTATCCACTATGCTAGTAAGACTCTAGACAATGCTCAAAGAAATTATGCTACTACCGAAAAGGAACTTTGAGCAGTTGTATTTGCTTGTGATAAATTCAGACCCTATATTGTTGATTCTAAAGTAACTATTCACACTGATCATGCTGCTATTAAATATCTTATGGAAAAGAAAGATGCTAAACCTAGACTTATTAGATGGGTTCTCTTGCTGCAAGAATTTGATTTGTATACTGTTGATACAAAAGGAGCTGAGAACCCCGTTGCAGACAACTTATCTAGGTTAGAGAATGTTCTTTATGACCCACTACCTATTGATGATAGATTTCCTGATGAACAATTAAATGTCATAAGCACTTCTCATAGCACTCCATGGTATGTTGATTATGCTAATTATATTGTTGCTAAATTTATACCACCTAGCTTCACATACCAACAAAAGAAAAAGTTCTTTTATGATTTGAGACATTACTTTTGGGATGATCCACATCTTTATAAAGAAGGAGTAGATGGTGTTATTAGATGTTGTGTACCTGAGCATGAACAGGAACAGATCCTACGCAAGTGTCACTCCGAAGCTTATGGAGGACACCACGCTGGAGATAGATCTACACATAAGGTATTGCAATCTGGTTTTTATTGGCCTACTCTCTTCAAGGATGCCCGTAAGTTTGTTTTGTCTTGTGATGAATGTCAAAGAATTGGTAATATTAGTAGACGTCAAGAAATGCCTATGAATTATTCACTTGTTAATGAACCATTTGATGTTTGGGGCTTTGATTATATGGGACCTTTTCCTGCTTCTAATGGATATACACATATTTTAGTTGCTGTTGATTACGTTACTAAGTGGGTAGAAGCTATTCCAACTAGTAGTGCTGATAATAACACTTCTATTAAAATGCTTAAGGAAGTTATTTTTCCGAGGTTTGGAGTCCCTAGATATTTAATGACTGATGGTGGTTCACACTTTATTCATGGTGCTTTCCGTAAAATGCTGGCTAAATATGACGTTAATCATAGAATTGCATCTCCTTATCACCCACAGTCTAGTGGTCAAGTAGAATTGAGTAATAGAGACCTCAAATTAATTTTGCAAAAGACTGTTAATAGGTCTAGAAAGAATTGGTCCAAGAAACTTGATGATGCATTATGGGCCTATAGAACTGCATATAAGAATCCTATGGGTATGTCTCCGTATAAAATGGTTTATGGAAAAGCATGTCACTTACCTCTCGAACTAGAACATAAGGCATATTGGGCTATTAAAGAGCTCATCTATGATTTCAAACTTGCCGGTGAGAAGAGGTTATTTGATATTAGCTCACTTGATGAATGGAGAACCCAAGCTTATGAAAATGCCAAGTTATTTAAAGAAAAAGTTAAAAGATGGCATGACAAAAGGATACAAAAGCGTGAGTTTAATGTAGGTGATTATGTGTTGCTATACAACTATCGTTTAAGATTTTTTGCAAGAAAACTTCTCTCTAAATGGGAAGGTCCCTACGTTATCGAGGAGGTCTATCGTTCCGGTGCCATAAAAATCAACAACTTCGCAGCACAAACCAAGGTGGTGAACGGTCAAAGGATCAAACACTATATCTCGTAATCCCATAAATGTTGAAACTAATATTATTGAAACCGTAACCCGGAGGAATACATCAGGACACTTTCCGTAACGTTCGCACTCAAAAGGAATAGGTATGTTGTACGGTAAGTAAACCGACTCCAAAACAATTTTTAAGGCAATATTCCTCCGCTTTGGAATATTTAGAAAACAGAAAATAAGTGGCAGTCCGGGAAGGACACGAGGCCTTCACGAGGGTGGAGGCGCGCCTACCCCGGGCGCGCCCTACCTCGTGAGCACCTCGTGTGCCCTCCGGACTCCGTTTTCTTGCACGACACGATCTTGGTCGGTAAAATTCATTATATATTCTCCCAAGGTTTTGACTCGATCACGCAAATATCCCTGTCCTTGTTTCAAGCTATTTTTCTGACAGATCTAGATCAGCATGACGTCCCCAAGTGCTTCCAAGGACAAGTTCTTCGAGAAGGTGATCAACCCTTACCTCGCGGAGGTGTTGCGACACCCTCAAACCATTGAGATGCGTGATGGGTTGCTGCACATCCGCGATGTTGAGGGACCCAAGGGAACCGGAAGCGTGGAGGCAAGGCTCGAAGCAATGGGGCAACAAGTTTTCAAGTGCCAGGGGATGGTGGAGCGTGGAATTAACGCTAGCCACAAGATGCTCGTGGAGTTCACCAACAACTACGAGCCGGATGCTAAGAACACCGAGGATGCTATCTTCAAGCTACATGAGAAGATCGAGCACCTCCAAGCCCAAATCTATGATCTGCAAAACCAAAACTGTGAGTATGAATATAGATTCAAAAGGATGTGTTTGGCTGCAGATTTGAGGATTCCGGAGACTCGATCATCCTTCTATGATGGTGAGCCTATGCCATGGAAGGTGGACGACAAGCTTGCATCATCAACAACACCTCCACCGCCAACAACAAAGAAGGAGATATAATTACATGGGTATGGGCACTCCCCTTGGCAACTGCCAAGCTTGGGGGAGGTGCCCCGGTATCGTATCACCATCACAACTCCTATCTTTACCGTTTTTCTTAGTTCGATCCTATTAGTAGTATCTTGATTTAGTAGAATAAGTCATAGCATGATCTAGTTTTGAAGTTTTGCTTTATGATCCTTCTTTGTAATCGAGTCCGTGAGCTATATGATAAAGATTAGTGTTGAGTCAAGGGCTTGAGTATTTTGCCATGATCTTGGGTGATTAGAAGAAAAAGAATAAAAAGAATCAAAGAGTTCATATTGATCTTAGTGAAAGTAATGACTTCACATAGAAAGAGTATGATGATTAAAAGTTGTTGGGAGTTGACAAATATAGCTTTGGTCATCGTTGCAATTAATAGGAAGTAATAAGGAAAGAGAGGTTTCACATATAGATATATTATCATTGACATCTTTTATGATTGGGAGCACTCATTAAAATATGACATGCTAAAGAATTGATGTTGGACAAGGAAGACAACATAATGAGTTATGTTTTCTTACATCTGAAATAAAGTATGTTGCCATGGATCCTCTACCGTGTTGAGCTTGCCTTTCCCCTCATGTTAGCTAAATTCTCAGACCAAGTAGAAATACTACTTGTGCTTCCAAATACCCTTAAACCAGTTTTGCCATGAGAGTCCACCATATCTACCTATGGATTGAGTAAGATCCTTCAAGTAAGTTGTCATCGGTGCAAGCAATAAAAATTGCTCTCTAAATATGCATGACTTATTAATGCAGAGAAATAAGCTTTGTACTGAACTTGTTGTGGACTTAATAAAAGTGACGGACTGCATAATAAAGGTTCACATACAAGGCAATATAAAGTGACGTTCTTTTGCATTAAGATTTTGTGCATCCAACCTGTAACATCCCAAATTTTCAATTTGGCATGTTATACATAGGTCATCCATGCATATCATATTTTATTGCATTCTCGTTTGCCATCCTCGAAAATCCTAAGCAACTCAAGGACCCTCGGAGAGAGTTGGGGATTTTTCGATTTTCATATTTGAATTTTATCAAATAACGAAAGACGAGGATATTGGATTTTATTATTTTTCTCTCCGGAAAAATATTTCATCTTAAAATAAATAAATGAGGGGAGATAATATGACTTCTCCAAAATAATTGAAATATCGGAGGAAAAATGTTAAAATCATTATTTGGTTTTTATTTGATTTTATTTGGAATTTTAATTGCCCTAGAAAAATTAGCACGCTTTAAAAAGTTGCATTTTAGGGGCCAAGAAAAGTTCATCTAGTTCTAAATATTTTATTTAGACGGAGAAAACTTGTTTTGGAATTTTTAGATTTTTATTTATTTTTCTAGGATTTTTTTTATTTTCGGCGAAATGATTTTTTAAAAAAATAAATAAATATGGATCATACCGATCGGGCTAAAGGCCCACTGAGCCAGCCCGGGCGCTGCCGCCGCCTTCCCGTCGCCGCCGTGCGTGTGGCACGGACGCCGAGGGCGAGTCCGAGCCGGACTCCACCCCGGCGCCTTCCCAAGCCGCCCGCCCACCACGATAAATGCCGCTGCCCGCCGCCACACCACCACCCCGCCACCACCTGCCGCCGCCGAGCTCGAGCCGAGCCGCCCGAGCCTCGATCCGCCGTCGCCGCCGCCTCCGCGCCGTCGCCGCCCTCTCGCCGAGCCGCCGCCCGCCCGCCCTCGCCGAGCCACCGCCGCCTCTCGCCGACCCCGCCCCACCTCGAACTCCGCGAGCCGCCCGCCCGCACGGACGCGCCGCCAAGGTACCCGACCCGCCGCCGTTTTTTTAAAGAAAACCTTCGGTTTTTTATAAAACCCTAGATCGCTTTTTATAGATCGGTTTATTTCGTCGGTTTATTTACTTAGCTTAACGTCCGCTTGTCCGTTCGTTCTAACGTAACGCGCCACTGTTTAGTTTTCGTTAACGAACGCTCGCTCGCTTAGCGTTCGTCGCTGCTTATCGATTTATTTCGCGGTTATTACGATCGCGATTTCGATCCAATTTTCAAACCTGTTTGTCTTATCGCTCGCTTATCGGAATCAGCGATTCAAGCGCTGGAGTTTCATCTCAAACCCTCTTCCGAATAATCAACTTAAACCAGTTTTTATCCTTGTAAAATTTGACCCTAGTTCAGATTGGTAAACGGACCCTATTTCTTTCGCCGTTTGAGTTTTGTTGTTCCGTTTGGTTTGATCCTTTTTGCAAACCGGAGTTCTTAAGTTGAACTCTCTGGTCAACCTCTTTCATTTGAAGTTTCGTTTGTGCGAAGCGTGTGATAGAATTCCCGGAGTGCGAAGCGTGTTACTATGAGTCACTAGGATTCACGGATCGTCAGCAAGGCAAGTAACACTTGATCATATCTTTTCATACCCAGTTTTTATGCATTAGCTCAATCCTCAAACATTACATGATTAGGATGGCATTAATTTGTGGGTTGGGAAGTAGATGATGAGGTAGGAACCTATTGCCCTGTTACTTTCAAACCCTTGGGAGTTACTTCTACGTTATGCGTATATTGCCATGCTATGCTCGTAGACGTGGTTTGGGTTTGAGAGATGTTCACGACAGATGTGAGATTATTAATTAATGGTTTACTTTAAGGTGGCAACTTAAATACACATCTGGGTGGATTGAGGCACCTGGGGAACCCAGTGTTGTCTGTTCTTTTTTGAATCCCGGGTACCGTGTGATCTTCCTATGGACCGCCACCTGTGCTCAAAGGAATCGAGATTATTCATGCTAGAAACTTCCATGTGCAGCCACAAGCTATTATGGGCTCTAGCATAGTTGAGTAAGTTACGTGAAGCTCTCAAGAGGTAGGTCACAGGTAGTGGGTTTTATAGGTTTGGTATGATCTATCCGGAGTAGAGAGTTAATGTTTCAAAGATCGTGTCTCGGTCATCCGTCTCTCAAACACCATGCAAAGGCGAGAAACCAACGGAGGCGATCGAGTCTTGTGGGGAAAAGTGCAAACCTCTCGCAGAGTGTACAAACTAATCATGGTTAGCCGTGTCCCCGGTTATGGACAATCTCGAGTATCTAGTACTTGAGTATTCACATGTATCTCATCACTCTAAATTAATATTGCTGGGTTGTTAATCACTTTAATTGGGATTGAGTTGGGGTTATACCTTCTCAATGATGTTTCAACCACCATGATAGTTAAAGTAAAATTTATCCCTTTGATGTAGGGAAAATTGGCTTTTCAAAAACTGTAAACATAGAGCTTTCCACCAGCCATATATGCATGTAGTATAGCTTATTCTTTCATTACTCTATGTGTTACATTGCCAGATATTCCATGTGTCTGACCTGTTTCGGGCTGCAACGTATTATGTTGCAGACTTTTCGCACGAGGAGTAAGGATTGTAGGTCGCTGCCGTGCAGCTCGCTTATGCCGCTGGAGTTGATGGACTCACTTTATCTTCCAAGCCTTCCGCTGTTATCGCATTAGATGGCCTTAAGCCATATTATTGTATTAAGTTCTCTTTTGAGACATTCGATGTAATAAGTGTGTGATTGCTACTCGTTATAAATCCTTCGAGTAATCGTGTGTGTCAAAGATTACCGATCCAGGATGACACATGTACACGTAGACTTGACCATCTTAGGTCGGGTCGCTACAAGATGGTATCAGAGCACACGCTGAGTGTAGGACGCGACCACTAAGATAAAACCATAGGTCACTCCTCTCTACTCATTTCTAACCTCTCTCCATTTTTCCACTCTTTAGGATGACGGAGATGAAGTACAAGTTTTCCCAACCGGATGAAGACACACCTTTCGGACGCCACTTGAAGGAAGTCATTAGGTACCTGAATATTGGAATACCAAGCTTCACCGGGACGTACAACGCCACCTTACCGTAAGAAGAATGCTGGAAGATTCAAGCTCTAGTTCCGGAAGGACGCTTGCACCAAGCACTGAGCCCATAGTATGTGTTTTCAATGCACCAACATGGAGTTTAGGAAAGAGTATGGCAGCTCACATTACCATGGGACGATTGGAGAAGTCTACAACAAGGAGATTAAAGACACCATATACCAAATATGTGGGCGCCGAGACGAGCAATGGGAAGTAATTAGCACCAAGAAGGATAGATCCATTGCAGCTTACATCCAGGAGCTAAACCAGCACATTCGACGTCATGAGAACCAGATGTGCGCTGACATGCTGGATTTGAAGAAGGCGAAAACTAAGATCATCGAATTGGAGGAAGAACTCAAGTCTACACGCGATGGATATGAGGAAGAAATCAAGATACTACTGGAGAAGAACGACGACCTAGTCAAGAAGATTGGAGTTTTCATGGGAGGACCAGCACCCAAGGAAGAGGAGCAAGAAGAGGAAGAAGACCCCGCTTGTCCAGACAACTACATCATCATCGACGACACCGACTCAGATCCAAGTGATGATGACTATGAAGACGAAGCTGGAGCAGACATCATGGAGTCTTCCACTGATCAAAATTTCTAGATGACCACCAAATATTAGTAGTATTTCCCCCCATGTAACTAGTAGTAGTTGAGCACGTATGCGATAGTCCTAGATCGTTTTGTATGCCCTTGCTTGCTTGATTGAATGAATGTGTGTTTTGCCTCATGTGCATATTGTGACGCCCGGATAATCAAGCTACAGTAATCCCACGTTAACGATGCCACGTCACCACAGTTACTGTTGTTAATCTCGCGTTAGTTCAAAACCGATTCAAGTTGAAAATTTAAAATAAAAACAAACAACAAAAGTTTTCAAACAATAAAACAAAAATGTTCGGGTTGTGGCAAATATTCCATACTAAGTATTGCTGAAGGAACCACATCAGAAAGTATTTAAGTGCACTATATTAATTAAAACAGTAGCAAAAACGATTATTTAAATACCTTTTATAGTTAATAAAATTTCAAACTAAGCTATTTGGGGACTAGACTTTTGTGACTATGGACTTAAGTTGAGACACTAATTTAGATGCTAAGTGTATATTTTACTAAAACTAAAATAAAATGTAACTAAAATAAAACAGGAACGGATAAATAAAAAAACAGAAATGAAATGAAACAAAAAAAGGGCGAGGAGAGAAAAGGAGACCCCAGCTCCCCATGGGCCTCGGCCCATCCCACCTCAGCCGGCCAGCCCACCCGACTGGCCCAACCGCGCCTGCTTAACCTCCCCCCTTGGAACCCTAGGGCCCAACCGCACCTAAACCCCCCCCCCCCACTCCTCCCGATCCCCTCGGTCCACTCCTCCCACGATCCCGATCTGGATCGACCCGCCTCCCGACGCTGCAACGACGCTGCCCCATCGCCGACCCTCTCCCCGCCTCTCGTCTCGCTCGATCCCGAGTGGATCGGGAGGGAGCGGCTCACCACCCGACGCCGGCGGCGCAACACCACCGTCACGGCTGCCTCGACTGGCGACGCCACACCCGCGCCCTTGTCGCCGATGTCGACCACTGCCGCCAAGCCGACTCACCGGACCGCTCCCTCGTCGGACCTCTTCCTCTACGTCGCCTCCTCGTCCTCCTCCTCGAGCATGCTGTCGTTCCCCTGCACCGCAAGTGAGGCCTGACCTCTCCTCCTCTCTCCCCCGCTATCGCTTGAGCTCGCCGGAGCTCGTAACCGCCCTCCCCCTCGTTGCACGCACTCCACCGCGCCCGCACCACGTGCCCGCTCCGCCATCGTCAGGCGCTGGCTGCGCCGACCGGGCGCCGTTTTTCCCCGCAACCATGGTCACCTCGCCGACGGCAGTTTGCCGCAAACGCCGCGCCCGACCTCACCCTCCGCTGCCACCCCACGCACCCCTCGCCACCTTGCCTAGCACCACCGCCAGCCCTAGGCGCGCCAAGACTGGTGCCTTTGATGCCTCGCCGAGGCCATGACCTCCCCCCGCACCCGGTTCGCCTCCTGCTCGGACGCCACGTTCGCAGCGCCTGGCTCGTCGACCCGCCACCACCACACTTGGGCGCCGCTGCCTGCTGGCGCGCGCGCCGCGCCAGACGGGCTCTCGCCTCACCAGGCGGCCACGCCCACACACCGCGCCGTTAACCTGCTGGCCCTATGATATGTGGGGCCTCAAGGCCCCGTAACGCTTATAAAAAAAAGGGAAATAAAATATATATATATATAATAAAAATATAATTAAATAAATAATTAACTTAATTAATTTTGATTAATTAAACTAATCAAATAATTAAACTAATTAAACATTAGTGATCTAATTAACCTGGTTAGTTAATTAGCTAATTAATTAGTATGACAGTGGGGCCCACATCCTAATTAATACTAATTAGGTTAATTCAATTGTTTAATTAATATGTGTCACTGACCAGTGGGACCCACTAGTCAGGTTGACCAGTCAACCCCTGTTGACTGCTGATGCCAGCATGACATCATGCTGATGTCATGAATCCATTTTCGAATTAATTAAGTAATTAATTAAATTCAAGAAATTAATAAAATCTTTAGAAAATCATATCTTTTAATCCGTAACTCGGATTAAAATATTTTCAACATGAAAGTTGCTCAGAACGACGAGACGAATCCGGATACGCAGTCCGTTCGTCCGCCACACACCCCTAACCTATCGAACCCGCAACTTTCCCCCTCCGACTCCTCCGCTCAAAACACGAAACCCCGGGATATTTTCCGGATGTTTCTTAAACGGTACCACCTCATACCACGTTAGGGCACGCCTAGCATCGTTATTTGTCTTGTCATGCATCGATATGCATCTGTTTACATGGTATTCATTGTTTCTTCCCCTCTTCTCTCCGCTAGACTACGAGACCGAAGCTGCGCTGCGCCGGTTCGACTACGGAGTTGACGACCCTCTCTCTTGCCAGAGCAACCAGGCAAGCCCCCTTGATCACCAGATATCGCCTATTCTACGCTATACCGCTTGCATTAGAGTAGTGTAGCATGTTATCGCTTTCGCTAATCCTATATCGCTGCATAGCCTGTCCTTGTTGCCATCTTGTTGTTACCTTTACCGCAATCCTACATGCTTAGTATAGGATGCTAGTATTTCCATATGTGGCCCTACATTCTTGTCCGTCTGCTATGCTATACTATCGGGCAGTGATCACTCGGGAGGTGATCACGGGTATATACTATATACTTATACATGATACATGTGGAGACTAAAGTCGGGTCGGTGGTGGAGCACCATGAGTGGATCTTTGTGGCGGAGCGACAGGCAGGTTGAGACCGCCTAGAGAGAGGTGGGCTGGCCTGCTCGGCGTCCGTGGATACTTAACCCGCTTAACAAGATCTTGGTATTTGATCTGAGTTGGCTACGAGCCTATACGCACTAACCAACTACGTGGGAAAGATATGGGCACTCGGCGCCGTGGTATCACCGGCACTTCGTGACGCCAGCGATCGAGTGGCGACGCCGGATTGGAACGTAAGCTCGCACTTGTATTAAGGGGCTAGTTCGCTTTCGTCACAGACGCAACGCGCAGGTGTGCTATGGGCGATGGGCCCGCACCCTGCGGCGCTTAGGTTTAGACCGCGCGTCTGGCTGTCTATTGAGCCTAGGTGGGCTGCGACGTGTTGATCTTCCACGGCGGGCATGACCCAGAAAGTGTGTCCGCCAAATGGGATCAAGCGTGTTGGGTAAGTTGGTGCACCCTGCAGGAAGTTAATCTATTCAATAGCCGTGATCTTGATAACAGGACGACTTGGAGTTGTACCTTGACCTTATGACAACTAGAACCGGATACTTAATAAAACACACCTTCCAAGTGCGGATACAACCGGTGGTCGCCTCTCTCGTGGATATGAGGAGGGGATCACCGGTAGGATTATTGCTATGTGATGTTACTTGGAGGACTTCAACCTACCCTCTTCTACATTTGCAAGGCGAAGGTGACCGTAAGCGTAGTCTTCGATAAGACTAGCTGTCCCCTCTTATTCGGCATTCGCATTCAGTCCACCGATATGGCCCTTTACACATATATCCATGCATATGTAGTGTAGCTCCTTGTTTTGCAGTACTTTGGATGAGTACTCACGGTTGCATTGTTTCCCCTTTTCCCTATCTCTACTCGATTGTTGCAACCAGACGTTGGAGCCTGTGGAGCGACGCCACCGCCGATGACGACTACTACCCCGGAGGTGCCTACTACTACGCAGCAGCCCCCGGCGATTTACCACTGTGAGTAGCTTAGGAGGATCCTGGCAGGAGGTCCGCGCCTCTTCGATCTCAGATCCCAGTTTGTGCTAGCCATCTTATGGCACCTTGTTTAACTTATGTCCGTACTCAGATATTGTTGCTTCCACTGACTCGCCTATGATCGAGCACTTGTATTCGAGCCCTCGAGGCCCCCGGCTTGTTTTATGATGCTTGTATGACTTATTTTATTTGTAGTGTTGTGTTGTGATATCTTCCGTGAGTCCTCGATCTTGATCGTATACGTTATGCGTGTATGATTAGTGTATGATTGAATCGGGCGTCACAAGTTGGTATCGAGCCGATTGCTGTAGGAATCCCCTTCCACACTCCTTGGCAAGTCCAGTCTAGACTTTACAAAACTTTTACTAACTTGGCTGTGTGGCCCATGGGCCCACGCCGCCATTGGGTGGTATTTGGATCTTTTACTCCTCGATCTTTACTCTGGGACTCTGAGCTCTCTTCTATTCGGGTTAAATGATTTTGCTAAAAACAAAACTAACTATAGGTTCTCGCAAGTACTTTCTCCCGGAGAGCCACTTGTTACCGATGACCGCCTGCTGCCCCAGAAGATTCCAATGATACTCTATGATGTGCTCTCGAGACTATGTGCCATCGCTTTTGCCATTCACTTCCATCGATAAATTCCTCCGGATAACTACTTACACCTATCGCTCATATTGTCATCCCAGTTGTTTTGTTATTACAAGATGTCCTGAAATACCCTTCGATATTCCGAGAATTCTTTACGCTATCGCCTGCAGTTCCTCATCGCATAAATACCCTCCGGATAAATACTGCGCTTGCCGAGTATCCGTTCATCCAAAGTTGTTCATGTGTTTCACAAAAATACATTCAAATACTACCCGATCTTCCGAAAATCCTGAGCAGCCTGTTGCTCTTGAAATTCTTGCTTGCTCGCATTATGGTTAATCCCATAAGTCTCGTAGTCTTATTGACATTCCTTGTCATTATCATTTTGGGTCTATTGACTCAATTGTTTGCGAATACACGCAATCATCATTGATCCTTATAAATTACCTTTCCGGCTGAGCTGCCATTCCTTTAACTGGAATTGGTTCTCGACCAATCCAATTGTCGTGGATTGTACCCCTAAGTCTATTCAGCTTATCCATTCTTGATCAGAGCATTTGCTCTTGATCCCTTGATTTGAAAATCATAATTACTTTGCTAATTAAGCGTTAAACTATTCAGCTGTTCTACAAACCGATGCATTTGCAATCTTTCTTCCTCTGATTGGGTATCGATACTCATATCAGCCCATTGTGGATCGCCATATCCACTATTGGATTATTATCCGACAGTGTCCTTCATATTAATCACTTTGTGAGTTCTTTCTCCGATACATAATGCCTTTGGTAAATTGTATCCTTTCCTTTTGTCAACCATGCTCTGCTTTCGAGCTGGTGATATTTACTCTTGAAGCTTATGGTATATGTTCGTAAGAAGCCCCGATGGGATTGAACCAACGCCTTCCCTCATCGGTGTGAACCCGAAAGATTTCACGAGTCATACTTATCCGGTATTGCACCGGTAAAACTTTCAACAACTAATGTCATCTTCAAATACGAGAGGTGAATGGAAGATTATGCATTGAGGAAGTGGAGTCGACCTTGAACTTTGTGTTCATGCCCATGGACGCGATGTATATCCTATCATGGAAGCTTCTTGTAATAATAACTATTTCCTTGATAGCTAACATATGGTATCTGTGAATTGATCCCTTGCAACCGTGGTTCCGACCATGATTGTTCTTCTTTGATTCCATTTCTCGGACAAGTTAAAACAATTGTCTTCTATGGATCAATACACCAGTCCAACCTTTACTTTGGCCTTGTGTTGAGTATTACCCCCCTGGTATCTCGAGATTATCATGGAACTGCATAACTTTTTATGAGTTCATCAAGTACTACCTTCCCACTGATTCCAATTTTTCATGGGCTCTGAGTTATTAAACACTCAAGGACACCGATAACTGAACCAAGTCTGCACTACGGATCAACAACTCTTCAGTAAGCTTCTATAAGTACGAGTTTGTACCCGATCACGCCATTTCTAGCATGTTTGGCTATATCATTGTCGTGACGATTCTAACTGTGCTACCTGGTCCTTATTCTCGGAGCACCAATTTGCGATGATAGCTAAGCTTACTTCGATTTCCCTCATCATACCCTTTCACCTTAAACAACAAGCTTGAGTTCGAGTTTGTGTCCTAACTGTGGTCCCAATAACCTCTTGCTTCGTCATTCCTTTGGCTTGATGTCGTCGCTGATTGAATTACATCCTCATGAAATCTCTCGACAACTGTGTCGTGATCATCATCAACATCCTAAGCTCTACCAAGATATATATCGAATTCTTGATGGGTAATACCATCCTTGCCCCTCGATGTTTCGTGTTATCATCGACCACTTTATTGCCCTCCGTTCAACACAAACTTGTTCGTGTTTTGTGTTATACCTTGAGTTCCTTGCTACCCAGCATTGTTCTTCTTTACCTTGTAATATTACCACCTTTTATGTCAATAATGTCGTGGGAATTTCACCACCTCTTAAGAATTCTTGGTATGGTGATACTTCTCACCATCCCCATTCTTCTTGGGTCCTCATGTTGATTCCAAACTGTGGTACCAACAAGTGAGCGGTGTTGTTTGGGATTCGTACTTCTAGCAACCCTATTGCTCAAGTTAATGGTCAACCGCTCATTCCTAGACTATTGATTATTGAATCATCATTTCGACGTTGGTCGTGCAACCCAGCCCATATTTCGGTGCACCTCTCATCCAATGTTTAACTGTGTATGTTCTCCTCGAGCATACACCATTTTATCATTTGATCCGACAAATGTTATCTCCTTGTTCACATAACTGTGGAAATCCACCTTTTTGGAAATCTCAAGGATTTTCGTTGGTTCCATCAGCTACCCCCTCATCCTCTCCTTGGTTTAAGGATGAACTATTGCTTCAAGAACCCGCTCCTTTAGTTCATTTCCTGAGAATCTTGAAATATCATTTCGTCTATTTGTGTTGCACCTTTTTCTTATCGGACATCCTGAGTCTGAGGTATCATGACACCAATTGGATCTAAATCTCGGTCAGATATGTTGGTTGGGACAACTTTCCAGGAGTTAGGTTGTTGGTCCTTTGATGACCCGGTAATATGATGTCATGCCTAGCACCCCCCCCCCCCGGCTGGAGGACCTATCATTATAGTTTCCTTTCTAACAAGGATAACCATTCTTCCTGGAGGAAGTTGTAAGACCTATGTTATAAACTGTTCCTGATGGATCCATTGAGTATCTAAAAACCGACCTTTGTTTGAAGACCATGTCAATGCTATCTCGAAGCATGTCCGTGGTACTCCGATTTTCAACAAGAACATTTGGAGCACAATGCCAAATTTTCCTTATCAACTATCCTAACACCGTTGTATGGGTAATGTCATGAAATTCATCTCCCCTTACCTAAATGGTTTTCTACCTTCTATCCTGTCGTGGGAATCATGCTCTGCATGTCCTTTGGAAGTATATACCCCTGAAATATGTGTTTAACACATTTTCCTTTCCATTGTTTGGTTTAACCTTTCTTGTGATCTATATGATCTAAGTAGTAATATTCTCCTGCTTATGTAACCACCTCAGCAAACAATTCCGTCAGAAAGACCCTGTACTTCTGTTGATGACATTCCGGTAACCACGGATTGACGAGAACCTTGCCTATTGGTTCGCCTCGTTCAACGAGCAGGAAAATGGTTCTCTTCGTCCCTCACCCTTGGTATCGATGTTGTTGCCGACATAACTGATAGGCTACCCTCTGACACGCCTTACTATCGTGACCGTGCAAGATGTCGGCCCCCTTCCTACTTTCAACCACATGGTGGGCCCATAACCCACAGTTCCACAGGATCGAAACCTGAATCTCCTGTACACCCCTGCTCCCAAAGTTATTCCTCGCGTGGACTCTTATGTAATTCACGGACCACCGTCCCGTGTGATCTATTTTGGTATCGACGCAATACTTATTCTCGCTCGCTGAACCCTTTCACCTTTCGATTAGGCATCGAACGCTTGCCTATCCGCTTGAAAATTCTCATGGTAGCTCCTTACTTTGCTCTCGATAATTTCTTAAGATTCAATTCGAGAGTTACTTTCCGCCACCTTCCTCGATGTTGTCGACCTGATAGTCAACCTTGCCGACGTCTGTTCTCTCGAATAACCCGCCTTTATTCTATCGTAAGTACGATGGAGGTCCCAAGAAAGGACGCCAACTTCATCATGATGACCCAAGCCGAGAAGCGAAGACATCAATGTAATGGATCGACCTCTTCGAGAAGAGCAACCAAAGACGAGAAGATTCGTTAGGGTTTCGTAACCAGAACTTCCCCCCTTACTCCCCTCTTAAATCTTGGGACGAGATTTCTTATAGTGGAGGAGAATTGTGACGCCTGGATAATCAAGCTACAGTAGTCCCACGTTAACGATGCCACGTCACCACAGTTACTGTTGTTAATCTCGCGTTAGTTCAAAACCGATTCAAGTTCAAAATTTAAAATAAAAACAAACGACAAAAGTTTTCAAACAATAAAACAAAAATGTTCGGGTTGTGGCAAATATTCCATACTAAGTATTGCTGAAGGCACCACACTTCTGTAAAGTATCTAAGTGCACTATATTAATTAAGACAGTAGCAAAAACGATTATTTAAATACCTTTTATAGTTAATAAAATTTCAAACTAAGCTATTTGGGGACTAGACTTTTGTGACTATGGACTTAAGTTGAGACACTAATTTAGATGCTAAGTGTATATTTTACTAAAACTAAAATAAAATGTAACTAAAATAAAACAGAACGAATAAATAAAAGAATGTAAATGAAATGAAACAAAAAAGGGCGAGGAGAGAAAAGGAGACCCCAGCTCCCCATGGGCCTCGGCCCATCCCACCTCAGCCGGCCAGCCCACCCGACTGGCCCAGCCGCGCCTGCTTAACCTCCCCACCTTGGAACCCTAGGGCCCAACCGCACCTAACCCCCCCCCATTCCTCCCGATCCCCTCGGTCCACTCCTCCCACGATCCTGATCTGGATCGGGACCCTGCCTCCCCGACGCTGCAACGACGCTGCCCCATCGCCGACCCCCTCTCCCCCGCCTCTCGTCTGCTCGATCCTGAGTGGATCGGGAGGGGAGCGGCTCCGCCCCACCCGACGTCGGCGCCCCAACACCACCCGCCGCCGGTGCTGCCCTGACCTGGCGACGCCGTCACCCGCGCCCCGTCGCCTGATGCCGACCACTGTCGCCCGAAGCCGACTCACCGGACCGCTCCCTCGCCGGACCTCTTCCTCTACGCCGCCTCCTCGTCCTCCTCCTCGAGCATGCTGTCATTCCCCTACACCGCAAGTGAGGCCCGGCCTCTCCTCCTCTCTCCCCCGCTATCGCTCGAGCTCGCCGGAGCTTGTAACCGCCCTCCCCCTCGTTGCACGCACTCCACCGCGCCCCGCGCCTCACGTGCCCGCCGGACATCGCCAGGCGCTGGCTGCGCTGACCGGCGCCGTTTTCCCCGCAACCATGGTCACCCCTGCCGCTGACGGCGCAGCTCGTCGCAAACGCCGGCGCCCCGACCTCACCCCCCTCCGTTGCCACCCCACGCACTCGCCACCTTGTTTAGCACCACCGCCAGCCCTAGGCCGTGCCGACTGGTGCCTTTGATGCCTCGCCGAGGCCATGACCTCCCCGCACTTTGGGTTCGCCCCTCCTCGGGCTCGGACGCTTGACGTTCATAGCGCCTGCGCTCGTCGACCGCCACCACCGCCACCTTGGGCCGCCGCTGCGCGCTGGCGCCTCGCCACGCCTGCACGGGCTCCGGCCTCAACAGGCGCCCACGCCCCACCCGCGCCTGTTAACCTGCTGGTCTTATGACAAGTGGGGCCTCAAGGCCCCAGAACGTTTATAAATAAAAAATAAAAAATAAAAAGGGAATTAAAAATATATATATAATAAAAATATAATTAATTATTTAATTAATTAACTTAATTAATTTTGATTAATTAAACTAATCAAATAATTAAACTAATTAAACATTAGTGATCTAATTAACCTGGTTAGTTAATTGGCTAATTAATTAGTATGACAGTGGGGCCCACATCCTAATTAATACTAATTAGGTTAATTCAATTGTTTAATTAATACGTGTCACTGACCACTAGGACCCACTGGTCAGGTTGACCAGTCAACCCCTGTTGACTGCTGACGTCAGCATGACATCATGCTGATGTCATGAATCCATTTTCGAATTAATTAAGTAATTAATTAAATTCCAGAAATTAATAAAATCTTTAGAAAATCATATTTTTAATCCGTAACTCGGATTAAAATATTTTCAACATGAAAGTTGCTCAGAACGACGAGACGAATCCGGATACGCAGTCCGTTCCTCCGCCACACACCCCTAACCTATCGAACCCGCAACTTTCCCCCTCCGGCTCCTCGCTCAAAACACGAAACCCCGGGATATTTTCCGGATGTTTCCCCTTAACCGGTACCACCTCATACCACGTTAGGGCACGCCTAGCATCGTTATTTGTCTTGTCATGCATCGATATGCATCTGCTTACATGGTATTCATTGTTTCTTCCCCTCTTCTCTCCGGTAGACTACGAGACCGACGCCCAGCTGCTGCTGCGGTTCGACTACGGAGTTGACGACCCTCTCTCTTGCCGAGCAACCAGGCAAGCCCCCCTTGATCACTAGATATCGCCTATTCTACGCTATACCGCTTGCATTAGAGTAGTGTAGCATGTTATCGCTTTCGATTAATCCTATACCGCTGCATAGCCTGTCCTTGCTACTCTTGTTGTTACCTTTACCGCAATTCTACATGCTTAGTATAGGATGCTCGATTTCCATCTGTGGCCCTACATTCTTGTCCGTCTCGCTATGCTATATTATCGTGCCGTGATCACTTGGGTGGTGATCACGGTATATACTATATACGTATACATGATACATGTGGAGACTAAAGTCGGGTCGGCCGGTGGAGCACCCATGAGTGGATCTTTGTGGCGGAGCGACAGGCAGGTTGAGACCGCTTAGAGAGAGGTGGGCCTGGCCTGTTCAAGGCGTCCGCGGATACTTAACCCGCTTAACGAGATCTTGGTATTTGATCCGAGTTGGCTACGAGCCTATACGCACTAACCAACTACGTGGGAAAGATATGGGCACTCGACGCCGTGGTATCACCGGCACTTCGTGACGCCAATGATCGAGTGGCGCGCGCCGGATTGGAACGTAAGCCCGCACTTGTATTAAGGGGCTAGTTCGCTTTCGTCACAGACGCAACGCAGTGTGTGCTATGGGCGATGGGCCCGCACCCTGTGGCGCTTAGGTTTAGACCGCGATTGGCCTCTCTATTGAGCCTAGGTGGGGTTGCGACGTGTTGATCTTCCGCGGCCGGGCATGACCCAGGAAAGTGTGTCCGGCCAAATGGGATCAAGCGTGTTGGGTAAGTTGGTGCACCCCTGCAGGGAAGTTAATCTATTCGAATAGCCGTGATCTTCGGTAACAAGACGACTTGGAGTTGTACCTTGACCTTATGACAACTAGAACCGGATACTTAATAAAACACACCCTTCCAAGTGCCAGATACAACCGGTGGTCGCTCTCTCTCAGGGATACGAGGAGGGGATCGCCGGGTAGGATTATTGCTATGTGATGTTACTTGGAGGACTTCAACCTACCCTCTTCTACTGTTGCAAGACGAAGGTGACCAAGCGTAGTCTTCGATAAGACTAGCTATCCCCTCTTATTCTCGCATTCGCAGTTCAGTCCATCGATATGGCCCTTTACACATATATCCATGCATATGTAGTGTAGCTCCTTGCTTTGTAGTACTTTGGATGAGTACTCACGGTTGCATTGTTTCCCCCTTTTTCCCCCTATCTCTACTCGATTGTTGCAACCAGACGTTGGAGCCCAGGAGCCAGACGCCACCATCGATGACGACTACTACCCTGGAGGTGCCTACTACTACGTGCAGCCCGCTGATGACGACCAGGAGTAGCTTAGGAGGATCCCAGGCAGGAGGTATGCGCCTCTTTCGATCTGTATCCCAGTTTGTGCTAGCCATCTTATGGCACCTTGTTTAACTTATGTCTGTACTCAGATTTTGTTGCTTCCGCTGACTCGTCTATGATCGAGCACTTGTATTCGAGCCCTCGAGGCCCCTGGCTTGTTTTATGATGCTTGTATGACTTATTTTATTTGTAGAGTTGTGTTGTGATATCTTCCCGTGAGTCCCTGATCTTGATCGTACACGTTTGCGTGTATGATTAGTGTACGATTGAATCGGGGGCGTCACACATATGGGTAGTGTTTTCTCACTAGACCTCTTTCTATTTCTAATCTCTCCCCTCTAAACCCTCAGATGCCTCCGAGACGTGACCCCGGTTTTGTTTTCCCACCGGAGCTCACTCGCTTGATCCAACAGCAGAATGCCTTGATGCAATTGCTAGTTCGTAACTGTGGCAATGCCAACAACAACAACAACCCGCCGCCAATGGACAATTTAGCCCGCTTTTCGAGGTTACAACTGCCGGTGTTTTCAAAGAGCACCGAGCCAATAGTTGCAGATGACTGGTTACGCCAGATTGGAAGGAGTTAACCACCGCAGGATGCACGGATGTTGAAAGAGTGCGCTTTGCCGACATCAATTGATGGACCAGCAGCCGCATGGTGGGAGAACTACACGGCTACTTTTCCTATAGCCAATGTCACTTGGGACCAGTTCCAACAGCTTTTCGACGCCCATGTTTCAACTGGAGCCATGCAGATAAAGAAGCGTGAGTTCCGCAACTTACGCCGGGGAACCGCATGTGGCCCAAAGACGTGGATGAGTTTAGCTAGTTATCACGCTATGCCCCGATGATGTGGCCACGGATGCCGCCAAGCAAGAGAAGTTTATGGAAGGACTGAATGATGAGATGAGTATGCAGTTGATGGTGGCAACTTTCAACAACTACCAGAGTTGGTAGATAAGGCCCTAATGATTGAAGGAAAGCAGCAGCAAATTGAGAGTCGTAAGAGGAAGTATGGACAAGGGAAGTATAACTCAGAGCTCACCGAAACCTCGCTAACCCCGAACTCGGGAGGACTAGTTCATAACCATGGAGGACATAACCATACTGGAGGAGGATCGCATAATGGTGCGAAGAATGGGAATGGAAATGCAGCCAACAATAATCAGAATCGCTCTAACCCAGCTACACCCGCTAAGAGAGACTTGAGCCAAGTTATTTGCTTTAAGCGCGGGAAGACAGGGCACTATGCCAACGACTGCCCTGAAGGAAAGAATGAAAACGGAAATGGGAGCGCTGGGAAGAAGCCCAATCCATTCAACAAAGCACAAGTGAACCATGTTAACATGGAGGAAGTTGAAGAGCAGCCGGATGCGGTAATAGGTAAGTTTTTGGTTCAGTCATTTACCGCTATTGTTCTTTTTGATACTGGTGCATCGCATTCATTTATATCAAGGGGATTTGTGGATAAGTTTAAGTTACCAACCCAGACCCTTAGAACCCCTCTTTTAGTGAGCTCGCCTGGAGCAGAGTATATGGCTAGCAGATGGTGCACCCAGATACCCCTAATCATTGGCACATATGTTTTTCCGTCTGACCTAATTATCTTGGAGTCGCAAGGATTGGATGTGATATTAGGTATGGATTGCATGTCGAAGTTTGAAGGAAGTATCGAATGTGCTAGCAAGTCAATTTATCTTACCACACCAGAGGGAAAAAGGATTATATGTATCTAGGCATATGCCTAGGAGGAGCTAAGTGAATACCCTCACGGAGTTGTACAAGAGGAAGTACCGTAGTGAAGGATTATCCAGATGTTTTTCGGAAGAGTTACTGTGCATGCCACCGGATCGAGACATCGAAGTTTTGATAGAACTAATACAGTGTACAGGGCCAATCTCAAAGAGACCTTATCGGATGCCCGCAAATGATCCGGAGGAAATTAAGAAGCAGATCAAGGAGCTATTGGAGAAAGGTTACATTCAGAGAAGTTCATCACCCCGGGAGCACCAAGACTTTTGGTGGAGAAGAAGGATAAATCCCTAAGGATGGTTGTTGATTACCGAGCTCTGAATGAAGTAACGATAAAGAACAAGTATCCCTTACCGATGATTAATGATCTGTTTGATCAGTTGCAAGGAGCTAAGGTGTTTTCTAAGATTGATCTACGATCAGGATACCATCAGTTGAAGATCCGAGAGAAGGATATACCAAAGACAGCATTCACCACACGATATGGATTATATGAGTATACGGTCATGTCGTTTGGACAGACTAACGCCCCTGCCTATTTTATGAGTATGATGAACAAAGTGTTCATGGAGTATTTGGACAAGTTTGTTGTGGTGTTTATCGATGATGTTATGGTTTACTTGAAGAACGAAGAGGAGCACGCCGAACACCTACGTTTGGTTCTTGAGAAACTCAGGGAACACCAGTTATACGCCAAATTCAGCAAGTGCGAGTTTTGGTTGAAGGAAGTTGGATTTCTTGGGCATGTTATATCAGGAGAGGGTATAGCAGTAGACCCCAGTAAAATTCAGTCAGTCACTGAATGGTTGGCACCCACTTCAGTCAGCGAGATTCGCAGTTTCCTTGGACTAGCAGGATATTATCGGAGATTCATTGAGAATTTTTCCAAGATTGCTAAAACAATGACAGAATTGCTAAAGAAGGATACCAAGTTCAAATGGACAGAGGATTGTGAGACAAGCTTCCAAGAATTGAAGAAACGGTTGACTACAGCCCAAGTGCTGACATTGCCAGATATACATAAGGAGTTTGAAGTGTATTGTGATGCCTCTCGCTTGGGACTTGGATGTGTTCTTATGCAGGAAGGAAAAGTTGTTTCGTATGCCTCACGGCAACTGAAGCCTCATGAGTTGAACTATGCCACACATGATTTGGAGCTAGCAGCTGTAGTGCATGCGTTGAAGACCTGGAGACATTATCTCATGGGAAACCGTTGTGATGTGCACACGGATCATAAAAGTTTAAAGTACATTTTCACACAGAAGGAGTTAAACCTCAGACAGAGGAGATGGCTGGAGCTTATAAAGGATTACGACATGAAGCTACACTATCATCCAGGAAAGGCCAACGTTGTAGCAGACGCTTTGAGTCGGAAGAGCTATGTCAATATCCTTGAAGGTAGAGGACTGCCAAAAGAGTTAGCAGAGGATGTTATGGAACTTCAGTTGGAGATTGTTCCAAGAGGTTTTCTTGCAACAATGGAGGTTCAGTCGACCTTGCTAGACAAGATTCGAGACGCTCAAAAGGAGGATAAAGAGATTGCTGAGATAAAGGAAAAGATGGGTAAAGGAAAAGCCAAAGGTTTTCGCGAGGATGAGCACGATACCTTATGGTTTGAGGATCGGATTTATGTGCCCAACAATTCGGAGATCAGGAAGTTAATACTTCAAGAGGCCCATGACTCACCATACTCAATTCACCCCGGAAACACCAAGATGTATTTGGACTTGAAGGAACGTTTCTGGTGGACTGGTATGAAGAAGGATATTGCCGAGTATGTAGCTGTTTGTGATGTATGTCAGAGAGTGAAGGCAGAGCATCAAAAGCCAGCAGGACTGTTGCAGCCTATGCCAATACCCGAATGGAAGTGGGACAAACTTGGCATGGATTTTATCATCGGATTACCCAGAACCAAAGCAGGATATGATTCAATATGGGTAGTAGTGGATCGGTTGACCAAAGTAGCTCACTTTATCCCAGTGAAAACAACTTATACAAGTGCCAAGTTGGCCAAGATATATATGACCAGGATCGATGTTTGCATGGAGTTCACGAGTATCGATCGATAGAGGAACACAGTTTACTTCAAAATTTTGGCATCAACTACACCAGACTTTGGGTACCAGATTGGAGTTTAGTACCGCGTTCCACCCACAGACGGATGGACAGACAGAGAGAGTCAATCAGATTTTGGAGGACATGTTGAGAGCCCGTGCGCTAGATTATGGATCTAGTTGGGATGACAATTTGTCGTACGCAGAATTCTCATACAACAACAGCTACCAGGCCAGTTTGAAGATGGCACCGTTCGAAGCTCTGTATGGACGCAGATGTAGAACACCCTTGATGTGGGACGAGGTCGGAGACCGTCAGTTGTTTGGACCAGATTTGATCAAAGACTCAGAGGAGAAGGTTAAACTGATCGAGATGACTAAAGATTGCTCGGCCTAGATGTAAGAGTTACATGATTCAAAACGCAAGGATGTAACCTATGAAATCGGAGACAGAGCATATTCATGAGTATCACCCCGAGGGAGTGAAACGTTTTGGAGTAAAGGGAAAGTTAGCCCCAAGATTTGTAGGACCGTATCGTATTTTGGAACGGATGGGAGAAGTTGCCTACAAGCTGGAGTTACCTGAAGGACTGTCAGGAGTTCACAATGTGTTTCACGTATCACAACTGAAGAAGTGCCACGCTGAGATGGCGAACATACCGTTAAAGGATACAGTGCCCCTGGAGGCGATACAATTAGATAATAACTTGACTTATGAGGAGAAGCCAGTAAAGATTCTCGAGTTTGATAGCCGAGTCACTCGCAACAAGGTGATCAAGTTTTGCAAAGTTCAGTGGAGCCACCATACCGAGGAGGAAGCCACCGGGAGCGAGAAGAGGATATTCGCAAGGACCATCCGCACCTATTTTCTAGTTAACCCGAATCTCGAGGGCTAGATTCATCTTAAGGGGTAGGTTTGTAACATCCCAAATTTTCAATTTGGCATGTTATACATAGGTCATCCATGCATATAATATTTTATTGCATTCTCGTTTGCCATCCTCGAAAATCCTAAGCAACTCAAGGACCCTCGGAGAGAGTTGGGGATTTTTCGATTTTCATATTTGAATTTTATCAAATAATGAAAGACGAGGATATTGATTTTATTATTTTCTCTCGGAAAAATATTTCATCTTAAAATAAATAAATGAGGGAGATAATATGACTTCTCCAAAATAATTCAAATATCGGAGGAAAATGTTAAAATCATTATTTGGTTTTTATTTGATTTTATTTGGAATTTTAATTGCCCTAGAAAAATTTGCACGCTTTAAAAGTTGCATTTTAGGGCCAAGAAAAGTTCATCTAGTTCTAAATATTTTATTTAGACGGAGAAAACTTGTTTTGGAATTTTAGATTTTTATTTATTTTATAGGATTTTTTTTTCATGGAATGATTTTTTAAAAAATAATAATAATGGACTCATACCGATCGGGCTAAAGGCCCAATGAGCCAGACCAGCCTGGCATGCTGCCGCTTTCCTGTCTTGCCGCCGTGCGTGTGCACGGACGCCGAGGGTGAGTCCGAGCCGGACTCCACCCCGGCGCCCTTCCCAAGCCGCCCGCCCGCCCGCTTATAAATGCCGCCCGCCGCCACACCACCACCCCGCCACCACCCAAGCCGCCGCCGCCGGAGCTCGAGCCGAGCCGCCTGAGTCTCGATCCGCCGTCGCCGCCGCCTCCAGCGCCGTCGCCGCCTCTAGCCGAGCCGCCGCCGCCCTCGCTGAGCCACCGCCTCTCACCGACCCCCACCCCACCCGGAACCCCCGGAGCGCCCGCCCACGGACGCGCCGCCGAGGTACCCGACCCCGCCGCCGGTTTTTTTTAAAGAAAACCCTTCGGTTTTTTATAAAACCCTAGATCGTTTTTTTATAGATCGGTTTATTTCGTCGGTTCGTTCGTTCTAACGAACGTGTTCACTGTTTAGTTTCTGTTAACGAACGTTCGTTCGTTTAGCAGTTCGTTGCTTTTCTTTTCTCAGATTTATTCCGCGGTTATTCTGATCGTGATTTCTGATGCAATTTTCAAACCTGTTTATCTTTTCGCTCGTTTATCGGAATCAGGCGATTCAAGCGCCTGGAGTTTCATCTCGAAACCCTCTTTTCGAATAATCAACTTAAACCAGTTTTTATCCTTGTAAAATTTGATCCTAGTTCAGATTGGTAAACGGACCCTATTTCTTTCGCCGTTTGAGTTTTGTTGTTCCGTTTGGTTTGATCCTTTTTGCAAACCGGAGTTCTTAAGTTGAACTCTCTGGTCAACCTCTTTCATTTGAAGTTTCGTTTGTGCATCTTTGCTTGTTTACTTATGTATGTATTGTTTGCTTGCGATAGAATTCCCGGAGTGCGAAGCGTGTTACTATGAGTCTCTAGGATTCACGGATCGTCAGCAAGGCAAGTAACACTTGATCATATCTTTTCATACCCAGTTTTTATGCATTAGCTCAATCCTCAAACATTGCATGATTAGGATGGCATTAATTTGTGGGTTGGGAAGTAGATGATGAGGTAGGAACCTATTGCCCTGTTACTTTCAAACCCTTGGGAGTTACTTCTACGTTATGCATATATTGCCATGCTATGCTCGTAGACGTGGTTTGGGTTTGAGAGATATTCACGACAGATGTGAGATTATTAATTAATGGTTTACTTTAAGGTGGCAACTTAAATACACATCTGGGTGGATTGAGGCACCTGGGGAACCCAGTGTTGTCTGTTTTTTTGGAAATCCCGGGGTACCCGTGTGATCTTCCTATGGACCGCCACCAGTGCTCAAAGGAACTGAGATTATTCATGCTAGAAACTTCCGTGTGCAGCCACAAGCTATTATGGGCTCTAGCATAGTTGAGTAAGTTACGTGAAGCTCTCGAAGAGGTAGGTCAGCAGGTAGTGGGTTTTATAGGTTTGGTATGATCTATCCGGAGTAGAGAGTTAATGTTTCTGAAAGACTGTGTCTCGGTCATTCGTCTCTCAAACACCATGCAGCGAGAAACCAACGGAGGCGATCGAGTCTTGTGGGGAAAAGTGTGCAAACCTCTGCAGAGTGTACAAACTAATCATGGTTAGCCGTGTCCCCGGTTATGGACAATCCTGAGTATCTTACTTGAGTATTCACATGTATCTCATCACTCTAAATTAATATTGCTGGGTTGTTAATCACTTTAATTGGGATTGAGTTGGGGTTATACCTTCTCAATGATGTTTCAACCACCATGATAGTTAAAGTAAAATTTATTCCTTTGATGTAGGGAAAAATTGTCTTTTCGCAAAACTGTAAACATAGAGCTTTCCACCAGCCATATATGCATGTAGTATAGCTTATTCTTTCATTACTCTATGTGTTACATTGCCAGCATATTCCATGTGCTGACCCGTTCTCGGGCTGCAACGTATTATGTTGCAGACTTTTCAGACGAGGAGTAAGGATTGTAGGTCGTTGCCGTGCAGCTCAGTTATGCCGTTGGAGTTGATGGACTCACATTATCTTCCAAGCCTTCCGCTGTTATCGCATTAGATGGCCTTAAGCCATATTATTGTATTAAGTTCTCTTTTGAGACATTCGATGTAATAAGTGTGTGATTGCTACTCTGTTATAAATCCTTGAGTCTTGTGTGTGTCAAAGATTACCGATCCAGGATGACATGAAGCACGAGACTTGACCATCTGAGGTCGGGTCGCTACACAACCATGAAAGCGCATGGCAACCTCTCGCTTCCCCCTGAAGGGCCTATCTTTTATTATTATCCTCTACCTTATGCAAGAGTCATGGTGATCTTCACCTTTCCTTTTCATTTTATCCTTTGGCAAGCCCAAGATGTTGGAAAGAACATGATATATATATATATATATATATATATATATATATATATATATATATATATATATATATATATATATATATATATCTAATTGGATGTGGGGAGCATGAATTATTATTGTTGACATTACCCTTGAGGTAAAAGGTTGTGGGGCAAAACTACAAGCCCCTATCTTTCTCGTGTCTGTTAAAACTCCGTAACCACAAGTATTGTGTGAGTGTTAGCAATTATGAAAGACTAAGTGATAGTTGAGTATGTGGACTTGCTTTTAAGCTCGACATAGACTCTTTCCGATGTTATGATAAAGCGCAATTGTTTCAATGACTAAGGGTATAATTTGTTGGTGCTCAATAAGGTTTCTGATTCATACTTTGGCTTTGAAAAGATCATCAATTGAACATGAGTAATCATATGACATAATCTATTTATGTTGCTGTTATGAGAATAATCATGATGCCTTCATGTCCATATTTTATTTTTATCGACGACTCTACCTCTAAACATGAGGACATATTTATTGTTATCGGCTTTTCGCTTGAGGACAAGCGAGGTCTAAGCTTGGGGGAGTTGATACGTCCATTTTGCGTCATGCTTTTATATCGATATTTATCGCATTATGGGCTGTTATTTCACGTTATGTCACAATACTTATGGCTATTCTCTCCTATTTTACAAGGTTTACATGAAGAGGGAGAATGCTGGCAGCTGGAATTCTGGGCTGGAAAAGGAGCAAATATTGAAGGCCTATTCTGCGCAACTCCAAAAGTCCTGAAACTCCACGGAATACCTTAAAATAAATAAAGAAAAATCATCGCCAAAGATGAAGGCCAGGCGGCCCACACCCTGCTCACGAGGGTTGGGGGCGCGCCCCTGGGCGCGCCCCCTTACCTCATGGGCCCCCTGGTGGCTCTCCGATGCCCATCTTCTCCTATATGAGCTCTTTCGATGAGAAAAAAATCATAAGCAACCTTCGGGACGAGACTCGCCGCCACGAGGCGGAACCTTGGCAGAACCAATCTAGGGCTCCGCAGAGCTGTTCGGCGGGGACACTTCCCTCGGAGGGGAAATCATCGCCATCATCATCACCAACGCTCCTCTCATTGGGAGAGGGCAATATCCATCAACATCTTCACCAGCACCATCTCATCTCCAAACCCTAGTTCATCTCTTGTATCCAATTCTTGTCTCCAAGTCCGGGATTGGTGCTAGTAGGTTGCTAGTAGTGTTGATTACTCCTTGTAGTTGATGCTAGTTGGTTTACTTGGTGGAAGATCATATGTTCAGGTCCTTTATGCATATTATTACCCCTATGATTATGAACATGAATATGCTTTGTGAGTAGTTATGTTTGTTCCTGTGGACAAGGGAGAAATCTTGCTATTAGTAGTCATGTGAATTTGGTATTCGTTCGATATTTTGATGAGATGTATGTTGTCTAACCTCTAGTGGTGTTATGTGAACATCGACTACATAGCACTTCACCATTATTTGGGCCTAGAGGAAGGCATTGGGAAGTAATAGGTAGATGATGGGTTGCTAGACTGACAGAAGCTTAAACCCTAGTTTATGCGATATGGGTGCTAGTGCTAGTGTTATACCCATTGACTTATATAAAGAAATTATGCATGATATCGCACCTGCTGAGTTAGAAGATATTGATGTTACAATTAAACTTGCCAATAGAGATACTATATCTGCAATGGGAATTGTTAGAGATGTTGAAGTCTTGTGTGGGAAAACCAAATATCCCGCTGATTTTCTTGTTCTTGGTTCTCCACAAGATAGCTTTTGTCCCATTATATTTGGTAGACCCTTCTTGAATACTGTTAATGCTAAGATAGACTGCGAAAAGAATGTTGTTACTATTGGCTTGGATGATATGGTTCATAAGTTTAATTTCTCTAAATTTAGTAAACAACATCGTGAGGAAGAATTGCCTAGTAAGGATGAAATCATTGGTCTTGCTTCTATTGCTGTGCCTCCTAGTGATCCTTTGGAACACTATTTGCTAGACCATGAAAATGAGATGTTCATGAATGAAAGAAGGGAAATAGATGAAGTATTCTTTAAACAGGAACCTATTCTGCAACATAATTTGCATGTTGAAATCCTAGGGGGTACTCCTCCACCCAAGGGTGATCCCGTGTTTGAGCTTAAACCGTTGCCTGATAATCTTAAATATGCTTATCTTGATGAAAAGAAAATATATCCTGTTATTATTAGTGCTAACCATTCAGAGCATGAAGAAGAAAGATTATTGAAAACTCTGAAGAAGCACCGTGCAGCTATTGGATATACTCTCGATGATCTTAAGGGCATTAGCCCCACTCTATGTCAACATAAAATAAATTTGGAAGCGGACGCCAAACCAGTTCGTGATCCTCAACGACGTTTGAATCCTAAAATGAAAGAAGTGGTAAGAAAAGAAATACTTAAGCTCCTGGAGGCAGGTATAATTTATCCCGTTGTCGATAGTCGATTGGGTAAGTCATGTCCATTGTGTCCCTAAGAAGGAGGTATTATTGTTGTCCCTAATGATAAAGATGAATTGATTCCGCAAAGAATTATCACAGGTTATAGGATGGTAATTGATTTCCGTAAATTAAATAAAGCTACTAAGAAAGATCATTACCCCTTACCTTTTATTGATCAAATGCTAGAAAGATTATGCAAACATACACATTATTGCTTTCTAGATGGTTATTCTGGTTTCTCTCAAATACCTGTATCGGCTAAAGATCAATCAAAGACTACTTTTACATGCCCTTTTGGTACTTTTGCTTATAGACGTATGCCTTTTGGTTTATGTAATGCGTGCTACCTTTCAAAGATGCATGATGGCTATATTCTCTGACTTTTGTGAAAAGATTTGTGAGGTTTTCATGGACGACTTTTCCGTCTATGGTTCCTCTTTTGACGATTGCTTGAGCAATCTTGATAGAGTTTTGCAGAGCTGTGAAGAAACTAATCTTGTCATGAATTGGGAAAAGTGCCACTTTATGGTTAATGAAGGTATTGTCTTGGGGCACAAAGTTTCTGAAAGAGGTATTGAAGTTGATAAAGCCAAGGTTGATGCTATTGAAAAGATGCCATGTCCAAAGGACATCAAAGGTATAAGAAGTTTCCTTGGTCATGCCGGATTTTATAGGAGGTTCATTAAGGACTTCTCAAAAATTTCTCGACCTCTGACTAATTTATTACAAATAGATGTACCATTTGTCTTTGATGATGATTGTGTAGAAGCATTTGAAATACTTAAGAAAGCATTAGTCTCTACACCTGTTGTTCAACCACCTGATTGGAATTTACCCTTTGAAATTATGTGTGATGCTAGGGATTATGCTATAGGTGTTGTTCTAGGGCAAAGAGTTGATAAGAAATTAAATGTTATCCACTATGCTAGTAAGACTCTAGACAATGCTCAAAGAAATTATGCTACTACCGAAAAGGAACTTTGAGCAGTTGTATTTGCTTGTGATAAATTCAGACCCTATATTGTTGATTCTAAAGTAACTATTCACACTGATCATGCTGCTATTAAATATCTTATGGAAAAGAAAGATGCTAAACCTAGACTTATTAGATGGGTTCTCTTGCTGCAAGAATTTGATTTGCATATTGTTGATACAAAAGGAGCAGAGAACCCCGTTGCAGACAACTTATCTAGGTTAGAGAATGTTCTTTATGACCCACTACCTATTGATGATAGCTTTCCTGATGAACAATTAAATGTCACAAGCACTTCTCATAGCACTCCATGGTATGCTGATTATGCTAATTATATTGTTGCTAAATTTATACCACCTAGCTTCACATACCAACAAAAGAAAAAGTTCTTTTATGATTTGAGACATTACTTTTGGGATGATCCACATCTTTATAAAGAAGGAGTAGATGGTGTTATTAGGCGTTGTGTACCGAGCATGAACAGAACAGATCCTACGCAAGTGTCACTCCGAAGCTTATGGAGGACACCACGCTGGAGATAGATCTGCACATAAGGTATTGCAATCTGGTTTTTATTGGCCTACTCTCTTCAAGGATGCCCGTAAGTTTGTTTTGTCTTGTGATGAATGCCAAAGAATTGGTAATATTAGTAGACGTCAAGAAATGCCTATGAATTATTCACTTGTTAATGAACCATTTGATGTTTGGGGCTTTGATTATATGGGACCTTTTCCTGCTTCTAATGGATATACACATATTTTAGTTGCTGTTGATTACGTTACAACTAAGTGGGTAGAAGCTATTCCAACTAGTAGTGCTGATAATAACACTTCTATTAAAATGCTTAAGGAAGTTATTTTTCCGAGGTTTGGAGTCCCTAGATATTTAATGACTGATGGTGGTTCACACTTTATTCATGGTGCTTTCCGTAAAATGCTGGCTAAATATGACGTTAATCATAGAATTGCATCTCCTTATCACCCACAGTCTAGTGGTCAAGTAGAATTGAGTAATAGAGAGCTCAAATTAATTTTGCAAAAGACTGTTAATAGGTCTAGTAAGAATTGGTCCAAGAAACTTGATGATGCATTATGGGCCTATAGAACTGCATATAAGAATCCTATGGGTATGTCTCCGTATAAAATGGTTTATGGAAAAGCATGTCACTTACCTCTCGAACTAGAACATAAGGCATATTGGGCTATTAAAGAGCTCAACTATGATTTCAAACTTGCCGGTGAGAAGAGGTTATTTGATATTATCTCACTTGATGAATGGAGAACCCAAGCTTAAGAAAATGCCAAGTTATTTAAAGAAAAAGTTAAAAGATGGCATGACAAAAGGATACAAAAGCGTGAGTTTAATGTAGGTGATTATGTGTTGCTATACAACTCTCGTTTAAGATTTTTTTCAAGAAAACTTCTCTCTAAATGGGAAGGTCCCTACGTTATCGAGGAGGTCTATCGTTCCGGTGCCATAAAAATCAACAACTTCGCAGGCACAAATCCGAAGGTGGTGAACGGTCAAAGGATCAAACACTATATCTCAGGTAATCCCATAAATGTTGAAACTAATATTATTGAAACCGTAACCCCGGAGGAATACATCAGGGACACTTTCCAGAACGTTCCAGACTCCGAAAAGGAATAGGTATGTGGTACGGTAAGTAAACCGACTCCAAAACAATTTTTAAGGCAATATTTCTCCGTTTTGGAATATTTAGAAAAATAGAAAAATAAGTGGCAGTCCGGGAAGGACACGAGGCCTTCACGAGGGTGGAGGGCGCGCCCTACCCCCTGGGCGCGCCCCCCTACCTCGTGAGCACCTCGTGTGCCCTCCGGACTCCGTTTTCCTGCACGATACGTATCTTGGTTGGTAAAAATTCATTATATATTCTCCCGAAGGTTTTGACTCCCGTATCACGCAAATATCCCCTGTCCTTGTTTCAAGCTGTTTTTCTGACAGATCTAGATTAGCATGACGTCCCCAAGTGCTTCCAAGGACAAGTTCTTCGAGAAGGTGATCAACCCTTACCTCGCGGAGGTGCTGCGATACCCTCAAACCATTGAGATGCGTGATGGGTTGCTGCACATCCGCGATGTTGAGGGACCCAAGGGAACCGGAAGCGTGGAGGCAAGGCTCGAAGCAATGGGGCAACAAGTTTTCAAGTGCCAGGGGATGGTGGAGCGTGGAATTAACGCTAGCCACAAGATGCTCGCGGAGTTCACCAACAACTACGAGCCGGATGCTAAGAACACCGAGGATGCTATCTTCAAGCTACATGAGAAGATCGAGCACCTCCAAGCCCAAATCTATGATCTGCAAAACCAAAACTGTGAGTATGAATATAGATTCAAAAGGATGTGTTTGGCTGCAGATTTGAGGATTCCGGAGACTCGATCATCCTTCTATGATGGTGAGCCTATGCCATGGAAGGTGGACGACAAGCTTGCATCATCAACAACACCTCCACCGCCAACAACAAAGAAGGAGATATAATTACATGGGTATGGGCACTCCCCTTGGCAACTGCCAAGCTTGGGGGAGGTGCCCCGGTATCGTATCACCATCACAACTCATATTTTTACCGTTTTTCTTAGTTCGATCCTATTAGTAGTATCTTGATTTAGTAGAATAAAGTCATGGCATGATCTAGTTTTGAAGTTTTGCTTTATGATCCTTCTTTGTAATCGAGTCCGTGAGCTATATAATAAAGATTATTGTTGAGTCAAGGGCTTGAGTATTTTGCCATGATCTTGGGTGATTAGAAGAAAAAGAATAAAAAGAATCAAAGAGTTCATATTGATCTTAGTGAAAGTAATGACTTCACATAGAAAGAGTATGATGATTAAAAGTTGTTGGGAGTTGACAAATATAGCTTTGGTCATCGTTGCAATTAATAGGAAGTAATAAGGAAAGAGAGGTTTCACATATAGATATATTATCATTGACATCTTTTATGATTGGGAGCACTCATTAAAATATGACATGCTAAAGAATTGATGTTGGACAAGGAAGACAACATAATGAGTTATGTTTTCTTACATATGAAATAAAGTATGTTGTCATGGATCCTCTACCGTGTTGAGCTTGCCTTTCCCCCTCATGCTAGCCAAATTCTCAGCACCAAGTAGAAATACTACTTGTGCTTCCAAATACACTTAAACCAGTTTTACCATGAGAGTCCACCATATCTACCTATGGATTGAGTAAGATCCTTCAAGTAAGTTGTCATCGGTGCAAGCAATAAAAATTGCTCTCTAAATATGCATGACTTATTAATGCAGAGAAATAAGCTTTGTACGAACTTGTTGTGGACGCAATAAAAGTGACGGACTGCATAATAAAGGTTCACATACAAGGGGCAATATAAAGTGACGTTCTTTTGCATTAAGATTTTGTGCATCCAACCTGTAACATCCCAAATTTTCAATTTGGCATGTTATACATAGGTCATCCATGCATATCATATTTTGTTGCATTCTCGTTTGCCATCCTCGAAAATCCTAAGCAACTCAAGGACCCTCGGAGAGAGTTGGGGATTTTTCGATTTTCATATTTGAATTTTATCAAATAATGAAAGACGAGGATATTGGATTTTATTCTTTTCTCTCGGAAAAATATTTCATCTTAAAATAAATAAATGAGGGAGATAATATGACTTCTCCAAAATAATTCAAATATCGGAGGAAAATGTTAAAATCATTATTTGGTTTTTATTTGATTTTATTTGGAATTTTAATTGCCCTAGAAAAATTTGCACGCTTTAAAAAGTTGCATTTTAGGGGCCAAGAAAAGTTCATCTAGTTCTAAATATTTCATTTAGACGGAGAAAACTTGTTTTGGAATTTTTAGATTTTTATTTATTATTCTAGGATTTTCTTTTATTTTCGGTGGAATGATTTTTTTTTAAAAAATGGACCTCATACCGATGGGCTAAAGGCCCAGCTGAGCCGAGCCCGACCCGCTCGCGCCGCCGCCTTCCCGTCTTGACGGTCGTCGTGCGTGGCACGGATGTCGAGGGCGAGTCCGAGCGGACTCCACCCCGGCGCCCCTTCCCAAGCCGCCCGCCCAGCCCGCCTATAAATGCCGCCGCCCGCCACCACCACCACCACCCGCCACCACCAAGCCCGCCGCCCGGAGCCGAGCCGAGCCGCCGAGCCCGATCCACCGTCGCCGCCGCCTCCGCGCCGTCGCCGCCCTCTCGCCGAGCCGCCGCCGCCTGCCCTCGCCGAGCCACCGCCACCTCTCGCCGACCCCCCGCCCCACCCCGGAACCCCCCGGAGCCGCCCGCCCTGCCGGACGCGCCTCGCCAGAGGTACCCGACCCCGCCGCCGGTTTTTTTAAAAGAAAACCCTTCGGTTTTTTTATAAAACCCTAGATCATTTTTTATAGATCGGTTTATTTCGTCCGTTTTGTTTACTTAGCGAACGTCCGTTCGTCCGTTCGTTCTAACGAACACGTTCACTGTTTAGTTTCTGTTAACGAACGTTCGTTCGTTTAGCAGTTCGTCGCTTTTCTTTTATCAGATTTATTCCGCGGTTATTCTGATCGCGATTTCTGATCCAATTTTCAAACCTGTTTATCTTTTCGCTCGTTTATCGGAATCAGGCGATTCAAGCGCCTGGAGTTTCATCTCGAAACCATCTTTCCGAATAATCAACTTAAACCAGTTTTTATCCTTGTAAAATTTGACCCTAGTTCAGATTGGTAAACGAACCCTATTTCTTTCGCCGTTTGAGTTTTGTTGTTCCGTTTGGTTTGATCCTTTTTGCAAACTGGAGTTCTTAAGTTGAACTCTCTGGTCAACCTCTTTCAGTTGAAGTTTCGTTTGTGCATCTTTGCTTGTTTACTTATGTATGTATTGTTTGCTTGCGATAGAATTCCCGAAGTGGGAAGCGTGTTACTATGAGTCTCTAGGATTCACGGATCGTCAGCAAGGCAAGTAACACTTGATCATATCTTTTCATACCCAGTTTTTATGCATTACCTCAATCCTCAAACATTGCATGATTAGGATGGCATTAATTTGTGGGTTGGGAAGTAGATGATGAGGTAGGAACCTATTGCCCTGTTACTTTCAAACCCTTGGGAGTTACTTCTACGTTATGCGTATATTTCCATGCTATGCTCGTAGACGTGGTTTGGGTTTGAGAGATATTCACGACAGGTGTGAGATTATTAATTAATGGTTTACTTTAAGGTGGCAACTTAAATACACATCTGGGTGGATTGAGGCACCTGGGGAACCCAGTGTTGTCTGTTTTTTTTTTGGAAATCCCGGGGTACCCGTGTGATCTTCCTATGGACCGCCACCCAGGCTTAAAGGGAACTGAGATTATTCATGCTAGAAACTTCCGTGTGCAGCCACAAGCTATTATGGGCTCTAGCATAGTTGAGTAAGTTACGTGAAGCTCTCGAAGAGGTAGGTCAGCAGGTAGTGGGTTTTATAGGTTTGGTATGATCTATCCGGAGTAGAGAGTTAATGTTTCTGAAAGACTGTGTCTCGGTCATCCGTCTCTCAAACACCATGCAGTGCGAGAAACCAACGGAGGCGATCGAGTCTTGTGGGGAAAAGTGCGCAAACCTCTGCAGAGTGTACAAACTAATCATGGTTAGCCGTGTCCCCGGTTATGGACAATCCTGAGTATCTAGTACTTGAGTATTCACATGTATCTCATCACTCTAAATTAATATTGCTGGGTTGTTAATCACTTTAGTTGGGATTGAGTTGGGGTTATACCTTCTCAATGATGTTTCAACCACCATGATAGTTAAAGTAAAATGTATTCCTTTGATGTAGGGGAAAATTGGCTTTTCGCAAAACTGTAAACATAGAGCTTTCCACCAGCCATATATGCATGTAGTATAGCTTATTCTTTCATTACTCTATGTGTTACATTGCCAGCATATTCCATGTGCTAACCCGTTCTCGGGCTGCAACGTATTATGTTGCAGACTTTTCAGACGAGGAGTAAGGATTGTAGGTCGTTGCCGTGCAGCTCAGTTATGCCGTTGGAGTTGATGGACTCACTTTATCTTCCAAGCCTTCATTTGTTATCGCATTAGATGGCCTTAAGCCATATTATTGTATTAAGTTCTCTTTTGAGACATTCGATGTAATAAGTGTGTGATTGCTACTCTGTTATAAATCCTTGAGTAATCTTGTGTGTCGGCATTACCGATCCGTGGATGACATGAAGCACGAGACTTGACCATCTCGAGGTCGGGTCGCTACAAGATGGTATCAGAGCACACGCTGAGTGTAGGACACAACCACTAAGATAAAACCATAGGTCACTCCTCTCTACTCATTTCTGACCTCTCTCCATTTTTCCACTCTTTAGGATGACGGAGATGAAGTACAAGTTTGCCCAACCGGATGAAGACACACCTTTCGGACGCCACTTGAAGGAAGTCATTAGGTACCTGAATATTGGAATACCAAGCTTCACCAGACGCATAACGCCACCTTACCGAATAAGAATCTTGGAAGATTCAAGCTCTAGTTCGGAAGGACGTTTGCACCAAGCACAGAGCCCATAGTATGTGTTTTCAATGCACCAACATGGAGTTTAGGAAAGAGTATGGCAGCTCACATTACCATGGGACGCATTGGAGAAGTCTACAACAAGGAGCTTAAAGACACCATATACCAAATATGTGGGCGCCGAGACGAGCAATGGGAAGTAATTAGCACCCAGAAGGATAGATCCATTGCATCTTACATCCAGGAGCTAAACCAGCACATTCGACGTCATGAGAACCAGATGTCTTGTTGACATGCTGGATTTGAAGAAGGCGAAAACTAAGATCATCGAATTGGAGGAAGAACTCAAGTCTACACGCGATGGATATGAGGAAGAAATCAAGATACTACTGGAGAAGAACGACGACCTAGTCAAGAAGATTGGAGTTTTCATGGGAGGACCAGCACCCAAGGAAGAGGAGCAAGAAGAGGAAGAAGACCCGCTTGTCCAGACAACTACATCATCATCGACGACACCGACTCAGATCCAAGTGATGATGACTATGAAGACGAAGCTGGAGCAGACATCATGGAGTCTTCCACCGATCAAAATTTCTAGATGACCACCAAATATTAGTAGTATTTTCCCTATGTAACTAGTAGTAGTTGAGCACGATCACGATAGTCCTAGATCGTTTTGTATGCCCTTGCTTGCTTGATTGAATGAATGTGTGTTTTGCCTCATGTGCATATGGGTAGTGTTTTCTCACTAGACCTCTTTCTATTTCTAATATCTCCCCTCTAAACCCTCAGATGCCTCCGAGACGTGACCCCGGTTTTGTTTTCCCACCGGAGCTCACTCAGTTGATCCAATAGCAGAATGCCTTGATGCAATTGCTAGTTCAGAACCAGGGCAATGCCAACAACAACAACAACTCGCCGCCAGTGGACAATTTAGCCCGTTTTCTGAGGTTACAACCGTCGGAGTTTTCCAGTAGCACCGAGCCAATAGTTGCAGATGACTGGTTACGCCGTATTGGAAGGGAGTTAACCACCGCAGGATGCACGGATGCTGAAAGAGTGCGCTTTGCCGCACATCAATTGGATGGACCAGCAGCCGCATGGTGGGAGAATTACACGGCTACTTTTCCTATAGCCAATGTCACTTGGGACAAGTTCCAACAAGCTTTTCGCACGGCCCATGTTTCAACTGGAGCCATGCAGATAAAGAAGTGTGAGTTCCGCAACTTACGCAAGGGGAACCGTACTGTGGCCCAGTACGTGGATGAGTTTAGCAAGTTATCACGCTATGCCCCTGATGATGTGGCCCTACATTCTTGTCCGTCTGCTATGCTATACTATCGGGCCGTGATCACTCGGGAGGTGATCACGGGTATATACTATATACGTATACATGATACATGTGGAGACTAAAGTCGGGTCGGCTGGTGGAGCACCCGCGAGTGGATCTTTGTGGCGGAGCGACAGGGCAGGTTGAGACCGCCTAGGAGAGAGGTGGGCCTGGCCCTGTTCGGCATCCGCGGATACTTAACCCGCTTAACGAGATCTTGGTATTTGATCTGAGTTGGCTACGAGCCTATACGCACTAACCAACTCGTGGGAAAGATATGGGCAATCGGCGCCGTGGTATCACCGGCACTTCGTGACGCCACGATCGAGTGGGCGCCGGATTGGAACGTAAGCCTGCACTTGTATTAAGGGGCTAGTTACGCTTTCGCCACGACGCAGCGTGCAGGTGTGCTATGGGCTATGGGCCCGCACTGTGGCGCTTAGGTTTAGACCGGCGTCTTTGGCCTCTCTGTTGAGCCTAGGTGGGGCTGCGGCGTGTTGATCTTCCGCGGCGGACATGACCCGTGAAAGTGTGTCCGCCAAATGGGATCAAGCGTGTTGGGTAAGTTGGTGCACCCTGCAGGAAGTTAATCTATTCGAATAGCCGTGATCTTGGTAACAGGACGACTTGGAGTTGTACCTTGACCTTATGACAACTAGAACCGGATACTTAATAAAACACACCCTTCCAAGTGCCAGATACAACCGGTGGTCGCTCTCTCTCAGGGATACGAGGAGGGGATCACCGGGAAGGATTATTGCTATGTGATGTTACTTGGAGGACTTCAACCTACCCTCTTCTACCTGTTGCAAGACGAAGGTGACCAGAAGCGTAGTCTTCGATAAGACTAGCTATCCCCTCTTATTCGGCATTCTGCGATTCGGTCCATCGATATGGCCCTTTACACATATATCCATGCATATGTAGTGTAGCTCCTTGCTTGCGTAGTACTTTGGATGAGTACTCACGGTTGCATTGTTTCCCCTTTTCCCCTATCTCTACTCGATTGTTGCAACCAGACGTTGGAGCCAGGAGCGACGCCACCGTCGATGGCGACTACTACCCGGAGGTGCCTACTACTACGTGCAGCCCGCCGATGGCGACCTGGGAGTAGCTTAGGAGGATCCTGTGCAGGAGGTCTGCGCCTCTTCGATCTCAGATCCCGGTTTGTGCTAGCCATCTTATGGCACCTTGTTTAACTTATGTCCGTACTCAGATTTTGTTGCTTCGCTGACTCGTCTATGATCGAGCACTGTATTCGAGCCCTCGAGGCCCTGGCTTGTTTTATGATGCTTGTATGACTTATTTTATTTGTAGAGTTGTGTTGTGATATCTTCCCGTGAGTCCCTGATCTTGATCGTACACGTTTGCGTGTATGATTAGTGTACGATTGAATCGGGGGCGTCACACATATGGGTAGTGTTTTCTCACTAGACCTCTTTCTATTTCTAATCTCTCCCCTCTAAACCCTCGGATGCCTCCGAGGCGTGACCCGGTTTTGTTTTCCCACGGAGCTCACTCGATTGATCCAACAGCAGAATGCCTTGATGCAATTGCTAGTTCGAACCAGGGCAATGCCAACAACAACAACAACCCGCCGCCCGGTGGACAATTTAGCCCGTTTTACGAGGTTACAACCATCGGTGTTTTCAAGAGCACCGAGCCAATAGTTGCAGATGACTGGTTACGCCCGTATTGGAAGGAGTTAACCACCGCGGGATGCACGGATGTTGAAAGAGTGCGCTTTGCCGCACATCAATTGGATGGACCAGCAGCCGCATGGTGGGAGAATTACACGACTACTTTTCCTATAGCCAATGTCACTTGGGACCAGTTCAACAAGCTTTTCGCATACGACCCATGTTTCAACTGGAGCCATGCAGATAAAGAAGCGTGAGTTCCGCAACTTACGCCGAGGGAACCGTCTTGTGGCCCGATGCGTGGATGAGTTTAGCAAGTTATCACGCTATGCCCTCGATGATGTGGCCACGGATGGCGCGAAGCAAGAGAAGTTTATGGAAGGACTGAATGATGAGATGAGTATGCAGTTGATGGTGGCAACTTTCAACAACTACCAGGAGTTGGTAGATAAGGCCCTAATGATTGAAGGAAAGCAGCAGCAAATTGAGAGTCGTAAGAGGAAGTATGGACAAGGGAAGTATAACTCAGGAGCTCACCAGAAACCTCGCTTAACCCCCAACTCGGGAGGACTAGTTCATAACCATGGAGGACATAACCATACTGGAGGAGGATCGCATAATGGTGCGAAGAATGGGAATGGAAATGCAGCCAACAATAATCGAATCGCTCTAACCCAGCTACACCCGCTAAGAGAGACTTGAGCCAAGTTATTTGCTTTAAGTGCGGGAAGACAGGCACTATGCCAACGACTGCCCTGAAGGAAAGAATGGAAACGGAAATGGGAGCGCTGGGAAGAAGCCCAATCCATTCAACAAAGCACAAGTGAACCATGTTAACATGGAGGAAGTTGAAGAGCAGCCGGATGCGGTAATAGGTAAGTTTTTGGTTCAGTCATTTACCGCTATTGTTCTTTTCGATACTGGTGCATCGCATTCATTTATATCAAGGGGATTTGTGGATAAGTTTAAGTTACCAACCCAGACCCGTAGAACCCCTCTTTTAGTGAGCTCGCCTGGAGCAGAGTATATGGCTAGCAGATGGTGCACCCAGATACCCCTAATCATTGGCACATATGTTTTTCCGTCTGACCTAATTATCTTGGAGTCGCAAGGATTGGATGTGATATTAGGTATGGATTGGATGTCGAAGTTTGAAGGAAGTATCGACTGTGCTAGCAAGTCAATTTATCTTACCACCCGGAGGAAAAAGGATTAAGTATGTATCTAGGCATATGCCTAGGAGGAGCCAAGTGAATACCCTCACGGAGTTGTACAAGAGGAAGTACGGTAGTGAAGGATTATCCGGATGTTTGTCGGAAGAGTTACGGGCATGCCACGGATCGAGACATCGAGTTTCGATAGCACTAATACCAGTGCAGGGCCAATCTCAAAGAGACCTTATCGGATGCCCGCAAATGATCCGGAGGAAATTAAGAAGCAGATCAAGGAGCTATTGGAGAAAGATTACATTCAGAGAAGTTCATCACCACCGGGAGCACCGGTACTTTTGGTGGAGAAGAAGGATAAATCCCTAAGGATGGTTGTTGATTACCGAGCTCGAATGAAGTAACGATAAAGAACAAGTATCCCTTACCGATGATTAATGATCTGTTTGATCGGTTGCAAGGAGCTAAGGTGTTTTCTAAGATTGATCTCGATCAGGATACCATCGATTGAAGATCCGAGAGAAGGATATACCAAAGACAGCATTCACCACACGATATGGATTATATGAGTATACGGTCATGTCATTTTGACTGACTAACGCCCCTGCCTATTTTATGAGTATGATGAACAAAGTGTTCATGGAGTATTTGGACAAGTTTGTTGTGGTGTTTATCGATGATATTATGGTTTACTTGAAGAACAAAGAGGAGCACGCCGAACACCTACGTTTGGTTCTTGAGAAACTCAGGGAACACCAGTTATACGCCAAATTCAGCAAGTGCGAGTTTTGGTTGAAGGAAGTTGGATTTCTTGGGCATGTTATATCAGGAGAGGGTATAGCAGTAGACCCCAGTAAAATTCAGTCAGTCACTGAATGGTTGGCACCCACTTCGGTCAGCGAGATTCGCAGTTTCCTTGGACTAGCAGGATATTATCGGAGATTCATTGAGAATTTTTCCAAGATTGCTAAACCAATGACAGAATTGCTAAAGAAGGATACCAAGTTCAAATGGACAGAGGATTGTGAGACAAGCTTCCAAGAGTTGAAGAGACGGTTGACTACAGCCCCAGTGCTGACATTGCCAGATATACATAAGGAGTTTCAAGTGTATTGTGATGCCTCTCGCTTGGGACTTGGATGTGTTCTTATGCAGGAAGGAAAAGTTGTTTCGTATGCCTCAGGACAACTGAAGCCTCATGAGTTGAACTATGCCACGCATGATTTGGAGCTAGCAGCTGTAGTGCATGCGTTGAAGACCTGGAGACATTATCTCATGGGAAACCGTTGTGATGTGTACACGGATCATAAAAGTTTAAAGTACATTTTCACACAGAAGGAGTTAAACCTCAGACAGAGGAGATGGCTGGAGCTTATAAAGGATTACGACATGAAGCTACACTATCATCCAGGAAAGGCCAACATTGTAGCAGACGCTTTGAGTCAGAAGAGCTATGCCAATATCCTTGAAGGTAGAGGACTGCCAAAAGAGTTAGCAGAGGATGTTATGGAACTTCAGTTGGAGATTGTTCCAAGAGGTTTTCTTGCAACAATGGAGGTTCAGTCGACCTTGCTAGACAAGATTTGAGACGCTCAAAAGGAGGATAAAGAGATTGCTGAGATAAAGGAAAAGATGGGCAAAGGAAAAGCCAAAGGTTTTCGCGAGGATGAGCACGATACCTTATGGTTTGAGGATCGGATTTATGTGCCCAACAATTCGGAGATCAGGAAGTTAATACTTCAAGAGGCCCATGACTCACCATACTCGATTCACCCCGGAAACACCAAGATGTATTTGGACTTGAAGGAACGTTTTTGGTGGACTGGTATGAAGAAGGATATTGCCGAGTATGTAGCTGTTTGTGATGTATGTCAGATAGTGAAGGCAGAGCATCAAAAGCCAGCAGGACTGTTGCAACCTATGCCAATACCCGAATGGAAGTGGGACAAACTTGGCATGGATTTTATCACCGGATTACCCAGAACCAAAGTAGGATATGATTCAATATGGGTAGTAGTGGATCGGTTGACCAAAGTAGCTCACTTTATCCCAGTGAAAACAACTTATAGAAGTGCCAAGTTGGCCAAGATATATATGACCAGGATCGTATGTTTGCATGGAGTTCCGAGGAGTATCGTATCAGATAGAGGAACACAGTTTACTTCAAAATTTTGGCATCAACTACACCAGACTTTGGGTACCAGATTGGAGTTTAGTACCGCGTTCTACCCACAGACGGATGGACAGATAGAGAGAGTCAATCAGATTTTGGAGGACATGTTGAGAGCCTGTGCGCTAGATTATGGATCTAGTTGGGATGACAATTTGCCGTACGCAGAATTCTCATACAACAACAGCTACCAGGCCAGTTTGAAGATGGCACCGTTCGAAGCTCTGTATGGACGCAGATGTAGAACACCCTTGATGTGGGACGAGGTCGGAGACCGTTAGTTGTTTGGACCAGATTTGATCAAAGACTCAGAGGAGAAGGTTAAACTGATCAGAGACAGACTAAAGATTGCTCAGTCTAGACAGAAGAGTTACACAGATTCAAAACGCAAGGAAGTAACCTATGAAATCGGAGACAGAGCATATCTGCGAGTATCACCCCTGAGGGGAGTGAAACGTTTTGGAGTAATGGGAAAGTTAGCCCCAAGATTTGTAGGACCGTATCGTATTTTGGAACGGATGGGAGAAGTTGCCTACAAGCTGGAGTTACCTGAAGGACTGTCAGGAGTTCACAATGTGTTTCACGTATCTGGCGAAGAAGTGCCACGCTGAGATGGCCGACATACCGTTAAAGGATCTGATGCCTCGGAGGCGATACAATTAGATAATAACTTGACTTATGAGGAGAAGCCAGTAAAGATTCTCGAGTTTGATAGCCGAGTCACTCGCAACAAGGTGATCAAGTTTTGCAAAGTTCAGTGGAGCCACCATACCGAGGAGGAAGCCACCTGGGAGCGAGAAGAGTATATTCGCAAGGACCATCCGCACCTATTTTCTAGCCAACCCGAATCTCGAGGGCGAGATTCATCTTAAGGGGGGTAGGTTTGTAACATCCCAAATTTTCAATTTGGCATGTTATACATAGGTCATCCATGCATATCATATTTTATTGCATTCTCGTTTGCCATCCTCGAAAATCCTAAGCAACTCAAGGACCCTCGGAGAGAGTCGGGGATTTTTCGATTTTCATATTTGAATTTTATCAAATAATGAAAGACGAGGATATTGGATTTTATTATTTTTCTCTCCGGAAAAATATTTCATCTTAAAATAAATAAATGAGGGGAGATAATATGACTTCTCCAAAATAATTGAACTATCGGAGGAAAAATGTTAAAATCATTATTTGGTTTTTATTTGATTTTATTTGGAATTTTAATTGCCCTAGAAAAATTTGCACGCTTTAAAAAGTTGCATTTTAGGGGCCTAGAAAAGTTCATCTAGTTCTAAATATTTTATTTAGACGGAGAAAACTTGTTTTGGAATTTTTAGATTTTTATTTATTTTTCTAGGATTTTTTATATTTTGGTGAATGATTTTTTTAAAAATAATAATAATGGACCATTGGACCGGGCCAAAGGCCCAGCCGAGCGAGCCCGGCTCCTTCGCCGCCGCCTTGCCCATGCCGCCATCGTGGCACGGACGCCGAGGGCGAGTCCGAGCGGACTCCACCCCGGCGCCCCTTCCCAAGCCGCCCGCCCGCCCGCCTATAAATGCCGCCGCCCGCCGCCACACCACCACCCGCCACCACCCAGCCCGCGCTGCCGAGCCGCCCGAGCCCGATCCGCCTCCCCACCGTCGCCGCCCCTCTCGCCGCCGCCGCCGCCCGCCCCTCGCCGAGCCACCGCCGCCTCTCGCCGACCCCGCCCCACCCGGAACCGCTGAGCCGCCCGCCCCGCCGGACGCGCCTCGCCGGAGGTACCCGACCCCGGCCGCCGTTTTTTTTAAGAAAACCCTTCGGTTTTTTTTATAAAACCCTACATCGTTTTTTATTGATCGGTTTATTTCGTCGGTTTATTTACTTAGCGAACGTCCGTTCGTCCGTTCGTTCTAACGAACACGTTCACTATTTAGTTTCTGTTAACGAACGTTCGTTCGTTTAGCAGTTCGTCACTTTTCGTTTATCAGATTTATTCCGCGGTTATTCTGATCGCGATTTCTGATCCAATTTTCAAACCTGTTTATCTTTTCGCTCGTTTATCGGAATCAGGCGATTCAAGCGCCTGGAGTTTCATCTCGAAACCCTCTTTCCGAATAATCAACTTAAACCAGTTTTTATCCTTGTAAAATTTGACCCTAGTTCAGATTGGTAAACGGACCCTATTTCTTTCGCCGTTTGAGTTTTGTTGTTCCGTTTGGTTTGATCCTTTTTGCAAACCGGAGTTCTTAAGTTGAACTCTCCGGTCAACCTCTTTCAGTTGAAGTTTCGTTTGTGCATCTTTGCTTGTTTACTTATGTATGTATTGTTTGCTTGCGATAGAATTCCCGGAGTGCGAAGCGTGTTACTATGAGTCTCTAGGATTCACGGATCGTCAGCAAGGCAAGTAACACTTGATCGTATCTTTTCATACCCAGTTTTTATGCATTAGCTCAATCCTCAAACATTGCATGATTAGGATGGCATTAATTTGTGGGCTGGGAAGTAGATGATGAGGTAGGAACCTATTGCCCTGTTACTTTCAAACCCTTGGGAGTTACTTCTACGTTATGCGTATATTGCCATGCTATGCTCGTAGACGTGGTTTGGGTTTGAGAGATATTCATGACAGATGTGAGATTATTAATTAATGGTTTACTTTAAGGTGGCAACTTAAATACACATCTGGGTGGATTGAGGCACCTGGGGAACCCAGTGTTGTCTGGTTTTTTTTGGAAATCCCGGGGTACCAGTGTGATCTTCCTATGGACCGCCACCCAGGCTCAAAGGGAACTGAGATTATTCATGCTAGAAACTTCCTTGTGCAGCCACAAGCTAATATTGGCTCTAGCATAGTTAAGTAAGTTACGTGAAGCTCTCGAAGAGGTAGGTCAGCAGGTAGTGGGTTTTATAGGTTTGGTATGATCTATCCGGAGTAGAGAGTTAATGTTTACGAAAGGCGTGTCTCGGTCATCCGTCTCTCAAACACCATGCAGGCGAGAAACCAACGGAGGCGATCGAGTCTTGTGGGGAAAAGTCATAAACCTCTGCAGAGTGTACAAACTAATCATGGTTAGCCGTGTCCCCGGTTATGGACAATCCTGAGTATCTAGTACTTGAGTATTCACATGTATCTCATCACTCTAAATTAATATTGCTGGGTTGTTAATCACTTTAATTGGGATTGAGTTGGGGTTATACCTTCTCAATGATGTTTCAACCACCATGATAGTTAAAGTAAAATTTATTCCTTTGATGTAGGGAAAAATTGGCTTTTCGCAAAACTGTAAACATAGAGCTTTCCACCAGCCATATATGCATGTAGTATAGCTTATTCTTTCATTACTCTATGTGTTACATTGCCAGCATATTCCATGTGCTGACCCGTTCTCGGGCTGCAACGTATTATGTTGCAGACTTTTCAGATGAGGAGTAAGGATTGTAGGTCGTTGCCGTGCAGCTCAGTTATGCCGTTGGAGTTGATGGACTCACTTTATCTTCCAAGCCTTCCGCTGTTATCGCATTAGATGGCCTTAAGCCATATTATTGTATTAAGTTCTCTTTTGAGACATTCGATGTAATAAGTGTGTGATTGCTACTCTGTTATAAATCCTTCGAGTACTGTGTGTGTCAGCATTACCGATCCAGGGATGACACAGAAGCACAGAGACTTGACCATCTGAGGTCGGGTCGCTACACAACCATAAAAGCGCATGGCAACCTCTGCTTCCCCCTGCGAAGGGCCTATCTTTTATTATTATCCTCTACCTTATGCAAGAGTCATGGTGATCTTCACCTTTCCTTTTTCATTTTATCCTTTGGCAAGCCCAGCATGTTGGAAAGAACATGATATATATATATATCTAATTGGATGTGGGGGAGCATGAATTATTATTGTTGACATTACCCTTGAGGTAAAAGGTTGTGGGGCAAAACTACAAGCCCCTATCTTTCTCTGTGTCCTGTTAAAACTCCGTAACCACAAGTATTGTGTGAGTGTTAGCAATTATGAAAGACTAAGTGATAGTTGAGTATGTGGACTTGCTTTTAAGCTCTGACATAGACTCTTTCCGATGTTATGATAAACTGCAATTGTTTCAATGACTAAGGGTATAATTTGTTGGTGCTCAATAAGGTTTCTGATTCATACTTTGGCTTTGAAAAGATCATCAATTGAACATGAGTAATCATATGACATAATCTATTTATGTTGCTGTTATGAGAATAATCATGATGCCTTCATGTCCATATTTTATTTTTATCGACGCCTCTACCTCTAAACATGAGGGCATATTTATTGTTATCGGCTTTTCGCTTGAGGACAAGCGAGGTCTAAGCTTGGGGGAGTTGATACGTCCATTTTGCATCATGCTTTTATATCGATATTTATCGCATTATGGGGTGTTATTTCACGTTATGTCACAATACTTATGGCTATTCTCTCCTATTTTACAAGGTTTACATGAAGAGGGAGAATGCTGGCAGCTGGAATTCTGGGCTGGAAAAGGAGCAAATATTGAAGGCCTATTCTGCGCAACTCCAAAAGTCCTGAAACTCCACGGAATACCTTAAAATAAATAAAGAAAAATCATCGCCAAAGATGAAGGCCAGGCGGCCCACACCCTGCTCACGAGGGGGGCGCGCCCCTGGGCGCGCCCCCTTACCTCATGGGCCCCCTGGTGGCTCTCCGATGCCCATCTTCTCCTATATGAGCTCTTTCGATGAGAAAAAAATCATAAGCAACCTTTCGGGACGAGACTCCGCCCCCACGAGGCGGAACCTTGGCGGAACCAATCTAGGGCTCCGCAGAGCTGTTCTGCTGGGACACTTCCCTCGGGGGGAAATCATCGCCATCATCATCACCAACGCTCCTCTCATTGGGAGAGGGCAATATCCATCAACATCTTCACCAGCACCATCTCATCTCCAAACCCTAGTTCATCTCTTGTATCCAATTCTTGTCTCCAAGTCCGGGATTGGTGCTAGTAGGTTGCTAGTAGTGTTGATTACTCCTTGTAGTTGATGCTAGTTGGTTTACTTGGTGGAAGATCATATGTTCAGGTCCTTTATGCATATTATTAACCCTATGATTATGAACATGAATATGCTTTGTGAGTAGTTACGTTTGTTCCTGAGGACAAGGGAGAAATCTTGCTATTAGTAGTCATGTGAATTTGGTATTCGTTCGATATTTTGATGAGATGTATGTTGTCTAACCTCTAGTGGTGTTATGTGAACATCGACTACATAGCACTTCACCATTATTTGGGCCTAGAGGAAGGCATTGGGAAGTAATAGGTAGATGATGGGTTGCTAGACTGACAAAAGCTTAAACCCTAGTTTATGCGTTGCTTCATAAGGGGCTGATTTGGATCCATATGTTTCATGCTATGGTTAGGTTTACCTTAATACTTTTGTTGTAGTTGTGGATGCTTGCAATAGAGGTTAATCATAAGTGGGATGCTTGTTCAAGTAAGAACAGCACCCAAGCACCGGTCCACCCACATATCAAATTATCAAAGTTCCGAACTCAAATCATATGAACGTGATGAAAACTAGCTTGACGATATTCCCATGTGTCCTCGGGAGCGCTTTTCCTATTATAAGAGTTTGTTCCGGCTTGTCCTTTGCTACAAAAAGGATTGGGCCACCTTGCTGCACCTTATTTACTTTTGTTACTTGTTGCTCGTTACAATTTACCTTATCACAAAACTATCTGTTACCACTTGTTTCAGTACTTGCAGAGAATACCTTGCTGAAAACCGCTTATCATTTCCTTCTGCTCCTCGTTGGGTTCGACACTCTTACTTATCGAAAGAACTACGATAGATCCCCTATACTTGTGGGTCATCAGCTTGTCATCGGGGTTATGCATGATGAGAGCATTCTTGTGTGACAGAAATGGAGCATGACTAAACTATATGACTTTGTAGGGATGAACTTTCTTTGGCCATGTTATTTTGAGAGGACATAATTGCTTAGTTAGTATGCTTGAAGTATTATTACTTTTATGTCAATATTAAACCTTTATCTTGAATCTTTCGGATCTGAATATTCATACCACAATTAGGAGAATTACATTGAAATTATGCCAAGTAGCATTCCACATCAAAAATTCTTTTTTTATCATTTACCTACTCAAGGACGAGCAGGAATTAAGCTTGGGGATGCTTGATACGTCTCCAACGTATCTATCATTTTTTTATTGTTCCATGTTATATTATATTATGTTTTGTACATTATTGGGCTTTATTATACACTTTTATATTATTTTTGGGACTAACCTATTAACTGGAGGCCCAGCCCAGAATTGCTGTTTTTTGCCTATTTCAGAGTTTCACAGAAAAAGAATATCAAACGGGGTCCAAACGGAATGAAACCTTCGGGAACATGATTTTCGGAACAAACGTGATCCAGAGGACTTGGATTTATGTCAAGACATCAACCAGGAGGGCACGAGGTAGGGGCGCGCCCTCCACCCTCGTGGGCCCCATGTTGCTCCACCGACGTACTTCTTCCTCCTATATATACCTATGTACCCCCAAACTACCAGATACGGAGCCAAAAACCTAATTCCACCACCGCAACCTTCTGCACCGTGAGATCCCATCTTGGGGCCTTTTCCGAGCTCACACGAGGGGCATCGATCACGGAGGGCTTCTACATCAACACCATAGCCTCTCCGATGATGTGTGAGTAGTTTACCTCAGACCTTCGGGTCCATAGTTTTTAGCTAGATGGCTTCTTCTCTCTTTTTGGATCTCAATACAATGTTCTCCCCCTCTCTTGTGGAGATCTATTCGATGTAATCTTCTTTTGCGGTGTGTTTGTTGAGACCGATGAATTGTGGGTTTATGATCAAGTTTATCTATGAACAATATTTGAATCTTCTCTGAATTCTTTTATGTATGATTGGTTATATTTGCAAGTCTCTTCGAATTATCAGTTTGGTTTGGCCTACTAGATTGATCTTTCTTGCAATGGGAGAAGTGCTTAGCTTTGGGTTCAATCTTGCAGTGTCCTTTCCCAGTGACAGTAGGGGCAGCAAGGCATGTATTGTATTGTTGCCATCGAGGATAACAAGATGGGGTTTATATCATATTGCATGAGTTCATCCCTCTACATCATGTAATCTTGCTTAAAGCGTTAGTCTGTTCTTATGAACTTAATACTCTAGATGCATGATGGATAGCGGTCGATGTGTGGAGTAATAGTAGTAGATGTAGGCAGGAGTCGGTCTACTTGTCTCGGACGTGATGCCTATATACATGATCATACCTAGATATTCTCACAACTATGCTCAATTATGTCAATTGCTCAACAGTAATTTGTTCACCCACCGTAATACTTATGCTCTCGAGAGAAGCCCCTAGTGAAACCTATGGCCCCCGGGTCTATTTTCTATCATATTAATCTTCCAACACTTAGCTATTTTTTATTACCTTTTATTTTACTTTGCATCTTTATCATAAAAATACCAAAAATATTATCCTATCATATCTATCTGATCTCACTCTCGTAAGTGACTATGAAGGGATTGACAACCCCTTTATTGCGTTGGTTGCGAGGATTTATTTGTTTGTGTAGGTGCGAGGGACTCGTGCGTGGCCTCCTACTGGATTGATACCTTGGTTCTCAAAAACTGAGGGAAATACTTACGCTACTTTGCTTCATCACCCTTTCCTCTTCAAGGGAAACCAACGCAGTGCTCAAGAGGTAGCAATTGTATGCCCTTGCTTGATTGATTGAGTGATATGATATGATTGTGTTGTCACATGTGCATCTGGGTAGTGCTTTCTCACTAGACCTCGTTCTATTCTAACCTCTCCCCTCTAAACCCATCAGGTGCCTCCGAGACGTGACACCGGATTTGTCTTCCCACCAGAGATCACCCAGTTGATCCAGCAGAGATCACCCAGTTGATCCCACAAGAGATCAAAGAAACTCAAATAACTTTCATGGATATAAAAAGATATGACTGATCATAAAATCGAAGTTCATCAGATCCCCGCAAACACACCGCAAAAGAGTTACATCATATGGATCTCCAAGAGACCATTGTATTGAGAATTTAGCGGGAGAGAGAAAGCCATCTAGCTACTAACTACGGACCTGAAGGTCTACAAAGAACTACTCACACATCATCGGAGTGGCACCAATGGAAGTGGTGAACCCCTCCATGATGGTGTCTAGATTGGATCTGGTGGTTCTGGACTCTGCGGCGGCTGGATGAATATTTCATCTACGCTTTTAGGGTTTCTGGAATATTGTGGTATTTATAGATCCAAGAGGCGGTCCGGGGGTACCCGAGGTGGGCACAACCCACTAGGGCGCGCCAGGGCCTCCTGGCGCGCCCTGGTGGGTTATCTCCTCCTCGGGACTCCTCCAGGTGCAACCAGGGCCCATCTGCTTCCTTTTGGCCCATAAAAAATCATCGCGGAGTTTCATGGCATTTGGACTCCGTTTGATATTGATTTCCTGCGACGTAAAAAAACATGGAAAAAACAGCACCTGGCACTTGGCACATGTCAATAGGTTAATACCAAAAAATGATATAAAATGACTATAAAATGATTACAAAACATCCAAGGTTGATAAATAAACAGCATGGACAATAAAAAAATATAGATACGTTGCAGACGTATCACCTCGCTATCTTGCTGGATCAAGAAGGCGGAGAACGTCACTCAGGTGAATGTGTGCTGAAAGCGGAGGTGCCGTACGTTCGGTACTTGATCGGTTGGAGCGCGAAGAAGTTCGATTACATCAACCGAGTTAACAAACGCTTTCGCTTATGGTCTACGAGGGTACGTAGACACACTCTCCCCTCTCGTTGCTATGCATCTCCACGGATAGATCTTGCGTGTGCGTACAATTTTTTTGTTTTCCATGCAACGTTTCCCAACACCACCCACCCATCCGCTTGCAGCTCGCAGTCTGCAGCGAATAACCACCCTCATACGTCTCCAGCGTATCTACATTTTATGAAGTATTCATGCTGTTTTATTATCATTCTTGGATGTTTTACAATCATTTTATAGCAACTTTATATCATTTTTTGGGAATAACCTATTGACCCAGTGCCCAGTGCCAGTTGCTGTTTTTTTGCATGTTTTTTACATCGTTGGAAATCAATACCAAACGGAGTCCAAATGCAACGAAAATCCACAGAGATTTTTTATGGACCAGAAGACATCCATTGGGCCAGAGCAGCACAGGGGGTGCCACGAGGGGCACAACCCACGTGGTGCGCTGGGGCCCAGCGCGCCAGTGGGTTGTGCCCACCTCGGTGGCCTCCCGCACCCCATCTTTACCCTATAAATTCACAAATATTCCAAAACCCTTCAGGGTTAACCTAGATCAGAAGTTCCACCGCCGCAAGGCTCTGTAGCCACCGAAAACAAATCTAGACCCGTTCTGGCACCCTGTCAGAGGGGGCAATCATCTCCGGTGGCCATCTTCATCATCCCGGCGGCCACCACGATGAGGAGGGAGTAGTCCACCCTCGAGGCTGAGGGTTTGTACCAGTAGCTATGTGTTTAATCTCTCTCTCTCTCTCTCTCTCTCTCTCGTGATCTATATCATGTGCTTTGTTAATATAGATGGATCATATGATGTTTCTCCCCTCTATACTCTTGTTCTGATGAATTGAATCTTTATCCTTTGAAGTTTTGTCTTGTCGGATTGAATATTCAGATATGAGAACACATGATGTATGTCTTGCGGTATGAATACTTGAGGTGACAATGGGTATCGTATTGATTCACTTGATATACGTTTTGGTACTCAACTCGCAGATTCCAGAGGTGACATTGGGGTAATCTATGCATAGGGGTTGATGCACGTTTTTATTATCTTTTCTCCGATAGAAACTTTGGGGTCTCTCTGTAGTTCTTTGTGTGGATTGAGTATTATGAATATGAATTTGCTTTTGTGTTATTTTAGTACGAACTCTTGATTTGATCGATAGGAAAGAATAGCTTGCGTTATTTTAGTACGAACACTAGGATAGATCGATCGGAAAGAATAGCTTTGAGGTGGTTTCGTACCCTACAAACAATTTATATCTTTTGTTCTCCGCTAATAGGAACTCGGGAGTGATTATTTATTGCACTTTGAGGGATAATCATATGATCCAACTATGTTAGCATTGTTGAGAGGTTGCACTAGTGAAAGTACGGACCCTAGGCCTCATTTTCAAGCATTGCAATACCGTTTTTTTGCTCGTTTACTATTTGCTACCTTGCTGTTTTTATTTATTCAGTTTATACAAATATATTTCTACCATCCATATTACACTTTTATCACCATCTCTTCGCCAAACTAGTGCACCTATACAATTTGCCATTGTATTAGGTGTGTTGGGGACACAAGAGATTTCTTGTATTTGGTTGCAGGGTTGTTTGAGAGAGACCTTCTTCATCCTACGCCTCCCACGGATTGATAAACCTTAGGTCATCCACTTGAGGGAAAATTGCTACTGTCCTACAAAACTCTGCGCTTGGAGGCCCAACACAAGTCGACAAGAATAAAGTTGCATAGTAAACATCAAGCTCTTTTCTGGCGCCATTGCCATGGAGGTGAGTGCTTGAAGGTATATCTCTAGATCTTGCAATTGAATCTTTTAGTTTCTTGTTTTATCACTAGTTTGGTTTACAAATGAAAACTACAAAAAATGGAATTGAAGTTGCATCATATTATTGATCATCTTTATAATATCTTTCATGAAAATGATGGACCGGAAAATTGTGCTCAATTGATAGAAGAAGAATTCAATAAAATGATTGGCATGAATCATGCACATGATTGCAATGTTGTTAGTATGAATTCTTTGAATATCCATGATGCTAATGATATGCAAAGCTACAAGCTTGGGGATGCTATATTTGATGAAGATGATATTTTTACTCCCCCAAGTTTTGATGAGAAAATTTATTATGATGAAAGCATGCCTCCTATTTATGACAATTATATTGATGAAACTGGGTTTGGAAGAGTGTCAACTCTAGGTACTAATGATCCCACTATTCTGGAGGGTGTTTAATCTTATTATAATAATTATGAAAGTGGATTTGGAGAGGTCATGACTTTATTTAATGATGAATCCACTATTTTGGAAGATGTTTCAATTGATTATTATGAGAAAAAAGTGGTTACCTATGATGATTATGGTGATGACATGTATGCTATAAATAATAATGATAACCATGAAATTTTTCATCATGATTTTAATTTTCAATCCCATGATAGTTACTTTGTTGAGTTTGCTCCCACTACTATTCATGAGAATAAATTTGCTTATGTGGAGAGTAGTAAAATTTCTATGCTTGTGGGTCATGAAAATAATGCTTTATGTGATGGTTATATTGTTGAATTTCTTCATGATGCTACTGAAAATTATTATGAGGGAGGAACTTATGCTTGTAGGAATTGCAATAATATCAACTTTCCTCTCTATGTGTTGAAAGTTTTGAAGTTATGCTTGTTTTGCCTTCCTATGCTAGTTGATTCTTGTTCCCATAAGTTGTTTTCTCAAAAAAATCCCTATGCATAGGAAGTGGGTTAGACTTAAATGTGCTAGTCATGTGTTTCATGATGCTCTCTTTGTGTTTCAATTCTTATCTTTTATGCGAGCATCATTGAACCCATCATGCCTAGCTAAAAGGCATTAAAGAAAAGCACTTGTTGGGAGACAACCCAACACTTTTACCTACTGTTTTTGTGTGTTAACATGATTAGGATACTGTAGTAACCATGTTTTATAGCTTTTGTTTCAATAAAGTGCCAAGTAAATCCTTTAGGATCATGTTGGGTGATAGTTGATTTGACCCTGCTAAACAGAAACTTTTGCGCTCACGAAAATAAGTCTCATTTTTAACAGAAGAGTGCTTTTGAGTTGATTCTTTTTGAAGAATTTTAATATAAAAATTTCTCACGTGGTCCTAATTTTTTCATAATTTTTTTAGTATAATAAGTACGGTTTGAGTACAGATTACTACAGACTGTTAAGTTTTTGACAGATTCTGTTTTCAATGCATAGTTTGCTTTCTTTCTAGTTTCTATGGCTTATTTTGCTCAATATAAATTTTGTAAATGATATGCTACATTAGGCATTGTGTGAAAACAATTATGAATCTTTTCTTTGACAGTACCAAAGTGAAATGGTTTGCTCTTTATCGTACTAACCTATCTCACGAAGTTCCGTTAAGTTTTGTGTGATTGAAGTTTTCAAGTTTTGGGTGAGATATGAGGAGAATAAGGAGTTACAAGACCTTAAGCTTGGGGATGCACAAGGCACCCCAAGGTAATATTCAAGGAATATCCAAGCAACTAAGCTTGGGGAGGCCCCGGAAGGCATCCCCTCTTTCGTCTCCAACAATATCGGTAACCTCACTTGGAGCTATGTTTTCATTCGTCACATGATATGTGTTTTGCTTGGAGCGTCACTTTATTTTGTAAATAATTTTCTTGTTGTTATTTAGAATAATGTTTTTCATCTTTTATTTCAATAAAAGTGGCATTGATAGCCTTTGCCATGCTTATCTTGCAAGTATACATGTTGATGTTTGAAAACAGAAAGTTTATCGATGTTGCAAAAATTCCCGGGGAAAGTAAGAAGGTGATAAAATGTTGAAACTTTTTGCATAATAAGCTCTGATAAATTTTATACAGTGTGGTAGAATTTCATAATGTTTGGAGTTGAATAAGTATTGATACTTTTGCATTCTTTACAGACTGTACTGTTTTGGCAGATTGCTGTTATGTTTGCATTGTTTGCATATGCTTGCTTGTTTAATGAATCTATTTGAGGATAGGAGTATTAAATTGTCACACCCTGATTTTCATGCCACAACACTTAAGCTATTATATCATGATAAAGTGTGGTTTGACAAAAACTCTTGCATTATTTGGCTTTTATTTGGAGTTGGTTTTCTCTCTGTGTTTTTCTAGTGCTCTTTAAAGTCAACACAACTCCACCTTCTATACTTCATCTCCTTGCCCCAAACTTCTGCCCAATGATCATGCCATGTGTATAGAGCAATATAGTATTTTCTTACAAAAATAATTTGGCCAAAAAGTATTTTCAAAAAAATTAGTTTTCCAAAAACCCCTGAATTGAGGTTTGCACTGCAAGTACTTGATTTGGGGTATGAAAATTATTTCACAAAGTATATTTGAAACCTATTAGATATAGGATTCCCATAAACCACAAAAACATAATTTTAAAAGTTATTTTCCTATTTTATTTAAAAGCTTTCTCTTAAGGCCAGAAATGGTGTTTAATAGGGAAAAATTATTTTATGGTTTTAAAAATATTTGACAAAAATCAGGGAAACTCAGTGGGCATATATTTCCCATATATAAGAGTTTCAACACATGGTCATGTTCAAAATATTGGACAAAACCTCCCAAAACCATTTCTGCCCATTTCAAGGATTTGAAATATTTCTACAGGAAATATTTTCATAAAAATCCAAGGAAAATCCAGCAAGTCACAAATGCATATTGTGATCACCTTGCAAAGCCTCATGTCAATCAAGGTCATTTTGGTTCACCAAAATGCCCCAAAACCCTCTCTGACCAGAATCAAATTTGAACAACTTTGTACTACCAACTTTCTCTCCTTGACCCCAACTTTTGTGAGCTTGTTCACATGACCAAATGAAGCCACTAAACCAAGTGGTTCAACAAGGGGAAGTGATTTTCTCAGCTATATCTACACAAGTTCATTTCTGCTAATTCCTAGGGTTTGCCAAAGTTTCATTAGCAAACTCTTCCAAATAAGCTCATCTTCCTTCTACCTTGTCATTTTGTCATGACAAACACCTCTGCCAAGTGGCACAACAAGTAAATTAGTTCAAGTACCCCAAAACCATATCAAACACCTTCTGCATGTTAACTAAAAACCCTGTTTGGGGCTCTTCCACTAATCTCCATGAGTTCCACTTTTTACCACAGCCCCTCCTAGTCCCCTTGCACCTCCAGTAACAATGGAAAATCCACAGCTCAATTATTGGAGGGGTAAAACCCCACTTTCTCTCTCTGGACAGCCCATTTCCCCCTCTCTCTCAACCCCACTCCTCGCCTATTGGCCACCCAGGGCATCCAATGCCCCTCCCCCATTCTTTACTCCCCCCTAGAGCCACCAGACACCTTTGGCCGTGCCCACATTGCATAGAAAATGGCCATGCCGGCCATTTGGGCGCTCTGGAGCATGCTACAGTGCGCTCCCGCACTGTAGCCGCCCCCTGCCAAGCACCTCCGGCCACCTCGGGCCTCCCCATCGCGCCCGACGATGCTCCTCGGCGTCCTCAACACGCCACGGCCTGGTACCCCTCCTCCTTCTCCCTCCTCTCGCCCAGCTACTTTTCGCGCCACCGCCAAAGCTCAATGAGCAAACTCACACGCGCGCAGCCTCTGGCCCTCCCCCGCTCGCTCTCTTCATTCACCTGGTCGTAGACCTCACCCACGAGCACCCCAGACACGCCCACGCGCGCCCCCGTGACCCACAGCAACAACAACAACCTCGCCGGCGCACGGGTCTACGATGAGCCGTGGCTCGCCTACTTAAAGGCCTCCCCGAGCCTTTACCTCACCACCACTCGCTCCTACCTACTCCAAATCGGCCCCCTGTGCCCTCCACCCTTGTGACGCCCGGGTAATCAAGCTACAGTAACCCTCTGGTAATGATGCCATGTCACCACGATTACCGTTGTTAATCTCGTGTTAGTTCGAAACCGTTTCAGATTTCAAATTCAAAATCTAGTCAAACGGTAAAAGTTTTGAGAAGGTCAAAACTAAAATGTTCAAGGTGTAGCAAATAAATCATAGATGATTATGGTGGTGGATCCAAATTAACATACTATGTTTAAGTGCATTAGATAATAGGAACGATCATTTGAAACAATAATTTGAACGTCTCTTAAATAATTAAATTGTTAAATACTACTTCTTAGAACTACAAGAATAATTGTGGCAGTGGTATAAATACTAATTGTAATTTAGGTGCTAACTATATGTTTTACAAAACTAAAACAATTAGGGTAATAAAATTTAAAACAGAAAAGGAATAAAAATAAAAAGAGAAAGAAAAACATAACAAACAAAAAAAAACAAGGGAGGGAGACCCCCTGGCCAACTGGGCCAAACGGCCCAGCCAGCCAGCCTACCATCCAGGCCGGCCCACCCGGTGCCCCTGTATTACCCCCCCACCCCAAACCCTAGCCCTATCCCCTCCTCGCCCCATCGCCTCTCCCTCCCCCGATCTGGATCGGGGGGAATCACCACTCCGCCTCGCCCTCGCCGCACGGCACCGTCGCCGGGGCCACCACGCCGGACCCGCCTCCACCCCGCGGCGCCCATCCCCGTCGCCCCGCATGAACCCCCCCTCCCGCTCTCCCCACTCCTTCCCCTGCTCCCAGCCCCGATCTGGATCGAGCCCGACTCCCGCCCCCGACGCGTCCCCGACGCCATCGCACCGGCGCCACCACGCCGCCGCCACATCATCCTCGTCGTCCCCGTCGCCCCTGATGCCCTGCGGCCGCCCTTCGTCGTCGCCGTCGCCCGAGCCGCCAACCGCGCCGCCTGCATCCACGTCCTCCTCGACTCCTCCTCGCGGACTACCTCACCGGCTGCTACCTCCTCCCCACCGGACTGCCTCCCGTTGCGGTCGTCCCGTCTTCCTCCCGCCCCATCGCCACCCCCCACGGCCCACGGTGAGCACGCGTCCCTCTTCCCTACCCGTCCCGTCGTGCGTGGTCACCGTGACTCACCACGCTGCCCGCCCGCTCTCCGGCGTCGCGCGTCATTGCGCCCACATGCCGCGGCCTCGCCCTCCTGGCCTCGCGCGGCCCCGCTCCAGCGCCGTTGCGCCTGTTGGTCCCGCCCGCTCTCCCTCGCCGACTCCTGCGGCTGCCCGCCCAATTGTCGTGGCGGCGGTGCGGCGCCAGCCGAAGCGTCTCAACCCGTTGCTCGCCGATCGCCGCCCGCGCTGTTTCGGCGGTGCCCGACCCTCCACGCCCCGGCGATCTGGGCGAACGCCCAGTCGGGCGCCGCAACGCCCGACCCGCCCCGTAGCGCCCGAAACCCGCAAGGCCCCTGGGGCCTATGACATATGGGCCCCACGCCCCCAGAGAACGTTTCTGTTAAAAAAAGGGATTTAAAATAATAATAATAATATATAATAAAAATAATTTAAAAAAATAAATAAATAAAATAAAAATAATAATAAATTAATTAATTAACTAAGTAATTAAATTAATTAATCATGTTTAGCTGAACTAATTAAACCTGATTAAACTAAATATCTAATTAACCTAACTAATCTGTTAGTTAGGGTGATGTGTCAATGACAGACGGGTCCCACCCATCAGTTTGACCCAGTCAACCCCTGTTGACTGCTGATGTCATGCTGACGTCGTGCTGATGTCAGCAAGCACTATTCTGGATAAGGTTAGTTTAAATTAATTAATTAAATTCTAAAAATGATTTAAAACTTTAGAAAATCATATAAAATAAACCGTAGCTCAGATGAAAATACTTTCTACATGAAAGTTGCTCAGAACGACGAGACGAATCCGGACACGCAGTCCGTTCGTCCTCCACACACCCCTAACCTATCGAACTCGCAACTTTCCCCCTCCGGCTCCACTGCCCGAAAACACGAAACACCGGGGATATTTTCCCGGATGCTTCCCCCCTTAACCGGTACCACCTCATACCGCGTTAGGGCACCCCTAGCACCGTTACTTGTCTTGTCATGCACCGTCATGCTTATGTTTGCATTATATTTATTGTTTCTTCCCCCTCTTCTCTCCGGTAGACTACGAGACCGACGCTGCTGCTGCCCAGTTCGACTACGGAGTTGACGACCCCTCTCTCTTGCCAGAGCAACCAGGCAAGCCCCCCTTGATCACCGGATATCGCCTATTCTCCTCTATCACGCTTGCATTAGAGTAGTGTAGCATGTTACTGCTTTCTGTTATACCTATCCTGATGCATAGCCTGTCCTTGTTACTACTGTTGTTACCTTTACCTGCAATCCTATATGCTTAGTATAGGATGCTAGTATATTCATCTGTGGCCCTACATTCTTGTCCGTCTGTTGTGCTATACTATCGGGCCGTGATCACTCGGGAGGTGATCACGGGTATATACTATATACTTATACTTGATACATGTGGTGACCAAAGTCGGGTCGGTGGTGGAGCACCATGAGTGGATCTTTGTGGCGGAGCGACAGGCAGGTTGAGACCGCCTAGGTGAGAGGTGGGCTGGCCTGTTCGGCGTTAGCGGATACTTAACACGCTTAACGAGATCTTGGTATTTGATCTGAGTTGGCTCTGAGCCTATACGCACTAACCAACACGTGGGAAAGATATGGCCACTCGGCGTCGTGGTATCAGCCGAAGCACTTCGTGACGTCAGCGACTGAGCGGCGCGCGCCGGATTGGACTGGAACGCCACTAGGCTAGGTCTGCTTCCGACCGCGTACGCAACGTGCAGGTGTGCTCAGGGCGATGGGCCCAGACCCCTGCGCGCTTAGGTTTAGACCGGCGTGCTGACCTCTCTGTTGAGCCTAGGTGGGGCTGCGACGTGTTGATCTTCCGCGGCCGGGCATGACCCAGGAAAGTGTGTCCGACCAAATGGGATCAAGTGTGTTGGGTAAGTTGGTGCACCCCTGCAGGGAAGTTAATCTATTCGAATAGCCGTGATCTTCGGTAACAGGACGACTTGGAGTTGTACCTTGACCTTATGACAACTAGAACCGGATACTTAATAAAACACACCCTTCCAAGTGCGGATACAACGGTGGTCGCGCTCTCTCGGGGATACGAGGAGGGATCGCGGGTAGGATTATTGCTATGTGATGTTACTTGGAGGACTTCAACCTACCCTCTTCTACTGTTGCAAGGCGAAGGTGACCGAAGCATAGTCTTCGATAAGACTAGCTATCCCCTCTTATTACGGCATTCTGCAGATTCGGTCCACCGATATGGCCCTTTACACATATATCCATACATATGTAGTGTAGCTCCTTGCTTGCAGTACTTTGGATGAGTACTCACGGTTGCCTTGTTCCCCTTTTCCCACTATCTCTACTCGGTTGCTGCGACTGCACGATGGAGCCCAGGAGCGACGCCACCGTCGATGGCGACTACTATACGGAGGTGCCTACTACTACGTGCAGCCGGCGACGGCGACCGGGAGTAGTTTAGGAGGATCGAGCGGGAGGCTGCGCCTCTTCGTCTGTATCCCGGTTTGTGCTAGCCTTCTTAAGGCAAACTTGTTTAACTTATGTACGTACTCAGATATTGTTGCTTCCGCTGACTCGTCTATGATCGAGCACTTGTATTCGAGCCCTCGAGGCCCCTGGCTTGTATTATGATGCTTGTATGACTTATTTATGTTTTAGAGTTGTGTTGTGATATCTTCCCTGAGTCCCTGATCTTGATCATACACATTTGCGTGCATGATTAGTGTACGATTAAATCGGGGGCGTCACAACTCTCCTCTAGGAGCACCCGAGCTCGAGATCGAGCTCGAGCTCTGCCGCCTCGGGTCGCCGTCGGTCTCGGGGTACATGCTCTCTCCACCTCTTCTACCTCTTGATCTAGAACCTCCACACCTCCCTGACCATTTCCCCTCTATCCCCCCTCTATATTACAGCCGGAATCAACCGGGGCAAGCACCTCCCGAAGCTTTGTCGCCGGCTTCCTTGTCGCCGGCGAACCCCCTGCACCCCGTGACCAACTCCACCTCCACCCGAACAGCGACTCCGTCCTGAGCACGTTGGGCCCTCAGGTCGCCTCGCCGTCGATCACAGCGGCGCCGGTGAGCTCGCCGCCCTCTCTGACCCGAGGTTGACGACGACGGCCGTGGGGCCCGTCCGTCAGCCTCACGTCCTGACGTGTTGGTCCCACACGTCAGGTTTAAAACACACGCGCGCGTGCACCGGTTCGCTGCGTCAGATGGAGGCGCATTTCCCCAAATACGCCTTCGACGTGGCAGCCTTGCGCGGGATGGATTCCCCCCGGGCCTGCTACACTATGGCCGAATAGGCACAGTTGCACAGTGGCCTTTTTCCTTTTCTTTTTCTATAACTTTTCCAAAAATTCCATAGGATTAAATAATAATCCAAATGCAATAATTCAAACTCCTCAATTCTTGTAATAATCCCACCTATTTATTTGTGCAGTTTTCACTCTTATCAAACCAACTTTTCTTCACTGTTCAAATTTAAATTTGAATTTGAGCATTTATGCCTGTCATTTAAAATTCCTAGCACTGTTTCCATGACTCCAAATCCAAAACTAGGAATTTTCCCCTTCTTAGTTTTCACCCTAGTATTTAACAAAAATGAGTTAACATTTTTCTGAGCCCTTTGGTTTTTTTGTTTTATTATTGCCTTATTTTTCTCGCTATTATTTTGCGACGATAGATTGCGTTGCCGACGAAGGAGTTGGACCAGAAAACCTTGAAGACCCAAGAAGACTTTGTTAAGCCAAGCAAGCAGCCCTTTGACCATGTCTAAGAAACCCTTTTTATGCATGTCATATGGCACTTTTATTGCTTGCATCGAAGTCATGATAATATGGTGACCACTTGAGGTGGTTTGCCTCTGTTGCTTTTCTCGTTGACAGTTGCATGATGCATGATCCTACCTTTCTATGAGGGTTATGTCGGTGGGAGTAGATAGGATGCTAAAGTAGTTGCTACGCAAAAGGGGATGGGTATATGCATGGTGATGGAAGCAAGATTGTTTTTCAAAAACTTTTCGAAAACCCCATCGGGTGCCACTTATGCCCGAGGGAGATAATGAGTTGGGTAACCACTTGATGACGAAGTGGTGTACTGAGGCAAGTGTGTGTGTTGTTTCCAAAACGGATTGGTTTAAGTTGCAACCGTTATTCCAACCTTACATGCACAACCACTCTACCCTTATATGGGAAAGGGCATATTGATTACCTAGGCCAATACTAGCTTGGAGCCTGCATTACTAGTGACGAGGGAGAGTTGGTGCTCTCTCTCGGGACGGGGTCGTGCCAGGTAGGGCGGCCATGACTGTTTTTACAGGGCACCGGATACACCGTTGCGTCCCCTCTTGGATGTTACATCTCGAGTGAGTCTCGTATGATGTACATCATGGGGATACGGAACAACGAGTGGACTCCTTGTTAGTGTCGTCTAGGGAAAGATAGTGATCCGGTGCTTACCCCGGGTACTTGAGGTACCGTGGGTCGTGGATGACACAGAAGTTCCCCGGATCTTGTGGGTAAAGTGTGCAACCTCTGCAGAGTGTCAAACTATTCGAATAGCCGTGTCCATGGTCAAGGACAGTTGGGTAACCGCTCTTGGGCTACGTCCACTTGTTTACAAATCAGTGCGTGTGTGGGGGAACTACTTGGGTCAAGTCAAAGGACTTGACATGATTGAGTTGGGTTGATGCCCACTCTATTTATGTTGATATCTGTAACCTGTCCTCATGGTTACTTGAATTCTCCTGATGCATGTCTTACAAGTTGTTGAACATGTCATTGCACACAAAACTAGATTTCTGCAAAAATTTACCTATATCATGCATTGTTGTATCTTGAACCAAAACATGGGTTGCTTGCGAGTACATTCAAAGTACTCATTGGCTTGCCTTGGTTATTTTATTGGCGGGCATGAAAGAACAGGATATAATGAAGAGTACCTTGGAGGCGAACATGCGAGCTAGGGCGCTTCCTAGTCGTAATGCTGTAGGGTTAAGGCGGATGGCATGGGTCCAAGTTGTTATTGAAGATTTCCGCTGCGATGATACACTCAAGACTTGACCATAATGGTCCTACTTGTGTAAAACGGTATGTATGGATGTAAGACTCTTGTTATTCAGGTTCTGTGTGTTCAGTGAGCATTGATCTCTGGGATCACTGTACACGTGCATTCGGTGATCTCGACTTATGAGTCGGGGTCCCCACATAAATATGCAGAGGCATTTAGTATGCAATGTTGAATAACAATTTTAGTTATTTTCTACAGTAGTGATTGATAAGGTTTTTGCATTGGTTTATACTAACTTATCTCACGAGTTCTTGTTGAGTTTTGTGTGGATGAAGCTTTTGAGATTTAGGAAAACCGGGATATGAGAGGAATTAAGGAGACACAAAAGCTCAAGCTTGGGGATGCCCAAGGCATCCCAAGATAATATTTCAAGAAGTCTCAAGCATCTAAGCTTGGGGATGCCCCGGTAGGCATCCCACCTTTTTCCTTCAACAATTATCGGTTAGTATCGGTTGAGCCTAAGTTTTTGCTTCTTCACATGAGTTGTGCTATTCTTAGAATGTCATTTTATTTTTGTTTTACTTGCTATTTTAATAAAATACTTAGATCTGAAAGTTTTTAAATAAAATAGAGTCCTCAAATAGTTGCCAAGGAGGCTAAGTAAGCGGCATTCATATCCCGTCAACGAAGCTCTTTTCTTTGGAATTGCTCTTGTGCTTCACTTATAGCCTATGAGTAAATTGTTGAATAAATTGAATGTCATGAAGTTGAAATCATATCATGCCTAGTGGCAGCTTCACATTGGGTTTAGAAAGTGAAATATTTTTAGGCTTGACAATCACAATTTTGGTCATACAAGCAATTCACGAATAATTAGTATAAGGAAGAGAACTTTCACATGCAAATACACTGTCTTGGAAATCTTTTGTGATTGTGAGCCCCCATCAAAATATTATATGCCAAAATTGTTGACGTTGGACAAGGAAGACAACGTAATGATTTATGTTTGTTCATATTCACATAGAAGTTATATTGTCATAGATCCTTCAACATGTGGTAATTGCCCCCCATCTTTGCTAGCCACAAATTCCGCACCAAGTAGAGATACTACTTAAGCATCCAAAAACCCTTAAACCCAAATCTTATTTTCAAGAGTCCACCATACCTACCTAAGGATTGAATAAGATTCTTCAAGTAAGTTGTCATCGGTGCAATAAGGCAATAAAAATTGCTTCTAAAAGTGTGAGATCATTTAGTGCAAGAGAAAATTGAGCGTTGTACGAACTTGTGATGGCAAAGAATAAAGGCGACAGACTGCATAATAAAGGTTGCTATCATAAGGGGCAATATAACGCGACTTTCTTTTGCACTAAGATATTGAGCATACAAACAAATAAGCGCCTCCGCGAAGGGCCTATCTTTTTACTTTTATGCAAAGAGTCAAAGTTTTTCTCTCTATTCCTTTTTATTTTTCTCCTTTGGCAAGCATCATGTGGTGAGGAAAGATCTAGGCACATATGTCCAGTTGAATATGGGTAGCATGAGTTTTTATTGTTGACATCACCCTTGAGGTGAATACGTTGGGAGGCAAAACAATAAGCCCCTATCTTTCTATGTGTCTGGTTGAAACATTTGTTCATGTGTATGTGGTGAGTGTTAGCAATCATAGAAGACTATAAGATGGTTGAGTATGTGGAGCTCTTACTTAAACTCTGTTGAATAAGTTGAATTGCAATTGCTTCGTGACTAAGAACATAGGTTGTTGAGTTTCAAGAGAATTCATTGTTTGAACCTTAACATGTGAATTGGTTGCTACTATAACATGAGAAGTTTTATAAGAAAGAATTGCTGCTATGATGCTAGGAAAAGTGATTGAAATTGTCATTGATCAAACTTGTGCACTTTGCTAGCATTCACACTTCATAAATTATTTATTTTATCATTTACCTACTCGAGGACGAGTAGGAATTAAGCTTGGGGATGTTGATCCATCTCCAACGTATCTATAATTTATGAAGTATTCATGCTGTTTTATTATCATTCTTGGATGTTTTACAATCATTTTATAGCAACTTTATATCATTTTTTGGGACTAACCTATTGACCCAGTGCCCAGTGCCAGTTGCTATTTTTTGCTTGTTTTTTACATCGCAGGAAATCAATACCAAACGGAGTCCAAATGCAATGAAACTCCAAAGAGATTTTTTATGGACCAGAAGACATCCATTGGGCCGGAGCAGCACCTGGGGGGTGCCCCGAGGGGGGCACAACCCACAAGGGTGCACCTGGGGGCCTAGGCGCGTCCAGGTGGGTTGTGCCCACCTCGGTGGCCTCCCGCACCCCCTCTTTACCCTATAAATTCACAAATATTCCAAAACCCTTCGGGTTTAACATAGATCAGAAGTTCTGCCGCCGCAAGGCACTGTAGCCAAAGAAAACCAATCTAGACCCATTCTGGCACCCTACCGGAGGGGGAATAATCTCTGGTGGCCATCTTCATCATCCCGACAGCAACCACGATGAGGAGGGAGTTGTCCACCCTCGGGGCTGAGGGTTTGTACCAGTAGCTATGTGTTTAATCTCTCTCTCTCTCTCTCTCTCTCTCTCTCGTGATCTATATCATGGGCTTTGTTAATATAGATGGATCATATGATGTTTCTCCCCTCTATACTCTTGTTGTGATGAATTGAATCTCTACTCTTTGAAGTTTTGTCTTGTCGGATTGAATATTCAGATATGAGAACACATGATGTATGTCTTGCGGTATGAATACTTGAGGTGACAATGGGGTATCGTATTGACTCACTTGATATATGTTTTGGCACTCAACTCGCGGATTCCTGATGTGACATTGGTGTAATCTATTGAGGACCCACAAGTATAGGGGATCTATCATAGTCCTTTCGATAAGTAAGAGTGTCGAACCTAACGAGGAGTAGAAGGAAATGACAAGCGGTTTTTAGTAAGGTATTTTCTTCAAGCACTGAAATTATCGGTAACAGATAGTTTAATGATAAGGTAATTCGTGAAAGTGCGTTATATCGACAGAGGGGGGGGGGTGAATAGGCGATATTTATGAATTCTTCACTGAGGAATTTGCCGGTGAGGAAATTCCTTAGCGAAGAACTACTTGTAGCGGAATAAGTACTCAGAAGTAAGCATAAGAGAATGCGGGCATGGTCATCATGATGAAATGAAGACAAACAAAGAGTACAGAAAGCGTAAACATAGGATAGCACAATATGAAGACAAAGCGATGAAGAAACTGGCGAGGAAATTGAGAAAGTCTTGATCAAAGTCTTCAAACACAGATATGAATAACCACTCAACACAATAATGAGGAAATGAAAGGGTTGAGGAAATTGAACCAGATTAGGTTGGTGAAGACAATGATTTGGTAGACCAGTTCAAGCTGCTGTCTCGGTTATACGTCTGGTTGGAGCGGTGAGTATTTAAACTCGAGGACACACAGTCCCAGACACCCAATCACTGAGCACGCAGCTCAGGGCACCAAGTCCTCACCGTATTCTCCTTGAACTAAGGTCACACAGACCTCGTCCAATCACTCGTGGTAAGTCTTCAGGCGACTTCCAAACCTTCACAGACTTGGTCACTCGGCGATCCACAATTCCTCTTGGATGCTCTAGACCATGACGCCTAACCGTCTGGAAGAAGCACAGTATTCAAAGGTAACAAGCATTGGATCCACGCAGGATCAATCTCTTCAGTGATGCTCAATCACTTTGGGTTTGTAGGGTTTGGTTTTGGGTTTTCCTCACTCGATGATTTTCGCTCAAAGTCCTCGGAGGATGGGTTGCTCTCAAATGACAAGTGTCAAGTTCTCTCGGAGCAGCCAACCAGCTAGTGGTTGTAGGGGGCGGCTATTTATAGCCTAGGGAGCAGCCCGACATGATAAGATATAAATGCCCTTCAATGATATGACCGTTAGGTGGATAAGATATTTTGGGACAGGTGGCAAGCAAGACAAAGAACGGTCGGAAATTTGAATATTAAATTCCTCGGGGCTATCATGTTCCTCCTTTGTGTAGGCAATCCGCTTTGGCGAATTCCTAACTCCTCGGTCGAACAATTTCCTCGTGACCGGAAGAACTTCGTCTCATCCTTTGGAGAAATTGGTGAACTGTATGAGATTTCAAAGCTTCACTCGAAGGGATTGGTAGGTGTAGGATTTTGAGTTGAGCATCACATGGAAATTTTTCCTTAGTATTTCCTCGACCCCCTTTAACGAGACGGTGTTTCCTATGACTCAAGAAAGAGAAAATGAAACTACGAAAACAAAAGTCTTCACGCTTCATGTTCCTCAAATGAATACCAAGTCTTCAAGGTCACACCAATTTCTTCACTTTCAAAGTCTTGAATATCAAAGTCTTGATCGAAGAACTTCATTTTTAGGGGTCGACTTTCACTATAAATATCAAACTCCTCATAGACTTATAGACCTGTGTACACTCATAAACACATTAGTTTCTTAACCTATAAGTCTTCAATACACCAAAATCACTAAGGGGCACTAGATGCACTTACAATCTCCCCCTTTTGGTGATTGATGACAATATAGGTTAAGTTTTCAACGGGGATAAACATATGAAGTGTAAATACTGATATTGAGGAATTTGATTGCAAGATATAGAAGAACTCCCCCTGAAGATGTGCATAGTGAGGAATTTGCTTTTGAGGCAATGCACATTTGAAGAGTTGAATCATGGAGATCTCCCCCTATTTCTTGTAATTCATACACGCATTTGACATATAATATGAAGAATTTGAAATGCATGATGAAATATGGTGCTTGATGTAATTCAGCATGCGTGCGATAACATTAATGAGGAACAAGCATGCAAAATAACGCATCAAGAGTATCAGAGCTCAAGAAGCTCAAGAGAATCGAGCATAGTGCAAGAGCACGATTGCATCAAAAGTATCAAAGCACCATCGGGTTTAAGATTACAACTCGATCCAATAAAAGTTTGGAAGAGCGAGAGTTGTAACTTAACAAAATAAATTGCCCATATAATAGACCCGCTTGAAGACTAACTCAAATTTCTCCCCTTTGTCATCGAATGACCAAAAGGATCGGCGAGGACTAACATACGAAGAATTTCAAGTTGAAGAAGGCGCGCGGCGTTGTTGGGGTCGGTTGTTGTAGTAGGGCCTGCCGCAGTGTCGTCCATGTATTCATTTTCATCAGTGTCGCGCGATGAAGAATAGGAGCTGGCCACCAAGGAAGGAACTTTGACCTTCTTGTATTTCTTCGGAGGAGGAGCAGACCAGTCAAATTCTTCCTTGAGTCCCATTGTCGTCAGTTCTTCCGCACTATAGACATTTGAAAGAACAGCCCAGGTGCGTTTGAAGGTTTCATGGAGGTAGTAGTGGTTTTTCTTCACAGCATTGTGTGTAGAGGTCATGTTGTGAAGAATTGAACCAAACTGATGCTTGACCCATTTATGATTGTGATCAACCTTCTGATGAAGACTGAGGAGTAACAATGGATCAGTCATCACCCTGGGTGCAGTAGCTTGAGGACTTTGCTTGACTGAGGTATTTGCGGAAGAATCATGTGTGGCAGAGTCATCATTGGTGGAGTAGGATGCTGCTTTGCGAAACTGTCCATCCAATGGACGAATGCCTTCATCGATCACAGCATTAGCCTTGCCCTTGTCATCAGCTGAGGTAAATGTTCGTTTGAGGACTTCAATCGGGGGCAAGTAGCTGCAGTGGTTCAGTGTATCAGCCTTGTAATTGAGTGAAGACCTTGTCCTGATGAATCTCATTATCCAAGGCGCATAAGGCTTCAGCACAAATGGTGACATAGCAATGTTTGCCAGAGTCCTCATGAAGAAATCATGGAAGTTGACGGGAACGCCATGAATGATATTGAAAAGCATATTCTTCATGATGCCAACAACTTCTTCATCATTCGAGCCGTGGCCTTTGATAGGACTCATTATCTTCGTCAGAATCCGATAGACAGTCCGAGGCACATACAATAATTCCTTGACGAGGAATTTGGTTCTTGGGGCCTGCCTTGGCTTCAAAGGCTTCATCGGCACTTGCATATAGTGATTTGAAAGTTCGGTTCGTTGTAGATACAACGAGCACCATCAAGTGGAGGACCGAGTGGTAGAGCACGAAGCAATTCGATGGCTGGTGCCATGTAGTGAGTATTTTCGGACATCCATCTAATACCCATGAGTTCACGTCTTGACGTCTCCGGTGATGTGCAGCGTTGCATAGAATTGAAGAATGAGTTCTTCATTCCGATCCACAGATATCGGTGCAGAAATTGAAGTCTGCGTCGTGAAGAACACCGAGGACTGGCTCGAAGCCTGGCAGAGACTCCATGTCCACATGAGGAATATGAGCATGATCGAATACTTTGTCTTTATTGAAAAGCACTGAGGAATAGAAATTGGCTTGGCTGGCAGTCCAGAAACGCCTCTACCTTATGCGAGCAGAATCATAAGGATTGTAATCAGTGAAGAATACATGCTCGCTGAAGAAGTCATCAGCCTTGAACTTTTGCTTTGTGGAGAAGGGATCCTTTGGCTTTGGCAGTGGAGTGTCAGTGAGTTGCATCACGACCTCTGGAATCGCAATCTCAGGTTCTTGGGGCTGAGGAATTTCTTGTTCCTCAAACAGTGCGATCGAGGATCAGCGGAAGAGTTCATCGGCGCTAGTGGCTGGAATTTCTTCATGGACAGATGAAGTGGGATGAGTTTCTTGAGCCCATTTGAACTGTTGGAGCAGGGACCGAGGTATCTATTGGATTGGGGTGAGGAGTGGAGAATTTGGATCTTGACTTTCCCAAAAGTCATCGTTCATCACCTGGCGTTGTGCTTCCAATATCCACATCTTCTTCAAGTTCCTCAACACCGTCCTCTTCACTGTGAACCGAGGCATAAGCGAGAAATGATTGGGGTTGAAGGATTGCTTCCACTTCAATTTCTTTATCAATCTGCTCGACAAAGCAGCAGAATGATTTTCTTCATCAGATCCGCTTGGGATCACATAATCTTCATCAAAAGGAACAAGGTCCTTTGATGGAATTGAGGAAATTGGAACAGCATCAATTGGATTTTCAAAGGAGCTGGTCATTGGCTTCATTTTCTTCGCAGCCGAAGAATTTGACGCAGCTGATGCTTTCCGTTTCTTCACAATAGCTCGTTCTACAGACTTGCTCTTCTTCACATCAGAGGCAGATGGAAGAATTGGAGTTGGTGTTGGCGCAGGAGGAGCTGAGGAATCTGGTTGATTTTCCTGAGGCGCAACTGTTGCAGTTGCCCTGCCTTGTTCAGATTCTTCAGGCGCACCACTAGTGGATGCCCTGGCAATTTCTTCAGCGGCTGGAATGGGATCATCAGCCCTAGAACTGGCATTTTCTTCAGCAGCCTGAACATCATCAGTGGTGCTGGCATGTTTTTCAGTCGGCTGAGCTGAGGCTCCAGCCTGAGGAATTTCATGTTGCGTTGGGGCTGCAACATTTGTGAATTTCTTCGTCAGGTTGACGAATCTGACTTTGGCTCCTTGCCAATCAGCATAATAAGCATCGAAGTTTTTGCTGAGGGCTTGGATTTCATTCTGGACCTTGAGAAGTTCCTCAGGTGTCATTTTGACAACGTTTTCTTGAGAACTTCTCCTTTACGTATTGAGCTTTCTTGATCTCTCTTGCCTTTTCAAACTTCCATTTCTCTTCAGTGATGAAATGGGTCAGCATATGACTTTGTCCAGGAGTCAGATGAAAATCAGGCATAGGAGTGTTTGGATCCTTGTGCCAGAGATCAATGTAATCGAGGATTTTCCTCGGATCCAACAGCAGTGGCACAGATGTGCCTTTGGCTCTAACGGCCCTCTCTTGGCGATCTCTGATGATTTCCGCAAGTTCATCATCATCAGCCTCATCATCTTCAGGTGGCTCTTGGAAGGCGACCTGTTTCTTCTTGGGACTTGGCCGAGGACCTCGTCCATTGTGGCCTTAGTCTTCAGCAGAGTCGGGCAGATGAAGACTTTGGTGCGGTGAGGAACTTCTTTGAGACACCAGAGGCAATGGAGAAGCCTGCAGTCCTTTGGCACGTGGCCAGATGCACAGGTGCTGAGGACTTTGTCAGAACTGCTGAGGACTTGGGAGGAGCTTCTGAGGACTTTGAAGGAGCAGGGGCAGCATGAGGAATTTGCCGTGAGGGCACTGCCGAGGAACTTGGCCGTGAGGGCACTGTTGGTGAAGCACTTGGCTTGTGAGCGGGCTTCTTTGCCATAGATTTTCTTGGCTTGCAGAGGCCTCGGGAGCAGCAGCAGAGCGAGTCCTCATTGAATTTCCTCCTTTGCCTCGTTGGCTTGTCTTGCCAACTTGGCTTGGCGCTGGCCCATTCTTCAGAAAGTCCTCACCACGCTTGATCTTTGGTGGGGTCGACTTCTTGACCAGGTGCCAATGGAGCTCTTGGGCATGGAGGATTGAGTCGAATTTCTTCATGTACTTTGGAGTTACATATCTGTACTCCCTTCATTCCGTGCCCATCTCCGTTCAATCCTTTGGATGCGCACCTTGCGCTGATTTTTGTTCTTTTGCGAATTCGGCTTCATCAGTGTGCAATAATCAGCATATATTTCCTCGAGGATTTCAAAGCGGTCATGACCTCGGGCCTCTTTCCTCCTTTTCGTGGCTTCTTTCCTTACGCCATATTCTTGGTGAGGAATTTGAACAAACGAATTCTCTGAAGAGGTATGCAACTTTTCTTTGAGGAACGCTGCAAATGAGTTAAGTTGATGAGAACCTAGTGATTCAGCAGCGGACATGAGTACCTGTGAACAGAGTATAGTTGCGAGGAATTTGGAGAGGTCATATGCGTTCTCAGAAGGTTTTTTTTTTAAAGAACAAGTTTTGAGGATTTTGACCAGATGAGCCTTGAAGAATTTCACTAAGCATTCTTTGTCTTAGGTTCTAGAGTTGTACAGATCGAGGATCCACACAATTGAGGAATCTTGAAGAAAAATGATTTCTTAGAGAAACAAATCAAGAGCATATAACTAGTGAGGTGTTTGTGTGTGAGGATTTGAAGAATAAAACACCTTTGAAGATTTTGTAGTGTAAAATTTGGATCAACGAGGGCAACAAAAGTAACTTTTAATTACCCTAAATGAAGAACACGACGAACTGGGTGTTTTAGATGTGAAGCTCGTCTGTTCAGATCTTCCACGCCCTAACTTGGCGGAGGAAGACAGCTACGGCGGTGACGGAGTGAGGATTTCCGCAGTCGGCGCGAGTACGTCGGCGAAGAGGTCGAGGCAGCGAAGCTCTTCCTCACCGGCGACGATGGAGTAGCGGCGGCGCTAGGGTTTGAGGAGCTCGAGCAAGAGAGAGAGAGAGGTCGAGCGGAGTAAAAGAAGTGAGGATGGAGAGAGGGGTATTTATAGAGGCAGTGAAAAACTGTTCGCCCGAAGATTTAGGACGAACGTGCCCCTGACCATTCTCCTTCTCACGACATGTGTCACCCACATACTGTGTACTGGAGATCGTGTACGATCGTGGGTGAGTAAAATAATGCATCGTGGGATGCGGAACGATTTGAGCGGCAAAACCGAAAATTTGGATAAGATCAGTTCCAAAGTTCCGTTCGCAATTTCTTCAGCTGACAAGGACACAGTGAAGATTTTGAATGAGTTTCAAATAGAACGCACATGAAGAATTTGTGAATAGATTGGGTTGAGTATAGCATAGAGGGGGAAGGGTCCGATCACATTCACTTAGCAGAAAAAGCGACTTGAGGAAATAGCCATAAGTGAATGCTGTAGAGGACATAAACCCATATACATATATGTATTGCCAATGAAGAAAAACGACGGAAACAGTGAAGATTTTGCAAAGTTGAAGAATTTGAAAAACTGAGGAAAAACTCAAATTGAAGATTTTCAACTTTGGTGGTGGTGTGACCCACCGCATAAGAATGATGATTTCAGACACCGCGTACAATTGTCGTAGGGTTCTGAGAATCAAATTCTTCATTAATTTCTTCACACTTAGAGTGTTATTCTTCATTGATTGAAGAAAAACGTTTCTTCATGTGTTGCACATCTAAGTCATCAATTTTGCATAAGTGTCAGGATGTGTGTCCTTTTCAAAGAACGTTCGAAGATTCTAAGATATTTAGCTCACACCGCAACTTGCTAAATCTCTTCTCATCCAAGGGCTTAGTGAAGATATCGGCCAGCTGTTCTTGGTCTTCACATGCTCGATGGAGATGTCGCCCTTCAACACATGATCACGAAGAAAATGATGGCGAATTTGAATGTGCTTTGTCTTGAGTGCTGAACTGGGTTGTGAGCAATCTTGATGGCACTCTCATTGTCACAGTAGAGAGGCACATTCTTCACGTTGATGCCGTAGTCCTTGAGAGTTTGCTTCATCCACAGCAATTGAGCACAACAAGAGCCAGCAGCAATGTATTCAGCTTCCGCAGTAGACAGTGATACGCAGTTCTGTTTCTTCGAGGACCAACAGACAAAGATCGTTCGAGGAAATGACAAGTACCAGATGTTGACTTGCGGTCCACACGATCACTAGCATAGTCAGAGTCAGAATATCCAATGAGACCAAAAGTAGAGTCCTTGGGGTACCATAATCCTAGTGTTGGTGTGTGAGCTAGATATCGAAGAATATGCTTCACAGCCTTATGGTGTGATTCCTTCGGTGTAGCTTGAAATCGGGCACACATGCAAACACTAAGCATTATATCTGGCCTAGATGCACATAAGTACAATAGAGAACCAATCATGGGCGGTATACCTTGTGATCAAGTCAATACCATTTTCATCGATTGCATAGATGGCCATTTGTGGGCATAGGAATTTTGACACCTTTGCAATCTTGCATGCTGAATTTCTTCAGGACATCTTTGAGGTATTTCTCCTGAGATATGAATATGCCATTGTGTTGTTGACGAATTTGAAGACCTAAGTAGAATTTCAACTCTCCCATCATAGACATTTGATATTCTTCACTCATCATATAGGCAAATTCATCACTATAACGTTGGTCAGTACAACCAAAGATAATATCATCAACATATATTTGGCACACAAATAGTTCACCATCATATGATTTAGTAAAGAGAGTAGGGTCGTGTGAACCGGGTGTGAAGCCATTCTTCACGAAGAATTCCTTCAATGTATCATACCACGCCCGTGGGGCTTGTTTGAGACCATAGAGGGCCTTGTTGAGTCTGAAGACTTTGTCGGGATTCTTTGGATCTTCAAAACCTGGGGGTTGAGCAACATATACCTCTTCCTCAAGCTTACCATTGAGGAATGCACTTTTTACATCCATTTGATATAAAGTGATATTGTGATGGTTATCATAGGCGAGTAATATGCGAATAGACTCAAGTCTAGCAACAGCTGCAAAAGTTTCATCGAAATCAATTCCTTCAACCGGTGTGTAGCCTTGAGCTACTAGTCGTGCCTTATTCCTCACCACAAGGCCATTTTCATCTTGCTTGTTGCGGTAGATCCACTTTGTGCCAATGATATTATGCTTGCGAGGATCTGGACGTTTGACCAGTTCCGGACATTGTTGAGCTCGAATCGATGTAATTCTTCTTGCATGGCCTGAATCCACTCGGGCTCGAAATGCTTCATCTACCTTAGTGGGCTCTGTGATAGAGACAAAACATAGTGCCCACAAAAGTTAGATAAATGTGAAGCTTTTGAGCGTGTGAGAGGACTGGCGCTTCAATGTCATCGATGATCTTGTCAACTTGTACTTCTTTTGCAACGCGAGGATGAGCTGGTTGTCGTCGAGGAATTTAACCATTTTCCTCAAAGCACCATTGTCTTGACATTATCTTCAGTGCATCACTCGGCGTTCTTGGCGTCTGGGAATGAATTCTTCACAGATTCTTGAAGAGGAATGACATCCTCGGTTGCCTTGAACTTGATAGATTCCTCGGTGCTGGTTCATCTAACACGAAGGTAGGTGCTCTCTTTGTGAGCCATTAGTTTCATCGAACCGCACATCTACAGTGTCAACAATCTTGTGAAGAGCGATGTTGAAGACTGTGTAGGTGTGCGAGTCCTTTCCGTAACCAAGCATAAAACCTTCATGTGCTTTCGGTGCAAATTTAGAATTGTGATGAGGATCTCTAATCCAGCATTTAGCATCGAAGACTTTGAAATACCTCACGTTGGGTTTCTTGTCAGTGAGGAGTTCATAGGCAGTCTTCTTGAAGAATTTGTGAAGATATACTCTGTTGATGATGTGGCACGCAGTATCAATTGCATCAATCCAAAAATGACTAGGCGTTTTGTATTCATCAAGCATAGTGCGAGCCATCTCAACGAGAGTTCTGTTCTTGCGCTCCACGACGCCATTTTGCTGAGGAGTATAGGGAGCAGATAACTCATGAGTAATACCAAGTTCATCAAGATAGGCATCAAGACAGGAATTCTTGAACTCAGTTCCACTGTCACTCCTGATGTGTCTGATCTTCACACCAAAGTTAGTTGAAGCCCTCGAGGAAAATCGTTTGAAGACTTCCTGCACTTGATTTTTGTAAGTAACAATGTGTACCCATGTGTAACAAGAGTACTCATCAACAATAACAAAGCCATATGGAGATGCGTCATTAATGACAGCTGAGTAATGATTAGGACCAAAGAGGTCCATGTGAAGCAATTCGAAGGGACGAGTAGTGGTCATGATAGTCTTCGCTGGATGCTTGGCCTTGGTCATTTTTCCAGCTTCACAAGCTCCACACAAGTGATCCTTGAGGAATTTGACATTCTTAATGCCAATGACATGCTTCTTCTTTGCAAGTGTGTTCAAATTCCTCATGCCTGCGTGACCAAGTCGCCGATGCCATAGCCAGCCTTCTGAAGCTTTTGCAAGTAGACACATGGCTGGTTGTGGTCCTGTAGTGAAGTCAACAATATACAAGTCTCCTCTCCTAAAGCCTTCGATGACTTTGGAATTGTCAGCTTCCATAATCACAACACAACGATACTTGCCGAAGATAACAACAATATCAAGATCACAAAGCTTTGAGACTGACATGAGGTTGTATCCTAAGGACTCAACAAGCATGACTTTGTCCATGTGTATGTCCTTAGAGATTGCAACCTTACCAAGACCCAATACGACTTTTGCCTTTGTCGGCCAAAGATGATATGCTTGAGATGAGACGGTGATAAGGGAGCATCCATCAATAGATTCTTGTCACCAGTCATGTGATTTGTACATCCACTATCGAGAACCCACTCAGTGGCTTTGGGTTGATCATCCTGCAGATGAATTAGTGCAACTTACGATCTCATATACTTCATGAGTGAAGAATATGATATCAAGTTCATCAGATGAATTTCATCAGTCAGTATTAACAGATAAGCAGTATGAGGACGTGTGAAATGAAAGTTCATTTCATCATGATTAGCCTGCGTCCTTTCAGGCATTTTTGTCAGGCCCCCAGCACATTCTTCGGACGTTTAATGCACGTCTGGAGACCTGACCCTGCAGAAGAGGTTAGTTCTTTTTCTTCACCACCCACATCTTAAGGGGTGGCAAAGAGTTCATCACTCTGCGAGCACCATATGAGAATGGTGGCATAGAGGCCAATCCATTTCGTTTCACATAAGAGGGGTCAGGGTAAGCATATGAATAAGCAGAGAAATTCTTGAGGACTTATGAACATATTGGTTTGAAGAATAATGCACATATTCATAGCCCTTTGCTCTACCTGCTAAAGCAGAGTTGTTAGCATGATGATAATCATATGAGGACTTTGATCCTTTTGAGGAATTTGGTCCGTATGAGGACTTGGATCCATATGAAGAATTTGGTCCATATGAAGAATTTGATCTGGGGTTCCTATTCTTCACAGGTGGTGTCATGAGGACATTCACCTGAAGACTTTCAAGGCATTTCTTGGGAACCCAGATTTTCTTCATAGGGGAACCATTCCTGCAGTTAGTGCCAACATATCTAGCAAATACTTCACCATTCTGATTTTTGAACAGTTTATAGTTGGAGTCAAATGACTCATCAGAAGAATGAGGAGATTCGCAACCCATGAGGTTTTGGGGTACTGCTCAGGCTTCCAATATGTTCCATCAGCATTGAGTTTCCTCTCAAAGGCAATACCCTCTTTCCTAGGGTTCTGTTGAGGATCTGCTTTTAAGCACATCACAAAGAGTCGATGCCCTTTGAGGCTTTTGTACATGCTGTCATATACAATTCCTTCAGCCCTGCATCGTCAAGTGATACTAGCAATGTCCTCGGATGAGGAATTAGTGATAGCAGAGGCAGGTGAAGAATTTTAACAGTTGAAGCATTTGAACATTCAGGTGAAGAATTAGCAAATTCACGTTCAATGCACTTTAAGCATGGAGGAACAAATTCTTCCTGAGAAGCGCTGATTTGTTGAGCAAGTAATGAATCGCGCTCCTTCTGAAGATCTTCATAATCCACTCTTAGCTTCTCAAGATCTTGCTTTCTTTGAAGAAATTCATAAGAAAGTTTCTCATGATCAGATAAGAGAGTGTTATGATGACCTTGAAGGCTGTTAAACCTAGACTGAAGTCTCTGAAGATTTTCAGTCAGGGCTTTAGTGCGATCCATTTCTTCACCTAACATATCATCACTCTTATCTAGCATGTTTTGAACCTTTCCAAAAGCCCTTTGTTGTTTTACAGCAATCTTAGCAGGTTTTGAGTGGCGGGCTTTAGATCTTCATCGATTCATTTTCACTAGATTCGGAGGAGGTGTATTTGAGTACCTTGGCACCCTTTGCCATGAAGCAATAGGTGGGGCGTAGTCATCACTATCTTCATCAGCTTTGTTGGTGAGGTCATTTTCTTGAGTTGAAGATGGACTTGTCGACGAAAGCGAGAGCGAGAGCTAGACTTGCCACACTAGACTCAGATTCTTCGATGCCTCCTCTTCCTCATGTTCCTCGATTCAGCTTGAGTCCATTTCCTTGCCAATGAATGCCCAAGCCTTTTTGGAGCTGCTCTTCTTGTGAGAAGAAGGCTTTGAGGATTTTGATGATGAAGATTTCGATGATTTCTTCTTCTTCTTGGCGTCATCGTAACTGTAATCCTTGTGTTTCTTCTTCTTTAATTCCTTTTCCCATCGAGGACAATCTTGGATGTAGTGACCAGGTTTCTTGCATTTGTGACAAAGTCTTCTCTTATAGTCCTTTGGATGAGGAATCACTACTTCTTGAGGATTTTCCAAAGCGACCACGTCTTGAGAACTTCGGAATTTCTTCACGGCGGTGCTAGCTCTGGCCTAATTCTTGGGATCTCCAAGGCTACTACGAGTCTTCACACTAGATTCGAGACACAGCCTTGGCCTTCGTGGCACGTGATTTTCCATAGCTAGAACCATAGAGATCTCTCTTTTCAAAGAAGCTGGAACTCATGAGTATTTAGCCTCGAGGATATCAGCGGATCAAGTGACTTGTAGTCAGCACGCTCTTGTATCATCGGTGCGAGTGTCAAATGAGGAATCAAGCGATCTCAACAATTTCTTCACCACCTCATGGTCGGTGATGTCAGTGGCGCCAAGTGCTTGAAGCTCATTTGAGATGTCAGTGAGGCGATCGAAGGTTTGTTGAACATTTTCGTTGTCGAGTCTTTTGAAGCGGTTGAAGAGATTTCGAAGAACATCGACTCAAGAGTCACGCTGAGTTGAGACTCATTCATTTACTTTGGACAGCCTGTCCCAGATGAGCTTGGCAGTTTCCAAAGCACTCACTCTTCCATATTGACCTTTGCTCAGATGGCCACATATGATATTCTTCGCTTGAGAATCGAGTTGCTTGAATCTCTTCACATCGGCAGCATTTAGAGAAGGTGTGACAGAGGGAACGCCATTTTCCACAACATACCAGAGATCGTTGTCAATTGCCTCAAGATGCATTCGCATCTTGTTCTTCCAGTAGGGGTAGTCCGTCCCATCAAAGGTAGGACACCCTGCTGAGACCTTGAGCATACCTGCGGTCGACATAACTAAAACTCCAGGTGGTTAAACCAAAATCACACAGAACAAGGGAGTACCTTGCTCTGATACCAATTGAAAGTGCGTTATATCGACAGAGGGGGGGTGAATAGGCGAAATTTATGAATTCTTCACTGAGGAATTTGCCGGTGAGGAAATTCCTTAGCGAAGAACTACTTGTAGCGGAATAAGTACTCAGAAGTAAGCATAAGAGAATGCGGGCATGGTCATCATGATGAAATGAAGACAAACAAAGAGTACGTAAAGCGTAAACACAGGATAGCACAAGATGAAGACAAACAGATCAAGAAACTGGCGAGGAAATTGAGAAAGTCTTGATCAAAGTCTTCAAACACAGATATGAATAACCACTCAACACAATAATGAGGAAATGAAAGGGTTGAGGAAATTGAACCAGTTAGGTTGGTGAAGACAATGATTTGGTAGACCAGTTCCAAGCGATGTCTCGGTTATACGTCTGGTTGGAGCGGTGAGTATTTAAACTCGAGGACACAGTCCGGACACCCGATCGCTGAGCACGCAGCTCAGACACCAAGTCCTCACCGTATTCTCCTTGAACTAAGGTCACACAGACCTCGTCCAATCACTCGTGGTAAGTCTTCAGGCGACTTCCAAACCTTCACAGACTTGGTCACTCGGCGATCCACAATTCCTCTTGGATGCTCTAGACCATGACGCCTAACCGTCTGGAAGAAGCACAGTATTCAAAGGTAACAAGCGTCGGATCCACGCAGGATCAATCTCTTAAGTGATGCTCAATCACTTTGGGTTTGTAGGGGTTTGGTTTTTGGGTTTTTCCTCACTCGATGATTTTCGCTCAAAGTCCTCGGAGGATGGGTTGCTCTCAAATGACAAGTGTCAAGTTCTCTCGGAGCAGCCAACCAGCTAGTGGTTGTAGGGGGCGGCTATTTATAGCCTAGGGAGCAGCCCGACATGATAAGACATAAATGCCCTTCAATGATATGACCGTTAGGTGGATAAGATATTTTGGGACAGGTGGCAAGAAGATCAAGAACGGTCGGAAATTTGAATATCAAATTCCTCGGGGCTATCATGTTCCTCATGTGTAGGCAATCCGACTTTGGCGAATTCCTAACTCCTCGGTCATAGCAAATTCTCAATGACGGAAGAACTTCGTCTCGTCATTGAAGAAATTGACTAAACTGTATGAGATTTCCAAAGCTTCACTCAAGGGATTGGTAGGTGTAGGATTTTGAGTTGAGCATCACATGGAAATTTTTCCTTAGTATTTCCTCGACCCCTTTAACAAAGACGGTGTTTCCTATGACTCAAGAGAGAGAAAGCGAAACTACGAAAACAAAAGTCTTCACGCTTCATGTTCCTCAAATGAATACCAAGTCTTCAAGGTCACACCAATTTCTTCACTTTCAAAGTCTTCAGAAAGTCTTCAGAATATCAAAGTTTCAGTCGAAGAACTTCATTTTTAGGGGTCAACTTTCACTGTAAATATCAAACTCCTCATAGACTTATAGACCTGTGTACACTCATAAACACATTAGATTCTTAACCTATAAGTCTTCAATACACCAAAATCACTAAGGGGCACTAGATGCACTTACAATTCGTAACGGATACCAAGTAACAAAAGTAAACAAGGTGCAGCAAGGTGGCCCAATCCTTTTTGTAGCAAAGGACAAGCCTGGACAAACTCTTATATAAAGGAAAACGCTCCCCAGAACACATGGAAATTATCGTCAAGCTAGTTTTCATTATGCTCATATGATTCGCGTTCGTCACTTTGATAATTTGATATGTGGGTGGACCGGTGCTTGGGTACTGCCCTTCCTTGGACAAGCATCCCACTTATGATTAACCCCTCTCGCAAGCATCCGCAACTACGAAAGAAGAATTAAGGTAAACCTAACCATAGCATGAAACTTGTGGATCCAAATCAGCCCCTTATGAAGCAACGCATAAACTAGGGTTTAAGCTTCTGTCACTCTAGCAACCCATCATCAACGTATTACTTCCCAATGCCTTCCCCTAGGCCCAAAAAATGGTGAAGTGTCATGTAGTCGACGTTCACATAACACTAGTAGAGGAAAGACAACATACATCTCATCAAAATATTGAACGAATACCAAATTCACATGACTACTTATAGCAAGACTTCTCCCATGTCCTCGGGAACAAACGTAACTACTCACAAATCATATTCATGTTCATAATTAGAGGGGTATTAATATGCATGAAGCATCTGAACATATGATCTTCCACCGAATAAACCAACTAGCATCAACTACAAGGAGTAATCAACACTACTAGCAACCCACGGGTACCAATCTGAGGATTTGAGACAAAGATTGGATACAAGAGATGAACTAGGGTTTGAGAGGAGATGGTGCTGGTGAAGACGTTAATGGAGATCGACCACCTCCCGCTGAGAGGATTGATGGTGATGACGATGGTGACGATTTCCCCCTCCCGGAGGGTTGTTTCCCCGGCAGAACAGCTCCGCTGGAGCCCTAGATTGGTTCTGCCCAGGTTCCGCCTCGAGACAGCGGCGCCTCATCCCGAAAGCTTCCTTCTAATTTTTTTCAGGGGAAAAGACACCCTATACCAGAAGATGGGCATCGGGGGGCTGCCAGGTGGCCCACGACGCAGGGGGCGCGCCCTCCACCCTCGTGGACAGGGTGTGGCCCCCCTCTGGTGCTTTCTTTGCCCAATATTGTGACATAATGTGTAATAACAACCCATAATGCAATAAATATCGATATAAAAGCATGATGCAAAATGGACGTACAACCTCCCCAAAGCTTAGACCTCGCTTGTCCTCAAGTGGAAGCCGATATCGAAAAATATGCCCACATGTTTAGAGATAGAGGTGTCGATGAAATAAAATACGGACATGAAGGCATCATGATCATTCTTTGTAACGACCCGACCTCAGATGGTCAAGTCTCTGTGCTTAAGTGTCATCCCTGGATCGGTATGCTGACACACACAGTACTCGAGGATTTATAACAGAGGTAAATCACATGTATAAAGTAACGTAAATATTATTACCTCAATCCAAATAGCGGAAGAAACAACAAGGTTGTGGATTCCCATCAACACCAACGGCAAAGTTGAGTGTAGAAATCGTAACCCTAACGTATCACTTACTCGTCGTAAGAAAATCCTGCAACATGAGACGTTGCAGCCACAAAGGGTCGGTACTTTGAATGTACTGGCAAATTCACACCATAGGATAATGATGAATAATAGCTATCACTACATGCATATATGGCTGCTGAAAAAGCTCTATGGTTATATTATTTTTGCGAAAAGACAATTTTTCCCTACTGCAAAGGAATATATTTTATTTAACTACAAAGTTGGTTGAAAACATTCAGAATGGTAAACCCCATCTCAATCCCAATTAAAAGGTAATTAATAACCCAACAAAATTAATTTAGAGTGATGAGATCAACATGATAATCCAAGAACCAGATACTCAAGATGTCCATAACCGGGGACACGGCTAATCATGATTAGTTTGTACACTCTGCAGAGGTTTGCGCACTTTCCCCACAAGACTCGATCTCCTCCGTTGGATTTCTCGCACTTCATAATGTTTGAGAAACGGATGACCGAGACACAGTCTTTCCGAAGAGGTCCCCTTAACCGATAGATAGGCCTGTACACCTACAATCCCCTACATCTGCTAGCCCATCATGGAAAGGTTTCCCACAACTTACTCAACTATGCCAGAGCCCATAGTGGCATGTGGCTGCACACGGAAGTTTCTAGCATGAATAATCTTATGATCCCTTTGCGCTTGGGTGGCAGTCCATAGGAGAATCACACGGTACCCCGGGATTTCCAAAAATACAGGCAACACTTGATTCCCCAGGTGACTCAATCCACCCAGATGTGTATTAAAGTTGCCACCTTAAGTTAACCATTATTTAATAATACTCACATCTGTCATGAATACACTCAAACCCAAACCACGTCTACGAGCATAGCATAGCAATATAAGCAACGTAGAAGTTACTCCCAGGGTTTGATAATAAAAAAGGTAATAGGTTCTACCTCATTATCTACTTCCCAATACCCACATGTTAATCACATCCTAATCATGCAGTGTTTGAGGATTTAAACTGATGCATAAAAACTGGGTAATAAAGGGATATGATCAAAGTGTGAACTTGCCTGTACTATTTGATGAAGATGATTCACACTCAAAACTCTTGATAGTTCTACTCGTCACACTCCGGTCAATCTATCGTAAGCAAGCAATAGTAACCACACATAAGCAATCACTCAAAAGATCGGAAAGAACGAAGAAGACACTTCGGAAAACATCAAAACCAAACAAATAACTCTTGCAACATAAAACAATTTCTAACAGTACCAAAATTATGTGAATTTGGCCTTATCAGAAAGTTTAGGTCAAGAGCTTCAAATAGCAAAAAGAATCAACTAAATCGGAGTTATAAAACTCAAGTTACGAACAAAACAAATTTGAATACAAATATGTTTGCAATCAAAGTTTAAAACTTTCAAAAACATGTTTAAGTTGTTTTATTGGATTGGGGGGATCATTAAGAAGAAGTGGGCGTTAGTTTCGTTGGATTTGGACGAACGAGCAAAAAGTAGCAAAGGTTTGAAGATCAGGGACTAATCTGTAGATAAAATCATCACAGATAGGTCCCTGGCCGAAATAAACAGAAAACGAAAAGACTAAATAACGAACATTCGTTTATAAGATCTAAACAGGGGATGTTACAAACCTACTACCCTTAAAATGAATCTCGTCCTCGAGATTCGGAGAGGCTAGGAAGAAATAGGTTAGGGTCGGGATCTTCTCAAAATCCAAGATCATCGTAGAGGGTCTGGGGTGCTACCACCCTTAGAAACATGGTTACCGTCCCATCAATACTCATATACTCCATCCTTATTCTTGACGGGGCCAGTCTTCTCAAATTCTTGGGAAAATTCCTTCTCTGGCTCTTCCGGTAGTGGCATAACCTTTTCCTTAATTCTTTTGTATCCTTTCATCTTGGTACGGTTCTTCTGTGACTGGGTCTTCTGAGCTGACGGGTCTGGCGCCAATACTAAACAACTATCGATATCTCATGCTGGTCAACGATTTATGGTTTCTCCTGCAGGAAATGGGTCTGGGCTTCATTCTCACCGTATAACCTACGATTGGCAACCGCTGCCTTGTACCAGGGGAAAAATATTTATACCATTCTAAGGTTCAAACAAGGTTTTGATCGTCGTCGCTCTACTATAGGTAAGTCACTCAGATTTACCATCCCGTATAGCAAGGCAAATAATAAGAGTAAATCGGTATGGTGATCATCTCGCACCCAAATCATTACCTTGTATATGGTTTAGCGAATCTCGCATTCTAACACTCGGTCATCCTCACAAGCATTGCAGAATTTCTCTTGTCGACGAACCAAGTTCGGATAAATCCATGGATTCTGCAAGCCAAACAAACATCTATCGTTTCTTCACAACTCTCAGGTTTTGCGTAAACTCCTATAAAAACGTCTGTCGATAAAATCGTAACTTCTTCCAAGGTTTTTCCTTCAGCAAGAGTGTGCTTGCTTCTTGGCAGGTCCTGGGACCTGTGGGTTATGGCCCATCTCATCACTTGTAAACCTTGATCTCATCATCGGGGCCAACTGATCATTATCTCAACATCTAACTTCCTAGCATTCTTAATTCCATCCAATTGTACTGTCCTTCTTCCTTCTATTGGTACCAACTCAGACGCGATTACTCAGGCTCATCATGGAGTTACTAGTACTTCATATTACCAACATTCAACCTCCTTTATATCCAGTAATACTCCATCCCTTCATATTCTTGGGATATCCCACATATCGAGACAAAACTCATACTTATTTAGTCCAAAGTCCACTCCGTGGAATATCATTACCTTTTTCCAGGGGTCAAGTGTCCTCACAGGGTACTACCACCCTTAAAATGCACAATTATTTCATAGACCATATTTCTCATATCCTCGAAAATGGTCTAAATCTTCCTTCATAGAGTAACAACTCATAAAATCCAATTCAGTACCAATGAGGCTAACTTTATTGATTCTCCAATGATTACAATCTCCTGCATTTCCATTACATGCCTCAACTCAACACTTCAATAATAAAAGAAATGTTCCCACTACTACTTATATACTTCTCACAGACACAATTAATTATCACAAGTCTCCTTCTCCTTGGGACAATCTCTGGCAAGGTGCCCTGCTTCATTACAATGAAAACATATTACTTCCGACAAGTCTCGTGGTTTCCTTATGACTACATAGCCTCCTTGGGTCCTCGGCTTCCTGTTTGGGCAACTGCTGAAGTAGTGCCCTGACTCCTTGCACCTGAAATAGGTGATATGACTCAGGTCCTTCCTGGAATCCATTCTATTTCGCTTCCTGGACTTCTCCGTTCCAATCAGGGCTTCTATTTTCTAGGGGTCATACTCTACTTCCTCTGTCGGGAATTCTACTAGATCCCCATTCATACAATTCTGGGAGATGTGTCCTTCTTCTCCACATGAATAGCATGACTTGGTGTAGGGTTTAATTGGTTCTTCTTGGGGTGTGTCCTCCACCTCTTCCTTCATCACTGGTTCTTCTCGAATTTCCATGAGGGCTCCTTTCATTACTTCTTTCTTCTGCTGGATGGTTCTTTGTACCATGGGGTAAATGTGACACTGAGCAGGGTAGTGGGTAGTTCCTTCACACAAGAAACAAGTAATCTGCCTAGTTGGGCATTCTTCAGCTGGGTGACTTCCTTCACAATTAGGGCATTCATCCTTGTGTTCTTGATGGTTGTGTCCTATTTCTCCACAAAGCTTGCACGCACAGGGTTTCTTCATATCATTTCCATAAGGCTTTAATTTCTGGGACACAAGACAAGACTTTGGCAAAGTCATCTTAAATTCTTTCCAAGTGGTTACTCCTTGCCATCCATTGATACTTTGGTACATCCTCCACCAAGTAGCAGCACCTCTTTCAACGCACTGAAGAGCATGTTGGGTCATATCCTTTCCGGCTATAGGGTTATTCTCCATGTGATCCTCCATGTTCTGAATCCATAGGTCCGTCTCCAATTGACTCATCAGTCCAGAAAATACAAGCTTGTCTCCATTCATCCTCTATTTGGGTCCATGGGTTTGGGGTGAGATAAGAGAGATAGAGAGAGATACACACAATGCAAACAATAGTTTTGAAAAGACAGATTTTATTTTGTGGCTGTCGGAAAAACATCAAACAAATGACAGCTCACAAACATCGCATCTAACGTAGGTATATAACAGGGGTTTGGTCTTCTAAAGGTCAATAAATCTTCACATCGCCAAACTCTTCAAGTCTTGTTCATGCCTCCAATGGCTTCTTCCGATCATGCTTGTCATTCTCAAGTTCTTTTTCCAGATCATCTCTATTGACGCCAAGTCTCTCGTGGCGTCCTTCAATATTTCTGGAGTTGCATTCCAAACTTCTGGGTTTCAACATCCTTAGCATGAACCATGATCCTACTGTCCTTCAGTTCCTGATGAATCTCCTGTATCATGAGGTTTTGCTCCTCCAGCTTGGCTACTTTCAGCTTCTGGGTCCCGAGTTCTTCACGAAATAATTCCTTGTCAAATACGACTTCCTGCAGGTCCATCTTAACTTCTGCTTCAGATCCTGGTGATACACCAGCTAAGGTTAAAACTTCATCTCTTGCTGATAGGTGCTCCATCAGCCTTCTACCATCCAATCCTTCCGAAGAAATGCATGCTTATCTCAACACGGTGACAATAGCATAAGCGGGCGATAACACCATGGATAACCGTGTCTGCTCTTGTCATTACCATGAGCTATCATTCAATAATTGGCATCTCCTGCCTTGGGGTTCTCTTGACAAAATCTTTGAGTTCTAATGCTCCATGTTCCAGTCTTTCTCCAATACACCTTGTTCTCGGGTATTGACAGCTTCCATAGTCTGTCAAGTTCCATAAGGGTAGCCTTTCTAGGTTATACTAAATCTGGAAATTCTTCATAGCCTCCAATTCTCCTAGTCTTCGGAGTCTTCAACCGTTGTAGTTTCCTTTATCATAATGTATGGTAAAATCCTCTTCATTCCAAAGTGGTATTAGTTGTCTGATATCTTGTCCTTCTTGGAGTGATCCCATCAGCTGAACCTTCGTGTGGCCAAAAGGGAAAAGGGGTATGGTCTCACTAAAAGGGAATATTTGAATTGTTGGGTTCTACGGTAGGGTGCATCGACTGCAAATTAAAATTTCCTACACGCAGAACAACCAAGAACATGCTACGGGAGATGGATCATAGATCATTACCACTAGACGCGCAGTGCCGTGCAGCAGAAGAAGAGTTGGGGCAGCACGTCCGCGTGGATCGTCTCCCCCTCGTCCGATCTCCCTCGAACAGCCGGTCGTCCGATCCCACGTACGAGTTCGCCGGAGCGGAGCAAGTGCACCGCCTCTAATGGTATCTATGCATGCAGGAGGAACACCGTGCGGCGGACTGCTAGGTCCGATCACACAGTCGGCTGCGAGTGGAGGTGGCTATTCGCAACACATGCAAACCCTAGTCGCAGCCGAAGCAATCAATCGCATGAGTGTGTCGCACCTCCACTTTATATAGGCATCCGCCGCAGGCTCAACACTTGGGCCTCGCATGGACCCTAAAGCCCAAAGTCTACTCGGTCACATTCCTAGTCCAGTTCGGATCACATCCGACCAGTGTCCTACGAACCGACCTCGTAGGTTCCTTCCCTTAAGCGCGCGACCCCTTAGGTTCAAGTCGGCTTGGTCACATTTCGGATCACCTCCGACCTGCACGGTTGGTAGCGGCCTCTAGAAAGGCGTGCCGACCACCAAGCAGACTATGAAGCTGGTTAGGTGAACCTGTACAACGTGTCACACTTCTGTTCTCTTTGCCACACGATATATGTTGTCGGGCTCAAGGCGAGACTGTCATCCTTGTGCTAGCCCGACCTCTTTCTCGTTCCAGTGATATCGACCACTATCCGGATTATCTCATAATCCTTGTCGCATGGCCATGCTTATCCTGGTCAGATCACACGAGGGGCCCAGAGTATATCTCTCCTGATCGGAGGGGCAAATCCCATCTTGCTCGACCATGTCTCGCAGCATGGGACTGGACAAACCCGAAACCTACCTTTGTAACTACCCAGTCACGGAGTAGCGTTTGGTCGGCCCAAGGCAAGTCTGTCACCATCCCGAGTACATGCGTCAGCTCAGGTCTAGGGCATATCTCCAACAGTCTCCCACTTGCACTAGAGTCAATCAAATAGACATCGAATGCCCATAGCTCTAACTTGCCCCTCATGCTTGGGTTGTGGAAGCGGCTTAGTCAACTGATCTGCAACATTTGCATCAGTGTGAATATTGCATAACTCTACATCACCATTCTTTACGATCTTTCGTATCAGGTGATATTTCCGGTCTATGTGTCTGACCTTGTGGTGATTCCTCGGCTCCTTGGCTTGTGCGATGGCACCAGAATTATCACAATAAAGGTCCAACAGTTTCACCGAGGCTAGGAAAATACCAAGATCATCCAGAAAATGCCGGATCCAAACACCTTCCTTTGCAGCTTCACAAGCCGCAATGTATTCGGCTTCTGTGGTAGAATCGGCCACCGTATCTTGCTTGGAACTCATCCAGTGCACTGCTCCTCCGTTCAAAACGAACACGAATCCGGACTGTGATCGACAATCATCTCTATTGATTTGGAAACTAGCATCGGCGTAACCCCTTACGACGAGCTCTTCCTCACCTCCATAAACTAGGAACATCTCTTTAGTCCTTTTCAGGTACTTCAAAATAGTCTTTACCGCTGCCCAGTGACTCTCAGATACCATCTTGTAGCGACCCGATCTCAGATGGTCAAGTCTCTGTGCTTAAGTGTCATCCCTGGATCGGTATGCTGACACACACAGTACTCGAGGATTTATAACAGAGGTAAATCACATGTATAAAGTAACGTAAATACTATTACCTCAATCCAAATAACGGAAGAAACAACAAGGTTGTGGATTCCCATCAACACCAATGGCAAAGTTGAGTGTAGAAATCGTAACCCTAACGTATCACTTACTCGTCGTAAGAAAATCCTGCAACATGAGACGTTGCAGCCACAAAGGGTCAGTACTTTGAATGTACTGGCAAATTCACACCATAGGATAATGATGAATAATAGCTATCACTACATGCATATATGGCTGGTGGAAAAGCTCTATGGTTATATTGTTTTTACGAAAAGCCAATTTTTCCCTACTGCAAAGGAATATATTTTATTTAACTACAAAGTTGGTTGAAAACATTGAGAATTGTAAACCCCATCTCAATCCCAATTAAAAGGTAATTAATAACCCAAAAAAATAAATTTAGAGTGATGAGATCAACATGATAATCCAAGAACCAGATACTCAAGATGTCCATAACCGGGGACACGGCTAATCATGATTAGTTTGTACACTCTGCAGAGGTTTGCGCACTTTTCCCCACAAGACTCGATCTCCTCCGTTGGATTTCTCGCACTTCATAAAGTTTGAGAAACGGATGACCGAGACACAGTCTTTCCGAAGAGGTCCCCTTAACCGATAGATAGACCTGTACACCTACAATCCCCTACATCTGCTAGCCCATCATGGAAAGGTTTCCCACAACTTACTCAACTATGCCAGAGCCCATAATGGCATGTGGCTGCACACGGAAGTTTCTAGCATGAATAATCTTATGATCCCTTTGCGCCTGGGTGGCAGTCCATAGGAGAATCACACGGTACCCCGGGATTTCCAGAAATACAGGCAACACTGGATTCCCCAGGTGCCTCGATCCACCCAGATGTGTATTAAAGCTGCCACCTTAAGTTAACCATTAATTAATAATACTCACATCTGTCATGAATACACTCAAACCCAAACCACGTCTACGAGCATAGCATAGCAATATAAGCAACGTAGAGGTTACTCCCAGGGTTTGATAATAAAAAAGGTAATAGGTTCTACCTCATTATCTACTTCCCAATGCCCACATGTTAATCACATCCTAATCATGCAGTGTTTGAGGATTGAAACTAATGCATAAAAACTGGGTAATAAAGGGATATGATCAAAGTGTGAACTTGCATGTACTGTCTGATGAAGATGATTCGCACTCAAAACTCTTGATAGTTCTACTCGTCACACTCCGGTCAATCTATGGAAAGCAAGCAATAGTAACCACACATAAGAAATCACTCAAAAGATCGGAAAGAACGAAGAAGACACTTCGGAAAACATCAAAACCAAACAAATAACTCTTGCAACGTAAAACAATTTCTAACAGTACCAAAATTATGTGAATTTGGCCTTATCAGAAAGTTTAGGTCAAGAGCTTCGAATAGCAAAAAGAATCAACTAAATCGGAGTTATAAAACTCAAGTTACGAACAAAAGAAGTTTGAATACAAATCTGTTTGAAATCAAATTTTAAAACTTTCAAAAACATGTTTAAGTTGTTTTACTGGATAGAGGGGATCATTACGAAGAAGTGGGCGTTGGTTTCGTTGGATTTGGACAAACGAGCAAAAAGTAGCGAAGGTTTGAAGATCAGGGACTAATCTGTAGATAAAATCATCATAGATGGGTCCCTGGCCGAAATAAACAGAAAAAGAAAAGACAAATAATGAACGTTCGTTTATAAGATCTAAACAGTGGACGTTCGCTGTTTAATAAAACCTAGAAAAACAAACAGATCTAGTCTAGGTTTTTTTTAAACCGAACTTAAAAGAAAACCGGATCGGACCTGTGGTTATGCCGGTTCGCGGCGGTTCGGCGTCAGCGGGGAATTCCGGTGGCGGCGGCGATGGTTGGCGGCAGGCTCCGGCGAAGCGTGGCAGCGGCGAGGTGAGCAAGCGGCGGCGCGGATGATGCTGGCGGCGGCGCTATGAAGCGGGCGGGCGGAGTCCGCGCTGGCGGCGGCATGGCGGATGCGCGCTCTCGCGGCGGCGGCGGATCTGGCGGTGGCGGCGGCGCAACGCGACAAGGTGCGGGAGGGTGGTGGCGCGAGCAGAGGGGGGCGGCGCTATTTAAGGGCGTCGGGGCGGTTCGGGAGGCGTGGGCGAGGGGCAGAGGAGGCGGCGGCGCAACGGACTCTGGGGAGGAGTCCACATCGAAGACGGAGGCAGAGGCGGCTCGGCGTCGGCGGGGAATTCCGGTGGCGGCGGCGATAGTTGGCGGCAGGTTCCGGCGAAGCATGGCAGCGGCGAGGAGAGCAAGCGGCGGCGGCATGGATGATGCTGCGGGCGGCGCTGCGAAGCGGCGGGCGAGTCCGCGCGGCAGCAGAAGAGCGGCAGCGGCACACGGCGGCGATGCGCTATCTGGGCGGCGGCGGATCTGGCGGCGGCGGCGCAACGCGACAAGGTGCGGGAGGGGTGGTGGCGCGAGCAGAGGGAGGGCGGCGCTATTTAAGGGCGTCGGGGCGGTTCGGGAGGCGGCGGCGCAACGGACTCTGGGGAGGAGTCCACATCGAAGACGGAGGCAGAGGCGGCGGGGCGCTGGGCTGCGGCCTGGCCCGGTTGGCTGGGTCGGCCCAGTCGGAAAGATTAAAAAAAACATTTTCCAGGCGAACAAAAATAAACAAAACAAAATAAAAAAAATATTATATAGGCATATAATATATCAAAATTTTCAAAAAAAGATTTTCTACAACGTGAACATTATTCTAGAGTCAAATAAAATCCACACAAATTCAAATAATTCAAACAGTGCTACTGCTACAATAAAACCCAATAAAATCATTTTTAAAAAATACCAAAATTAATTCAAATTTATTTCTCTCCAATTTTTGATGTAGGGAATCATTTTACCCTAATTTCCATATATTTTATTTTTGGAGAAAATAATTTGAATAAAACCCAAATAACTCCAAATTGAAAATAATTTCAAAAGGACTTTGAATTTGATCCTTTTAAACTCCCAACTTATATTTCATATGTTTTGAAGAAGTCATTTTATCTTCCCTCATGAAAATCATTGAGTTGCTTGAAGTTTCTGAATTTGAAATATTTCCCAACGAAATTCAAATATTTTTCTAAAACCCTTTTCATTTCTTTAAATGGAAGAAGTCATGTCATCTTCTCTCCAGGGTTTTGTTTCTGAAAAGAATTTGAATTCACGGAGATCAGAAAGCAAAGGTGAAAGTTTTGGAAATTCCTTTTATTCCCTCTCATTTAACTTTCAAAAAGTTTCGAATTTCACTCAATTTCACACAATCAATCAAACAATCAATCAAATCTATCTATTTAATATAACATTCCAAAATTTAGAATTTTGGGATGTTACATTCTTAGAATAGCAACATATATATATATATATATATATATATATATATATATATATATATATATATATATATATATATATATATATATATATATATATATATATATATATATATTGTCATATGATTTCTTATGCTAAAGTAACAATCTATTCAAAGTGTAAAGTATGAATCAAAAACTTCATTGAAAACTAACAAACTATAATCTCAGTCATTGAAGCAATTGCAATTTAGCATAATGTCGGAAAGAGTCTATATAAGAGCTTTTCAGCAAGTCCACATACACAACTATCATTTAGTCTTTCACAATTGCTAATACTCACGCAATACTTATGGGTATGAAGTTTTAATCGAACACAGAGAAAGATAGGGGCTTATAGTTTTGCCTCCCAACCTTTTACCTCAAGGGTAACGTCAACAATAGTGCTTTATGAAAACTCACATCCAATTGGATATATATCAGGATCTTTCCAACACATAGTGCTTGCCAAAGGATAAAGTGTAAAAACGAAAGGTGAAAATCACCATGACTCTTGTATAAGGCATAAGACAAAAAATAAAAGATAGGCCCTTCGGAGAGGGAAGCAGAGGTTGTCATGTGCTTTTATGGTTGGATGCAAAAAAAAAATAATGCAAAAGAACGTCACTTTATATTGCCACTTGTGATATGGACCTTTATTATGTAGTTCGTCGCTTTTATTTCTTCCATATCACAAGATCGTATAAAGCGTATTTTCTCCACACTAATAGATCATACATATTTAAAGAGCAATTTTTATTGCTTGCACCAATGACAACTTACTTGAAGGATCTTACTCAATCCATAGGTAGATATGGTGGACTCTCATGGCAAAACTGGGTTTAAGGATATGTGGAAGCACAAGTAGTATCTCTACTTGGTGCAAAGAATTTGGCTAGCATAAGGGGGAAAGGCAAGCTCAACATGTTGGATGATCCATGACAATATAATTTATTTCATATATAAGAAATCATAACACATTACATTGTCCTCCTTGTCCAACATCAACTTTTTAGCATGTCATATTTTAATGAGTGCTCACAATCATAAAAGATGTCCAAGATAGTATATTTATATGTGAAAACATCTCTTTGTTTATACTTCCTATTAATTGCAATGATGACCAAAACTATGTTTGTCGACTCTCAACAACTTTTATTCATCATACTCTTTATGTGTGAAGTCATTACTCTCCATAAGATCAATATGATATTTTTATTTCTTTTTATTCTCTCTTTTATTCCCTCAAGATCATAGCAAGATAACCAAGCCCTCGACTCAGAACTAATCTTTATTATATATAGCTCACGGACTCGATTACATAGAGGAATCATAAAGCAAAACTAGATCATACTAAAACTTTATTCTACAAGATCAAGATATTACCAAAAGGATCGAACTAAGAAAAACGGTAAAGATGGGAGTGTGATGGTCATACGATACCGGGGCACCTCCCCCAAGCTTGGCAGTTGCTAAGGGAAGTGCCCATACTTATCTGATTATGTCTCTTTCTTTGGAGGTGGTGATGATGGAGTTGTTGATGATGTAGGCTTGTCGTCCATCTTCCAAGGCATAGGCTCACCATCATAGAAAGATGATCGAGCCTCCGGGATCCTCAAATCTGCAGCCAAACTCATCCTCTTGAATCTATATTCATATTCACAGTTTTTGTTTTGCACGTCGTAGATCTGGGCTTGAAGATGCTCGATTTTTCTCATGAAGCTTGAAGATGGTCTCCCCAATGTTCTTGGCATCCAGTTTGTGGTTGTGGGTGAACTCAGCGATCATCATGTGGTTGGCGTTGAGTCCGCGTTCCACCATCCCCTTGCACTTGAAAACTTGTTGCTTCATTGCTTCGAGTCTTGTCTCCATGCTTCCGGTCCTCCTTGGTCCCTCAACATCGCTGATGTGCAGCAACCCATCACACATCTCAATGGTTTGAGGGTGTTGCAGCACCTCTGCGAGGTAGGGGTTGATGACCTTCTTGAAAAACTTGTCCTTGGGGGCGTTTGAAGACGTCATGGTGATCTAGATCTGTCAGGAAAACAACTCGAAACAAAAGCAGAGGGTTTGTCGTGGTACCGTGGTCAAAACCTTCGGGAGATTATATAATGAATTTTTACCGACCAAAAGAAGTATCATGCAATAAAATGGAGTCCGGATGGCAGACGAGGTGCCCACGAGGCAGGGGTCGCGCCCTCCACCCTCGTGGATGCCTCGTGTCCTTACCGGACTACTTATTATTTTCCTATTTTCTTAAATATTCCAAAACGGAGAAAATTTGCTATTAGAACTGTTTTGGAGTTGGTTTACTTACCGTACCACATACCTATTCCTTTTCGGAGTCTGAAGCATTCTGGAAAGTGTCCCTTATGTACTCCTCCGAGGTTACGGTTTCAATAACATTAGTTTCAACATTTATGGGATTACCTGAGATATAATGTTTGATTCTTTGACCGTTCGCCACCTTTGGATTTGTGCCTTCGAAGTTGTTGGTTTTTATGGCACCGGAATGATAGACCTCCTCGATAACGTAAGGACCTTCCCATTTAGAGAGAAGTTTTCCGGCAAAAAATTTTAAACGAGAGTTGTATAACAAAACATAATCACCTACATTAAACTCACGCTTTTGTATCCTTTTGTCATGCCATCTTTTAACTTCTTCTTTAAATAGTTTGGCATTCTCATAGGCCTGGGTTCTCACTCATGAAGTGAGCTAATGTCAAATAGTCTCTTCTCACCGGCAAGTTTGAAACCATAATTGAGCTCTTTAATTGCCCAGTATGCCTTATGTTCTAGTTCGAGAGGTAAGTGACATGCTTTTACATAAACCATTTTATACGGAGACATACCCATAGGATTTTTATATGCAGTTCTATAGGCCCATAATGCATCATCAAGTTTCTTGGACCAATTCTTCATAGATCTATTAACAGTCTTTTGCAAAATTAATTTAATTTCTCTATTACTCAGTTCTACTTGACCACTAGATTGTGGATGGTATGGGGATGCAATTCTATGATTAACATCATACTTAGAAAGCATTTTACGAAAAGCACCATGAATAAAATGTGAACCACCATCAGTCATTAAGTATCTAGGGTCTCAAAACCTCAGAAAAATAACTTCTTTATGCATCTTAATAGAGGTGTTATGATTAGCACTACTAGTTGGAATAGCTTCTACCCACTTAGTAACGTAATCAACATCAACTAAAATATGTGTATACCCATTAGAGGAAGGAAACGGTCCCATATAATCAAAGCCCCAAACATCAAATGGTTCAATAACAAGTGAATAGTTCATAGGCATTTCTTGACGTCTACTAATATTACCAATTCTTTGACATTCATCACAAGACAAGACCGGATTGCAATACCTTATGTGCATCTTTGAAGAGAGTAGGCCAATAAAAACCGGATTGCAATACCTTATGTGCAGTTCTATCTCCAGCGTGGTGTCCTCCATAAGCCCGGGAGTGACACTTGCGTAGGATCATTCTGTTCATGCTCGGTACACAACGTCTAATAACACCATCTACTCCTTCTTTATAAAGGTGTGGGTCATCCCAGAAGTAATGTCTTAAATCATATAAAAACTTTTTCTTTTGCTGGTATGTGAAACTAGGTGGTATAAATTTAGCAACAATGTAATTAGAATAATCAGCATACCATGGAGCAGTACGAGAAGCATTTATGACAGCTGATTGTTCATCAGGAAAGCTATCATCAATAGGTAGTGGGTCATCAAGAACATTCTCTAACCTAGATCAGTTGTCTGCAATGGGGTTCCCAGCTCCCTTTCTATCAATAATATGCAAATCAAATTCTTGTAACAAGAGAACCCATCTAGTAAGTCTAGGTTTAGCATCTTTCTTTTCCATAAGATATTTAATAGAAGCATGATCAGTGTGAACAGTTACTTTAGAATCAACAATATAAGGTCTGAACTTATCACAAGCAAATACAACTGCCAAAAATTCTTTTTCAGTAGTAGCATAATTTCTCTGGGCACTGTCTAGACTTTTACTAGCATATTGGATAACATTTAATTTCTTATCAACTCTTTGTCCTAGAACAGCACCTATAGCATAATCACTAGCATCACACATAATTTCGAAGGGTAAATTCCAATCAGACGGCTGAACAATAGGTGCAGAAATCAAGGCTTTCTTAAGTATTTCAAATGCTTCTACACAATCATCATCGAATACAAAAGGAACTTCTTTTTGTAAGAGATTAGTTAGAGGCCTAGAAATTTTAGAGAAGTCTTTAATGAACCTCCTATAAAAACCGGCATGACCAAGGAACCTTCTTATACCTTTGATGTCCTTAGGACACGACATCCTTTCAATAGCATCAACTTTGGCTTTATCAACTTCAATACCTCTTTCAGAAATTTTATGCCCCAAGACAATACCCTCATTAACCATAAAGTGGCACTTCTCCCAATTCAAGACAAGATTAGTTTCTTCACATCTCTGCAAGACTCGATCAAGGTTGCTTAAGCAATCATCAAAAGAAGTTCCATACAAGGAGAAATCATCCATGAAAACCTCAACAATCTTTTCACAAAAGTCAGAGAACATAGCAGTCATACATCTTTGAAAGGTAGCAGGTGCATTACATAAACCAAAAGGCATACGCCTATAAACAAAGGTACCGAAAGGGCAAGTAAAAGTGGTCTTATCCTGATCCTCTTTTGAAACAGGTATTTGAGAGAAACCAGAATAACCATCTAGAAATAAAAAATGTGTATGTTTGGATAATCTTTCAAGCATTTGATCAATAAAAGGTAAAGGGTAATGATCCTTTCTAGTAGCTTTATTTAATTTGCGGAAATCAATTACCATTCTATAACCTGTAACAATTCTTTATGGGATCAATTCATCTTTATCATTAGGAACAACATTAATATCTCCCTTCTTAGGGACACAATGAACAAGACTTACCCACCGACTATCAGCAACAGGATAAATTATACCTGCCTCCAGAAGCTTTAGTATTTCATTTCTTACCACTTCTTTCATCTTAGGATTTAACCGTCGTTGATGATCAACAACCGGTTTAGCGTCTTTCTCCAATTTTATTTTGTGCTGGCATAGAGTGGGACTAATGCCCTTAAGATCATCAAGAGTATATCCAATAGCAGCACGGTGCTTCTTCAGAGTTTTCAATAATTTCTCTTCTTCCTTCTCTGAAAGGTTAGCACTAATAATAATAGGATATATCTTCTTCTCATCAAAATAAGGACATTTAAGAGTATCAGGTAATGGTTTAAGCTAAAACACGGGATCACCCTTGGGCGGAGGAGCATCCCCTAGAATTTATCAGGCAAGTTGTGTTTCAAAATAGGTCCCTGTTTAAAGAATACTTCATCTATTTCCCTTCTTTCATTCATAAACATATCATTTTGATGGTCTAGCAAATATTGTTCTAAAGGATCATTAGGAGTCATGGCAATAGAAGCAAGACCAATAATTTCATCTTTACTAGGCAATTCTTTATCATGGGGTTGTCTACGAAATTTAGCAAAATTAAAATCATGAGACATATCCCCTAAATCAACAGTAACAATATCCTTTTCACAATCTATCCTAGCATTAACAGTATTCAAGAAGGGTCTACCAAATATAATGGACAAAAGTCATCTTGTGGGGAACCAAGAACAAGAAAATCAGTAGGATATTTAATTTTCCCACACAAGACTTCAACATCTCTAACAATCCCAACTGGTGAAATAGTATCTCTATTGGCAAGCTTAATTATAACATCAATATCTTCTATCTCAGCAGGTGCAATATCATGCATAATTTCTTTGTATAAGGAATGAGGTATTGCACTTGCACTAGCACCCATATCACATAAGCCATCATAACAATGATCTCCTATTTTAACAGAAACAACAGGCATGCCGACAATAGGTCTATGTTTATTTTTAGTATCGGGTCTAGCAATTCTAGCAGCTTCATTACAAAAGTAAATAACATGCCCATCAATATTATCAACAAGGAGATCCTTAACCATAGCAATACTAGATTCAACTTTAATTTGCTCAGAGGGTGTAGATGTTCTAGCATTACTCTTACGAACCACAGTTGAAGCTTTAGCATGCTCCTTTATTCTAATAGGGAAAGGTGGTTTCTCAATATAAGCGGTAGGAACAATAGGATCAACATTATAAGTGATAGTATTTTTGTCAACTTTAATAGGTTCAACTACTTTTACTTCAATGGGAGGATGATAGTTAAACCACTTCTCATTAGGGAGATCAACATGAGTAGCAAATCATTCACATAAAGAAGCTACTATCTCAGAGTCAAGTCCATATTTAGTGATAAATTCATGAAAAGCATCGGTATCCATAAAATATTTAACACAATCAAACTTAGGTGTTATACCTAACTCCTTACCTTCTCGAGTTCCCAGTCTTCAGAGTTGCGTTTAATTCTTTCCAATAAATCCCATTTGAATTCAATAGTCTTCATCATAAAAGAACCAGTACAAGAAGTATCGAGCATGGAGCGATTATTGAGAGAAAGCCGAGCATAAAATTTTTGAATAATAATTTCTCTTGAGAGCTCATGATTGGGGCATGAATATAACATTTACTTAAGCCTCCCCCAAGCTTGAGAGATACTTTCTCCTTCGTGAGGCCAAAAATTATATATATAGTTACGATCACGATGAACCAGATGCATAGGATAAAACTTCTGATGAAATTCCAATTTCAATCGGCTGTAATTCCATGATCCAATATCATCACATAGCCTAAACCATGTCAATGCCTTTCCCTTCAAAGATAAAGGGAAGACCTTCTTCTTGATAACATCCTCGGGCATACCTGCAAGCTTAAATAATCCACAAACTTCATCCACATAGATTAGGTGCACATCGGGATGTAATGTTCCATCTCCTGTAAAAGGATTAGCTAGCAGTTTCTCTATCATACCCGAAGGAATTTCAAAGTAAACATTTTCAGTAGGTTCAATAGGTTGAGGAGCAACTCTTTGCTCTACTGGTCAGGGTGAAGATACCTCGAACAAGCCCCTCAAAGGATTATTTTCCATAGTAACAAGTGACAGTAAATTTCAGCACACTATATAAATTTTTCCTTACCAAATTCCACCTACCAAAGGCGCTTCACTCCCCGGCAACGGCGCCAGAAAAGAGTCTTGATGACCCACAAGTATAGGGAATATATCATAGTCCTTTCGATAAGTAAGAGTGTTGAACCCAGCGAGGAGCAGAAGGAAATGACAAGTGGTTTTCAGTAAGGTATTCTCTGCAAGAACTGAAACTATCGGTAACAGATAGTTTTATGATAAGGTAATTCATAACGGGTAACAAGTAACAAAAGTAAACAAGGTGCAACAAGGTGGCCCAATCCTTTTTGTAGCAAAGCACAAGCCTGGACAAACTCTTATATAAAGGAAAACGCTCCCGAGGACACATGGGAATTATCGTCAAGCTAGTTTTCATCATGCTCATATGATTCGCGTTCGTTACTTCGATAATTTGATATGTGAGTGGGCCGGTGCTTGGTACTGACCTTCCTTGGACAAGCATCCCACTTATGATTAATCCCTATCGCAAGCATCCGTAACTACGAAAGAAGAATTAAGGTAAACCTAACCATAGCATGAAACATGTGGATCCAAATCAGCCCCTTACGAAGCAACGCATAAACTAGGGTTTAAGCTTCTGTCACTCTAGCAACCTATCATCTACTTATTACTTCCTAATGCCTTCCCCTAGGCCCAAACAATGGTGAAGTGTCATGTAGTCAACGTTCACATAACACCACTAGAGGAAAGACAACATACATCTCACCAAAATATCGAACGAATACCAAATTCACATGACTACTTATAGCAAGACTTCTCCCATGTCCTTAGGAACAAACGTAACTACTCACAAATCATATTCATGTTCATAATCAGAGGGGTATTAATATGCATGAAGGATCTTAACATATGATCTTCCACCAAATAAACCAACTAGGATCAACTACAAGGAGTAATCAACACTACTAGCAACCCACAGGTACCAATCTGAGGTTCTGAGACAAAGATCGGATACAAGAGATGAACTAGGGTTTGAGAGGAGATGGTGTTGGTGAAGATGTTAATGGAGATTGACCCCCTCCCGCTGCGAGGATTGATGGTGATGACGATGGTGGCGATTTCCCCCTCCTGGAGGGATGTTTCCCCGGCAGAACAGCTCCGCCAGAGCCCTAGATTGGTTCTGCCCAGGTTCTGCCTCGAGACAGCGGCGCTTCATCCCGAAAGCTTCCTTCTGATTTTTTCAGGGCAAAAGACACCTTATACCAGAAGATGGGAATCGGGGGGATGCTAGGTGGCCTACGAGGCAGGGGCGCACCCTCCAGCCTCGTGGACAGGGTGTGGCCCCCCTCTGGTGCTTTCTTCTCCCAATATTTTTAATATATTCCAAAACTAACTTTCCTGGAGTTTCAGGACTTTTGGAGTTGTGCAGAATAGGTCTCTAATATTTGCTCCTTTTCCAGCCCAGAATTCCAGCTGCCGGCATTCTCCCTCTTCATGTAAACCTTGTAAAACAAGAGAGAAAAGGCATAAGTATTGTGATATAATGTGTAATAACAGCCCATAATGCAATAAATATCGATATAAAAGCATGATGCAAAATGGACGTATCATCTTACATAGGGGTTGATGCACATTTTTATTATCTTTTCTCCGATAGAAACTTTTGGGTCTCTCTGTAGTTCTTTGTGTGGATTGAGTATTATGAATATGAATTTGCTTTGGTGTTATTTTAGTACAACTCTTGATTTGATCGATCAGAAACAATAGCTTGCGTTATTTTAGTACGAACTCTAGGATAGATCGATCAGAAATAATAGCTTTGAGGTGGTTTCGTACCCTACAAACAATTTCTATCTTTTGTTCTCCGCTAACAGGAACTCGGGAGTGATTCTTTATTGCACTTTGAGGGGTAATCATATGATCCAACTATGTCAGCATTGTTGAGAGGTTGCACTAGTGAAAGTACGGACCCTAGGCCTCATTTTCAAGCATTGCAATACCATTTTTTGCCCGTTTACTATTTTATACCTTGTTGTTTTTATTTATTCAGATTATAAAAATATATTTCTACCATCCATATTACACTTTTATCACCATCTCTTCGCCAAACTAGTGCACCTATACAATTTGCCATTGTATTAGGTGTGTTGGGGACACAAGAGATTTCTTGTATTTAGTTGCAGGGTTGTTTGAGAGGGACCATCTTCATCCTACGCCTCTCAAGGATTGATAAACCTTAGGTCATCCACTTGAGGGAAAATTGCTACTGTCCTACAAAGCTCTGCGCTTGGAGGCCCAACACGAGTCTACAAGAATAAAGTTGTGTAGTAGACATCACACCTACACTATGTGCGCTCCTACACGTCGGCTGCAATTTCTAGAGTAGATTCGGGGACAAGATGAGGCTCGGATTGTAGCCAGCCTGCCTCCGGACCCTCCGGAGCATGAGGATGAGGAGGAGCAGGCGTTAAACATAGCGATAGATGAGGAGGATGGCAGGCGGATTCGGCGCTTCCGGTTGCCCAAGACGGATTCGACATGGGTGGCATGCTGAGCGAATATGAGGTCGCCCAAGCGGAGGAGGCGGCGGAGCAGCAGGTCATCCTAGACTCCATCCGCTCGAAGGCATAGGTGGAGGTAAACCACCACTACATTCGCGACCGACGAGCGGAGGTGGATGCAATCTACACGAACATGGAGTCCGACAAGGAGTCGGAGCAGTCATGGAGGTTGTCATCCCCCTAGGATACGAGTGTCATCTACATCTCCGACGACAAGTAGGCTAGGTTTATCAACGTAGCATGTATTTACGTAGCTTTTGTGTGTTGCATGATCTATTATGGATTTGAGTGAAGATTGAGGTATGTGGTTGGACAGGACCACTGGCCCGAGTGTTGACAGTCCTTGTCCGTGGGCCTTGCCTTGGTGCGCCCATGAGACGTTAATGGCGGGTTTTGGTATATCTGGTTGTAGATGCTCTTAGCATGATTTAAGCCTACTTTATAAATACTTTCAAATATGACCTTTTTCATAGCACCTGCACCGGGTCGCTACGTACCACACTAGCACCATGACTCATGACACCATGTGATGACCCACAAGTATATGGCATCAATTGTAGCTCTTTTCGATAAGTAAGAGTGTCGAACCCAACGAGGAGCAGAAGGAAATGACAAGTGGTTTTCAGCAAGGTAATGTCTGCAAGTGCTGAAATTATAAGTAATAGAGTAGTTTGATAGCAAGATAATTTGTAATGGGCAAGTAACAATAATAGTAACAAAAGTGCAGCAAGATAGCCCAATCCTTTTGAGGCAAAGGACAGGCCAAAATGATCTCTTATGGTAAGCAAAGCATTCTTGAGGGTACACGGGAATTTCATCTAGTCACTTTCATCATGTTGGTTCGATTCGTGTTCGCTACTTTGATAATTTGATATGTGGGTGGACCGGTGCTTAGGTGTTGTTCTTACTTGAACAAACCTCCTACTTATGATTAACCCCCTCGCAAGCATCCGCAACTATGAGAAAAGTATTAAGAGAAAATTCTAACCATAGCATTGAACTTTTGGATCCAATCGGTCCCTTACGAAATAGCGCATAAACTAGGGTTTAAGCTTCTGTCACTCTCGCAACCCATCATCTAATAACTACTCCACAATGCATTCCCTTAGACCCAAATATGGTGAAGTGTCATGTAGTCGACGTTCACATGACACCACTAAGGGAATCACAACATACATACTATCAAAATATCGAACACACATCAAGTTCACATGATTACTTGCAACATGATTTCTCCCGTGACCTCAAGAACAGAAGTAACTACTCACAAATGATAATCATGCTCAATATCAGAGGGATATTAAATAGCATATTGGATCTGAACATATAATCTTCCGCCAAATAAACCATATAGTGATCAACTACAAGATGTAATCAACACTATACTAGTCACCCACAAGCACCAATCTATAGTTCCAGCACAAAGATTGAACACAAGAGATGAACTAGGGTTTGAGATGAGATGGTGTTGTTGAAGATGTTGATGGAGATTGCCCTCCCCAAGATGGGAGAGTTGTTGGTGATGATGATGACGATGATTTCCCCCTCTGGGAGGGAAGTTCCCCCAGCGGAACCTCTCCGCCGGAGGGCAAAAGTGCTCCTGCCCAAGTTCCGCCTCGAGACGGTGGCGCTCTGTCCTGAAATTCCTCTCCTTATTTTTTCTAGGTCAAAATGACTTGTATACTAAAAGATGGGCACCGGAGGTGGGCCGAGGGGAGCATAACCCACCAGGGCGCGCCTGGGCTCCCTGGTGCGCCCAGGTGGGTTGTGCCCACTTGGTGGGCCCCCTCTCATACTTATTGGCTCCAATATTCCTCATATATTCCATAAAAATCCCCGTAAAGTTTCAGCTCATTTGGAGTTGTGCATAACAGGTGGCTTGACGTAGCTTTTCCAGGTCCAGATTTCCAGCTGTCGGAATTCTCCCTCTTTGTGTGTACCTTGCATATTATGAGAGAAAAGGCATTAGAATTACTCCAAAAAGCATTATTATGCATAAAAACAACATAAATAACAGTAGGTAAACATGATGCAAAATGGACGTATCTACTCCCCCAAGCTTAGACTTCGCTTGTCCTCAAGCGAAAACCGAATTCGAAAAACATGTCCACATGCTTAGAGAGAGAGAGAGAGGTGTCGATAAAAACAAAATGCGGACATAGAAGCATTATGTAAATTATTATAGAAGAAACAAACTTTAACATAAAATTTTTATCATTGAACTTCTATCATAGACTTCTCATGAATAAGTAACAATTCATCACACTATCGAAGTATAAAGCATAAACTCTATTGGAAACCAACAAACTATGTTCTTAGTCAACTTTGCAACTACAATTCATCATCTTTTCAGGAAGGGTCACGTATCGGAGACTTTAGGAAAGTCCGCATACTCAACCATCATATAGTCTTCTATGATTGCTAACACTCGCCGCATACACATGAGCAAAATGTTTCAAGCGGACACATAGAAAGATAGGGGCTTATAGTTTTGCCTCCCAACGTATTCACCACAAGGGTGATGTCAAAAATAATAACTCATGCTACCCATATTCAACTGGGCATATGTGCCTAGATCTTTCCTCACCACATGATGCTTTCCAAAGGAGAAAAATAAAAAGGAATAGATAGAAAAACTTTGACTCTTGCATAAAAGTAAATACATAAATGTAAAAGATAGGCCCTTCAGAGAGGGAAGTAGAGGTTGCCATGCGCTTATTTTTTTGTATGCTCAACCCCTCAGTGCAAAAGAACATCACGTTGTATTGCCCCTTGTGATGGCAACCTTTATTATGCAGTCTGACACTTTTATTCTTCACTATCACAAGTTCGTACAACGCTCAATTTTCTCTTACACTAAATGATCCCACACTTTTAGAAGCAATTTTTATTGCCTTATTGCACCGATGACAACTTACTTGAGGGATCTTGCTCAATCCCTAGGTAGGTATGGTGGATTGAAAATAAGATTTGGGTTTAAGGTTTTTTGGATGCACAAGTAGTATCTCTACTTGGTGCAGAATTTTTGTCTAGCAAAGATAGGGGGCAAGCGCCACATGTTGAAGGATCTATGACAATATAACTTCTATGTGAATATGAACAAACATAAATCATTACGTTGTCTTCCTTGTCCAACATCAAATTTTTTGGCATATAATATTTTGATGGGGGCTCACAATCACAAAAGATTTCTAGGATAGTGTATTTATATGTGAATCTTCTCTTCCCTTATTAATTCTTTCATGAGTTGCATCATTGACCAATGCTATGTTTGTCAATCTCTAATAAAATTTTCTACTTATATCTTTTTCATTTATTTCCTTTCTTTTTATTGAAACATGAAAGTAAAGAAAGCAAAAACTCAAACTAAACATTATTATATATCTCGCACATGATTACAAGGATAGATCACTAAGCAAACTCTCGAAAAGAAAGGATCGAACTAAACTTTTATTCATCTAAAGCAAAAGATAACTATGGATCAAACTAATATAAATAAAGGCAAAAGATAGTGGGGGTGATACGATACCGGGGCACCTCCCCCAAGCTTGGCGGAAGCCAAGGGGAGTGCCGTACCTGATACTCAATTTTCTTTTGGCGATGAAGATGGAGGTGGTGGTGATGAAGTAGAGGGCTTATCCTTCTTTTCCTCCAACTTACTTTGGAGGATAAATTTATCTATCCTTAGCTCATCATTCTCTATCTCAAGCTTTATTATCCTCCTGCATAACGCCTTCATGCGTTCGTTCTTGAAGCAAGGAGGAACTGGTTCATCTTCATCTTCTTCCGAAGTCCAGCTATAGTGCTCCAAATCCCCATAAGACTTGGGGTTTGCAATAATATCAGCAACATAGCTGTCACCCTCAGAGTCTTGGGATGACATATTTTCAGATCTATCAAGAAAACAGCAAGAAAAGAAAAACAGAAGATTTCCCCGCGATACGGTAGTCAATAGGTTCGGGGGGTATATAAAGATTTTTTTATCTTGGGGGACAAGCAAACGGTAGAAAAACGGAGTCCAGAAGGTACCCGAGGTGGGCACAACCCACAGGCGCGCCTAACAAGCGGCGGCATACGGTGTCTTGTGCCCACCGAGAAGTGTTTCCGTAGTTTCTTATTTTCCTAATTTTTTTTATATTCCAAAACTAACAAAAAATATTTTTGCGGAATTTTCGGAGTCCATTTACTTACCGTATCACTTACCTCCTTTTTTCACGATTCTGGAGTGTTCCGGAAGGTCTCTTTTATGTGTTCTTCCGGTGTCAAACATTGGATAGTATTACTTTCAACATTAATGGGCGTACCTGAGATATAATGTTTTATTCGTTTCCCATTAACAACCTTCGGGTTAGTGCCTTCGGCATTATTTATTTTGATAGCTCCAGACCGATAAACCTCCTCGATAACATAGGGTCCTTCCCATTTGGAGAAGAGTTTTCCTGCAAAGAATCTAAAACGAGAGTTGTACAAAAGAACATATTCTCCAACTTTGAACTCACGCTTTTGGATTCTTTTATCATGCCATTTTTAAATTTTTCTTTAAATAACTTGGCATTTTCATAAGCTTGGGTTCTCCATTCATCTAATGAGCAAATATGAAATAACCTATTTTCCCCGGCAAGTTTGAAATCGTAGTTGAGTTCTTTGATTGCCCAATATGCTTTATGTTCTAACTTAAGAGGGAAATGACAAGCTTTTCCATAAACCATTTTATAAGGAGACATACCCATAGGATTTTTATATGTTGTTCTATAAGCCCAAAGTGCATCATCTAATTTCTTAGACCAATTCTTCCGGGACCTATTGACAGTCTTTTGCAAAATTAATTTTATTTCTCTATTGCTAAGTTCAACTTGACCACTAGACCGAGGATGATAAGGTGATGCAATTCTATGGTTAACATCATACTTGGCAAGCATTTTACGGAAAGCACCATGAATAAAGTGTGAACCACCATTAGTCATTAAATATCTAGGGACTCCAAACCTTGGGAAAATAAATTACTTAAGCATTTTAATAGAGGTGTTGTGATCAACACTACTAGTTGGAATAGCTTCTACCCACTTAGTAACATAATCAACAACAACCAAAATATGAGTATACCCATTAGAGGAAGGAAAAGGTCCCATGTAATCAAATCCCCAAACATCAAATGGTTCAAAAACAAGTGAATAATTCATAGTCATTTCTTGACGCTTACCGATATTACCTATTCTTTGGTATTCATCACAAGATAAGACGAACTTACGGGCATCCTTGAAGAGAGTAGGTGTAACGCCCTCGATGCGGCTATATCTCCCACGTGTCGAGGCACGACTTAGAGGCATAACCGCATTGAAAGCAATGTCGCAAGTGAGGTAATCTTCACACAACCCATGTAATACATAAGGGAAAGAGATACATAGTTGGCTTACGATCGCCACTTCACGCGATACATAAATAAACATCCATCATTGAGTACACTCAAGGTCCGACTACGGAACCAAAATAAAAGAAGATACCCCAAATGCTACACAGATCCCCGATCGTCCCAAGCTGAGCACCACTCACGATCATCGAGGAAAAGACACATAGTAACGACCACGTTCCTCGTCGAACTCCCACTTGAGCTCGGATCGTCACCCTTGGCATCGTCGGCACCTGCAACTGTTTTGGTAGAATCTGTGAGTCACGGGACTCAGCAATCTCACACCCGCGAGATCAAGACTATTTAAGCTTATAGGAAGGACAGAGTTGTAAGGTGGAGCTGCTGTTTAGCGACTAGCATATATGGTGGCTACTTCGCAAAAGGGAGCGAGAAGAGGAGCAAAGCACGGTCGTGAAGCTAATAGCGATCAAGAAGTGATCCTGAACTACTTACGTCGACATAACTCCAACACCGTGTTCACTTCCGGACTCCACGAGAAGAGACCATCACGGTTACACGCGTTGATGTGTATTTTAATCTGAGGTCAACTTTGGGTTTTCTACAACGGACATTAACAAATTCCCATCGCCTCATAACCGCGGGCACGGCTTTGAAAGATATTACCTGCGAGGGTGTCCCAACTTAGCCCATTATAAGCTCTCACGGTCAACAAAGGATATTCCTTCTACGGGAAGACCCGATCAATCTTGGAATCCCGGACTACAAGATATTTCGTGACAATAAAACAAGACCAGCAAAGCCGCCCGATTGTGCCGACAAATCCCGATAGGAGCTGCACATATCTCGTTCTCGGGGCACATCCGGATGAACACTACGTGACGGCAACCGAAGATGCCCCAAGTTGCCTCGGTGGCACGCAAGTGGCTCTAGTTTGGACCAACACTCGAGGAGCATTGGCTCGGGGTTAAATAAAGATGACCCTCGGGCTCGCGAAACCCGGGGAAAAGGCTTAGGTGGCAAATGGTAAAACCAAAGTTGGGCCTTTGGGACGAGTCTTATTCAAAGCGAACTGTCAAGGGGTCCCATAAATCACCCAACCGTAAGGAACGCATAAAATCAAGGAACATAACACCGGTATGGCGGAAACTAGGGTGGCAAGAGTGGAACAAAACACCAGGCATAAGGCCGAGCCTTCCACCCTTCACCAAGTATATAGATGCATTAGTTATAGCAGAAATATATTGTGATATCCCCAACAAGTAAACATGTTCCAAAAAGGAACAACATCTCCATGTTCCAACAAGGAACAAACTTCAGCTTCACCTGCAACTAGCAACGCTATAAGAGGGGCTGAGCAAAGCGGTAACATAGCCAAACAACGGTTTGCTAGGAAAAGGATGGTTAGAGGCTGACATGGCAATATGGGTGGCATGATATAGCAAGTGGTAGGCATCGCAGCATAGGCATAGCAAAAGAGCGAGCAACTAGCATAGCAAAGATAGAAGTGATTTCGAGGGTATGGTCATCTTGCCTGCAATGTTCTCAGAGTTGTCGAAAGCTTGATCCTCGTAAGCGTTCTCAACAGGTTCCTCGTTCACGTACTCGTCTCCCGGCTCTACCCAAAGCAACAACACAAACAAAGGATCCACAATAAATCACGGTGCAATGCACAATCAACATGATGCAAAACATGGCATGATATGCGAGATGTGATATGCAATGCGTATGTGCGCTCCGGAAGGTAAATGATGAACCAGGCATCAACTTGACAAACCAAGTATGCCACTGGAAAGATGAGATGATTTCGGTTGAAATCGATATAAAGATCACCGGAATCGGATGCACGGTTTGGAAATGACAAGCAAAACAAGAATGGCACATATCTGCCATTAACAGCATGATGCCACTTAGCAAGCAACAATAAATTAAGCTACTGCACCCAAACATACCAACAAGGTACATGGCAGTGATCTACACAAGATGCTCGACAAAAGATGAGCACTGAGCTACGGCTAGTTCACATCATAACAGGTTCAAACAAGCATGGCAAAAGTGCACAAAATATCAGGCTGGACATGGCAAAAACAGCATCAGGTTGCAATGTTCAGAGCAACAAAACTACATGCTGAAGGAAATATGCCCTAGAGGCAATAATAATGTTATTATTTATTTCCTTATATCATGATAAATGTTTATTATTCATGCTAGAATTGTATTAACCGGAAACATAATACATGTGTGAATACATAAACCTACAGAGTGTCACTAGTATGCCTCTACTTGACTAGCTCGTTAATCAAAGATGGTTATGTTTCCTAACCATGAACAAGGAGTTGTTATTTGATTAACGGGATCACATCATTGGTTGAATGATCTGATTGACATGACCCATTCCATTAGCATAGCACCTGATCGTATAGTTTGTTGCTAGTGCTTTTCTTCATGACTTATACATGTTCCTATGACTATGAGATTATGCAACTCCCGTTTGCCCGAGGAACACTTTGGGTGCTACCAAGCGTCACAACGTAACTGGGTGATTATAAAGGTACATTACAGGTGTCTCCGAAGGTACATGTTGGGTTGGCATATTTCGAGATTAGGATTTGTCACTCCGATTGTCGGAGAGGTATCTCTGGGCCCTCTCGGTAATGCACATCACATAAGCCTTGCAAGCATTGCAACTAAATGTGTTAGTTGTGAGATGATGTATTACGGAGCGAGAAAAGAGACTTGCCATGCGAGATTGAACTAGGTATTGGATACCGACGATCGAATCTCGGGCAAGTAACATACCGATGACAAAGGGAACAACGTATGTTGTTATGCGGTCGACCGATAAAGATCTTCGTAGAATATGTAGGAGCCAATATGGGCATCCAGGTCCGCTATTGGTTATTGACCGAGAGGTGTCTCGGTCATGTCTACATAGTTCTCGAACCCGTAGGGTCCGCACGCTAACGCTTCGATGATGAGTTATATTATGAGTTTATGAGTTTTGATGTACCGAAGGAGTTGAGTCCCGGATGAGATCGGGGACATGACGAGGAGTCTCGAAATGGTCGAGACGTAAAGATCGATATATTGGACGACTATATTTGGAGTTCGGAAAGGTTCGAATGATTGGGTATTTTCGAGTACCGGGAGTTACGGGATTACGGGAGAAGTAATGGGCCTTGATGGGCTTTAGTGGGAAGAGGAAAAAAGGCTGCTGCTCGCCCCCTCCCTCTAGTCCGAATTGGACTAGGGAAAGGGGCCGCCACCCTCCTTCTCCTCCACTTCCTTCTCCTTCCTCCCTCTTGGTGGACTCCTACTAGGACTTGGAGTCCTAGTAGGACTCCACACCATGGCGCACCTATTGCCTTGGCCGGCCTCCTCCTCCTCCATCCTTTATATACGGGGCAGGGGGCACCCCATGACACACAAGTTGATCTACGGATCGTTCCTTAGCCGTGTGCGGTGCCCCTTCCACCAAACTACACCTCGAATATACCGTTGCGGAGCTTAAGCGAAGCCCTGCGACGGTGGAACATCATCATCGTCACCACGCCGTCGTCTCGTGAAACTCTCCTCAACACTCGGCTGGATCGGAGTTCGAGGGGCGTCATCGAGCTGAGCGTGTGCAGAACTCGGAGGTGCCGACGTTCGGTACTTGGATCGGTTGGATCGGGAAGAAGTACGACTACTTCCTCTACGTTGCGTCAACGCTTCCGTTGCTGGTCTCACGAGTGCGAGACAACACTCTCATCTCGTTGCTATGCATCACCATGGTCTTGCGTGATCGTAGGAAATTTTTGAAATTACTCGTTCCCCAACAGTGGCATCCGAGCCTGGTTTTATGCGTTGATGTCATATGCACGAGTAGAACACAAGTGAGTTGTGGGCGATACAAGTCATACTACCTACCAGCATGTCATACTTTGGTTCAGCGGTATTGTGAGATGAAGCGCCCGGACCGACATTACGCAGCGACGCTTACGCGAGACTGGTTTCACCGCTGTGAGCACTCGTTGCTTAAAGGTGACTGGCGGTGTCTGTCTCTCTCACTTTAGTTGAATCGAGTGTGGCTACGCCCGGTCCTTGAGAAGGTTAAAGCGGAGTCTATTTGTGAAATATCGTTGTGGTTTTGATGCGTAGGTAAGAACGGTTCTTGCTCAGCCCGTAGCAGCCACGTAAAATTTGCAACAACAAAGTAGAGGACGTCTAACTTGTTTTTGCAGGGCATGTTGTGATGTGATATGGTCAAGGCGTGATGCTATATTTTATTGTATGAGATGATCATGTTTTGTAACGAGTTATCGGCAGCTGGCAGGAGCCATATGGTTGTCGCTTTATTGTATGAAATGCAAACGCCATGTAATTGCTTTACTTTATCACTAAGGAGTAGCGATAGTCGTAGAAGCAATAGTTGGCGAGACGACAACGATGCTACGATGGAGATCAAGGTGTCGCGCCGGTGACGATGGTGATCATGGCGGTGCTTGGAGATGGAGATCACAAGCACGAGATGATGATGGCCATATCATATCACTTATATTGATTGCATGTGATGTTAATCCTTTATGCATCTTATTTTGCTTTGATTGACGGTAGCATTATAAGATGATCCCTTACTAAATTATCAAGAAGTGTTCTCCCGAGTATGCACCGTTGCGAAAGTTCTTCGTCTTTGAGACACCACGTGATGATCGGGTGTGATAGGCTCTACGTTCAAATACAACGGGTGCAAAACAGTTGCACACGCAGAATACTCAGGTTATACTTGACGAGCTATGCATATAAGATATGACCTCGGAACACGGAGACCGAAGGTCGGCGTGAATCATATAGTAGATATGATCAACATATTGATGTTCACCATTGAAACTACTCCATCACACGTGATGATCGGTCATGGTGTAGTTGATATGGATCACGCAATCACTTAGAGAATTGGAGGATATTTATCTAAGTGGGAGTTCTTAAGTAATATGATTAATTGAACTTTAATTTATCATGAACTTAGTCTGGTAGTATTTTGCAAATTATGTTGTAGATCAATAGCTCGCGTTGTTGCTTCCCTATGTTTTCATATGTGTTCCTAGAAAATTGTATTGAAAGATGTTAGTAGCAATGATGCGGATTGGATCCGTGATCTGAGGTTTATCCTCATTGCTGCGCAGAAGAATTATGTCCTTAATGCACCGCTAGGTGACAGACCTATTGCAGGAGCAGATGCGAGGCGTTATGAGCGTTTGGCTAGCTCAATATGAGCGAATCTGAGGCGTTATGAGCGTTTGGCCAGCTCAATATGATGACTACTTGATAGTTTAGTGCACCATGCTTAACGGCTTAGAATCGGGACTTCAAAGGCGTTTTGAACGTCATGGACCATATGAGATGTTCCAAGAATTGAAGTTAATATTTCAAGCAAATACCCGAGTTGAGAGATATGAAGTCTCCAACAAGTTCTATAGCTAAAAGATGGAGGAGAATCGCTCAACTAGTGAGCATGTGCTCAGATTGTCTGAGTACTTCAATCGCTTGAATCAAGTGGGAGTTAATCTTCCAGATAAGATAGTGATTGACAGAATTCTCTAGTCACCATCACTAAGTTAGTAGAACTTCGTGATGAACTATAGTATGCAAGGGATGACGAAAAAGATTCTCGAGCTCTTCGCGATGCGATTGCTCTTCGCGATGCTAAAATCGGCGAAGGTAGAAATCAAGAAAAACATCAAGTGTTGATGGTTGACAAGACCACTAGTCTCAAGGAAAATGGCAAAGGGAAGAAGGGAACTTCAAAAGGAGCGGCAAGCAAGTTGCTGCTCGAGTGAAGAAGCCCAAGTCTAGACCTAAGCACGAGACCGAGTACTTTTGCTGCAATGGAACTGGTCACCGGAAGCGAACTACCCCTGAATATTTGGTGGATAAGAAGGATGGCAAAGTGAACAAGGTTATATTTGATATACAGGTTATTGATGTGTGCCTTACTAGTGTTTATAGTAGCCCTGAGTATTTGATACTGTTCGGTTGCTAAGATTAGTAACTCAAACAGGAGTTCTGAGAATAAGCAGAGACTAGTTGAAGGGAAGTGACGATGAGTGTTGGAAGTAGTTCCAAGATTGATATGATCATCATCGCACACTCCCTATACTTTCGGGATTAGTGTGGAACCTAAATAAGTGTTATTTGGTGTTGAGCATAAATATGATTTGATCATGTTTATTGCAATACTGTTATTCATTTAAGTAAGAGAATAAATTGTTGTTCATTTACATGAATAAAACCTTATATGGTTACACACCCAATGAAAATGGTTCATTGGATCTCGATCATAGTGATACACATATTCATAATATTGAAACCAAAAGATGCAAAGTTAATAATGATAGTGCAACTTATTTGTGGTAATCGCCGTTTAGGTCATATTGGTGTAAAGCGCATGAAGAAAACTCCATGTCGATGGACTTTTGGAATCACTTGATTATGAATCATTTGATGCTTGCGAACCGTGCCTTTTGGGCAAGATGACTAAAACTCCGTTCTCGGAACAATGGAACAAGCTCTTGACTTATTGGGAATAATACATACCGATGTATGCGATCCAATGAGTGTTGATGCTCGTGGCAAGTATCGTTATTTTCGACCTTCACAAGATGATTTGAGCAGATATGGGTATATCTACTTGATGAAACATAAGTCTGAAATAGTTGAAAGGTTCAAAGAATTTCAGAGTGAAGTGGAAAATCATCATAACAAGAAAATAAAGTTTCTGCGATCTGATCGTGGAGATGAATATTTGAGTTCTGAGTTTGGTCTTCAATGAAAACAATGTGGAATAGTTTCACAGCTCACGCCACGGAACACCACAACATTATGGTGTGTCCGAGCGTCAGAACCGTACTTTATTTTGATATGGTGCGATCTATGATGTATCTTACCGATTTACCACTATCGTTTTGGGGTTATGCATTAGAGACACTGCATTCACGTTTAATAGGGCAACCATCTAAATCCGTTGAGATGACACCGTATGAACTATGGTTTAGCGATAAACCTAAGCTGTCGTTTCTTAAAGTTTGGAGTTGTGATGCTTATGTGAAAAGGTTTTCACCTGATAAGCTCGAACCCAAATCGGAGAAGTGCGTCTTCATAGAATACCCAAAAGAAAAAAGTTGGGTACACCTTCTATCACAGATCCGAAGGCAAGTTTTTGCTAAGATGGATCCTTTCTAGAGAAGAAGTTTCTCTCGAAAGAAGTGAGTGGGAGGAAAGTAGAACTTGATGAGGTAATTGTACCTTCTCCCTTATTGGAAAGTAGTTCATCACGGGAATCAGTTCCAATGATTCATACACCAATTAGTGAGGAAGTTAATGATGATGATCATGAAACTTGAGATCAAGTTGCTACTAAAACCTCGAGGTCTTCCGAGTAAGATCCGCACTGAGTGGTACGGTAATCTTATTCTAGAAGTCATGTTACTAGACCATGATGAACCTACGAACTATGAGGAAGCGATGATGAGCCCAGATTCGCGAAATGGTTTGAGACCATGAAATCTGAGATGGGATCCATATATGAGAACAAAGTATGGACTTTGATGGAGTTGCTCGATGATCGGCAAGCCATATTATATAAATGGATCTTCAAGAGGAAGACAGATCTTGATAGTAGTATTACTATCTACAAAGCTCGACTTGTCGCAAAAGGTTTTCGACAAGTTCAAGGTGTTGACTACAATGAGATTTACTCAAGCTGTAGCGATGCTTATGTCTGTCCGAATCATGTTAGCAATTGCCACATTTTATGAAATCGGCAAATGGATGTCAAAACTACATTCTTTAATGGATTTATTAAAGAAGAGTTGTATATGATGCAACCGAAGGTTTTTCAATCCTAAAGGAGCTAACAAAATGTGCAAGCTCCAAATGATCCATCTATGGACTGGTGCAAGCATCTCGGAGTTGGAATAAACGCTTTGATAGTGTGATCAAAGCATATGGTTTTATCTGAGACTTTTGGAGAAGCCTGTATTTACAAGAAAGTGAGTGGGAGCACTACAAGCATTTCGATAAGTATATGTGAATGACATATTGTTGATCAGAAATAATGTAGAATTATTCTGCAAAGCATAAAGGAGTGTTTGAAAGGAGTTTTTCAAAGAAAGACCTCGGTGAAGCTGCTTACATATTGAGCATCAAGATCTATAGAGATAGATCAAGACGCTTGATAAAGTTTTTCAATGAATACATACCTTGACAAGATTTTGAAGTAGTTCAAAATGGAACAGTCAAAGAAAGAGTTCTTGCCTGTGTTACAAGGTGTGAGATTGAGTAAGACTCAAAACCCGACCACGGCAGAAGATAGAAAGAGAATGAAAGTCATTCCCTATGCATCAGCCATAGGTTCTATAAAGTATGTCATGTTTGTGTACTGAATCTATTGCATACCCTACCACTAAGATTGGCAAGGAGTGCAATAGAGATCTAGGAGTAGATCAATGGACAGCGGTCAAAATTATCCTTAGTAGAATAAGGATATGTTTCTCGATTATGGAAGTGAAAAGGTTCGCCGTAAGTAAAGGTTACGTCGATGCAAGTTTTAACACTAATCTAGATGACTCGAGTCTCAATCTAGATACATATTGAAAGTGGGAGCAATTAGCTAGAGTAGCTCCGTGCGAGCATTGTAGACATAGAAATTTGCAAAATACTTACGGCTCTGAATATGATGAGACCGTTGACTAAAATTATCTCACAAGCAAAACATGATCACACCTTAGTACTCTTTGGGTGTTAATCACATAGCGATGTGAACTAGATTACTGACTCTAGTAAACCCTTTGGGTGTTGGTCACATGTCGATGTGAACTATGGGTGTTAACCACATATAGATGTGAACTATTGATGTTAAATCACATGGCGATGTGAACTAGATTATTGACTCTAGTGCAAGTGGGAGACTGAAGGAAATATGCCTAGAGGCAATAATAATGTTATTATTTATTTCCTTATATCATGATAAATGTTTATTATTCATGCTAGAATTGTATTAACGGAAACATAATACATGTGTGAATACATAAACCTCAGAGTGTCACTAGTATGCCTCTACTTGACTAGCTCGTTAATCAAAGATGGTTATGTTTCCTAACCATGAACAAGGAGTTGTTATTTGATTAACGGGATCACATCATTGGTTGAATGATCTGATTGACATGACCCATTCCATTAGCATAGCTTTTGATCGTATAGTTTGTTGCTAGTGCTTTTCTTCATGACTTATACATGTTCCTATGACTATGAGATTATGCAACTCCCGTTTGCCCGAGGAACACTTTGGGTGCTACCAAACGTCACAACGAATCGGGTGATTATAAAGGTACATTACAGGTGTCTCCGAAGGTACATGTTGGGTTGGCATATTTGAGATTAGGATTTGTCACTCCGATTGTCGGAGAGGTATCTCTGGGCCCTCTCGGTAATGCACATCACATAAGCCTTGCAAGCATTGCAACTAAATGTGTTAGTTGTGAGATGATGTATTACGGAACGAGAAAAGAGACTTGCCAAGAACGAGATTGAACTAGGTATTGGATACCGACGATCGAATCTCGGGCAAGTAACATACCGATGACAAAGGGAACAACGATGTTGTTATGCGGTCGACCGATAAAGATCTTCGTAGAATATGTAGGAGCCAATATGGGCATCCAGGTCCCGCTATTGGTTATTGACCAGAGAGGTGTCTCGGTCATGTCTACATAGTTCTCGAACCCGTAGGGTCCGCACGCTTAACGCTTCGATGATGCAGTTATATTATGAGTTTATGAGTTTTGATGTACCGAAGGAGTTCGAGTCCGGATGAGATCGGGGACATGACGAGGAGTCTCGAAATGGTCGAGACGTAAAGATCGATATATTGGACGACTATATTCGGAGTTCGGAAAGGTTCGAATGATTGGGTATTTTGAGTACCGGGAGTTACGGGATTACGGAGAAGTAATGGGCCTTGATGGGCTTTAGTGGGAAGAGGAAAAAAGGCTGCTGCGCCCCCCTCCCTCTAGTCCGAATTGGACTAGGGAAAGGGGCCGCCACCCTCCTTCTCCTCCACTTCCTTCTCCTTCCTCCCTCTTGGTGGACTCCTACTAGGACTTGGAGTCCTAGTAGGACTCCACACCATGGCGCACCTATTGCCTTGGCGGCCTCCTCCTCCTCCATCCTTTATATACGGGGCAGGGGGCACCCCATGACACACAAGTTGATCTACGGATCGTTCCTTAGCCGTGTGCGGTGCCCCTTCCACCAAACTACACCTCGAATATACCGTTGCGGAGCTTAAGCGAAGCCCTGCGACGGTGGAACATCATCATCGTCACCACGCCCGTCGTCTTGTAAACTCTCCTCAACACTCGGCTGGATCGGAGTTCGAGGGACGTCATCGAGCTGAGCGTGTGCAGAACTTCGGAGGTGCCGACGTTCGGTACTTGGATCGGTTGGATCGGGAAGAAATACGACTACTTCCTCTACGCTTGCGTCAACGCTTCGCTGCTGGTCTCACGAGGGTGCGTAGACAACACTCTCATCTCGTTGCTATGCATCACCATGGTCTTGCGTGATCGTAGGAAATTTTTTGAAATTACTACGTTCCCCAACACATGCTACAGGAACTTATAATAGCAAAACAAGGCATGGCATGAATCTACTCAAAGCATAGAACAAAAGTCCCTTACTGACCATAAGCCAAAAAGGATTAGAAAATATAGTAACACCCATGTCAATATCGAAAGTCTAGTTAATGATTCAGCAACATGGCATGTCAAAACTGATAACAAGTAGGCATGTTTACAAGCTCAATGCACTCACTCTGAGCCTTATATGATAAACTAAGCATACATACATCAAGAAGACATGGCATAGAAGACATACATGGCAAGAACAATAACATAGCATACATGGATCAACCACAACAACCTAGGCAAAATTGAATAACATGTAAACAATCTGCCGGAAACATTTGATAGCAAAAGTAGAGCTCGATTGACTCAAGCTATGGCACTCCATAATTGCAAACAAAGGCATGGATGGATATAGCAAGACATGTTTAACAAAACATCCTTACTGAAGTATCTCAAAATATGCATGGATCTCTCGGTAGCATCAAGTTAACATGGCATCAAAATATCAGCTAAACAGGCTGAAAACGGCAACATCAGGACACCTACTTTGCATGCTTGTGCTAGTCACCACATAGATCACAAAAATACATGGCATACACCCTGGAAAGATGGCATGGCATATTACAAAACACATGTAGGACTCAAATTCATAGGGTGCACACATTAATCATGGCAAAAATAACAAAAGTGCAAGTTCATTAAGAAGCGAAACTAACATCACATAGCCCTCTTCCAACAGCATTTCGGGCATCAAGATGAGCTCAAATTAAAATGATGCAATGAGATGAAATGATCTACTCTTCGAGGCGAACATAATGATATATGAAACGCGCAAAATGGATCTACAGATGCAAAGTTACGCTACATTGAAAATGCAACAAAATATCACTGAGATAAAAACTTAGAAGAAAATATGAGGGGGAGAAGAAGTCAACGGGCTCGGTCCCGATCGGGATCCGGCCGATCCGGATCGAGGGTGACGGCGGCGGCGGCTGCTCGCCGGATCCGCGGCGGGGCGGCGGCCGGAAGGGGGAAGAAGGCGCCGCGGGAGGCCCGGTGGTCGGGCGGCGACAGCGCGCGGTGGTGGCGGGAGGAGGCCCACGGCGGGCGGCGAGGCGGCGGAGGAGGGCCGGCGGTCGGCGGCGAGGCAGCGGAGGAGGGCGGCCGGCGGCGAGGCGGCGGAGCGGCGCTTGGCTCGGCGCCATGCAGGGCGGCGACCGGCCGGAGGAAGTTCCTGCTGGCCCGGGCGGCCGCAGCGGCCGAGGCGGCGAATCGGGGACCGGGCGCCACGTGGCACGCCTTGTTGGCCGGGCGGCGACGGCGGACGTGTCCGCCCGATCGGACACGTCCGCGGCGCGAGGGAAATTTGCTAGGTTAGGGGGAATTGATCCGGATTTGGAATGGGGTTTGTATATATAGGCATAGAGGGAGCTAGGAGAGTCCAAATGAGGTGTAGTTTTTACCACACGATCGTGATCAACGACGGAGAGCATGGAAGTGACTTAGATGGGTTATTGGGCTGTTTTGAAGGGTGTTGGGCTGCAACTTAAAAGAGGCCTTTGCGAGAAGCGGTTAACCGTTGGAGTACCAAACGAGCTCCAAATGACCAAACTTGACCGGTGGTCTACGGGTGGTATACCAAGGCCACTAGACAAACCTCGGTCCATTTCGAGAAGGTTTAGTACCGCTTTACGGAAAAACGTAAAAGGGGCGCGGGGAGATAGGAGTGCGGATTGCAAAACGGACAACGGGAAAAATGCTCGAAATCATGAGACGAACACGTATGCAAATGCGATGCACATGATGACATGATATAAACTGTATGACATGGACAAAATGCAAAAGGAGGAAAAACCCAACCACGGAGGGAATATCATATCACAATGCCGAAAATGGCAAGAGTTGGAGTTACAAATATGGAAAGTTACTTCCGGGTGTTACAACACTCCACCACTACAAGAGGATCTCGCCCCAGATCTAGGACTGAAAGAACTCCGGATATTCGAACGGAGGTGATCCTCGCGCCTGTGTGGCTTCTCGGTCGGAATGGTGTGACCACTTCACTTTCAGGAATTTGATTGACTTGTTGCGAGTCTTGCGCTCGGTTTCTTCAAGAATAGCAACGGGTGCTCACGATAGAGAGATCTTCTTGAAGGTCAATCTCTTGAAGTTGATAGTGCGTTCAGAGTCTTGAAGCACTTGCGAAGTTGTGACACGTGAAACACATCGTGCACGTTTGCAAAGTTGGATGGAAGCTCAAGTTGATTGGCGAGATCGCCTCTTTTTCCAATGATCTTGAAAGGACCCACGTATCTAGAGGCAAGCTTCCTTTGATACCGGGCGACGAGTGCCTTTCATTGAGAGACGCGAGGTAGACATGGTCTCCGATTTCAAAAGCCACATCACGGTGCTTATCATCATAATAGCTCTTCTGGCGCGATTATGCGGCTTTGAGATTCTCACGAATGACTTTGCACATTTCTTACGCTTCGTGATCAAGTCATTGCCAAGAAGTTGGCGTTCACCTGTCCTGCACCAATTGAGAGGAGTACGGCACTTTTCGCCATAGAGAATTTCGAATGGGGCCTTGCCGAACTCGCTTGGAAGCTGTTGTTGTAGGAGAACTCGGCATATGGAAGACAATCTTCCCACTTCATACCGAAGGAAATGACACAAGCCCCGAGCATATCTTCAAGGATTTGATTAACTCGCTCAACTTGGCCACTTGTTTGAGGATGGAAAGCTGTTTGAAACGAATGTTGGTGCCCATGGCCTTCAAAAGAATCCCAAAACTTGGAGGTAAAGATGCTGCCACGGTGCTCAAGAGATCACTTGTGGAATGCCGTGCAAGGAGACAATCCTGGAGGTGTATAGCTCTGCCAACTGAGCTGCTGTGATAGATTCTTTGATAGGAAGAAAATGAGCCACTTTAGTAAGCTTGTCAATGACAACGAAGATAGCATCATTTCCACGCTTGGACTTAGGAAAACCAGTCACGAAGTCCATCTCAATATGATCAAACTTCCACTCTGGAATAGCAAGAGGTTGAAGGAGACCAGCTGGTCTTTGGTGTTCTGCTTTCACTCTTCTGCAGACATCACATTCGTTCACGAATTGAGCAATTTCTCGCTTCATTCGAGTCCACCAATATGACTGCTTGAGATCCTGGTACATCTTCGTACTTCCAGGATGAATGGATAGAAGCGAATTGTGAGCCTCGTTCAAAATGACTTTTCTCAGATCACCCTTAGGAACCACAATCCGGTCCTCAAAGAAAAGAGTATCTTTGTCATCAACGTGGAAGCACTTGTACTTGGAAATGCCCTTGTCGATACCACGTTTCACCTTTTTCACCATGGTATCCAAGTTGAGCCTCACGAATCTGATCTTCCAAAGTAGGAGAGACTATGAGGTTGGCAAGAAAGCCTTGAGGAACAACTTGAAGATTCAGCTATGGAAAGCTTCACGAGATCCGGCTGAAAGGGCTTGAGGATTAGATTGCGAGAAGCCTTCCTGCTCAAAGCATCTGCAATGACATTGGCCTTGCCCGGAGTATATTCAATACTTGGGTTGTACTCTTGAATCATTTCGACCCATCGAGTCTGCATGAGGTTGAGGTTGGGCTGAGTAAAGATATACTTGAGACTCTTGTGATCGGTGAAAATGTCCACTTTCCTTCCCAACAAGAGATGTCTCCATGTTATTAATGCATGGACAACTGCCGCCAACTCAAGATCGTGAGTGGGGTAGTTCTTCTCGTTGGGCTTCAACTGGCGAGAGGTATAAGCCACAACTCTCTTCTCTTGCATTAACACAGCACCGAGACCTTGAAGAGAAGCATCACAGAAAACTTCGAATGGCTTGGATTCATCAGGAGGAGTCAAGACGGGAGCTGTGACGAGTTTCTCTTTGAGGGTATTGAAAGCAACATCACATTCAGGAGACCAGACATACTTCACATGCTTCTGGAGAAGGTTGGAAAGAGGCTTTGCAATCTTGGAGAAATTCTCAACGAATCTTCGGCAATAGCTTGCAAGACCAAGAAAATCATGGAGCTGCTTGACATTCTGAGGAGGTTCCCAATTCACAATTGCGGACACCTTCTCGGGATTAACAGCGATGCCCTTGGCGGAGATGATATGACCAAGATAAAGCACTTCATCAAGCCAAAATTCACATTTGGAGAACTTAGCATAGAATTGATACTCTCTGAGCTTGTCTAGCACCAATCGCAAATGTTTGGCATGATCCTTCTTATTCTTGGAGAAGATCAAAATATCATCAAGATAGACCAAGATGAATTCATTGGTGTAGGGGTTGAATATGAAGTTCATCATCCGAGAGAATGTTGGAGGAGCATTGACAAGGCGAAAGACATGACAAGATATTCATAAGAACCAAAGCTTGTTCGAATCTTTGTCTTGGGAATATCTTGTTCACGAATGCGAATCTGATGATACCCCATACGAAGGTCAAGCTTGGAGAACACTTTAGCACCTTTGAGTTGTTCGAAAAGCTCATTGATGTTGGGAAGTGGATACTTTTTCTTGATTGTCTTCTTATTCAATGGACGGTAATCGACGCAAAGTCGGTCCGTGCCATCCTTCTTCTGGACAAAAAGAACACCACAACCCCAAGGAGATGAACTCGGTCCGATCAGACCAGACGCTCTTGTTCATCGAGCTGCTTCTTCAATTCCTTCAGCTCATCAGGTCCAAGCTTGTAAGGACGCTTGCAAGCGGGTTGATGCGTGCTCAAGATCGATAACGAACTCAAGCGGCCGATGAGGAGGCATACCCTAAGCTCTTTCGGAAAGACATCTTGGTACTCACAAACGATCGAATCGAGAGATAGCATTCAGTTCGCCCTTCTCATTTAGAGAAAACAACCGAATGGTTTCATCACGAGCGGCATAGATGATCACATCATTAGAAGAGTGAGTCAATTGAATTTCCACGGCAGCACAATCAAGCTGAGCTTTAGCCGAGAAAGCCATCCATTCGAGAATAAGATCAATATCCGAGTCACCAAGGACAATTGGTTTAGCCAGAAATCTATAGTCGCCCATCTTGATACCGACATTTGGAACCAACATGGTAGATCTCAAACGCTTAGCCGAGAAATAACTTGCATAGCTTTAGGTAATGTCTCTCGTATCAAAATTGTGCTTGATGCAAAAGAATATGACATGAAAGAATGCGATGCACCAAAGTATCAAATAAGACTTTGGCAGGAATATCATTAATCGGAAGATTACCCATGATCACATCGGAAGAATCCTCCGCTTGAGCTGCATTCATCATATTGACCTTTGCAAACTTGGGATTATGCTTGACCACCGCATTGCTTGAAGATTTCACAGAGGAGGAGGCGAAGGCGCCTTTAGTTGAAGCATTTGTTAGCATAGTGACCTTCTCACGACATTTGTTGCAAGTCACCTCGGAGAGCGGACGGTGGTAAGGAGCACTTGACCTTGGAGCTTGAGAATTAGACTTGTTACGATAGCTTGGGTTGGGTGGGTGGGAAGATCCACGGCCACCTGAGTTCTTCTGGCGATAAGGGTGACGGAACGGAGGAGGAGGAAGGTAGAACTTTTTGCTTAGCTGCCACTTGAGAGGAAGAAGAAGACTGAACTGCATCCCCGATTCTCTTCTTAGAAGCCTCACACTTGAGCTGGGCAGCTTCTTGCTTCAAATGCCATGTTGTAGAATTCATCATACTTTTCTCGCTCAAAAGCACAAGAGCTAATTGCAGATCTTCTCTCAGACCACCTCTGAATTGATAGATCATACTCTTTTCATCAGGTACGTCTTGCTTAGCAAAACGAGCGAGCTTCTGGAACTTTGGTTTTACCATTTGCCACCTAAGCCTTTTCCCCCGGGTTTTCGCGAGCCCGAGGGTCATCTTTATTTAACCCCCGGGCCAATGCTCCTCTGAGTGTTGGTCCAAACTAGAGCCACTTGCGGTGCCACCCTGAGGCAACTTGGGGCATCTTCGGTTGCCGTACGTAGTGTTCATCCGGATGTGCCCTGAGAACGAGATATGTGCAGCTCCTATCGGGATTTGTCGGCACAATCGGGTGGCTTTGCTGGTCTTGTTTTATTGCTGTCGAAATGTCTTGTAGTCCGGGATTCCGAGATTGATCGGGTCTTCCCGGTATTTTGGTTCCGTAGTCGGACCTTGAGTGTACTCTGTATGATGGATGTTTATTTATGTACTGCGTGAAGTGGCGACTGTAAGCCAACTATGTATCTCTTTCCCTTATGTATTACATGGGTTGTGTGAAGATTACCTCACTTGCGACATTGCTTTCAATGCGGTTATGCCTCTAAGTCGTGCCTCGACACGTGGCTTTGCTGGTCTTGTTTTATTGCTGTCGAAATGTCTTGATCTCGCGGGTGTGAGATTGCTGAGTCCCCGTGACTCACAGATTCTACCAAAACAGTTGCAGTCTTGTGATGCCAAGTCAGGTGACGATCCGAGCTCAAGTGGGAGTTCGACGAGGAACGTGGTCGTTACTATGTGTCTTTTCCCGATGATCGAGAGTGGTGCTCAGTTGGGACGATCGGGATCTGTGTAGCATTTGGGGTATCTTATTTTATTTTGGTTACGTAGTCGGACCTTGAGTGTACTCTGAATGATGGATGTTTATTTATGTACTGCATGAAGTGGCGACTGTAAGCCAACTATGTATCTCTTTCCCTTATGTATTACATGGGTTGTGTGAAGATTACCTCACTTGCGACATTGCTTTCAATGCGGTTATGCCTCTAAGTCGTGCCTCGACACGTGGGAGATATAGCCACATCGAGGGCGTTACAGTAGGCCAATAAAACATTTACCATGATATAAGGAAATATAAACATTTATCAACTTACGGGCATGAATAATAAACATTGAACTTACGGGCGTCCTTCAAGATACCATCAATCATTAGACGAACTTACGAGCATCCTTGATCAAGAAAAGACCACTTTCACTTGTCCCTTTGGAACTTATGCTTATAGACGTATGCCTTTTGGTTTATGCAATGCACCTGCTACCTTTCAAAGATGTATGACTGCTATATTCTCTGACTTTTGTGAAAATATTGTTGAGGTTTTCATGGATGACTTCTCTGTTTGTGGGAAGTCTTTTGATGATTGTTTAAGCAATCTTGATCGAGTTTTGCAGAGATGCGAGCAAACAAATCTTGTCTTGAATTGGGAGAAGTGCCACTTTATGGTTAATGAAGGTATTGTTTTGTTCCATAAAAATTTTGAAAGAGGTATTGAGGTGGACAAAGCTAAGGTTGATGCAATTGAGAAAATGCCATGTCCTAAAGATATCAAAGGTATTCGTAGTTTCCTAGGTCATGCTGGTTTCTATAGGAGATTTATCAAAGACTTTTCTAAAATTTCTAGGCCCCTTACAAATCTTTTGCAAAAGGGTGTTCCTTTTGTTTTTGATGATGCTTGTTTAGAAGCCTTTGAAACAGTCAAGAAAGCCTTAATTTCTGCACCTATTGTTCAACCACCTGATTGGAACTTGCCTTTTGAAATTATGTGTGATGCTAGTGATTATGTTGTTGGTGTTGTTCTAGGATAAAGAGTTGATAAGAAACTGAATGTTATTCATTATGCTAGTAAAACTCTAGACATTGCTCAACGAAATTATGCTACTACTGAAAAAGAATTCCTAACAGTGGTGTTTGCTTGTGATAAATTTAGATCTTACATAAACTTAAACCATGTCTATGCATCCACAGATGTAACAAGTTTCCGGTTAATACAATTCTAGCATGAATAATAAACATTTATCATGATATAAGGAAATATAAAATAACAACTTTAGTATTGCCTCTAGGGCATATTTCCTTCAGCTATTCATTCGGATATGTCGCAAGTAATTGATGATACTACTTCTGCTATAAATGAAACTTCTGATGATGCTAGTACTGTGCTTGATAAAACTATGCCACTGGGTGAATTTCTTGATGAACAACTTGCTAAAGCTAAATACGTGAGAGTGTTGAAACTGATGAAAATTATGATTCACCTATTATTCCTAGCTCTCCTACTAGAGTTGGAATGTGTAAGATACCTGATGGTTATGTTATGGATGGGGAGATAGCTAGAGAATTTCTTGCTTGTAATGATAGAGAGTATGTTAAAAAATTACTAAGTAAGCTGAAAGAAAACGCTATGATAGAGAGAATGAAATATGATCCAAAGTTTGCTACTTCTCCTATCTTTGTCACCAATAAGGATTATGAATTCTCTGCCGATCCTGAATTAATTACTTTGGTAGAATATGATCCTTTTCATGGTTATGAAACTGAAGCTGTTGTGGCGCACTTTACTAAATTGAATGATATAGTCACCCTATTTGCTCATGAGGAAAAAATTTGCTACTACTATATTCTGAAGTTTTTTCCTTTCTCATTAATGGGTGATTCTAAGAAATGGTTTAATACTCTTGCTCCTGGTTGCGTGCGTAGTCCCCATGATATGATATATTACATCTCTAGAAAAAAATCTGCTCATAAGAAACAAGTTGCGTTACAGGAAGTATTTAACTTTGTGCAATCTGAAGAAGAGAATCTCCCTCAAGAGTCCTCAGGTTATGATATATTACTTCTCTAAAAAAATATTTTCCTGCTCATAAGAAACAAGCTGCCTTAAAGGAAACATTTAACTTTGTGCAATCTGAAGAGAATCTCTCCCTCAAGATTGGGAGGCTTCTCCAATTACTTAATGCTTTGCGTGATCATCCTCTTAAGAAAAATGAAATACTTGATATCTTCTACAATGGACTAACCGATGCTTCTAGCACTACTGTAGGATGCTGCTAGTGCGGCACTACAATAAAAGACATTTCGACGAAATTGTGTGTGATGCATTAATCGTAAATGGTATTGTAAGAAAACCGACAAAAATGATACGAACTGTTTGCGATGGCAAAGACATCAAACACGATTCAGATTAGAGTTGCGTGTGCGATACATGGCATACAGTTGATCCATACAAATTGTTTGCGATGGGCATAACAACAGAAACGGCTAGCCAGATGAAGGTGTGTGTGATATACGGCATACAGTTCACACGGATGAACCGTTTGTGATTAGGCAACACAACGGAAACAACCAGCCAGATCAAGATGTGTGCGATAGACGGCATACCATTCACTTGGATGAACTGTTTGTGATGAGCCAAGACAACATAAATGGTTCAACACAATAAGATGTGTGTGGTATGCGACAAAAGGTTCGCAATCAGAAATGTGTGCCAAGACCGATAATTGAAAGTGCAACTATCCCTAGGTGGTTTTGGTAGTTACTAACAACATATAGCTCATTGAGCTAACATCATTCCAAGATGAATATTTCAGGAAAAGCTCAATGGATGGCATGGCATGGATGAGAAAAGTGGATCCCTCAAAATGCTAAGGATAAATGGATTGGCTCAAGCTCAAAAGCTCAAGACTCTACATTTTATATTTTAGTGATCCAAGATCACATTGAGTCTATAGGAAAAGCCAATACTATCAAGGAGGGATGAGGTGTTGCTTATGAGTTTCTTGCTCTCGATTGCTTAGTGATATGCTCCAAAACCCTCGCCTACTTTCTCATATCCACATATGACCTAAACCAAAAGTCAAACTCGGCCCCTCTGATTCTTTCTACCCAATACCACCGAAGTTCAGATGTCATAGCCACGCCACAAACCCTAGGCAAATCGGTTTCACCGATAGGGATATCGGTCTCACCGAGATGGGATTGTAATCTCTCTGTTTCCCTTCGTAACGTTTTGGTCTCACCGAGATGAGCGATCGGTCCCACCGAGATTGCAATGTAAACTCTCTGTTTCCTTTTTGTAACATTTCGGTCTCACCGAAATGAGTGAATCGGTCCCACCGAGTTTACCTGACCAACTCTCTGGTTAGCTTATTACCAAAATCGGTCTCACCGAGTTTGTGGAATCGGTCTCACCGAAATTACGTTATTCCCTAACCCTAACCACATCGGTCCTACCGAGTTGCATGTCGGTCCCACCGAAAATCCTAACGGTCACTAGATTTGCTAAATTGGTCCAACCGAGTTTATCAATTCGGTCCCATCGAGTTTGGCAAGTTGTGTGTAATGGTTAGATTTTGTGTGGAGGCTATTGAGGGAGTCCTGGACTAGGGGGTGTCCGGATAGCCGAACTATCATCACGGCCGGACTCCAAGACTATGAAGATACAAGATTGAAGACTTCGTCCCGTGTCCGGATGGGACTTTCCTTGGCGTGGAAGGCAAGCTTGGCGATACGGATATGTAGATATCCTACCATTGTAATCGATTCTGTGTAACCCTAACCTATCCGGTGTCTATATAAACCGGAGGGTTTTAGTCCGTAGGACGAACAACAATCATACCATAGGCTAGCTTCTAGGGTTTAGCCTCCTTGATCTCGTGGTAGATCTACTCTTGTACTACCCATATCATCAATATTAATCAAGCAGGAGTAGGGTATTACCTCCATCGAGAGGGCCCGAACCTGGGTAAAAACATCGTGTCCCTTGTCTCCTATTACCATCCGCCTAGACGCACAGTTCGGGACCCCCTACCCGAGATTCGTCGGTTTTGACACCGACATTGGTGCTTTCATTGAGAGTTCCTCTGTGTCGTCACCTATAGGCCCGATGGCTCCTTCGATCATCAACAACGACGGCGTCCAAGGTGAGACTTTTCTCCCCGGACAGATCTTCGTATTCGGCGGTTTTGCACTACGGGCCAATTCACTTGGCCGTCTGGAGCAGATCGAAAGCTACGCCCCTGGCCATCAGGTCAGATTTGGAAGCTTGAATTATACGGCCGACATCCGCGGAGACTTGATCTTCGACGGATTCGAGCCACAACCAAGCGCGCCGCACTGTCTCGATGGGCATGATCTAACTCGCCACGGACGGTGTCACGGAGGTCAGATTAGTGTCCGCTCCGAACATTGATTCGGAGCCGATCTCGCCGATCGAGGATGGTTGGTTGGACACCACCTCGGAGGCTGAAATCTCTACGGCGATTAAGCCGAACACAATCCATGTCCTTTGCGAAGACCGTGACTCCCAGGTGCCGGACTCCGAACCCTCCGCGCCCCTGCCAATCGAATCCGATCGGGCGCCGGTCATGGAGTTCATGGCGGGCATCTTCGGCAAGACTCGCCTTTGGCGACATCCTGAATTCACTAAAGTCTCTATCTTTATCCGGAGAGCCATGGTCGGACTACGGTCAGGCAGGTCGGGATGCGGACGACGGAGAAATTCAACGCCCACCCACCACCCACTTCGTAGCCACTGTCGAAAGCTTACACGACGTGCTCGATTTCGACTCTGAAGACATCGACGGTATGGACGATGATGTAGGAGACAACCATGAACCAGCGCCTATAGGATGCTGGACAACCACCTCATCCCATGATGTATACATGGTGGATACACCTAAAGGAAATGAAGACGAGGAACAACGGACGCAACGAAGGATAAATCCTCAAAAGCAGTCAAAACGGCAACGTAAACGCCAACCAAGTCCCGCTCAACAAAGACCCAGCCATAGAGCAGGGCGAACCGTGGACGATTTAACATGCTATCGAGCAATCGTCCAACAAGACAACTTGATAAACAACCCGTCCCCGGCGAAGACAACAGTCCGGACGATCTCACGCCGGACAAATTGTTGGAGCAAAATAACCTCCACAAAAGGCTCGTCGCCACTACGCGTAGCCTGAAAAAGCAGAAGCGGAAGCTCAAAATAGCGGAAGATGCACTCGTAATCGATGGACCGAGTATTCAACACCATAGACAAATACGGCGACGATACGAACAAAGAGCTACCCAAAGAGAAAACTACTGCCCGAATTTGATGAGGAGGCCATAGAGCCCACACAATCAAAAATAAGAAGGCCACCCGGTCGGATGGACGACCCCACGGCAAAAAGAGAGCGGCAAATGGCGCCGCACACAAGCCGGCACGCGATCCGCATAAGGATTCACATCAAAAGGATGGCCCAAGAAGGTCCATCTATGGGCCGAGAAAGCAAGCTCTTCAAAGCAATGCAACACGCCAAATATCCTAACATCACGGCACACCCAAATATAGGGCGCCAGACACCCCCGTGTTTCACCGATGAGGTCTTGGATCACGAATTCCCAGCGGATTCAAACCCGTAAACATAGAGGCATACGACGGAACAATGCACCTAGAGTCTGGATTGAGGACTATATCCTCCACATACACATGGCTAGAGGAGATGATCTCCACGCCATAAAATACTTACCCTCAAGCTCAAAGGGCCAGCCCGCATTGGCTCAAAGGCCTCCCAAAATACAATTGGAAGTTGGGAAGAGCTCGAGGATGCTTTTGAGGCGAATTTTCAAGGGACTTATGTCCGTCCTCCGGATGCGCATTTATTTAAGTCATATAACTCAACAACCCGAGAGTCAGCCCGCAAATTTGGAACAGGTTCCTCACCAAAAGAACCAAATAGTCGATTGTCCGGACGCCAAGCCTTAGCAGCTTTCAAACACAACATCTAAGGCGAATGGCTCGCTGACACCTCGCCAAGAGAAGCCGAGAACCATGGCTGCATTAATAAGCCTCATGACCCGCTTTTATGCGGAGAGGATAGCTGGCTAGCAAGATACAGCACCAGCGACCCAAGTACATCCGAAGTCAGGGATGGAAATGGGAAACCACGGCGCAACAAGGACCAGCGCCGTATTAAGGGGAACGGTCCAAAGAGCGCGGCAGTCAACGCCGGATTCAAAAGCTCACGGCAAAACAATAAAAAAACTGCCCCTTAAGGACAATAGCGATGAGCTATCCAACCTAAACAAAATCTTGGACAAGATATGTCAAATCCACAGTACTCCCGGGAGGCCTGCAAACCATACCCACAGAAACTGCTGGGTCTTCAAACAGTCCGGCAGACTCAACGCCGAACACAAGGGGCTCGACACACCAAGTGAAGATGATGACGAGCACCACCAGCAGAGCCCCGGAAAAGAAAAGAATTTCCCACAAGAAGTTAAAACACTAAACTCACTTCACATGATAAAAGGAAAAAACAGAGCGGCGCCCATTAAGACGCGCGCCGCAGATACTACCCTACCGGAGTACCAACACTGGTTGTCAAAACCAATCACCTTCGACCATCAGGACTATTCCGAAAGTATCCGGAACGCAGGATGGACTGCCTTGATATTGGATCCTATAATTGATGGATTCCAGTTTACACAAGTCCTCATGGATGGCGGCAGTGACATAAACCTGATATACCAGGACACAATCCGCAGCATGGGGATAGACCCAACCAAAATTCTCCATAGCAACACCTCCTTCAAAGGGGTAATGCCCGGCCCGTATGCCCATTGTACGGGCTCCCTTCTACTAGAAGTTGTGTTCGCTCATCCGACAACTTCTTCCGCCAAAAGTTAACCTTCCACATTGCCCCATTCGACAAAGTAGCTATCAAGCACTCATGGGCGTGAAGCTTTACCGCTTTAACGCAATACCGCATTATGCATCTCTTACACTTAAAATGCCCGGTCCACGCGGCATCATCTCATTAAAAGGGAGTATTAAGTGTTACTCGAGCACGGAGTAACGTGAGACTGCCTTGACAGCCCCACACCTATCCGGCTCCGCTAGTTAAATAACCTGAATAGGTCATTTAAACCCCGGACACGGCTAGACGAGTCCGGCGCCAACTAGCGGCATACCCCCATACAAGGGGCCGCATGCATGTACAACAAGAGACAATAAAGCTCAATTTTATTCACTTCTTCGAATCGTCTCTGTTTATTTAATATAAAGTACATCTTTTGCATGATCCTTTTTCTTTTTACACTAAGTTCCTCTCTTTTACAGATGAACAACGTGCTACACCCGTCCAGGATACGGCACAACGGAGACACAGGCGCAGACGTGCAGTAGGGACCCGTTGCAAGGATTCTTTTCAGATTAAGACCTGCGTAACCTTTTTTACTGTCTCTTGTTGATATACATCCCCGGTTTCTTACTATAACCGAGGAGGAGGCTGGCGTTTTGGCATTGGCCGCACCAGAATTTTTGCGTGCACGGACACCCGGGGCTTAGGGCATTAGTCGCCTGTTTTATAAAAGACCGAATACCTTAGGGAGTATTGGCGCCTTGAGTTAGGCCTTATATGCATCAGCTCCAATCATGTCTTTGGTCAAATGTTGGGTTTGCTGGCTCCTGTGTTTTGCTGCCTTACGCCCGTTCTATCGGCTAACGCGGCACCGGAGAACTCTGCGATTGTGCCCCGGTTCGGCGGGCGAGCACCTCAAGAGAGAAAGCCAAAACTGACTGTCATGATATAGCGAGACTGGTCAACCACTCGATGACTCACCGAATGTTTAGAATTCCTCCGCGTTAACGAAGGACCGTTTTGATCATTAACGCACTTCGAAGTTCGGGAGAGTGCGGTGCCCCTGTGGGCTATATAGTAGCCCCACCCTCGAACTCCTATGGCTAAGTGAAAGTGATAAAGCATTATAGTCTGGTTGCCTAGTTTTCACGCTACCACCTCCTTAACAGGACCAAGACGTTGATTAAGTGTGAAAAGGCGCCTTCTTTGCAAACACCCCGCACTATGTGCGTGGGGATGAAGCCAAGGACTGCCATCTTTCAAAGTTATATATACATATACATAAACGGCCGACAGGAGTAGTTTACTACTTGAACGCACAAGTATAAAAAGCTCTTATATTATATTGAAACATTGTTTTCACAAATCATACATGTCATTTAAACATAATATCCTTCGAGCATGCGTCTCTATTAAACGAGCGCCTGCAGACTTCCTCAAAATAGTGCTCGGCAGGTACTCGGCTTTTGTCCGAATCTTGGGATGCAACGTCGGTGGCCTTCATCTCCGCCCAAGATGTCTTGACACGGGCCGAGCCATCCGCGCTCCCTCAATACACGCCGACCGCTTCATTGCGCCGTCACGCTGTACCGCACCAAGGAACTGCTGCACTAAACCAAAATAACTCTTCGCTAGGGTCCGCCGCCACAAATGAGTCATGACATGCTTCATGGCAAGTCTGGATAATCGATTCAGCTCGCCCATTCGCCAACCGATCGGTCAACGGAAGAGGACGCCCGACCATGGAATTGCGACCAATATAGCTCTTCCTTCGTGCCCCTTCCGCCTCGGAAGTTCTCAATCGCGTCTGCGGCGCCGCCGCTAAGTCCAGATAAGCATCCTCCGAACTCCACAACTTGTCCAATCGAGCATACTTGGATCCGTATATTTCCTCGCATAGTAAACGGTTTCCAGCCGCAATAGCCCCGGCCTGACTAAGCTCCTCCATGGCACCTCTCAAAGCCGAACGGGCATCCTTGGATTCGGCGGCGGCCTTTTTCAGACCCTCTTGCTCCGCTTGACGTTCTTTTTCAAGAACCTCGCAACGGTCGGTAGTATTCTTCAACTTTCTGGCCATATCGGCCATTTCCTCTTTGCTTCGGCAGTGAGCAGCCCGTTCGGCTTCTAGCTCTTCGGCCGCCCTTAAAGCGGCAGCATTACTATTTCTGGCTTGCTCTTTCGCTCGGGCGAGTTCCGCCCGCAGCTCCTCCATAGCAGCGGCACCATCTGCATTAAGCATACAAGTAGTAAGGCATGGGCGTCAAGCTCCCTTACCAGGTGTCCGTGTAGAAGTCGCATACCTTGTGACTCGTCAAACCATTTATTGACCAGTGCAATGTCCGCATCCGCCTCGTCAAGTTGCCGCTTTAGTTCGGCATATTCATCAGTCCGGCTGGCCACCGGACGCCCCGCCACCTATTTAGGAGCGGCGATATGTTATAACTAAGATTTTGATCCTCGGCACGCTGTCAATTTTGACAACATACCGAGTCCCAGGGGCTACTATCTATACAGGGCGCATTCTATATGCATAACTATCAGAAGGTACATCATTTTTGCGTACCTCGAACCTCGTCAGTAAGCTTCTGACGGCTTCATGCAATCCGCTCTCCGCGGATGCAATTCTTTCAATCACCGTACCCATTAGCACACGGTGATCCTCTGAGATAGCCGCTCGCCCGAGCAGATCCTTCAGCTCCTCCGACCGCACACCACTTGGCGATGGACCTTCCGGCCCCGCCGGACTTGGGGGAACCCTCCGTGACGACACCTCAGGGTCGTCCGCCTCGCATGAGGGTGCGACAGGTGGAGGCGTTTCGCTTTCCATCATCTCCGAAAGAAGATCCCCCAAAGACGAGCTCTGCTGAGAAGGGCTGAGATCCGAACTACAAGGTACACTTTCGGTTATCTTCAGAAATAAATACAGGGATGTTTCTTACTTACAAAACCCCTTCTTTTTACTTACGGCTCGCTGGAGGGATGATCCCCTTGGGAAACAGTGCGGCTGGGATACTTCCTAGCGCCGGACTCTCTGACGAAGATTTCTTTCCCTTCTTCGAGGCCTTGACCTCTAGATCTTCCGAAGCGGTCCTCTTCTCTCCTTGGAGGGTGGGACTTTTGATCCCTCCTTCCTCAAAGGCCTCCTTCGTGGAGGCAGTTGCTTCCCTGCTCCCCCCTTCGCCTTCTTTAAAAGCGCGGCCTTCAACATCTTGGTCGGCATGGGATCCGCGTGGTCTCCGGGAGGAGCCGGACACCTTATCAACTTTGCCTTCGCTATCCACTCCTGCTCAAGAAACAGCTCCTTTAAGGGCAAGTTTACGATAAATGAACGGACAGCCTGTCAAGTGCAGGACTACTTACTTGAGTATCCGGGTGATTGCAGCTCAGTCCTGCGTCCTCGGCCAGGTCCGGACACTTCTCTTGTGATTCAAGAACAGTTTATACATCTCCACGGGCGCCTGTACCCATAAAATGTTGAGAGCTCGTGGTCCCTCCGGATTAAATTCCCACAGCGGAGGGGGCGATGTTTGCAGGCGTAAGGCGCCGAATCAACATAACATGCGCCATCGCAACCAGATTGATCTCTCTTTCTTGGAGGTCTCGAATACGGTCCTGCAACAAAGGAACGCCCTGGACGGCCCCAGTCGAGCCCCTTGTTAACCCATGACGCCACCGGCTGTGGTGGACTGGCGGAAGGCGGAAGCGCCACCCATTTGGTGCCCCAGGAGCGGTGATATAAAACCACTCCCGTTGCCACAAACCAAGCTCCTCTTGAAAAGAGCCCTCGGCCACGGAGCATCAGCACATTTGCTTATGACCGCCCCTCCGACTTTTCTGCTTGCTGCCCTCGATCATCTTTGGCTCCACCTTGAAGGTCTTGAGCCACAATCCAAAGTGAGGGGTAATATGGAGGAAGGCCTCACATACGACAATGAATGACGAGATATGGAGGATGGACTCCGGATTCAAGTCATGGAAATCCAGCCCATAATAAAACATGAGCCCCCGCACAAAGGGATCCGTCGGGAAGCCTAAACCCTGAAGGAAGTGTGACGCGAACACCATGCTCTCGCCGGGCTCGGGAGTGGGAATGACCTGCCCTGGAGCAGGCAGCCTATGTGAAATCTCGCCGGTCACATACCTGGCGTCTCGCAGCTTTAGCACATCTTCTTCTGTGACGGAAGAAGACATCCATCGGCCGTGCTGATCGGAGCCAGACATCGTCGAAGGTCCGAAGCGCCTAAATCTGAAGCTTTGGGTGTTAGAACTCGAAGCGCGAGGCGAACTCGATGGAGGGTGTAAAAAAGAAGAGGGCCTTGGTCTCATTATAAAGAGGTTGAATACCAAGGGCCCTCCCCATGGTCGATTAGGACTCGCCTTCGATAGAGGAGGCGTGCCAACGGGCACGTTTGGGTTACCCACGTCCGTATTGATGGGAATCCCGGAATAAGGGGGAACGATCTATGCTTTGATAAGACGTGCCAAAGAAACTGCCTCGCTAAATGCGCTGAGGTGGAACAGTAAAAAACGATTCATATAAAGGCCTGGCCGTGGTGTGATGTCACGCCGCGGAATACGTCAGCAGATCTGTGCAAAAGTTATTCTCACTACGGTAGTATGTGAAACTTGTTTTGCAGAGCCGGACACTATCCTTGTGTTCAAAACCTTCTATGAAGTATTCGGAAGAGGAACCCGCCTTGCAAATTCGAAGACAATATGCGCGCCGGACTCGTCGTCATTAAAGCCTGGTTCAGGGGCTACTGAGGGAGTCCTAGACTAGGGGGTATCCGGATAGCCGAACTATCATCACGGCCGGAATCCAAGACTATGAAGATACAAGATTGAAGACTTCGTCCCGTGTCCGGATGGGACTTTCCTTGGTGTGGAAGGCAAGCTTGGCGATACGGATATGTAGATCTCCTACCATTGTAACCGACTCTGTAACCCTAACCTATCGGTGTCTATATAAACCGGAGGGTTTTAGTCCGAGGGACTAACAACAATCATACCATAGGCTAGCTTCTAGGGTTTAGCCTCCTTGATCTCGTGGTAGATCTACTCTTGTACTACCCATATAATCAATATTAATCAAGCAGGAGTAGGGTATTACCTCCATCGAGAGGGCCCGAACCTGGGTAAAAACATCATGTCCCTTGTCTCCTGTTACCATCCGCCTAGACGCACAGTTCGGGACCCCCTACCCGAGATCCGCCGGTTTTGACACCGACAGCTATATATACCCCTCCACCTCCTCTTCATTCGTGGAGAGAGCCATCAGAACAAACCTACACTTCCAACTTGCTGTTTCTGAGAAGGAACCACCTACTCATGTGTTGAGGCCAAGATATTCCATTCCTACCATATGAATCTTGATCTCTAGCCCTCCCCAAGTTGATTTCCACTCAAATCTTCTTTCCACCAAATCCAAATCCTGTGAGAGAGAGTTGAGTGTTGGGGAGACTATCATTTGAAGCACAAGAGCAAGGAGTTCATCATCAACACACCATTTGTTACTTCTTGGAGAGTGGTGTCGCCTAGATTGGCTAGGTGTCACTTGGGAGCCTCTGACAAGATTGTGGAGTTGAACCAAGGAGTTTGTAAGGGCAAGGAGATTGCCTACTTCGTGAAGATCTACCGCTAGTGAGGCAAGTCCTTCGTGGGCGACGACCATGGTGGGATAGACAAGGTTGCTTCTTCGTGGACCCTTCGTGGGTGGAGCCCTCCATGGACTTGCGCAACCGTTACCCTTCATGGGTTGAAGTCTCCATCAACGTGGATGTACGATAGCACCACCTATCGGAACCACGACAAAAACATCTGTGTCTCCAATTGCGTTTGAATTATCCAAACCCTTTCCCTTTACATTCTTGCAAGTTGCATGCTTTACTTTCCGCTGCTCATATACTCTTTGCATGCTTGCTTGAATTGTGTTAGGATTGCTTGACTTATGCTAAGATAGCTAAAATCTGCCAAAGACTAAAATTGGGAAAAGGATAAGTTTTTATTTGGTCAACTAGTCTAATCACCCCCCTCCTAGACATACTTTCGATCCTACAAGTGGTATCAGAGCTTTGGTCTCCAGTTGCCTTGATTTCCATAGCTTTTGGTGGTCATAGCCTTGGTTTCACAACCTAGGAGAGTATGGCGTCTAGCGAGGGAAATTATCACTGTAGAGGTCCTTACTTTGATGGTACTAATTTTGCTAGTTGGAAGCATAAGATGAAAATGCATATTCTTGGACATAACCTCGCCGTTTGGGCTATTGTGTGTATTGGCTTGCAAGGTGAATTCTTTGATGGGAGAGAACCAAACCGTGAAGCTAGTGCGGAAGAGTTGAAGATGCTACAATACAACGCTCAAGCTTGTGATATCCTCTTCAACGGATTGTGCCCCGAAGAATTCAACAAAATCAGCCGCCTTGAGAATGCAAAGGAAATTTGGGACACTTTGATTGATATGCATGAAGGTACCGACTCCGTCAAGGAATCCAAGTTGGATGTGCTTCAAAGTCAACTTGACAAGTTCAAAATGAAGGATGGTGAAGGTGGCGCTGAAATGTACTCTAGGCTTGCTCTTATCACAAATGAGATTGCCGGCTTAGGAAGTGAAGAGATGACCGACAAATTCATCATCAAGAAGATCCTAAGAGCTTTGGATGAAAATATGATACCATGTGCACATTGATCCAAATGATGCCCAATTACAAAGATCTCAAGCCAACAGAAGTCATTGGAAGAATTTTTGCTCATGAGATGTCACTCAAGGATAAGGAGGAACTTCACAACAAGTCAAGTGGTGCTTACAAAGCCTCATGTGAAGCCCCCACATCATCAAGTGAGAAACAAACCTTCAATGAAGAATTGAGCTTAATGGTGAAGAACTTCAACAAGTTCTACAAGAATAGAAGCAAAGAGAGAAGCTCCAAGTCAAGGTCCTACAACGACAAAAGATCTTCTAGTCGAGAGCGCAATTGCTACAATTGTGGGAGACCCAGACACTATTCCAATGAGTGTACGACACCCCACAAAAGAAGAGAAAAATCACCCAAGAGGAGAAGTAGAAGAGAGGAATCACCACCAAGAGAGAGGAGGAGTAGAGATGATCGTTATGAACGAAGAACATCCCGGAGGAGCAAGGATTCGGAAAGGAGGGACAAGTCATCAAGGAGCTACACAAAACGAAGACATCAAGCTCATGTTGGTGAATGGGTGTCCGGCTCCGACTCTGACAATCACTCCGAGAGAAGCTATCACTCCGACTCCGAATATACTCAAGATGAAGGTGTTGTTGGTCTAGCACTTGTGTCAACCAACTCCTATGACATATTTGATTCACCTAATGAAGGAATTGGAAGATGCTTCATGGCTAAAGGCCCAACGGTAACACACCCTGAGTATGATGAAGATGACTTGCTAGGTGATGATGATTTACTTGTTGACAACTCTAGTGATGAATACTATGATGAAACGTCAATTAATCATGCTAATCAAGATAAAACGAATGACAATGATAAGGAGAAGATTGAGCTTCTAACTAAAGAACTAAACACTCTTAAGTTAGCTCATGAAACTATCTTAGAAGATCATCGAGAACTTTTAAGGACTCATGAGAAGTTACGCTTTGAAAAGCTCAACCTTGAGCAAGAGCATGAGTTCTTAAAGGCAATCAATGATGATCTTCGTAAGAAAAGTTCTTACATTGACAAGCGTTTACTCTTATCTACTTACATGCCTCAAGTCAAGTCTAGTAACAAGAACAAGAAGGATTCTTCCTCTAGTAGTAACAATAATCATGCTAAATCAAATGTTGTTGCCTCTAGTAGTTCTCTTGATTCCACTAATGATCCTCTTAGCCAAGTTACACTTGAGCAAGAAAATAGCTTATTGAAGGGAATTATAGAGAAAGGTGTTTACAAGAGCCTTGCCGGGAGTAAGCAATTTGAGGAAATTGTACGCAAGCAAGGAAGGCACCGGAAGAATCAAGGTGTTGGTTTTGAATGAAAGTTCAATGCCAATGGAGTTGAGTGGGAAGAAGATCAATATCCCAAGACGAAGTTTGTTCCTCAACAAGAGAAGTATAATCCTACTTCCTTCAAGGGGACAAGCTCAAGATGATCTTCCACCACAAGACCACAATAAAAAAGGCAAGGACAAGCTTCACGAGGAGATTGATGCATTTGAAGAAGCTCCTAAGGCCTTGGTCAAGTGGGTTCCCAAGACTACATCAAGTTCTACTTCATCAAGTACGACTACAACTCCAAGGATTCCCATCAAGATGATGAGGATCCCGAAGAAGAAGAACTAGAGAGTTCTTGAGGGTGACTCCGCCAACATATTTCACTCATATCATTTTGGCAACAACAAGTGCAATCAACTTCCACATCTTGCACTAGTTCAAGGAGTCACAAACCCTCATGTTGGTAAGACAAGGGACAAGGTAATTTAATGCTTTCATAGACATCATCTTGTGTGTGCATCACTCTATGTCTATGGATATCCTTGTTTGTTCCTTGTGGGACTAACCCATGTAGGTATTGAAAGTGCAACTCACTCCAAAGGATTGCTCCAAATGATCTTCATCAACATTGAGCATCCACATCTTCAACACCTACATGAAGTCATCATCGACAAAACCCAAGGTTAGTTCATCCCTCTAAGGGGGGATCTCACATCTAGGGGGAGCTTTACTCTAAAGAATTGAGCTAAAGCAACTCTAATGGTGTGAACACATCAGTGCATTATGTAAAAGTGGTAACCCCACTTGAGCTTAAAATATGAGTATGACCTATGATCAAATGTTCTCATTTGACTCCTAAGTCAATATACTCATATATAGATGACCTAGTCATCGCCAATTGCTTGATAGATGCTAGAATTGGTTGTGCATGCTTTGCCACATATTTCATTTGTCATTTTATTGTGTGAGCATGTTGGTTGCATATTTTACTCATTCGAGGACATCCACTTGTTGTTTTGATTGATTGGTTTCTTTTTCTTTGGCCAAGTGGATGGACAAGAATGCCTAAGAACCCTCTCTAGCTATCTATGTTTTTCTCGTCTCAAACTCTATTCATGCTACATCACGAAACTTGATCAAGTCAGATTCGAACCACTCTGTGTGAGGAGCACTCGGAGTCCCCAATTTGCCATAGACTTAAACTTCCAAAACTTCTTTGTGTCTGACCGATTCCTCCATTTCGGTCATACCGAGATCACTAAGTCGATCTAGGTTTCAATCTCGGTGCAACCGATTTGAACTTTTCGGTCACACCGAGTTCCTGTAACTGTCAATAGTTATGCATCTCAGTGCCACCAAGTTGTTCCACTCGGTCACACCGACAGGGTCGGGCTATATATACTCACGGGCAAAAATTTGGAAACTTTCTCCAAACCCATTCGCCCGCGCATAGCTCGCTCTTCCTCCAGGGTCTCCGGATCATCCTCCTCGTCGCCAGCCGCCTCCAGTCGCTGGTCTCCGCCGCCGTCAATGGAATTCAACCCCGCCGTTGCCGCCGTAGCGAGTTCATCGCCGAACTAGGGTATGGACTCAATCACAGTCCTATCCCCGTCCGATTCCTAGCACATTGTGTTCATCATGATTCTTTCCATGATTGAAACTATTCTATCCAGTCAAAACAATCCGTAGATTTGAGATGAATTGAAAATTTAGGGTTAGGTTTCCACCGAAACCACCTCGGACCCACCGAGTTGCAGAACTCTGTTCCACCGATTCGGCTAAGGCCATTGCACAAGTGATTCTTGGTCTGACCATGAATTGCAAATCGGTGTGACCGAGTTCAGGACTTTGTGAAACCCTAGCAGTCTCGGTGCCACCAAACTGTGACTCGGTCTGACCGAGTTCACTAGTTTAGGTTCCAAAAGCTGCTTCAGTATCACTGAGTTTGCAAATCGGTTGATCCGAAATGCTTTCTGTTGAAAACTAAAACTAAGTTTTTGACTCATTCTTTTGCAAAAACCTCTGTATTTTGTGATGCTCATCCACTCTATCTCATCTATATCTATTCACAGGGTCTGCAGTCAGTGTTTGCAATATGTCTGATCAAAGTGACAGCCAGAACAAGTCAGAGGAGCAGATTCAGATGAGTGATGACACTAGTCCCTCTAGTAGCTCAGATGAGGGTAGCAGAAGCACCCCAAGCAACTTACCCAAAGCAGCCACCAGGACAAGGAAGAAGAGAACCTCAGAATCTGAGGATGAAGACTATGTGGCTGTAGAGGATGAGGCCATTTCCAAGAAAAAGGTGCTCAAGAAGGAATATAGCTCAGCTGCAGCAGTTAAGTCAGGTCTGAAGACCAAAAGGCCAGCAGGAAGACAACCCATGTCTAAAGCCAGAGCCTCCACTCAAGCATCTTTGGAATCTCAACCCAAAGAGGCTGCTGCAGAAGGGAAGAAAAGGAAGGAAAGGGTCAAGAAGACCATGGCCAGTGAGGGAGTCCTGGATTAGGGGGTGTCCGGATGGCCGGACTATGACCTTTGGCCGGACTCCTGGACTATAAAGATACAAGATTGAAGACTTCGTCCCGTGTCCGGATGGGACTTTCCTTGGCGTGGAAGGCAAGCTTGGCGATACAGATATGTAGATCTCCTCCCATTTGTAACCGACTCTATGTAACCCTAACCTCTCTCGTGTCTATATAAACCGGAGGGTTTTAGTCCGTGGGCGAACAACAATCATACCATAGGCTAGCTTCTAGGGTTTAGCCTCTCTGATCTCGTGGTAGATCTACTCTTGTACTACCAATATCATCAATATTAATCAAGCAGGAGTAGGGTTTTACCTCCATCGAGAGGGCCCGAACCTGGGTAAAAACATCGTGTCCCTTGTCTCCTGTTACCATCCGCCTAGATGCACAGTTCGGGACCCCCTACCCGAGATCCGCCGGTTTTGACACCGACACTCTTCCTAGACTTGATCTTCGACGGGTTCGAGCCACAGCCAAGCGCGCCACACTGTCACGATGGGCATGACCTAGCTCTGCCGCCGAACAGTGCCCTGGAGGCCGCACCAGTGTCCGCTCGACCCTTAGCTCGAGCCGATCTGCATAATCGAGGACGGGTGGTTGGACACCGCCTCGGGGCTGCAATCTCTCGGCGATCGAGCCAACACCATACCTGTCCTTTGTGAAGCTCGTGACTCGAAGTTGCGGACTCCCCTCCGGACTCGAACCTTCCGCTACCGCTAATCGAATCCGATTGGGCGCCGATCATGGAGTTCACCTCGCGGACATCTTTCAAGACTCGCCTTTCGGCGACATCCTGAATTCACTAAAGTCTCTCTCTTTATCAGGAGAGCCCTGGCCGGACTATGGTCAGCAAGGTTGGTATGCGGACACGAAGAAATTCAAAGCCCACCCACCACCCACTTCGTAGCCACTGTCGATGATTTAACCGACATGCTCGACTTTGACTCCGAAGACATCGACGGTATGGACGTCGATGCAGGAGACAACCAAGAACCAATGCCTACAGGGCACTAGAAGGCAACCTCGTCGTATGACATATACATGGTGGACAACCCAAAAGAAGGGAACGGCGATGGAACAACGGAGGATGACCCCTCCAAGAAACAGCCTAAGCGCCGACGTCAGCGGCGCCGCTCTAAATCCCGCCACAGCAAAAATGGCGATTCCGGCACGGGAGATAATAACACCCCAGACAGTGCCGAAGACAATCCCCTCCAGCAGGATTGAGCGCAGGAGGATGGAGAAGCCAGCCCTCATGAGAGAGCGGCAGACAGAGAGGTAGAGGACGATAATTACATGCCTCCCTCCGAAGACGAGGCAAGCCTCGATTTACGCATTTAATTTGTCGTGCCCGAGGATCCCGTGAGAACAAGAGTGTTTCAAACGCAGGCTTATGGCCACGGCGAGCAGCCTCAAGAAAAAACAGCAATAGCTTAGAGCTGACCAAGACTTGCTAGCCGACAGATGGACTGATGTCCTTGCGGCTTAGGAGTAGGAACTCGAACGCCCCTCCAAGAGCTACCCAAAACGCAGGCTGCTACCCCGATTAGAGGAGGAAGCACCTAGACCTACATCGCCAGCGCATGATGCGGCCGACCGACCACCTCGTGTTGGGGAACGTAGCAGAAATTCAAAATTTTCCTACGTGTCACCAAGATCTATCTATGGAGAAACTAGCAACGAGGGGAAGGAGAGTGCATCTACATACCCTTGTAGATCGCTAAGCGGAAGCGTTCAAGAGAACGGGGTTGAAGGAGTCATACTCGTCGTGATCCAAATCACCGGAGATCCTAGTGCCGAACGGGCACCTCCGCGTTCAACACACGTACAGCCCGGTGACGTCTCCCATGCCTTGATACAGCAAGGAGAGAGGGAGAGGTTGGGAAGACTCCATCTAGCAGCACGACGGTGTGGTGGTGATGGAGGAGCGTGGCAATCCTGCAGGGCTTCGCCAAGCACCGCGGGAGAGGAGGACTTGGGAGAGGGGGAGGGCTGCGCCAGGGGCAAGGGTGAAGCTCCCATGCGCCTCCCCACTATATATAGGGGTGGAGGGGGCTGGTTTCTTGCCCTCCAAGTCCATTGGGACGTTGGCAAAGGTGGGAGGAAAGAAATCACATCATTTCCTTCCCCACCGATTGTTATCCCCCTTTTTTAGGGATCTTGATCTTATCCTTGGGATATGATCTTATTCTTTCTAAGGGGGATCTTGGTGCGCCTTGACCAGGTGTGTGGGGCCTGCCCCCACTACCCACGTTCATGTGGGTCCCCCATGCAGGTGGGCCCCACTCCGAACCTTCCGAACCTTCCCAGACAATCTGGAAAATCCTTAACATTTTCCGGTGGCCAAAATAGGACTTCCCATATATAAATCTTTACCTCCGGACCATTCCGAACTCCTCGCGATGTCCGGATCTCATCCGGGACTCCAACAACATTCGGTAACCACATACAAACTTCCTTTATAACCCTAGCGCCATCGAACCTTAGTGTGTAGACCCTACGGGTTCGAGACACGAGACATGACCGAGACAACTCTCCGCCAATAACCAACAGCGGGATCTGGATACCCATGTTGGCTCCTACATGTTCCACGATGATCTCATCGGATGAACCATGATGTCAAGGACTCAATCGATCCCGTATACAATTCCCTTTGTCTAGCGGTATTGTACTTGCCCGAGATTCGATCGTCGGTATGCCGATACCTTGTTCAATCTCGTTACGGCAAGTCTCTTTACTGTTCCGTAACACATCATCCCGTGATCAACCCCTTGGTCACATTGTGCACATTATGATGATGTCCTACCGAGTGGGCCCAGAGATACCTCTACGCCACACGGAGTGACTAATCGATCTCGATTCGTGCCAACCTTGAGACACTTTCGGAGATACCGTGGTGCACCTTTATAGCCACCCGATTCGTTGTGACGCTTGGTGCACCCAAAGCATTCCTACGGTATCCGGAGTTGCACAATCTCATGGTCTAAGGAAAAGATACTTGACATTAGAAAAGCTTTAGCATACGAACTACGATCTTTGTGCTAGGCTTAGGATTGGGTCTTGTCCATCACATCATTCTCCAAATGGTGTGATCCCGTTCTCAACGACATCCAATGTCAATGGTCAGGAAACCGTAACCATCTGTTGATCAACGAGCTAGTCAACTAGAGGCTTACTAGGGACATGGTGTTGTCTATGTACCCACACATGTATCTGAGTTTCCTATCAATACAATTATAGCATGGGTAATAAACGATTATCATGAACAAGGAAATATAATAATAACTAATTTATTATTGCCTCTAGGGCATATTTCCAACAGTCTCCCACTTGCACTAGAGTCAATAATCTACTTCACATCGCCATGTGATTAACACTCACAGGTCACATTGCCATGTGACCAACATCCAAAGAGTTTACTAGAATCAATAATCCAGTTCACATCACTATGTGATTAACACTCAATGAGTTCTGGGTTTCATCATGTTTACGCTTGTGAGAGAGGTTGTAGTCAACGGGTCTGCAATATTCAGATCCCTATGTATTTCACAAAACTTTATGTCATATCATAGATGTTGCTACCACGTTCCACTTGGAGCTATTCCAAATTGTTGCTCCATTATACGTATCCGGTATCTCTACTCAGAGCTATCCGGATAGGTGTTAAAGCTTGCATCAACGCAACTCTTTACGTCAAACTCTTTATCACCTCCATAACCGAGAAACATATCCTTATTCCTCTAAGGATAATTTTGACCGCTATTTGATGATCCACTCCTTGGTCACCTTTGTACCCTCTCGCCAGATATGTAGCAAGGCACACATCAGGTGCGGTACACAACATAGCATACTGTAGAGCCTACGTCTAAGGCATAGGGGACGACCTTCGTCCTTTCTCTCTTTTCTGCCGTGGTCGAGCTTTAAGTCTTAACTTCATACCTTACAACTCAGGCAAAAACTCCTTCTTTGACTGATCCATCTTGAACACCTTCAAGATTATGTCAAGGTATGTGCTCATTTGAAAGTATTATTAAACATTTTGATCTATCTTATAGATCTTGATGCTTATTGTTCAAGTAGCCTAATCCAGGTTTTCCATTGAAAAACACTTTTCAAATGACCCTATATGCTTTCCAGAAATTCTACATCATTTCCGATCAACAACATATACTCATCAGAAATTATATAGTACTCCCACTCACTTCTTTGGAAATACAAGTTTCTCATGAACTTTGTATAAACCCAAAATCTTTGATCATCTCATCAAAGCGCACATTCCAACTCCGAGATGCTTACTCCGGTCCTTAGAAGGATCATTTGGAGCCAAGATACCTTTTAGCATCCTTAGGATCGACAAAAACTTTCTGATTGTATCACATACAACCTTTCCTTACAAAGACTGGTAAGGAAACTCGTTTTGACATCCATCTGCCAGATTTCATAAATGCAGCTAATGCTAACATGATTCTGATGGACTTAAGCATCGCTATGGATGAGAAAATCTCATCGTGGTCAACTCCTTGAACTTGTGAAAAACTCTTCACCACAAGTCGAGCTTCATAGATGGTGACATTACCGTCCACGTCCGTCTTCTTCTTAAAGATCCATTTATCTCAATGGCTTGCCGATCATCGGGCAAGTCCACCAAAGTCCATGCTTTGTTCTGATACATGGATCCTATCCCGGATTTCATGGCTTCTAACCATTTGTCGGAATATGGGCCCACCATCGCTTCTCCATAGCTCGTAGGTTCATTGTTGTCTAGCAACATGACCTTCAAGACTGGATTACTGTACCACTCTGAAGTAGTACACATCCTTGTCACCCTATGAGGTACGGTAGTGACTTGATCTGAAACTTCATGATCACTATCATAAGCTTCTACTTCAATTGGTGTAGGCGCCACAGAACAACTTTCCGTGGCCCTGCTGCACACTAGTTGAAGTGATGGTTCAATAACCTCATCAAGTCTCCACCATCCTCCCACTCAATTCTTTCGAGAGAAACTTTTCCTCGGAAAGGACCTAATTCTAGAAACAATCCTTTTGCTTCCGGAATCGAGATCGGAGGTATACCCAACTGTTTTGGGAGTCCTATGAAGATGCATTTTATCCGCTTTGGGTTCGAGCTTATCAACCTGAAACTTTTTCACATAAGCGTCGCAGCCCCAAACTTTTAAGAAACGACAATTTAGGTTTCTCCAAACCATAGTTCAAACGGTGTCGTCTCAACGGAATTACGTGGTGCCCTATTAAAGTGAGTGCGGTTGTCTCTAATGCCTAACCCATGAACGATAGTGGTAATTCAATAAGAGACATCATGGTACGCATCATATCCAATAGGGTGCAACTATGATGTTTGGACACACCATCACACTATGGTGTTCCAGGCGGTATTAATTGTGAAACAATTTCCACAATGTCTTAATTGCGTGCCAAAGCTCGTAACTCAGATACTCATCTCTATGATCATATCATAGACATTTTATCCTCTTGTCACAATGATCTTCAACTTCACTCTGAAATTACTTGAACCATTCAATAATTCAGACTTGTGTTTCATCAAGTAAATATACTCAACATCTACTCGAATCATCCGTGAAGTAAGAACATAACGATATTCATCAGATGCCTCAACACTCATTGGACTGCACACATCAAAATGTGTTATTTCCAACAAGTTGCTATCTTGTTCCATCTTCTTGAAAACGAGGCTTTTGGTCATCTTGCCCATGTGGTATGATTTGCATATCTCAAGTGATTCAAAATCAAGTGAGTCCAAATGATCCATCTGCATGGAGTTTCTTCATGCGTATACACCAATAGACATGGTTCGCATGTCTCAAACTTTTCAAAAACGAGTGAGTCCAAAGATCCATCAACATGGAGCTTCTTCTTGTGTTTTACACCAATATGACTTACATGGCAGTGCCACAAGTAAGTGGTACTATCATTACTATCTTATATCTTTTGGCATGAAAATGTGTATCACTATGATCGAGATTCAATAAACCATTCTTTTAGGTGCAAGACCATTGAAGGTTTTATTCAAATAAATAGAGTAACCATTATTCTCCTTATATGAATAATCAGATTGCGATAGACATAATCCAATCATGTCTATGCTCAACGCAAACACCAAATAACAATTATTTAGGTTTAACACAAATCTCGATGGTAGAGGGAGCAGGCGATGCTTGATCACATCAACCTTTGGAAACACTTCCAACACATATCGTCAGCTCACCTTTAGCTAGTATCCGTTTATTCCGTAGCTTTTATTTCGAGTTACTAACACTTAGCAACCGAACCGGTATCTAATACCCTGGTGCTGCTAGGAGTACTAGTAAAGTACACATTAACATAATGTATATCCAATATACTTCTATCGACCTTGCCAGCCTTCTCATCTACCAAGTATCTAGGGTAATCCTGCTTCAGTGTCCGTTCCTCTCATTACAGAAGCACTTAGTCTCGGGTTTGGGTTCAACCCTGGGTTTCTTCACTAGAGCAGCAACTGATTTGTCGTTTCATGAAGTACCCCTTCTTGCCCTTGCCCTTCTTGAAACTAGCGGTTTCACTAACCATCAACAATTGATACTCCTTCTTGATTTCTACATTCGCGGTGTCGAACATTGCGAATAGCTCAAGGATCATCATATCTATCCCTGATATGTTATAGTTCATCACGAAGCTTCTAGCAGCTTGGTGGCAATGACTTTGGAGAAACATCACTATCTCATCAGGAAGATCAACTCCCACTCGATTCAAGTGATTGTTGCACTCAGACAATCTGAGCACAAGCTCAACGATTGAGCTTTTCTCCCTTAGTTTGCAGGCTAAGAAAATCGTCGGAGGTCTTATACCTCTTGACGTGGGAAAGAGCTTGAAATCCCAATTTCAGCCCTCAAACATCTCATATGTTCCATGACGTTTCAAATCGTCTTTGGTGCCTCAACTCTAAACCGCTTAACCGAACTATCACGTAGTTATCAAAGGCGTGTATGTCGATGTTCGCAACATCCAGAGACGACGTTCGAGGTTCAGCACACCGAGCGGTGCAATAAGGACATAAGCCTTCTAGTGTCCGCATAATTGCTACTGTCAACTTTCAACTATATTTTCTCTAGAAACATATCTAAAACAGTAGAACTAAAGCGCGAGCTATGACATAATTTGCAAAGGGTTTTTTGACTATGTTCAGGATAATTAAGTTCATCTTATGAACTCCCACTCAGATAGACATCCCTCTAGTCATCTAAGTGATTACATGATCCGAGTCAACTAGGCCGTGTCCGATCATCACGTGAGACGGACTAGTCATCATCGGTGAACATCTTCATGTTGATCGTATCCTCCATACGACTCATGCTCGATCTTTCGGTCTCTTGTGTTCCGAGGCCATGTCTGTACATGCTAGGCTCGTCAAGTTAACCTAAGTGTTTCGCGTGTGTAAATCTGTCTTACACCCGTTGTATGTGAACGTAAGAATCTATCACACCCGATCATCACGTGGTGCTTCGAAACGACGAACTTTCGCAACGGTGCACAGTTAGGGGAACACTTTCTTGAAATTTTAATGAGGGATCATCTTATTTACTACCGTCGTTCTAAGCAAATAAGATGTATAAACATGATAAACATCACATGCAATCAAATAGTGACATGATATGGCCAATATCATTTTGCTCCTTTTGATCTCCATCTTCGGGGCTCCATGATCATCATCCTCACCGGCATGACACCATGATCTCCATCATCATGATCTCCATTATCGTGTCTGCATGAAGTTGTCTCGCCAACTTATTACTTCTACTACTATGGCTACCGGTTAGCAATAAAGTAAAGTAATTACATGGCGTTGTTCAATGACACGCAGGTCATACAATAAATTAAGACAACTCCTATGGCTCCTGCCGGTTGTCATACTGATCGACATGCAAGTCGTGATTCCTATTACAAGAACATGATCAATCTCATACATCACATATCATTCATCACATTCTTCTTGGCCATATCACATCACATAGCATACCCTGCAAAAACAAGTTAGACGTCCTCTAATTGTTGTTTGCATGTTTTACGTGGCTGCTATGGGTTTCTAGCAAGAACGTTTCTTACCTACGCAAAACCACAACGTGATATGCCAATTGCTATTTACCCTTCATAAGGACCCTTTTCATCGAATCCGTTCCGACTAAAGTGGAGAGGCGGCACCCGCTAGCCACCTTATGCACCAAGTGCATGTCAGTCGGTGGAACCTGTCTCACGTAAGTGTACGTGTAAGGTCGGTCCGGGCCGCTTCATTCCACAATACCATCGAAACAAGATTGGACTAGTAATGGTAAGCATATTGAACAACATCAACACCCACAACTACTTTGTGTTCTACTCGTGCAAAGAATCTACATAATAGACCTAGCTCATGATGCCTTTGTTGGGGAACGTGGCAGAAATTCAAAATTTTCCTACGTGTCACCAAGATATATCTATGGAGAAACTAGCAACGAGGGGAAGGAGAGTGCATCTACATACCCTTGTAGATCGCTAAGCGGAAGCGTTCAAGAGAACGGGGTTGAAGGAGTCATACTCGTCGTGATCCAAATCACCGGAGATCCTAGTGCCGAACGGACGGCACCTCCGCGTTCAACACACGTACAACCCGGTGACGTCTCCCATGCCTTGATACAGCAAGGAGAGAGGGAGAGGTTGGGAAGACTCCATCCAGCAGCACGACGGTGTGGTGGTGATGGAGGAGCGTGGCAATCCTGCAGGGCTTCGCCAAGCACCACGGGAGAGGAGGAGGACTTGGGAGAGGGGGAGGGCTGCGCCAGGGGCAAGGGTGAAGCTCCCATGCGCCTCCCCACTATATATAGGGGTGGAGGGGGCTGGTTTCTTGCCCTCCAAGTCCATTGGGACGTTGGCAAAGGTGGGAGGAAAGAAATCACATCATTTCCTTCCCCACCGATTGTTATCCCCCTTTTTTAGGGATCTTGATCTTATCCCTTCGGGATATGATCTTATTCTTTCTAAGGGGGGCTCTTGGTGCGCCTTGACCAGGTGTGTGGGGCCTTGCCCCCACTACCCACGTTCATGTGGGTCCCCCCATGCAGGTGGGCCCCACTCCAGAACCTTCTAGAACCTTCCCGGTACAATACCGGAAAATCCCGAACATTTTCGGGTGGCCAAAATAGGACTTCCCATATATAAATCTTTACCTCCGGACCATTCCGGAACTCCTCGCGACGTCCGGGATCTCATCCGGGACTCCGAACAACATTCGTAACCACATACAAACTTCCTTTATAACCCTAGCGCCATCGAACCTTAAGTGTGTAGACCCTACGGGTTCGGGAGACACGTAGACATGACCGAGACAACTCTCCGGCCAATAACCAACAGCGGGATCTGGATACCCATGTTGGCTCACACATGTTCCACGATGATCTCATCGGATGAACCACGATGTCAAGGACTCAATCGATCATGTATACAATTCCCTTTGTCTAGCGGTATTGTACTTGCCCGAGATTCGATCGTCGGTATGCCGATACCTTGTTCAATCTCGTTACCGGCAAGTCTCTTTACTCGTTCCGTAACACATCATCCTGTGATCAACCCCTTGGTCACATTGTGCACATTATGATGATGTCCTACCGAGTGGGCCCAGAGATACCTCTATGTCACACGGAGTGACAAATCCCAGTCTCGATTCGTGCCAACCCAACAGACACTTTCGGAGATACCTGTAGTGCACCTTTATAGCCACCCGCTACGCGTTGGACGTTTGGTGCACCCAAAGCATTCCTACGGTATCCGGGAGTTGCACAATCTCATGGTCTAAGGAAAAGATACTTGACATTAGAAAAGCTTTAGCATACGAACTACGATCTTTGTGCTAGGCTTAGGATTGGGTCTTGTCCATCACATCATTCTCCAAATGGTGCGATTCCGTTATCAACGACATCCAATGTCAATGGTCAGGAAACCGTAACCATCTGTTGATCAACGAGCTAGTCAACTAGAGGCTTACTAGGGACATGGTGTTGTCTATGTACCCACACATGTATCTGAGTTTCCTATCAATACAATTATAGCATGGGTAATAAACGATTATCATGAACAAGGAAATATAATAATAACTAATTTATTATTGCCTCTAGGGCATATTTCCAACACCTCGTGGCCACGACAGAGAGGCCTCTCGGCCCTCCACTCAAGCCGCACCCCGGCGTCGCTCAAAGAATACCAAGGCACGGGGAAATGCGCCAGACCTGTGAGATATATTGTAAGACAGGGCAAGGAAAACAAGATCGATCTATGGATCGCATGGGCGCCCCACGACATGTGACCTTAAACGTCATGCCGGATATGGTAAATCCGACCGGGCCGAACACAGTAGACAAAGCTCGTTTGAGCTACGTCGTGATATAGCCCAATACAGAGGCGCCGCACACCCACTATGCTTCACAGACGAAGTAATGGATCATCAAATCCTCGAGGGTTTCAAACTCGTAAACATCGAATCATACGATGGCACAACAGATCTGGCGGTATGGATCGAGGACTATCTCCTTCATATCCACATGGCCCGCGGCGATGATCTACACGCTATCAAATACCTCCCACTCAAGCTTAAAGGACCAGCTCGGCATTGGCTTAACAGCTTGCCGGCCAGAATCAATTGGTTGTTGGGAGGACACGGAAGCCGCATTCCTCGACAACTTCCTGGGCACCTATATGCGACCACCGACGCCGATGACCTAAGCCACATAATTCAGCAGCGGAGGAATCGGCGGACAATTACGGACACGGTTCCTAACAAAGAAAAATCAAATAGTCGATTGTCCGGACGCAGAGGCCCTTGCAGCCTTCAAGCATAACATCTGTGACGAGTGGCTTGCCCAACACCTAGGACAGGAAAAGCGAAATCCATGGCAGCCCTCACGACACTCATGACCCGCTTTTGCTGGCGAAGACAGCTAGCTAGCTCGTAGTAATAACATGACCAAGAACCCAGTAATTGGATACCAAGGACAGCATTGGCGGTCAGCGTCGCAACAAGCAAAAGCGCCGCGTGCAGCGACAATGTTGAGGATCGGCGATTAATGCGGATTCAGAGGCTCTAAACCGGTCAGCGGAAAAAGCCATTCAAAAGAAATACTCGGTCCGTCCAATTTGGACCGAATACTCGATCCTCGTGCGGATACGGCACCCCGAAAAACAAGCCAACCACACCAACAGGATTGTTGGGTGTTCAAGCAGCAAGTTAAACGCCGAAAACAATGACAAGGGGCTGCATAGCGATGACAAGGAGGAGCCCGACCGCCCGAACAATAGAGGGCGAAGGTTTCCCCACAAGTGCGGACGGTGAACATGATATACGCAACCCACATCCCCAAAAGGAGCGGGCGTGCACTCGAGGGACGTATATGCGTTGGAGCCATCGCCCCAAAGTTCAACCCATGGTCCTCCTGCCCGATCACTTTTGATCGAAGGACCACCCCACTAGCATCCACCATGGCGGATTCGCGCATTGGTTCTAGACCCAATCATTGACGGATTTCACCTCACTAGAGTCCTTATGGACGGCGGCGGCAACCCTGAACCTGCTTTATCGGGATACAAAGTCTGAAAAATGGGCATAGATCCCTCAAGGATTAAACCCACAAAGACGACCTTTAAAGGCGTCATACCAGTGTAGAGGCCAATATGCAGGCTCGGTTACACTTGACGTGGTCTTCAGATCCCGGATAATTTCGAGCGAGGAGTTAATCTTGACATAGTCCCGTTCGCGATGGCTATCACGCGACCGCTTCGGACGAACCGCATTTGCAAAGTTCAATGCGGTGCCGCACTATGCATACCTCAAGCTCAAGATGCCAGGCCCTCAAGGAGTCATTACGGTCAATGGAAACACGAACACTCTCTCGAGCGGAGGAGCATCTGGCTGCCCTCGCGGCGGAAGTACAAAGCAGCCTCTCAAGGCAATTCTCCATCCGGCCATTAAGCGGCGGACACCGTCAAGCGCGCCCGAGTAACCTACAACAAGACCGCTGGCACGTTCAAGCGCGCAGAGCGATGCGATGCGGCCCCAACCCCAACCCTCGCGAAATTGCGAAACCAGTATTACTGGCGTACATAACTACGCCCTGGAAATACCATGGGCATAGGGGAGGGCACGACCACGATGCGCCCAAAATGCGGCTCAACCGCACAAGGGGCCCGATTTTGTCATTCTTTTTTTCTTACTTTCAGGACTCCACTTTTGGAAGGCCTGTCCGCGATATAACCGCCGAACACACGATGCAACAGCCGAGGAAGCGGATAGCTCGTCGAGTGTCCGGTGGTCTCTATAACGAGCAATATACTTGTTTCACATATCATCCTGCAGCTCGCCCCTGGAGGGGGACATGTCAAATAGTCCCATCTCTTGCTTATCGCACTATTTGTATCGTTCTGCTTTTACCGCAGCCTTTTCAAATAAACAATGCATAGCTTTTGTCTATTATTGCATTCCTTTTTTTATCTGTATATGTTCATTAATGACATGTTGCACCCATACACTTTGGTACGGCCAAATACACCAGGGGCTTAAGTACCCCAAAATACGGTGTGATAAGTCCGAACACTTTCACAAGTGCGGCACCCCGAACTTATAGCATTATATGCATCGGCTCCAAATCATGTCTTGGGTCAATAGTTGGGTTTGCCCGGCTCCCATGTTTTGGTACCTTACGTTCCGTTATATCGGTTAACGTAGCACTGGGAGAACCACTGTGATTGTGCCCCGGTTGAGCTGGGCTAAGCACCTTAGTGGAGAAAGCTAAAACTGACTGTCATGATAGGGCGAGAGCTAGTCGCTGTTCGAGAGGTTTTCGAGTCCCTAAAGACTTATGCCGCTTAGAGCGAGGAGTCGGCTTTGTCCGGCCTAGGCGTGGATAGCGCCCTGAACTCGGTCTTCCGAATACTAGGGGCTTCGCCTAAATTTAAAATTATAGAATTCTATGGCTAAGTGAGAGTGTTCAAGCATTATAGTCCGATTGCCTTGTTCGTTGTGTTGAGCGCCTCCCTCGAAGGACCCAATAATGGGAAAAAGAGCGCTCAAGTTTATCCCGAACACCCCAACACTCACGGCATGGGGACAGAAGCCGACGACTCGCCATCTCTCAATTTTGATAAACGGCCGCACAGAAGGTAATATTTTAAATTCAAAAGCGTTGCTTAGCACATATGAACAAGTTTTCAGCGTACAGGATCACAAATGCGAGTTTATTCAAAAATTACATCTTTGGAGCACTCATCCGCTATACGGCGGGCACCCTTCAGGACGCCCTCATAATACATCTCGGGCTTGCGATGCTCCTTGCCCGGCGGTGGTCCGTCCGTCACAAGCTTCTCAGCGTCCATCTTGCCCAGTGCACTTTAGCACGGGCAAGGGCCCTACGGGCACCTTCGATGCATACGGAGCGCTTGATGACTTCAAGCCATGGACAGGCATCCACCAGCCGCCTCACCAGCCCGAAGTAGCTCCCAGGCATGGCTTCCCCAGGCCACAGCCGGACTACGAGACCCTTCATGGCCTGTTCGGCCACTTTATGGAGCTCGACCAGCTGCTTCAGCTGGTCGCTCAAGGGCACCGGGTGTCCGGCCTCAGCATACTGAGACCAGAACACCTTCTCCATCGAGCTCCCCTCTCCGGCTCGGTAGGATGCGGCGGCGTCGGACACACTCTGGGGAAGATCTTAGCATGCTCCTAGAGAGCTCCGGACTCAGGTAAGTAACAAGTAATTCACTCTCGCGTGCTTGCTTTGCATAAAGAATGCCTTACCCGCTGCTATCTTCTTCATCACCTCAATTTCCTGGAGGGCGTTTTGGGCTTCGGCCTTGGCAGATTTGGCGCTCTCAAGCGCCGAGGCGAGCTTGGACTCTCGAGTCTTTGAGTCAAGCTCCAAACTCTCGTGTTTTTCCACGAGAGCCTGGAGCTCTTGCCGCACCGCCGCCACCCACGCCTCCTGCTTATCTCGCTCGGTGAGCTCCACGGCCGCATTGTTTTCGGCCTTGGACAGCGCTTCCTTCAGGGTCGCCACCTTGGTTGTGGCCCCTGCAATACTCACGTTGGTCCTGTCATTTTTTGCAACCACATCTTTTTTATACACTTACGTAAGGTATTACTTACCTTCCTTTTCCTCGACCTGCTTCTTGGCAAGGCCGAGCTCGTTCTCGGACCGCTCGAGGCTCTGCTTCAATGCATCAACCTCCATGATCGGTCTTGGCAGAGGTCAGCAAAGACAGCCTGCATTCCCATATTGACATACTTATGTTAGACTCCTGCGTATATCTTTTTGATCTTCAGTTCGGCTTTTCTTTCCGAACACCAAACTGAGCATCAGGGGCTACTGTCTATGCGGTAATATTTTTACATATCTTAAATACATACCTCAAAGCCTATTAGAAGGCTAGCACAGGCTTCGGTTAGCCCGCTCTTGGTGGACTGAACCTTCTGGATCACCACACTCATAATAGTGCGGTGCTCCTCGTCGATGGAGGCACCGTTAAGCACCTCCCGCGGATTATCCGGTGCCTCCGATTGGACGGAGGTCACCGGCGTCGTAGGCTTGCCCTTCTTAGTAGGGGGCCGCCTACCGGATGCCGGAACCGTTGAAGGTTCCGGTGCGGTGTGCGGTCCAGGGCCGGACTTAGAGCCCTTCGGGGTTTTATCCCCTTTGCGCCTGGAGTCCGGGAGGTCGCCTTGCGATGCCTCCAGGACCACCCCCTCCTGGCTTGGCCCCTTTTGGGATGCCACCTCGGCATCATCTGCAGCGCGAGGAGAGGAGGCGGTCGGAAGTGAAGTGTTGTTCACATCCGACGAACCCAAGGAACCGCTCGACGAAGCGTCGAGCCCGGCCTTGGGCGGACTGCATGATTATATTCGGCGTCAGAAGGTACTATGCAATGAAGGAGCACCATGAGTTATTCGGGTATCCAGATACTTACGATTTCGCCAGGGGCTTGGCCCTGGGTGGCCACTCTTCTTCGCCGTCATCGGCGTGGGTGGAGTAGTCCGGAGGGAGGGTCCTTCCCTTCTTGGACCCTCCGACCCCCCCCCCCAGTTGGGGCGGCCTTCCTTTTCTTCTCTCTCCCTGCTGGGCGAGAGGCCTCTCTTTCCTCCTCCTCGTCTTCACAAGAGGAGTCCGCCTCGGAGTCATCGGACGATGAGTCCGACACCACCTGTCGCCGGGAACTCCTTCGAGTTCCCGTGGCCTTCTTCTTGGCCTTCTTCTCCGGCACCACGTAAGGTGCCGGAACCAGCAGCCCCGTCAAGCGGGCGTCCGCTGGGTCTTCGGGCAAAGGAGTCGGGCAGTCTATCCGTCGGTCTTCTTCGCCATTCTGTCAAAGGGCAGGAGCTTAGATCCCGCATAGAGTTAAACTATGAAAAACAAGTATCCCGTAAAGGGTAAAATAAGCTTACTGCGCTGGCTTGGCGCTTTGCGCGGAATCCGCGATCCTCATTGATGGGAGGGGGAACCTCGGCGCCCTTGAATAGCACCTTCCAGGCATCCTCGTGCATTGTGTCGAAGAGCCTGGTCAAAGTTTGGTGCTGGGCCGGGTTGAACTCCCATAAGTTAAAAGCCCGTCGTTGGCACGGGAGGATCCGGCGGATGAGCATGACCTAGAATACGTTGACGAGTTTAACCTCTTTGTCCACCAGGTCTTGGACGCAGGTTTGGAGTCCGGTCCGCTCTTCCGAATTACCCCACGACAGGCCCTTCTCTTTCCGGAGGTGAGCCATGTGGGGATGCGGATCGAATTCGGGGCCGCTGCCCATTCAGTCACGCTGGCTCGGTGATGTAGAACCACCCGATTGCCACCCCTTTATGGTCTCCACAAAGGAGCCCTCGATCCATGTAACGTTGGGCATCCTGCCCACCATGGCGCCTCTGCACTCGCTTGCTGGCGCTCACTACCTTGACTTGACATTGAAGGTCTTGACCATAAGTCAAGTGGGGCTTGATGCGGAGGAAGGCCTCACACACGAGATAAGCGCCGAGATGTTGAGGACGAAGTTCGGGGCCAGATCGTGGAAATCCAGGCCGTAGTAGAACATGAGCCCCGGACAAAGCGAGTGAAGTGGGAAACCTAGTCCATGGAGGAAATGGGTGAGGAACACCACCCTCTCATGGGGCACAGGGGTGGGGATGAGCTGCCCCTTGTGCCGGGAGCGGTGCGCGATGTCGTTAGACAAGTATCCGGCCTCCCTCAACTTTGATATGTCCCTCCGTGACGGAGGAGACCATCCACTTTCCTCCCGCTCCGGACATGGCTGGAGAAGGTTGAGATGAGAAGTGCGGACTTGGGTGCTGGAGCTCGAGTGCGCGAAAATGGATAAGCAAAGGAGGAAGAAGGCGTAGGTGGAAAAGGTGGATCCTTATCCCCTTATATGGGCGGACGAAAATATGTGCCCCCACCAGCCTGGTAAAACTCACTTATCTCCTAAGGGCCGTAAATTAATGGCACGGTTGGGTTACCCACGCCCGTATTGATGAGAATCCCGGAATAAGGGGACACGATCTCTGCTTCAACAAGACATGCCAAGGAAACCGCCTCGCTAAGTGCGCTGAGGTGGGACAGTAAAAACGATTCGAATAAAGGCTTGGCCGTGGTGTCACGCTGCGAAATACGCCAGCAGATTGGATTTGTGTAAATATTATTCTCTCTACGGTGGTATGTGGAAATTATTTTGCAGAGCCGGACACTATCCTTGTGTTCAAAATCTTCTATGAAGTATTCGGAGGAGGAACCCGCCTTGCAATGCCGAAGACAATCTGCACGCCGGACTCGTCGTCATTGAAGCCTGGTTCAGGGCTCTTGAGGAGTCTGGATTAGGGGTGTCCGGATGGCGGACTATGACCTTTGGCGGACTCTGGACTATGAAGATACAAGATTGAAGACTTCGTCCGTGTCCGGATGGGACTTTCCTTGGCGTGGAAGGCAAGCTTGGCGATACGGATATGTAGATCTCCTCCCATTGTAACCGACTCTATGTAAACCTAACCCTCTCTGGTGTCTATATAAACCGGAGGGTTTTAGTCCATAGGACGAACAACAATCATACCATAGGCTAGCTTCTAGGGTTTAGCCTCTCTGATCTCGTGGTAGATCTACTCTTGTACTACCCATATCATCAATATTAATCAAGCAGGAGTAGGGTTTTACCTCCATCGAGAGGGCCCGAACCTGGGTAAAAACATCGTGTCCCTTGTCTCCTGTTACCATCCGCCTAGATGCACAGTTCGGGACCCCCTACCCGAGATCCGCCGGTTTTGACACCGACAGCCAGAGTTATTGGAAAGCCTTCCATGATGGAAGAGGAGGAAGAAGAAGAGGTTGTTGCACCAGCACCCAAGGCTCAGAAGCTTATGGGTGATGCTATTAGGTCAGGGGCTGCATCATCAAAGCCCAAAGAAGCACCCAAAGCTGCCTCCAACCCCAAGATTGCACCAAAGAGGAATACTAGAAACATTCCAGCTGCTGAGAAGAACAAGGCCCCAGTGCCTGAGACTGTTGCTGAAGAAGAAGAAGAAGATGAAGAGCATATCCTGAGAAATTTGAAGCCAAAGATTCCAGACGACAATGATGCTCATCCTGTGGCTGAGAACATGAAGATCAGGAGAGACTCAGGATTGAGGCCATGGAGAGAATCAGGTCCATATGCCACCAGAAGAAGAATTGTTGTTGACTACAGGTTCCACACAAAGGAACAGCAGGACTTCTATGAGACAATTTTGTTGGACAAAAAGCCAATAGTGTGTGACATGAGGTGGGTCAACTGGACCTACATAAAGGAGAATGAGGAACACTATCCTGGTGTGTATGACAGTTTCAGTGCTTGTGGCGTTGCAGACTTGGTTGGGCAGAAGCTCACAAAGTGGAATGAGGAGCTCATAATGCAATTCTACTCCACAGCACACTTCTATCCAGATGGCAGGATAGTATGGATGTCTGAAGGTACAAGGTACCAATCAACTATTGAGGAATGGGACAATCTGATCAATGCACCTAAGGAGGAAGAGTGTCTGTGTCAAAACCGGCGGATCTCGGGTAGGGGGTCCCGAACTGTGCGTCTAGGCGGATGGTAACAGGAGACAAGGGACACGATGTTTTACCTGAGTTCGGCCCTCTCGATGGAGGTAATACCCTACTCCTACTTGATTAATATTGATGACATGGGTAGTACAAGAGTAGATCTACCACGAGATCAAGGAGGCTAAACCCTAGAAGCTAGCCTATGGTATGATTGTTGTTCGTCCTACGGACTAAAACCCTCCGGGTTATATAGACACCGGATAGGTTAGGGTTACACAGAGTCGGTTACAATGGTAGGAGATCTACATATCCGTATCGCCAAGCTTGCCTTCCACGTCAAGGAAAGTCCCCTCCGGACACGGGACGAAGTCTTCAATCTTGTATCTTCATAGTCTTGGAGTCCGGCCGTGGCGATAGTCCGCTATCCGGACACCCCTAATCGGGACTCCTCGGAGCCCCTCAACCAGGCTTCAATGACGATGAGTCCGACACGTTGATTGTCTTCGCATTGCGGCGGGTTCTTCTCCAATTCCATATACTTGTCGAATAGTGTCCGGCTTCTGATAAATGCTGCGCTCCTCGGCTTCTACGCCCAATAATGGCCATATTCCACGTGTTTGAATGAATGCGAAAAGCCAGGGTATTTTTACAATTACCCCCCTAGCCGCGCAAATGAGCTGCCTATAAAAGGGGCAAGGATCTAGATCTGAGTCACACCATCCCCCCTTTGCGAGCTTTCATCGGAGCGCCTCTGACCAAAGCCCATTCCATCATGGACAGTCGACGCGGCTCCTCCTCTCTCGCTCCCACCCCCCAGCCAGGAAATTGGGAGAGATGCTCAGTCTCGCATAGCGAGCTAGTTATATTCCAAGCCAAGGGATCCCCCCCCCCCCGGCCTTCATGGTCCCGGTTTGAGCCGGACTTGCCACCTACAAGGGCGGAAAGCAAGCGGAGAGCGTCCCCGATCCCTCTAAAGGAGAGCGGGTATGCTTCATCACTTATCTAGTAAGAGGACTCGGATTTCCAATCCATCCATTTCTCCGGGGGCTCCTGGAGTTCTACGGCCTCCAGTTGCACCATCTTACTCCTGCCTCCATCTTGCACATCGCGGGCTTCGTGGCCCTTTGCGAACTGTTCTTGGCGCCGAGGCTCATTTGGGCTGTGGAAGAGAATATTCTGCCTAGTACCCGTTCTCATGAGGGGTCAATATATCAAGTGGGCGGAGCCGAGCTATGGCGCATCGCCGGGACCGGATACCTATCCGGAACCCCAAAGAAGCGTCCAAGACTGGCCTTGAATGGTTTTACATGGAGGACGCCCCCTGCCGGATCCTGTTGGATCGGACTTCCGGAGTTCAGTAATGCTCCTCTGAAGAAGCGCCTAAGCTGGGCCCTCGGAGCCCCGGAGAGAAGATGACCGGGATGTCCTTTATTTGATGAGCCGAATAAGGTTCTTGGCTCATGCGGATTGACCATGACAAGAGTCATGGCAATCTGCATTATGAGGGGAGTGCAGCCGCTCCAATCTGAGGGCCACCCATGTGGGACTTCAGCGGGAGGGCGATGCCACCCGCCATGGCGCAAAGGGCCAGGATCGGTCACCGAACCTGGTGAAGATCTTATGCGCCATGTATAAAGGGGAGGAGGAGGATTTCCTCCGTGTCAATCCACTGAAGGATTTTTCTTCAAATAATCCTCGAAGCTGGGTAAGCAAACATCTTTGTGACCTGTCCGATCCATGTTCCCATGGTTAACTATCTCATTTCGTGGTTTCTGCGTAGGAACTGCGCCGGACTATGGAGAAGATACACAGCCCGCCCCCACAACCCGAGGATCCGGAACGGTCCCTCGATCCGACCTCCGAAGAGGATCCGGATATAAAGGTGGAGTTGATCGACGGGGTATTCCACCAACTTAGCATCGACAATGCTTTGGTTGCCATTACGGCTCATTACCCCGGAATACTTCCAACCTCACAGGTAAACGAGATCGAGATCCCAAAACCCTGATAATGACCCATCCATGCTTATTTTTTATCACCGTATACCAATGGTGTTTCGCAGGAGGTACCTTGAGGCAGGAAGCCGAGCTCAGCGGCTGGCCAACAAAGGGCGTCGGCCCAAGAAGTTAAAAAGAAGTGCGGTCCGGATCGAAACTCCGCCGCAGAACGGTATGGCATGTCACCATACTCCCGTGATTGATTCACGGAAGGCGACTAACGCTGATGCTCTTTTCGGGAAAAAGCGCCGCGGATCGAGTCCGGAGAGGTTATAATCGAACCTTCACCGGCCAAGCTTCAAAGCCGGGTCCAGAGGCTGAGGCAAGCACGAGACGTGCGTCGGATGCTCCTCCGACAGAGGATGCCGACAGGTTGTCCGCCACCAACTCCGAGGTGGAGAGCGCCTTGAATCACAGGTGTCGCCGGACAGTTCTTCGTGATGCATGTTTCTCCCAAGAGGCCTTGAATGCCTTTGATTCGGGAGATACGCACCTCTGTGCCGCTCAAGATGGTCTAGCCAGAGCCACGGAGCAGTATGTAAAGGACATCTGGTAAGAAAATTTTGTGATATATGCCAAGAGTTCCCGAGACTTAAAATAGTTAGAATAACTAATTTAAGGATCATTTGTTATCTGAGGACCTTCGAAAAGAATACCCGATTGTCCCAGAGCTTGAAGAGTCAGAGGCCCAACTTGAGGCCACACTAGCCGCCACTGGGGAGCCCAGAGACCCCTCCGTAATATACGCTTGAAGATAAATAGTTTATGAAGTGCGGCGGGTGTGTAATCGACAAAAACATTGCAGATGGCGCCGATGGATCCCGGACAAGCAACAGCTCTTGCGCCAGCTAAAGGCCGGCGAGAGCGTGCTTACGAGGGTGCGGCAGGAGAAAAATAACCTCCAGGATGCCAACACCAAGCTGGGTGAGGAACTAAAAGATGTTCGTGCTCAGGTGTCGACTCCGAAGGAGAATCGGCGTCTTCGTCGCGGCATTTTCGATAAGTGCTTGAGCAAACTTTGAAAGAGTTCGCGAGGAAGGCAACTAACATAAACATGTATGTAGGTTTGCTCACAGTCGCCCCGAGGAGGAGATGCCCAGTTCTTCGGGCGATCTTCTTCCCGAATGTGTGTCACTGCACAAACGAGTCCGGCGGTGATGAAAGGCGTCGGCCAGGCCTTGTGGCCATCTATCTCCCTGCTCAAGGCATTGGGGAGCTAGCAGAGCGGCTTCAAGGAGCACGGCGGCGCTTCGGCTATGGAAGATATCGGCTGCCGTCAAGGCGCCAGGAGGCACGGGCCATGGTGAAGACGCAGACACGGTACGGCTGACCCAAACCACATGGCGAGGTCGGACTGTGGGGCAGACGGGATGGAGATCCTCAAGCTTAGTGTACGGCCAAGTAGAATTGGCCGCCAAGTATTCCCAGCAAGATTGTAAATTAGATAGCCTATTAGATGGCATTGAGGAGGAATACAATGAGTCGAGTTGACTATGTAAAAATATGACATGAAAGAATGTCTTCTAGCCGGATTGTAGATCGTTTGTCATAGCGGACCTTTTCGCTTCGACCTCCGGACCCAATAGTCCGGAGTGTGTCCGAATACCTTCGTGGTTATATAAGAACCGTGGTATGCATGGAGACAAGGCGTAGGGGTCATTGTTGCTGTATCAGACAAGTGCCCAACTAGTTATGTTATATTACATGGGTAGTAAGAAACATCTTCCAGGGAGAATAGTTCCGTTAAGGGTTCCTTTCCACTGGGATGCATGCCCTAAAGTGCATGTCAAAGCTGCTATGAAAGCAGAAAATCATCCGGGGCAGATGGGTAAATAGTTAAAATCATCTTTCAATTCACCGACCGAATATTCCCTTAAGAACGCTAGCTTTGGCTTCACCCGGTCGAGGTACACATCCGGTGACCGGCAAGAATAATCGCAGAGGTGCTCCTTTACCACCTAGCCGAACAATCGGGAGCGAGGGGTAAGCACAGAGCGAGCAACCCAGCTTGGCCAAAACTTAAGTCATATCGATGCATATAATGGTGAATAAAAGGTACATGCGGAAGTTTAACGCATGTGTTGGGCATGAAAGCCCTTATAAATAAGCTTCTGTTAAAGAAGCCCCCAGGTATAATGAGCGCGGACAGCGCGTCAAGTGTGTGCGAAAAAAGCACAAACGAGCCTCTAGAGGCTACAAGAAGAAGAAGGAGGAAGGAGAGAAATGAAAGACAGCACAAAAGAAAAAAAATAAAGAATGCGGACGGAGGAAGGAGACGAACTTGGAGTCCGGCACTTAGGCGTAGAATCTTCGTAGACGGGCTGTGTTCCATGGGTTCGGCTCGAGTCGGTTATCCGATGCGTTTCGCAGACGGTATGCTCCGCCGGTCAGGACCTGGTCAATGATGAAGGGACCTTCCCATTTGGGCTTGAGTTTGTCCTTTTTCTTGTCCGGGAGGCGTAGAACTAGTTCGCCAACGTTATAAGCTTTGGCTCGTACTTCCCTGCTTTGATATCTTCGAGCCTGCTGTTGATAGAATGCGGAACGAGCTTTTGCCACGTCGCGCTCCTCCTCCAATGCGTCCAAATTGTCCTGCTGATCGAGCTCGGCTTCTCTTTCTTCATACATGCACACGCGAGGTGAGTCATGTATTATGTCGCAGGGCAAGACTGCCTCTGCGCCGTACACCATGAAGAACGGTGTGAATTCGGTAGTACGATTCAGCGTGGTCCGCAGCCCCCAGAGTACGGAGTCGAGCTCCTCAACCCAGTGCGTGTTAGATTCCTTGAGGGACCGCACTAGTCTGGGTTTAATGCCGCTCATGATTAGATCATTTGCCCTTTCGACTTGGCTATTGGTTTGAGGGTGATAGACTGAGGCGTAATCGAGCTTGATGCCCATGTTTTTGCACCATGATTTGACCTCATCGGCCGTGAAATTGGTGCCATTATCAGTGATGATACTGTGGGGGACACCGTAACGGTGAACTACCCCTGATATGAAGTCTATCACTGGTCCGAATTCGGCCGTTTTAACAGGCTTGGCCTCTATCCATTTGGTGAATTTATCCACCATGACCAATAGGTATTTTTGCTTGTGGGTTCCTCCTTGAGGGGTCCAACCATGTCAAGCCCCTGGACCATGACGGCCAGGTGATGGGTATAGTTTTAAGAGGCGGTGGGTGGCATGTGGCTTTGATTAGCAAAAAGCTGGCAACCGACGATCGTTGGACTAAGTCCCAAGCATCTGCCGGCCGTCGGCCAATAAAATCCTGTACGGAAGGCCTTGCCTACAAGGGCCGGGCTGCGGTGTGGTGCTCACCCAGTCCGCATGAATTTCAGCCGGGAGGTTTCGCCCTTCCTCTTCGGAGATACACCTTTGAAGGACTCGGTAGTGCTTTTCTTATAAAGCTCTCCTCATGGACTTTGTAGGCTTTAGATCGTCGTACTATGCAGCGAGCCTCATTTTGGTCTTCGGGAGTTCCTGCCTAGTTAGGTAGGCTAGGAATGGTTCCGCCCACGGGCGATAACCGCCATTATTTCGTGAGCGAGGGTGTTATATCGGGGCGAGCCTCCGGTGTGTCGAGTGTTGGCGTCGAAAGGCGGTTGGGTCCGGATTGTTATTGCGGACTCCCTTCCCATAATGCGGATGGCTTGAACAGCCGTTCCAGAAGATGTTAGGCGGGGCGGCATCGCGTTTTGCACCGATGCGTGCCAATATATCCGCCGCTGGTTGTTATCCGGGCTATATGATGAAAATCGAGCCCTTCAAACCGTCTTGACATTTTAGGACCGCATTGCGGTATGCTGCCATTTTCGGATCTTTGGCATCAAAGTCCCGTTTATTTGAGATATTGCGAGGTTGAATCGCGCACCTCTAGGCGTTGAATGCCCATGGAGGCGCCATCCGGAGGTCGTGCGGAAGGGCCTCGTGATTCGCTGCGTTGTTGGAGTCCGTATACATTATTTGAAGGACGATTGGACTGTGTCCCGGTTGGGGACGTCAGACGACGCCAGCCCCAGTGCCGCCAACATTTTGGAGCCGTCAAAGTGCATGATCCAATTGGAGTATGCGCCGTACTCTTTAGGGAGTTCGACCCGGTCCATTCGCCACGAAGTCGGCCAAAACCTGCGACTTAATAGCTCGTCGTGGCTTATAAGTTATGTCGAATGGGAGGAGCTCTATGGCCCATTTAGCAATCCGCCCGTCGTCGTCGCGGTTGTTTATAATGTCATTAAGAGGTACCGGAGGCTACCGTTATCGAACACTCTTGAAAGTAGTGTCGCAGCTTCCGGGATGCCATGAACACCGCGTATGCTATCTTTTGATAGTGTGGGTACCGGGACTTGCATGGAGTTAGGATAGTGGACACATAATAAACCGGTTTTTGAATAGGGAACCGGTGTCCGTCCATTTCTCGTTCGACAACGAGCACCGATGTAACGCCCCGGATTCGATGCGCCAGGTGTCCGTCAGTTATTCGCCGTCTTTGCCATGTCATGTGCTTGCGTGTCTCTCTTTGCCATGTCATCATCTGCATTTCATATCATGTCGTCATGTGCATCGCATTTGCATACGTGCTCGTCTCATGCATCCGAGCATTTTCCCCGTTGTCCGTTTTGCAATCCGGCACTCCTATGTCTCCCGGCGCCCCCTTTTACCTCTTTTCATGTGCAGGTGTTAAACGGTCTCAGAATGGACCGGGGTTTGTCAAGCGGCCTTGGTATAGCACCGGTAGACCGCCTGTCAAGTTTCGTGCCATTTGGAGGTCGTTTGATACTCCAACGGTTAACCGGGTAACCGCAAAAGCCTCTTTGAGTTGCAGCCCAACACCCCTTCCAAAATGGCCCAAAACCCAGCAAACTCCCCTCCATGCTCTCGGTCGTTCGATCACGATCGCGTGGCCGAAAACCGCACCTCATTTGGAGTCTCCTAGCTCCCTCTACCTATAAATACACCTTCCCCTCCAAAAATCGCAGTCCAATTCCCCCCCCCCCCCCGAAACCCTAATTTTTCCTCCGCGCCGCACCGGACGTGTCCGCCGCCACCGGACGAAACGCGCCGCCGCCCGAGCCTGTGGCGCGCTGCCACGTGGCCCGGCCACGCGCCCTGTCGTCGGCCCGTCGGGGCCCGAGCGAGGCCCGCCTGCCCGATCCGCCTCCGTCGCGCTCGGGCTCGCGCCGTGCCCAGCGCCGCCGTCGCCGGCGCCTCGCCCGCGCCTCGCGGCGGCGACCGCTCCCGGCGCCCGGCCACCGAGCCCCGTCGCCCGCCGGCCGCCGACTTCTCGCCGGCCTGAGCCTTCTGAAACCGCTGCGGCTCCCCGCCGCCCAGCGCGTCTCCTCCCGCCACCCGCCGGAGTGCCTCCGCCCGGCGCTCACGCCCGGCCGCGTCCGCCGCCCAGTGCCCGCGCGCCCCGCCGCCTCCGGTCGCCGCGGAGCTTGCCCTCGCCGCCTGGCCGCCCCAAGCCGCCCGGCCTCCTCCCGGCCGCCCGGCCCTCTCCGGCCACCGGCGCCTTGGATCGGCGAGATCCGCCGCCGCCTCGGTTCCTGAGCCAGCGTTGACTCTTCGAGGTCTATTTTCTCTAAGTCCCCGTACTGCAGTTATTTTCATGCATTTTCGTCATGCCATAACTCTGTCATTGTTGCTCCGTTTTGTGCGTATAATATGTCAAAATGTTCGTATCGAAGAGTAGATCATTTCATCTCATTGCATCATTTTCATTTGAGCTCATCTTGATGCCCTAAATGCTGTTGGAAGAGTGCTATGTGATGTTAGTTTCTGTTTCTTAACAGAACTTGCACTTTTGTCATTTTTGCCATGATTGATGTGTGCATCCTATGGACTTGAGTCCTACATGTGTTTTGATCTATGCTATGTATTCTTTACAGTGGTGCTCGCTATGTATTTTTGTGATCTATGTGGTGACTAGCACAAGCATGCAAACTAGGTGTCTTGATGTTGCTGATTTCAGCCCTGTTTTGCTGATATTTTTATGCCATGTTAACTTGATGCTACCGAGAGATCCATGCATATTTTGAGATACTTCAGTAAGGATGTTTTGTTCTACATGTCTTGCTATATCCATCCATGCCCTTGTTTGAAATTATGGAGTGCCATAGCTTGAGTCAATCGAGCTCTACTTTTGCTATAAAATGTTTCCTGGCAGATTGTTTACATGTTATTCAATTTTGCCAAGGTTGTTGTAGTTGATCCGTGTATGCTATGGTGTTGTTCTTGCCATGTATAGCTTCTATGCCATGTCTTCTTACTGTGAGTTGCCTTGCCATGCCATGTATTGCTCTGTGGTGGGTGGTTCAAGCTCACCAACATGCCTACTTATTGTTGTTTCTGCCATGTATGAATCTGTAATATAACTTGCCATGTTTACGTGGGCGCCATCATATTTTCTGATCCTTTTTGGCTCATGGTCAGTAAAGGACTTTTGTTCTATGCAATTAGTAGATTCATGCCATGCCTTTGTTTGCCATGATAAGTTCCTGTAGCATGTTGTTTGATAGCTCTAAACATTGCAACCTGATGTTATTTACGCCAATGCACAAGCTGTTATTATTTGCAATCTTGCCATGTCATTTTGAGCATGTTCTAGTTGTTTTTGGAGTTAGCTCAGTGTTCATGTTTTGTCATGCTTTACCTTTACATCATGCCCATGCCTTTTTGTTATTATGTTGAGATGCTGTAGCTTGTTGTTTTGATGCTTGCAATATGCCTAGTTGCTGTTTTGGACAGATTGTTGCTATAACTTGTATAGGGTGTATGTGTTGAACCGTTGCTCCGTTTTGAGTGTGCTCTATATGAAACTTGCTTGATTTTGCATGTAGCTTCATATTATCATGTTGCATCCTTGTTTTGAGGTGTTTTATTGATATTTGTATTCATTTTGCATCAATGCCATGCTTATCTTGTTTTGCTCATATCTTCTAGGCCGTAGCTCCGAATTAAATGAACTTTATATGTAATTTGACTAGAATTTCGTGTAGATCATCGTGGTGCATCTTAACTTGCTGTTTAACAACTTGAACATAAGGTTTATTCAGATCTGGACCAATTTCGAAATTTGCATATGAGGACTTACCGGAATTGTTATATGTTGTTTCCGGCCTCATTTAAACTTGCCTTGATGTGTTGTTCTTGTTTGCATCATCTCTTGCCATGAGTATCTTCAAGTAGCCTCATCCTAGCTTTGTCATGCATCATGCATGTTCGTGCATCATGTCTTGTCTATGTGTGGTGTGTTTACTATGTTGTGTGCTTCTTCTTGTTAGTTCCTGTTGCGTTGCGATCGTGAGGATTCGTTCGACTACGCTTGGTTCGGCTTCATCCGTTCGTCTTCTTCATGGACTCGTTCTTCTTCCTTGCGCGATTTCAGGCAAGATGACCGCTACCCTGGATCTCACTACTATCATTGCTATGCTAGTTGCTTCGTTCTTTCGCTATGCCGCGCTACCTATCACTTGCTGCTCAAGCCTCCCAAATTGCCATGAACCTCTAACCTTTTGCACCCTTCCTAGCAAACCGTTGTTTGGCTATGTTACCGCTTTGCTCAGCCCCTCTTATAGCATTGTTAGTTGCAGGTGAAGATGAAGTTTGTTCCTTGTTGGAACATGGAGATGTTGTTCCTTGTTGGAACATGTTTACTTGTTGGGATATCACAATATTCCTTATATTATTAATGCATCTATATACTTGGTAAAGGGTGGAAGGCTCGGCCTTATGCCTGGTGTTTTGTTCCACTCTTGCCGCCCTAGTTTCCGTCATATCGGTATTATGTTCCCGGATTTTGCGTCCCTAACGCGGTCGGGTGATTTATGGGACCCCTTGACAGTTCGCTTTGAATAAGACTCCTCAAAGAAGGCCCAACATTGGTTTTACCATTTGCCTCACCTAGCCCTTTTTCCCTTGGGTTTCGGAGCCCAAGGGTCATCTTATTTTACCCCCGGGCGGTGCTCGTCGTGAGTGCTGGTCCAAGCTATCGACCGCCGGTGTACCGAGGGCAACTCTGGGTTCGCCTATCGGAAGTTTGGACAATCCGGTGTGCCCCGAGAACGAGATATGTGCAGCTCCTATCGGGATTTGTCGGCACATTCGGCGGCTTTGCTGGTCTTGTTTTATTCTTTGTCGAAATGTCTTGTAGCCGGATTCCGAGACTGATCGGGTCTTCCGGGAGAAGGAATATCCTTCGTTGATCGCGAGAGCTTATCATGGGCTAAGTTGGGACACCCTGCGAGGTATAAACTTTCGAGAGCCGTGCCCGCGGTTATGTGGCAGATGGGAATTTTTAATATCCGGTTGTAGTAAACTTGAAGCAAACTCTTCTAAAATACACCAACCGTGTGCGTAACCGTGAGTGTCTCTTTTCGGGGTTGATCGAGAGGAGAACACGGTTTCGGGTTATGTCGGCGTAAGTAGGAGTTCAGGATCACTTCTTGATCATTACTAGTTGACGACCGTTCCTTTGATTCTCTTCTCGCTCTCATTTGCGTATGTTAGCCACCATATATGCTTAGTCGCTGCTGCAACCTCACCACTTTACCCCTTCCTTTCCCTTTAAGCTTTGCTAGTCTTGATACCCATGGTAATGGGATTGCTTTGAGTCCTCGTGGCTCACAGATTACTACACCACCAGTTGCGGTACAGGTTATGCGATGATCATGACGCGAGAGCGATGTTTGCTTGTGTTGGAGTTCTTCTTACGCTTCTTCTTGATCGGGGATAGGTTCGGTCGGCAGCACTGGGCTAGAGGTGGATGTCGTTTGAGTTTCTGTTTATGTTTCATCCGTAGTCGGATGATGATCTTGTATATGATGTTGATGTATTCTTGTGGCATTTGTGCCCTATGTATGTATCCCCATCTATTATGTAATGTTGATGTAATGATATCCACCTTGCAAAAGCGTTTCAATATCGGGTCTATCCTTGGTGGGACCGTCGAGTTCCTTTGGATAGGGTGCATATTAGGCGTGACAACCTTACTGACAACTTGATGTGTTGCGGCAATATATAATAGCATTGGTTCGCCCACGTTGGGCACGGCCAGACCAGATTTGTTGCCAAAATGGCCTTTATTTCTTCGAGTCCGGCCGTGGTATGTATCAAATCCACTCGAAGTGTTCGTGCTTGGCGGAGGCGGTAAAGAGGTAATGCCTTTTCTCCTAAGCGGAGATAAAGCGGCTTAGAGCCGCTATGCATCCCGTCAATTTTGTATTTGTTTGAGGTCTTTTGGAATATCCAATTGTGACAGAGCTCAAATCTTGGCTGGGTTTGCTTCAATTCCTCTACGGACACAATGAAGCCCAGGAGCTTTCGGTGGAACGCCAAGACGCATTTTCCGGATTGAGCTTGATGTCATATTTTCGAAGATTGTCGAATGTGGGCCTCAAGTCGTCTACTAGAGTTTCGACATGCTTGGTTTTGACGACCACGTCATCTACATATGCTTCCACCGTTTTGCCGATCTGGTTTGCGGACATATACGAATCATGCTGCTGATATGTTGCGCGGCGTTTTTGAGTCCAAAGGGCATTGTGTTGAAGCAAAGCGGGCCGTATGGAGTGATGAATGCTGTTGCAGCTTGGTGCAGCTCCGCCATCTTGATTTGGTGGTAGCCGAGATGCAGCGTTGAGGAAGCACAATGAGTCGTGTCCTGCAGAAGCGTCAATGATTTGATCAATTCGAGGAGGAAGGGATCCTTTGGGCAAGCCTTATTAAGGTCCTTGAAATCAACACATAGGCGCCAGATTTATCCTTCTTTGGTACCATCACCGGGTTTGCTAGCCAGTCCGGATGTTTTATATCTCTGATGAATCCGGCTTCCAAAAGTTTGGCTAGCTCCTCTCCCATGGCCTGTCTCTTGGGTTCGGAAAAGCGCCGAAGAGCCTATTTGACTGGCTTGAATCCTTTTAGGATATTTAGGCTATGCTCGGCCAGCTGACGTGGGATTCCTGGCATGTCTGAAGGGTGCCAGGCAAAGATATCCCAGTTTTCTTGTAGAAATTCTCGTAGTGCGGCGTCTACATCAGGGTTTAATTGTGCTCCAATGGAGGCCGTCTTTGCAGGGTCCGTTGGGTGGACTTGGAATTTGACTATTTCATCCGCTGGTTTAAAAGAGGTGGACTTGGATCTTTTATCAAGTATCATATCGTCCCTGTTCACCGTGGAGCGCATCGCGGTGAGTTCCTCGTCCGCTAGGGCTTCGGATAGTGCCTCGAGGGCTAGTGCGGCTGTCTTGTTTTCGGTGCGGAGTGCTATGTTCGGATCACTAGCGAGAGTGATGGTTCCGTTAGGTCCGGACATTTTAAGCTTCATGTACCCATAATGGGGTATAGCTTGAAAAATTGTGAATGCCTCTCGTCCTAATAAAGCATGATATCCGCTGTTGAATGGGGCCACTTGAAATGTGACCTCCTCGGACCTGTAATTGTCTGGCGAGCCGAACACTACGTCCACTGTGATTTTTCCTGTGCAGCATGCTTCTCGGCTAGGGATTATTCCTCTAAAGGTTGTGCTGCTTCGCTCAATGCGGTTCCAGTCTATTTCCATTTTTCGGAGGGTTCCTCATAGATGAGGTTTAGTCCGCTGCCGCCGTCCATGAGTACCTTAGTAAGGAGAAAGCCGCCCACTATCGGACTGAGGACCAATGCGGCTGGTGCTCGGGCTGTTCGGAATTTAGGTTCGTCACTAGCATTAAAGGTAATAGCCGTGTCACTCCATGGATTTATTGTTGCTACTTGGTAGACTTCGGCAAGGCTGCGGAGTGTTAGTTTTGCATGTTATTTGATCGAAAGTCTCAAGACTGTTAGCACCGTATTAGTGTTGCTGGGCTGGGGTTCTGAAGCTAGAAGCTCCTCGCCACTTTTGGCCACCTGCCGCAGTATCCAACATGCTCGAAGGCTATGAGTTGGAGTGGCGCCCTCGTGCTATGAATTTTGCAGGTCCGTTTAGCCAACCCTCGATGCGGTTCCGTACCCTTTAGGGGTTTTGGTTTTTGGTATTTGACCAGGTGCTTGATAATGATGCACCCTTTTGTTTCGGACTAGGGATGTATTCGGGGCTGGATTATCCCAAAATTTACTTTCGGTTTTCCAGGCGCTCTCCATCGCACAGTACTTTTGTACTATGGTCACCAAGTCCGTAAAGCGTGTAATTTCGCGACGACTTATGGCGTTTAGGATTCCCTTGTCCGTGCAATTATTGCAGAAAATTGGGATTGTGTCCTCCTCTCGGCAGTCCTTTATCCTGTTCATAACCAGGAGGAATCTGGCCCAGTAGTGATGTACTGTTTCAGCGGGCTCTTGCCGAATTGGAGAGAGATCGCTAATGTTTGGGTGGGCGGGTGGAACTAGATTCGGAACCCCGTCCAATTTAGGACTCAGAGGCCGAGAAGTTTCCGAACTCGGAAGTTTGGATTTTTGAGTGTTATCCAATGAGTCCGACCCGCCGCCTGACTTTAAGTTCAGGGCTTGATCGACATCCGTCCCTCCGCGGGAATCCGGCATAGAAGGATCGGGAATCCGGACGTAGCTAGTCCTTAAGATAGAAGAAGAGTCGCCACATTGTTCCTATATCACAGCAACGTGATGGGTAGCCTGGGGAGAGTTGATCTCTCTCAGATCGGTTTTAGGCCCGATCCGCTCGTAGTCTGTGGCGACTCCCAGGGCGGCGATTCGATCCAAGAGCTCGTTTACGGAGGAGAGCTTGATCGGATCTAATTGTTCGGCAAGTTCCGAATTGACATGGAGATTGGTTTCGATGACTCGAGAGGTCATCGTCGGTCGCGGTGGCCGGACTGGTGGTCATAAGAAAACCACCTAGCCGAAGAGTCGGCCGCGCCAAGGCTCCTTTGGCGATGGTATCGTCTTTAAAAGGCGAGATGAGGCATCCTACGATGGCGGCGACACGAGGAACTCTCAATGAAAGCACCAATGTCGGTGTCAAAACCGGCGGATCTCGGGTAGGGGTCCCGAGCGTGCGTCTAGGCGGATGGTAACGGAGACAAGGGACACGATGTTTTTACCCAAGTTCGGGCCCTCTCGATGGAGGTAATACCCTACTCCTGCTTGGTTAATATTGATGATATGGGTAGTACAAGAGTAGATCTACCACGAGATCAAGGAGGCTAAACCCTAGAAGATAGCCTATGGTATGATTGTTGTTCGTCCTACGGACTAAAACCCTCCGGTTTATATAGACACCGGATAGGTTAGGGTTACACAGAGTCGGTTACAATGGTAGGAGATCTACATATCCGTATCGCCAAGCTTGCCTTCCACGTCAAGGAAAGTCCCCTCCAGACACGGGACGAAGTCTTCAATCTTGTATCTTCATAGTCTTGGAGTCCGGCCGTGACGATAGTCCGGCTATCCGGACACCCCCTAGTCCGGGACTCCCTCAAAGAGGATGACTTGGATGTCTATGCCAAGAAGAAGATGGATCAAAACTCTATGGCACGTATGTACAAAGAGATTCCTGATGCAGATCTTGACACTCACCAGTTTGGATCAGTGAAACACTTGCTGTCAGGACTGCCTACAATCAATTGGATCCTCAGGCACACTCTCTTGCCCAAGTCTAGTGATCACAGAATGATCAGAGGCCATGCAATAAATCTGCTACATATATTTGATGCGCCACAGAAGTTCAAGGTCATGAGCCTTATAGTAGAGACTATCAAGAGGACAGCAGCTGACCAGAAAAGAAGTTGTGGATATGCCCCACAGATCCAGGAGCTGATTAACTCCAAGATGGGCACAGGCACATACCTATTGGATAAGGAGCACATGCCTATCTATCCAGACTTCAAGGACAACCAAGTGGTTATGGATGAAGATGAACCATCTTTAGTGCAAGCACAAGCTAAAAGGGAGAAGGCAAGGACAGAGAAGGCTGCCAAGATGCCAACAATGGAAGAGGCATCTCAGTACTTTTTGAAGAGCAAACAAGATCAACTTGGCTACTTGATTGCATCCACTCTGAGGATTGAGAAGGGGTTGGCCACCTTGACTCGAAACTAGGAGAGCTTGGAAAGGATCATGGAGCAGAAGTTCTATGACATGGATATGAAGGTCACAGAGATCCAGTCCGTTGTTGAGCAGCTTCAGGACGATATGCAGGAGAGGAAGGGCAAGTCAACCACTAAGGCATTTGCCAGAGTGCCTAGAGCTCAGAGATCAGCTGCAGTGCCAGTGACGGACACCAGAGCCACTTCATTTGCACCAGGTACAGCTTCAGTGCCACCAGCTCCAGCACCTACTCCACCAGCTCCATCTACATCAACAGATGCTTTCATCCTTGGCGTTCTGTCTACACCACCACCTGAAGATCAAACCTGAGAGTCGATCTAGTGCTATGCATTTTCTATGAACTTTTTGGTAACTTGTTGCCAACGGGGGAGAAAAAATGTATAGATCATAGGCTTTGAGAGAGAATGTTGCTTTTTATTCTCTCTTGCTTTGTTGGTTGAACTTTATTTGCTTGTTTGAGATACATTATGTCTGTGTGATACCTGGATGATCATGTGTTTGATCATATGCTACATTTATGCTTGTTGGATGACATTATCTCGTTTATCTCTATATGATCATTCTCTTTGCTTGGTGATGAGTGCATGTATTTAATCATTATCATTTTGAGCGCTCCACCAAGATGTATGTGACATGGAAGAGTTACCCATGAGCCTAACCCCTTGTGCATTTGCAGTCCAAAGCAAATCTTAAACTATGCACAAATTTAGGGGGAGCTCTTGCTTTTCACATACTTCTCAAAGCGACAATGTTTTTCACTCTTATTATCATTTGTCGAAGCTTTGATCTATATGTTGTCATCAATTACCAAAAAGGGGGAGAGTAAAAGTGCAACTATCCCTAGGTGGTTTTGGTAATTCCTAACAACATATAGCTCATTGAGCTAACATCATTCCAAGATGAATATTTTAGGAAAAGCTCAATGGATGGCATGGCATGGATGAGAAAAGTGGATCCCTCAAAATGCTAAGGATAAATGGATTGGCTCAAGCTCAAAAGCTCAAGACTCTACATTTTATGTTTTAGTGATCCAAGATCACATTGAGTCTATAGGAAAAGCCAATACTATCAAGGAGGGATGAGGTGTTGCTTAATGAGTTTATTTATCTACAGTGCTTAGTGATATGCTCCAAAACCCTCAGCTACTTTATCATATCCACATATGACCTAAACCAAAAGTCAAACTCGGCCCTACCGATTCTTTCTACCGGCGCCACGAGTTGGATGTCATAGCCACTGCCACAAACCCTAGGCAAATCGGTTTCACCGATAGGGATCTCGGTCTCACCGAGATGGGATTGTAATCTCTCTGTTTCCCTTCGTAATGTTTCGGTCTCACCGAGATGAGCGATCGGTCCCACCGAGATTGCAATGTAAACTCTCTGTTTCCTTTTGTAACATTTCGGCCTCACGAAATGGCGAATCGTCCCACCGAGTTTACGACCAACTCTCTGGTTAGCTTATTACCAAAATCGGTCTCACCGAGTTTGTGTGTCGGTCTCACCGAGATTACGTTATGCCCTAACCCTAACCACATCGGTCCTACCGAGTTGCATGTCGGTCCCACGAAAATCCTAACGGTCACCAGATTTGCTAAATCGGTCGACCGAGTTTATCAATCGGTCCCACCGAGTTTGGCAAGTTGTGTGTAGCAGTTAGATTTTGTGTGGAGGCTATATATACCCTCCACCTCCTCTTCATTCGTGGAGAGAGCCATCAGAACAAACCTACACTTCCAACTTGCTGTTTCTGAGAAGGAACCACCTACTCATGTGTTGAGGCCAAGATATTCCATTCCTACCATATGAATCTTGATCTCTAGCCTTCCCCAAGTTGCTTTACACTCAAATATTCTTTCCACCAAATCCAAATCCTTTGAGAGAGAGTTGAGTGTTGGGGAGACTATCATTTGAAGCACAAGAGCAAGGAGTTCATCATCAACACACCATTTGTTACTTCTTGGAGAGTGGTGTCTCCTAGATTGGCTAGGTGTCACTTGGGAGCCTCCGACAAGATTGTGGAGTTGAACCAAGGAGTTTGTAAGGGCAAGGAGATCGCCTACTTCGTGAAGATCTACCGCTAGTGAGGCAAGTCCTTCGTGGGAGACGACCATGGTGGGATAGACAAGGTTGCTTCTTCGTGGACCCTTCGTGGGTGGAGCCCTCCATGGACTCGCGCAACCGTTACCCTTCGTGGGTTGAAGTCTCCATCAACGTGGATGTACGATAGCACCACCTATCGGAACCACGACAAAAACATCCGTGTCTCCAATTGCGTTTGAATTCTCCAAACCCTTTCCCTTTACATTCTTGCAAGTTGCATGCTTTACTTTTCGCTGCTCATATACTCTTTGCATGCTTGCTTGAATTGTGTTAGGATTGCTTGACTTGTGCTAAGATAGCTAAAATCTGCCAAAGACTAAAATTGGGAAAAGGATAAGTTTTTATTTGGTCAAGTAGTCTAATCACCCCCCCCCCCTCTAGACATACTTTCGATCCTACAATAATAACACAGATGATTTCTGCTAATAAGACGTGTGTGTTGTGGGCACACGATTGCTAGTATACAATTGTCAGAGGTTGATGAAATCATCACCGACGGCTTCCCTAGTTTAGTCTGTTTGCGATGCGATTAGTCAAGATTACACAAGTGACTAGTATACACATGACATTTGCACACACCAAAGTAAACAATTACATGCATAATTAATTAGGATAAATGATCATATCTAATCATCGTCTACTTCTTCTTGTGACGCTTGTCGCTGCTGCTCTGCTAGTGGCTCGATCCAAATCACTAATTACAGGAAGAAGGCACTCCCTCATGTCAACGATCTGCCTGTGCATCTCGTAGCATGTGTACACGTTCTTGGCCGCAAACTTGAGGTGAGCTTCATCCAGTCTTCGCACACAGGCACCTGCCAGGCTCCAGGGTTTTTCTTGGCACCATCCTTCAAGTTTTCATAGTATGGGGTGATGATGGCCGTGGCGAGTTCAACCAGGGAGTCCTTCGTGCTGCCCCAGACCCTGTATGTGGCCACGGATGTCAACAAGCTTCTGGCAGGCCAAGCTCGAAATCTCAAGCGCTTTTACATCGTCGGGATGTCCACCATAGCGAACTTGTTGTTGGAGTTGTTGATAAACCTGGCGAAATGCTCGCAAGGCCTTGTGGCCAGGCAGTAGTGGTAGACAAGGACGTGATGACACACACACAACTGGGCGAAGACAACCTTCTAATCTTTCCCGGGATGACCGACGGTGTACTAGAGGCCGAAGCCAACCACTTTGTACTTGTCATCTTCGGCAAGCAACTACTCCATGATGTTGATGGAGTCCTCCACCACATCCGGCTCAATGGTGTACACCATCGAGAGGTCCTTCTCCCTCACGTGGGTGTCCACACGATGCACGCCGAACTGTTGGGGAACGTAGCATGCAATTTCAAAAAAATTCGTAAGCTCACGCAAGATCTATCTAGGAGATGCATAGCAACGAGTGGGGGAGAGTGTGTCCACGTACCCTCGTAGACCGAAAGCGGAAGCATTTGACAACGCGGTTGATGTAGTCGAACTTCTTCTTGTTCCGAACGTATGTCACCTCCGAGTTCTGCACACGTTCAGCTTGATGATGTCCCTCGAACTCTTGATCCAGCAAAGTGTCGAGGGAGAGTTCCTTCAGCACGATGGCATGGTGACGGCGATGGTGAAGTGATCCGCGAAGGGCTTCGCCTAAGCACTATGTGAATATGACCGAAGGCGTAAACTGTGGAGGGGGGCACCGCACACGGCTAACAATGATTCGTGTGTGTTCTAGCGGTGCCCCTTCATATATATAGGTTGGAGGGGAGGAGAGGCAGCCAAGGGGGCGCCCCAAGTAGGAGGAATCCTACTTGGGCACCTCCCAATTCGGCCTCCCCCCTTTCCTATTCCTATTCGGAGTAGGAAGGGAAGAGGGGGGAGCGGGAATCCTATTCCCTTTTTCCTTTGCTCCTGCGCCTTTCCTTCTCCAATTTGGCCAGCCCATATGAGGGGCGCACCAGCCCCTTTGTGGCTGGTGTGTTTCCCCTCTTGGCCCATAAGGCCCATATAGCTTGTCGGGGTTGCCCGGAACCCCATCCGGTGACCCGATACGTACCCGGTACACCAGAACACTTCTGGTGTCCAAATACTATTGTCCTATATATGAATCTTTACCTCTCAGCCATTTCGAGACTCCTCGTCATGTCCATGATCTCATCCGGGACTCCTAACAACATTCGGTCACCAAATCACATAACTCATATAATACAAATCATCATCAAACGTTAAGCGTGCGGACCCTACGGGTTCGAGAACTATGTAGACATGACCGCGACACCTCCCCGGTCAATAACCAATAGCGGAACCTGGATGCTCATATTGGTTCCCACATATTCTTCAAAGATCTTTATCGGTCGTACCGTAATGACAATATACGCTATTCCCTTTATCATCGGTATGTTACTTGCCCGAGATCCGATCGTCGGTATCTTCATTCCTAGTTCAATCTCATTACCGGCAAGTCTCTTTACTCATTCCGTAATACATCATCCCACAACTAACTCATTAATCACATTGCTTGCAAGGCTTATTATGATGTGCATTACCGAGAGGGCCCAGAGATACCTCTCCTATACTCGGAGTGACAAATCTTGATCTTGATCTATGCCAACCCAACAAACACCTTCAGAGATACCTGTAGAGCATCTATATAATCACCCAGTTACGTTGTGACGTTTGATTGCACACAAGGCATTCCTCCGGTTCCCGGGAGTTGCATAATCTCATAGTCAAAGGAATATGTATATGACATGAAGAAAGCTATAGCAATAAAACTGAACGATCATTATGCTAAGCTAACGGATGGGTCTTGTCCATCACATCATTCTCCTAATGATGTGATCCCGTTCATCAAGTGACAACACATGTCTATGGTTAGGAAACTTAACCATCTTTGATTAACGAGCTAGTCTAATAGAGGCTTACTAGGGACACGGTGTTTTGTCTATGTATCCACACATGTATCAAGTTTCCGGTTAATACAATTCTAGCATGAATAATAAACATTTATCATGATATAAGGAAATATAAAATAACAACTTTATTATTGCCTCTAGGGCATATTTCCTTCACGAACTCCATTGGAGCGCCGCTAGGTATCCTCTCTGTATGTGTCGTCGTGGATGTGCTTGTTGTGTTGTGGGGCGTGATCGAAAGGTTGAAGAGACTAAGGTTATAATGGTTGTGGGAATTAATGGGGAGGCCGGACGGCCTAGAATATCGGCACGCCCAGATGGCAGTTTTTGCAGCGCGTAATTCCATCGTGTCACGCGTAACTGCATCTGGCGATGTGCATGGGGCAACCCCGTGCATATGGGCCCCCAATGTGATCATGTGCCAGCCCCAACAGCTGGCAGAACGCGCGCGGAGGAACACGAGATTAGTGCACGCGGAGGGGCGTGACCCGAGCGTGCAGTGGCACCTCAACGACGAGCAGAGCGCGTGGAGGGACGCAAGAAGAGCGCGCCTCGGCCATGGCGAGAAAGGGCATGCATAATTATTGCATGTATCAGTTCAACATAGCAGGGAATAGCCGTCCACCCGAAGGAGCTGCTAGGCGGCATGATCGACGACCCACCCGAAGAGCTGCCATCACCGCTGCTCATCGAGAGCCTGATGCCCCGCCAGGAATGGGCAGAGGTCCTCTACAATTCAGTTATGAGAGAGCATGTGTGCTGCCTCATCATTGCCGCTGGCGGCCGTGTCAACCTCGATCCCGATGATGTGGTGGCCTGGCACGAGCGCATCCTTGGCGAAGTTGACGTCCGCGATGAAGTATAACATCGCCAACATGATGTCTTGAGGATGCAGGTGATGGAAGGAATTTGCTACCAGAGCAGACACATGGAGATGGAACGATTCCGCGGGCTTGTCATGCGAGCGATTGCACACTGTCAAGCTCTACTGGAAGAGGCCCAACAGCCCCAAGAGTATCCCAGCGCCAGCAACTCCACAGGCAGAGACGAGTACCGTGGCCGCGGGTCCAGACACTCGAAATGAGCAGCCACAAGGGTGTTATGCTGATCATGGAGTCCGAGAAGACCGTCGTCGGAAGGCCCCTGGCGCAGCCTTTTAGCCTATATTTTATTATAATTGTATGGAAATGTCACATATCAACATTTTAAGTCACCAATCATATGTAGGCCGTGTGTTTTTTGGGCGTTGCCGTATGTGGCATTTTAAATTATCCTGAATATGTAAGACAATTATTAACCGTTGCCATTTTAAATTTGCGTCAACAGCGAGCAGAGCGCGCGCAGGGGTGCCAGAGTGGAGCGCGTCGCGGCCGCCTCAACGACAAGCAGAGCGCGCGGGGGGTGCGAGCAGAGCGCGTCGCGGCCGCTTCAATGGCGAGCAACCACACCTGCATATAGCAATTCTGGTCAACCTTCTGGCACCCCTGGGAGGCGTGATGGCCCATCCATCAGACACGATGATGATATCTAGACCATGTGTGATAATGGGCAGACACGTACACATCCAAGAACGCATGCCCACGTACGCCATCCGGGAACCGAAACCATCAATAGATTTTAAGCTTGTTTCTTGTCACATTCCAGATTACCACGCAATAAGTAATTGTAAATCTGTTCACACCGATCAAACCTAAATGTGCTCCCACTTTGCACTGGGCTATAAAAACTACCCACTTGAAAATTAGTGCACATTCCTCCACTCATCACCAAAAAAATAGGTCTTTCCTGTTAAGCGGTTCCTTGCGTCTGCCATGTACGGTAGGAGGAGTTCTGGGTTGAGATATAACTAGGGAGCAAAGACCAAGGCTGCAGAAGCACTAGAGAGGTCCCACCACAGCACGGCAGCCGCAACAGAGATGTCTTGCCGCGCCGTGGAGCCCTCGAACGAGTTCTCACGCGCAGGCGAGGGCTCTCACAAGCGCACTCGACGCGTCGGTGAACCCGAAGAGCTGGCGGTGCTGAAGTCCTTGGCTAGCGACGACGACATTCTCGCTAGCCTAATTAAGCAGCAGGAGCTGGTCGATGGCTTGGTGAAGCTGCTCGAGATTAGCGATGCCTCGGTTGAGAAGGCGACCAGCCTCGTCGTGTGACTCATGGGTGACAATGCGAAGCTCCACAAGGAGCTCGCCAAGGAGGAGGAGGCCGCCGGCTGGACGAAGTTGCATGAGAAAAGCAGTGCCTCGGGGAGGATGTTGAAAGTCATCGTCGAGGAACTTATGAATGACTTGAAGAAGCTCTGCAACGTGCGTGAGCTGCAGGTGGAGGAATCTATGGTTGCTGTCAAGCAAAGTCATGAGGATGTGAAGAAGGAGCTGGAGGAACTCCTCGCCCAAAGATCCATCGAGGAGTATAGACAACAGCGACCCAGATCGTTGCCTGCGATTTCCTTCTTCTCTTGCCCCCGTGTCTTTCGGGCGTTGTCGCATGTGGCATTTTTAATTATCTGGAATATGTAAGACAATTATTATATGCACAATCGTAAATTTGTCGTCGTATTATCCGTTGCCATGTAAATTTGTCATCGTATTATCCTTTACCGCATGTGTCCTTTTAAATTATTCAGAATATGAGTCAAAAACAGGCTAAAATCACATTCTTGGTGAGCCACGAACAATGCAATGCTAACGTTGAGCGGGGCCATGGGATCGCAAGCAAACACGCTCCTCGTGCTTTAACCGCATGTTAAATAGCGGCTCAACCGCCATTAATGCAGAAGTTGTGAGCGAGGTGAGCGGCGGGTGGATGGAGGTCAAAAAGCTCGCTTTCTAATAAGCATGTCAGACGGACTGCTCGCACGTGTTCCGTCGAGCCTACGCGACAGACAGCTCGCACACGTCCCATCAAGCCTGCACAGTGGACTGATCGCACACGTCCCGTCGAGCCTGCGCGGCGGACTACTCGCACGCATCCCGTCGAGCCTGCACGGCGAACTTCTTCCACGCGTCCCGTCGAGCCTACGCGGCAGGCTTCTCGCGCTCGTCCCGTCTAATCAAAAAGATGCACGCACGCCATCGACTATGGTTAAATTTTGGCACAAAATACAAAGAGGACCAATAAACCAGGACCGAGGTAGTACTCTCCAATAAAAAGAGAGACATGTAGCGTCACGTAAATGGTTACTGGAATGCCCATGGTTCATAAAATACAACCGTTTATGATAGTAAAGTGTCAGCTATTTGTTCCAAAATGCCTACGTTGGCTATTAATGTATGTGCCTTGTCTCAAATTGGATGATTTTTTTACCATGACATATATATGCCATGTCATGAAACCATGCCAAGTTTCATGAATTTCCGGTGAGTTTTGGATTTACGGGGATTTAAAAACTAAGATTCTCAATGTTTGAGGTTGAGCCAGGACGTCGGGACATTTTTAATTCATTCCCATTCCTTGCATGGGACCTAAACATGCACCCAAGGACACATGTATGATTTTCAACCCATTTTCATGCACTGGAGCATGTGCTTGTAGTTCAAATTTGAATTATGGACATTAACTGCCTAGAAAACTCAATTAATGTATAGAAAAGCCAAATGAACCCTGAATAATTGCATATTTCAGCATGAATCTCCTGTTGGTCTATGTTGCCTATAGAAAAAAATAAAAGGTGAGAAGAGAAGAGGCAGCGATTGTCGTTTCGCCCACAAGGGGGACACATTCCCTATCGGAACCACAAGGCTTCTTGCGAGAAGCTCCGGTTTGTAAGAGGCTTGTACCAAAACTTTCCCCAAATTGGAAAAAAAATTACCACAACATATATGTGCCATGTCATGACACCATGCCAAGTTTCATGAATTTCGGGTGAGTTTTGGATGGGGATTTAAAAGTCGAGCTCAATGCTTGAGGCTGAGCCAGAATGCCAAAATGGTTGTAATTCATTCTCATTCCTTGCATGGGACATAAACATGCATCCAAGGACACATGTATAATTTTTCTAGCCATTTTGGTGCACTGGAGCATGTGCTTGTAGTTCATATTGGAATTATGGACATTAAATGCCTAGAAAACTCAATTAATGGATAAAAAGGCAAATGAACCCTAAATAATTTCATATTTCAGCACGAATCCCCTGTTGGTCTATGTTGCCTATAGAAAAAAATACAAGGCGATAAGAGATAGCGATTGTCGTTTAGCACACCAGGGGGATGATGTCTACTACACAACTTATTCTTGTAGACTCGTGTTGGGCCTCCAAGCATAGAGTTTTGTAGGACAGTAGCAATTTTCCCTCAAGTGGATGACCTAAGGTTTATCAATCCGTGGGAGGCATAGGATGAAGATGGTCTCTCTCAAACAACCCTGCAACCAAATAACAAAGAGTCTCTTGTGTCCCCAACACACCTAATACAATGGTAAATTGTATAGGTGCACTAGTTCGGCGAAGAGATAGTGATACAGGTGTAATATGGATAGTAGATATAGGTTTTTGTAATCTGAAAATATAAAAACAACAAGGTAACTAGTAACAAAAGTGAGCAAAACGGTATTGCAATGCTTGAAAACAAGGCCTAGGGTTCATACTTTCACTAGTGCAAATTCTCTCAACAATGATAACATAATTGGATCATATAACAATCCGTCAACATGCAACAAAGAATCACTCCAAAGTTTCTATTGGAGAACATAGGACGAAAACGTGCATCAACACCTATGCATAGATTACCCCAATGTCACCTCGGGAATCCACGAGTTGAGTGCCAAAACATACGTCAAGTGAATCAATAGAACATCCCATTGTCACCACAGATATCCCATCGCAAGACATACATCAAGTGTTCTCAAATCCAGTACTCAATCCAACATAATGAAACCTCAAAAGAGCAAGACTCAATTCATCACAAGAAGGTAGAGGAGGAGAAACACCATATGATCCAAATATAGTAACAAAGCTCGTGGTACATCAAGATCATGCCAAATCAAGAGCATGAGAGAGAGAGAGAGAGATCAAACACATATAACTACTGGTACATACCCTCGGCCCAGAGGGTGAACTACTCTCTCCTCATCATGGAGACTGCCGGGATGATGAAGATGGCCTTCAGTGATGGCTTCCCCCTCCGGCAGGGTGCCGGAACAGGCTCCCGATTGGTTTTTCGTGGCTACAGAGACTTGTGGTGGCGGAACTTCCGATCTAGGGTTCTTTTCATAGGTTTGGGTATTTATAAGAATTTTTGGCATCAGAAACAAGTCAGGGGGTGCCCGAGGGGCCCCACAAGCCCTAGGGGCGCGCCCCTGGGCTTGTGGTCGCCTCGAGACTCTTCTGGCCCAACTCTGATGCCCCGTGGGTCTCTTCGGGTCCATAAAAAATCACCGTAAATTTTCAGCTCGTTTTGACTCCGTTTGATATTCCTTTTCTGTAAAACTTAAAACAAGGAAAAAAACAGAAACTAGCACTTGGCTCTAGGTTAGTAGGTTGGTCCAAAAAATAATACAAAATAGCATATTAATGCATATAAAACATCCAAAACAGATAACATAATAGCATGGAACAATTAAAAATTATAGATACGTCGGAGACTGTCGGATGTGGGGTTCCGGCAAACCCTTAAGGTTCGAACTCTGGGGTGCGTGCGAAGTCTTTCCCTCCTATTGATCTATGCCCTAGCTCGCTAAGATCTCACGGACGAACTCGAGAACTCACAACACAGAAAGACACGAGATTTATACTGGTTCGGGCCACCGTTGTGGTGTAATACCCTACTCCAGTGTGGCGGTGGTGGATTGCCTCTCGGGCTGATGAAGAACAGTACAAAGGGAAGAACAGCCTCCTGAGGTTGAGGTGTTCTTGTGCTTGGTGAACTTAGTGGGTGAGAGCTGGGTGAACTGCTCGATCCCCCCTATTGTGGTGGCTAGCTCTACTTATATAGGCCCTGGTCCTCCTCCCAAATGTTGAGCGGGAAGGGAGCCAACAACGGCGGGAAAATTTGAATGGGGACAACCAGTACAAGCTATCCTGACAAAAGTGGTCTTCGCCTTCAAAAGGCTCTGGTGGTGACGCCGTCTTGGACTCCACGATGACCTCTGTCTTCTCGTCCTTCTGGTCTTGGTCTCGTTGCACCAATATGGCAACCTTTGCCTGATGCCTCGGTACTCCTCGCCTGCGCTGGCCTCCTTAGCACCAAAGAGGAAACAAGGACGCTGCACGCGCTAGCGCCCGCCTGGTGCCGATCGTCATGGCTCACGTCACAGGAGCCTCATGAAGTTTGCCTCGCCTTGATATCTCCGCTCCTCGTGAGCCTGCCTGACTAGGCCACCCCTGAGGAGGTCTTGCATCGTCCGCCTCGCGAAGCTTGGCTCCTCCCGAGGGTCTTGAATGCCTTGTTGATGAAGATGGGCCGTACAGCCTGCTGGCCTAGCCACGCCGTGGGCCGCAGGCAGGCAAGTCTGGGGACCCCCGTTCCTAGAACGTCGACAGTAGCCCCCGGGCCCAAGGTGCGCTCGGGCTTGGCTTCATGGCGAAGCCAAGGGTCAAGTACGGAGCGCCGCGGGCCCCAAAAGCCTGCGGCCTTGGTTGACGCGTGGCGGTTGATTGGACGTGGGCGTCTCCGCTTCCCCACGCTGCCTCGGCAACTGCTTGACCTGACAAAAGGCTTGCGCAGGCAGTACTTGCCTCCATTGCTTCTTCCTCGCCTCGCTCCAGATCCCCTTTCTTGCTTCTCGCCACCGCTACCTCCAGATCTGCTCCAATCTCATCCTGCATCTGCGATCCATGGCGCCGCGCAAAGTCAGGACTTCCTCGGCACCGGCTTGGTATGAGCCGGCCCTTGAGGCGCCCACCGTCACGGAGAGGAGCCTCGCCTCCGTGCGCCTGCTGACGGTGGGTGAGCAATGAGTGGGGGGAGACCAAGCTCCGGCTTGCCTCCGATGTGCCGGAGCCTGAGGAAAGCACCTTCTTCCCCTTCTTCTCGAGCAGTGTTGCCGTCGGGTTGTTTCCTCCCTTCTCCGATTTCTTTTATGAAGTCCTCGACCACTACGGGCTGCAGGCGTTGCATCTCCATCCCAACTCTGTCCTCCTCCTATCCATCTTCGCCTACTACTGTGAGGCGTACCTGGGCGTGATGCCATCCATGGCGCTCCTGCGCCATTTCTTCTTCCTCCATGTCAGCGAGGGGCACGTCTCCGGATGCGCTAATTTCGTCGCATCCGGCAAGGCCAAATCGATCTCGAGCACCGGGAAGAGGGCCGACAACATTCGATCCAAATGGGTCATGATGGACGCCAAGCGTGCCGATCCGTGTCTGGTGTTGCCAACGGTGTCGCCCTCTTCCAACGGGGGGTGGCCCAAGGCGGAGCTTGCCGATGAGCGGGCATCGTTAGTGTTGGGGCAGATGATGACCGACTTGAAGCCGGGCAACGCGAGGGTGGCCAAGGTGACGGGGGTCATGCTCCTGAGGGAGTTCTTGATGCTGCGAGTTGCCCCGCTCCAGGCGCGCGCACGCCCCCTGTGTGAGCTTGAAGAAGAGGGAAACAAGACCCACCTGAGGCCGGGGGCCCTGCCTGAGGATGAATTGGCCGCTGTCATGCGTCTCATAGTTGGGGACAACCAGGAGTACCCGCCAAGCGCCTTCGTTCCCCTGTTCCAACGTAGGGACCGGGAGGAATTCGACGCCTCCATGCCGACCTTTGACGCGCGCGGGCTGGTGCCGCCGGCGCTCCCGGGGGCTCCTGCGGTGCCGAAATCGGTAGAGATGTCCTCTGACGAGTCCTGTGGGGAGGGGGAAGAGGAGGTGGACTCGGAGAAGACTCTTGAATAGGCGGGGGAGACTTCCCCTCTGAGCAGGGCCGAGATCCTCCGCGCTCTTCCTGACAATGCCGAGGCCGACGCCCGCCAGGAGGAGAGGGAGCAGCCCCTCATCCCGACAAAGGTTAGGTCGTCGCTGGTACCTCGCGATGCCGCATCCGTCCCGACACCTCCTGGGGCTGGCTTCGGCTCTGCTTCCGCACCGCCTGCCACCGCCGGAACCCGAACGCCTGCTCCTCAGGTCCCGATGCTGTCAGGCTTCAAGCTCCCCAAGGGGAAGTACGTTGCGGTGGATCAGTAAGTTTCTTAAGCTTCGCCTTGTCCCTGTTTGTGCTTGTCATTTCCTGAGGCCCGCCCTTGGTTGATCAGGCCGACATCTTCGGCGAAGAAGAGGAAGGAGGATGCGGCGGCCGTGCCTCCCTCCGCAGAGAAAGGAGGTAGCAGCGCCCGCATCTGCCCAGCCCGGTCATCCTTGCGGGGCCAAGAGGAACATCGCCGCATGGAATCAGCCCCCATGGCCCAGCTGGCTCCGGAAGTGCCGGCTCCTGGTGCGACTGATGAGGTCCCAGCCACTCCGGAACCCGCGATCTCCCAGGCCCTGGTGACGATGTCGTGTCCTCCCACTGCTGCACCTCCACTCCCTGGTTCTTCTGCTCCTGCTGCTGCTCTGGAACGTGCTCTTTCAGAGATAACCCAGTTGCAGGCAGATCTCTTGGGTGCGGACCCACGCCAGGTGGCCGGGCGCCTGGAGCTGGCCTCTGGCTAGCTTCACTCCGACCTGGCGGTTCACGCGGCGCTGGGCAAGGCTGCTGCGGCTTTTGAGAAGGAGAAGCAAAGTGCCGCCAACGCCGCAGCCGATCGTGAGATGGCGCTGAAAGACGCCAAGGCCGCCCGTGACCACTGCCAAGTGCTGGAGGACGAATTGCAGAGCCTGCGCGACAAGCACGCGGAAGAAACACGCAGCCGCCAAGCAAAGGAGGAGGAGATGAAGGCCCGGGAGGATGCCGTCAAGAACCGTGATCTTGTTGGCGGAGTTAGAAAACGCAGGCCGCCGAGCGCACTTGATAGAAGAGTTGGAACCGAAGATGGGCGAGGAGGCCGATCTTGATGCCAAAGCGCGAGTCTGGCCAAAGACTGCGTGGCGCCGCGGTCTCGAAGAGATCTCGCAAAGCGTGAAGGCGCTCACGAGCACGGCTGGAGAAGTCGGGCCACCGACGAGGGCGGCCCGCCCAGTTGCTTCCTCTCTTGGTGAAGGTGCTCGAGGAAGTCGTTGGCGGCGTCGGTCCTATGGCGGAGGAAGAGGCTCGCGTCCTATCTTCAGCTGCATTGACCCGCGTTTTCAGCCACTTGCACCTTAGCGACTAGCGCTAACGCCGCCTTGAGGAGCTCTTTGGAGCCCGTGGTGAGGATGATTCTATGGCCGTCGCTGCTGGTATGCAAGGTCGGTGGAGGCCCTCTTTGGAGAAGTTCGCGGCTTTGCCTCCTCACCCTTGTCTGGCGATGCCGCCGATCCTGCGGCTGGTGGTGCAGGTGAAGGCGTCGCTACACGGGATGGAGCACCTTACGCGTGTGGCGGTGTCGGGGTGACTGCGGCTAGTTTCTGATTTGTTCTGCACCATGCATCGGCCTCGTGAAGGCGTTTAGACTTTTCATTTGATATTGTGAGGACAATATGTTTGTAATATTTGCTTGAGATTTTGCGATTTTCTTCCTATCCGCTTTGTGTTCTGCGTCGTGAGTCCGCCCCCGCACATACCTCAACGCCATTGGGCGGCCAGGAACCGGGGCGGACCAAGGAGTGAGAACAGCGTGACCGATTAGGCTCTGAGTCGCGATGCTCAGAGTCCCCCTTGGCATAAACAGCTTATAGGGAGAGTGCGAGGATAGATTAATGTTCTACATCGGCAGAGCTGCCGGCCCGCGCATACCTCAACGCCATTGGGCGGCCGGAGACCGGGGGCGGACCAAGGGGTGAGGGGCTACGTGACCAGATTAGGCTCTGAGTCGTGATGCTCGAGTCCCCATTAACGTGCAAACAATTTCCATACCTGCCCTCGCCGAGGCCTCGGGAGGCGCGCGACGCCTTGGTCAGGGAGACCTGGTTGGGTGGCGTGCGCTTAGGCGTGACGGCGCAGCCCGTGCCCAACCCCTCACGCGGCTCTCCAGGGGAGGCATTGCGGTGAGGCTGGGCGTTGAGGTCTGGGCTCCCCGAGGTTGAGTGCGGCCAGTGGGGCCGCCCTCAATTGTCTATCACCGGTAGCTGAGCATAGTGCTTCCGCTTGTGCGCAGGCATAGCCGCTCCTCGGCGATGTCGGCCCGGCCAGCGCGAACATGGTGCTTCCACTTGTGCGTGGGATGGGGGCCCCTCGGGGAGCCCAGGCGTGTCAGCCCATACGACACGTGGCTTGCAGCAGGGGCTGCGAGGTGTATCTGGGCACTCGTGAGCAGCGCAGACTCACGAGGCCCTACCTCAAGCTGCTTCGCTGGTCTTGAGTTTTGGTATTGTGTGTTCTGCAAGGCGTTTAGGTGCAAGCACTCTACATCCTCGAGTCCCGGCCATCGGCGAGCTCAGCCGCCCCTGGTATGCTGTGTCGCGATGCCGTGGTCAAGGCTAGGGGTGAGGTGGAGAGCTAGTAAAGCTCTGAGTCACGATGCTCGAGGCCCCCCTTTAACAGCATAAGCGAATTACCTGAGATGAACGGACCCGTGGCGGGTGGCGATCAAGCGGCGATAATCGTAGGTAGGTTAAGCATGGAGAGCAGATCAACTTGGGTAAATGCAGGAAGATACATGCCACTGGGTCGGCCCGGCGGCTTGGGGATGATGCAGCCCAAGGGCGCCAAAGAAGGTAAGCTAAAGACATAAGCAAAGGGATACATGCCACGAGGGCGGACCCATGCGGCACAGGAATAATGCAGCCAAAGGCGCTCCCGCTAAACGAGCTTGGAAGATGTCACAGTTACGTGACGGCGAAGTAGAGTTGGTGCAGTGAAGGCGTGCGTCGAATAGTGGCTCCTCACAAACTACTAGGGCCACGAGCCTCGGGAGGCTCGGGGGCTCGAAGGTTCCACGAGACCGTCTCCATCTCTTCCGGGGCGGTGTGGTACCTGGCCTCTGAGCCGCCGAGACACGCCGTATATTCTTGATAGGTTGGCGCCACGCTTCGGCAAGCGAAGGGCATCTGACGTAACTGTGTGGCGGGCCCTCGCAAAGTCCCCACGTGAAGGCCCGAAACGCTCCTGAGAAGCGGCCTTGTTGAGCCCTGGGACGTCGATGCAGACACGCAGCCCGGCATCCTCGCCTGGATGGGGAGCTGCGCCTCGTGTGCGGTTGTCGCCACGCACGACTCTTGTGTCTTGCAGTTCCTGAGTGGTCTTGGCGATGAAATCCTGAGTGGTTGGCACTCCTTGCCCTGTGTTCTCCTGAGGGAAACGTGCCGCGAAGCACGCCTCCAAGTGGTGCCCAAGCGCCTCCCTCGTGAGGTTGGCAGGTGCGAGGCCCTCGGAAGAGAGCCCCGAGCCCTGCTGAGGAGGGCAGAGGCGCGCCTTCCCTATGCGATGGAGGAGGCACCCACAGGGGCGGATCTTGATCTGATGAAGCTCCTGCTGTCCGATCACGGGTTCCGCAGACCCTTGAGGTTTGAACTGCAGGGGTGCGCATGGAGATCCAACCCTCCACCGTCTCGTTCCTCGCTTGAATCGCGAGGACTAAACTACTAACAAGAACAACACAAGAGGCATAAGATTTATACTAGTTAGACCCACCGTTGTGGTGTAATACCCTACTCTAGTTTGTGGTGTGTGGATTGCCTGCAGGGGGCTGGCGGAGAAACGATCTGAGGGAAGAACAGCCTCGAGGGTCATTCTTGGTGGGTGAATGAACTGCTAAGTGGTGCCCGTCGCTCTAGCTTGAGGAGCAGGTTTCTCTCTCTCTCTCGGATTACGAATGCCGATCCGATCGTCCTTCGTCTCCTCCTTCTTCCCTTTCTCTCTCTCGAGTGTGGCTACCCCTATTTATAGCGAAGGCCACAGGCCTCTTCCCAAATATTGAGCGGGAAGGGCCAACAATTAGCCATTTGAAGGAAGCAATGGTACACTTATCGACTAAAGTTGGTCCTCGCTTTGCCAAAGGCTCTGGTGATAGCCTTTGCTTGGGCTCCACGATGGCTGCGTTCGGCCCGTTGGGGCTGGTCTTGAGTCTTGTTGCACGAAAGCAGATGCCTTTGCGATGCCCTTACTGCGCTTGCCCCTTTGCACCAAAGAGGAAAGGAGGGGCTGCTGGCTGGCGCCTCGGCTGGCGCCCTCGGTCGTCATGGCTTACATCATGGGCACCTCGCGAGTACCCGCCTTGAACTCTCGCCTCCTCGTGAGCCGGCTGGCGAGGCCGTGCACGAGGAAGCTCTTGGTCGTCCGCCCCAGTCTGGCCCCTCGCGAGGTCTTGAGCTTGTGTTGATGAAGATGGGCCATCCACAGGCCTCCTTTGAGCCACGCGCGCAGCATGAGCGAGCAAGTCTGGGACCCCGTTCCCGAGAACGCCGAGCAGTAGCCCGGGGCCACAGCAGCGCCCGGACTTGGCCGTGCGAGAAGGCGAAAAGGGCAAGTGCGGCGTTGTGGGCCCCTAACAGCACTGTGGCCTTGGGCACAGCGTGGCGGTTGATTGGGCGTGGGCGCACGCGCAGCAGCGGGTTGATAATAAGCGGCATCTTGCTTGCCTCCTTTACTTTCTCCGATTGTTGCTCGGATCCCTTTCTTGCGCCTCTCCTTCGCTTCCAGACCTTGAGATCCCTCCGCCTCCGTGCCCTAGCCAATCATGGCTCTCGTCAAACCCAGTAGGAACTGGTACTCTCCTGCCTTGGACCCTTGAGCGTGTCGGTGGTGAGCCTTGCACAATCGCCTTGGCTGGCGGAGGCCAGGGCGTCAGTGAGCAGCGGTGTTCAAGGCGGCTCCTCCGCCCACGAGGGTCGGGGAGTACCTTCCACCGTTCTTCTTGTGGCGCCATTATTGCTGATGCTGCCGCCTCCCTTCTCTGAGTTCTTCTTCTTCGTCCGCCGCCATTACAACATTCATGCTCTGCACCTCCATCCCAACCGTCCTTCTCACAGCAATCTTAGCCTACTATTGTGAGGCCCATGTTGGGGTGAAGCCCTCGGTGGCCTTGCTGCGCCACTACTTCTTCCTCCGATTCTCCAGCGGTCCCGTCTCGCGTCTGTGAGCTTCGTCGCATCTGGTGAGCCATTGCCATTCAAACCTTTGGGAAGCGGATTGAGGGCTTGAGGAGCAAGTGGGTCTTGGTGGATCTTGGGCAGATCCACCCTCGTGATCCTGCCTTACAGCCCGCTGAGAGCTCGGCAGTGGTCCCGAGGCGAGCTTGGGATCTCGCCTGGCCCAGTCTTTGGAGAGGATGGGCCTTGAATCTGAAGCCGGACGATCTGGGGCGAGGCTGCCGGTGCCTCGTTCTTTGAGGAGTTCTGGGCACCAAGCGGCTCCGCCGCCCGATGCTCGCTTAGATGTGGAGGCCTAACGAGCCCGTGGCCTGGCAGCCGAGATCTGGTGATGATCCTCGATCCTTGGTAGAGGCGATGTGGCGAGACCGGGCGCCCAGCGCCCTGTTTCTTCAGCGAGATTGGGAGCAGGTTGTGGGGTCCATGCCCGCCTTCAATGGGGGACGGGCTCGTGCCGCGGAGCTCGGAGGACTGGTGGGCGTGCCCTCTTCCGACTCCAGCGAAGAGGTGGAGGACGAGGGAGCCGAGAGAGGGGTTGATTCGGGGTGGAGTCAGGGCTCCCTCCTGCGGCGCAGGCCCGCGTTCTCCGCCTCCCCAAAAGTGGCGGCAGCGAAGATGAGGATGGCGGGAGGCAAAAGCCTGCCCCGGTCCCGAAGAAGGACCGGACGGGCTGGTCCCAGCAGGTCCGCCCGGCCCAGGCGATCGGCCACGCGCGCCGCTCTGGTCCCCTTGAAGCCGATCCCACAGCCCGGCTCTCGGGCTTCAAGTATGGCGGAGGCTGCTCGAGTCCACAGAGGCGACTGTAAGTGCCGCCTCCTGCCTTGACTATTGCTTTGTTGTGAGATCGATGTCCATGCTCTTGGTCAGGTGGTGCTGCGGCGAAGAAAGCTGAAGAGGCTCTGAGGCCCCATCCGTGGTGGTGCCTTTGCCGAAGAGGAAGATGACCCGGCCTTGAGGCCTCTCCTGCCGGGCGTCCTCGCGGCTGGTGAGCCGGGAAATGACTCAGCCCCTTGTCCCTAGCGACTCCAGGCGGCCTTGCTGGGCGCCCCCCACCGTCATCGTGGCGCTGGTTCCGCCTCGAGGCGCGATGGTTCTGCCGCCGCCAACTCCTCCTACTCCGCCTCTGCTGTCTCTCCGACTCCTCCGCGGTCTGGACTTCTGCTGAACTAGACCCGGCTGCGGCGGGGATCTTCTGGTGACCCTCGGCTTGGTGGCCGGGCGCTGGAGCTAGCCTCTGGCTGGATTCGTGCCGGCAGCCCGATTCGAGGCGCTGGTCCCGACCGGCGGCTGTGGCGAGGAAGCGAGGCTGTTCGCTTGGCGAAGGTAGCCCGCGATGCTGCCACAGGAGGCAGCCAGCATCCGAGGTCGCTGCGAGGCGGCTGGAGGGTGGTGAAGGGCTGCAGAACCAGCTCGCCGAGGAGGCTCGCCTCCGCTTGGAGCAGGAGGAAGGCATGAAGGCTCATGGCTGACCATCAGGACCCGGGAGGCCAAGTGAAGAAGCGTTGCGACCGACTTGAGCGTTGGGGCAGGAGGCGAGGAGGAGGAAGGTCGAGCTGGGCGCCAAGCGCGGAGTTACGGTGAAGACCGCATGGCCTTCATGGATATGGAGGTGAAGGCTCGCGTCTGGCGAGGAGATTTATGGCGGCTGGAGAGCCCCTGGCTGGCGCGGAGGGCAGCCCGCCAAGCTGCTTCCTTCATGATCCGCGCTCTTGAAGGCGTCTCCTTGGTCTTGGCCCCACAGTGAGGCCGGCCTTGGTCTTGTCTTCTGCGGCAGCAGCGGATCCTCACCCACATCTATCTTAGCGACCCAGCGTCAACATGGACAACCTCTTTGGAGCGGTGGTGGCGAGCACTGCTGCATTGCCGAGGCTGTGAAGGGTCATGTGGAGGCTGTTGGGGAAGTTCAAGCCTTGACACCAAGCGAGGCGGCGCTGCCGACCTGCTGCTTCTGGCGCGCCCACTCCAGCTGCTCCATCGCCCGACAAGTGACTCATTGCGGCTCTGCCTCGCTTGTAATTCTGCACATGTATCATGCCTCGGAGGCGTTTAAACTTGCGTTTGATGCTGCGATAATGATGTGGACTGTAATATTTGCTTTTGAATTCCTTGAAATTTGTGCTTCCTACTTGCTTATGTTCTCGCCGGTGAGCCGCCATTGCCTATCCTCAGCCGCCGTTAGCCCGACCGGAAACCGGGGCGGGACCAAGGGGTGAGGGCTACGTGACAAGTTAGGCTCTGAGTCGCGATGCTCGAGAGTCCCCTTGAATGCCTGAACAGCAAGTAGGGAGGTGAGGCGTGGCGGATCCACCGTTCTCGTCTGCAGGGCCCGGCCCGCGCATACCCCAACCGCCGTTAGCCTTTTGGAACTAAGGGTGAGGGCTACGTGACGATTAGGCTCTGAGTCGCGATGCTCGAGAGTCCCCTTGGCCTTCGGGCGGCATCGTGCCTTAGCTCCGCTCGGGGAGTGGCGTCTGACGAACCAGGCCGAGGGGCTGGCTGGGTAGCGTGCATCAGGCGTGACCAGCGCAGCCCCCTGCACACTCGAGAGGAGGCGTTGCAGCGAGGCGGACTTCTTGAGCTCTGGGCTCCACTGAGGTTAGCCGACCGGAGGCCACCCTCGATTGTTTATCACCAGCCTTGAACAAAGCGCTTCGCATGCGTCTGGGCATAGCCGCTCCTCGGCGGTGTCGTCGGCCAGTAGCGAGCATGGTGCTTCCTTTGGAGCGTGGGAGGGGCTCCCCTCGGGAGGAGCCAGGCGTATCTGAGCCCACCACGACACGTTCTTGTGCGGTAGGGCTAGGCGAGGTGTGTCACAGGCACCGTGAGCTAAGCGGGAATCACGAGCCCTACCTCAAAGGCGGGTTCGCGCTGGCTCAGGCCTTATCTTGAGTGTGTTCTGCAAAAATGGCTAGATGCGGTGTGCTCGTCTTGGTCCGGCTCTCGGGCTGGTCTCTACCGTCGGTGGCAAGCCGGTCGCGATGCCATGGACAAGACCCGGAGGGTGAGGGCGGAGAGCAGTAGGAGCCACAGTGTAATGCTCGGGCACCCCCTTTAATCATAAGCTGGATTAGATGACACAACTCTCGTCCTCGGGTCCGGCTCTCGGGCTGGTCTCTACCGTCGTGGCAAGCCAGTCGCGATGCCATGGACAAGACCGGAGGGTGAGGTAGGAGAGCCGTAGGAGCCCCTGAGTCGCGATGCTCGGGCACCCCCCTTTAGCATAAAGTGGTCGGAGCAACAACTCTAGGTCCTCGGGTCCCGGCTCTCGGGCTGGTCTCTACCGTCATTTGGCAAAGCCGGTCGCGATGCCATGGACAAGACCGGAGGTGAGGGTGGAGAGCCGGTAGGCCTTAGTCGCGATGCTCGGGCACCCCTTTAGCAGCATAAGCTGGATTGGATAATGAAACTCGTCCTCGGGTCCGGCTCTCGGGCTGGTCTCTACCGTCGGTTGGCAAGCCGGTCGCGATGCCATGGACAAGACCCGGTGAGGGCGGAGGCCGTAGGAGCCCCTGAGTCGCGATGCTCGGGCACCCCCCTTTAGCGTGCAAGATTTCGCCACCCGGAGAAGGCGCAAATAACAAGCATGGTGGAGCATAATCCTAAGGAAGCGCATGAAGGATACATGCGCTGGGGTGGCTGGCGGCTTAGGGATGATGCAGCCAGGCGCCCCCAGCAGGTAAGCTAAGGACATGAAATAAGAGGATACATGCATGAGGGGCGGACCCACGCGGCACAGGAATAATGCAGCCAGAAGGGCGCTCAGTAGGAAATAAAACTTAAAGATGTCACTGGTGATGTTGGGGATGAAGGGCCATTGATGTAGCAGACTCGGTGGGCTGCGGAGCCGATCCTCACGAGCCCCAGGCTCGGGGGCCTCGGGAGGCTCGGGAGGCTGGCGGCCCCTCACAGGCCATCTCCATCTCCGCCGGGGCTGCGGCGTGCGACCTCTTGAGCCTCGGGATGGTCCTCATGAGGCGCTGGTGTGCAGCGGCCGCGTTTGGCGAGCCATAAGGCATGCGTCGTGGCTGTGGGCGGGCCCTCATAGCGTCCCACTCGCGAGGCAGGCGCTCTTGAGGCGGCTCGGTTGAGCCTGAATGCGTCGATCAGACCAGCGCAGCCCACCATCCTCGCTGGATGGGGGCCACAGTGAGTGGCGCGGCTGCCCCTCATAACGCTTGACTCCTGTAACTCTGAATGGCCTTGATGAACTCTCGGGGTTACATCCTCTGGTCTTGCTCACCTTGCGGGAAGCGTGCTTGAAACACGCCTCCACGTGGTGCCCAGCGCCTCCTCGAGACCTTGGCGAGGTCGGTGGCCCTCGGGGAGAGCCCGAGCCTGCTGAGGAGGGTGCAGGCGCGCTTCCCTATCTCGATGGAAGGAGGCTCCCCTGGCCGGCGTGGGCCTGAGGGGCTGTCTCTTGATGGCCGGGCGGTCGATGTCTTCTTCTTCTTGGGTGCTGCCTCGGGAGGCGTCCTGCGGCTGTGGTGCAGGTCTTCGGCGATGCGGCTGAAAAGCTTCGCTCAAGGAGCACACCGCATCTCTCTCTTCACAGGGCACCGTGATGACCCCGCCGCTTCTGGCATCTTGAGGATGTTGTAGCCATGGTGGGTCACAGCCATGAACAATAGCGCTGGGTGCAGGATGGCGTTGTCTGTGGCGAATGTGGGTGACGTCGAAGTCGATGAGCTCGGTGTGGTAGTTGTCGCGGGCCCGAAGGTAGCAGGAAGCGGACCTGCCCGATCGGGACCGTGGAGCCGTCGGTGACTCGGAGAAGGGCTTGGTTGGCTGAAGGCTGGTGTAGGGCACTTGAAGATTGTTGAAGGTCTCCACAGACGGGACGTTGAGCCTGCTCCGCCGTCGATGAGGTCTTGGTGACCAGCACGTTCTTGATGATTGGGGAGCAAAGCATTGGGAGAACTCCGGCTGTGGCTGCGCACTTGAGCTGATCCGTGGCTGAGCGTGATGGCACACGCCGACCACCTAAGAGGCGCGTGGACTCGAGCTTAGGGAGGACTGCATTCACTTCACAGGCGAACTGCTTGAAGATCGGTGGGAGGCTGGGGCTTGGGCTCCGCCCGGGATCTGACGATCGCGCGCTCTGAAGCCCCAGCCCCTCGTCGATAGCGGTCTTGACTCTCCTTGGTGGCGGCGGTAGCGGAGGGAGGCCTGCGTTCCCTTGCGGACGATCCTCGCGAGGTGATCCCTCCGGCCCCCTCGCAAGGTGGGTCTTGCGGCGCTCCTCGCGAGGTTGGTCGCGCCACCCTTGGCGCGGGCGCATGATCTTCCCAGCGTCTGGATTTCTTCCTCCTCCTCGGCCGTAGCCCGGTCGCGGCCTTCGTAAGCGTCTGCCGACCCTTCCTTCGCGCATGGCCGGAGCTCTTGACATTCATTGGTGTTGTGGGTGTGGAGGTCATGGTACCGCGATCCGGCTGCCCTTGGAAGACTCGGGCTGATCTCTACCCGCTTGGTGTCGGTTCGGCCTTGATACGGCAGCCCCTTGCGCTTTCGTCCTTGGCCTTGGACTTCTTCTCTTCGGGATCCACGGCGGGCAGCTCGAGGAGGGAGGCGCCCTCCTCAGCCTGGCGCGCGCAGTCGCCAAGTTGAACAGCTCGAGGAGGTGCGAGATCTTGAGCATCGCCGGCTCCTCCTTCATCTTGACGTCGCGCCGCGCCGTCGGAGAAAGCAGAGATGATGGCCTCCTCCGTCACCACAGGGATCTTGGGCGCAGCGTTGTTGAGCGTTGTATGTACTTTTGCGGGGTTTCCCGGCTGCTGCATGATTCTGCGCATGTCGCTCACGGCGGGTGGCGGTCGCGAGTACCTTGAAGTTGGCGATGAAGCGGGTGCGCATCTCGGCCCGAGAAGAGATTGTGCACGGGGCCGATTCGAGGAGCAGTGCGGGCTCGTCCTGAGCGCCATGGGAAACCAGTTCGCCATGACCTTTTCATCTCCGTTGGCAGCCTCGATGCCCAGCTCGTGAGTGGAGGAACTCCATAAGGTCTGTCGTGCCATCGTGGCGTGGGGCAGGTCGGCTTGAACTTGGCGGGCCCGCGACGCCCGCAAGCTTCGGTGGTGAAAGCGCGGCAGCCCGCCGTGGCAGCTGGGGCCTCGGGCGGCGAGAGCTTGGTCTTGCAGGCCTCCTGCGCCTTGGTGGGGGCAGCGCGAGGTCTTGGCGTGCTAGGCGAGGCGCTCGGGCAGCCTCTTGTGGGCGAGAACTTCTTGCAGCTCTGCTCTTGCGCGCCGGCGCTGGCGGAGCGGGTTCCGCCAGAGCGCCGACGCCTTGGGGGCGGCGCCGTCTTGAGGAGGAGGCGGTGGCGCCCGAGGCTTCTTCGCCCAGCGAAGCGAGTGCGGTCTGGCAAGCAGACGGCGAGGTCGCCTCCGCAGCGAGGACGAGCTTCGGCGGCAGCGGTCGAGCCATTCTTCGTAGATGTCATCGGCGAAGCGTAGCGCAGGAGTTCGTTAGCGCGATGAGTGCAGCTCGGGCCTCCATGGCCTGCTGGAAGCGCGCGACGAAACCAGCGGGGGTGGCGGCGTGGCGGTGCGGCCGTCCCGCCTCATGGGCGGGAGTCTTTGGGGCGATGCTTGTTGCTCGTTCCCCGCCGGGCGGTGGCGGCGTTGACAGCCGGTGACGGGAACAGCGAGGGCGTCCGCCGGCGGAGCCGTCTGGCGGCGTGGGAAGCGAAGCGGCTCGGCGCTCGGCCTTGCGAGCCCGACAGCGTCGAACATGGTGGCGGTGGTCGGGGAAGAACAAAGCGACGAAAAGCGATTCGGCGCACCTACAGCGCGCCAAATGTCGGATCACGGGTTCAGCAGACCCTTGAGGTTCGAACTACAGGAGTGCGCGCGGAGATCAACCCTCCACCGTCTCGTTCCTCGCCCGAATCGCGAGGACCTAAACTACTAACAAGAACAACACAAGAGGCATAAGATTTATACTAGTTCGGGCCACCGTTGTGGTGTAATACCCTACTCTAGTTTGTGGTGTGTGGATTGCCTCAGGGGGCTGACGGAAGAGCGATGCAGGGAAGAACAGCCTCGCGAGTGCATTCTTGGTGGGTGAGATGAACTGCTAAGTGGTGCCCGTCGCTCTAGCTTGAGAGCAGGTTTCTCTCTCTCTCTCGGATTCGAATGCCCGATCCGATCGTCGCCGTCTCCTCCTTCTTCCCTTTCTCTCTCACGAGTGTGGCTACCCCTATTTATAAGCGAAGGCCTGGGCCTCTTCCCAAATATTGGCGGGAAGGGCGCCAACAATTAGCCATTTGAAGGGAACAGCGGGTACACTTATCTGACTAAAGTTGGTCCTCGCTTTGCCAAAGGCTCTGGTGATGGCCTTTGCTTGGGCTCCACGATGGCTGCGTTCCAGCCGTTGGGGCTGGTCTTGGTCTTGTTGCACCAAGCGGATGCCTTTGCTGATGCCCTTGCACTGCGCTTGCCCCTTTGCACCAAAGAGGAAAGGAGGACGCTGCTGCGGCTGGCGCCCGGCCCGGGCGCCCTCGGTCGTCATGGCTACGTCATGGGCACCTCGCGAGGTACCCGCCTTGAACTCTCGCCTCCTCGTGAGCCCGGCTGACGAGGCCGTGCACGAGGAAGCTCTTGGTCGTCCGCCCAGCAATCTTGGCCCTCGCGAGGTCTTGAGCTTGTGTTGATGAAGATGGGCCGTCTGGGCCTCCTTTGAGCCAGCCGCGGGCGCAGCGAGCAAGTCAGGGACCCCGTTCCCGAACGCCGACATCTGCCGCGACGTCGTCCTCCTGAGGTCCTGCGCGGCGCAGCTGCTTCTTCTTGGGGATGGCCTCCGGAGGGCCCTCACTTCTGCTATCGGGGTCGTTGATTGCTGCAGCCTGGAAGGCCGCTCAAGGGAGCACACCGCATCTCTTTCTTCACATGGGACCGTGATGATTCCGCCGCTTCTCGGCATCTTGAGGACATTGTAGCCGTGATGGGTGACTTCCATGAACTTGGCCAGGGCCGGATATTCGAGGATGGCGTTGTACGGCAGGCGAATGTGCGCGACGTAGAAATCGATGAGCTTAGTGCGGTAGTTCTTGCGCTCTCCGAAGGTGACAGGCAGGCGGACCTGCCCTATCGGTGTGGTGGAACCGCCGGTCACTCCTGAGAAAGGCTTGGTAGGCTGGAGCTGCTCATATGGCACTTGGAGGTTGTTGAACGTGTCGACGGACAGGACGTTGAGCCCTGCACCGCCGTCGATGAGGGTCTTGGTAACCTACACATTACTGATGACTGGGGAGCACAGCATCGGGAGGGCACCTGCGGTGGCCGCGCACTTGAGATGATCTGCCGAGTTGAAAGTTATGGCGCATTGGGACCACTTGAGCGGGCGCGTGGCCTTGAGCTTGGGGAGCACTGCGTTCACCTCGCAGTTTAACTGTTTGAAGATCTTGTTGAGAGGTGGGGCACGGGCGTCGCCCAAGATCTGAGCGATTGCCGCGGCTCTGAAGCCCCAGCCCCTCGTCACGGTGGTGATCGCCGTTCCTTCTTGGTGGTGGCGGCAGCGGGGGAAGACCAGCGTTGCCCTGAGGGCAATCCTCACGAGGCTGGTCCCTCCAGGCGCCCTCGCGAGGATGGTCCTGCTAGCGGTCCTCACGAGGCCTCTCGCGCCATTCCTGGCGCGGGCCATGGTCGTCCCAGCGTCCGCCTCCACGTCCTCCTCCACGGCCGTAGCCCCGGTCGCTACGCTCGGGGCGTCGACCGAAGCGTCCTTCTCTTAAGGCTCTGAGCTCTTAACAGTCACTGGTGTTGTGGGTGTTCAGGTTGTGGAAGGCGCGGAACGGTCGACTATTCTTGGATGACCCAGGCTGATCTCTGCCCTGCTTGGTGTCGGGCTCCGCCGCGAGCACTACCGCTTCCTTGCGCTTCACGTCCTTGGCCTTGACTTTCTTCTCCTCCGCTCCCGCAGCTGGCAGCTCGAGGAGGGAGAGGCGCCCCTCCTCAGCTCTTGCGCACTTGGTCGCCAGGTTGAACAGCTCCTGAGACGTGCACAGCTCCTCATGGATAGCGAGCTCTTCCTTCATCTTGACGTCACGGACGTCGTCTGAGAACGCGGAGATGATGGCCTCGTCCGTGACCTTAGGGATCTTGAGGCGAGTGTTGTTAAAGTCTTTGGATGTATACGGAGGGTCTCTCTGGTTGTTGCTTGATCTGGCGCAGGTCACCCGCCGCCGGTGGTCGCGAGTGCCACGGAAGTTAGCGACAAAGCGGTCGCGCATCTCGCCCGTGAGGAGATCGAGTCGTCCCTCTGAGTTCGAGGAGCGAGGCGGGCTCCATCCTTGAGAGCCATGGGAAACCAGTTCGCCATGACTTTCTCATCACCGTTGGCTGCTTCGATGCTCAGCTCGTAGAGCTGCAGGAACTCCGCGGGATCGGCGGTGCCATCGTAGCGAGGAGGCAGATCCGGCTTGAACTTGCCTGGCCAGGCGACGCTACGCAGCTCGGGGGTGAAGGCGCGGCAACCGGCCGTGGTTGCCGGGGCCCGCTTTGGAGGTGGAGCCTGGTCTTGACGAGATCCACGCGGCGCCGCTGCGGGCGGTGCATGGTCTTGGAGAGGCGGCACGGGGAGCGCGGGTGCAGCTTCTCGCGGCCGAGGGATTTCTTGGCAGCTTCTCTCTTCACACGCGGGCACCGGGCGTGGCGGATCACGCCGTGGGGCCGCGCGCCTTGGTGCCAAGGCATCGTCTTGGGGCAGAGGTGGTGGAGGCACGCCATGAGCCTCGTTGCCCGTGGCTGGCTGAGGGTGAGGCAGAGAGAGGGACGGCGCCGGGGAGCCCCCTGCGGCGCACACGAGCTCGGCGACGCGATCGAGCCACTCCTCGTAGAGGTCGTCAACCGGCCGGTAGCGCAGGAGCTCGTTCGCCACAAGGAGCACGGCCCGCTCCTCCATGGGAGCGCGACGTGCTTGAGATGAAGAACCGGTCGGGGTCAGCGACGGAGTGGCGGTGCGGCTGTCCTGCCGCATCGATGGATGCAACGAGGACACCTGCTGCTCGTTCCCCGCCGGGCCGGTGGCAGCGTTGGCGGCGGGAGACGGAGAGAGACGAGGTGGCCCGCCGACGGGAGCCGTCTGAGCAACGTGAGCAGTGAGGGCAGCCCAGCGCTCAGCTCGAGCACGGCGAGCGTCCGCCATGGAGACGACGGAGCGATGGATCGACTGATCGACGAGAGGGAAGCTACGGCGCACCCCTACCTGGCGCACCAAATGTCGGATGTGGGGTTCCGGCAAACCCTTAAGTTTCGAACTCTGGGGTGCGCGCGAAGTCTTTCCCTCCTACCGATCTACGCCCTAGCTCGCTAAGATCTCGCAGACGAACTCGACGAACTCGCAACACAGAAATACACGAGATTTATACTGGTTCGGGCCACCGTTGTGGTGTAATACCCTACTCCAGTGTGGTGGTGGTGGATTGCCTCTCGGCTGATGAAGAACAGTACAAAGGGAAGAACAACCTCCTGAGGTTGAGGTGTTCTTGTGCTTGGTGAACTTAGCGGGTGAGAGCTGGGTGAACTGCTCGATCCCCCCTACTGTGGTGGCTATCTCTACTTATATAGGCCCTGGTCCTCCTCCCAAATGTTGAGCGGGAAGGGAGCCAACAACGGCGGGCAAATTTGAAGGGGGACAACCAGTACAAGCTATCCTAACAAAAGTGGTCTTCACCTGCAAAAGGCTCTGGTGGCGACGCCGTCTTGAGCTCCACGATGACCTCCGTCTTGCCGTCCTTCTGGTCTTGATCTCGTTGCACCGATATGGCAACCTTTGCCTGATGCCTCAGTACTCCTCGCCTGCGCTGGCCTCCTTAGCACCAAAAAGGAAACAAGGACGATGCGCGCGCTGGCGCCCGCCTGGTGCCGATCATCATGGCTCACGTCACGGGAGCCTCGTGAGGTTTGCCTCGCCTTGATATCTCCGCTCCTCGTGAGCCTGCCTGACTAGGCCACCCCTGAGGAGGTCTTGCGTCGTCCGACTCGCGAAGCTTGGCTCCTCGCGAGGGTCTTGAAGGCCTTGTTGATGAAGATGGGTCGTACAGCCTGCTGGCCTAGCCACGCCGTGGGCCACGGGCAGGCAAGTCTGGGGACCCCCGTTCCCAGAACGCCGACAGAGACGTATCAGGGGACACGTTCCCTATCTGAACCACGAGGTTTCTTGCGAGAAGCTCTGGTTTGTAACAGGCTTGTACCAAAACTTGCCCCAAACTGGATAATTTTTTTTACAACGACATATATGTGCCACGTCATGACACCATGACAAGTTTCATGAGTTTCGGGTGATTTTGGATTTATAGGGATTTAAAAACCAAGATTCTCAATATTTGAGGCCGAGCCAGGATGCCGAGATGTTTGTAATTCATTCTCAATCCTTGCATGGGACCTAAACATGCACCCAAGGACACATGTATGTTTTTCTAACCCATTTTGGTGCACTAGAGCATGTATTTGTAGTTCAAATTTGAATAATGCACATTAAATTAATGCCTAGAAAATTCAATTATAATGTATAAAAAAGGCCAAACGAATCATGAATATTTAAAGAAGTTATGCTCAACTGTATGGCACCTGTGGGTAAGCACTGTGTGCACACATCATGCTAGCTCGCGCTTCCTTCTTTCCTAAGTTTTTCATATTAATGGTGTTATACATCCAAACATGCTACCGTTTCCCACCACTCCCCCAATCGGTTTCCCGCCACTCCTTCCATTGTTTCCACCACTCCTCCCACCGGTGTCTCGCTGCCAGTGTGAGTGGGCATAGAAGGCTAGGCAGTGACACACTAGCCATACCGTAGTATACCATTCCAAGCATGCCAATCCGGCGAAGCGCCGACATCACCATCAACGTCCTCGACGAGGAGAACGAGCCGGAGCAGGCTGGAGAGCCAGAATGGTCGTGCAGCGCCGAGCAAGAGCGACAACCCACTGCCGAGTGTGAGTGGTATCATCGCGCCCCGGTGCTAGAGCGGGCCAATGTCTACACATGTGTACGTTGCCCCCCATAAAGCGGAGCGGAGCAAGAGTGGCAAAGCGCTGCCGTGCAAAAGCAGGAGAGCGCTGTCATGCATCAGGTGCGGTGAGTCGCACTATCTGAGCGGATCCGTGTCAGCATCATGTTGACTCAACCACTCGAGATGTCGTTTCCAGGGCCGGTAAGCATCCCAATTCCTCGCCAGGAATGGCCAGCCGCCGTCAGGACCATAATTGCACCAGACAACATACGCACTGCAAGAATTCACCGCCACGACACCAACGGGATGGTTGATTGGCTCTTCGACCTCCTCGCCCCCCAGGTGTCGCCAACGACGAAGTAGAGCAAAATGCTCGTCGCAGCTTGGAATCGACCGTCGCCCATGAAATATCGTGGGTGGAGATCGATATTGCGGTACACCAGTTCCGTGAGCATATCAGACGCATGGACGAAGGCCTGAACCAGTTCATGCTCAGCCAAGAGTTCCCCTAGGTTTAGGCCTTGTTTGTGTCGGTTTTCGTCTGGTTTTCCACAACTAACTGGGCATCTATCTTGTTCTTAATTAATGAAAAGGCAAATTTTTTGCTCCTTCCAGCTAGTTTTATGTAGAAAAAAGTAAGTTTGAATGGAAGTGGTCCGATATGTAAAGATTGCACGCAGTTTTTAAAAGCACAAACGTGTGTGATAGTAGGGAGTAGGTCCCACACGGTGACCAGCGGGAAACGCCTTAAAGGTGAGGAGGCAACTCTTATCAGCAAGGGGTAGCTTCCCATCTGCTAGCCGAGTCGAATAGAATGCACAAGTTAAGCGTGTTGGGGCTGGAGTAGTCTAAGGATGGGTGACCGGGTGGGGTGCTATATCTCAAGCTTCATTTAAGCGCCATGATATGGTCATTATAGACATTTAGCATCTATATGTGTCTGTAGTGACATGTCATGTCGATTATATAAACCTTGAGATCCTTGTTTTGGAAATTTCTAGAATGATGTTTTATTTGTTATTTCTTGTTTTGGAAAATCGGAGAATGATAGAGATCTGTGGGCCTACACAATCTATCCCTTTGACCCAACATACAAGAAGGGTTTGACCATGACGGGTTCCTTTTGCTCTGTGTGACATGTCAGACCAAATTAAGTTTGAGCACATGCATTGGTACCCCTCCCCCGCCGCCTCGAAGTTGGGGAACCGACATTGTACGTCTTGAATCTAGCTTCTTGGGGGTATGGTGGTTCGGTTTGTAATGTAGCTGGTGCCCCATCGAAGTTGTGCATTGGGGAGTTGAACACATCACACACCACCCATACATATTTTTGGGCCGCATGCAGGGTATAGAGGTCTTCTGATCGACCCCGTCTCCCTTGTGCGGTTTTTGATGACGTGCGTATTTGTGGGCTCCTGGGTCTATATATATCATCCCTTTGACCGACAACTAGGGGGTTTGGCCATGAATGGAATCCTCCTGGTTCGTGTTAGGGCGGGTCACGGTGACATGTCCGAGCAAAGTTCGAGCTCATGCGTTCTCAGGATTCCCTCTCACGCGCTCGAATTGGTGGGTTGGACCGACACCCTAGGTATGTCATCCTTAATTACCGAGCTTTCATGGGGGTTGTCCGTATTGAGAGGTAGGTGCCACATCAAAATTGTACATTTTTTAAACACATCACCCTTCCAACGTACATCATTTTGGGATGCATGCAGGTGGTGCTGGTTGTGCGGACGTACGCGCAACAGACACGAGTACATTGTCTTAACCGTGTGTGATGCTTGTGCCCTGTAAGATCGTCACGACTTCGCAAGCGCGAGCAAGGGGTAAGGGGGTAATGTGTACAGGATATTTAGGATGAATTCCACGTCTGCGTTTAAAAATTAGGAAGAACCATGTGTGATAAACCAGTTAGCTAGAAATCCAAAAAAACTACCTGCCTTGAGCGATGCAAAAACGGTGGCTCCGCGGCTTTTCTTATTATCATACACAATTATTCTTTTTGGACCGTGTGCGATCTTGGTTGCTCCCACCCTGCTTCAATTCCCACTCCTCCACCATTGACCTTCTAGTAAAATTCCAATAGTCGAGGCATTTGAACCACCGCCCTCCCTCGTCCACCACCATCTACACCCAGCATTACTAAAAAATTTAGTAGTCGCAGGGTATCCTCAAACACCACCCGCCCCCTCCATAACCCCCCTCCACGCGTAGTATATACTCCTACCGTAACATAACCCGAAAAGAATCCTCCTTGTTCGTCAAACTAACCTCTCTTGTTGGGTCAAAGTGATGGACAACGACCTCGCGGGCCCACGGAGGGAAGCGTCGCATGCGAGTGAGTGTCCTATAGGACAACCACCGTCTGCATGTGTCCCAAAGAGGTGTTTGTGTGATGTTTGAATACCCAATGCACAACTTTGATGTGGCACCTCCTCAGAAACCGAAAAGTCCCCACACGAAGCAAGGTTTATCACACGTGGTATGTGCTGCCCCCCTCTTTGACGCATACTATATACTCCTACCGTAACACAAACAAAAAAGAATACTCCTTGATGGTAAAATTAACCTCTCTCATTGTGTCAAAGTGATGGAAGCCCCGCATGCAAGTGAGTGCCCTATAGGGCAACCACCGCATGCATGTGGCCCAAAGAGGTGTTGTGTGATGTTTGAATACCCAATGCACAACTTTGATGTGGCACCTACCACGGAAACCGAAAAGTCCCCACATGGAGCGAGGTTCATGACGCGTAGTATATGTTTGCCCCCTTGACGCATACTATATACTCCTACCGTACATATGTAACACAAACCAAAAAAGAATCATCCTTGTTGGTCAAATTAACCTCTCTCTCGTTGTAGGTTCAAAGTGATGGACGATGACCTCGCGAGCCCACATAGAGGGTCACAACGAGTGAATGTCATAAGACAACCACTGCGTGCATGTGGCTCAAAAGGTGTTGTGTGATGTTTGAATACCCAATGCACAACTTTGATGTGGCACATGCTTCCAAACCAGAAACGCGCTACACAGAGGTTCACGAGCATAGTCCCCCTCACTTCGAGCAGGTGGGAGGGATTCATGTGTACGCACGTGCCCGAACTTTGATCTGGAATCTCACCATGATCCACACCGTAACACATGCCAATATTAATCCACCTTTGGTCAAATGCCTCTCGTTGCTGGTGAAAACTGATAACCTTCGCGGGCTAATGAATGGGCACATCCCTGAGAACCACACGAGGGAGTGTCCGAGGACCACCAATGCATGCATGTGGCCCAAACATGTATGTATGAAAGGGATGTGTAATGTTTTAAATAACCAATTCACGACTTTGATGTGGTACCTGCCTCACAAAACGGTCACTCCCACACGAAGGCTCACGACTCATAGTGTACTGCCGGACCCCCCCCCCCCCCACACACACACACACACCGCACCACCACCGCCACTTCGAGGCATGTCAAACTTTTTCTGCAGAAAATCAGAGATCTTTCAACCGTTTTCATATTGATTGATTTCCTAGGGATTTAATGTGCAGAAATCAAATTTAAGCTACATGTGCACCAAAATGGATTACAAAATCATATGTGTGCCCTTGGGCGCATATTTCCCCATGCAAGAAATTTCAAAACATCGAGAATCTTGATTTTTAAAATCCACTAAATCCAAAACTTAGTTGAAATTCATGAAACTTATCATGGTGTATATATGGACACCAATAGACTGTGATATTCTATTTTTTGGTCAAATTTGAGACAAATTTTGATATAATCTTCTTACAAACATGAGATTATTAATAACTGGCAACCAATATCGCAAACAAATTATTTATTCGAACCGTTAGACCAACAATGTACGTGCCATGCTTTGATTAAGCAATAAAGCGGCATAATTAATCATCAAAAATGAAAAACAATATACGTGCTGCCACGCGTCCCGTGTGTCGTGCTATAAGGCGTGAGTTGACGGGACGCATGTGAGCAGTCCGTCGCGCAGGCGGACCAAGAGGCGTGTTTGCTATGCAGTGTCACCGGGAGGCGTGCGAGTAGCCGTGTGAAATGACGGTAGACATGCCAGCAGTCCGCTGCGCAGGCTCAGCGGGAGGTGAGCCAGCCCTTGGACCGCTTCCCGCCTCGCTCCCACTGCTCCATATTAATGGCGCGTCCGAGCCGCTGGTCATAATAGGCGGCCGCACCCCCGTACACACTGGTCACCACCGTCTGGAGTGTATGAGGATGCCGCCGAAGCACACCATCGGAGGGAGTGGCGACACCGGGGCTGGTGAAGCACCCACGCAACACGTGAAGCTGGTCCACAGAGGTTGCCGTCGCCGCCGCCGAGGTCTCGCGCGGGCAGTAGCGCGACCTTGACTTCGTCGCCTCCGCCGAGGTCTTGCGCGGGCAGTAGCGCGACCTTGACTTCGTCGCCGCCGTCGTGCCTCCCCAGCCGGAGCCGGAGGTCCACAGCAACTCCGATAACAACTCCGACTCCGACGGAAAACCGATTAGTCATATCTATACCCATTTGTGCGGCAAACATATCATGTGATTTCTCTTATTACTCCTGCCCCCCTCCATTTTTTTGGAATAGAAATCATATGGTTATCTTCTCTCAATCCATGAAATTAGAGTAAGATTCGTTAGATCAATGTAGTGTATTGATTATTTAAATAGTATCCGTCTATGGTTAGTGATTAATTGTTTGTTCTGTACAAATGATTTTTGCTAATAATCCAACTAGGGTTAGCGTTCGTGCTAATCATTTGTAGTTAGGTCTTGAAAATTGATTTTGAATGTCCTACATATATATTTGTGCCATTTTTTTCTTCGAGATCTTGACAAGTGATGTTGAATGTCCTACATGTATGTTTGTGCCTTTTTTTCCAAATTAGTATGTACATAGATGAGGCTCCGGCCAGCGGCGCTGCCGGGTGTAGATCCACGGTGAGCCGAGATCATCAACCGGTTTAGCAGACCCTTAGCACGCACCGCATGCACACGCTCCATAATCCGCCACCGCCATTTTCTGCAATCCCAAATTCAGGAGAGATCCACGCATTGACCTTGCTAGGCCCAACTGCCATCGATGTCACCATGATGCCAGATAACGCCACCACCCTGCGCGCTTCCATCAACACACATGTCCATCGCCGAGACTCGCAGCGCCACGCCGCCCAGACCCATCGCCGCCAACGCGGTAGATGCCACACCACACCACCTCCGGCACTGGGAACCATCCGCGCTCGCCGCACGCACCCTCCATCTCAAGGCCCAAGACGACTCCTCCAAGGAGGTGATGACGCCATGGTGCTGCCGCCACCCATTCACGAAGAACTAGGGTTTTTCACTCGGGGATAGAGGGAGGAGGGAGCAAAGGGAGTTGACCTCGTCGTCGCCACCAAAGAGGGGAATAACGCCCGGAGCGCCATCAACGACGTGGCGGACGCCATCGGCCAGAGGTGTCCCCTAGACAAGCTCTCACTTCGACACCCACCAGGTCCGCCATCAACAACTTCGAGCACGGACGCCGGAGATATGGACCAGCCGATGAGGAGAACTGCGCGCTAGGGTGGCCCATCTCAGATCTGACGAGAGGCTCATGGGGAATCACCTCACGCCACAACCGCCGTCCACCGAGATCCCGCTGCACAAGAAGCCAAGGAAGTCCGGCCGACCGGTCTGTCGAACGCCCACCGCCGGTGGAAGGACGCGGCCCACACCAATCGAGGCCATCGCCTCAGATCCAAGCCCTCACCCGAGGCAGGGGAGCAACCACAGGCCTCGCCGCCACTATCCCTGGCAGCCGCACGGGGATCCGCGCAACTGCCTTCGGCGGCGGCGAGGGAGGAGGGAAGCGGCGGCGGGTGGAGTTGGGCGCCCCGGTGCACCTCCCGTGGTCTATCCTTGAAGAGAAAAACATAATCTTTTATATTCCCCATTCTACAAAAAATGTTTGTAGCACTGCATTGCCATAGCCGCGATTAAAATGATGCTTTTAGATAGTGCTAGCCAAAACTCATGCGTTGCTACAAATAAAACAACGAGACAGCCAACAGTTTGCTACAATAAAACAAACAAGGCTCCAACTTTACGAGCAACATGACAACATCTCACACTTTGCAAGAAATCTAACACCTGGTGATAGTACGGGACAAGGAGGCAAACGAAATGCCACCACTAATTGGCATCTTTACAGTAGCAAGGGACAATTGTACAATTCATCATGCCACTAAATTCAGTTTTGGAAGCAAACAGAACCAGCTGTTCCGGCTCACACAGCCACAGCCAGGTAGGTAGGGGTTTAGGAGAAGCCGCAACCCCAGCAAAAAACAGATTCCGGATTCTACCACCTCCGGAACTGAAACCCCACTCCTCCCGTCGGCGGCCAACCACCTCAAATTCTCCACCTCCTTCCTTCCCCAAATCTCAAGTGGTTGCTGATTCTTTTGTGAAGCGCGCGGCGGCGATATCTTGGGGTTTCGGCGCGGTCCGGCCTGAGTCGCTCGTGGTAAGGGACTGACCTCGTCTCTTCCGCCCCAAATTTCTTCTACATTTCATTGTAGTATCTTTTTTATGCAACCCAATCTTTAGACTTTGCCGTGCCCTAGAGCTGCAGGCGTGCTGCGGTCCGCCTTCTTCCCCGCCGCCGCCGCCGCCATCGCCGTTCCCGTCCTACAAACCAACCTCCGAATTTTCTGGGTGTGCACCGGCACGCCAGGCACGGCATCTGGATCCGCCTCTGCGTGCCATTCAGCTCGCTGGGATGGCGACGCAGCTGCCCTGCTTCACGCAGCTCACCCCGCCGTCGCCGGGATGGAGAAACGAAGCCGGGAGCCTCGGGGCTGCATCTGGGAGGGCATTGGTCAGAAGCGTTCCATTTTCAGGCCACTCTCGCTTCAGGTGTCGCGGAACCCCACGCAGCGCTAACTCGTTTCAGAAGAAAGACTCCTTCCTGGACCTTCACCCGGAGGTGTCCCTGCTCCGAGGCGAGCAGAACGACGAGGCTATTAACCCAAGGAAATCTTCTTCTGGTGGGAGCACGTTGGAGGGGCTGGGGGTGCCGCCGAGCCAGGACGATTACAACGCTGCCAAGATCAAGGTCGTCGGGGTCGGCGGTGGGGGTTCAAATGCTGTCAACAGGATGATTGAGTACTCCATGAATGGTGTCGAGTTTTGGATCGTCAACACCGATGTCCAGGCGATAAGGATGTCCCCGGTGCATTCCCAGAACAGGCTGCAGATTGGGCAGGAGCTCACTCGGGGTTTGGGTGCGGGTGGGAACCCTGATATTGGGATGAATGCCGCCAAGGAGAGCTGTGAGTCTATAGAGGAAGCACTTCATGGTGCTGACATGGTTTTTGTCACGGTAAATGTCACCCCCTTCTAAATAAATGGCTTGACATATGAAACTATCATGTTATATGTGGAGGTATGATAACACTGTTTCGGTGTCCATATTGCAGGCAGGAATGGGTGGGGGGACTGGAACTGGAGGTGCCCCTGTAATTGCTGGAATTGCCAAGTCCATGGGTATACTGACAGTGGGTATTGTCACAACGCCCTTTTCATTTGAGGGGAGGAGGCGGGCAGTTCAGGCTCAAGAAGGAATATCAGCCTTGAGAAATAGTGTGGACACTCTCATTGTCATCCCAAATGACAAGCTGTTGTCTGCTGTTTCTCCAAACACTCCTGTCACGGAAGCATTCAACTTGGCTGATGATATTCTTTGGCAAGGAATTCGCGGTATCTCTGATATCATTACGGTAAGTAAACCGACGTATGCATTTGAAACAACTCTTATCAAGTAAGGCGGGAGAATCAATTTAAGCATATCAGAGATATATAACTTACAGAGATTTAATGTTCTCTTCCTCTTGCAGGTTCCTGGGCTGGTTAATGTTGATTTTGCTGATGTGCGGGCCATAATGCAAAATGCAGGGTCATCTTTGATGGGTATAGGGACTGCAACAGGTATTACATCTGAAATAAGCTTCTGGTGTTTTTTGTTGTTGATATTTATATGATTTGCTCCACACATCTAGCGCCATTCTTTGCAAGTTGAATTCTAGTTTGCACCCTGTTCATTGAGAAAACTTCATTGCATGACGAAGCTAGAAGCAAACAATGTTAAATAGAGAAAAGTGATTGCCTGCCACAATGTGATGTGAGTAGTGTTCAAAGATTTCGTTTCAAAAAGAGCTCTTTTACAGTACCCCCAAATTATTATTAGCTGTCTATTGTGTTAGATCTAAGGGTCGTTGTTTACTGGTACTCCAAGAAAAGTATTATGGAGTACTTCCACAAAATATCTAGGAGTACCTGGTTTCAGGGGGTGAAATAGTAACTTTGAGAGAATTAACTGGCATCTATAAGCTCAGATCTATGGTCACACACGTCATTACGCGCATATGGATGCGGTGAGCATGGCAGGTTTGGCTGCAGTGAGAACCGTGAATAGAATGCTACTCCCTAAATAAGAACTTAATTGCTCAGGAACAGACGGAGATTAAAAAGACTTCCTAAATAAACAATTAATGGCTGAAGAACAGCCAGAGATTAAAAGATGAAATCTGGTACTTGTTTCTCACAAGTTGCCCTCAGATCCGGCGAGATTAAACAATAATTGGCATCATCGAGTAATTCTCTGTATCCTCCGGCCATCGACGGCCAGCTCCGGCGAACACGCCTGCTAAGGATGCTATGGGGGAGCGAACATGTGCAGTTATGGAGATGGTGGCGGCGGGCCTCAACTGTTGCAAAGTCAGCAAGTTTTGTGTGATGCCATAGTTATCGCTGCTCCCATCACCACCGCAATTTATATGTATATGTATACTGTTCTATTGGTTTTGATGAGGCACAAACTAGCAAGATGCCAATTCGCACGCGTAGACGGCCCGATCTTTCACGGCGATGCTTGATCAACTGTTCTTGCCCTTGTTCCTCCTTGCAACCTCCAAGACTAATTTCCACCCGCGTACGAAAATACACGAATAAAAATAATGACCCCCTTGGATCAGCACGTAGGTGTCGATGTGATGATCAACCCTTCATCGCTAGTAAATTTTCACAACGGAAAAATCACAGATAATACACAAGTTATGGTCGTCCGAAACCTGGACGTTTTACTGTGTTCTTCATAACTCCTGAATAAACTCAAAACTGATCTGATACAATGGCCGTAGCCTGGCCGTTATATGGCCAATGCACGTCCCTTCCAGTAAGCCAAATAACTAACGTGAATATCTCAGGAAACCAAATCGTGCATGACTAGGACTAGGAAAGTAAATAGGAATCCTAACTAACCGAAGGAACATAACTAACACTAGGAAACTTCCTAATAGAAAATCATTTTTAATTACACATGCATGCATTTATCTATAGCATGTAACGTGCCTTCCTTTTCTTTATTCCATGGGAACTGAAACGACCCAATCTTGATTCCTTGCGCTGGAGTTCTGAACGTGGGGGTTATTTCCTCCGGTTCTGGTTCTCGGTTCTTTTTTGCTTGGACAATGCTATAGTAAACTGCTCTCCCATCTGTACATATATTTTTATCCCTTATTTCTGGACCGCACAATACTCGTATTTTTCCGTCGGCTCCTCGATGAATTTTACGTGGCACTGTATTGCATTTTCTTATGGCCTTATCAGGTTTGCTCCTAGTAAGAAGAATATGATTAAAAACCTAAAATACCCCTATGTATCAAGGACTAGATTTCACTGGTGCTCCTTAACACCCAGGTGGCGTACCAGGGTTCCTTAAAATTTCTCGAAAAAATGTAATGTTCAAAGCTAACGCTGTATTAGGCTATTAGCTCCTATGCATGCTACCAACACTTGAATCTGTGGATGTATTATAGCTTCAGAATTGTTGTGTTTTTCACCTTATGGCATCAAGTTAATAACACTGACCATTTCTTCACCTTATGTTCTACACTGTTATTGTTGACTAAGAACGAAACAAATTTACATGCCATACTAGGCACATGATAAAATTAATGGTCAAAACATAGTTCATATGTATACAATAGAAGAACCAACTATTAATTATACATCATACATGCCAGGTCGACATTGATGAATTGAGTTCAGTTTTCTTGGTATAGCGCTGTAGTTTGCAGTTTCCATGCAGATGCCATACAGCCATACTTGACTGAATTGAATTTTAACCCTTTTTTTAATTTTGTTGTGTTGCCTTAAATTTTCAGGCAAGTCAAGAGCAAGAGACGCCGCTCTTAATGCCATTCAGTCACCACTGCTAGATATTGGAATTGAGAGGGCTACAGGCATCGTGTGGAATATCACTGGAGGAAATGATTTGACTTTGTTTGAGGTTGGTCCATCTATTTGACAGTTTTTTGCTGATTTTCTCACGCAGTATATTGTTTGGTGAACTTAGTTTTTGTAGATTAATGTTCTGTGCACTCTTTTATATGGTTGTCTAGTTGTCATACAATCTAATATGACATGAATACATTAAACAGAAAAGTTGCTACTAGGATACAACAAGTAGTATTATGTTTTATTCGTACATCACAATATCAATCCAAGTGGGTATGATAACGACTTTATAGGGAACAGACACCTGGCATTTGTGGTGTACAGCTAGTTTCCCTTCTAAACCGACTGGGGCCACATTTTAATTGCTTTGTTTGTTGTGGGTGTTTCTCTCAGGCTCCTGTTGATTGATTTTGAGTGATCCCACAAAACAGAGTAATGATGCAATAATACTATATATAGAATTAAGTTATTTAGAGGGGTTCAACGTCCGATTAGATTGTGTTCTACACGAATTTCAGTACTTTGGTTGGCCTAGTTTTGGAAGTTGGAAATGACATGATCAAGCATTTTTATTTTTTTTTGACCTCATAATTTTTTTTATTTATTGCCTTTAGCTATGTTATAAAAAAGAAAAACTGATTTTGTGTTTATCTGAAATTGTCACATATGCGTCGGTACCATGGACTTCAGGGTATCAAATTGTCATCTCAGTGTTAACCTGCATTCAAATAAGACCTATCTTCTAGTTACTTAATGGCGGAAACAAATTCTGAACAGCTGAGGGATGTTCTATGAAATCGTGATAATGGTGTGATCTATTTCGCTGCATGACGAGCCAGCTTTTACCAACATGTACACATTGTTTTTAACCATGTTAACGTACAAGTTTGATTTCCCTTCATTAGGCAACTTGGTCCTGCAAAACTATACTATCATTTGCTAATATATGCAACATACGAGGCAGATTCAACACTCAGTAATTTCCATCTATACAACAGTATATGCCCACAAGAAACTTCCTATTTCACAAAACTGGAATTATTATGTTCCTGTCATCAATATTGCTCTTGCATGGTTGAGATGTGGTGCTGGAGCAGACCCACCCAAATATGTTGATAAACTTGCTCACAAGAGCTACTTCCCTTGAAAACAATGATGATGCTCTCCAGGTCTCGACATCAAAGTTTACCTGTTGCCTGGGTGTCGCTTTCATGTTTCCAGGGCGATCATAGAATTTCAAGATCAGCTTGTGTAGTCACCATTCGCTTCTAATGTCTAGGGTAAGCACTTACGGAGGCTTGATTTTCTTATTTTTTAGGTAAATGCTGCAGCCGAAGTAATCTACGATCTAGTCGATCCAAATGCTAATCTGATATTTGGTTCTGTCATAGACCCATCACTCAATGGCCAGGTAAGCCACACGCCTGTTCATTTTAAGTATGTACAGGTTACATGTTAACAGCTGCACTATAAGTTTCTCGCAAGTTCGGCAACTGCGGAAGAAATACAATCGACTTGTTTATCATTTGCTTAGAAATGCTTATGCACATACTTTCTGTTGATGCAGGTTAGCATAACGTTGATCGCTACTGGCTTTAAACGGCAGGATGAAGCAGAAGGTCACACCGCAAAGGTAAATACGGTTACACAACTAGTGGTCTAGATTCTGAGAGGAATTTCTTACGCGGTCTCACGTGCTGAACCAGGGTGGCCAGCAAATGCAAGGAGACAATGGTCGACATCCATCTTCCACAGGTGGCAGCAAGGTGGAGATTCCTGAGTTCCTTCGGAGGAGAGGACCTTCTCGCTTCCCGCGAATTTGACGGCTCCCTTTCTCAGATATGCTTGTTGAGACTCGCCCCTCGTAGATTAGATGCCCTCTTGTAAGATACCAGACCTGTAGAGTCTAGCTGTTTTCCGTAGAGGTTTCACTTTTTTGTAGTTTTATTTGATCTTTCTGTTGTTTATCTTGGAATGTTACTGCCAATAATGTGTAGCTGTGAGCGTATCAATGTTGTAGAAAATGTTCTGCCTTCCTGGTGTGTCCTATCGCGTGCTCTTCTTCATGACCCCACATGCCTACTTGGCTACTTATCTCCCTGTCCCCTTCGTCGGTTTTTGTGATGCAGGCCCAACTAATTTAACCGGCCGAAGTTGATCCCCCAAAGCTTTGATGGATGTTAGGGCATCTCGAGCAGGTCTTCTAAAACTCAAATTGGAGGAGCAAAAGTGATATTTTGGTGGGCATCCACTTGGTCCGCCGCCGCGTAGCACCGAAACCTGCCCGCGGCGACGGCCGTGTCCTCCCTGCGGTGATGCAAGAGTTGCCTCCCAGAAACTGCGAGCGAGAGGAGGACGTGGACCCCGGCGCTGGAGCCATGGGGGAAGAGGCAGGGCAGTGATCGCTCGCTCGCCGCCATCGTTGCCGCGGCGCGTGCGCTCGAGACGCGTAGTTCGTGGCCAGTAAAACTTGCTTCGATTCATCTCATTTTTCTTCCCACTAGATGACTCGTTGCGTCAATGGCGCAAGGGGCGGAAGGGAGTCAAGTATTATGAGAATATTTAAACATCCAAGTCAAAAATCAAATGTGGCCAACACTCCTGCATCCTTTGCTTGGAAGCCGCTTTTCTCATCGGATCTAACATAAAGAGCAGATTTCAGAGAAAATATAAAACATGGAAGGCTTTAAGTTGTACTATTGAGACCATACCACCATATCTTCATTTAGTTTCTTTGAGAATCTAAAGGTCTAAAAGGATGGTACATGTCAGAAGCCGTGAATCCACAACATAAAACTAAATTAACTTTCAAACAAACATTTCAAGTTTGGAAGCCATAAAAAGGCAACCCAGATCTCTCGTTGTAGTGCAGGTACATGTCCTTAATCCTGTATCCACAACCCATAATCTTTCAACACCTAAATCGACGAAATCCAACCGAAGGAAATCATGGCAAAAACATGCACCGTGGCTTACGTGATTATATTAGTGAAAAAACAGAGGCAAACATTGCTCATTGCTCGGCTACCAAATTATTTGGCCCCGTGAAAAAATATATGGCGAAGGGAGCAACTGGGTATGATAAAGCTATGAAGTACGGAGTATAAACCAAGTACAAAATACTGTTTTGCTACTTTATCATTTAAACTGTGCAAGTCTTCATACTTTGTACTGGTAACCTAGAATAAACTAAACCACTATTAGAGTTATGATTCAATACCACACTCACTGGGGTGGAACTTTCATACTCAAATCTGTAAACTTCTTAAGTATCTATCTTTTGTTATCTATCGATTATTGCACAATTAAATAATATAAATACAAGACCCATTCTTCCTGAAGAATCTGAACCATTGACAATGGAGATTGTTATAAAACTATAGATAACTAATAAACAGTCTGGTAACATAAAAACTACCAGTATCTTGTCTCCAAATACCAAGAAAGGAGCATAGTTCAACTTAAATACGCCCACAGATTATACAACTGACCAATGGAACAAATAGTGAACTTGTTATATGTAATCACCTCCAGCATAGACCATGTGACGCCCCATTCACCAGTGTGACTCCAAAGTCAAAAGTAGTGTACTCTTAAACAGAAGTAAGTTAATTGGTCCCATTTATTCTCCCTTTCTTTTTGTGCTGGTCCTTGCTGATATTTCAGTGCCATCCTTGATCGATCAGTGAGCAGAGAGAGCATTTAGATTAGTCAAAGAGTGAGCTCAGAACAGTAGCAAGAGAGCTCTCCTCACGCAATTCTCTCCCTATTTATAGTTGCACTACACATCAGGGGAGAGGAGCAACACCTGTAGATCATCAACTTAGTCTACACTCGTCAGTTCTGCAATCTGAGAAATAAATGAACACAAGGAAAAAACAACCGATTCTGACCAGAGAATTCATAATCCAAAAAACTTTGGGACTCCCTTATAAGATAATATACCAAAACACCTGATAAATCACTTCTATAGGCACATTGGGAAAAATGGCAATAAGGAGCATAAAGAAAGATCACTGAGAATTGAATGGTTTCCTTCAAATAAACATATAGCCAAGGGAAAAACATCATATTTTGATTGGATTCTTTTTACCGGTGTTGATACTGATGGTGTATCCTAGATTTCTTTTTTGAGAGAGAACATAGGAAACAAAACTAAGACATCCTACCATCATAAAAGTAAACTATTTATTCTCCTTTTTCTAGCATAATCGGATATACAGTTTGTCTATTAGCCTGGTTCCAACTTTAATATCGTATGGAACATCTAGGAAACGCAATGTTTTTTGCTTGGCTATTCTATAGATATATTACCAGTTAACTGATCAATTATGTAAAGCATCGATTCCTCGGTCACATTGCTGCTGCATGATCTGAAGAAATAAACGCAGAGTAATGGGGCTCACCTTGCTCGTGCAGCCTGACATAGCTTGGCCTTGGGGAGCCACTGGCCATGGGCTTGGAGGAGGATGGCAGGAGCGCTGGTGATGTGGTCGCCGTGGAACGCGTGTGCGAGCACGCCGCTGGGGGCCTCCACCCGACACCCCCCGCATGAATCTCCGTTGCAAGCGCCGTTGGGAGACGCATGTGTCGCGCTGCCGGGTGTATCATCTTCCTCCTCCTCAATCTCCCTCTCTGACTCCTCACGGCTCTCACCAGCGGAGGCAGAGCATGGTCACGCCCAGCCACTGCAAGGCTCCACCAGGGCCGGCCGACAGCTGAGCGTACGAACAGCATAAAATTAATTGATTTCCATTAAAATAATATGACTACCATTAAACTACTAAAGATGTAGTAAGTCTGCGTCAATTAATATGGATCGGAGGGAGTTCTACTACTACAACAACGCACATGTGTATGCGATAGAAAACTTGCCCAGGTAGAAGAAACCCAAGGTCAATTAATCAGCCTACAGGAGCAACAAATTAACAATTTGGAGGGTTCTATACAATTAAGAAGTTGAACATTATAGGCAGGCTACTGGTAAATTATGCAGAACATACACACGAGAGAGACATGTTTGGAAGGCACACAACAGCTCTTCTCAGAGATTGTTGGCCCAAGCTCCATCTCTCATCCTTTTGACTGAGAATAAACATCAAAATACGCTAGAAGAAACCGAGGAAATTGAAATAAGGAAAAAGAGACAAAGAGAAATACAGTATGTAGGATAAAGTTCTTATAGTGATTTCTGTTAACCAATGCCGGCAAGAACATTAATACTACTCCACACAAATGATTAAAATGATAAAACGCATGATTGCCGCGGCACGTGTACTTTTTTGTGGGAAAATATGCTGTTAGGTGCAGAAGTAAAGAACATATCGCATGGATGCTTGTTGGCATGTATAAAATCATCAGACCAAGACAGAAGAACCATGATTATCATATCTAGTGGAACTAAGATTTACATAGTGGCAGCCATTGATATAGTTACTCAGGGTAGTGCTACTTTTAAACAACAACTCTAAAGCAAAGTTACTGAATCTACTAAAGTAGAAGAGAATTCAGTTATTTACCTGGGAAGCAACATCACTTCATTTCCAATAGAAATATGACGAGTTCATTTTCAAAGTAAAGATACTCATCCTTGAAAAGTGAAACAAAACTGCAGAAGAGCAAGGTGTCAAAATCAGATGAGAAATTAGATATTGATAGGCCATAAACTATAGAAATATGACCACGGGCAGAGGTCCCCGCCGCTGCCACAGACGCGGGGAGCGGCGCGCGGCGCGCGGTGACCGTGAGCAAGGTGTCAAAACCAGTAGTTTGGACAAAAAAGGTGAGAGAAATAATAAGTAGGCCTCATGTGAGAGCTATATTGCAACTACCACAGTAAAGCTATGAAGAATTTAGTACAGAAGTCCGAATGTGATCTCCTATAAAATGCTTTCTAGATAGTTATATTGTACTAAGATGCTAAATCAGGAGAAAAAAACTGTTCCAATGAACAAACACTCTTCGCGATCGTCTTTATAGAATAGACATACCGCATATATACATCGATATCTAAATCCAATATATTCAGGGATGGCATGAACATATGTGTGCTTCCTGTAATACTTACCTTGGAACGAGTTTAGTTCCAAAAGAATAAATTGGCTTTACTCCATACAGTTGCAATTTCATTATTAGTCAATGTACCTAAACAAAAGAGTAATAGAACCAGGGATAATTATATAAACAATCTGCAACAGCTAACTATAAACGGAATGGCTATTTACTGTCAGATTGCTGACCGATCTGACGATGTTGTCTATACCTAGAAAAGATGATGAGCAGCAAGACGGAGACCACGGGCAGAGGTCCCCGCCGCTGCCGCAGACGCGGCTGAACCTTAATTTTCACACCCATTATCACTATGTTAGCAAACAAACATAAATCATTAGGCCATACCATTGTCCAAGGAGTTGTTGCTCCATCTCGTCGACACACTCGTGCACTGCAGATACAGCCAGTTCTAGAACACCAACATTCATTTAGCGTAGACCAGACCTGCAGCATAAAAGTCTAATAATTAGAAGACCAAAATTCAAAAAGTTATGGCTAGAGGCCATCATTGGAATATACAAGCCGAGTTCTATAATGAAAAGTTCCCACTAGTATATGAAAGTGACGAAACGAGAGACTCTCTATTATGAAGATCATGGTGCTACTTGAAGCACAAGTGTGGTAAAAGGATAGTCCCTTCCCGACTTATGGGAGAATCATAGTCTCCATCATCCTTTCCTCACTTGGGACAATGCTGTAAAAATGATGATCATCACACTTTTATTTTTCTTACAACTCAACAATTACAACTCGATACTTAGAACAAAGTATGACTCTATGTGTATGCCTCCTGTGGTGTGCCGGGATATGCAATGATTCATGAGTGACATGTATGAAAGAATTATGAATGATGGCTTTTCCACAAATACGATGTCAACTATATGATCATGCTAAGCAATATGACAATGATGGAGCGTGCCATAATAAAAGGAACGGTGGAAAGTTGCATGGCAATATATTTCGGAATGGCTATGGGAATGCCATAATAGGTAGGTATGGTGGCTGTTTTGAGGAAGATATATGGTGGGTGTATGATACCGACGAAAAGTGCGCGGTATTAGAAAGGCTAGCAAAGGTGGAAGGGTGAGAAAAGTGCGTATAATCCATGGACTCAACATTAGTCATAAAGAACTCATATATTTATTGCAAAAATCTACAAGTTATCAAAGCAAAGTATTACGTGCATGCTCCTAGGGGATAGATTGGTAGGAAAAGACCATCACTCGTCCCCGACCGCCACTCATAAGGAAGACAATCAATAAATAAATCATGCTCCGACTTCATCACATAACGGTTTACCATACGTGCATGCTACGGGAATCACAAACTTTAACACAAGTATTTCTCAAATTCACAACTACTCAACTAGCATGACTCTAATATTACTACCTCCATATCTCAAAACAATTATCAAGCATCAAACTTTTCTTAGTATTCAACGCACTCAAAAGAAAGTTTTACAAATCTTGAATACCAAGCATATTATTATTTTTTAAGCAAATTACCATGCTATTTAAGACTCTTAAAATAATCTAAGTGAAGCATGAGAGATCAAAGGTTTCTATAAAACAAATCCACCACCTTGCTCTAAAAGATATAAGTGAAGCACTAGAGCAAAACTATATAGCTCAAAAGATATAAGTGAAGCACATAGAGTATTCTATCAAATTCCAATTCATGCATGGCTCCCTCAAAAGGTGTGTACAGCAAGGATGATTGTGGTAAACTAACAAGCAAAGACGCAAATAATACAAGACGCTCCAAGCAAAACACATATCATGTAGTGAATAAAAATATAGCTCCAAGTAAAGTTACCGATGGAAGTGGATTTAAAGAGGGATGCCTTCCGGGGCATCCCCAAGCTTTGAATTTTTGGTGTCCTTGGATTATCTTGGGGGTGCCATGGGCATCCCCAAGCTTAGGCTCTTGTCACTCCTTGTTTCATAATCCATCAAAAGATTTCACCCAAAACTTGAAAACTTCACAACACAAAACTCAACAGAAATCTCGTGAGCTCCGTTAGCGAAAGAAAACAAAAGACCACTTCAAGATACTATAATGAACTCATTATTTATTTATATTGGTGTTAAACCTACTGTATTCCAACTTCTCTATGGATTATAAACTATTTTACTAGCCATAGATTCATCAAAATAAGCAAACAACACACGAAAAACAGAATCTGTCAAAAATAGAGCAGTCTATAGTAATCTGTAACTAACGCAAACTTCTGGAACTCCAAAAATTCAGAAAAAATAGGACGACCTAGGCAATTTGTTTATTGATCAGCATCAATTGGAATCACTATTTTATCACGTTCTTGTGATACTTAATAATTGTTTTCGTGAACAGAAAGTTTCTGCAAACTACATCAAGATCAAATAACTATCATCCAAGCAGATCCTATAGGTTTAGCTTGGCACAAGCACTAATTAAAACATAAAACCACATCTAAACAGAAGGTAGATGGATTATTTATTCCTAAACAGAAACAAAAAGAACTGAAAGAAAATTGGGTTGCCTCGCAACAAGCGCTATCGTTTAACGCCCCTAGCTAGGCATAAAAGCAAGGATAGATCTAGGTATTGCCATAGTAACAGGATAGATCGGTAAAACTCATCTCATACTCTCTATGTTCGGCAGCAAGTTTTCTTTGGGGCAAGCAAAAGTAATCAAAAGGGCTAAATTTAATGGGACAGAAGTCCCCAAGATCTATTTTAGGAGGTATAGGTTCCTCTTTCGGCCCTTCATAATGCACAACCAATTCATCATTATAAGCATTCTTTTGGCAGAACTTGGTGAGCCTATACTCGAGAGAATATCCTAGCTCATTATTTCGAATAGCCAAATCATCATTAAGTTCAGAAATTCTATCAACTAGAACATTGGTAGGAACCTTTTTTCTAAGGTTTTCATTGAAAGCAACATAGTCTAGAGATTGAAAACGCATTATTTCTTCTTGATCAAAGAGGATAGCTTCTATGGGAGGACGGCCAGCGTCAACCCTATAATGCGCAAAGATTTCTTTGGCCTCTTTTATTATAAATCGGAACTCATTAGCCAAAAAGATAGTAGCGGCACGCTTAACAGAAGAATGCTCAATATTAGAGAATTTCAGGAAAATTCTTTGTATGCAAGGATGCATGTGCATAAATTGCCTTTCAAGTTCAACGATAAGCATGGCAATAGCGTCCGCAAGACTACTATTTCTATGGAGAATAGAACCGCCCATAGAAGGCAAAGAACCGGCACAAGTAAAGAAATCTTAAATAACTCCTTTTCCAATAATATTACCACTACCAATTCGAAATCTTTTTGTATGCAAGGTAGGGGGTTCTTCAGCAGGAGCATCAGAATTTTCTATGATATTATTATTGTCCATATCGGCAATAATTTCCCCAATTTCATACATAACGACAAACAAGCAAACTAACACACGAGCAACAAAAAGCAAGCGCAAAGAAAGGCAAACGGAAAAGAGAGGGCGAATAAAACGGCAAGGGTGAAGTGGGGGAGAGGAAAACGAGAGGCAAATGGCAAATAATGTAATGAGGGAGATAAGGGATTGTGATGGGTACTTGGTATGTTGACTTTTGCGTAGACTCCCCGGCAACGGCGCCAGAAATCCTTCTTGCTACCTCTTGAGCTTGCGTTGGTTTTCCCCGAAGAGGAGAGGATGATGCAGCAGAGTAGCGTAAGTATTTCCCTCAGTTTTTGAGAACCAAGGTATCAATCCAGTAGGAGGCCACATGCAAGTCCCTCGTACCTACACAAAACAAATAGCTCAACGCAACCAACGCGATTAGGGATTGTCAATCCCTTCACGGTCACTTACGAAAGTGAGATCTGATAGAGATGATAAATAATATTTTTGGTATTTTTGGTATAAAGATGCAAAGTAAAATAAAAGGCAAAGTAAAAAGCAAAGCAATAATAAAGCGAGGAAGATTAATATGATGAGAATAGACCGGGGCCATAGATTTCACTAGTGGCTTCTCTCAAGAGCATAAGTATTTTACGATGGGTGAGCAATTACTGTTGAGCAATTGATGAATTGAGCATAGTTATGAGAGTATCTAGGTATGATCATGTATATAGGCATCACGTCCGAGACAAGTAGACCGACTCGCTTGCATCTACTACTATTACTCCACTCATCGACCGCTATCCCGCATGCATCTAGAGTATTAAGTTAATGAAAACAGAGTAACGCCTTAAGCAAGATGACATGATGTAGAGGGATAAATTCATGCAATATGATAAAAACTCTATCTTGTTATCCTCGATGGCAACAATACAATACGTGCCTTGCTGCCCCTACTGCCACTGGGAAAGGACACCGCAAGATTGAACCCAAAGATAAGCACTTCTCCCATTGCAAGAACTACCAATCTAGTTGGCCAAACCAAACGGATAATTCGAAGAGACTTGCAAAGATAACCAATCATACATAAAAGAATTCAGAGAAGATTTAAATATTGCTCATAGACAATCTTGATCATAAACCCACAATTCATCGGTCTCAACAAACACACCGCAAAAAGAAGATTACATCGAATAGATCCCCACGAGAGAGGGGGAGAACATTGTATTGAGATCCAAAAAGAGAGAAGAAGCCATCTAGCTACTAACTATGGACCCGAAGGCCTGAAGTAAACTACTCACACTTTATCGGAGAGGCTATGATGATGATGTAGAAGCCCTCCATGGTGGATTCCCCTTCCGACGGAGCTCCGGAACAGGCCCCAAGATGGGATCTCGTTGATACAGAAAGTTGCGGCGGTGGAATTAGGTTTTGGCTTCAGATCTGATCTGTTAGTGCGAGGTATATATAGGAGGAAGGAGTACGTCGGTGGAGCTTCGGGGGGGCCACGAGGCAGGGGGGCGCGCCCTAGGGGATGGGGGCGCCCTCCGCCCTCGTGGCCGCCTCCCTCCTTTCTTGACCGAGGGTCCAAGTCTCCTGGATCATATCTGATGAGAAAATCACGTTCCCGAAGGTTTCATTTCGTTTGGACTCCGTTTGATATTCCGTTTCTTCGAAACACTGAAATAGGCAAAAAAACAGTAATTCTGGGCTGGCCCACCGGTTAATAGGTTAGCCCCAAAAGTAATATAAAAATGGAAAATAAAGCCCAATATGGTCCAAAACAGTAGATAATATAGCATGGAGCAATAAAAAATTATAGATACGTTGGAGACGTATCAGCCACCTTCCTCCTGCCTAGCGGTTCTCCAGGGTTTATAGGTTAAATTGTTACATTTGTGATTTTCTCTCTTGGAAATTTGCAATTATTCTCTAAGCAACATTGTTGTGGAGCTTTGCGGACATGGCCTTCCTCGTCGATGTAGCCTAATGTTCGATGAATTGCGTGAACCAAATGTTAAATATAGAAACTAAAATTTAGGATCTGAATATCCAACGAACATCAGATTTTTAGGCATGACAAATTAAACGTTTTTTATGGCAAATTATGTTTGCTGATGATGGCAACTTTAGTTCGTGAGCATGGCAAATTCGCCCCGAATTTATTTTTTTGCTAGAAAATTGTCGTGCTTGCAAACTAAATTTGCCATCATCGCATCAATATAACTTACCATGAAAATGTTACTATGCTAGATTTGTCATGCCTAAAAATTTGATGTCATATTTTTGCATTTCCAAAAATTTAAGGGTTTTGCTAGCTATGAAACAATGATTTAATTAGTAAACTGAGATTTTTAGTACTTTTGACAGTTTGAGTATGGCAAATGCTTCTATTCAACCGACTGGTCGGACGTGAAACGTCCGCCGCACCGTCAGCATGCCACGTGCCCTGGTGAGCTATCTGTAACATGACTCTTGTTGCAAAACCAAGATTTACAGCAAGACATCTGTTGCAAAATGTCTAATTGAACGGAATGGGCACAACACAAGACGGAGTGGTTTTAGGCTTCTATTGAAAACAAAGGTTTTGTAACAAGACTATTGTTGCAAATGGCGTCAACAACGACTTTTCATTGAAAAAGTTTCTACAACATTATTCATGTTGCAAAAATTCTTCCACAACATCATCTATGCTGTAAAAAGATAAAAGATGAACAAATATAAAACAACCGTCCTTTTAGTATATGGGATATATTAGAGATGTTTATGCGATTAACCAAGCACGTCCCTAAAGAAAGGGATCTTTGAACGGACGGGCGATATTGAGTGCACAACAACAATTTCAACGCTGCCTTATTACAATCTAAAGAGCCTGAGAGCATCTCCAGCTGCGTCCCCAACAGGCCCCCCAGGCGATTTTTTAGCGTCGGCGGATGAAAATCGGCCCAGTGGCGTCCCCAGGAGCCCCTTTTTCGTCGGGTTGGGCCGAAATAATAGCCGGCGCACCCGAGCGAACCAGCGTGTTGGGGGCGCTGAAGCGCCAAGCACAAGCGAAAAAGGCGTGGGGCCTCTCATTGCGAGAGAAGGGCCTTTTCCGCCGTTCTTCCGCCCCCCCCGCCTTCCCTCTCATTCTCTCCATTCCTCCCGCCAATCTCCTCCTCCTCCCCTCCCAACCGACCGCCATGCCGCCGAAGAAGTACGTGCTCCCCCACGTCGCGACGGCTGCGACCGCCGCCGTCGCGCAGCCGAAGCAGAGGAAGCCGAGGGCGCCGCCGTCCAAGCCCCCGGGCATGTCCAACGCCCACTGGAGGGCGGAAGTTCAGCGTCGGGAGGCTGTCACCACCGACCGGCGGAACAGGGCCAACGCCAAGAAGACCTGGGACAGCGCGACGCTCGCGGCTGCGGCGGCGGCGGATCAGGCCGAACAAGCCGAGGTGGCTCGCATGGGGATGATGAATCCACCCGGCGGCCACGCCCAGTACGCGCCCTGGAGTTAGCAAAGCGTCGGTTCCCCAGCCGGCTTCTCGCCGTCACCGCAACCCTGGGGCTGCACGCCGTCGCCGGGCTACGCCGACGGGGACGCGCATGGCGGTTTCAACCCCAACATCACCTTCCCCCATGGTCACTGGGCCAGCGCACGCCTTTGCCCGCCTTCGCCGGCGTGCAGTACCCTCCATACACCTACTCACCGCCGGCCTACGCGTCCTCCCCGACGCCCCCTCTACGCCGTGGTGCGCTGCCCTTCTCACAAGCTTCCATGTCACATCTCGGCGACACTGACGCGACCAAAGCCGACATTGAAGACATCATCACGGCAGGTTCGGCCGCCGCCGCCGCGTCCCCCGGGTTCACTACCCAGGATGACATGATGGACCTCAACGGCGACATGGATGGCGAGCCCGGATACGGCGAGGAGGAGCCGGACGAGGAGGAGGAGGAGGACGAGGAGGAAGAGGAGGAGGAGCCGGATGAGGAGGAGGAGGAGGACGAGGAGGAAGAGGAGGAGGAGCCGGCGCCGACTCCGGCGAGGAAACGCGAGAAGAAGAAGGGGGCGGCCAGGACCGGCGAGCCGCGCATCAAGTGGGCGTCGAAGGAGTAGGAGTGTCTCGCCGAGGCGTGGAAAGTCGTCTGCCTCGACCCGATCACCGGCACGAACCAGAGCATCGAGACGTATTGGGAGTGCATCAAGGTCGAGTTCGAGGCGTCTACATACAACACGGGTCGAAGGTGATAGCGAACCATTGGGGGCTCATCCGGCAACAAATGGCATGGGATCGTCAAGGAGATCGCGGCTCGCCCGGAGAGCGGCGCCAGCATTGAGGATCAGGTATGGCACGCCGGTCTCCCATTTCTTTTCGCCGAGCGCGCCCGCCAACTGTTTGTTCCTCGGCGCAGCTGCTGCGCATGTTCGCCATGTATCGCCAGGACAGCAGCGACAAGACTTGAAGTACCTCGACGTCTTTAAGCGGATCGAGAAGTGTGAGAAGTGGGCGGATGTCCGGCGCACCCTCGCCAAGGCCAAGGAGACCTACAAGCCGGACGCGCCGCCGTCGGGCGCCCCGAAGGCAACAAAGGGGCCAAGAAGGGGAAATACGCCGACTCGGCTACCGCGCGGGTGCACGAGTCCATCGAGAATTGTCTCGCCGACGCATAGGCCCGGACCGCCCTGCGTGAAGAGAAAACCGAGGGACAGTGGTCGGCGTTGATGACGAACAGCGCCGTCAAACTCGACCTACTCCGGACCAACGTTGCCGCGAAGAAGAGGAACACCGACCTGGCTTTTCTGATGGCCGGGGCGGACATGCACCAGAGCAACGACGAGAAGCTCAAGGCGTGGTACATGGTGGAGCGCGGCCTCATCCTGAACCAGCTGCCGTCGACGGCGCCGCCAACTCCCACGCCCACGCCGACGGCGTCACCAAGCCCAAGCGATGATGCCTCCACGACGCCCAGCAGCACAGAGGTCGGGCCGACGCCGCCCAGCACAAAAGCAGCTCCGACACCGCCAAGTCCGCGCACGCCGACTCCGCCGACGCCGGAGGCCGACCCCGCCATTTGATGCGTTGCCCATGCGTCCTTTTTTTTTGTACGCCGAACTTTTCTTCCGACCACCGAACTGGGCCGCTGATCACCGGACTGGGCGTTTTTTGTGAGCGGGAATGACCAAGTTTGAATTTGCCGCGACTTGGGGGGCGGTGCCTGGGGGTGTGGCTGAGAGCTAGATCGTCCCCAGGGGCCAATCTAGCGACGGTTCGCCTCCAGGCGGCTCTTTTTCGACGCTCGAGGGGGGCAAACAGGTGGAGATGCTCTGACTCGTTGCGACCGGCCGGTACAGTTTGCACTGGCTAACTTTCGTTATGTTCGGCTCAAGGAACAGAACCAGGCAGGAAAGAAGCGTGCACCTGGGTGGCTGGGTACACGAGGCGTGCCCATGACGGCGGGAGCGCGGATCGCAACCTGTGCCGCCGCCGGGCGACACGGGCACCTGCTGCTCCGCTCGCTGAGGTGTGAACTGTGAAGTGCCCTGCTCAGCCCGATGATTCAGGGGAGGGGAAGCAGCGCACGCCGCCATGCCGGGCGCGAAGGGAACCCCGCCGCGTCGCCGTCCGACGAAAGGTAAAAAGCCGACAGCACGAATATGCACGAGGGCAGGGGCGTCACATACGTGCGACACGCAAGTGCCGCGCGCAGCCCTCGCCAAGCGTACGAGCAAGATTTGTAAGAGCCGGCAACCAAGCAAAGCTCGCTCTGCGACCCTCGTTTGCGTGGACCAGCTCTCGGGTTCTTCTGGTGCACGTACTATGATTCTACCCTGCTATCTTAGTCCACACCCAGTCATCCACCAACTACCATCAAGATCAAACCAAGCAGTGAATTAGGAGTACTTGCTTTCCCTTTTTTTTTTGCGGGGGAGTACTTGCTTTTCCTTGATCACTAGTACTAGTACTCCGGAGGATACACAGTGGCGGGAGGTCCCTCTCCGCGTTCTGCACGGCAGCTACTAGCGATTCGTGGCAAGCCTCCTTGTGGTTATCTTCTTCCCATTCTGTCTGCCCGGTTTCACTCCACCTTACTGTTGCCGCGGGCCTCCTTGGGCCGTTCCTTGTCCAGGTGCACAAGGCCTGGCAAACGGGCCGCCTTGCGCCATCCAAACGGGCCGCCTGGCAAACGGGCTCTTATGCCGCAAGTATCTCAAACAGCTGCCAATTCTCAAAAAAAATCTCCAACAGCTGCCCAATTATTGCCTAAAAAACAGCTGCCCTATTATAGAGCATTAAAAAAATCAGTCTAAACAAAATTTAGAGTACAAAAAATATTTTTTAGGGCACTCAAAAATGGTCTTTTAACATCTGCCTTAAAACGGAGCACTCATCCACACAATGTTTTTCGAACAAACCTCCAAACTAGTTGATGACATTGCATACTTCAATATTTTCAGACAGTGTTGTGCACCTGGAGATGGCCTATTGATTACTTCCAAACATTCAGATGTTTAAACATGCAACGATCTAAACATCCAGGCATCCAAACATAAACATAGTATTCCTACGGACACACCACACATCTACACACATACTACTCATCATTTGTTAGGCTGTGTGTCGACAATGTTGCAAAGCGCCATCGTCTCCTCCTCAGAGGTATTGAACTCCTCAATCTCGTTCTTGTTCTTGCGCTCATTGTCTCTCTTTTCGAACCACTCTACTTTTGCCTGCATGATGTGCGGATTTTCCGCAGTGGCCTTTGCCATCACCACCTCATCGTTCTCCCGGGTGTCCGGACACTCTAGGACGACGCGAGTGTCCCTCTTCACCGCACATGATACAATATTCATTGGCGGACCGTTGAACTCCGCCACCTCCCGGGATTCGATTTCCGGGAAGTTCATCTTGCTCCGCGTCTGGCCGAACCACCAACACACGATGTTGAACGCGGGCGGGGCGATATTCGTTGTGTCGAAGGTACCAAGCCAGTGGCACTGGTCGTCGCACTGTAGCTCGATGACCGTAGCGGCCAAAGTCTCGTAGTCGGATGCCACGAATGTCTTGCTCTTCAGCGCGCGTTTCAACGACATCCTCGACGGTGGGGTGGCGGGATCCGGCGAATTCAGTGGCAAGCGGTGCAGCGGTGGCATAATCGCCCAGATTCGGCCGCGCGACAGTGGTGGAGGTGGTGGTCAAATAGGGCACTGCGGCGAGCGATTGGGTCGATGTGGCAGTGCGACGACGACAAGGGATGGTGTATCCGGCAGCGGCGCGGTGCGGCGGTCATGAAATCGGTAGGGTCTGGCTGGATTTGGTAGCGGCTGCAAAATAGGAGGGGGAGCGACGAGCGCGTGGTTGCGGCGGTAAATGTTTGGGGCGGTTGGCTACTCTTGTTTTCGTTTAGCGGGAGGAGGGTTGTTGCCATCTATTTGCAGTACACATGGTTGTATTTTTGGCTGACCAGAAATTTTGGAGCAAATTTTATAAATAGGGAAGCTGTTGGAGCGCCTCTTTAAGCTCAAAATACCCTAAAAACCGGCTACACTCTATTACAGGGCAGCTTAATACTTAACAAAAATGACATAAGGCTATATGTTTGCGCATCCCTACATGTTCTGTGTTTCTTCCTTCTAATTTTCCCTCCCATCTCTAACTTTTTTGGACGGTTTTTCCTAAAAACCAGCTGTATCGCATTTGTTATCAACTTTTTAAATAAAATTTTGTTTTGTTTGGTAAGTCAAATCAGTACATATGCATGTAATAAATGTTTACCAGATAAAATCTATTTTTACATGATCAGAATAATATAAGAAGGTAAATAAGGACTAACGTAGTACTCCCTCGGATCGAAAAAAAAGTGTCTCAACTCTGAACTGTGGTTGAACCTCAGCTTTGAATAAGGTTGGTACTCCCTCAAAAAAAAGAATAAGGTTGGTACAATCTTAGTTCAAAGCTGAGACACTTTTTTCTGATCGGAGGCTGCAATTTAAAAGCGTGGACTATGTTTTATGAAAAAGAAATTTGATTGGGTTATTATAAAAAAAGAAAGAAAAGAAATTTGATTGCTCGGGTCGGGTGGATCTTTCCTCGCTCCTCCCTTCGTCCCATCAGTAATGTCGGGTCAGAGTCTCGAAGTTAATGGGGATAGACGAACACTGACTGCTCGGTGGCCCCGGCAAAAGATCAAATCTACCGGAGGTATCTACCGATTGGCCGTGGTGCATCCAGCCCGCGCTGCGCTGCCGCCAGCCTCAGAAACGCAAACCGCGCCACGCAGCCGCAGCCGCGCACACACACATTTACGCCCGCCCGCGCCTCACAGTTACTTCACCTACTGCTTCCACGGCTCCGGCCTCCGGCCACGTCGCGAGGGCAAGGGCAGCCACATATATGGCGGAATGCGCCGTAGCGGCAGGCCACGCTCACCTCGCAGCCACCATAGGCGAGCCCCTTCCATCTCCTTCCCTTGCTCCCCCTAACGTGTCCGCCTCTTCCCCCAACCGTCCCCCACCTCCCCCCATCTTTTAATCTCCCCCCGCCCCCGGCCTCGTTATATTGGGGTCAGCAAGGCAGCAGACAACCGGTGTTGCCAAGGGCTCAAGAATCATTGCTGTTCTAGCTAGCTTCCTTTGGCCTGCGTAATTAGTGTGTGTTGCTTGATCTGCTGCATGGCATACTCCGGCGACGTCGAGGAGGTGCCGGAGCACGGCGCGGCTCACCCGGCCGAGGCATGCACGGGCGGCTTGGCGGAGGAAAGCCGGCCGGTCGCGGCCGACGCTACGTCCTCCAATCACCATGCGGCGGGGGCGGCGCAAGATCAAGCTGGAAGAATGTCTACGTCCAAGGAGAAGCGGGAGGCGGGGAAGCTGCTGCAGCCAGCGGACAAGGAGGAGGAAGGGGAGACCGCGCGGGAAAGGCTGAAGCGGCACAGGCGGGAGATGGCGGGGAGGGTGTGGGTGCCGGAGATGTGGGGGCAGGAGAAGCTGCTGAAGGACTGGATGGACTGCTCCGCCTTCGACCGCCCGCTCGTGCCGGCCGGCTTGCTCACTGCGCGCCGGGCGCTCGTGGCCGAGTCCTGCGCGCGCCGCCCGGCCCCGGCACCACCTGCCAGCTCCAGCCCTCTCCGGGTGCAAGACGGCTGCTCCTGAGCTACTGCTTCACCTCTACATCTACATGCACATATATGCCTAGCTTCTTCTTGCTCAAATAAGATACTGTCCTTCTTGTTTCCGAGTTATGAAGGTCGATCTTTTTGTGGTTTAATGGTGACGATGTGAAGATTACATTTACATTTCAGCTTATTTAGCTTATACTACCAATAATTTCAGAAACAACCATCTCGATGCGGTACGATTGATGCAAAATTTTAGCTAGTGATGATCGACCGAGGAGCGTTGTTCTCCAAGTCTCTGTAGATAGATGTGTATGTTGTGCTTGATGATGCGAAAATGCCTTTTGGAGCTCGGCCTTCATGGAGGCCAGTTTTTGAAAAACGCAAAATTCATGAAAATTCATATTTTTACAATTCAAAAAAATCTGAAAAAAAAATACCGATATACATGGAGGCATAACACACATGCTTGTAAATTTTTAGGACAAAATACGTTAAAATGAAGTCTGTGCAAAAAAGACAAATCTGAGGCTTTTTAACACATGATACTATTCATCCTCAAAGTCCAGAAATTTGTCTTTTTTGTGTAGGTCGCATTTCAAAGTATTTCACCTTGAATTTAAACACACACATACATTTCATCCTTGTAAAGTTGCATATTTTTTTTCAGAATTTTTCGAAGTCAAAAAGTTTGATTTTAGAATTTTTCAAAAATAAAGGGCTTCATGGAGCTCGGTCACCAAAACGCCCCACTCTTGATGATGTTGCTAGTACTGCTAAGAGCCATATCATATGTAGTAGCTACCACCTTTGATTAGACAGTTCGGTGAAAAAAAAATTCTATGGACTTTAACGAGTCAATACGATTGGGTTGCTGGTATAGATCGCCATAAAGCTCAGGATCGAATTAATTTGTGCTCGTTGTTTCGTCCAGGTGAACCTTTTCAACACTAGTGACGTGGTTTCATGCCATTCTTTCGTTTCTTCTTCTCCTTTCGAGGAACAGATTCTCGCCTCTTTCGTTGGTTGTAAGTGGCGACTGCTCGTTTGGCATTAACCATGCTGCGCGCATACCCTTGCTAGTACAAACTAGTAGCTCAAAAGTATGTACTGTAATTCGAAACTACTCTGCGGCCGGCATTCTGCCCGATTTGCAGACGACACTTCATCCAGCGGCCCTGGTCTTGCACATACTTGATTCTATATATATCTCACATACTATATATATCTCTGCCTGCGTGGTCAGTTTGATATGATCGTGGAGTAAAGTGTGCCGCGTACTGAATCGGGCGAATCGGCCTGTAGGACTCCTGTTGGCCTGCTACTGCATCATGCGTGTGCTTCTTTTAGAATTGATTAAGTGTGGAAATCCGCACAGTGGTTACCAACCACTTAATTAGATGACTCTGAACATATACGTATGCAACCACACATTGTGACTGCACAACCATTCTTATTTGCATAGAGATAATCGCAGCCCTTCTGAATCCATTCGAGATTTACCGTCTCTGTTTCGCAAAGAGAGAGAGAGAGTTACCGCCCCTATTGTAAGCAAATTTAACTATATTTTTTTTCAAGCAACCGGCAGGAGCTCTGCCTTTTCATTAAGAAGAAGAGAATTGACCAGTTTATAAGGAAAACTGGCCGAAAACCGATACATCTGCGATACACGCACACGCCAGCCCTGAGGCTGCGCACCACTCGAGTCGACGACACTGTCATCCAAATGACCGAGACGACACCCTACAATGAACACTTGGGCTCCGGAGCCGCCGCTCCGACATCCACACCGGCCCCGAGGCCACGCACCAGCCTAGTCGATGGCTCCGCCGCCCTAGAGGCCAAAGCCAACACCCTACGCACACGAGATCTCCGGCGCCGCCGCACCGACTTCCACTCCGGCCCCGAGGCCGCGAACCCACCTAGTCGATGACCATGTCGCCCTGGCGACCAAAGCCAACCACCACACGAAGGAGATGCCCGAGCCGCCGCCCGACTTCCACGCCGCCCCGAGGCGCGCGACTCGCCAAGCCAATGACGGTTGCAAAGCCACGAGCCACCACCAGCAGATGAAGGACCGGACCTCCAAAGGCGTCGCCCCAAGAGGAAGCGACGAGGAACGCCGCCGACGCCCACTTAGGCCAAGGCAAGTTTGGGTTTTCACCGAAGAGCCGTGGCCGAGTTGACGAGGAGGTGAAGGGCTCCACGACGCCGCCTCCAACAAGGAAGCAGCGCCCTAGGGACGCCGTCGGCGTCGGCATCGACCAAGGTCGAGCAAGGCTTTCACCCGAGCTCACCAAACCCATCATCACCACAGCCAATCACCACCGATGGCGGCCAAGCACTCTACACCGCTCGCCACCGCCAACCGCCTCTTACACGGCCAGCAAAACCACCACGGCACCACACGCCGTCATGGCAGCCCCGCACCGCGCCAAGAGCGGCGCGCGCCTCCATCCTCCTCCTCCTCGCCGCAACCAAACCACAGCGCCGCCGCAGCCCACCGAACTCAAGGCTGACCACCACGCACACCCACCGCTAGACGTCGCGAGGCCGCCGCCGTAGCCGCGCTTACCGCCACGCCGCCCAGCCGTCGCGTCGCCGGAGGAGCAGCCGCCGTGGGACTCGCAGCTGGACCACCACCAGCCCGAAGCGGGGACAAAGCGCGCCGACGCACAGCATGCACCGCCGCCGAGCCGCCGAGCCGCCTAAGCCGCCACCACGGGCCCAGCCTCGCCGAGCCCTCGATCCGCCGAACGCAGCCCTCGCTGGCTGAACTCCCCGCCGCCCACGCCAGATCTGGTCGCCGCGAGGCCACGGCGCGCCGCCCAGCTCCCGGACCACCGGATCGCGCCAGCCATCGCCGAGCGCGCCGCTTCGCCGCCGGACCCCATGAGCTCGCCGCGCAGATCGCTCGTGGGCCACCGAGAGAAGCCCGCCGCCACCCTCCCCGAGCTCGACGGGCTTTGCGGCGGGCTCCTCAGCGGCGGCGAGTCTTTCAGGCGAAGGGCTAGGAAGTAGCTGGTGCCGGTGGTGTTCCCCCGTGTCGCCCAAGAGAGGCGACGCGGGAGCGGGGAGCTGTTTTCTAATCGACCAGCAAATTTAACTATAGCTGTACGTATCTGTTTGCTCTGGACTTTCGACTAGATAGATAGTTAACTTGTATGTAGAACAATGCAGCAACTCTTCTGCAAACCTAATGATAGAGGCGAGGGTGTCCCGATCTTTCGATGAGATGATAACTCTCGATTTGGTGGAGTCGACTTTGACGATCCGACTACAAAGCGTGCACGACGTTGCGCCTTAGCAATCGCTAAACCAATCTCCTTAGGTTCGACGATGCGGAAGCACGATCAGCGACCACGAAGGTCTATTCCTGCAAGCAATCGAAGAACGAGCAAGAATATGATAAACAATCTGAATATTGTGAATATATATGAAGTATTGATAATGGTGGGGATCCGTAAGCGGTCTTGGTCTGGTCGTTGGACACAAACGAAGTACGAAGTTGCAATGGCTAACTTTAACTAAACAAATCCCGTGAAAAAGCTACTAGATGGATCTACTTATATAGGAGCAAGGGTGGCGGCCAAGGAGGTGGGAGGACGTCCCAAGGCAGCCTAAAACTAACCCTAGGTCGTACAAGGCCAATGGGCCCAAGCGGAGGTGACGTAACACCTTTGGACTTGTAGTTTGACTCGGATTCTGCTGCAGCATCAGATTGTTTCGTCTATAACTCAACTCTACGGACGGATTTTAAGGTGATTCCAATTGGGTTGGAAAATGCACGAAATATATTTTCCAACAAAAAAAGAATCAACCAATTTGGAGTCCGTATGAAAAAGTTATAGACGTTTTGAGTCAGTATGTCTGTGCGTAGTCCGAATCTGAGTCCAGAACGTGAGAGACTTGGACTCTATCTTCTCTTGGGCCAAAAGTGACGTGAGAGAACTTTTTGAACAGCAGGTAAACATCTCTTTCTCCCTTATCTTCATATGTGGATTGTACAAATGTCCCATACACCTGCAATTAGACATGGCACAAAAGTTTGTGAAGTATTTTTGTCCTGGATGACATAAATAAATTATTGCATAGTTTGCATTAGAAATTACCTCACAAATATACATGTATGCAATATTTTTGGTCGTATCCAAGGTAATCATGTCCTCATCATCCTCCCCTTCTTGAAAACAAAGCCGTCCTCGGCGTTGCTTAGTCTGAAATATGGCTAACAAAAGAGACAAGGTGTACATGTTGTATATGTATATGTCATCCATTTTTACTTCCCTTGATTTTTGCACATATGACACATGAATAGATGAGTAACTTGCATAGTTCATAAAATCTAACGCCAAAACATTATCACAAGAAGTAGAAGGCATGAAAATATTACAACTCAGTTTGCACATATAAGTGAAGCTCTTATTCATTTCAAAAGATTGACAATGTTCATCATTAAACCATCCCAACATTGGTGAATAAACCTTACTTGCATCAAGTTTACATGCTACAACATGCTTAAATAAGCAAACATGCAATAAGTCATTCGACACAGAATCATCACCAAGATTAGAGGTCATATCAAAATGATTAAACATTGATTCTTTTGCATCAATAGTTAACTCAATGGGTGCACTCAAAATTGTTGGTATTTCAGTTGTTTGATCACATGACGCATTCATGATAGTATCAAGATTCTCTAAAATAGGTGATGTGCTCAAATCACCAGTTAACTCAACACATGATGCATTCAAGTTAACTAGGGATACATCATTCTCATGTGAAGTTATATCATTAATACCTTTACTGTTACCTTGTCGCAAAGACGTAGCTGATGTAGGTACGGGCCTTGATAATGCACCATACACTTGAGATGATGTCGCGCTCACAATCTGGGGTGGGGCTGCTCTAGTAGGTGCAACGGTGGAGGAACCAACTGACGATGGTGAGCATGAATTGGAATAGTAGTTGTTGTAGTCACCCAATGCATCCTCCTGTAGCTGTCTCTCAAAGGTACAAGCGAACATACATACCAATAATGGAGCGAGGAATATAGTGAAATCTTGCACGGATATCATGGTTCAAACCACCAAAAAATCTATTCATTGTATCATCCTCAGATTCTTCTATGTCACAATGATGCATATAAGATTTGAACTCTTTGTAGTAAGTATGAACAGTGTTACTGCCTTGTTTTAATTGTTCAAATTTGCGAAGCAATTCACGGCGATAGTAAGGAGGAAAAATCGTTGTCTCATTACAGCTTTCAAAACTTTCCAAGTTGTGGGTTGGTTATCAATGTTTTTCTTACAATGTACACTCCACCAAACAGAAGCAAAACCAGTAAATGCTCTAGTGGTAGCTCGTATTCTCTCAAGTTCAGAAAAATCATGGTGACTAAAAACTTCTTCTAATTCAAGCTCCCAAGCTAGATAAATAGCAGGATTAAATCTACCCTCAAATGATGGTAAAGACATACCCTGACCATATGCTTGTGTGTGTTGTCCCAACTCTCGTGATGGTGAAGATGTGTCCGTCGTCCAAGAACTTCTATCTCCGGAACCTGTCATGATTAGTAGAAACAAGAAACAAAATTCGAGAATAATGTTCCTATGAACTACTAGGATGTGGTTGTAAAGTGCTCACAGTAAAGCAAATATCAATATCTTACAAGTTCTTACCATGCAGCAGGTGGTGACAGACAACCAGCGGTGTCAAGTAACTCTGAAGATTGTGTATAGCGATTGCCAGGAGAACGTACGTATACACGGTGTAGAAATATGTAGAGCTGGGTTGGCTATATATGGTAGCAAATTTTTTTTTTAGCAATAATCAATTCAAAGATGCAATGTTGAATAAACGCTCAACGACGGTACTGTGCTGGTCCTAGGCTAGACCGGACTAGAGACACGAGCCTAGAATACTAATGAGGTCACGGCGTAGCACAACTTGCATCAATGAAGGATACTAAGTAGCTCTGGACAGCAAGATATAAGTGAAGATCACAATGGCAGCGAAGATAATGATGAAAAACAACTGCCAAGCAGGATATACAACAACTCTCTCCAATTTTCCTCTTGAAAAGTTTGAGCCAATTTTCTGATAACTTTTTTCAAAGAATGCTACTAACTCAAGCTTTCCAACGCAAAAAGAATCACTCAATTCCGAGTTGATATGAGGAGTCAAAAAATTCTAAAACTGGTTTGAAAAACTGGAATAAGATGTGTTCCCGAACTTCGGAGGGCAAAAAGACCTATTTAGAAGCCGATTTTGAGGTGCCAAATATTGAACTAGCTTCTGCAACTATTTAGATGCGGCTCGTCTCTAGCTTTAATTTGAGTACTCATGAGCCAAAACGGACTTCGTATGAGGAAGTTATGCCTGTTTTACTGAACAGTGCACAAAACAGATTCAATCCGAATTCAGCTACGAGATTGAGTCTAGATAGATCTGAACTTTGTTTTTTTCTTCTCTCTTTTTTTCTCACACTTTTTTCCTTTTCTTTCTCTTTTTTCTCTGACTTTTTTTCTTTTTTTTCTCTTTTTTTCTCTCTCTTCCTCTTTCCAAACAAACTAGATAAGATGCAGATTGGATTAAGTGAAGATGTGAACGATCTCAACTATGATTATGACAATGAACGGTGGGTAGCACGTGGTGGAAATTGATGGATGGATGGTGGTCAACGGAAGGGATAACGATGCAGCTGCGGCGTGACTAAGGTAAACAGAACTCGAAACTCTAAACGAACTAGACACTAAGACCAGCAACTCGACACGACGATGCAACCGATAATTCAATAATGCAACCAATGAAAAGAAAACTGCAAAGGCTCGGACTGGCTTGGACAAAGGATGAATAGATCTAACTTTTTGTGGCTTTTTCTTGGACAATAGGTAAGAAAATAAATCTAATCTAGGGATAATTGGAAATTCTCACCGAGCAACCTGAAAACTGATACCACTTGATAGAGGCGAGGTGTCCCGATCTTTCGATGAGATGATAACTCTCGATTTGGTGGAGTCGACTTTGACGATCCGACTACAAACGCGTGCACGACGTTGCGCCTTAGCAATCGCTAAACCAATCTCCTTAGGTTCTTGGCGATGCGGAAGCACGATCAGCGACCACGAAGGTCTATTCCTGCAAGCAATCGAAGAACGAGCAAGAATATGATAAACAATCTGAATATTGTGAATATATATGAAGTATTGATAATGGTGGGGATCCGTAAGCGGTCTTGGTCTGGTCGTTGGACACAAACGGAAGTACGAAGTTGCAATGGCTAACTTTAACTAAACAAATCCCGGAAAAAGCTACTAGATGGATCTACTTATATAGGAGCAAGGGTGGCGGCCAAGGAGGTGGGAGGACGTCCCAAGGCAGCCTAAAACTAACCCTAGGTCGTACAAGGCCAATGGGCCCAAGCGGAGGTGACGTAACACCTTTGGACTTGTAGTTTGACTCGGATTCTGCTGCAGCATCAGATTGTTTCGTCTATAACTCAACGCTCCGGACGGATTTTAAGGTGATTCAATTGGGTTGGAAAATGCACGAAATCTATTTTCCAACAAAAAAGAATCAACCAATTTGGAGTCCGTATGAAAAAGTTATAGACGTTTTGAGTCAGGTATGTCATGCAGAGTCCGAATCTGAGTCCGAACGTGAGAGACTTGGACTCTATCTTCTCTTGGGCCAAAAGTGACGTGAGAGAACTTTTTGAACAGCAGGTAAACATCTCTTTCTCCCTTATCTTCATATGTGGATTGTACAAATGTCCCATACACCTGCAATTAGACATGGCACAAAAGTTTGTGAAGTATTTTTGTCCTGGATGACATAAATAAATTATTGCATAGTTTGCATTAGAAATCACCTCACAAATATACATGTATGCAATATTTTTGGTCGTATCCAAGGTAATCATGTCCTCATCACCTAACCAAGCATTTATTCACGGAAATAAAAATAACTAATGTGGTGCATAACGTGGAATGATGTTTGTACGACTTTGTGGTTGCCGGCCATTTTTTAAGTGTGCATGGATGGTTGTGTTGGTTGTGTGCAATCTAGTCATGCCAAAGGTCGGTTGTAAATCCGTTTTGATAGTATTCCCTTCATGCGACAATAGAATCACTCTTTATCAAAGAAAAAACAAAGAACGCCCCATTGTATTTCATAGTATTTGTCTTATTGGGAGAGTACTATTTTCCATATGCGCGCACAAGTTTGCACATGAAATTCCAATACTATACTTCTTTCCTTTTACATTTTCTTCTTGAATTTTCAATGCCTTTGAGGTATTACTTCCATAATTTTACATTAAGTCATGCTATACAACACAAATAAAAAGGTATGAAAATTATTAATATATAATTTATATATCCAATCTTACAGACTGTTGATGGATTAATTAATGATTACCGAGAAAACCAACTTATCCCAACTAAGCACACTTGAAGCAGATCAAGATCAAGTCAACACAAGTTGTATTTGTCATCACCAATTCAAGAAAGGGAAAAAGATGGGAAAATCAAATTAGTGAGAGAAGGAGAAACAAAGAAGTCCAAGTGAAGAAGGAAGCCCAAGAAGAAAGCCCACCAAGGCAAAAGGGTTGACAACTCAACCATAGACACATGGGCCAAAATTAGCTCTCATACCCTTCCCACATACCATCTTAAGGGTAGCCTTGGTCATTTGGGAGTGGGATCTGAGGAGCCTCGTCCAACTCGTACCTATGACCACCTTCGCTCGACGCTTTTCTAACATAGTACTAGATCGTGCTCCATTCGTACAAACAAACCTATTAAAAGCCATTAACGTGCAAATATTGTAAGTGTACGGTGACCTACGTCATAAGACCACCGTGCACACCTCCATTTTTCGTTCTCTTCTTACTAGTGACACCTCCCATATTGTCGAATTCAATCATGTGGCTTAAGCCACCCCTAGTCAAAAGTTGTTTTCATAACAGTAACATTGGCGTTGGCCATGAGAGGTGATGAGTGGTATTGACACTCTTTTTTACCACGTTTCAACCGTATATTTTTGGTGATTATCCCTTCAACTTGCTCATTAATCACTAATAAGTGCAAATCTCCTTTTTATTTTATTGTTATATAATTTGGCGTTCACCAAATGAGATAAAAGAGAAAATGATGCGCGATACGACCACAGGCGCTCGTATCCGCGGTAGTACCACACGACGACGTCTGCACGTTGTCATCCTAAACAACTTTAATGAAGGGGCCATAGTCCAATTCACAACAGAGGAGCCCTGAAATCCTATTCCGCCCGTCAGCACTACACAAAGTAGAAGTAGCTAGCACTACATAAAGTAGAAGTAGCTGATTGCCAGGTTCTAGATAGTGGCAACCTTCACCTTCACAAAGTTGACATCGCCCTCGACAGAAATAAGCTTCCTATTGCCAAGTTCTTAGGCGAGGTGCTCATCCTCAAGCTTGATAACACCTGCATTCACAAAGCCGAACATGTTGCACAGAACTTGCAAAGTAACACCAAAGTAGTGGCCTCAGAGGGTAAAGCTGCATGCATGTTCGACGGAGGTTGATAAGGCCAAACCCTAGACCAATCCAGACAAAAAGATCACTAAAAACCGTCATAAAATGGATCCATCATGGCCCTTACGTGGCATACATTGTGGAACTTATGCCGACACTAGGCGCACAAATGTGTGCTAGGAGCAAATGTTCCCATTGGCCGATGAGGATGCCAATTCCTTTGAGTTTTGATGTATGTGACAGCCTGCTTAATAGAAATGATAGACTACTCATATCAATAAGGCACACCTTGTTTATCGAAATCTCATCGCCAAAGAACCTCTAGGTTAAGCATGTGTGGCCTGGGATAATTTGTGAATGGGTGACCAACCAGGAAAATATTCTCGGGTGCGCACGAGTGTGGACAAGGTGTGAGGAAAGGCCAGTGTAGATCTGTGAGGTTAGTCTAGCTCCCAGGTGACAGTTGGGAGTAATGATTGTTTGTCGACGTGAGAGATCGGGGTGTTATAAGACGACACTCCCTTTCTTTAAGCTTAGAATCGCGCGGTTCCTCAACAGTGCTTTCCTTCACCAAGCTCGAAGTAGTGCAGATCTATGACGTCGAGACGCCACTTCCTTTCTCGAAGCTTGGAGTCATGCGGGTCCTTGATGATGAGGTGCCACTCACTTTCACCAAACTCATATTCACGCGTAGCCTTGACGTCGAGTTGCCACTTTCCTTAACCAAGCCCGAAGTCGCGCAAATCTTCAACGTCAAGACACTACTTTCCTTCACCAAGATGAAAGTTGCCAGGATCCTCAATGCCACACAGATTTCCTTCGCCAAGCGCGAAGTCGCTTGGAAGCTCGACGTCGAGAAGCTAGTCGCGTTCACCAAGATTAGAGTTGCACTAACCCTCGACATAGTTTTCCTTTGCCAAGTTCGGAGTCGTGTTGGTCCCCGAAGTCATGACACGACTCCATTGCCAAGCTCGTAGTTGTGCGGGTCCTTGATGCCACTCACCATCGCCGAGCTCGGAGTTGCTTGGATCCTTTGAAAAAATGAAGTAAAAAAAAAAGAGAAAACGAAACAAAAATGAAAAAAGACAAACGAGGAAGAAAAATAAAACAAGTTAAAACAAACACGAAAAGGAAACCAACAAATAAAAATAAAAAAGAGCAAAAAGAAAACGTAAAAAGTGAGAAAAAGGAAGAAAAAAGTGCCAATGTAGTAAATTGGTCACACCAGAGTGAAAGTGTAAAAAGAAACCAGAAAATCCCATTCCTGCGGTAATACTTCGTAACAAGGACCTCTAGAAGGACGACCTTACTTGAACATGATCTGTTCTATAGGCTCGTACCGCTGCATCCTTGACTAATAAGGAGGCAAGCACTTAAGCCTGGTTGATGAAGTCTGACCTGTGGGCTGGAGCATGATTAACGGCTCAGATCATGCTTGTTTGTGTGATCTAAAGCTGTAGAGGATCGTTCCTGGTAGCTTCTGGCTTACCAGGGTGGTCCACAGGTTGTCTGACAGGCACCCAAAATAAAAATAAAATAAAAAAGGACCTCTAGAAGGTTCCTTTGCCTCCTTTTTTCTATGTTTTTATCTCCTAGTCTACACATCTCCTTTTCGTTCCCTTTCTTTTACTGTTCATTTTCTTCCTTTTTTATTTTTTATTCTCATTTTCCTTCCCATTTTATTTTCTTTTTTAATTTCCATTATTTTTCTTTTGAAATCCAGGAAGATGGTTTTTCAATTTTGTTATCATTTTAAAATTCATGGTCATTTTCATTATCTTTTGAAATTCGTGAATATTCATAAAACTCATTAGTATTTTCACATTTTAGAAAGAAATTCAAATTCATAAATATTTCCAAAATTTGTGAACTTTTTGAAAATTTACGGTGAACATTTTTGTCAATTTTGCAAAAAAAATTCAAATCAATAAACATTTAAAAAATTTACAAACCATCTTTTTGATAAGCCGCAACTTGCCGTAAAAGGCGTGAAATAGAAGCTCCCAACAAAACTATGAAAACATACGTGTCACTCATTGTGAGACATTATCAATCAATCACACGGAGTAGAGGAACAAGCAAGCTAAATGTGCCGGCCCAATTAGGTAATGTACCTTCTACATAAATCTGTTTTGGGAACCTTCTAGAGGGTTTCAGTCTGGTATTTTTTGGCTTCTTTTTTTTCTGTTGTTTTCTTTACATTTTTTTGGTTATTTATTTTCTTTTTCCTGTTTTATTTTCGTTTTAAAATTCTCACAAAATCCAAAAAGTGTTCAGAATTTAAAGAAAATATTTTTGTTTATAAAATGCTTGATTTTTTAAAAAATGTTCACACCTGCGGTAAAAATGTTCACCTGGTTTATGAAGGATGTTCTCAATTTAAAAAATGTACACTTTTAAAAATAAATATATTGCATGATTCCTGAAAAAATAAATACCAAAAACAAAAAGGCACTAGAAAGGCGAACGGAAAAACATTGGGCCACTCACTACACTCGAGCTCTAGATGGGCCGACAATCTTACGTGCTCCCCGCGTTAGAGGTCAACTATTTGAGACATGCATCGTCCCTAGCTAATTATTCTATCTGCTCATCTCTCGCCGTAAAAAAACTAGGGTTAGTCTCCCCGCTGTCGCCGGCGTTGATCCGACACCGGTGTCTACCTCTGAGATGATCGTGCTGGTTCAGATGAGATGAGAAGGAACTGTCTGCTCCGTTGTGTTGGATTGGCTTTGGCTATAGCGACTTCGCCGCCTCTAGCCTATACCATCAGCGACGGGAGTCAACTGTGTCTAACAGAGCCCTCATCAGCCCCGGCGCATAAGTCTATGTTGTCTACGGAATGCCTTTGGAAGGAATATGCTGTTGGGGCTCAGTCAGGCTACGATCTGCCGATGGGATCAAGGTCTGTTAATATCCAAGATCAACCAATGCCACATCTAGCCGGCAAGGTAGCAGGGACGGTGCTCATATTAGATGGAACCACGGCTAGCACTAGTGATGAGGCTACAACGTTGGGGAAGGAATCAATTGTGAAGAGGAAAAGGCAGCAAAATGGAATGAAGGTGGAAGAGATGGATCATTCTATGGCGGCCTCCCATGAGGAGGACCGCCGGGCCCAATGAGTCTTTTAAGTTGGAACTGTCGTGGTTTGGGCAATCCCGCGACAGTTCGAGAAGTCTGTGACCTCACGGCCAAATTTGCCTCGGTCGTGCTTTGCTTAGTCGAAACTCAATTACCTAGCACGCGTGCCGAGATACTAGCTCAATCGTTTGGTTATGATAAGTCTTTTGTTGTTGGTAGATCCGGGAGGAGAGGGGGTCTTGTAATATTCTGGAACGATGCAATTAAATTATAGATTATCGGTTACTCGAGATATCATATTGATGCTACTGTAGGTGAGGTAGGACCTGCACCATCGAGAATGACATGCGTGTATGGCGAGGCGCATGAGCGGAGCGATATAAAACATGGGACACTTTATGCTCAATAGCTGGTTCATCAAACCTTCCATGGGTGGCTCTCGGTGATTTTAATGAAGTTCTAACACAATCTGAGCATGAAGGAGTCATTCAAAGGTGTCAAGGACAGATGGATGCATTCAGGGACGCATTAGATATATGTGGTCTTGCTGACGTGGGCTACAAAGGAAGAGTATGGACATTCGAGAGAAAAATCTCAGGGGGAACTTACACTAGAGTACGTCTAGATCGGGCGGTTGCGCATTCTTCTTGGAGCTCGATTTTTCCTATTGCAGAGGTGGACAACGCGATGGGGGTGTGCTCGGATCATGGCCTGATCATCTCAGGATGATGCTAAGTTGAATCGTTGTGTTGAAAGTACATGGAGTAGTAGTCCTATGGGAGTGACAGCATGTAACGCCCGGATAATCATGCTACAGTAATCTCACGTTGATGGTGCCACGTCACCTTTGTCACTGTAGTTAACTACGGGTTAATTCAAAACTGTCTCGAAATTCTAATTCAAATTTATGATAGCAATAAAAGTTTTCAAAAATTAAAACTAAAATGTTCAGGGGTTGCCAAATATTGCATCGGTGATTATGATGGAGTAAACACATTTTTATAAAATGTCTAAGTTGTTGAAATGAATTAAAACAGAAAAGGAAAAATAAGAAAAGAAAACAAACAAAACAAATAGAGAGAAAGAAAACCCCCCTGGCCAACTGGGCCAAACGGCCCAGCCGGCCGGCCCAATGGCCCACCCGGCCCCCCCACTCCTTAACCCCCGGCGGCGAAACCCTAGCCCGACGCCCCCACTCCCCACGATCCCTTCTCTCCCCGCGATCTGGATCGGGATCGCCCCGATCCGTCGACCGACGCCGGCGCCCCACCGCCACCCGACGCCCCCTCCTCCTCCTCCTCCCGACCGGCCACCCAGACGCCGGCGCCCAGACGCCTCGACGCCCCGTCGCCTCGGATCCGTCCCGACCACCTCGCCTCGCCGCCGTCGAGCCTCGTCGCCGCCGAGCACCACCTCCTCGCCCTCCTCCTCGCCGGTCTTCCCCGGCCGCCCGAGCCCGCTGCCCCGAACCCCGTGAGCTCCCCTTCGCCCCTCTCCCCTAGGACGCCACTGCGCGCCCTCCCCGCCGTGATCGACGCGCCCGGCGCCACCATCGCCGCGCCCTGCCGCGCCGGGCCGTTCCGCCAGCCCCTCCCGTTTCCCGTGCGGCTCCCTGCCCGCCGCCGCGCTTTTTCCCCAGACGCCCGCGCCGAAAGCTCGGACGGGCTCGCGTCGCCCGCATCTGCCGCGCCCGTCGCCGTGAGCCCGCCTCGCCACGGGCCACGCCCGTCCTTCCCGCCTTCACACGCCGGCGGCTACCCTCGCCCCAGCTCCGGCCGCGACCAGCTCTCCCCCTTCACTCATTGGCGGGCTCCTGCCGCATGGCCGGCGCCCGCCGCTGGCCGCTTTTGCCTCGGCGGTTGCGCCCCAGCCACGGCCTCTGTCGGCGCCGAGCACCGCGACCTTGCCATGCCCGTTGGACGGACGCCCTCTTTGCCTTCCTCGCGCGCCTGCCGAACTCCTCGCCCGTCTGCCGCCTCCCCCATGCCGGCTTCCGTCGCCGAAGAAGCGGCGACCAACGACCCCGCCGTGGCCACGGCCTCGCCTGGCGTCCTCTCGCTTCGTGCCCGTTCGGGCGGCGCCCGTTCTGCGACCCGATAGCTCGCTCCATTGGCGGATAATAATGATAGGCGGGACCCGCCAGACGTTTATTAAAAAAAGGATTAAATAATAATAATAAATAAAATAAATAAAATTAATAAATCAAAATAAAAATGCTAATTAATTAATTAATTAACTAAGTTAATTAACTTAATTAATCATGTTTAATTAACCTAATTAATCATTAATTAAACTAACTAGGTTAATTAGTTAACGATCACCGACTAATGAGACCCACACGTCAGGTTGACCAGGTCAACGGTCAACGTTGATCTGCTGACGTCGACATGACATCATCTTCGTCATAAATCCATTATCGAATTAATTAAATAATTAATTAAATTTGAAATTAATAAAATCTTTAGAAAATCATATCTTTTAATCCGTAACTCGGATTAAAATATTTTCAACATGAAAGTTGCTCGAGCGGCGAGGCGAATCCGGATCGCATCCGTTCGTCCGCCACACCCCCCTAACCTATCGAACCCGCAACTTTCCCCCTCCGGCTCCTTTGCCCGAAAACACGAAACACCGGGGATATTTTCCCGGATGTTCCCCCCCTTAACCGATACCACCTCATACCACGTTAGGGCACGCCTAGCATCGTTACTTGACTTGTCATGCATCGATATGCATCTGTTTACATGGTATTCATTGTTTCTTCCCCCTCTTCTCTCCGGTAGACTACGAGACCGACGCCGCTGCTGCTTTGCCCGGTTCGACTACGGAGTTGGCGACCCCTCTCTCTTGCGAGCAACCAGGCAAGCCCCCCTTGATCACCAGATATCGCCTACTCTTCTCTATACTGCTTGCATTAGAGTAGTGTAGCATGTTACTGCTTTCTGTTATACCTATCCTGATGCATAGCTTGTCCTTGTTACTACTGTTGTTACCTTTACCTGCAATCCTATATGCTTAGTATAGGATGCTAGTATTCCATCTGTGGCCCTACATTCTTGTCCGTCTGCCGTGCTATACTATCGGGCCGTGATCACTCGGGAGGTGATCACGGGTATATACGATATACTTTATACATGATACATGTGGAGACTAAAGTCGGGTCGGGTGGTGGAGCACCATGAGTGGATCTTTGAGGCGAGCGACAGGCAGGTTGAGACCGCCTAGGAAAGAGGTGGGCTGGCCTGTTCGGCGTTCGCGGATACTTAACACGCTTAACGAGATCTTGGTATTTGATCTGAGTTGGCTACGAGCTTATACGCACTAACCAACTACGTGGGAAAGATATGGGCACTCGCGTCGTGGTATCACCAAGCACTTCAGACGTCGGCGACGAGCGGCGCGCCGGATTGGACTGAACGCCACTAGGCTAGGTCGCTTCGGCCGCCACACAACGTCGCAGGTGTGTTTCGAGGCGATGGGCCCGGATCCTGCGCGCTTAGGTTTAGACCGGCGTGCTGGCCTCTCTGTTGTGCCTAGGTGGGGCTGCGGCGTGTTGATCTTCCGCGGCGGGCATGACCCAGAAAGTGTGTCCAGCCAAATGGGATCAAGCGTGTTGGGTAAGTTGGTGCACCCTGCAGGAAGTTAATCTATTGAATAGCCGTGATCTTGATAACAGGATGACTTGGAGTTGTACCTTGAGCTTATGACAACTAGAACCGGATACTTGATAAAACACACCCTTCCAAGTGCGGATACAACCGGTGGTCGCTCTCTCGTGGATATGAGGAGGGATCGCGGGTAGGATTATTGCTATGTGATGTTACTTGGAGGACTTCAACCTACCCTCCTCTACTGTTGCAAGACGGTGACCGAAGCGTAGTCTTCGATAAGACTAGCTATCCCCTCTTATTCGGTATTCTGCATTCGGTCCACTAATATGGCCCTTTACACATATATCCATGCATATGTAGTGTAGCTCCTTGCTTTGCAGTACTTTGGATGAGTACTCACGGTTGCATTGTTTCCCCTTTTCCCTATCTATACTCGATTGCTGCAACTGCACGATGGAGCCCAGAGCGACGCCACCGTCGATGGCGACTACTACACCGGAGGTGCCTACTACTACGTGCAGCCCAGCGAAGACGACCGGGAGTAGTTTAGGAGGATCGAGGCGGGAGGCCTGCGCCTCTTCGATATGTATCCCGGTTTGTGCTAGCCATCTTATGGCAACTTGTTTAACTTATGTCCGTACTCAGATATTGTTGCTTCACGTGACTCGTCTATGATCGAGTACTTGTATTCGAGCCCTCGAGGCCCCGGCTTGTATTATGATGCTTGTATGACTTATTTTATTTGTAGAGTTGTGTTGTGATATCTTCCGTGAGTCCTTGATCTTGATCGTACACATTTGCGTGCATGATTAGTGTACGATTGAATCGAGGGCGTCACAAGTTGGTATCGAGCCATCGCTGTAGGAATCCTTCCACACTCCTTGGCGAAGTCGAGTCTAGACATTGCAAAACTTTTACTAACCTGTGTGCCTTACGGGCCCACGTCGCCATCGGGTGGTACTAGGATCTTTTACTCCTCGACCTTTACTCTGGGACTCTGAACTCTCTTCTACTCGGGTTAAACGATTTTACTAACTAACGCTAGGATCCCGTGACCACATTCACCCCAAAGTTGGATAAAGCCATAGTTGTTTCTTGGAATGGTATTTTGATCAATTTCCACACTGTCATTTGACTCCTTTGAAACGTCTTTGTTTTCAGATGGAACCCACGAGGCAGGTCATGCGCCACACGACGGCCATTGGTGCCTCGGGATCACCTGCGGTGCTAGCAGAGATGATGACCTATCTGGGTTATCGCTGGCACCCTGAGTACACCGTCTTTGAGGAGTACCAGGACTTTAACCAGGAGGAGTACCGAGCCATCGTCCACCTCTACTCTCGGGAGTATGACTCCACTCATTGTGGCTGCACACCGCACATGGTGTTGGGGTGACTATCGATATGGCAGTCCACGATGCTGCTTATGCTGCTCGACACGCCTTCGTGGAGAGTATCGGAGTTGGACACCTCCCCTTGAGCACATTGCTATCGCGTCGATGTTGGTGAGGAGGGTTACTACACCGCTGCCTACTCCATGTCACCAGAGAGCCTTCTACCATCGAACTTTGTTCGCATCTCGATGGGCTGGATCGAGCTAACCGAGCTCTTCGCCACGAGTTGTACATCACCCGTCGGCACCTTTACCGTGCTCGGCGCTACTGCACCCTTTGTCCGATCCGGAGAGCTGCTGCGATCTACCCAGCCAGACCGTGATGCCCTGGGGTGTCGGTTGGCGAGGTGGGAGGCTACTCTCCGACTTGGTCCTCTTCGCCACTTGGACGCCGGGTTCGCACGAGTATCCATGCCCCTGTGTCACCGGCGTGGAGGACTATCGCTGCCACACTACCAGCTTTGAGCTCTGACTACCTCCATGAGCATCGTGGGACTGATGTAGGCTTGCTTGTTAATGTTAGATGCATTACATGAGCTGCGTGCCGCCTATGATGTCTTAGTCTATGTCTTGAACTCGTGTGCGAACTCTATGCATGATCCCTTTTGTAAGATATGCCGACTACTATGTAGTTTCTATCGTGTTGCTTTCATTATGCATGTTTCATCATGAATAATTCTTGTCCTTTGCATAATTTCTCAAATGCTGAACTACCCTGTTATATATTAGCAGGATGGTTAGACCAGCTGGTCGTGGTCGTGGTGGCAACTTCCCACCACCGCTTTGAGTACATGGCTGGTATGATCCAACAACTTGAGATGAATCGCCAGTTCATGGAGAACATGATGGCTCAGTTTCCTCGCCCCAATATGAACCAACAGCCAAACACAACAACTCTGCAGGATTTTATACGCCTCAACCCGAGTGTGTACCGCAGCTCAACCCAGCCGTTGGATGCTGATGATTGGCTCCGTGACATCACCTATGAGATGGAGTCTGCTGATGTAGCCCCTGCCAGCTATGTCACTTTTGCTTCCTTCTTCCTAAAGGGACCCGCAGCTCAATGGTGGGACAGCCACAGCGTACTCGCCAGCTTGGAACACTCATCACCGCCGACTTCCAAGTTGCTTTCCGTGCCGCTTCATCCCTCAAGGAGTCATGGACGGAAGAAGCGTGAGTTCCGCAACCTCACCCAAGGCAACAAGACTGTTGAAGCTTATCGCGAGAGTTCTGGACTTGTCTCGCTATGTCAAGAGGATATTGCAACCGATGCACGAGACAAGAGAAGTTCCGTGACGGCCTTCAAGCTGACATCAAGCTCGCACTTCTAGTGCACGACTTTGCTGATTTCGCCACCTTGGTGAACAAGGCTATCAATGTCGAAACTGGTCTGCAGGAATACCAGAGCTCTAACAGCATAACCGTGACACGGGCTCATCTTCGGCCCGTCCTCGCAGAGCGCAAGATATGGATTCCCAACAGCATGTACCAGCCAAATGCACCTGCCCCAAGGCAGAGCTATGCTGCACCTCGTCTGCCTACTCCAGCTAGGCAGCCAAAGCTTCCAGCTCCACCACCCCAAGCTCCTGTTCCCACTCCCAATAATGGTTTGTGCTTGTGTGTGGACAACCAGGCACCGTGCTAGAGAATGCAACGAACCGAATCAGTTGGTTCTTCCAATGACCGGCCGTGGAAGCAACCAGCCCCGCAACAACAATGCCAAGCCTTATGGTCGAAGTTCAGGCCAACCACATTGATCTGAACGAAGCTCAAGACCAGCTCTCATGTGATGGGTACCCTCCTCGTAAATTCAGTACAAAGCATGCGTTTTATTTGATCTGGTGCATCGCATTCATTCATGTCAAGATTTTGCATGCTTGCACGACATTAAATGTGAAGACATGAATGCTTCACTATTAGTACACACCCCCGCGGGCCAATGTCGAACCTCCATGATTTGCAACGACGTCCCGTTGAAATCGAAGGACTGGAATTCCTTGTCTCACCCATCGTGTGAAGTCTTGTAGCATTGACCTCATTCGGGAATGAATTGGTTAAAGGCGCATCGCTTCCATAGTTTGCGCCACGAAGACCGTCCATCTACTACACCCTTCAGATGAAATAGTCACTTACCAAGCTCATCTGGTGCAAAATGCCGAGGCAAGGCTCTATGCATTGAATGCATTGAACGCCGCACCCCTCGAGGGCATTGAAAACATTCCTGTCATTCGCGATTTCCAGGACGTCTTTCTGAAGAACTTCCGAGGATTCCCCTGCTAGAGCTGTCGAATTAGTCATCGACTTGAAACCGAGCACCGATCCTATAGCCAAGCGACCCTACAAGATGCCGCCGATGAACTCCTTGAGCTCAAGGAGGAAATCGACAAATCTCTTCAAAGTGGTTTCATTCTCCCAAGTTGCTCTCCTTGGGGATCACCTTCTCTCTTTGTCAAGAAGAAGGATGGGACAAACCGATTGGTCCAAGACTACCGTCCTATAAATCAAGCTACCATTCAGAATAAGTATCCTCTTCCTCGGATCAATGATCTTTATGATCAACTGGCTGGTTCGTCAGTGTTCTCGAAACTCGACTTGAGGTTGGGTTACCACCAGATCCGTGTTCGTGAGGAGGATATCCCCAAGACCGCCTTTGTGACTCGTTATGGTTCATACGAGTACACCGTCATGTCCTTCGGCTTAACCAATGCTCCAGCCACCTTCTCTCTTTCGATGAACTATATATTCATGGATTACCTCGACAAGTTCGTCGTGGTTTATCCGGATGATATCCTGGTATTTTCTAAGAACGAAGAACAGCATGTTGAACATCTTCGCTTGTCTTTGCCGAAAAGCTACGAGAGCATCAACTCTATGCCAAGTTCTCCAAGTGTGAATTCGGCTTCCAAGTGACCTATCTCGGGCATGTCATCTCTAAGGATGGTATTATTGTCAACCCCGAACGAGTTCAGGCTATTCTCGATTGACTCCTCCGAAGAATGTCAAGCAAGTCAGAAGTTTTCTCGGTCTCGCCAGCTATTGCCGTCAATTCGTCGAGAACTTCTCCAAGATTGCCAGGCCTCTGACTAACCTATTGCATAAGGGCGTCAAGTTCCAATGGATAGACAAATGTCAGGAAAGTTTCCAGGCACTCAAAGACAAGTTGACTTCTGCCCCAGTACTAGCTCCTCCTGATACTAAGAAGGACTTTGTCATTTACTGCGACGCTTCCCGTCAAGGATTAGGCTGTGTCCTAATGCAGGAGCGCAAAGTGGTTGCTTATGCCTCTCAACAATTACGCCCTCACGAAGATAACTACCCAGTTCACGACCTCGAGCTTGTCTTTGTCATTCATCTTAGCAAGCGGTGGCGACATTACCTACTCGGTAACCGTTGCGAGATCTTCACCGACCACCAAAGTCTGAAGTATCTGTTTACTCAGCCAGACCTGAACCTCCGTCAGCAGAGATGGATGGAGACTGTTGCAGACTTTGATTTGGGTATTTCCTATACACCAGGCAAGGCTAATGTAATGGATGATGCCTTGAGCCGCAAGTCTTACTGCAACCACCTCCAGGTTCACAAAGTTCAACCCTCACTTGTTGAAGAGTTCAAAGATGAACCTCCATATTGTTCCTCCGTGCACTTCGCTCCTCCTCCTCGGAGTTACGCAAGATGAACCTCCATGTTGTTTCCGGGGTTCTCTCAATACCTGGTTGCGAAACCAGATCTTGTGGACACCATCAAATGGATACGTAAATGTGACGATGAAGTCGAGAGGATTAAACTTTATCTCAGAAGGAAAACCCTCATTCTTCATGTGGATGACGACGGCACCTTATTCTTCAAAGGTCGCCTAGTGGTACCGAGTAAGAGGGCAAACCTGAATCGACTCCAAAGGTTATGAAAGAAGCTCATGATACGCCTTTGTCTATTCATCCCGGTAGCACCAAGATGTACCAAGACATTCGCCGAGATTCCGTGGTCTAATATGAAGCGAGACATTGCTCGTTATGTTGCTGAATGTGACGCTTTGTCAGATCAAAGCGTAACATCAACGGCCTACTAGAACCCTGCAACCTATCTCTATTCCTGAATGGAAATGGGACCATGTTGAAATGGACTTAAATCCTTTGGATTTCCCAAATCGCAGAAAGGTAATGATGCTATTCTTGTCGTCATTGACCGCTTTCTAAAGTTGCACATTTTCGGTGGTCAAAGAAACGATCAACGCTAGTCAGCTTGCAACTCTCTATATGTCCGAATTGTTTCACTTCACGGTATTCCTTTGGTTATCAGCTCGGACCGTGGCAGCTTATTCACTTCAAGATTCGGGCAAGTTTTCAAGAAGCTATGGGGACTCATTTATCTTTCAAGATCTGCGTTTCATCCGCATGATCACAAGGGCAAGTTGAACGTGTCAACCAAGTTCTCAAGACATGCTTCGAGCTTGTGTTATTTCCTTCGCAAGAAATGGGAGGAATCTCTCCCGTATGCTGAGTTCTCTTATAATAATAGCTATCAAGCTAGTCGAAGATGGCCCCTTGAAGTGTTATATGGACGAAAGTGCGAACCCTCCGAACTGGTCGAAGCGGGAACGTCCACTCTTCGTCCGGATATTATCCAACATGCCAAGAACAAGTCCGCATTATTCGCGAGAATCTCAAGACTGCTCGACCACGTAAAAGAGTAATTATGACCGTCATCATAAAGACATGGTCTATCAACTTTGGCGAAAAGGCCTATCTTTGCGTTACACCAATGAAGGGTGCTCACCGCCGGGATCAAGGGCAAGCTAGCTCCTCGCTATATTGGCCCATTCACTATTCTCGAAAGGCGTGGAAAAGTGGCCTATCAGCTGGAACTTCCGTGAACCTTTCTCGTGTTCACGATGTGTTCCACGTGTCACAACTCCGACGCTGCTTCAAGGACCCAATCCGAGCAATGGACCATGAAGTGCTCGAATTGCAACAGACCTCTCCTATAAAGAGCATCCGTCCGCATTCTCGATCAAGCTGAACGCCTCACACGTCAGAAGGCGATCAAGTTCCTCAAGGTCCAGTGGTCGAATCACTCTGAAGACGAAGCCACCTGGGAACGCGAGGATCGTCTTCGAGATGAATACCCCGCACTCTTTCCTTCTACCTCCTAAATCTCGGGACGAGATTTCTTGTAGTGGAGGAGATTTGTAACGCCCGGATAGTCATGCTACAGTAATCTCACGTTGATGGTGCCACGTCACCTTTGTCACTGTAGTTAACCACGGGTTAATTCAAAACTGTCTCGAAATTCTAATTCAAATTTATGATAGCAATAAAAGTTTTCAAAAATTAAAACTAAAATGTTCGGGGGTTGCCAAATATTGCATCGGTAATTATGGTGGAGTAAACACATTTTTATAAAATGTCTAAGTTGTTGAAATGAATTAAAACAGAAAAGGAAAAATAAAAAAAGAAAACAAACAAAACAAATACAGAGAAAGAAAACCCCCCTGGCCAACTGGGCCAAACGGCCCAGCCGGCCGGCCCAATGGCCCACCCGCCCCCCCCCCACTCCCTTAACCCCCCGGGCGACGAAACCCTAGCCCGACGCCCCCCCCACTCCCCCCACGATCCCCTTCTCCTCCCCCACCGATCTGGATCGGGATCGGCCCCGATCCCGTCGACCCCGACGCCGGCACCCCACCGCCACCCGACGCCGCCCGCCCTCCCTCCTCCCGACCGGCCACCCAGACGCTGGCGCGCCCGCCAGATGCCCGACGCCCACGCGCCTCGGATCCGTCCCGACCACCTCGCCCACCGCCGCCAGCCTCGCCGCCGAGCACCACCTCCTCCCTCCTCCTCGCCGGTCTTCCCCGCCGCCCGAGCCCGCTGCCCCGAACCCCACGAACCCCCGTGAGCTCCCCTTCGCTCCCCTTCCCCTAGGACGCCACCGCCGCCTCTCCCGGGCGGTCGACGCGCCCGGCGCCACCATCGCCCGCGCGCCGACCAAGGCGGGCCGTTCCACCTGCCCTCCCTTGTTTCCCGTGCGGCTCCCTGCCGCGGCCGCCATTTTTTCCTCAGACGCCCGCGCCCGAGCTCGGACGGGCTCGCGTCCGCCGCGTCTGCCGCGCCCGTCGCCGTGAGCCCGCTCGCCACGGGCCACGCCCGTCCTTCCCGCCTTCACACGCCGGCGGCTACCTCGCCTGCTCCGGCGCGACCCGCTCTCCCCTTCACTGGCTGGCGGCCTCCTTGCTGCCGGCGCCGCCGCCTGGCCGCCTTGCTCCGGCCGGTTGCGCGCCAGCCACGGCCTCTGCGGCGCCCGAGCACCGTGACCTTGCCTATGCCCCGTTGGACGGACGCCTTCGCTGCCTTCCTCGCGCGCCTGCCGTGACCCCCTCGCCCGGCGGCCGCCTCACGCGGCCGGCTTCGTCGCCGGAACGGCGGCCGACGACCTCGCCGTGGCCACGGCCTCGCCCTGGCGTCCTCTCGCTTCGTGTTCGTTAAGGCGGCGCCCGCTCTGCAGCCCCGATAGTTCGCTCCATTGGCGAGATGGGACAATGACAAAGGGAGACCGCCAGACGTTTATTTAAAAAAAGATTAAAAAAATAATAAATAAAATAAATAAAATAAATAAATAAAAATAAAAATGCTAATTAATTAATTAATTAATTAACTAAGTTAATTAACTTAATTAATCATGTTTAATTAACCTAATTAATCTATTAATTAAACTAACTAGGTTAATTAGTTAACAGTCACTGACTAACAGACCCCACACGTCAGGTTGACCAGGTCAACGGTCAACGTTGACTGCTGACGTCAGCAGGACATCATGCTGACGTCATAAATCCATTTTCGAATTAATTAAACAATTAATTAAATTTCAGAAATTAATAAAATCTTTAGAAAATCATATCTTTTAATCCGTAACTCGGATTAAAATATTTTCAACATGAAAGTTGCTCAGAACGACGAGACGAATCCGGATACGCAGTCCGTTCGTCCGCCACACCCCCTAACCTATCGAACCCGCAACTTTCCTCCGCCCTCTCGCTCGAAAACACGAAACACGGGATATTTTCCGGATGTTCCCCTTAACCGTACCACCTCATACCACGTTAGGGCACGCCTAGCATCGTTATTTGACTTGTCATGCATCGATATGCATCTGTTTACATGGTATTCATTGTTTCTTCCCCTCTTCTCTCCGGTAGACTACGAGACCGACGCCGCTGCTACCTGGTTCGACTACGGAGTTGACGACCCTCTCTCTTGCCAGAGCAACCAGGCAAGCCCCCTTGATCACCAGATATCGCCTACTCTTCTATACTGCTTGCATTAGAGTAGTGTAGCATGTTATCGCTTCGTTATACCTATCCCGATGCATAGCTTGTCCTTGTTACTATCTGTTGTTACCTTTACCGCAATCCTATATGCTTAGTATAGGATGCTAGTATTCCATCTGTGGCCCTACATTCTTGTCCGTCTGCGTGCTATATTATCGGGCCGTGATCACTCGGGAGGTGATCACGGGTATATCTGATATACTTTATACATGATACATGTGGAGACTAAAGTCGGGTCGGCCGGTGGAGCACCCATGAGTGGATCTTTGAGGCGGAGCGGCAGGCAGGTTGAGACCACCTAGGAGAGAGGTGGGCTGGCCTGTTCGGCGCTCGCGGATACTTAACACGCTTAACGAGATCTTGGTATTTGATCTGAGTTGGCTACGAGCTTATACGCACTAACCAACTACGTGGGAAAGATATGGGCACTAGGCGCCGTGGTATCACCAAGCACTTGAGACGTCGGACGGAGCGGCGCACGCCGGATTGGACTGAACGCCACTAGGCTAGGTGCGCTTCGGCCGCCCACACAACGTCAAGTGTGTGCTCAGGCGATGGGCCTGCACCTGCTGGCGCTTAGGTTTAGACCGCGTCTGGCCTCTCTGTTGTGCCTAGGTGGGGCTGCGACGTGTTGATCTTCCGCGGCGGGCATGACCCAGAAAGTGTGTCCGCCAAATGGGATCAAACGTGTTGGGTAAGTTGGTGCACCCGCTGGAAGTTAATCTATTGAATAGCCGTGATCTTGGTAATGGACGACTTGGAGTTGTACCTTGAGCTTATGACAACTAGAACCGGATACTTGATAAAACACACCCTTCCAAGTGCCGATATAACCGGTGGTCGCTCTCTCGGGGATATGAGGAGGGATCGCGGGTAGGATTATTGCTATGTGATGTTACTTGGAGGACTTCAACCTACCCTCCTCTACTGTTGCAAGACAGGTGACCGAGTTTAGTCTTCGATAAGACTAGCTATCCCCTCTTATTCGGCATTCTGCGAGCTTCAGTCCACCGATATAGCCCTTTACACATATATCCATGCATATGTAGTGTAGCTCCTTGTTTAAGTAGTACTTTGGATGAGTACTCACGGTTGCATTGTTTCCCTTTTCCCTATCTATACTCGATTGCTGCAACTGCAGACGATGGAGCCCAGGAGCGACGCCACCGTCGATGACGACTACTACACGGAGGTGCCTACTACTACGCAGCAGCCCGCCGACGACGACTGAGAGTAGTTTAGGAGGATCCCGAGCGGGAGGCCTGCGCCTCTTTCAATCAGATCCTAGTTTGTGCTAGCCATCTTATGGCAACTTGTTTAACTTATGTCTCAGATCAGATATTGTTGCTTCACTGACTCGTCTATGATCGAGTACTTGTATTCGAGCCCTCGAGGCCCCCGGCTTGTATTATGATGCTTGTATGACTTATTTTATTTGTAGAGTTGTGTTGTGATATCTTCCCGTGAGTCCTTGATCTTGATCGTACACATTTGCGTGCATGATTAGTGTACGATTGAATCGAGGGCGTCACACAGCAGTAGAACTACAGGCAAAACTCAAGGATCTGGGCATACACCTCCAAACATGGGACAGATGCACTTTTGGTAGCGTGAAAAAAGAGATTAAGCAACTAGTACGGCAACTGAAGATTTTGAAAATGTACCGGGACTGATAGATCCAAGCCACTTGGAAATCAAAGTTACAGACCGACTTGTTGAATTGTACAAGAGAGAGAAAAAATACTCCAACGCTAGAGATCTAGGGTGGACTGGCTAATGCATGGAGATAGAAATACACAGTATTTTCAGCAGCGGGCGTCGATGTGAAGGAGAAAAAACCGTATTACAACCCTGACTAAACCATATGGCCAAGTGACGGAGGATGTGGATGAGATGTCTACAATGACGATGCATTTTTACCAAACATTGTACACGTCGGAAGGCTGCACAAACATGCAGGAAGTTCTGGATGCAGTCTCAGCTAAAATTACTAATGACATGCGAGCCCAGCTTGATTTTTTCTATACCGAGGAGGAGGTAAAACTGCCCTTTATCAAATGTTCCCCCCAAAATCATCGGGACCAGACGGGTTCCCTACGCATTTTTTCCAGAAGCATTGGGGAGTTTGTGGGGCGGAGGTCACTAGCGCCGTTTTGAAAATTGTTGAAGGATAGGAAAGTGCGGAAGGGATAAATCAAACCTATTTGGTGCTAATTCCTAAGGTAAAAAACTTGTCTTTGCTTGCACAATTTCGCCCTATCAGTCTTTGTAACGCGATCTATAAGATAGCTTCAAAAGTCATAGCTAATCGCCTGAAGCTAGTACTTCCAGAGATCATCTCGGCAGAGCAGTCGGCCTTTGTTCCTGGCCGGCTAATTACAAACAACATTATTGTGGCGTACGAATGCTTGCATTTTATGAAGAGGAACAGGGCTATTAAAAACTGTCACTGTGCTCTTAAATTGGACATGATGAAAACATATGACAGGGTCGAATGGGATTATTTGAGAGCCATAATGCTGAAGTTGGGGTTCTCTCAAAGGTGGGTAAACATTGTCATGGGCCTGGTCAGCTCAGTCTCATATTCAGTTCTTTTCAATGGGAAGAAGTTGGAGGAGTTTAAACATAGCAGAGGTATCCGGCAGGGAGACCCGATCTCCCCTTACCTGTTTTTGTTGGCAGCGGAGGGTCTCTCAGGCCTATTGAAAAATTTAATTGATTCATCTCAACTTGGGGGGGATACAAGTGGCGTCATCGGCACCACCTGTCAATCACCTTTTATTCGCAGATGTTAGCCTGTTGTTCTTCAAAGCAAATGGTGGAGGGGCGACTGAGTTGTCAAACCTGTTGGATGTATACTGTCAAGCTTCAGTTCAGAGGATTAATCCTTCTAAATCATCGATGTTTTTCAGCAAAGGATGCCCAACTAATATCAAAGATGAGATCAAAGGAATCCTAGGTGTCCCAAACGAGACATTAAATGACAAGTATCTTGGTATGCCTTCGAACATAGGTACTTCAAAATTTGGTGCATTCAAATATCTCAAGGATAGATTGTGGAGCAACTGAAGGAAATATGCCCTAGATGCAATAATAAAGTTGTTATTTTATATTTCCTTATATCATGATAAATGTTTATTATTCGTGCTAGAATTGTATTAACCGGAAACTTAATACATGTGTGGATACATAGACAAAACACTGTGTCCCTAGTAAGCCTCTACTAGACTAGCTCATTAATCAAAGATGGTTAAGTTTCCTAACCATAGATCACATCATTAGGAGAATGGTGTGATGGACAAGACCCATCCATTAGTTTAGCATATTGAACGTTCAGTTTTATTGCTATTGCTTTCTTCATGTCATATACATATTCCTTTGACTATGAGATTATGCAACTCCCGAATACCGAAGGAATATGTTGTGTGCTATCAAACGTCACAATGTAACTGGGTGATTATAAAGATGCTCTACAGGTATCTCCAAAGGTGTTTGTTGGGTTGGCATAGATCGAGATTAGGATTTGTCACTCTGAGTATCGGAGAGGTATCTCTGGGCCCTCTCGGTAATACACATCATAAGAAGCCTTGCAAACAAAGTGACTAATGAGTTAGTTGCGGGATGATGTATTACGGAATGAGTAAAGAGACTTGCCAGTAATGAGACTGAACTAGGTATGTGGATACCGACGATCGAATCTCAGGAAAGTAACATACCGATGGCAAAGGGAATAACATATGTTGTTATAACAGTTCGACCGATAAAGATCTTCGTATAATATGTAGGAGCCAATATGAGCATCCAGGTTCCGCTATTGGTTATTGACCGGAGAGGTGTCTCGGTCATGTCTACATAGTTCTCGAACCCGTAGGGTCCGCACGCTTAATGTTCGTTGAGGATATAGTATTATATGAGTTATGTGATTTGGTGACCGAATGTTGGTTGGAGTCCCAGATGAGATCACAGACATGACGAGGAGTCTCAAAATGGTCGAGAGGTACAGATTGATATATAGGACGATGGTATTCAGACACCATAAGTGTTCTGGAGGGTACCGGGTACTTATCGGGTCATCGGAAAGGAGTTTCGGGCACCCCCGGCAAAGATATGGGCCTTATGGGCCAAGTGAGGTAACACACCAGCCCTGGTGCGCCCCTATTGAGGCCAGCTCTATGAGGAGGAGAAGGAAAAAGGGGAGGGCAAGGAAAGTGTGGATTAGGATTCCTACTTCCTTCCCTCTCCCCCCTCGGTTATATATGGCAGGGGGGCGCACGGCTTGGGAGGGACTCCAAGTAGGATTCCTCCTACTTGGGCGCCTCCTATGGCTGCTCCTCCCTCCCTCCCACTTATATATATATGAGGAGGGGGCGCCTAGCACAAAACAAACAATTGCCTAGCCGTGTGTGGCGCCCCCCTCCATAGTTTACACCCTCGATCATATCTTCGTGGTGCTTAGGCGAAGCCCTGCGAGGATCACTTCACCATCACTATCACCATGTCGTCGTGCTGATAGAACTCATCTACTACCTCGATGTCTTGCTGGATCAAGAAGGCGTGGGACGTCACCGAGCTGAACATGTGCAAAACTCGGAGGTGCCGTGTGTTTGGTACTTGATCGGTCAGAGCTAGAAGAAGTTCGACTACATCAACCGCGTTGTCAAACGCTTCCGCTTACGGTCTACAAGGGTACGTAGAAACACTCTCCCCCTCGTTGCTATGCATCTCCATGGTTAGATCATTGCGTGTGTGTTGAAATTTTTTGTTTTCCATGCAACGTTTCCCAACAGTGGCATCAGAGCCAGGTCTATACGTAGATGATATTCACGAGTAGAACACAAAGAGTTGTGGGCGGTGATCGTCATATTGCTTACCACCAACGTCTTATTTTGATTCGGAGGTATTATTGGATGAAGCGGCCTGGACCAACCTTACATGACCACGTTCATGAGACCGGTTCCACCGACAGACATGCAACTAGTTTTGCATAAATGTGGCTGGCGGGTGTCTGTTTCTCCTACTTTAGTTGAACCGAATTTGACTGCGGCCGATCCTTGTTGAAGGTTAAAACAACAAATTTGGTAAATCACCGTTGTGGTTTTGATGCGTAGGTAAGAACGGTTCTTGCTAGAAGCCCGTAGCAGCCACGTAAAACTTGCAACAACAAAGTAGAGGACGTCTAACTTATTTTTGCAGGGCATGTTGTGATGTGATATGGTCAAGACATGATGTGATAAACTCTGTTGTATGAGATGATCATGTTTTGTAAGATATCTGACAACCGGCAGGAGCCTTCTGGTTGTCTCTTTATTATTTGAAATGCAAATGCCATGTAATTGCTTTACTTTATCACTATGCGTTGGAGATAGTTGTAGAAGCAATAGTTGGCGAGATGACCACAATGCAACGATGGAAATCATGGTGTCGAGCCGGTGACGATGGAAATCATGACGATGCTTTGGAGATGGAGAGCAAAAGCATGAGATGATAATGGCCATATCATGTCACATATTTTGATTGGATGTGACGTTTATCTTTTATGAATCTTATTTTGCTTAGTACAGCGGTAGCTGATGACCCACAAGTATAGAGGATCAATTCTAGCTCTTTTTGATAAGTAAGAGTGTCGAACCCAACGAGGAGCAGAAGGAAAAGTGTCGTGGTTTTGTCACGGCAGATGTCCTCATGAAAGGACTTAGTCGTGGAGCCATCGCTACGGGTTAGCTTAAAGGGGTTAAAGCGGACACAAGGACGCAAGAGAGTTTATACTAGTTCGGCCCCTTCGATGAAGGTAAAAGCCTACGTCTAGTTGTGATGGAATTGATGGGGGTTTCGATGACTAGGGAGCAAACAAGCTTCGCCTAAGTCTCGAGTTGTTGTCTGTTGTCCCTGAACCGCTGCTGGGTCATCCACTTATATACATGGGTGACACCCGTCGGTTTGCAGAGTCCCGAGACCGGCTCATAGATGTGTCCGGTTTGGTCTCTAGTATTTCTAACTTACAACACAAGGTACATACTAATACCGGTTCACGGCTACAAGCCTTAAACCGGTTCTGGGCCTTGGGCCCTTATAGAATATCCTCACGGGCTTCAAGCATACTTGACTACCGATGAAGTTAACCCGCCTGTCCCGGCTGGTTTACGCCCGAAGAGTAATATCTCCAACATTAGGCCCTGATTGATTTGAACAGGTTCATGTCAATCCTCGCAAAAACTTCGCCTTCAAAGAACTTTGTGTAATTAGGTGAACCGCCATGATGTCATTTCCTCTGGTCGTCGTAAACCGGCGTGACGTCACCTGTCATAAAAACTATCCACCATACCTTTTTTTTTGTTTAATAGACCTGCGACAATCGAGGCGACAACTTTGTTTCCAAACTCGCGGCTCCTTGATTCTCGCGCCTGACACACATCCCTTGCTTTATAAATAAGACCGAAGGGTCATTTCCTTTTTTCCCCTTCATGCCCCTCTGCTTCGTCTTCCTCGCGCCGCCCAGCTTCGGAGCTCCTCTGCCACCGTCAACCATTGTATCTGCATCAACCTTGGCCGCTGCATCACCCTGAACGTACCAGAGCATCGCGGCGACCTTTCGCTTCTTCCTCAGCTCCGGTAAATCTTCTGCTCTTTCCGCCCCAGATCTGTTCTAGGGTTTCTAGGTTTTTCAGTGTTCATCCTTTGTTCTTCGTTCATATAATGGTTCTCAAAAGAACTCATGAATCTATGTTCTGTGTAATGGTAGCTTTTAGCCTCCGTTTTCACTTACGCATCTCAAGATCATAAATCTTATTTACATCCTTGCTCATTGACTTAATACCGCTCCGTTTTGTACCTTGAATATTTATTTCTTTTCTAAACATGCTCCAGATCCAAAACTGTGAAATGCTTTTGTGAAACCTGTTTTCGCACATCCTCTTCAATGTTTCAGACCAGGCGGTTTAACTTTGTAGAAAATTGACAACTCGGCATATACCATTAGTCCCCTTGTAGAACCGCCATGGTTCCCCAGTTATGTATTGCCACCTTGCAGAACTCCGGTTTATAAGCAACTTCTTCCGGTTTAACAATGAATGTATCAATATATAGCCTTCCAACATATTCTTGAACCGGTATTATTGCTTTGCAGACTGCATCATGGCCAAGCAAGTGTACGAGTGTAATTGGGCCCTTCTCGAGTGACTGAAACTCAAGCTGGATAACTTAGTCCGCACCGCGCTTTAGGCAAAAAAGACGCTATTCATCTGGAGGGTCCTCGGCCCGGAGAGTCCTCCGTAACCCAAGGATGGAGAGGTTGTTGTTTTGTTGACCATTTAGCCGGGGCTTCAGTCCGCCAGTTCAAAGTTTTATCGGGATGTCTTGGCCAACTTCCAATCAAGGCCCACAAGATATTGGCCCCAACTCCATAACCAATATCCGCACTTTCAAGTGCTCTATGAGGTGTTCTTTCAAGAGGAGCCCATAGTTGAATTGTTCAGAGATTGCTTCCATCTAAACCGCCGCACTGAATTTTCTGACGGTCCCAACACCGAGTTGGGTGGTGTGGCGATTCAAAAGCGGAAAGAGGTCACTTACCCTCACACCAAATTGCACAGCCATCCCAAAGAATGGAATTCAACATGGTTTTACTGCAAAGATACCTCTCTTGATGGAGAAAATCCTTTACCGGGCTACCGTCCAGAGCGGCTAAGCAACACACATCCCCTCCCTCACAGATTGACTGCTAAGGAAAGAAGCAAATATGCCCCTCAACTATCCAAGCTCCGGGCCTTCTCGGCCAACGGGTTGACAGAAGTTGATCTTGCTCGCTGCTGGATATCTTGGAGTATACTGCCCTTAAGCCTGCGCTCTGGTTTGATGTGCAAATACACAGAAGATGTGAAAGACCCTCTGCGGCATATTGAGATCCAGCTGACAGATGATGAAGTTACCGAGGCTGTTAAAAGGATGTTAAACGAACCGGAAGCTGTTTGCGCCCAAACCGGCCTGGCTCCCTTTTCTGCCATTAACAAACCGCCAGCCGTAAGACTCATATCTTATGCGTTTATGAAATCTGACTATGTTTAAGTACCCTTTGTTGATATTAACATCTTTCAAACAGGGTGATGATCCATTTTGGAGCAAGAAGACTCCACAAGAGAAACCGGTGGCAATAACCCGGCCCAAGACCAAATTTGTGAAGAAACCAGCAAATAGAAAGAAAACCACTGCCTCCTCTGATCCACCAGCTGACGATGATGTGGGTAATCCGGATCTTGTGGTAGAACTTGACTCACTTGGTTTATTTTTCACACGCCTTATTGATAATGATTATTGCCAGGATGATGCTAAAGTCAGTCATGCTGATGTTGTAGAGGTAATCGCTCTTTCTTCCGATTCAAACCCTTTACCTTCAGTAAAAATCCGTCGGGCAAACCGGAAAGTTAAATTTTCTCATCCTCTTGCTTACTTGGATCGAAACTTTCTTATGAAGACACAACAGCATGAAGCTCGTCGCGCAACCCGGCACAGCGGCCAGGTAGTCACCTCCACCGGTTTACTGAACAGTCCGGTTCAGAAACGCCATTCAGAGGTCTCTAACTGCTTCGTCGATGCTTATCCTAAAGCGGGTTGCATTCGTCAACCTCTTAATCCATCTGACTCCGATTATCAGGTGACTTCTCATTCTTCCTCTAGCGAGTCGAAAGGCACCCAACTCCCACCACTCAAGACAGTGCTTGGGTGAGCCATATTCCTGATAATGCTGTTTTGATATACCACTTTCAATGTTCATTGGACTGATCCGTCTTTTTCCTTTCAGGGCCAAGCCTAGGCCAAGCAAGAAAGCTCGCCTGGACAAAGCGGCAGAAGACGATGCTCCTGAACCGACCCAAATACCAAATACCGAGGAACACATCCAGGATGATATGCTGAACGACCCACCATTGCAAGATCATGATGCTATTGTTGAAGAGGCACATGTTGATGCCACAAGCCCTTCAAATCAACCCACGAGTCCTGCTAAAACAGCGAGTTCACCAAAGCATACGGATAAACCAGCGACCCCAGTGCGAACCGGTGAAGCCAAGGATGATGATGTTGTTATTACTGGCTTTGGCCATTCCGAGCCAGTAATCTCGCCGCTTGTCCAAGCATACTTCAAAGGATGAATTTACTGCGTTTGGTAAGGGCAAGTGGAATGCCGATTTGGCTACTTATGCCGCTTTGAATCCCCAAGATCTTCATTCCGGTTATCTGAACCGGTTATATACCAGCATGAAGCCGGTCTGGTAAATATGATGAAAGACAAATATGAGGTAAATTCCATATGACTCTCTGCTTGTATACTTCAATCTGTCAACTCTAATAGCCCCCAAGTGACGGTTTTAAGATGTGAACTTAAACCGGGACTTTTCAATGTAATCCTGAGCAAAGCTGTACTTTTGGGAAAGTAGCTCCCAAAGGCCGGTTCAACTTAATGTAGTTAAACCGGGACTTTTATACCATAAGAAATACGGTATCCCTCAAGGACAAAGCAAATAGGCATTAGCCCCCAAGTGCCAAACTGAATATTTGTTATTGAGCTTGGGACTTTATGTAGAAACTATAGGATGAAAAAGCAAATATGCATTAGCCCCCAAGTACCGAGAGCATAACTTGTTATGGGTTTGGTACTTCAACTTTGCCCCCTAATCTTTATCAAATGATTATCTGTATGTAGGCTGATCTGAGCAAGAAAGAAAACCAAATCATCGATCTTCAAGAAAACCTGAAATCCCAGCAAGCTGAAACCTCCAAAGCAAAGGATGAATTAACCAGTGCTTTAAGCGTCATGGAAAAGCTTAAAGAGGGTTTCAAAAGGAGCGGCGGATTGGGCCACCGAGAAGGCGCTTTAACTCAACGGGCGTAAAATCTGAAGCTGCCCTCAAACCGTGGTGGATGAACTGACCAAAGGTAAAGCGGCAAGTGCATGCCATGACCGCCGCTGTCTTTGGTAAGCCTTTTTTCTTATTTCTGACATAATGAAGCTTTCTCATATAATTGCCGGTTTATTAACCCTTTTAGTGATATAGGGACACGTATTGGTCACTTGGGATCAGATGTGCGGAAGAAACTGAAAGCCTCTTATACATTGATAGAGCAACTCTATATCGGTGCGCAGCGGATCATCAAGACCGCTTCTCATAACAACCCGCATCGACCTTGATCCAGACACCCTTAAAAGGTTGTCAATGCTTCTGCCGGTTTGAAGAATTAAAGAAATCTGCCGCTAGAACCGGTGCCATAAACGCCTTAATCCGGGCCAAAGCGTGGGTGCCGGATTTTGATCCTGTTGAAGCGGCCCAAGGCTTCCCAAGCTTGAAGGAAGACGGGACAGAATTCAGCGAAGAGGATCTTTGAGCTATAAACCGGGAAGTGCGCCCTTTGGCTTGTCAGCTGGTTGAAGAGGCAAATTTGTCTCACTATCAAGCCCAGTACGACGACAAAAATAAACGAGTGCCTGCACCAATTCCTGAAGCGGAAAACCTTATACCTCCAATTCATAAGCATACTTACACTCCTGATATTGAACCGTCGTTGCTGATCAATGATGAAGCTATATTCCAAGCATTAATGGGAATCGACTGGACAACTGTTGATTTCAGCCATTGGGTAGGGAATCGAAGTGAAGCGGCGCAGATGACCGCAACCATCAAGCCAAGCTGGCGACCAAGCATGAACCGGAGGCCGGTTTACATTATTGCTTCTTTATGTTATGCAGAAAAACAATCATCTTATCTGGGCACCGTGTTGCCTTGTAATAAACTAGCTGCCACTTTCGTGTTGATATGCCTTCGTGCATATTTATTATAACTTATGCTTCCGTTGAATCACAAATGCTAAACTGTTGTCTGTAGCAAAAAAGCTTAAAACGCCATTGTGGTTGTATAACCAGGCGGGTCATCATATCTATGTATGTGAAATCAAAGATAATACCTTAGATTTAAACATATGACAAAATATGGGAATGTATGATACCTGCCATCGTAGGGCATGAAGTTGGTTGTGCCAATCTTGAAGCAGAGTTGTAAAAAACCCGCTCTGCTGGAGGAGAGAACAGCTCCTGTGTATATAGGGTTGGTTTATCAGGTAAACCGTTCCGGGTTAAGATGGACACCGGTGTTACTCCATAAAAGGATGTTTCTCAAAAATCAAACCGGGCAAAAGTGTCTCCGGATGAAAAACAAACAGTGTCCCGTCAACTGACAGTCGAATCGGTTTAATAATTGTCGGTTTAAGAACACAACAAGAGAAATATGCAAAAAGACAAACAAATTTCAAGCAAAGGCAAAGACAAAATCTTTTGCGTAAAGAGGCTGTTTGAGCCGATCAAGTGGCGTTACCATGGTCGGACACGACCAAGCCCCCAAAAGGTGTAGCTATGGTTCATGTCAGCCAGGTCCCCAAATGATGCAGTGGCATTACGCCGATCAAGAGGTGTAGCGATGGTTGGGTTCACCAAAGCCCCAAGTGATTCGTGGCCTTAGGCCGATCAAGAGGCGTGATGGTTCAGACGTGACCAAGTCCCCAAGTGATCTCGTGGCTTTCGCCTATCAAAAGGTGTTGCATTGGTTCGGACACGACCAAGCCCCCAAGTGACATGATATAAAGCTTTGTTAAAAAGCTAAATCAAGGGGTAAACCGGAGGCCGCTTTAAGATAAAAACTACGTGTAACCACTCATGATGTAAAATAACAGAGACCCCGCTTTAGCTAAGGCTCCGGTTTATTGTATTGATCATAATATATACATTGTCATAATATGTACATAAGCGAGCTTATGGCTCAAGTATAGTAGGGTCAAGATGAGCTATGTTCCACGGCCTGTTGGTCTCCTCCTCGATGTACGTGAGTCTTTATGCTCTCGAATATCAATCGATAGTACGACCCACAGTGCGATTCTTGCTGACCACTAAAGGTCCCTCCCAAGGTGGGGATAGCTTGTGCATATCAAGATGGTCTTGATGAGCCGAGCACCAAATCTCCTTCTTGAAAGGTTTTGGTTCTAACTCGGCGATCGTGATAGCGATTTAAGATCCTCTTTGGTAGATCGCCGAACGGCAGCTGCAATGTCACGCTCCTCATCCAATAGGTCCAAAGCGTCTTGCCGAGCTACCTCGTTGTCCGCTTCAACATAAGCTGCTACACGAAGTGAATCATGACGGATATCACTGGGGAGAACCGCCTCCGCTCCGTAGACCATGAAGAACGGTGTGTATCCTGTTGATCTGTTGGGCGTAGTATTGATGCTCCATAATACAGATGGTAACTCTTCAACCCGACAACCCGGCGTCCGCTGCAAAGGAACCATGAACCGTGGTTTGATGCCTCGTAAGATCTCTTGGTTAGCTCTCTCTGCTTGGCCATTGGACTGTGGGTGAGCCACTGATGAAACGTCAAGCCGGATGTGCTCACGTTCACAGAACTCCTTCATAGCACCCTTAGACAGATTGGTACCATTATCGAATGATACTGTGGAAAGCCAAACCGAAAATCACCTTTTTAATGAATTGAACCGCCGTGGCTGCATCACACTTGCTGACGGGCTCCGCTTCCACCCACTTTGTAAACTTGTCAACCACCACCAAGAGGTGGGTCTTCTTGTCCTTGGACCGTTTGAAAGGCCCAACCATATCTATCCCCCCAGTCGCAAATGACCAAGTAATTGGAATCATCCTCAATTATTGAGCCGGCACATGAACGCGTCTTGAGAACTTCTGGCAGCCGTCACATCGCCTAACCAGGTCCTCCTCATCAGCATCAGCTGTCAACCAATAGAAACCGTGACGAAACGCCTTAGCCACCAGAGATTTTGAACCGGCGTGGTGACCACAATCTCCTTCGTGGATTTCGCGCAAGATCTCACAACCTTCCTCCTGGCGACACACAACGTTGAAACGCCTCGACACATCGCAATGATGCAACTCGCCATTGACAATAGTCATGGACTTGGATCGCCGGATTATCTCGCTGGCCAACATCTCATCCTCCGTAACTCGCCTCGGTTCATGTACGCAAGATAAGGAACCGTCAATCCGAATGACATGTAGAGCCGCTACCAACCGAGCCTCCGGATCAGGAATAGCCAAATCCTCTTTGTCGGGGAGCTTGACCGACGGGTTATGCAGACATCCAAGAAAACATTAGGCGGGACCGGTTTACGCCGAGAGCCCACCGGCTTAAGGCGTACCGCCGTTCTTCCGTCATCCACGTGATCCACGATATCCCTTGAAGTGGCTCGCAATAATATCCACCTCACGACGGTATGCTGCCATGAGCGGGTCCTTAGAATCCCAAGTACCAGACACTTGTTGGGCCACCAGGTCCGAGTCACCGAAGCACTTAACTCGGTTGAGATTCATCTCCTTAGCCATCCGGAGACCATGGAGTAAAGCTTCGTACTCAGCTGCATTGTTAGTACAAGGGAACATTAAACGAAGAACATAACATAACTTATCACCCCGTGGGGAAGTTAATACGACTCCAGCCCTCGAGCCCTCCAATTGCCTGGACCGATCAAAATGAATAGTCCAATAGGTGTGATCGGCTTTTCTTCAGGTGCTTGTAGTTCCGTCCAATCATTGATGAAATCCAGAAGTGCTTGAGACTTGATCGCCGTCCGAGGCACGTATTTCAAACCGAGCGGCCCAAGCTCTATAGCCCACTTGGCAATCCGGCCAGTTGCCTCCCTGTTTTGAATTATATATCTCAAAGGAGCAGAGCTGACCACTGTGATGGGATGTCCCTGGAAGTATTGCTTGAGCTTCCGGCTTGCCATGAAAACTCCATACACCAGCTTCTGCCAATGCGGGTATCTTTGCTTGGACTCAATAATCACCTCGCTGATATAGTAAACCAGACGCTGAACCAGATATTCCTTGCCCGCCTCCTTGCGCTCTACCACAATAGCTATGTTGACGAGCATTAGCTGCCACATATAGTAGCAATGGTTCTTTGTCAATCGGAGCAGCAAGAACGGTCAGATTATTAGCTGCCGCTTTAAGTCCTCCAATGCTTTATCGGCGGCGGACTCGCATAAATGGATCTGCTTTCAAAGATTCGATACAAAGGATCGCCTTATCACCGAGGCGGCCGATAAACCGCTCAACGCAGCAATCCGCCTGCCAAGCGCTGGACATCATTGATACATTTCGGTTTAGCCAGGGAGGTGATAGCTGTGATCTTCTCCGGATTAGCCTCAATTCCCCTGTTAGACACCAGAAAACCCAATAACTTGCCTGCCGGTACACCAAAAACACACTTGGCCGGGTTGAGCATCATTTTGTATGTCCGTAGGTTATCAAATGTTTCCTTTAAATCATCAACCAGAGTCTCCTTCTCCCTTGACTTAACCACAATATCATCCACATAGGCATGTACATTACGGCCGATCTGCTTATGAAGGCAATTTTGTACACACCGTTGATAAGTTGCCTGGGCACTCTTGAGCCCAAAGGGCATAGATACATAGCAGATGGCTCCAAAGGGAGTTATGAACGTCGTCTTCTCCTGGTCCTTAACTGCCATCTTGATCTGATGATAACCAGAATATGCATCCAGAAAACTCAAACGCTCACAACCCACCGTAGCATCAATAATCTGATCGATGCGGGGGAGGGCAAAAGGATCTGCTGGACAAGCCTTGTTAAGATCTGTGTAATCCACACACATGCGCCAGGTGCCATTTTTCTTAAGGACCAGCACCGGATTAGCCAGCCATTCAGGATGGAACACTTCAACAATAAAGCCAGCCGCTAAGAGCCTGGCCACTTCCTCTCCAATAGCTTTGCGCCTTTCTTCGTTGAACCGGCGGAGAAACTGCTTCACCGGTTTGTACTTAGGATCAACATTAAGAGTGTGCTCAGCGAGTTCCCTCGGTACACCTGGCATGTCAGAAGGCTTCCATGCAAAAATGTCCCGGTTCTCACGGATGAACTCGATGAGCGCGCTTTCCTATTTCGGATCCAAGTTGGTGCTGATACTAAACTGCTTAGACGAATCGCCAGGTACAAAGTCAACAAGCTTAGTCTCAGCTGCCGATTTGAACATTAAAGCCGGATCATGCTCTATGGTTGGCTTCTTCAACGGAGTCATGTCCGCCGGATCAACATTATCCTTGTAGTACTTCAACTCTTCCGTGGCACAAACCGACTCTGCATAGGCCGCATCACCTTCTTCACACTCCAAGGCAATCTTGCAACTTCCATGAACGGTTATGGTCCCCTTGTGACCCGTCATCTTGAGCTGCAGATAAATATAACAGGGGCGTGCCATAAACTTGTCATAAGCCGGCCGCCCAAATAAAGCGTGGTACGGGCTCCGGATCTTAACCACCTCAAAAACCAATGTTCCTGACCTGGAATCATGATCATCTCCAAAGGCCACCTCCAGAGCTATCTTGCCAACGGGATATGCTGACTTACCAGGTACCACACCATGGAATACCGTATTGGACGGTTTAAGATTCTTGTCTGTTAGCCCCATACGACGGAAGGTCTCATAGTACAAGATATTAATGCTGCTTCCTCCCTCCATGAGCACCTTGGTGAACTTATAACCTCCCACCTGAGGTGCCACCACCAACTCTAGCTGACCCGGATTGTCAACCCGGGGAGGGTGATCCTCTCTGCTCCATATGATTGGCTGTTCATACTAGCGTAAATAACAAGGCACGGCCGGTTCAACAGAATTCATCGCCGCCAGAAGCTTCTGGTCTCGTTTATCCAAGCTAGTGGTGAATACATGATATTGCCCACTATTCAACTGCTTTGGATTGCTCTGATAACCCGACTGCTGCTGCTGGTTGTAACCACCTTGGCTACTCTAATTGTTTTGATTGTTATGTCCACCCTGATCTCCATTGAAGCCTGAACCGCCGTTTCCTCCACCGTGACCCGGCCCATGGAATCCGGGTCCTGAGCCACCACCTGATCCGTGATCATACCGGAAATCATTAGAATTTTTGAACTCCTGCATAATATAGCAATCCTTCCAAAGGTGGGTGGCTGGCGCCTCCTTCGTCCCGTGCTTTGGACAGGGCTGGTTTAATAGATAGGTCAGGCGGTCCGGGTTGGGGTTTGGAGCTCCACCGTGATTCGGCGGTTTACCCTTCCGTCGCTGGCCCCTGTCCTGCGCACTAGTATTAGCAACAAAATCCATGCTGCCATCCGCTTTACGCTTGCCTCCGTTACCATGACCTGCCGTGTTGTGTTGCTGCCCCTTGGAGTTGTTGTTCTTCTTTCCCTTCCCTGTCTTGTCATCATCAGACTCGGGATCCTTGGTACTATCAGAATCAGCATACTTCACTAACGCAGTCATGAGGGTCCCCATATCGTTACAATGGCGCTTCATCCGTCCTAATTTCAACTTCAGAGGTTTAAACCGCAGTTGCTTTCAAAGTTATAACCATGAGTCGGCATTGATACTGATCGATGAGTGCAAAATTTCCTAAACTCGGCGTACCCAGTGGGTTGTTGACTCTCCTTCCTCCTGGACACAGGCCGCTAAGTCCACTATCGACATGGGCTGCTTACATGTATCCTTGAAATTCTGGATAAACCGAGCTCGCAACTGGGCCCATGAACTGATAGAATTGGCTGGTAAGCTCTTTAACCAAATACGTGCTGTCCCTTCAAGCATCATGGTGAAATACTTTGCACATGCCGCTTCATCTACGTCAAGCATCTCCATGGCCATCTCATAGCTCTCTACCCATGTTTCTGTAACATCCCAAATTTCCTATTTGGAATGTTTTACAATTATAGCTAAGCATCTAATGCATCCTGTTTGAATTTGAATGCCATTTGAAGTTTCAGGAGAATTTTGAGTTTTCATATTTGAATTCAAACTTGGCAAGTGGGAATCATTTCAAAAACTATGCCACGATGAATACTTGATCAAAAGTATGAGAGGAGTAAACATGACACTCCAAAAATATCGAGGAAAACCTTGCCAAAAGTTTTGAATTCAAACTTGAGATTTATTTGAATTTGAAAAAATGGAATTTTATAAAGTTTGGATTCGCCTTTTGAAAATGTTCAAATGATAGGAATATTCCTGATCATTTTGGTATATATATGTCCTATATAAAATATTTATATTTTAAAAGATATCTCTGTTTTGTTTTATTTTAAAAATAAATTTCAAAAAAAAAAAACACCCCTAGGCGCCAGCCAGCCCCCTGCCCAGCCAGCCAAAGCCGATCAAGACTGCCCACCAGGTGCCCAGAGGCCAGCCCAATGAGCCAACCGAGCCGGCCTCACCTCCCTTGCCGAAACCCTTTGAGCCGGCCGCCTTCGCCCGCACCCTCTCTCTCTCTCGGCAGGTGGACCCGCCTGCCTTCAACCCCGCCCCACGCCACGCCGCCCGATCGCGGATCCGTGAGATCCGGATGCCGATCCTCCCGATCGCCTCCCTTGCCACGACGAGGCCCCGCCTATATAAGCCCCCCCCGCACCCCATTCCCCTTACCCCCTCGCTGGAGCCCTCCTCCTCTCTCGCCGTCGCTGGAGTTCGAACCTCCCGCCGCCATTTGCATCGCCGTCGCCGCCCTAGCCCCTCCCGACCTCCACCGACCCCACCAAGCGCCTCCCCGAGCTCGTCGTCACTACGGAGCTCTCCACGACCTCCCCGACGACCGGAGAGGCCAACGCACTCGTCGCCGCCGCCGCCGCCGCCGAGCTCCGGTAAGTCGCCGGAGATCCCCTCCCCCGTCCGATGCGCAATCTACGGCGTAGATTAGATCACCCCCGAAGGGGTATTTCTTTTAAATAAAATCGGTCCGGCCCGGTTCGTTACGGTTTAGTTAAGTTAGGGTTTATTTTTTTAGCCCGGCCCGACTAGTTTAACCCTAGGGCCCGTTTAGTTTATATTACGCTCAGTGCGTAGTTTAGGCCCATTAGGCCCTTTTTCATTTAAATTCGTTTTCTGTTTTAACAGAATAGTTCCTGTTTTGAAAAATACATATCTTTTATTCTGTTTAATATTTTTAGGTGATTCTTTTTTTGTTGGTTTGCAAATTTTCTATAGTTTCTGTAGAAAATATAATTAGCTATGTTATAATTAATTAAAATTGCTTTAATTTAGTTTTAGTCAGAATAGTAAATCTGTTATAACATGAGCTAGGAAAATTATTTTTGGATGATTCTTTTGTCCTAACTTTATTTTGACATTGCCTAACCATAGGAATTAATTTGGGTATTTTAGGATTAATAAAAAAATAGTTTTAAGCAGAATCTTGTTAATCCTAATTAATTAACTATGCACTGTTTTCCTATTATTTTAATTAGTAAATAAATTTATTTTTCACATGTGATTGATTATTCTAGGATAGTTTCTGTCACTTTATAGGATGAACTTTTATTTATAATAAATAAAAGTTTTATTTTATTTTCTTAATAGAAATTGAATTAGGCCTAATAGGAGTTTCATAATAGGTTTTAAATTAATTATTTTTGCTCCTAGTTGCTTAATGAAATCTTTTCTGTTAAGTTAACATAAATCCATGATTAGGTTATGTTAAGAAAATTTTTGTTATATAAAACTATTCTAGTTGTTGTTTGAAGTAGGAAACTTGAGTTGGTTTTCTTTGAGTTTTCCCTTGGGTTTTGATTTGGTTGTTTTGGTGTGTTATGTTGCTATTGTTATGCTATTGTATTATGTGATCCTATGCTATATGCTTATTGTGATCATTGTTTGTCTCGGTAGAGTTTCCGGAGTGCGAAGCTTGCTACTACGAATCTTTAGCTTACGAGGATCATCAGCAAGGCAAGTTTTGATCATGTTATTTTCTATACCTATGTTTTTGTGCATTAGAATTTATCACCACCCCACCATGCATGCAGTAGTTGAAATTTTGAAGTTGTTAATCTTGAGTAGTATCATGTGGTAGGATGAACCAATCCCCTTGTTACCATGACCCCGGGACGAAGTAGTTTACTTTGCTATGCTCCTAGACGGGTTTTGGTTGAGTGAAATTCATAAGCAAGATGTGAGAGTCAATGATGATGACAACCCCATGAACTACAATGATCAAGATGGACTTTGAAATTCACTACTTTGGGTGGAGGATTTGTTGACGGGCACCCCGAGAACCCAGTGGTTGGCCGGGATGCATGGAGAAGTGCCATGACATCTTATGGAAAGCTTCACCCAGCCACGAAGAGGCGGATGGATGCCCCATGACCGGAAGCTTACTGCAGCCGCAAGCCATTATGGGCTCTGGCTGGGTTAACCCTAGTAGTGACGCTGGCTGGACGGTACTACGAGATGTAGAAGAACGGTAGGATTGGATGGGTACCGGCAGAGCTGTAAGAACTCTTTGGAAGACCCTGTTTATTCGTCCGTCTTCAAACACCATGAAGTGCTAAGACTTAAAAGGAGGAATGATTCTTGCGGGAAAGTCATAAACCTCTGCAGAGTTAAAGATCTAATCGATTAGCCGTGTCCCGATTACGGACAAATTGAGCCTCCGAACTTGGAAGTATTCGAAATCTCAACACTAAAACTAATAAATTAATTTGAGGGGTTTATGACTTAATAATTTTGGGAATGAGATATTGGTTGGCGGAACCATCTCAATAACTACCAACAATTTGTAGTAATTTTGCAAGCAAGTCCACTGTAGTAGGAGAAAATTGGCTTTTCGCAAAATGATGAAACTTAGAGCTCCACACCAAAATGCATATAGTGTTAGTAACTTTATTATTGTTATTCTTCATGACTTGCCACTTATTCAAAAGCTGACCTACACGGCTGCAACGCCTTATGTTGCGTAGATTTATTCTGATCGGGAGTGAGGCTATGCTCGCGCTTGGCGATTGCCCTTTGAGTCGGATGGACTCGCTTTATCTTCTACGCTTCCGCAGCATTAGTAGTTTATTTCTCATGAGTTGGCCTTGAGCGAATTTATTCCCTTGTAATAAAGACTCTATATGAGAATCGTAATGATATTCAGGTGTGATTGAACTTTGATTACTACATCGATGTAATCGTGAGTACCAAAGATGATCTTGGGATGGTATGCATACGTAGATTTGACCGATTTTGGGTCAGGTCGCTACAGTTTCCGGAGACAAATCGGCTGTGTAATTTGGCACCTTGCGCGGGCCCTTGAAATCCTTGGGCAAGTGCACATTGCGTAAAGCGGGGACAAGACAAGGCACTCCCAAAGAACTAGAAGTGACTCCTGGCTCGATCGAGGTGGTTGGACGAACCGGCGTAAGCTGACAAGCCTCATGTTGCGCTGCTAACTCGGCATCCCTTCGTGCTCGGGCCCGGTCCACCACTTCCTGAGCATCACCCGTCGGGTTATGGCCACGGAGCGCTTCACGGTTCCGTGCATTACTGGATACGGCCGGTTCATCCATCCGCCTGCTGTAACTCTGGCTTGGACGGGGTGGAATGAATTCGGTCACGGCTATATGAATATGCTTCCGCTGAACCAAGGCTGTTCAAGAAGTTCCTTAACCCGACACGCTTCCACCGCTATGGAGAATCACCTTCAATCGGATGGCCTCCAACCGTGAAGCGGCGGCGATAAGATTGTCCATTGATTGGAATAATGACCGGAGGTGTCCGGACAGCCGAGGTATGATATTATTCGTCGAGGCGGCTCCATCAGCGAGGCTGAACGGCGCACCCGCCCAGTGCCTTCGCCCGTTTAGCCACGGCGGGTTACTAGTCCCTCGCTCCGGGTATTAAAGAGGTTTCGCATCGAAAACCGCCGGCAAAGCGAGACCGATGCTTCCTTTTCAAGACTTCATGCGACGCTGCTCGGTCCAAAGATAAGCCTATAGGCTGCAGATCCAAAGCGCCCACTCATGCCATCCTGTTGTTCTCGGCTGCCAGTCGGCCTTGGCCTCGAGTGATCTGTTCCCTCACCTTTGCAATTTTTTGCTAGGGCGTCCTGATCCGCCGGGTTAGCCTCCTCCATAAGCACAACCAACGCATCAAAAAGATCCGATAAGACTTGAGCCGGCGGGTGCGCAGGGCCTCCTGCCCCGGCCGCCGCTGCTGACCCGGAGAACATTGCTGCTGCGGTCGAAGAGTGGACCGCCGCCTGTGTACCGGCCATGAATATCCCAACCCAGTTGGGCAGATCAGAAGGGTCCAGAATACTGTCACCATCGGAACAGCCCCCAATCCGGCCGTCTTGTAGCTGATACAATGATTCGGTTTCCCCAGTCGAAGACTCGTCGCCGGAATAAACGACGGTCTCGCTACCAGATTCCGATCCACCATCATATTCTCCTCCGTGGATGATTCCCACAAAGGCACGCTTCATGGCCAGTTTACCCTGGGCAGATCTCGCACGCTGAGCCGTTTTGACGAGGTCGGTGCAGATGTCCGGCTCAGGGCCCGGTTCACCGATCTTGCCAATGAAGACGTGTATGCCACCAAAGGGGACCCGTACCAGACTCAATCGAGCCGCCTCGGGGCCCCACTGAGTCGTCGATGTAGAGCTTGCCGCGACGACTCTTGGTCATCCGGCCCACAACGTAACCCTTGAGTCCTTCGAAGTTGCCCTCCAAGAACTTGAAACCATCGTGCGATAGCCCCACGGTGGGCGCCAACTGTCGTGGTTTTGTCAAGGCAGATGTCCTCATGAAAGGACTTAGTCGTGGAGCCATCGCTATGGGTTAGCTTAAAGGGGTTAAAGCGGACACAAGGACGCAAGAGAGTTTATACTAGTTCGGCCCCTTCGATGAAGGTAAAAGCGTACGTCTAGTTGTGATGGAAATGATGGGGGTTTCAATGACTAGGGAGCAAACAAGCTTCGCCTAAGTCTCGAGTTGTTGTCTGTTGTCCTCGAACCGCCGCCGGGTCGTCCCCTTATATACATGGGTGACACCCGTCGGTTTGCAGAGTCCCGAGACCGGCTCATAGACGTGTCCGGTTAGGTCTCTAGTATTTCTAACTTACAACACAAGTTACATACTAATGCCGGTTCATGGCTACAAGCCTTAAACCGGTTCTGGGCCTTGGGCCCTTATAGAATATCCTCACGGGCTTCAAGCATACTTGACTACTGATGAAGTTAACCCGGCCTGTCCTGGCCGGTTTACGCCCAGTACTAATATCTCCAACAAAAAGGCAAGTGGTTTTCTGTAATGTGTGCAAGTGCTGAAATTGTAAGTAGGAGAGTAGTTTGATAGCAAGAGAATTTGTAACGAGCAAGTAACGATAGTAGTAACAAAAGTGCAGCAAGGTAGCCCAATCCTTTGGAGGCAAAGGACATGCCAAAACGGTCTCTTATAGAGGGTACACGGGAATTTCATCTAGTCACTTTCACCATGTTGGTTTGATTTGTGTTCCCTACTTTGATAATTTGATGTGGGTGGACCAGTGCTTAGGTGTTGTTATTACTTGAACAAACCTCCTACTTATGATTAACCCTCCCGCAAGCATCCGCAATTACGAGAAAAGTATCAAGAATAAATCGTAACCATAGCATTAAACTTTTGGATCCAATCGGTCCCTTACGGAATAGTGCATAAACTAGGGTTTAAGCTTCTGTCACTCTCGCAGCCCATCATCTAATTGCTACTCCACAATGCATTATCTTAGGCCCAAATATGGTGAAGTGTCATGTAGTCGACGTTCACATGACACCACTAAGGGAATCACAACATACATACTATCAAAACATCGAACACATATCAAGTTCACATGATTACTTGCAACATGATTTCTCCCGTGACCTCAAGAACAAAAGTAACTACTCACAAATGATAATCATGCTCAAGATCACAGGGGTATTAAATAGCATATTGGATCTGAACATATAATCTTCCACCAAATAAACCATATAGTAATCAACACTATTAGTCACCCACAAGCACCAATCTATAGTTTCGGTAACAAGGTTGAACACAAGAGATGAACTAGGGTTTGAGATGAGATGGTGTTGTTGAAGATGTTGATGAAGATAGCCCTCCCCGAGATGGGAGAGTTGTTGGTGATGATGATGACAATGATATCCTCTCCGGAGAGAAGTTCCCCGCGGAATCGCCCACGGGAGGGCAAAAGTGCTCCTGCCCAAGTTCCGCCGACACGTCTGGCAAGGCGTCCGTCCAAAGTCTTCTCCTTATTTTTTTCTAGGTCAAAATGACCTATATACCAGAAGATGGGCACCGGAGGTGGGCCTGGGTGAGCACAACCCACCAGGGTGCGCCTGGCATCCCTGGCGTGCCCATCTGGGTTGTGCCCACCTGGTGGGCCCCCTCTGGTAATTATTTGCTCCAATATTCATCATATATTTGATAAAAATCTCCATGAAGTTTCAGCTTGTTTGGAGTTGTGCAGAATAGATGGCCTGACGTAGCTTTTCCAGGTCCAGATTTCCGGCTGCCGTAATTCTCCCTCTTTGTGTATACCTTGCATATTATGAGAGAAAAGGCATTAGATTTACTCCAAAAAGCATTATTATGGATAAAAACATCATAAATAACAGTAAGAAAACATGATGCAAAATGGACGTATTAACTCCCCCAAGCTTAGACCTTGCTTGTCCTCAAGTGAAAACCGAAATCGAAAAACATGTCCACATGCTTAGAGAGAGAGGTGTCGATAAAAAAAATACGGACATAGAAGCATCATGTTAATTATTATAACATCAACAAAATTAAACATAAGGCTTTTGTCATAGAACTTTTATCATATATTTCTCATGAATAAGTACATCACACAATCAAAGTATAAAGCAAAAACTCTATTAGAAACCAACAAACTATGTTCTCAGTAATCTTTGCAACTACAATTCATCATCTTTTCACGAAGGGTCACGTATCGGAGCCTTTAGGCAAGTCCACATACTCAACTATCATATAGTCTTCTATGATTGCTAACACTCACCACATACACATGAGCAAAACGTCTCAACCGGACACAAAAGAAGATAGGGGTTTATAGTTTCGCCTCCCAACGTATTCACCTCAAGGGTGATGTCAACAATAATAACTCATGCTACCCATATTCAACTGGACATATGTGCCTAGATCTTTCCTCAACACATGATGCTTGCCAAAGGAGAAAATAAAAAGGAATAGAGAGAAAACTTTGACTCTTTGCATAAAAGTAAATACATAAAAGTAAAAGATAGGCCCTTCGCAGAGGGAAGCAGAGGTTGCCATGTGCTTATTTGTTTGTATGCTCAACCCCTTAGTGCAAAAGAACGTCACGTTGCATTGCCCCTTGTGATAGCGACTTTTATTATGCAGGATGTCGCTTTTATTCTTCGCCATCATAAGTTCGTGCAACGATCAATTTTCTCTCACACTAAATGATCTCACACATTTAGAAGCAATTTTTATTGCCTTTTTGCATCGATGACAACTTACTTGAGGGATCTTGCTCAATCCCTAGGTAGGTATGGTGGACACTTGGAAATAAGATTTGGGTTTAAGGGTTTTTGGATGCACAAGTAGTATCTCTACTTAGTGCGGAATTTTTGCCTAGCAAAGATAGGGGGCAAGCACCACATGTTAAAGGTCTATGACAATATGACCTCTATGTGAATATGAACAAGCATAAATCATTAAGTTGTCTTCCTTGTCCAACGTCAACAATTTTGGCATATAATATTTTGATGGGGGCTCACAGTCACAAAATATTTCTAGGATAGTATATTTATATGTGAATGTTCTATTCCCTTATTAATTCTTTCATGAGTTGCATCATTGACTAATGCTATGTTTGTCAATCTCTAATAAAATTTTCTACTTATACTTTTCCTTATGTGGTGCCATCACCTACCATAAGATTAGTATATGATCTTCTTGATTTATTTCCTTTCTTTTGATTGCAACAAGAAAGTAAAGAAATCAAAAACTCACACTAAACTTTATTATATATCTTGCACACGATTACAAGGATAGATCACTAAGCAAACTCTCAAAGAAGAAAGGATCAAACTAAACTTTTATTCAACTAAAGCAAAAGATCAAACTAAAATAAGTAAAAGCAAAAAGATAGTGGGGATGATACGATACCGGGGCACCTCCCCCAAGCTTGGCGGAAGCCAAGGGGAGTGCCCATACCCGATACTCAGTTTTCCTTTGGTGATGAAGAAGATGGTGGTGGTGATGAAGAAGGTATCTTATCCTCGGGTTTCCATGGCAGAGGTCCACCATCATAAGAGGAGGAGTGAGTCTCACGAGTCCTGCAACTAGCAGCCAAACTCATACCTTTAGACCTTGCCTCATATTCAAAGACTTGGTTTTGGAGATCATAGATCTGGCTTTGAAGGAAGTTGATTTGCTCATTGAGGGTGAAGACGATGTCCTTCAAGGGCTTGCCATCCACCTTGAGATCACGGGAGAGGTCCATGATCATGAGGTGATTGGCATTGAGTCCGCGCTCCACCATCCCCTTGCAGCGGAAGACATCTTGTTCGATGGCTTCAAGCCTAGCCTCCATGGTTCCCATCCCCTTGGGACATGGCACATCGCGAAGGTGAAGCACCCCCTCATGCATCTGGATGACCTGAGGGTGCCGCACCACCTCCCGCAGATATGGGTTGATGACGTTCTTGAAGAACTTGTCCTTGGAGGAGCTTGAGGCGGCCATTGTAGATGGGATCTGACAGAAAAAAACAAGGAAAAGAAAACATAAGATTTCTCTGCGATACGGTGATCGGCAGGTTTGGGGAGTATATAAAGATTTTTTTATCTTGGGGAACAAGCAAACTGTAGAAAAATGGAGTCCGGAAGGTGTCCCAGGTGGGCACAACCCACCTGGGCGCGCCAGGCAATCCTGGCGCGCCCTGGTGTCTTGTGCCCACCAGGGTACGCTTCCTGAAAGTTTCTTATTTTCCTATTTTTGTAAATATTCCAAAACTGACAGAAAATATTTTTGCGGATTTTTCGGAGTCCTTTACTTACCGTATCATGTACCTCCTTATTTTCACGATTCTGGAGTGTTCTGGAAGGACTCTTTTATGTCTTCTTCCGGTGTCAAATTTGGATAATATTACTTTCAACATTAATGGGCGTACCTGAGATATAATGTTTTATTCGTTGCCCATTGACAACCTTCGGGTTAGTACATTCGGCATTATTTATTTTGATGGTTCCTGACCGATAAACCTCCTCGATAACATATGGACCTTCCCATTTTGAGAGGAGTTTTCCTACAAAGAATCTGAAACGAGAGTTGTACAAAAGAACATATTCTCCGACTTTAAACTCACGCTTTTGGATTCTCTTGTCATGCCATTTTTTACTTTCTCTTTGAATAATTTTGCATTTCATAAGCTTGGGTTCTCCATTTATCTAATGAGCTAATATCAAATAACCTCTTTTCACCAGCAAGTTTGAAATCATAATTGAGTTCTTTGATTGCCCAATATGCTTTATGTTCTAACTCAAGAGGCAAATGACAAGCTTTTCCATAAACCATTTTATAAGGAGACATAGCCATAGGATTTTTATATGTTGTTCTGTAAGCCCAAAGTGCATCATCTAATTTCTTAGACCAATTCTTCCGGGACTTATTGACAATCTTTTGTAAAATTAATTTTATTTCACTATTGCTAAGTTCAACTTGACCACTAGACTGAGGATGATAAGGTGATGCAATTCTATGGTTAACATCATACTTGGCAAGCATTTTACGGAAAGCACCATGAATAAAGTGTGAACCACCATCAGTCATTAAATATATAGGGACTCCAAACCTTGGGAAAATAACTTCCTTAAGCATTTTAATAGAGGTGTTGTGATCAACACTACTGGTTGGAATAGCTTCTACCCATTTAGTAACCTAATCAACAACAACCAAAATATGTACACCCATTAGAAGAAGGAAAAGGTCCCATGTAATCAAATCCCCAAACATCAAAAGGTTCAACAGCAAGTGAATAATTCATAGGCATTTCTTGACGCTTATCGATATTACCGATTCTTTGGCATTCATCACAAGATAAGACAAACTTACGGGCATCCTTGAAGAGAGTAGGCCAATAAAATCCAGATTGCAATACCTTGTGATCAGTTCTATCTCCAGCATGATGCCCTCCGTAAGCTTGGGAGTGACATTTCCATAGGATTTGTCCCAGTTCATGCTCAGGTACACAACGTCTAATAATACCATCTACTCCTTCTTTATAAAGATGTGGGTCATCCCAAAAGTAATGTCTTAAATCATAGAAGAATTTTTTCTTTTGCTGATAACTAAAGCTAGGTGGTAAATATTTAGCAAAAATGTAATTAGCATAGTCAACATACCAAGGAGTATTATGAGCAACATTTATTGCAGCTAACTGCTCATCATGAAAACTATCATCAATAGGTAATGGGTCATCAGGCACATTTTCAAGCCTAGACAAGTTATCAGCTATGGGGTTCTCAGCTCCTTTTCTATTAGTGATATGTAAATTAAATTCTTGTAGCAAGAGAACCCATTGAATAAGTCTAGGTTTAGCATCCTTCTTTTCCATAAGATATTTAATAGCAGCATGGTCGGTGTGAACAATTACTTTTGAATCAACAATATAAGGTCTAAATTTATCACAAGCAAACACTGCTGCTAAGAATTCTTTTTTCAGTAGTTGCATAATTTCTTTGAGCACTTTTTAGAGTTTTAGTAGCATAATGAATAACATTCAGTTTCTTATCAACTCTTTGTCCTAGAACAACACCAATAGCATAATCGCTAGCATCACACATAATTTCAAAAGGCAAGTTCTAATCAGGTGGTTGAACAATAGGTGCAAAAATTAAGTCTTTCTTGAGTGTTTCAAATGCTTCTAAACAATCATCATAAAAAACAAAAGGAATATCCTTTTGCAAAAGACTCATAAGAGGCCTAGAAATTTTAGAAAAGTCTTTGATAAATCTCCTATAGAAACCAGCATGACCTAGGGAACTACGAATACATTTGATGTCTTTAGGACATGGCATTTTCTCAATTGCATCAACCTTAGCTTTGTCCACTTCAATACCTATTTTAGAAATTTTATGACCCAAGACAATACCTTCATTAACCATAAAGTGGCACTTGTCCCAATTCAAGACAATATTTGTTTGCTCGCATCTCTGCAGAACTCGATCAAGATTGCTTAAAAAACATCAAAAGACTTCACGTAAACACAAAAGTCATCCATGAAAACCTCAACAATCTTTTCACAAAAGTCAGAGAATATAGCAGTCATACATCTTTGAAAGGTAGCAGGTGCATTGCATAAACCAAAAAGGCATACGTCTATAAGCATAAGTTCCAAAGGGACAAGTAAAAGTGGTCTTTTCTTGATCAGGTTGAGAAACAGGTATTTGTGAAAAACCAGAATATCCATCAAGGAAGCAAAAATGTGTGTGCTTAGTTAACCTTTCTAGCATTTGATGAATAAAAGGCAGAGGGTAATGATCTATTGTAGTTTCTTTGTTTAATTTTCTAAAATCAATTACCATTCTATAGCCTGTAACAATTCTTTGTGGAATAAGTTCATTCTTATCATTAGGAACAACAGTAATACCTCCTTTCTTAGGGACACAATGAACAAGACATACCCATCTACTATCAACTATGGGATAGATTATACTTGCTTCCAAAAGTTTTAATATTTCCGTTCTTACCACTTCTTTCATCTTCATATTTAACTGACATTGGTGATCAACAACGGGTTTAGCATCAGGTTCCATATTAATTTTGTGCTGACATAGAGTGGGACTAATTCCCTTCAAATCGTCAAGAGTATTTCCAATAGTAGCTCGGTGCTTCCTTAGAACTTTCAATAATCTTTCTTCTTCATGTTCTGAAAGGTTAGCACTAATAATAACATGATATATCTTCTTTTCATCAAGATAAGCATATTTCAAAGTGTCTGGCAATTGTTTTAATTCAAACATAGGATCACCTTTAGGTGGAGGAGGACCTCCTAGAGTTTCAATAGGCAAATTGTGTTTGAGCAAAGGACGCTGTTCAAAGAAAATCTTATCTATTTCATTTCTTTCATGCATATGTAAATCATTTTCATGGTTTAGCAAATATTGTTCTAAAGGATCAGTAGGTGGCACAACAATAGAAGCAAGACCAATTATTTCATCCTTACTAGGCAATTCTTTTTCATGAAGCTTTCTACTAAACTTGGAAAAATTAAACTCATGAGACTCATCACCAAAACTAACACCGATAGTTTGTTTCTTTCAATCCATTTTAGCATTAACGGTGTTCAAGAAAGGTCTACCAAAGATAATGGGACAAAAGTCATCTTGTGGGGAACCAAGAACAAGAAAATCAGTAAGGTATTTTATTTTCCCACACAAGACTTCAACATCTCTAACAATCCCAATTGGTGATATAGTGTCTCTATTAGCAAGTTTAGTAGTAACATCTATGTCTTCTATCTCTGCGGGTGCTATGTCATTCATAATTTCTTGATATAAAGTGTAAGGAATAGCACTCACACTAGCACCTATGTCATAAACCATGATAACAGTGATCTCCTATTTTAACTGAGACAACATGCATGCCAACAATAGGTCTATGTTTATCCTTTTTATCAGGTTTGGCAATTCTAGCAGCCTTTTCGCAGAAGTAAATAACATGCACATCCATATCTTCTTCCAAGAGATATTTAACCATAGCAATACTAGGTTCCACTTTGATTTGTTCATCAGGTTTAGGTGTTCTAATATAGCTTTTGTTAACCACAGTTGAAACTTTAGCATGTTCCTTTATCCTAACAGGGAAAGGTGGTTTCCCAATATAAGCAGAAGGAACAACTGGATCAACATTATAAATTATGGTTTCTTCTTTAATTGGCACCGGTTCTTTAATTTCTTCTTTAGTAGGTGGGTGATATTTAAACCACTTCTCTTTTGGGAGATCAACATGAGTAGCAAATGATTGACAAAAGGAGGCTACTATCTCAGAGTCAAGTCCATATTTAGTGCTAGACTTTTGAAAAGCATCGATATTCATAAAAGATTTAACACAATCATATTTAAGCTTAATACTCGACTCTTTACCTTCATTGAGTTCCAAATCTTCAGTGTTGCATTCAGTTTTTTCCAAAAGATCCCACCGGAATTCAATAGTCTTCTTCATAAAAGAACCAGCACAAGAAGTATCCAACATGGTTTGATCATTACAAGAAAGCCGAGCATAAAAATTCTGGATAATAATTTCTCTTGAGAGCTCATGATTGGGGCATGAATATAACATTGACTTAAGCCTCCCCCAAGCTAGATCGATACTTTCTCCTTCACGAGGCCAAAAATTATATATGTAATTCCAATCACGATGAACTAGATGCATAGGATAAATGTTTTGATGGGACTCCAATTTCAATCGATTCCAATTCCAGGATCCTTTATCATCGCATAGCCTATACCATGCCAATGCTTTTCCCTTCAAAGATAAAGGGGAAACCTTTTTAATAACTTTATCTCCAGGTAAACCTGCAAGCTTAAATAATCCACATATTTTTTTTACATATATCAGGTGCATATCAGGATGTTCTCTTCCATCTCCTGCATAAGGATTAGCTAGCAGTTGTTCTATCTTACCCGAAGGAATTTAATATTCAATATTTTTTGTAGGTGAAGTAGGTTGAGGGGTAGCTAATTGCGGTTCCGGTCAAGGTTAAGATACCCCAAACAAACCCCTCAAAGGATTGTTCTCCATAGTAACAAGTGACAATAAATTGCAGCACACTATATAAATGTTTCCTTACCAAAATCCACTTACCAAAGGCGCTTCACTCCCCGGCAACGGCGCCAGTAAATAACCTTGACGACCCACAAGTATAGGATCAATTGTAGCTCTTTCCGATAAGTAAGAGTGTCGAACCCAACGAGGAGCAGAAGGAAATGACAAGTGGTTTTCAGTAAGGTAATGTCTGCAAGTGCTGAAATTGTAAGTAGCAGAGTAGTTTGATAGTAAGATAATTTGTAACGAGCAAGTAACGATAGCATTAACAAAAGTGCAGCAAGGTAGCCCAATCCTTTTGAGGCAAAGGACATGCCAAAACGGTCTCTTATAATAAGCAAAGCGTTCTTGAGGGTACACGGGAATTCCATCTAGTCACTTTCACCATGTTGGTTTGATTTGTGTTCGCTACTTTGATAATTTGATATGTGGGTGGACCGGTGCTTAGGTGTTGTTCTTACTTGAACAAACCTCCTACTTATGATTAACCCTCCCGCAAGCATCCGCAACTACGAGAAAGTATTAAGAATAAATTCTAACCATAGCATTAAACTTTTGGATCCAATCGGTCCCTTACGGAATAGCGCGTAAACTGGGGTTTAAGCTTCTGCCACTCTCGCAAACCATCATATAGTTGCTCCTCCACAATGCATTCCCTTAGGCCCAAATATGGTGAGGTGTCATGTATTCGATATTCACATGACAACACTAAGGGAATCACAACATACATACTATAAAAATAACAAACACATATCAAGTTCACATGATTACTTGCAACATGATTTCTCCCATGACGTCAAGAACAAAAGTAACTAATCACAAATGATAATCATGCTCAAGATTAGAGGGGTATTAAATAACATATTGGATCTGAACATATAATCTTCCACAAAATAAACCATATAGTAATCAACTACAAGATGTAATCAACACTACTAGTCACCCACAAGCACCTATCTATAGTTCCGGTAACAAGATTGAACACAAGAGATGAACTAGGGGTTGAGACGAGATGGTGCTGTTGAAGATGTTGATGAAGATAGCCCTCCCCAATATGGGAGATTTGTTGGTGATGATGATGACGATGATTTCCCCTGGCGGAATCGCTCCGCCGGAGGGCAAAAGTGCTCTTGCCCAAGTTCCGCCTTGAGACCCCGACGCTCTGTCCCGAAAGTCATCTCCTTATTTTTTTTCTAGGTCAAAATGACCTGTATACCATAAGATGGGCACCGGAGGTGGGCCTGGGTGAGCACAACCCACCAGGGCGCGCCTGGGCTCCCTGGTGCGCCCAGGTGGGTTGTGCCCATCTAGTGGGCCCCCTCTGGTAGTTATTTGCTCCAGTATTCATCATATATTTGATAAAAAATCTCCGTGAAGATTCAGCTTGTTTGGAGTTGTGCAGAATAGGTGGCTTGACGTAGCTTTTCCAGGTCCAGATTTCCAATTGCCGGAATTCTCCCTCTTTGTGTATACCTTGCATATTATGAGAGAATAGGCATTATAATTACTCCAAAAAGCATTATTATGGATAAAAACATCATAAATAACAGTAGGAAAACATGATGCAAAATGGACGTATCAGTAGCCTTATAAGATGATCCCTTAACTAAAATTGCAAGGTATAAGTGTTCTCTCTGAGTATGCACCATTGCGACAATTCGTCGTGTTGAGACACCACGTGATGATGGGTGTGATAGACTCTACGTTCACATACAACGGGCGCAAGACAGTTTTGCACATGCGGAATACTCGGGTTAAACTTGACGAGCCTGGCATGTACAGACATGGCCTCAGAACACTGGAGACCGAAAGGTCGAACGTGAATCATATAATAGATATGATCAACATAGAGATGTTCACCATTGATGACTACTCCATCTCACGTGATGATCGGACATGCTTTAGTTAATTTGGATCATGTATCATTTAGATGACTTGAGGGATGTCTATCTAAGTGGGAGTTCTTAAGTAATTTGATTAATTGAACTTAATTTATCATGAACTTAGTCTTGGTAGTTTTGCATATCTATGTTGTAGATCAATAGCTCGCGATATAGCTCCTATAATTTTTTTGATATGTTCCTAGAGAAAACTAAGTTGAAATATGATAGTAGCAACGATGCGGACTGGGTCCGTGATCTGAGGATTATCCTCATTGTAGCACATAAGAATTATGTCCTTGATGCACCGCTAGGTGACAGACCTATTGCAGGAGCAGATGCAGAGGTTATGAACATTTGGCAAGCTCGATATGATGACTACTTAATAGTTTAGTGCGCCATGCTTTATGGCTTAGAACCGGGACTTCAAAAACATTTTGAATGCCATGGAGCATATGAGATGTTCCAAGAGATGAAATTGGTATTTCAGACTCATGCCCGTGTCGAGAGGTATGAGACCTCTGACAAGTACTTTTCCTACAAGATGGAGGAGAATAGCTAAGCCAGTGAGCATCTGCTCAGAATGTCTGGGGTACTACAATCGCTTGAATCAAGTGGGAGTTAATCTTCCAGATAAGATAGTGATTGACAGAGTTCTCTAGTCACTATCACCAAGCTACTAGAACTTCGTGATGAACTATAATATGCAAGGGATGACGAAAACGATTCCCGAGCTCTTCGCGATGCTGAAATCGGCGAAGGTAGAAATCAAGAAAGAGCATCAAGAAGTATTGACGGTTGACAAGACCACTAGTTTCAAGTAAAAGGGCAAGGGAAAGAAAGGGAACTTCAAGAAGAATGGCAAGCAAGTTGCTACTCCCATGAAGAAGCCCAAAGGTAGACCCAAGCCTGAAACTGAGTGCTTCTACTGCAAAGGAAATGGTCACTTGAAGCGGAACTGCCCCAAATACTTGGCGGATAAGAAGGATGGCAAACTGAACAAAGGTATATATGATATACATGTTATTGATGTGTAATTTACTAGTGTTCATAGCAACCCCTGGGTATTTGATACCGGTTCAGTTGCTAAGATTAGTAACTCGAAACAGGAGTTGCAGAATGAACAGAGACTAGTTAAGAGCAAAGTGACAATGTGTGTTGGAAGTGATTCCAAGGTTGCTACGATCACCATTGCACACTCTCTCTACCTTCGGGATTAGTGTTGAACCTAAAAATAAATGTTATTTGGTGTTTGCTTTAAGCATGAATATGATTAGATCATGTTTATTGCAATATGGTTATTCATTTAAGTCAGAGAATAATTATTGTTCTGTTTATATGAGTAAAACCTTCTATGGTCATACACCCAATGTGAATGATTTATTGAATCTCGATCGTAGTGATACACATATTCATAATATTGATGCCAAAAGATGCAAAGTTGATAATGATAGTGCAACATATTTGTGGCACTGCCGTTTAGGTCATATTGGTGTAAAGCGCATGAAGAAACTCCATGCAGATGGACTTTTGGAATCACTTGATGATGAATCATTTGATACTTGCGAACCATGCCACATGGGCAAGATGACCAAAACCCCGTTCTCCAGAACAATGGAGCGAGCCACTGACCTACTGGAAATAATACATACCGATGTATGCGGTCCAATGAGTGTTGAGGCACGCGGTGGGTATCATTATTTTCTGACCTTCATAGATGACTTAATAAAACACAAGTCTGAAACATTTGAAAAGTTCAAAGAATTTCAGAGTGAAGTGGAGAATCATCGTAATAAGAAAATAAAGTTTCTACGATCTGATCGTGGAGGCGAATATTTGAGTTACGAGTTTGTCCTTCATTTAAAACAATGTGGAATTGTTTCACAAACTCACGCCACCTGGAACACCACAGCGTAATGGTGTATCCGAACGTCGTAACCGTACTTTATTGGATATGGTGCGTTCTATGATGTCTCTTACCGATTTACCACTATCGTTTTGGGGTTATGCATTAGAGACAACTACATTCACGCTAAATAGGGCACCGTCTAAATCCTTTGAGACGACACCGTATGAACTGTGGTTTGGCAAGAAACCTAAGTTGTCGTTTCCTAAAGTTTGGGATTTTGACACTTATGTCAAAAGGCTTTAGCCTGATAAGCTCGAACCCAAATCGGAGCAAGTGTGTCTTCATAGAATACCCTAAGGAAACAATTGGGTACACCTTCTACCACAGTTCCAAAGGCAAGATTTTTGTTGCTGAGAATGGGTCCTTTCTAGAGGAGTTTCTCTCGAAAGAAGTGAGTGGGAGGAAAGTAGAACTTGATGAGGTAATTGTACCTTCTCTCGAATTGGAAAGTAGCTCATCACGGAAAACTGTTCCCGTGATGCCTACATCAAATAGAGAGGAAGCTGATGATAATGATCATCAAACTTCAGATCAAGTTACTACTGAACCTCGTAGGTCAACCAGAGCACGGTCCGCACCAGATTGGTACGGTAATCCTGTCCTGGAAGTCATGTTACTAGACCATGACGAACCTACGAACTATGAAGAAGCTATGATGAGCCCAGATTCCGATAAATGGCTTGAGGCCATGAAATCTGAGATAGGATCCATGTATGAGAACAAAGTGTGGACTTTGGTGGACTTACCTGATGATCGGCAAGCCATTGAGAATAAATGGATCTTCAAGAGGAAGACGGACGCTGATGGTAGTGTTACTATCTACAAAGCTTGACTTGTCGCAAAAGGTTTTTCGACAAGTTCAAGGTGTTGACTATGATAAGATTTTCTCACTCGTAGCGATGCTTAAGTCTGTCCGAATCATGTTAGCAATTGCCACATTTTAAGAAATCTGGCAAATGGATGTCAAAACTGCATTCCTTAATGGATTTCTTAAAGAAGAGTTTTATATGATGCAACCAAAAGGTTTTGTCAATCCTAAAGGTGCTAAAAAATTGTGCAAACTCCAGCGATCCATCTATGGACTGGTGCAAGAATCTTGAAGTTGGAATATACGCTTTGATAAGGTGATCAAAGCATATGGTTTTATACAGAATTATGGTGAAGCCTGTATTTACAAGAAAGTGAGTGGGAGCCCTGTAGCATTTCTGATATTATATGTGGATGACATATTGTTGATTGGAAATGACATAGAATTTCTGGATAGCATAAAAGGATACTTGAATAAGAATTTTTCAATAAAAGACCCCGGTGAAGCTGCTTATATATTAGGCATCAAGATCTATAAAGATAGATCAAGACGCTTGATAATTTTTTCAATGAGTACATGCCTTGACAAGATTTTGAAGGAGTTCAAAATGGATCAGTCAAAGAAGGAGTTCTTGCATGTATTGTAAGGTGTGAAGTTGAGTATGACTCAAAGCCCGACCACGGCATAAGATAGAGAATGAAAGTCATTCCCTATGCCTCAGCCAGGTTCTATAAAGTATGCCATGCTGTGTACCAGAACTATGAGTACCTTGCCATGAGTTTGGCAAGGGAGTGCAATAGTGATCCGGGAGTAGATCACTGGACAGCGGTCAATATTATCCTTAGAGGACTAAGGAAATATTTCTCGGTTATGGAGGTGATAAAGATTTCGTCGTAAAGAGTTACGTTGATGCAAGCTTTGACACCGATCTGGATGACTATGAGTCTCGATCTGGATACATATTGAAAGTGGGAGCAATAAGCTATAGTAGCTCCATGCAGAACATTCTAGACATAGAAATTTTCAAAATACATACAGATCTGAATATGGCAGACCCGTTGACTAAAACTTCTCTCACAAGCAAAACATGATCACACCTTAATACTCTTTGGGTGTTAATCACATAGCGATGTGAACTAGATTATTGACTCTAGTAAACCCTTTGAGTGTTGGTCACATGGCGATGTGAACTATGGGTGTTAGTCACATAAAGATGTGAACTATTGGTGTTAAATCACATGGCGATGTGAACTAGCTTATTTACTTTAGTGCAAGTGGGAGACCGAAGGAAATATGCCCTAGAGGCAATAATAAAGTTGTTATTTTATATTTCCTTATATCATGATAAATGTTTATTATTCATGCTAGAATTGTATTAACCGGAAACTTAATACATGTGTGGATACATAGACAAAACACTGTGTCCCTAGTAAGCCTCCACTAGACTAGCTCGTTAATAAAAGATGGTTAAGTTCCCTAACCATAGACATGTGTTGTCATTTAATGAACGGGATCACATCATTAGGAGAATGATATTGATCGTTCAGTTTTATTGCTATTGCTTTCTTCATGTCATATACATATTCCTTTGCCCATGAGATTAAGCAACTCCCGAATACCGGAGGAATACCTTGTGTGTTATCAAACGGCACAACATAATTGGGTGATTATAAATATGCTCTATAGGTATCTCCGAAGGAGTCTGTTGGGTTGGCATAGATCAAGATTAGGATTTGTCACTTCGAGTATCGGAGAGGTATCTCTGGGCCCTCTTGGTAATGCATATCATAAGAAGCCTTGCAAGCAAACTAATGAGTTAGTTGCGGGATGATGTATTACGGAACAAGTAAAGAGACTTGTCGGTAATGAGATTGAACTAGGTATGTGGATACCGACGATCGAACCTCGGGCAAGTAACATACCGATGACAAAGGGAATAACATATGTTGTCATAACGGTTCGACCGATAAAGATCTTCGTAGAATATGTAGGACCCAATATGAGCATCTAGGTTCCGCTAATGGTTATTGATCGGAGAGGTGTCTCAGTCATGTCTACATAGTTCTCGAACCCGTAGGGTCCGCACGCTTAATGTTTGTTGAAGATATAGTATGATATGAGTTATGTGATTTGGTGACCGTATGTTTGTCCCGGATGAGATCACGAACATGACGAGGAGTCTCGAAATGGTCGAGAGGTAAATATTGATATATAGGACAATGGTATTCGGACACCGGAAGTGTTCCGGAGGGTACCGGGTACTTATCGGGTCATCGGAAAGGAGTTTCGGGCACCCCCGGCAAAGATATGTGCGTTATGGGCCAAGTGAGGGAACACACTGGCCCTGATGCGCCCCTATTGAGGCTAGCCCTATGAGGAGGAGAAGGAAAGAGGGGAGGGCAAGGAAAGTGTGGATTAGGATTCCTTCTTCCTTCCCTCTCCCCTCCTCTTTCCTTCCCCCTCGGTTATATATGGCAGGGGGCGCACGGCTTGGGAGGGACTCCAAGTAGGATTCCTCCTACTTGGGCGCCTCCTATGGCTCCTCCTCCCTTCCTCCCACCTATATATATGAGGAGGGGGGCGCCTAGCACACAACATACAATTGCCTAGCCGTGTGCGGCGCCCCCCCCCCCTTCATAGTTTACACCCTCGGTCATATCTTCGTGGTGCTTAGGCGAAGCCTTGCGAGGATCACTTCACCATCACTGTCACCACGCTGTCGTGCTGACGGAACTCATCTACTACCTCGACGTCTTGCTGGATCAACAAGGCGAGTGACGTCACTGAGCTGAACATGTGCAGAACTTGGAGTTGTCGTGCGTTCAGTACTTGATCAGTCAGAGCTAGAAGAAGTCCGACTACATTTATCGCGTTGTCAAATGCTTCCGCTTACGGTCTACAAGGGTGCGTAGACACACTCTCCCCCTCGTTGCTATGCATCTCCATGAATAGATCATTACGTGTGCGTAGAAATTTTTTGTTTTCCATGCAACATTTCCCAACAGCAAGGTGAAGGGCTGGATTGAGAAAACATTGTCTTCGGCGGGTAAGGAGGTCCTGGTGAAATCTGTTGCACAAGCAGTCCCAGTTTTCTCTATGTCTTGCTTCAAATTGCCAAGGGGTTTGTGCGAGCACCTAAATAAACTAATCAGGCAGTTTTGGTGGGGGAGTAAACAAGGAAAACGGAAACCGGCATGGGTAGCATGGAAGACCATGACTCAACCAAAATTTAGGGGAGGGCTAGGATTCCAAGATTTTGAACTGTTTAACCTTGCCCTTCTTGCACGGCAGTCATGGAGGTTACTACAGCAGCCGAGCTCCTTGTGTGCGTGTATGCTGAAGGCGATATACTATCCGAGCGGAACGATACTTTCAGCTGAGCTAGGCAGCCGACCTTCGCAGGTGTGGCGTGCTATCATGAAAGGGAGGGAGGTCATGTGCCAAGGATTGATAAGGAAAATAGGTGATGGGACAACAACAAAAATCTGGGTTGATAACTGGTTACCACAGAATGCAACAATGAGACCTATTGCTTGTGTGTCTGCTAACCCACCCACGATGGTAAGTGAACTCATAGATAATACAAGTGCTACTTGGAGAGGAGATCATTGACCAAACCTTTCTGGCGGCGGACAAGAGTATGATCCTAAGTATCCCTATTTGTACTCGGCGGATGGACGATTTCTGGGAGTGGAATTTTGAAAAGAATGGTATGTTCACAGTGAGATCAGCTTATCGCATAAGGAGAGAAGATTGGCTAGAAGGTAATGCGGAAAGTTCGGATTATGAAGCACATGCGAATAGTTGGACCTCTTTGTGGTCGGTTAAGGTACCGGGGAAGATCCGTAATTTTATTTGGAGGCTTGACAAACATTCAATCCCTATAGAGGATGTTAGACACAGTAGGAACATGGCCGAGGAGGATAAGTGACAGTTATGTGGGATGCCAGATTCTTGGCGTCATTCACTATTGGATTGCTCAACAACACGGTGCGTGTGGGCACTAGTAGATGAGGATGTGGCTGAGTACGTCCAAGCTTCGGAGGAACCAAATGCTAAGTTGTGGTTAATTTCACTTATAGATGATCTACCGCATGCTAGTCTCATCAAGCTGGTCGTCACCCTTTGGGCAATTTGGGCAGTTCGGCGTAAAGTTATACACGAGGGGGTTTTGCAAAGTACGCATGCGACACATGCTTTTGTGATGAAGTATAGAGAAGAGCTAGATATAATTGTGGAACCTGGTAGCTATGGTGTGCAAGTTGCACCACTAGCTGCGAGGCAAAACGCAAGTCATTGGAGAGCACTGGACATGGGAGTGTCCAAGATCCAAGTTGATGGCGGGCTAGCTAGAAACGAAAGGAGTGGGGCAGCTGCAGCAGTGTGTCGCGATCATTCAGGATTTTATTTGGGTTCTTCAGCTATGGTCTTCAGGGACATAACAGAACCAGGGACGTTGGAAGCACTGGCCTGCCGTGAAGCATTGGCATTAGCGCTCGACCTATCACTACACCGCATCGTTATTGCATGTGATTGCAAAGGAGTTGTAGCAGAGATAAAGAATGGATCGGAAGGAAGGCACGGTGCTATTATCAAGGAAATTTGTGCTCGAGCGAGAGACTTTACTAGCTGCGATTTTATGTTTGAAGGACATAGTATGAACTTTGATTCTCATAATTTAGCTAAGTTTTCTTGTTTTTTAGATGTGGGTCAGTACTTGTGGATGGAATCTCCCCATGACCAGTTTGTAATTCCTATAAACCGTACTCCTAACATTGAATAAAGTGTGGTTTACCCCTAAAAAAACTATTTGATGCAGTTACAGTCAGACAGTACCTCCCAAGCGGAGCTCCTACTCCGCGCCTTCAACGCCATCTAACCAACTAGCGCTCGCAGCAGCGCCTTGCTGGGCCAGCCCACGAATGCGTAACGCCAGCAGACAAAAAATCCTAACGAAAGTTGCAGCGCCTAGGATTCGGACTCACCCATTTCGCTCTGAAAACCCGCTCGGCTAACTGGTAGAGCTAACTGGTACTTCTGGTCGTAGTACCTCGATAGTGATTAAGGACAATATGGGCTGCATGGTTCCAAAAAATGAAAGTCCACAGATTAAGAAAAGTTCATGAATTTTTTTCAAAAAAGAAAAGGCTCACATATTCAAATAAGTTCACAAATAATGAAAATTGTTCACGAAATTTCAGAAAAATCAGTAATTTAAGAAAATTTAGTGAGTTTGAAAAAAGTTCATAGATTTGAAAAAGTTCACGTGAAACAAAAAAAGTTCAAGAAAATTGAATGAAGTTCACTAATTTGAGAAAAAAGTGCATGAATTTGAAAACAATTTCATCGATGTTTTAAAAAAGTTCATAAAGTTCATCATTTTTGAAAAAAGTTCATCAATTTAAAAAATTCATCAAATTTGAAAAAAGTTCATCAAATTTGAAATAAGTTCACAAATTTGGAAAAATTCATCGATTTTGATAGAAGTTAATGGATTTTGGTAAAAGTTCATCTATTTGGAAAAAAAGTACATCAAATTTGAAAAAACTTCATCAAACTAAAAAAAATTCATCCAATTTGAAAATAAGTTCAGCGATTCTGAAAAAAGTTCATTGGTTATCAAAAAATTTCATCGATTTAAAAGAAACACACACTAAAGAAATCAAAGGAAGATGAGCAAAAAAAGAAAAGAAAAAAAAAGAATAAAACAAGAAACCGAACTAAAGAACGAAGTAAAAAAGAGGAAAACGAGCAAACTATATACAGTAGCGGACCGATGCCCCTGGTGGAATCTCCTATTGGACGCACATTGCGTCAAAGTATCACTGTTTCGCACAGACGTGATGATCCAGCGATGCCCTGGGCCTGGTCCATTAACGTGTTGCTGTGTTTTCCGGTTTTGGGAACCTTCTAGAGTTTCCTTTCCGGTTTTTCTGGTTTTGGGAAGGTTCTAGAAGGTTCCCTGAACCGGTTTTCCTGTTTCTTTTTGGTTTTTTGTTTTTGTTTTTTTGTTTATTTTTCTTCTTTCGTTTTTCTTTTCGTTTCTTTTCCTTTTCTGTTTCTTTTTTTCTTTTTTGGTTTCTTTTTCGCGTTTCAAGTTTATTTTTCTTTTTTTAAGGAGTTCATGTTACTGAAAATTGTTAAAAACTTAAGAAATATTTGTGCTTATAAAAAATTCAAATTTCATAAAAATGTTCATGTTTTTTCAAAAAATGTTCATAAATTTAAAAATTGTTTCCATTTTTAAAATTTGTTCAGGAATTTCAAGAAATGTTCCCCTTTTCAGAAATTGTTTGCATGTTTTTGTTCTTGTATGAAAACTTGATCACGACTTCAAAAAATGTTCTTGTTTTCGAATTGTTGGTCATGTATTCAAAATTTGTTCGTGTTTCAACCTTGTTGGGATTTTCAGAATTGTTCTCCCATTCCAAATTTGTTCTAAATATTCAAAATATGTTCGTCATTTAAAAAATTGTTCCTTTTAAAAAAAATTGCTCATAATGCGAAAATGGTCATGTTTACAAAAATATTCAGAATATTTAAAAGTTTCCCTGTTTTCAAATGATGTTCGCATTTTCCAAAATGTTCGGGAATTTCAAAAAATGTTCCTGCTTCTCACAAATTGTTCAACAATTCAAAAAATGTTCCCATTATCAAAAATTGTTCATAATGTTAAAAATTGTCTCACAAATTGAAATACAATTTGTGTTTTCAAATAATATTCAGGAATTTTGAAAAAAGTTCAACAATTCAAAAAGAGTTCGTATTATCAAGTTTTGTTCTCAAAAGGCGAAAAGTGTTTGAGTTTTTCATAAATTTCGGGAATTTCCAAAAATGTTTGCACTTTTGAAAAATTGTTCTCCCATTATCGAAGTTTTGTTCTCAAAATTCAATAAATGTTCATGTTTTCATCCAATGTTTAGGAATTTGAAAGTTCTTTCTGTCAAAAAATGTTCACGTTTTTTTTTGAAATTTTGAAAAAAATTCCGAGTTCTTCAATAAATTATCGGATTTTCAAACATTGTTAGTTGTAAAAAAAAATCAGAATCTCCAAATGAAGTTCGAAACAATTCAAAAATCTGTCCAGATTCTACTTTGCAATTATTTCTTATACCGTCACGCTCCCGTTTTTACACGAACGTTTGTTAGCTCCACTGGTTAGCTGCTCTCATACATAAGATGGAGGTCCAAAGTTGGAATCCTGGCCAGGATTGTTCGCGCTTCCTTTTTTCTTTTTAACATCACTGCGCTACTGTACAGCAAACAGACGCCCTCACTACAGCGCCCACCATTGGGCCGGCCCATTGCGGGGTCCTTGTGTGCGTCACGTGGCTGTTTGACGCAAAACACATCGAATAGGAGCTCCCGCCCCTGGTGGCTATTGCCGTGCGCTTGCAACAATGGGGGCGCATGTTCGAATCCCGTTGCTACACACCTTTTTGCGTTTCAAAAAACAGGAAAAAGAACGGAACGGGCCGGCCCAACTACAAACACCTGCAGGCGCCCGTTGGCGAACCGGCGCATAAGCGCCAAATAGAATATGCCCGTCGCAAGTATGTCCGAAAAAGATAGTACCTCCCAAGAAAACAATGGAACACAGTATTTGCAGCACTAGGCGGCAAACTGTCGGGTCTGCACACTTGGCAACCGCAATTAGCCTGGTCCATTTTCCATTTTTTTCGGTTTTGTGATTTTTTTTCTTTTCTTTTCTTCCCTTTTTTCTGTTTCTTGTTCAAATATTCGTATTTTCTTTTATTTTTCTGTTGAAACTTTTTGAAAATCTGAAATATTGTTCGGAATTTCAAAGAATGTTCATGTTTTCAAAATTTGTTCAAAATTTCAAAAAATATCCACTTTTCAAATTTTGTTCAAAATTTCTCAAAATTTTCTTGTATTTAAATTATCCACTCACAAATTCAAACAATGTTTGTGTTTTAGAAAATATTTGGGAATTACAAAAAATGTTCCTGGTCTCGAATTTTTGTTCATAAATTCAATTCTTTTCCCAATTTTCAGTTTTTGTTCATAGTTTCAATAAATGCTCCAAAGCTTTTATAGGACCCCAAAAATAAAGCATACCATGTGAGAGTGACCTGTTGTCAAACGAGAGAAAACCGACTACTTGACCCGGCCCAAAAAGGATTGCCATGTTAGCGTGTACTATGTCAAAATCAGTAATTAAAGGGATGCACCTTGCAAAGGTCATTCCCATCTCCTCTGGTGGTCACAAGTACTACAATGCATACGCGCCAGTTGTCGCAATAAGAGAGTTTTTGTGTATTTTACCGCAGGGAGAGATGAGTGGATTTGTTTGTGCTTTTTCTTAGATTTGATTTTTAAATGATAGATCTCTCAAACCGTGCCTCCAAACCATAGTCATTTTCACCATTTCTTTTCTCGTGCTGAGATCTTTAAAACTAGATCCCATTTTGATAGGTTTTGACTAACTTTTTTTTAATGAAATCTGTGCTACAAAACTGTACTAAACCATGCTTGTAGTGATCTAAACGCTTTTATATTAGTTTACGGAGGAAGCACTTTACTTTTGGAAAAAGCTTCACAAGAAAGGAGAACTATGCTTCCCTTTTTTTTTGCAAAAACGGAACACAACTCTGCTTTCTGACAAAATGATCAAAGAAATAAAAAAACTAGAAAATAATAAAACTAAAAATAAAACAAAGAAACTTAAAAAAACGAAATGACAAACGTTTGTGTGGAAAGCGCCTAGCATGACAAGTGGCAGCGCTGGAGCGCACCACATAGAGCGTTGGGAGTGCTCCCGCGTGCCAGGAAAGTGGCCGCTAGGGCTCCAAGGCAGGGGATAACCCCCAACTAGTTAGGGACGAGGGGATGAGAAAATACTCTTTGGCTCTCGGGTGTATGTACACCTGATATGGGCAAAAAATAGTAAATACAACAAAGTCAAAAAATTCCAAAACTTTTTTGAATTAAACTTTACCATCTTTTGTACCCATATTAACAATTTCGCAAAGAAAAAACTCCCGTCGACTTCAGAAAAGGAAAATTTAAGGACAAAAAGTGTGAATAGTAACTTGTATATAGTGTTAATTTTTTTCCACCAAGAATACTATAGAAGTTACTCCTTGGCCAAACTATTTACACAAGTACAAAGGAAGGTCAAGTTTGTTTCAAAAGAACTTTTGGAATTTTCTAAATTACAATTTTTCCATATAGGGTGTATAGAAAAAGTTTTTTTATAAATAATGCACCAACCACCGTCAGACATATAGCTCCCGAAACAGTCTCATGAAGGGAAAAGGAAACAAAAGTTAAAACACGACACGACAAGCCCACAAAATAGAAAACAAAACAGGTTGAGGGAGCTTATAAAACACAACTAATCAGGCTCTAGAGGTGGCAGGGGATGGGGTGGCAAAATCTTAAGCACTAAAGTCTTAAATTGATAGGTAAGCCTGTCCATGGCAGCACACTCCGGTAGGCCACCAAGAGGCTTTCACAAATGCAGAAAACCACATAGTTTGAAAATTGCATCAGTCAGGCGTCATAGGGAGAATGCTCAATGAGAAGCTTGTTATAGATCATCCATAAGGTCCAAGCGATGGTCCCAATACCAAACCAAATAATGCGTCTAGTAGCTGCAGAGGATGCACATAATTCATCGTAAACACTGGTCAAGTTCGGATGGCACTAGTACCGGCCAACTACTTCCCGAAAGCAACATCATAAGAATTGAGTCGTAACACAAGAGAATATCATATGATTGGAGCGCTCTGCCACCTCACACAAGGGACATAGACCATCTCCAGGACCATTCGTTTGCGATCATCCACCCCTAAAGGAATACACAATGGATCCATTGCCAGCCCAAAGTTGGGTGAGAGGTTCAGGGCCCAGAGTAGCTGCCACCACTTGATAAAGGGATGATGACCCACAAGTATAGGGGATCAATCGTAGTCCTTTCGATAAGTAAGAGTGTCGAACACAACAGGAGCAGAATAGTGGTTTTCAGCAACGTAATTTTCTACAAGCACTGAAATTGTCGGTAACAGATAGTTTGATAGCAAGATATTTTGTAACGAGCAAGTAACGGTAACGGTAAATAAAGTGCATCAAGGTAGCCCAATCCTTTTATGACAAAGGATAGGCCAAAACGGTTTCTTGTCATAGGCAAAGCGTTCTTGAGGGTACACGGGAATTTCATCTAGTAACTTCCATCATGTTGATTCGATTTGTGTTCGCTACTTTCATAATTTGATATGTGGGTGGACCGGTGTTTAGGTGCTTTTCTTACTTGAACAAACCTCCTACTTATGATTAACCCCCTCGCAAGCATCCGCAACTACGAGAAAAGTATTAAGATAAAAGCTAACCATAGCATTAAACTTTTGGATCCAAATCGGTCCCTTATAGAATAGTGCATAAACTAGGGTTTAAGTTTCTGTCACTCTAGCGACCCATCATCTAATAACTACTACACAATGAAGGAAATATGACCTAGAGGCAATAATAAAGTTGTTATTTATATTTCCTTATATCATGATAAATGTTTATTATTCATGCTAGAATTGTATTAACCGGAAACTTGATACATGTGTGAATACATAGACAAACAAAGTGTCCCTAGTATGCCTCTACTTGACTAGCTCGTTAATCAAAGATGGTTACTGACCATAGACATGTGTTGTCATTTGATGAACGGTATCACATCATTAGGATAATGATGTGATGGACAAGACCCATCCGTTAGCTTAGCATAATGATCGTTAAGTTTTATTGCTATTGCCTTCTTCATGACTTATACATATTCGTTTGACTATGAGATTATGCAACTCCCGAATACCAGAGGAACACCTTGTGTGCTATCAAACGTCACAAGGTAACTAGGTGATTATAAATATGCTCTACAGGTGTCTCCAAAGGTGTTTGTTGGGTTGGCATAGATCGATATTACGATTTGTCACTCCGATTGCCGGAGAGGTATCTCTGGGCCCTCTCGGTAATGCACATCACTATAAGCCTTGCAAGCAATGTGACTAATGAGTTAGTTGCGGGATGATGCATTACGGAACGAGTAAAGAGACCTGCCGATAAAGAGATTGAACCAGGTATGAGGATACCGAAGATCGAATCTTGGGCAAGTAACATACCGATGACAAAGGGAATAACGTATGTTGTCATTGCGGTTTGACCGATAAAGATCTTCGTAGAATATGTAGGAACCAATATGAGCATCCAGGTTCCACTGTTGGTTATTGATCGGAGATGTGTCTCAGTCATGTCCACATAGTTCTCGAACCCATAGGGTCCGCACGCTTAACGTTCGATGACGATTTATATTATGAGTTATGTGTTTTGGTGACCGAAGATTGTTCGGAGTCCCGGATGAGATCACGGACATGACAAGGAGTCTCGAAATGGCCGAGAGGTAAAGATTGATATATTGGACGATAGTATTCGGACACCAGAATGGTTCTGGATCATGTCGGATATTTTTCGGAGTACCGGGAGGTTACCGGAACCCGCCGGGGAAAGTAATGGGCCACTATGGGCCATAGGGGAGAGAGGAGGCAGCCCACAAAGGGTGGTCGTGTGCCCCCCATGGGAGTCCGAATTGGACTAGGGGAGGGGGCGACGGCCCCCTTTCCTTCTCCTCCTCCCTCTCCTTCCCCCCTTTTTCTCCTCCACGAGAAGGAATAAGAGGGGGGGGGGGCGAATCCTACTAGGACTGGGAGTCCTAGTAGGACTCCCCCTACTTGGCGCGCCCCCTAGGGCCAGCCTCCTCCCTCTCCCTCCTGTATATACATGGGCAGGGCACCCCTTGGAGACACACCAATTGTTCCAATACGTGTGCGGCGTCTCCCTCCATGGTTTACTCCTCCGGTCACAGTGTCGTAGTTCTTAGGCGAAGCCCTGTGCGGATCACATCACCATCACCGTCACCACGTCGTCGTGCTGATGAAACTCTCCCTCGACACGTTGATGGATCAAGAGTTCGAGGGACATCATCGAGTTGAACGTGTGCTGAACTCGGAGGTGCCGTACGTTCAGTACTTGATCGGTTGGATCGCGAAGATGTTCGACTACATCAACCGCGTTAAACTAACACTTCCACTTTCGGTCTATGAGGGTACGTGAACACACTCTCCCCTTCGCGTTGCTATGCATATCCTAGATAGATCTTGCGTGATCGTAGGATTTTTTTTGAAATTGCATGCTACGTTCCCCAACAGTGGCATCAGAGCTAGGTCTATGCGTAGATGATATGCACGAGTAGAACACAAAGAGTTGTGGGTGATCATAGTCATACTGCTTACCTGAAGGAAATATGCCCTAGAGGCAATAATAAAGTTATTATTTATTTCCTTATTTCATGATAAATGTTTATTATTCATGCTAGAATTGTATTAACCAGAAACATGATACATGTGTGAATACATAGACAAACATATAGTCACTAGTATGCCTCTACTTGACTAGCTCATTAATCAAAGATGGTTATGTTTCCTAACCATAGACATGTGTTGTTATTTGATTAATGGGATAACATCATTAGGAGAATGATGTGATTGACATGACCCATTCCGTTAGCCTAGCACTTGATCGCTTAGTATATTGCTATTGCTTTCTTCATGACCTATACATGTTCTCGTAACTATGAGATTATGCAACTCCGTTTACGGAGGAACACTTTGGTACTACCAAACGTCACAACGAATCGGGTGATTATAAAGGAGTACTACAGGTGTCTCCAAAGGTACATGTTGGGTTAGCATATTTCGAGATTAGGTTTTGTCCTCCGATTGTCGAGAGGTATCTCTGGCCTTCTCGGTAATACACATCATATAAGCCTTGCAAGCATTGCAACTAATAAGTTAGTTGCGAGATGATGTATTACGGAACGAGTAAAGAGACTTGCCGGTAACGAGATTGAACTAGGTATTGGATACCGACGATCGAATCTCGGGCAAGTAACATACCGATGACAAAGGGAACAACGTATGTTGTTATGCGGTTTGACCGATAAAGATCTTCATAGAATATGTAGGAACCAATATGGGCATCCAGGTTCCGCTATTGGTTATTGACCAAGAATAGTTCTCGGTCATGTCTACATAGTTCTCGAACCCGTAGGGTCCGCACGCTTAAGGTTTCGATGCGATGTTATATTATGAGTTTACATGTTTTGATGTACCGAAGGAGTTCGGGGTCCCGGATGAGATCGGGGACATGACGAGGAGTCTCGAAATGGTCGAGACGTAAAGATTCATATACTGGATGATATGTTTAGGCCAAGGGGTCTAGCCCATGAGGCTTTAGGTCGGTGCAAAAGGAGTTTTATGAGGCCAGGGGCCAAACGCCGGAGACCTCGGCGTCGGCCTGGGCCATACGCCGAGGCCCATGGCGTCTGGGCCAGACGCCAAGGATTGTGGCGTTTGGTCCTGGAGTCCAAGTGGGACTCTTGCCTTTCGGGCAAAACCGACTTTGAGGAGGCTTTTGCTCCAAGTTTCGACCGGGGCTCAACATATAAATAGAGGGCAGGGCTAGCACCAACGATACAACAATTGATCCCTTGGATCTCTTAGCGTGTCGGTGCCCCCTCCACCATATTCCACCTCGGTCATATCGTCGCGGAGTTTAGGCGAAGCCTGCGCCGTAGAGTATCATCATCGCCACCACGCCGTCGTCTTGTGGAACTCATCCCGACACTTTGCTAGATCGGAGTCCGGGGATCGTCATCGAGCTGAACGTGTGCTGAACTCGGAGGTGCCGTACGTTCGGTACTTGGATCGGTCGGATCGTGAAGACGTACGACTACATCAACCACGTTGTCATAACGCTTGCGCTTACGGTCTACAAGGGTACGTGGACAATACTCTCCCCTCTCGTTGCTATGCCATCACCATGATCTTGCGTGTGCGTAGGAAATTTTTGAAATTACTACGTTACCCAACAGTGGCATCCGAGCCAGGTTTTATGCGTTGATGTTATATGCACGAGTAGAACACAAGTGAGTTGTGGGCGATACAAGTCATACTGCTTACCAGCATGTCATACTTTGGTTCGACGGTATTGTGAGATGAAGCGGCCTGGACCGACATTACGCGTACGCTTACGCGAGACTGGTTTCACCGCTGCGAGCACTCGTTGCTTAAAGGTGACTGGCGGGTGTCTATCTCTCTCACTTTAGTTGAACCGAGTGTGGCTACGCCCGGTCCTTGCGAAGGTTAAAACAGCACCAACTTGACAAACTATCGTTGTGGTTTTGATGCGTAGGTAAGAACGGTTCTTGCTCAGCCCGTAGCAGCCACGTAAAACTTGCAACAACAAAGTAGAGGACGTCTAACTTGTTTTTGCAGGGCATGTTGTTATGTGATATGGTCAAGACGTGATGCTATATTTTATTGTATGAGATGATCATGTTTTGTAACCGAGTTATCGGCAATCTGGCAGGAGCCATATGGTTGTCGCTTATTGTATGAAATGCAAAGCCATGTAATTGCTTTACTTTATCACTAAGCGGTAGCGATAGTCGTAGAAGCAATAGTTGGCAAGACGACAACGATGCTACGATGGAGATCAAGGTGTCGCGCCGGTGACGATGGTGATCACGATGGTGCTTCGGAGATGGAGATCACAAGCACAAGATGATGATGGCCATATCATATCACTTATATTGTTTGCATGTGATGTTTATCCTTTATGCATCTTATCTTGCTTTGATTGACGGTAGCATTTTAAGATGATCTCTCACTAAAAATTATCAAGACGTGTTCTCCCTGAGTATGCACCATTGCCAAAGTTCGTCGTGCCCAGACACCACGTGATGATCGGGTGTGATAAGCTCTATGTCCATCTACAACGGGTGCAAGCCAGTTTTGCACATGCAGAATACTCAGGTTAAACTTGACGAGCCTAGCATATGCACATATGGCCTCGGAACACGGAGACCGAAAGGTCGAGCGTGAATCATATAGTAGATATGATCAATATAGTGATGTTCACCATTGAAAACTACTCCATCTCACGTGATGATCGGTTATGGTTTAGTTGATTTGGATCACGTGATCACTTAGATGACTAGAGAGATGTCTGTCTAAGTGGGAGTTCTTAAGTAATATGATTAATTGAACTTAAATTTATCATGAACTTAGTCCTGGTAGTATTTTGCAAATTATGTTGTAAATCAATAGCTCGCGTTGTTGCTTCCCTATGTTTGTTGCTTTCATATGTTTGTTTTGATATGTTCCTAGAGAAACTGTTTTGAAAGATGTTAGTAGCAATGATGCGGATTGGATCTGTGATCTGAGGTTTATCCTCATTGCTGTACAGAAGAATTATGTCCTTGATGCACCGCTAGGTGACAGACCTATTGCAGGAGTAGATGCAGACGTTATGAATGTTGGCTAGCTCAAAATGATGACTACTTGATAGTTTAGTGCACCATGCTTAACGGCTTAGAATCGGGACTTCAAAGACGTTTTGAACGTCATGGACCATATGAGATGTTCCAGGAATTGAAGTTAATATTTCAAGCAAATACCGAGTTGAGAGATATGAAGTCGCAACAAGTTCTATAGCTAAAAGATGGAGGAGAATCGCTCAACTAGTGAGCATGTGCTCAGATTGTGCAGGTACTTCAATCGCTTGAATCAAGTGGGAGTTAATCTTCCGATAAGATAGTGATTGACAGAATTCTCTAGTCACCATCACCAAGTTAGTAGAACTTCGTGATGAACTATAATATGCAAGGGATGACAAAAGTAATTCCCAAGCTCTTCGTGATGCTGAAATCGACGAAGGTAGAAATCAAGAAAAGAGCATCAAGTGTTGATGATTGACAAGACCACTAGTTTCAAGAAAAGGGGCAAAGGGAAGAAGGGGAACTTCAAGAAGAACGGCAAGCAAGTTGCTGCTCGAGTGAAGAAGCCCAAGTCTGGACCTAAGCCTAAGATTAAGTGCTTTTGCTGCAATGGAACTGGTCACTGGAAGCGGAACTACCCCAAGTATTTGGCGGATAAGAAGGATGGCAAAGTGAACAAGAGTATATTTGATATACAGGTTATTGATGTGTGCCTTACTAGTGTTTATAGTAGCCCCTGAGTATTTTATACTTGTTCGGTTGCTAAGATTAGTAACTCGAAACAGGAGTTATAGAATAAACAAAGACTAGTTGAAGGGGAAGTGACGATGAGTGTTGGAAATAGTTCCAAGATTGATATGATCATCATCACACACTCCCTATATTTTCGAGATTAGTGTTAAAAGCCAAATAAATGTTATTTGGTGTTTGCATTGAGCATGAATATGATTTGATCATGTTTATTGCAATACGATTATTCATTTAAGTAAGAGAATAAATTGTTGTTCTATTTACATGAATAAAACCTTATATGGTTACACACCCAATGAAAATGGTTTGTTGGATCTCGATCGTGTGATACACATATTCATAATATTGAAACCAAAAGATGTAAAGTTAATGATGATAGTGCAACTTATTTGTGGTAATTGCCGTTTGGGTCATATCGGTGTAAAGCGCATGAAGAAACTCCATAAAGATGGATTTTGGAATCACTTGGTTATGAATCATTTGATGCTTGCGAACCGTGCCTTTTGGGCAAGATGACTAAAACTCCGTTCTCGGAACAATGGAACGAGCTCTTGACTTATTGGAAATAATACATACCGATGTATGCGATCCGATGAGTGTTAAGGCTCGCGGCGTGTATCATTATTTTCTGACCTTCACAGATGATTTGAACAGATATGCGTATATCTTCTTGATGAAACATAAGTATGAAATAGTTGAAAAGTTCAAAGAATTTCAGAGTGAAGTGGAAAATCATCGTAACAAGAAAATAAAGTTTCGCGATCGATCGTGGAGATGAATATTTGAGTTACGAGTTTGGTCTTCAATTAAAACAAAGTGGAATAGTTTCACAGCTCACGCCACATGGAACACCACAACATAATGGTGTGTCCGAACTTCAGAACCAAGCACTTTATTGGATATGGTGCGATCTATGATGTATCTTACCGACTTACCACTATCGTTTTGGGGTTATGCATTAGAGACAGCTGCATTCACATTTAATAGGGCACCATCTAAATCCGTTGAGATGACACCGTATGAACTATGGTTTAGCAGTAAACCTAAGTTGTCGTTTCTTAAAGCTTGGAATCGCGATGCTTATATGAAAAGGTTTCAACCTGATAAGCTCGAACCCAAATCGGAAAAGTGCGTCTTCATAGAATACCCAAAGGTAACTATTGGGTACACCTTCTATCACAGATCCGAAGGCAAGTTATTCGTTGCTAAGATGGATCCTTTCTAGAGAAGAAGTTTCTCTCGGAAGAAGTGAGTGGGAGGAAAGTAGAACTTGATGAGGTAATTGTACCTTCTCCCTTATTGGAAAGTAGTTCATCACAGAAATCAGTTCCCGTGATTCCTACACCAATTAGTGAGGAAGTTAATGATGATGATCATGAAACTTCAGATCAAGTTGCTACCAAACCTCGTAGGTCTTCAGAGTAAGATCCGCACTGTGAGTGGTACGGTAATCATGTTCGGATGTCATGTTACTAGACCATGATGAACCTACGAACTATGAGGAAGCGATGATGAGCCCAGATTCATGAAATGGCTTGAGGCCATGAAATCTGAGATAGGATCCATGTATGAGAACAAAGTATGGACTTTGATTGACTTGCTCGATGATCAGCAAGCCATGTTAAATAAATGGATCTTCAAGAGGAAGACGGACACTGATAGTAGTGTTAGTATCTACAAAGCTCGACTTGTGGCAAAAGGTTTTCGACAAGTTCAAGGTGTTGAATACGATGAGATTTTCTCACTCGTAACAATGCTTAAGTCTGTCCGAATCATGTTAGCAATTGCCACATTTTATGAAATCTGGCAAATGGATGTCAAAACTGCATTCCTTAATGGATTTATTAAAGAAGAGTTGCATATGATGCAACCAGAAGGTTTTGTCAATCCTAAAGATGCTAACAAAATGTGCAAGCTCCAATGATTCATCTATGGACTGGTGCAAGCATCTCGAGTTGGAATATATGCTTGATGATTTGATCAAAGCATATGGTTTTATCATGACTTTTGGAGAAGCTTTGTATTTACAAGAAAGTGAGTGGGAGCACTACAACATTTCGATAAGTATATGTGAATGACATATTGTTGATCGGAAATAATGTAGAATTATTCGCAAAGCATAAAGGAGTATTTGAAAGGAGTTTTTCAAAGAAGGACCTCACTAAAGCTACTTACATATTGAGCATCAAGATCTATTGAGATAGATCAAGACGCTTGATAAGTTTTTCAATAAGTACATACCTTGTCAAGATTTTGAAGTAGTTCAAAATGGAACAGTCAAAGAAAAGTTCTTGCTCTGTGTTGCAAACGTGTGAAATTGAGTAAGACTCAAATCCCAACCACGGCAGAAAATAGAAAAGAGAATGAAAGTCATTCCCTATGCCTCATCATAGGTTCTATAAAGTATGCTATGCTATGTACTGGACCTATTGTATACCTTGCTCTGAATTTGGCAAGGAGTACAATAGTGATCTAGGAGTAGGTCCTTTGGACATTGGTCAAGAACATCCTTAGTGAGGACTAAGGAAATAATTCTCGATTATGGAGGTGATAAAAGAGCCCGTCGTAAAGAGTTACATCGATGCAAGCTTTTTACACTGATCCAGATGACTCTAAGTCTCAATCTGGATACATATTGAAAGTGGGAGCAATTAGCTAGAGTAGCTCCGTGCAGAGCATTGTAGACATAGAATATTTGCAAAATACATACGGCTCTGAATGTGACAGACCCGTTGACTAAGCTTCTCTCACGAACAAAACATGATCATACCTTAGTACTCTTTGGGTGTTAATCACATAGCGATGTGAACTAGATTATTGACTCTAGTAAACCCTTTGGGTGTTGGTCACATGACGATGTGAACTATGGGTGTTAATCACATATAGATGTGAATATTAGTGTTGAATCACATGATGATGTGAACTAGATTATTGACTCTAGTGCAAGTGGGAGACTGAAGGAAATATGCCCTAGAGGCAATAATAAAGTTATTATTTATTTACTTATTTCATGATAAATGTTTATTATTCATGCTAGAATTGTATTAACCGGAAACATGATACATGTGTGAATACATAGACAAACATATAGTCACTAGTATGCCTCTACTTGACTAGCTCATTAATCAAAGATGGTTATGTTTCCTAACCATAGACATGTGTTGTTATTTGATTAATGGGATCACATCATTAGGAGAATGATGTGATTGACATGACCCATTCCGTTAGCCTAGCACTTGATCGTTTAGTATACTGCTATTGCTTTCTTCATGACCTATACATGTTCCTGTAACTATGAGATTATGCAACTCCAGTTTACCGGAGGAACACTTTGGTACTACCAAACGTCACAACGAATCGGGTGATTATAAAGGAGTACTACAGGTGTCTCCAAAGGTACATGTTGGGTTGGCATATTTCGAGATTAGGTTTTGTCACTCCGATTGTCGGAGAGGTATCTCTGGGCCTTCTCGGTAATACACATCATATAAGCCTTGCAAGCATTGCAACTAATAAGTTAGTTGCGAGATGATGTATTACGAACGAGTAAAGAGACTTGCCGGTAACGAGATTGAACTAGGTATTGGATACCGACGATCGAATCTCGGGCAAGTAACATACCGATGACAAAGGGAACAACGTATGTTGTTATGCGGTTTGACCGATAAAGATCTTCGTAGAATATGTAGGAACCAATATGGGCATCCAGGTTCCGCTATTGGTTATTGACCAAGAATAGTTCTCGGTCATGTCTACATAGTTCTAGAACCCGTAGGGTCCGCACGCTTAAGGTTTGGTGATGCTTATATTATGAGTTTACATGTTTTGATGTACCGAAGGAGTTCGGAGTCCCGGATGAGATCGGGGACATGACGAGGAGTCTCGAAATGGTCGAGACGTAAAGATTCATATATTGGATGATATGTTTAGGCCAAGGGGTCAAGCCCATGAGGCTTTAGGTCGGTGCAAAAGGAGTTTTATGGAGCCGGGGCCAAACGCCGAGACCTGGCGTCGGCCTGGGCTGACGCCGAGGCCCATGGCGCTGGGCGACGCCAAGGATTGTGGCGTTTGGTCCTGGAGTCCAGTGGGACTCTTGCCTTTCGGGCAAAACCGACTTTGAGGAGGCTTTTGCTCCAAGTTTCGACCCGGGCTCAACATATAAATAGAGGCAGGGCTAGCACCAAAGATACAACAATTGATCCCTTGGATCTCTTAGCCGTGTCGGTGCCCCTTCCACCATATTCCACCTCGGTCATATCGTCATGAGTTTAGGCGAAGCCCTGCACCGTAGAGTATCATCATCGCCACCACGCCGTCGTCTTGTGGAACTCATCCCCGACACTTTCTTTGGATCGAGTACGGGATCGCCATCGAGCTGAACGTGTGCTGAACTCGGAGGTGCCGTGACGTTCGGTACTTGGATCGGTCGGATCGTGAAGACGACGACTACATCAACAGCGTTGTCATAACGCTTTCGCTACGGTCTCACGAGGGTACGTGGACAATACTCTCCCCTCTCGTTGCTATGCCATCACCATGATCTTGCGTGTGCGTATGAAATTTTTGAAATTACTACGTTCCCCAACATTACCACCAACGTCTTATTTTGATTCGGCGATATTGTTGGATGAAGCGGCCCGGACCAACCTTGCATGACCACGTTCATGAGACCGGTTCCACCGATAGACATGCAACTTGTTTTGCGTAAAGGTGGCTGGCGGGTGTCTGTTTCTCCAACTTTAGTTGAATCAAATTTGACTATGGCCGGTCCTTGTTGAAGGTTAAAACAACACACTTGATGAAAAAAACATTCTGGTTTTGATGCGTAGGTAAGAACGGTTCTTACTAGAAGCCCGTAGCACCCTCCTAAAACTTGCAACAACAAAGTAAAGGACGTCTAACTTGTTTTTGCAGGGCATGTTGTGATGTGATATACGTTATTGTATGAGATGATCATGTTTTGTAAAAGTTATCGGCAACTGGCAGGAGCCTTATGGTTGTCGCTTTATTGTATGAAATGCCATCGCCATGTAATTGTTTTACTTTGTCACTATGCGTTAGCGATAGTTGTAAAAGCAATAGTTGGCGAGATGAGAACGACGCTACGATGGAGATCAAGGTGTCAAGCCGGTGACGATGGAGATCATGACGGTGCTTTGGAAATGGAGATCAAAGGCACAAGATGATGATGGCCATATCATGTCACATATTTCGATTGCATGTGATTATTATCTTTTATGCATCTTATTTTGCTTAGTACGGCGGTAGCATTATAAGATGACCCCTCACTAAATTTCAAGGTATAAGTGTTCTCCCTGAATATGCACCGTTGTGACAGTTCGTCGTGCCGAGACATCACGTGATGATCGGGTGTGATAAGCTCTACGTTCACATACAACGGGTGCAAGAAAGTTTTGCATGTGCGGAATACTCTGGTTAAACTTGACGAGCCTAGCATGTACATACATGGCCTCGGAACACTGAGACCGAAAGGTCGAACGTGAATCATATAGTAGATATGATCAACATAGAGATGTTCACCATTGGAAACTACTCCATCTCACGTGATGATCGGACATGGTTTAGTTGATATGGATCACGTGATCATTTAGATGACTCGAGGGATGTCTATCTAAGTGGGAGTTCTTTAGTAATAAGATTAATTGAACTTAAATTTATCATGAACTTAGTCTTGATAGTTTTTGCATATCTATGTTGTTGTAGATCAATGGCCCGTGCTACAGTTCCCTTGAATTTTAATGTGTTCCTTGAGAAAACTAAGTTGAAAGATGATGGTAGCAACTACACGGACTGGGTCCGTAACTTGAGGATTATCCTCATTGCTGCACAGAAGATGCATTGTCGTACGCTCGCTGGTGGCAAAGAGGGAGGGTGGCCCACTAGCGATAGCCACCTAACGGGCACTTTCTTTGCCGTCCGCTAGCTGACGGCAAAGAAAGTGCACAAACTAACGTCCGTTAGCTGGGCTCTTTGCCGTCTGCTAGCAGACGACAAAGAACCATGCCCTAACTAAAAATCAAACACGCCCGCGCCCAACCCCTCGATCTCTCTCTGTCCACTCTCTCCGCCCCTTGCCCGAGCCGTTGCCGCCCAAGACCACCCTGGGCCGCCGCCGCCCCCCCCACCCCAGAGCCCCGCGCACCCCCATTGCCGGCCGCCCGCCCGTGCCGCCCGCCCGTGCCGCCGCTGCCCGCGCCACCCACATCCCCACGCCACCCGGATACCCCTCTCCGCCCCCACTCAAGCCTCAAGGTACCCCTCTCCCCACTGGTAATATTCCTCCAAGTTCTCTTGTTCTCCTTTACATTAGGTGTTTACATAGACACATGTAATCTTCTAGATAGAATTGTTTGGCAGGAGTAGATATTGTTTTGCACTGTGTTCCGTTTCCTTCTAATTAAGGATCAAATAATTGACTTAGCGTACCTGGTTATGCCACCCTAATCTTCAAGCTCAGTTTGTAAGACAAGTGCACATTTCTAGATGATCAATTTGATTCGAGTATGTATTACATGTCACAAAAATATGCCACTGAACTGAATGCGTATTCGAAAGAGGATCCACTGATATACTCTTTGGGAGATGTAGCTCATATTTTAATTGTCCAATTGATGATCTAGAAAGTACTGTACATGCCTAATGAAAAACCAGAAAAGAGGGAGTACTTGCAGTTGTCTAAATGCGCAACAGGAGCAAGCGAGTGATGGCCGCTAAAGTTTCTTCAATGCAGAATTGACGTAAATTTCTTACATTTCACTCACTAGTTCTGCACTAGCGTAAATAAACGTGTAACCTTGAGGTAGTCTCTGCCTCTCTGGGCGGCCCGGAACAGTTTTGGTATGATTTGGTTCAAGCTGGTGCCATCATATGTCCACAAGTGAATTGCTTTTTGAATGTGAAATGATAACTTCGTGTAGTTGATTATCTTCTGCTCAAAACTTGTGCTGCTATAATGTTGTATGATAATGTTGTAAGGGTAGTAATTGGTCTCTTCTGCTGCTTATCAGAGATGGGGGGAAGCCGCCACCGCAGGCTCCGCTCTGCCACACCGGAGTACGAGTTGGATGCTTTCGAGTTCTTCAGTATCATAGCTGGGACTTCCTCCAGGAGGCAGGTATATAAAAGGAGAGATCTCCCCTTCACCCATCTCATTATGATAACTCTGCTGTTTGCTACATCACTCCTTGTCCCAAACTGCAGAGGCTGCCTGACACTTCTATGACGATGTTGGACGGCCATTGGTCAAAGAATGTGAAGCTGCGATAGGCCGGCAGCGGGCTTCGTAGGCATTGGGACGTGGAGTTGGTGATCAGGTACGGCCACATGTACCTGTGTCGTGGCTGGGAGCAGTTCTACCGTGCCTACGACCTGCAGCACGGGTACTTCCTTCTCTTCAGGTACGACGTTGACGCCATGCTCACCATGAAGGTGTTCAACACGACTATGTGTTGCATGCGCTACCAGGACGACGATGATGCCAGTATGTTATGCCTCTTCTTCCTCTACATTTGGTTTTGTCTCACATCGATTGTTAACGGTCATTGTTGCATTTGGTCAGGCAATGGGAGCAGCATCAGCGACTCTGGCTACAGCCAAAGCGGCAGCGACTCTGGCTGTAGCAAAAGCAGCATCGAGGATGATCCGGAATGAAGTGGGGAAGAAGAGGAGCAGAGTAGGGATGAGGAGGTGCAGGCTGACGATGGGCAACAGATGGTGGTGGCTGAGGATGACCTAGTGATGGTGGTGGCTAACGATGGGCAAGAGATGGTGGTGTCAGGACCCCGATCCTAAGTTACACCGATCTAGCATGTAACACATCATATCACTTTGCGGCCTCACGCACGGTATTCCCACGGGTGCCACCTTACCTGGCCCGGGACCGTTTGCGCCTTTTGGCTCACGTATATGATAGTGTCACTAGCATCCATATGACAAAGAACCCGGGCCGACATGACTGGTCGTAAACCCAAAGTGGCACTAACTTACAGGGACATGCATACATGACCCAGCAACGAATGTGTCGGTTATCAGCGAGTGAGTCCGAGCTGTAGCAGCTGGGCTAACAGGACTCCGGAGAATCCGGGCTGTAGCAGGCTAACAGGACTCCAGTAGACAACGCGTGACATTTCCCCGAAGGGACAGACACAGGAACGAAGGACATATGCCGGCCAGCCTAAGTGTTCCGGAGCAGTAGCAAGCTACCATGGCTCAGTGGAAGCACTAGGAGACATTTCCCGGTAAGAGAGGCTACCAAGGATAAACAACTTCGGATCCCACACTCACCAAGCATTTCAAATCATACACACAATATGCTCGATATGTGGAAATACAACATGGCATCACAACAAAACTCTACAACTCAAAGTATTTATTCATTAGGCTCCGAAGAGCTAGATATTACAAACATGAATCTGATGACCCAACATTCCAGTCATACAAGCAACAAGCACAGGCGGAAGCATAAACATGTCTGAGTACAGACATCTGAAAAGAGAGAAGGCTAGTAAGACTATCTATCTACAAGACCCTTCAAAAGGTCCAAGATCGTAGCTGAGGTAACAAGCTAAACGTCGAAGTCCACGCGGAACTACTAGCGAGACTGAAGTCTCTCTGCAAAACATAAATTAAGCAAACGTGAATATAAATATACCCAACAAGACTTACATAAATGAGACGAAGAAGATTACACGAATGAAATCATCGGACGGGTCCTCGGGCGATGGTGTCGGTCTTGAGTAGCAGCTGCGGCACGTCTTCTCCATATGCGCGGCAAACGGCAAAAATAGGATGAAGCATGATTTCTACTAGGTGAACAAGGTCAAGGAACACAAGCCCGCGAAAGGAATTGGACAGAAACTCACTGAGTTTGACGCAATGGTCCGATGAACTTGATGAACAGTGTACACGGACATGCAGAATTCTCTGTGTGTAGTTGACGGAACGAGTTCTTTCTTCTCTGAATGGAGTCACGACATGGAGCAATACCTTCTGGCGCAAGGGCATGCGTGGGGGTGGTCTGAGTCACCGGAATCAAGCACGGGCGTCCATGGAGCATCGTTTCTTTGGGGAGAGTTTCGGAGAGAAGATGAAGGGAGAGGCAGAGGTGCTACTTGAATGGAAGAGAAGATGGAGGCGCTAAATATGATGGCTTCAGTTTTGGTAACTGGTGGGATTGATGGGAATTAAGAGGATATGAGGGATCGTGGCTGTTGAGGTTTCCTCTTCGTGACTTGTGAACGACAGAACGAACGGAGAGGAGGAGAGGGGTCTTTGGTTGGGAGAGATGGGCCAGATTGGCCAGGCCCATGAGGAAGGACGGAAGCAGGAGAAAAATTAGAGAGAGGGAGTTGTTGGGCTATAGTCCAAGAGAGATGGAGAAAGAAAATAAAAGAGATGGGTTGGGTCCATACGGGTGAGAGGAATAAGAAACACAGGGAAAATAGAGAAGGTAGATTGGGAGTTGGATATTGCCACGAGTTTGGGAAAAGAAATTAAATATATTTTCCTTCTTAGGAAAATCTAGAAAAGGAATAGAAGCTAACAAATTCAACGAAGTTACAAAATACAAATGCGCATAATTTAATATGTCAAGGAGAAAAACAAAACCCAACTAAAAGAGAAGAACAAAACTCAAGTTAAATTTAAGTTCGCATTAGATCAAGTTAAATCCTCCAAATTATAAAAGTCCGATTTAAGCTTTGTTACCAAATAAAACAAATAAAACTTTCTCGCCTAATTTTGGTAAACTTTTCTTAAAACATTCAAAATCGGGATGTTACTGACCTACCCCCCTTAAAAGAAATCTCGTCCCCGAGATTTGGGCTGACTAAAGAGAATGGGTTTGGATTAGTTCCGTCTTCGACATAGTTCTTCTCGTAAACTTGTGGAATCAGTCCTCATTCTGATCTTGGTGAAAGGTGGCTTTGGGTCTTCATTGAGATACTTCTCTTGTCACAATTCTTCTAGGTTTCAAAACCTGTAAACAATCCTTCGATCTTGGCGATGGTAATCTGATAGCTTCTGTAACTGGTTGAACATTCTTCAGTCTTGTCCTTCTTCTATTGGTGAAGCTTTGGTCCGGCTGGACTAATTGATCCTTCAAGTTTGAACGTTATAGTAGGTGTAGTGAAGGTCTTCAATCTTCGTCTTCCTGGCGAATGAAGGTCTTCAAATCTTCAATCTTGACACAATCATTGTCTACTACCCCCCTTAAAAGAGGTTTTCCATAAGGTTCACTTTGATAATAGACCTCCAAGTGGGTTGTTGCAACTTTGTTCATCTCAAGGTGACCTCTAGGGTTTATAGAGAAGAAGGAAAGAACATAAGAGGAGTAAAAGAATCCTACAAAAGGTGAAGGTACCCCAGAAGATAAACAAAAGATAACACCGAGATAACCACGAAACTATCCAAATAAAACTCAAAAGCAACTCATTTTTGGCAAATAGGGTTTTAGTATCACTGCATAGGAAAACACCAAAAATATGCAGACAATACTCACACAAGAAAGGTTTTGCGTCTACAAGCTACAAGTTCTATCACTATAGGGGTGTTAACCAACCTAATCCTATATGGCCGGTCACAATAAATCTTGGGGCAAATCTTCAACGTTGATGAACGGACCATGATCGATGGTTGTTGACGTCTTGAGTTCTCGAAGTGTCTTCTCTTGAGTCTTGAAAAATGTTGCTACTCAAAGCTTCAGGGGTTGAAGTTATCTTGAAATTCCTGGCACATCGTGTGAAGCTTCTGACTTTTTGACACCAAGGGCAAGGAAAAGGGTTTCACATACTACAAAGAAGATGATAGAGAAGTAGAGTTTAAATTCCAATTGAATAAGATGAGATGACAATAGCAATAGTGAAGGAGAAGAGTACGAGAATGATCCTTTTCAAAATAGTTTTTCTTATGAAAATAGTTCCTGAGGCTTTTTGTTTCTAACTAAGGCCACGCGACTAGGTCGACATCGGCTCTGATACCACTTCTGTGAGAACCTGGAATTAACTTCCAGACCCTCCTGTGTATATTTGTCAACCCCGGGATCATTGTTGACAACACAGTGAAATGATATCATTGCAGAATACGTAAAAGCATTTCAAGTAGTATATTTGTCACAAGACATACCTAATGAGATGCCTCAATGACATTTACAATCAGAAAACAGCGGAAAGTAAAATGCGTAGTGACTCGATCTCAGCCACAGGCAGTCGATGTAGTCCACATGACCTCACTCCTACGGATCGCCATAGTTGTCATACTCATCACCTTTGTCTTCATGGAACTCTGTTGTCAACAAAATTATTGCCATGAGTACATTACGTACTCAACATGCCTCCCACGGGGAAGGACCTAATAGCTACATGTGGCTTCAAAGGAAGGCTGTAAGGCTCATTTGCGTAAAGCTAATTTTGTTTAACAAATAAAGTAGTTGGATAAAAGCAGTTTTAGATGAAAACATGTTTTATCTCCAGAATAACTTTCATCAAGTGAGGATCCTCGATCAACTCACATCCTTCATAGGTTTCAAGAATAGGGGCAAAGAGGGAATAAGCAAGACAGGTCCTGTATGTCAAGAAAGATTCATGTGCTGTCCTTGACCATGGACATGGCTATTCGAATAGTTTTACACTCTGCAGAGGTCGTACACTTTACCCACACGACACAATCCCGACTTGTTGCCACCAGTGGCCGCTGGTATAGTACTCCATTTGGTGTACCGGCAGGGGGATTGTGACGAGGTCTTTGGACTAGATCCCCCAAAGATGTGACATGCCGACCGGGTCTGGCGCACGGAACTGAGAGTACGTCCTCAAACCGGTCCCCATCATGCCGAGGATACTCCTCGCAAGGCAGCTATCCCATCTGTGATGCGGCGACATCGACACCTAAGGCTGACTAGCTTACTTGACCAAGCCAGTGCCCATATAGCATGTGGCTGTACTGTTATCACAATCTTCAAATCCAAGACTTATTAGGCCTTATGCGGCACGGACGACTGATTGCCCCCTTCAACTTGTGAAGGGCAGCCAATCGCTCCTTTAATCCTTGATTCAGCTGTCGCCCGCGCCAGTATTCAGATAGTAAGTTTCACCCAGAGTAGAAGAGGATAGAGAGGGTCAACAAGGGCCAACAGGCCTAGCTCAGCGTTAAGTTTCAACTGTCAATGACTCAGAGGTCATTCAACAAGGCACCTATAGGGTGATAAGCATGGCTAAGCATTTCTACTCTACGAAAACCTTATACTTCTACTTAGGTGTCAAGTAAATAGGCGACGAGCGGATCAAGGTAATGTGTCAATCGACACGCTAGCTACGAGATTAAAAAAAGCATGCATATAGTAACCATAAAACATAATGCAGTTTTGTAAACCATAGGATAAGTATGATCAAGAAGGAGGCATGCCTTCGTTGTTGAGTCCTTCTTCAGTAACTTGTTCTGTCCATGTCCAACATCGTCGTCACTCCATACTCTTCGTAATGATAGCAAAAGACAAACAATAAATACCAAAGCAATAGAAAATCCAAATAACATCCAAAACAAATTAGGAGTGGATAGCAAGATATTGATCAGATGGAGATTCCAAAAGGAGATAGAATGATTGCAAGGTAACTAGAGAGGACTCATTGAATTGACAGTGTTTAGGTTGATGATGGATAATCAAGGCTTCCCAACAACACTAATGTTTTGATACGAACTATGCTATTGACCACGAGTAGTGCCCGCTACACAACCTGACTAAGTATATAAGAAATTACCATATAACAAACGCACACGCATCAATACACATGAAATTGAACCAACCTATGCATTTTAACTACACAATCACCACATGGCATGATATGGTTAAGAGTAATTATCAACAACAAATAAATACTTGGATGAATCTAAATATTCATAATGGTTAACAACAACCAAAGTATAAACATCAAACCTAATAACTATAAGGAGCATTCCTATAACAAGAGCCAAACCATTTCCATGGTCGAAACTAAATAAACAACTAAATCAAGACACATCTTCACACAAGGCATGTGAGAATAGAATCACTAGAGGTCTAAACGAATAACACAAGCATCACACATACGAGTGATCATGATAAGATACTAAACTAGAATATGCTCTTAATAATAAAGAACAACTAATTAATAGCCAAATAGCCAGTAGCAATAATATTACCGGCACATGCTTAAACAAGAGATCAAACTATGCACACTAGGCATATGAGAAAGATACAACTCAACTATCATGAAAGGTAACTATCATATGCATGTGATGAACTATTGCAACAAGTATAGAGCACTCATAATACTAACGTATGACAAGTTAAGCATGTATAAGCAACACTAGAATAACTATAAACATGGAGTATAATAAGGCATGAAAGGTTATTAGCATGACATGTCTCGGCTTAAGCATACCACAACTGCAACAACTAGATAAAGTAGATATGACAAGTAGACATGTATGGTCATCACAAGAGATAGGAGAGTATACTACCAATACAATACTACTCATAACTATGACATAATTTAATTGATATCAACTAACATGACTATCAAGCATGGCAATAGCACACAAGCCTACATACTAGTTATGACATGTAAGCACATTGACTATGCATACAAACATGAAACCAAGTAATAATATATCATGGAATGAACAACAGTAAGCAATGCACCATAGTAGCATGAATAACAGGAACAAGATCATGGCATGCATTTCCTATCTATTACAACTTACACTTGTAAAGACATAACATAACAACCTGGAATGATCTATAACATGAGTTGATACACCGACACACTATGCACTCTAGTCATACAATCATAACAACATGGCATAGTATTGATCAAGTAACAAGTTATTTAATCAAAGAAAGTATGAGATCAACAAACTACTATCATGTGAATCATCTTAATGCAGGCCAACCATATATGCAATCACACGATAGTACATACTCGCAATGCTATAGCACCGGGTAGTAGACAATCAAAACAAGCATTCTACTTGAAGCAACTGTTAACATGGCATGGTAATAAACCAATATAAATAAACACAAATGATAATTACCAGGATGTAATCAGCTAAGTTCTATGCCACAAGAATAAACTAGTGATAGAAATGTACATATGACCTAAAGAAACCAACCATGTAATCTTGCATAACAATCATCTACAGAACAAAAGAACAACTAGGCGAAAATATGCTATGCGGCAAAGAACCACAATGGATTTATTCGCAAACAGGAAAACATTTCAATTGACTTCTAGCATAAAGGAACTATGCAACAACATGTACAAACAATATATAAACATCCATCATAGACATGACAATGATTTCAAACCAATAAAACAACACATGACATGGATGGAAATGAATATGTGAACCATATCTAAGATATATCCATGCTAAGAAAAATTAAGATAATCAAGACATAAAGTAATTCATGATTCAATGAACAAGCAAAGCCTGGAATAATCCTACGGAATTATAAGCATGGCGAACATTCAACAAAAATTGTACGCATGCATAAGATAGCGCTACATGCTACGCAAAAATATCACATGAGACAACGTACAGATATATAATAAATAAATAAATAAAAGAAATACTTATAATAAATCCATTCAATCCCATCTAACTCCTAGAATTTATGGAATAATTAGGAGGATTCATAGGCATGTCATATGCATACAATTATCATACTACTACATGATACATGAGGTTATCTACAAGAAACCTTACAAAACTATACTTAATAAATAAAACGTACATTCAACTTAATTGAGTAAAATACAAGATACTCCTAAAATTAAAATAGAACTCAAGATGACTCCTATGCATACATGACACAAGTGAAAAATAAACAATGTTCATAAACATGCACGTAGTTCAATTCCCATTTGAATCAAACCCAAATCTAATGCGTCCGAAATAAATAAATAACCAAATAGGCTATAACTAAAATAAATGAACAGCGCTCCTAGGACCACATATAGCGTTTCATCTATTAGAACGGAGGTCAACCTATGGACAAAAAAAAAATAGAGAGTCGCTCCGATGCCATCGTATGTCGTTTGTTTCACGCAAATAGAGGTATCAACGCGACTAACTAAAAAACTAAGCCAGACCATGATGTCAAATAGATGGTGAAGTTTTCAAGGAACAAGCCTACCGAAGGAATTGGACAAAAGGCTCACCAAGTGTGAAGGAACGATGTGATGAACACGAACAACGAAGTTGAAGAAGACGCAAAAATGTTCGCATATGGTCGACTCCCATGTGGAAGAAGATGTTGGTGTGCTCCTGGACATGAGACTTAGAAGATTACACGAAAGAAATCATCGGACGGGTCCTCGGGCGATGGTGTCGGTCTTGAGCAGCAGCTGCGACACGTCTTCTCCATATGCGCGGCAAACGGCAAAAATAGGATGAAGCATGATTTCTACTAGGCGAACAAGGTCATGGAACACAAGCCTGCGAAAGGAATTGGACAGAAACTCACCGAGTTTGACGCAATGGTCCGATGAACTTGATGGACAGTGTACACGGACATGCAGAATTCTCTGTGTGTAGTTGACGGAACGAGTTCTTTCTTCTCTGAATGGAGTCACGACATGGAGTAATACCTTCTGGCGCAAGGGCATGCGTGAGGGTGGTCTGAGTCACCGGAATCAAGCACGGGCGTCCATGGAGCATAGTTTCTTTGGGGAGAGTTTCTGGAGAGAAGATGAAGGGAGAGGGCAGAGGTGCTACGTGAATGGAAGAGAAGATGGAGGCGCTAAATATGATGACTTCAGTTTTGGTAACTGGTGGGATTGATGGGAATTAAGAGGATATGAGGGATCGTGGCTGTTGAGGTTTCCTCTTCTGTGACTTGTGAACGTACAGGAACGAACGGAGAGGAGGAGAGGGGTCGTTGGTTGGGAGAGATGGGCCAGATTGGCCAGGCCCATGAGGAAGGAGGGAAGCAGGAGAAAAATAGAGAGAGGGAGTTGTTGGGCTATAGTCCAAGAGAGATGGAGAAAGAAAATAAAAGAGATGGGCTGGGTCCATACGGGTGAGAGGAATAAGAAACACAGGGAAAATAGAGAAGGTAGATTGGGAGTTGGATATTGCCCTGAGTTTGGGAAAAGAAATTAAATATATTTTCCTTCTTAGGAAAATCTAGAAAAGGAATAGAAGCTAATAAATTCAACAGAAGTTACAAAATACAAATGCGCATAATTTAATATGCTGAAGGGAGAAAAACAAAACCCAACTAAAAGAGAAGAACAAAACTCAAGTTAAATTTAAGTTCGCATTAGATCAAGTTAAATCCTCCAAATTATAAAAGTCCAATTTAAGCTTTGTTACCAAATAAAACAAATAAAACTTTCTCGCCCTAATTTTTGGTAAACTTTTTCTTAAAACATTCCGAAAATCGGGATGTTACATAGCACTACCTACAAACACCAGAAACTAGTTGCAACACCTGGACAGAGATCAGGTTGACTAATAAGCCGAGAGGGGTCGAGTTACTGGAACTCAATGTGTGGTAGTAGCTGTTCATGGATCACAAACACAGAACTCAGTTCCCGAGGACGGTTTCAATGAGACAACCCACCATGTACTCCTACATGGCCTCTCACCGCTACCTTTACCAAATCGTGTTCACACACTTAGCTCTCAACAGTAGGACATGTTCACAACTTTCCAATTCATCCCCGATGGATCAGACCTGACACAACTTTAAGCAATAGCAGGCATGAGAAACAAGCATGAATGAGTAGGCACATCAGGGCTCAAACAACTCCTACTCATACTAGTGGGTTTCATCTATTTATTGTGGCAATGACAGGTCATGTAGAGGAAAGGGGTTCAACTACCGCATCATGTAACAGTTGAATCGTTGTTGTCCTAATGCAGTAAAAGAGAGCGGGAGCGAGAGAGTGGGATTGTATCAGAATGAACAAGGGGGTTTTGCTTGCCTGGCACTTCAGAAGATAGTATATCTCTTCATCGGTGTCATCGATCTCATCGTTGGAACCACGTCTACTAAGGGGGAACAATTACCGACAACAGAGAGGAAACACAATCAATGCAATGCAACAATATGATGCATGATCATGACATGGCAATATGCTGTGATCTGAGCTAATGCAACTAACAGTGATTTAAATGAAGTTGGTTTGAATACAAGATTCAAATTCAAACACCATATGTGATTATTCAAATGCCATTTAATTGATTTGACCTGATCAGCAGGCATAAGTTGCTCAAACATGCATGAAAATGGTACAGATGGATAGATTGGCTTTTTCTGATAGTTTTTCATATATAATTTATTTCATTCTGAGCTACAGTTAAATTTCTACGATTTTTAGAAGTTTAGGTTATTTTCTGAAATTCATAAATCATTTCTGATTTATTTTAAATTCCAGAAAACCTTTTCTGCATCAGCACTAAGTCACGGTGACATCAGCATTGACCAAAGTCAAATCTGACTGGTGGGCTCTACCTGTCATTGACTCAGGGGGTTAACAGGGGTTATTTAACTTTAATTGTGCCACTAACAGTGCGGGTCCCACATGTCATCCACATGAGGTTGAGTAACTGGGTGATTAGCACCTAATATAGTCTCGCCATGTCAGCGTCGCCAGATTAAGCGCCGGCGACCATATCTCGCGGCGGGGGCTCGCCGGAGTTGCTCGGGCTCGTGTTACAGGCGGCGGTTTGCGACGCAGTTGGTCTCTACGGGGAGCTGAAGCTCGTGCGCATCTGATGGAGCAGGCAGGCAGAGCTGCGGTGGTATGTGGTGACGACAACAGCGAGCTAGGCGGCGGCCGGAGTTCGAAGATGCGCAGGTGCTGCATTGCAGGCGGCTAGCGAGCGAAGAGAGGGTTGTGATGGGTTCCTGGGCACTCCAGGGGCACACTAGGCAGCGCGGGGCGTCTAGAGGAGCTCGGCAGCAGCGTTCCCATCGGCCATGGCGGACGGCGGTGCAGGAGCTTGGTGAGCAGCGGCTACACGACGTCCTAGAGAAAGGGGATGTGGTAAAAGGAGAGGAGCTCACAGCGAGGTGAAAGGTGTAGACGGCGGGGCCGGGGACGACCCGGATGGCGCGAACCGGCGCCGGCGATCTCGGTGGCCTGAGGTAGAAGACGGCGATGTCGAGGGCATTGCGGTGCTTCCCAGCTCACATGGCTCGGTGGGGTAGACGGGGACAGCGTGACGGAGCTCTCGAGCACGTTGGATGGGCGAGGGAGGGCCGGTGGCCGTGGCAACAGCGAGCGGCGGCGACGGGCATGCTCGGCCATGGGGGGGGGGGGAGCAGAGGAGCGAGGCGGAGAGAGGTCCAGAGAGCGAGGGAGAAGTGAGAGGGGGGTCAGGGAGGTGGTGTGGCACTCGTGGAGGCGTCCAGGCCCTCGGCGGCAAGCAGGAGCTAGCGAGGCGCGTGCCCGCGGGCAGTGCCCATGCGCGCTGTCCTCCTGGCGGGAGGCAAGTGATGATTGGCACATGGGCCTGGTGGGCTGGATTCTCTCTTGGGCCAGGTAAGTTACACGTACTCTCTCTCTCTCTCTGATTTCTATTTTATTTACTGTTTTCTATTTATTTCAATCTGTTTGATTTGATTCAAAGGCCAAACCACTTTCATAACTTCTGAAAATATTCATGGGCTCTCTCTGAGTTATTTTAGATGCCCAAAAAATAAATCCAGAAGTATTGGAGCTAGAACTTATTTTTATCGCATTTATTACCTCCAATTCAAATAGGTAGTGAGTTAATTAAAAAAAAATCCAAAAATGTCCTAGAAATATATTCATCATTTTTGGCAGAGGTTTCCACCTTAACCAGAAATCATGAACTTTTCTTAAGGCATTTTGGGCTCATTGAAGATTATTTTAGGTTGAACCTATTTGATTTGATCTAGTGCTAGGGTTTGATCAGTCTCCATTTCAAGTTTAAAAGAAATTTAGACATTATGCAGCAACCAAGCTAGTCCAAGTGTATAGCAAGGCTAGGGATGTGACAACTCACCCCAACTAAACAAGAATCTCGTCCCGAGATTCAAGATGTGAGGTAAGTAGAAAGAGGGGACACAAAGCTAACACGATCTCATGATCCACCTTCCCTTCTCGAAGATGTTGATCCATTGCCTCAAATTGATCTTGGCGTCTTTGCTTTCGAGATCTTCATCCAACACGATGACGACAGACAGAAGCTCTACAGGAATCGATCTTCTCGAAGATCGAGCACTCAAGATCAACTCATGAAGTGAGACGTAAGGACACCTCTTGAGTTGAGACACAAAGCACACATCAGAAGCAATGAAAAGAAGTAGATGACAAGGGTTCAATTTGGTAGGCAAAAATTCCACGCTTGAGTATGATGGTGCATGGTTTCGAAGTAGCGAGGAGATAATTGCCATGATTCCATATCGGGACACCTTAGGAGATGTGGCTCGTAGAATTTTTCCCTTAAGTAGAAAAAAGAATTACTTCTGGTTTCTAGATCATTGAAACTCTCTAAACCAGCCTAAGGCAAATCACAATCGATCATTTGAAGGAGTTCGAAGAAATGGCATACTCAGTTTGGGAAGGGGACTATAAATCAAATCCTCATGGGGAGTGGATGATATCTTGACTCAACAGAATGGCCACTACATTGACTTACCGGGATTACAAAGGAACTAAAATCAAAATCTTTGAGATGCCCCAACCGTCATAACTGCCCGAGATTAAGATCTGGTTGGTGGCAGGATATTTCAGACTCAGCATGTCCAGAAAGAAGGTTTGCAACACAAATCGACGAGATGACATTGCGAGATTCTCAGGAAACGAACTATGGTAGTAAGCTCCAAAACATGAGCTGGTTCTGCTACACACATGTGAACATGCTGTCCTAGACAAGCATGACCACATAGTAGTCTTATAATCAAACACTACCAAGTTCAGGTGGGGAACCATCATCTAGGGTAACGAAGTCTTGTGCATGTACCTTTGGGTCCTTAAGGGTTAGCACTTAAGAACTTGTTTCTCTTGAACAAATCAATAAGTGGCTTTGTGTGCTAGGAATACATATAGAATGAAGGTTGCAAGTCTCCAGACCACAGAATACTTCGCACATATGCATGACTGACTTGGGATGATTCCAGAGGAAGCAAAACAAACCTTTCTCAAATTCATGGCGGCAACTTGCACCTGATGCACATGAACTTGGAGAAAGTCACTTCTTACACCAAACATATACCTCATGAACGAAATACAAAGGCATTGCTTACAAAGTTTCCAGGACTAGCTTTAATGTTTCCGTATAAATGGAGATGATAATCATGTTGCCGATGGGCTCAACAACAATTCATCCAGGTTTCCATATAAATGGAGTTCCATGATTAAGTGAACATGGTGATAGCATTGGTCAGACCAAAAGATGTAATGGTATATGCTCAAGGGATCAACCACGAGTAAGACAACATTACGAACATCGTTGGTTCTGATTTGACTTAATGATAGCCCATGCGCAAATCAACGATTGGATAAGACAATAGCGCCGACAATTGATCACGAGGATCAGTCGATGAAGATATCATCTTTCTTCAACAAACACACAAACACAAGGATGTCCCTTTGGAGATGAACTGAGCAGGACGAGCTTTCATCTTCCAACTCTCCAAGTTGTTGTCTAGCTCAACCAACTAGCTCAGGGATATCCAACACAGATTCTTGGAGAAGGGGTGGTTTATAAGAAAACCAACTTGATCGCGAGATCAACATAATGGTTAGGGGACAACCCGGTGATACTTCCGAGAGGATATTCACAGAATCACGAACCACCGATATGTTATTAGGCTCAGGAAATAATCCTATTTTTCAGGGCAAGACGATATGGTCAAATAAGCGAGGGATTGGCACAATCCTAACTCATTGATCGAAATGTGCACCAGAAATATGGACTAGGTAGCACGATCAATCGTAGAATGATAATTCAATAACCAATATGCTAGGAACGATACTAATGCCCATAAACTACCAAGCAACGGAGTTGCTAGGAGTATTGATTTCGCACATCACAATTCACTTGTCGGCATTCCGGTTACAATAACACGGGGACCAAGGAATGAATAGTGATGGCGAGAAGTATCACTTCGTCAAGAATTCATAAGAGGTTGTGCAATTCCTATGACAGTCCTGACATAAAGAGGGCAATACTCCAGGGTAGAACAGAACAAGAGCCGGATTGGCATTTTGATCTGTTGAAATACAACTAGTTTGACCCAATCCACGGAATGGACAAGGTACTGAAGTTTGTTTCTCCTGGTCATTCCTGCATAGAGTGGCTTATCGGATCACAGGAATAATACGCACGACATACTCTTGACTATCAACTGATAGATGAGGGTCAGAGTACAACTGAGGAGGAACAACTCAAAGGAACATATGATTTTCTGAGTTGTGAATGCATAGATTAGTATGTTGAATAAACATATTTCTTCCGGATAACCCATGCAGAAAGGTAGGATTGGCAGAGCCACAACTATCGAATGAAGAACTCGTCAAGAGCACTCTTGTTGTGATCTTTTCATTCAAAGAACGTCTGCCTTAATGGTTCATGGTATTGGAAGAACGATATACCATAGACCGCAATACTATCACAAAAGGTTACTAATATCCTAAAGGAACTAGCAAACACTATCAATATGAATGAGTAGAGTGAATCTCGGGCTCAAGAACCCAGAAATGGAATGCCTACTAACTAAATAACATCACGGGATGCTTTCGAGAATGGTGGCCAGAATTACCACACTGGGGATATAAAGCATTGCTAGATTAATGGGTGGTTCTCTGGGATGCCTAGGGTCATAATACTAGCTCCAACATATATGTCAAGGCAATGGAGTACCTCAACAGACCGTTTAGTGTGCTTAATCTGGCCCAAAAGGAAATCGTAAACGGGAAGAAGGGATTTGCAAATGCATTAGACTATTTAGAAACCTGGGATGACTCGACAGCATAATGGTTGCAAATGCTCAAAAAGATTTGAGACATCCTGAAAAATGGTGGCATAACCACTTAACATCACAAGATCAAGGTTCTGAGACCAACTGTTAACACACGAAAGTACTAGAAACTGAACTGAGACTCGAATCCATCAATCCTATAAGTCTACGGATTAGTAACACGTGATCCTGATAGAAAGATGAGAAGCCTAGTTCTTAACCCCCGTAGAAAAGAAGAGGTTGACTCGGATCAGAAGGGCATAAGGTAAAGGAGTAAAAAAAGCCTTACGTTCCCTTCCACAACCAATTCCCTTACATAACTAAAGCATTTCTAGACTTGACTTCGACCAGTTTGGCTTGGTAATCCTACAAGCAGTCAGGCTCTGATATAAAAGCTGTCAGGACCCCGATCCTAAGTCACACCGATCTAGCATGTAACACATCATATCACTTTGCGGCCTCACGCACGGTATTCCCACGGGTGCCACCTTACCTGGTGATACGTCTCCAACGTATCTATAATTTTTGATTGCTCCATGCTACTTTATCTACTGTTTTAGGCAATATTGGGCTTTATTTTCCACTTTTATATTATATTTGGACTAACCTATTAACGGAGGCCCAGCCTGATTCTTTGTTTTATGCCTATTTGGTGTTTGAGGAAAAGGAATATCGACGGAGTCAAAACGGAACAAAATCAAGCTGGAGAAGTTATTTTGGAAGGAAACCCACCGATGGACTTGGAGCCCACGTCCGAAGATACGGGAGGTGCTCACGAGGGTGGGGCGCGCCCACCTGGGCGCCCCGCCTCGTGGGGCCCCCGTAGCTCCACCGACATACTCCTTTCACCCATATATACCGTCGTACCCTAAAACTTCCAGAACAGAGATTAGGTCGGGAGTTCCGCCGCCGCAAGCCTCCAGAAACCACCAAAAACCAATCGGGACCCCTTTCCGGTACCCTACCAGAGGGGGAATCCATCTCCGGTGGCCATCTTCATCATCCCAGCGCTCTCCATGACGAGGAGGGAGTAGTTCACCCTCGGGGCTGAGGGTATGTACCAGTAGCTATGTGTTATCTCTCTCTCTCTCTCTCTCTCTCTCTCTCTCTCTCTCTCGTGTTCTCTCTCGTGTTCCAATCTATGGCACGATCTTGATGTATCCCGAGCTTTGCTATTGTAGTTGGATCTTATGATGTTTCTCCCCCTCTACTCTCTTGTGATGAATTGAGTTTCCCCTTTGAAGTTATCTTATCAGATTGAGTCTTTATGATGAGAACACTTGATGTATGTCTTGCCGTGTTTATCCGTGGTGACAATGGGATATCATGTGCCACTTGATGTATGTTTTGGTGACCAACTTGCGGGTTCCATGAACCTATGCATAGGGGTTGGCACACGTTCTTGATTCTCCGGTAGAAACTTTGGGGCACTCTTTGAAGTACTTTTATGTTGGTTGGATAAATCTGAGATTGTGTGATGCATATCGTATAATCATGCCCACGGATACTTGAGGTGACAATGGAGTATCTTGGTGACATTAAGGTTTTGGTTGATTTGTGTCTTAAGGTGTTATTCTAGTACGAACTCTTTTATAGATCGACCCGAAAGAATAACTTTGTGGTGGTTTCGTACCCGACCATAATCTCTATGTTTGTTCTCCGCTATTAGTGTCTTTGGAGTGACTCTTTGTTGCATGTTGAGGGCTTGTCATATGTTCTATCTATGTTATTATTGTTGAGAGAACTTGCACTAGTGAAAGTATGAACCCTAGTCCTTGTATCCTACCATTGCAATACCGTTTACGCTCACTTTTACCGTTAGTTACCTTGCTGTTTTTATTATTTCAGATTACAAAAACCTATATCTACCATCCATATTGCACTTGTATCACCATCTCTTCGCCGAACTAGTGCACGTATACAGTTTACCATTGTATTGGGTGTGTTGGGGACACAAGAGACTCTTTGTTATTTGGTTGCAGGGTTGCTTGAGAGAGACCATCTTCATCCTACGCCTCCTGCGAATTGATAAACCTTAGGTCATCCACTTGAGGGAAATTTTCTACTGTCCTACAAACCTGTGCACTTGCAGGCCCAACAACGTCTACAGGAAGAAGGTTGCGTAGTAGACATCAAGCTCTTTTCTGGCGCCGTTGCCGGGGAGGCTAGGTAAGTGAAGGTATATCTTTAGATATTGCAATCGAATCTTTTGGTTTCTTGTTTTAGCACTAGTCTAGTTTATAAAAGAAAACTACAAAAAAAATGGAATTGAGTTTGTCTCATACGCTTCATCTTTTTAATATCTTTCGTGAGTATGATGGAAAATAAAATTGTGCCAAAGTTCTAGAAGAAGAATTACATAGAATGCTTGGCAAAAAATATGTGAATGATGAGCATGATTGCAATTTTGTTAGTATGAATTCCTTGAATATCCATGATGCTAATGATATGCAAAGCCACAAGCTTGGGGAAGCTATGTCTGATGAAGATGATATTTTTTGTCCCCCAAGCTTTGATGAGCAAATTTACTATGATGAAAGCATGCCTCCTATCTATGATGATTATTGTGATGACACGTATGCTTTAAAGAATAATGATAACCATGAAACTTGTCATGTTGATCTTAATTTTCAATCATATGATAGTTATTTTGTTGAGTTTGCTCCCATTATTATTCATGAGAAGAAATTTGCTTATGTGGAGAATAATAAAATTTCTATGCAAGTAGATCATGAAAAGAATGATTTAGGTGCTGGTTATATTGTTGAATTCATTCATGATGCTACTGAAAATTATTATGAGGGAGGAACATATGCTTCTACATATTGCAATAATATCAAGTTTCCTCTCTATGTGCTTAAAGTTTTGAAGTTATGCTTGTTTTACCTTCCTATGCAAGTTGCTTATTGTTCCCATAAGTTGTTTGCTCATAAAATCCCTATGCATAGGAAGTGGGTTAGACTTAAATGTGCTAGTCATATTCTTCATGATGCTCTCTTTATGTTTCAATTCTTATCTTTTACTAGCAGAACGCCCGTGCGTTGCTACGGGCTATCCGCAATATCTGTAACATCCGGGTTCAACACAAAAACCTATTCAATGACGCACCTTCCCTTTTTCTGTCGGAACCTCTCATTCTTGACCGATTTTCCGCCGTAGCGAGACATTTCTCGTTTTTTCTCTCACTGGCGCCACCTCCTTTAAAAGCAGATGACAGCCAACTCATCTTCGCCATGCATTGCGATAAGGATGAAATTTTCTTGTTTACGATATAATAGAGTGGGTTAAAACTAACACATACTATTGACACAAAACAACAAATAACTACAGAGATCTTTCCTAGTCACCAATAAGCTCCACCTCCATCCCACATATATGCTAGAAGGGATAATTGTCGTTCTTCTCTTCTTCATATTTCCCTCGTCTTCTACTCCATGCCTCTTAGCCAATCCGTTTAATTGGCACCAACCAGCACCACGTCAACATTAATGTGTTCATCATCGATGCCTCATCTTCTTCTTTCTCATTCCTCGGCAACTTTAGTTCTCGTTCCTACTTATTTCCTAGAATACTCTTTCTTTCTTTTTTCTCTTATTATTTGGAACACTCTTACTTTCTCCAACACCATGCACCACTTTGGCTTCAGTTCTTTTCCTTCTTGTTTTGGAACACTCTTCCTTTTTACTATAGCATGAACCACCTAGCTAGTGTTGTGTCATGTTGTCCTCACCAATGAACATTTCGCCACCGTCATCGAGTGGACATCTGCGAGCATAGACTTCATCCATCTTGGTGAATGCTAGGTCGCCCATGTCGCGAGCGCATGGTGGCCGTTGTCCATGTTGGCAAGCGGTTCTCGGTGCTTTGCAATGTAACTGAGAGCCCATTGATTGTTTATGTCCACCCTCGACCGTTAGTGCTTGGTCTTCCTCAAGCACGCGACCGTTGACCTTGTTCTATGGCATCTATTATCCTCGCCCGCAAACATTTCGGCAACCATCAGTGTGTAGACGACGGTCATCATCCATCTTTAGGAATGCTTGGTCGCTCATGTCACGAGGCGTGGTGGTTGTTATCTATGTTGGCAAACGCTGGCCAACCATGTCGTTGAGAGCATGTTGGCAGTCACCAATGGCAGCGATAGCCTAGCTCTGGCCGTCCTTGCCCACAAACACTTTCAAACTGATTCGCACGATTAATCGCTGCCTAATTAATTAAGCACATCCAAATTTTTATGTACTTGGTTTTTTTCTTTTTGCTAATTTTGGGAAATCAGCACCAAGCAAGGCATTGCTTATCCCGGTAGTTTCTCTAATTTTGTTGAAATAGTAAACATGGTTTTGAGGATCTTGTCTTACAGTTTTAACATCATGTCGCCTAAACTTACACATCACAGGTAAACCAGCTAGAGATTGAGAAGCGGTGCATTTTGGTCACTAAGAGCATTCTCATATTTGACCAAAGAAAATTTTCCAATCAAAAAGCACGCCATTGCAGCTGGATGGCTGTGCCAATGCATCGCTAATTAACCCCACACGACCAGCAGCCAAGACACTACGCAACTACATGTTTGTTGAACCCGTCGCTTCATCGAGTACGCCAAAACTATGAAGCTATATTGGTTTACTACTTCGATGCAAATCAGTTTCAATTCACCGCCAGCAAAAGTTGCATCCGATGCGTAAGCACGATCGGAGGATTGACAAAATCCAGATAATTAGTGTACTGTGACTTGGAGTTGACTTGATGCAATGCCGCTTCTTGATTCGCCTACTCCTTCTTTGGTCTCCTCTCAACACTAACACTCTACCAGATCCGTGTCCATGGAATCGGACCCTTCGCCATTACGGAGGCAGGGGAGGTGGCATTGGGAGGCGCCGAGCAAGGTGGCCAGCAGCGAGCGGGACGGTGGCGACGGCAGCGAGCCATCGAAAGGACGGCGACATTCTGCAACGGGAGTGGCGGCGGGCTGCGTGCGAGCAGAGGTTAGACCTCTTGCTCGGAAGTCCCAAAGGATGTGGGCGTTGCTTTTCTTTTGAGGGTGCCCCATCATTGATTTGGTTTGGAGAGGATCGAAAACGGATCTGTTTCCTTTTCGTAATGCGACGATATAATTGTGATTTCGAGGTGATTTAGGTATGCAGACTCCTCCATTAAGAGTAGAGATAGCCTTTGAGGTAATTGAAATCTATTACCATATAATTACCGTATTCGAAATTTTCTGAGTTATGGCCTTACCATACCTGGATTGATAGCCTTTAGGGTAATTTAAATTTATTACCATATGATTACCATATTCGAAATTTTCCGAGTTATGGCCTTACCATACCTGGATTGATGAGATTTCTGAGTTTATAGCCTTTCCATACGTGGATTAATTGTGATTGATTACCATAAAGGCTATCAATCCAGGTGGGAGGTGGGACAAAAAAACCAGACGAAAAATAACCGGTTGAAAATAAACCGGTTGAAAATGGTGGGACTATTCAACCAATTCGTCCATTAGGAGTAGAGATGTGAGCATCATTGAAATCATAATGCCTAGCTAGGGGCGTTAAACGATAGCGCTTGTTGGGAGGCAACCCAATTTTATTTTAGTTTCTTTCTTTTTGGTTCTGTTTAGTAATAAATAATACATCTAGCCTCTGTTTAGATGTGGTTTTATGTTTAATTAGTGTTTGTGCCAAGTAGAACCTTTGGGAAGACTTGGGTGAAGTCTTTATGATCATGCTGTAAAAAACAGAAACTTTAGCGCTCACGAGATTAGCTTTAACTTTTTACTGGAGAGTGCTATTTAGTTGATTCTTTTTGAAAATGATTACTAGAAAAATTCCTCAGGTCCACCAATTTATTTTAGAATTTTTGGAGTTCCATAAGTTTGCGTTAGTTACAGATTACTACAGACTGTTCTGTTTTTGACAGATTCTGTTTTTCGTGTGTTGTTTGCTTATTTTGATGAATCTATGGCTAGTAAAATAGTTTATAAACCATAGAGAAGTTGGAATACAGTAGGTTTAACACCAATATAAATTAAGAATGAGTTCATTACAGTACCTTGAAGTGGTGTTTTGTTTTCTTTCGCTAAAGGAGCTTACGAGTTTTCTATTAAGTTTTGTGTTGTGAAGTTTTCAAGTTTTGGGTAAAGATTCGATGGACTACGGAATAAGTAGTGGCAAGAGCCTAAGCTTGGGGATGCCCAAGGCACCCCAAAGTAATATTCAAGGACAACCAAGATCCTAAGCTTGGGGATGCCCCGGAAGGCATCCCCTCTTTCGTCTTCGTTCATCGGTAACTTTACTTGGAGCTATATTTTTATTCACCACATGATATGTGTTTTTCTTGGAGCGTCATGTCATTTTGTTTTTTTTTGCTTGCTGTTAGTTAGATTATTGTTTTGCATCTTTAGTTTCAATAAAAAAGTCAAGGATAGCCTTTGCCATGCTTATTTTGCTAGTATACATGTTGCTGTTTGAAAACAGAAAGTTTACGCTGTTGCAAAAATTCTCTAGAAAAGTCAGAGAGTGGTATAATGTTGAATCTTTTTGCATATTAAGCTCTGATAAATTTATTACAGTGGGAATTTTAGTTCATAATTGTTGGATTCAGGGAAGTATTGATACTCTTGCATTCTTTACAGACTGTACTGTTTTGGCAGATTGCTGTTATGTTTGCATTGTTTGCATATGTTTGCTTGTTTAATGATTCTATTTAAGGATAGGAGTATTAAATATGCAGAGGCATTTAGTATGAAATGTTGAATAATAATTTTAGTGATTTGTTACAGTAGGAAATGATAAGGTTTTGCATTGGTTTATACTAACCTATTTCACGAGTTCTTGTTGATTTTGTTGTGAATGAAGCTTTTGATAAAAAGAGAAACCATGATATGAGAGGAATTAAGGAGACACAAAAGTTCAAGCTTGGGGATTCCCAAGGCACCCCAAGATAATATTTCAAGAAGTCTCAAGCATCTAAGCTTGGGGATGCCCCGGTAGGCATCCCACCTTTCTTCTTCAACAACTATCGGTTAGTATCGGTTGAGCCTAAGTTTTTGCTTCTTCACATGAGCTGTGCTATCCTTGCAATGTAGTCTCTTTAGCTTTGTTTGCTGTTTGAATAGAGTATCAAGATCTGAAATTATTAAATGGGAGAGTCTTCACATAGTTACATAATTATTCGACTACTCATTGATCTTCACTCATATCTTTCGGAGTAGTTTTTGTTATTGCTCTACTTCACTTATATCTTTTAGAGCATGGTGGTAGTTTTATTTTGAAGAAATATATGAACTCTCATGCTTCACTTATATTATTTTGAGAGTCTTAAATAGCATGGTAATGTGCTTAATTCTAATATGCTAAGCATACAAGATTTGTAAGGATTCTTATGAGTGTGTTGAATACTAAGATAAGTTTGATGCTTGATAATTGTTTTGAGATATGGAGGTGATAATATCAAAGTCGTGCTAGTTGGGTGATTATGAATTTGAGAAATACTTGTGTTGAAGTTTGCAAGTCCCGTAGCATGCACGTATGGTTAAAGTTGTGTAACAAATTTGAAACATGAAGTGTACCTGGCTTGTGCATCCTTATGAGTGGCGGTCGGGGACGAGCGATGGTCTTTTACTACCAATCTATCCCCCTAGGAGCATGCGCGTAGTACTTGATTTTTGATGAATTCTAAATTTTTGCAATAAGTATATGAGTTATTTTGACTAATGTTGATTCCATGGATTATACGCACATTTACCTTTCCGCCTTTGCTAGCCTCTTCAGTTCCGTGCATTGCCCTTTCTCACATTGAGAGTTGGTGCAAACTTCGCCGGTGCATCCAAACCCCGTGATATGATACGCTCTATCACACGTAAACCTCCTTATATCTTCCTCAAAACAGCCACCATACCTACCTATTATGGCATTTCCATAGCCATTCCGAGATATATTGCCATGCAACTTTCCACCGTTCCGTTTATCATCATTATGACATACATTACTTTTGTCATATTGCCATTGCATGATCATGTAGTTGACATCGTATTTGTGGCAAAGCCACCATGCATTATTTTTCATACATGTCACTCTTGATTCATTGCAACATCCCGGTACACCGCCGGAGGCATTCATATAGAGTCATACTTTGTTCTAGTATCGAGTTGTAATCATTGAGTTGTAAATAAATAGAAGTGTGATGATCATCATTCAATAGAGCATTGTCCCAAAAAAAAGAGAGAAAGGCCAAAAAAAAGAAGGCCCAAAAAAAAGAAAATAAAAAAAAGAAAAAAAAGAAAATAAAAAAGGGGCAATGCTACTGTCTCTTTTTCCACACTTGTGCTTCAAAGTAGAACCTTGTTCTTCATGTAGTGAGTCTCATATATTGTGCTTCAAAGTAGCACCTTGTTCTTCATGTAGTGAGTCTCATATATTGTGCTTCAAAGTAGCACCATGTTTTTCATATAGTGAGTCTCATAAGTTGTCTTTTTCATACTAGTGGGAATTTTTCATTATAGAACTTGGCTTGTATATTCCAATGATGGGCTTCCTCAAAGTGCCCTAGGTCTTTGTGAGCAAGCAAGTTGGATGCACACCCACTTAGTTTCTTTTGTAGAGCTTTCATATACTTATAGCTCTAGTGCATCCGTTGCATGGCAATCCCTACTCCTCATGTTGACATCAATTGATGGGCATCTCCATAGCCCGTTGATTATCCTCGTCAATGTGAGACTTTCTCCTATTTTTGTCTTCTCCACACAATCTCCATCATCATATTCTATTCCACCCATAGTGCTATATCCATGGCTCACGCTCATGTATTGCGTGAAGGTTGAAAAAGTTTGAGATTATTTAAGTATGAAACAATTGCTTGGCTTGTCATCGGGGGTATAGAAGTTGAGAACATCTTTGTGTGACGAAAATGAAGCATAGCCTAACTATATGCATTAGACTATTTAGAAACCAGGGATGACTCGGACAGCATAATGGTTGCAAATGCTCAAAAAGATTTGAGACATCCTGAAAAATGGTGGCATAACCACTTAACATCACAAGATCAAGGTTCTGAGACCAACTGTTAACACACGAAAGTACTAGAAACTGAACTGAGACTCGAATCCATCAATCCTATAAGTCTACGGATTAGTAACACGTGATCCTGATAGAAAGATGAGAAGCCTAGTTCTTAACCCCCGTAGAAAAGAAGAGGTTGACTCGGATCAGAAGGGCATAAGGTAAAGGAGTAAAAAAAGCCTGACGTTCCCTTCCACAACCAATTCCCTTACATAACTAAAGCATTTCTAGACTTGACTTTGACCAGTTTGGCTTGGTAATCCTACAAGCAGTCAGGCTCTGATATAAAAGCTGTCAGGACCCCGATCCTAAGTCACACCGATCTAGCATGTAACACATCATATCACTTTGCGGCCTCACGCACGGTACTCCCATGGGTGCCACCTTACCTGGTGATACGTCTCCAACGTATCTATAATTTTTGATTGCTCCATGCTACTTTATCTACTGTTTTAGGCAATATTGGGCTTTATTTTCCACTTTTATATTATTTTTGGGACTAACCTATTTACCGGAGGCCTAGCCCAGATTTGCTGTTTTATGCCTATTTTAGTATTTCGAGGAAAATGAATATCAGACGGAGTCAAAACGGAACGAAATCAACTGGAGAAGTTATTTTTGGAAGGAAACCCACCTGATGGACTTAGACCCCACATCAGAAGATACGGGAGGTGCTCACGAGGGTGGGGGGCGCGCCCACCCCCCTAGGCGCGCTCCCCTGCCTCGTGGGGCCCCCGTAGCTCCACCGACATACTCCTTTCACCCATATATACCGTCGTACCCTAAAACTTCCAGAACGGAGATTAGATCGGGAGTTCCGCCGCCGCAAGCCTCCAGAACCACCAAAACCAATGGGACCCCTTTCCGGTACCTGCCGGGGGGGGATCCATCTCCGTGGCCATCTTCATCATCCGGCGCTCTCCATGACGAGGAGGAGTAGTTCACCCTCGGGGCTGAGGGTATGTACCGGTAGCTATGTGTTTGATCTCTCTCTCTCTCTCTCTCTCTCTCTCTCTCTCTCTCTCTCTCGTGTTCTCTCTCGTGTTCCAATCTATGGCACCATCTTGATGCATCCCGAGCTTTGCTATTGTAGTTGGATCTTATGATGTTTCTCCCCCTCTACTCTCTTGTGATGAATTGAGTTTCCCCTTTGAAGTTATCTTATCGGATTGAGTCTTTATGATGAGAACACTTGATGTATGTCTTGCCGTGTTTATCCGTGGTGACAATGGGATATCATGTGCCATTTGATGTATGTTTTGGTGACCAACTTGCGGGTTCCATGAACCAATGCATAGGGGTTGGCACACGTTCTTGATTCTCCGGTAGAAACTTTGGGGCACTCTTTGAAGTACTTTTATGTTGGTTGGATAAATCTGAGATTGTGTGATGCATATCGTATAATCATGCCCACGGATACTTGAGGTGACAATGGAGTATCTAGGTGACATTAGGGTTTTGGTTGATTTGTGTCTTAAGGTGTTATTCTAGTACGAACTCTTTTATAGATCGATCCGAAAGAATAACTTTGTGATGGTTTCGTACCTACCATAATCTCTATGTTTTTTCTCTGCTATTAGTGTCTTTGGAGTGACTCTTTGTTGCATGTTGAGGGCTTGTCATATGTTCTATCTATGTTATTATTGTTGAGAGAACTTGCACTAGTGAAAGTATGAACCCTAGGCCTTGTTTCCTACCATTGCAATACCGTTTATGCTCACTTTTACCGTTAGTTACCTTGCTGTTTTTATTATTTCAGATTACAAAAACCTATATCTACCATCCATATTGCACTTGTATCACCATCTCTTCACCGAACTAGTGCACCTATACAATTTACCATTGTATTGGGTGTGTTGGGGACACAAGAGACTCTTTGTTATTTGGTTGCAGGGTTGCTTGAGAGAGACCATCTTCATCCTATGCCTCCCGCGGGTTGATAAACCTTAGGTCATCCACTTGAGGTAAATTTGCTAATGTCCTACAAACCTGTGCACTTGTAGGCCTAACAACGTCTACAAGAAGAAGGTTGCGTAGTAGACATCACCTGGCCCGGGACCGTTTGCGCCTTTTGGCTCACGTATATGATAGTGTCGCTAGCATCCATATGACAAAGAACCCGGGCCGACATGACTAGTCGTAAACCCAAAGTGGCACTAACTTACAGGGACAGGCATACATGACCCAGCAACGAACGTGTCGGTCATCAGCGAGTGAATCCGGGCTGTAGCAGCTAGGCTAACAGGAATCCGGAGAATCCGGGCTGTAGCAGGCTAATAGGACTCTGGTAGACACCGTGTGACATTTCCCCGAAGGGACAGACACAGGAACAAAGGACACATGCCGGCCAGCCTAAGTTTTCTGGAGCAGTAGCAAGCTACCATGGCTTAGTGGAAGCACTAGGAGACATTTCCCGGTAAGAGAGGCTACCAAGGATAAACAACTAGGTTTTCGGATCCCACACATACCAAGCATTTCAAATCATACACACAATATGCTCGATATGTGCAAATACAACATGGCATCACAACAAAACTCTACAACTCAAAGTATTTATTCTTTAGGCTCCGAAGAGCTAGATATTACAAACATGGATCTGATGACCCAGCATTCCAGTCATACAAGCAACAAGCACATGCGGAAGCATAAACATGTCTGAGTACAGACATCTAAAAAGAGAGAAGGCTAGTAAGACTATCTATCTACAAGACCCTCCAAAGGGTCCAAGATCCTAGCTGAGGTAACAAGCTAAACTTTGAAGTCCTCATGGAACTACTAGCGAGACTGAAGTCTCTCTATAAAACATAAATTAAGAAAATGTGAGTACAAATGTACCCAGCAAGACTTACATCAGAACTAACTACATATGCATCGGTATCGACAAAGGGGGTGGTGGAGTTTAACTGCATCAAGCCAGCTTTGACTCGGTGGCTATCCTAAACTACAACTGCGAGTAACTCTTTTGGGGTGGCGCACACGAGTCCACATATTCACCAAATCAATACACCACTATGGATCCGGTCCTGTCTCCCTACGAGAACGCCATCCATAGCACTCAGGCTTATCTTGCGCATTTTAGAGTATCCACTTTCACTTGTCTATGAACCTGCACAGAAACCCGTAAGTCCTTTACCGTGGACGCGGCTATTCGAATAGATGATGTTAACCCTGCAGGGGTGTACTTCTTCACACACGCTCTCGCCACTTACCGCCATGTACACGTCATGTATCTCAGCAACCTTCAAGCGGAAGCCTGGCGAGGGTGTCGACCACAACCTGACTAACCATACAAGTCTCTAATCCAGGTTTATCGCCTATTCGGGTTCCATCCGCAAGGAGATCCGGCCGGGGTGTTGCTCACGGCCCCAAACGATGTGAGCTGGGTTCCCAAGCCCATCAAACGAGCGACGCTTGGTACACCGTGCCACTGCACCTAGTCTGTCCCAAGCCCACCTGTACCAGGCGCCACTTGGTAGACTACTAGCACTACCTACAAACACCAGATACTAGTTGCAACTCCTGGACAGAGATCAGGTTGATTAATAAGCCGAGAGGGGTCGAGTTACCAGAACACAATGTGTGGTAGTAGCTGTTCATGGATCACAAACCCAGAACTCAGTTCCTGAGGACGGTTTCAATGAGACAACCCACCATGTACCCCTACATGGCCTCTCACCGCTACCTTTACCAAATCGTGTTCACACACTTAGCTCTCAACAGTAGGACATGTTCACAACTTTCCAATTCATCCCCGACGAATCAGACCTGACACAACTTTAAGCAATAGCAGGCATGACAAACAAGCATGAATGAGTAGGCACATCAGGGCTCAAACAACTCCTACTCATGCTAGTGGGTTTCATCTATTTACTATGGCAATGACAGGTCATGTAGAGGAAAGGGGTTCAACTACCGCATCATGTAATAGTTGAATCGTTGTTGTCCTAATGTAGTAAAAGAGAGCAGGAGCGAGAGAGTGGGATTGTATCAGAATGAACAAGGGGGTTTTGCTTGCCTGGCAGTTCTGAAGATAGTATAGCTCTTCATCGATGTCATCGATCTCATTGTTGGAACCACGTCTACTGAGGGGGAACCATTACCGACAACAGAGAGGAAACACAATCAATGCAATGCAACAATATGATGCATGATCATGACATGACAATATGCTGTGATTTGAGCTAATGCAACTAACAACGATTTAAATGAAGTTGGTTTGAGCAGGCATAAGTTGCTCAAACATGCATGAAATTGGTATAGATGGATAGATTGGATTTTTCTGATAGTTTTTCATGTATAATTTATTTCAACGATTAAATTTCTATGATTTTTAGAAGTTTAGGTATTCTGAAATTCATAAATCATTTCTGATTTATTTTAAATTCCAGAAAACCTTTACTGCATCAGCACTAAGTCACGGTGACTTCAGCATTGACCAAAGTCAAATCTGACTGGTGGGCTCTACCTGTCATTGACTCAGGGGGTTAACAGGGGTTAGTTAACTTTAATTGTGCCACTAATAGTGCAGGTCCCACATGTCATCCACACGAGGTTGATTAACTGGGTGATTAGCACCTAATATAGTCCCGCCATGTCAGCGTCGCCGGATTAAGCGCCGACGACCATATCTCGCGGCGGGGGCTCACCGGAGTAGCTCGGGCTCGCGCTACAGACGATGGTTTGCGACGCGGTTGGTCTCTACGGCGAGCTGAAGCTCGAGCGCATCTGATGGAGCAGGCAGGCGGAGCTGCGGTGGTCTGTGGTGACGGCAGCGGTGAGGTAGGCGGCGGCCGGAGTTTGGAGATGCGCGGGCGCTGCGTTGCGGGCGGCTAGCGAGCGAAGAGAGGGTTGTGATAGGTTCCTGGGCACTCCAGGGGCACGCTAGCACTACAAAAAAAAACACTTCCGTGATGATACGTGTTTGTCACAGTAGGTCGCTTTTTTTGTCATGCATGTACATCCATGACAAATTTATGACAGAATCAAGATAGTCATACCTGTGCTGTCGTAGAAGTGTTCCATGACATTACCAAAATTATCATCACGGAAGTGTCCACTTCCATGACGATAAATCGCGCGTCACAGAAGTGCTTTCGTCAAGGGTGACCGACATGTGGCATCCACCGTAACGAAACGCCGTTAAGCTATCGGGTCGGGTTTTGGATCCGATAACCCGTTAACAGCCCCAACCAATGGGGATTTTCCACGTGTAAAATCATCATTGGCTGGAGGAGACACGTGTCAGGTCCGCATTGGCACAGGTGTCACTCATCCAATGGGCGAGACGCGCCTATGATATGTTGACATGTGTACCGGCCCATCAAGTTTAAATGGGCCGCCCCAACTGAAGGCCCACAAGATTTTGCAGACCATAATGGGCCGGCCCAGCTAAAGGCCCACGAGATTTTGCGGACCATAATGGGCTGGCCCAGCTAAAGGCCCACAAGATTTTGCGGGCCATAATGGGCCGCCTGTAAAGGCCGACAAGATTTTTGTGTGCCATAATGGGCAGTGCCTGTAAAGGCCCACAAGATTCTTGTCGATCATAATGGGCGGCCCAACTAAAGGCCCACGAGATTTCGCCGACATTAATGGGCGGCCCATTGTAGGCCCACAAGATTTTGAGGACCCTAGTAGGCGGCCCATTAAGCGGCTGCCATGTATTGGGCCAAATGTTGACCCATATTTGATCCGGTCCATTAATGGCCTGCCACGCTCCGGGCCTAATAGTGGCCCATATGAGATCCGGCCCGTTAAAAGCCTACCACATTCTGGGCCAAATTACGGCCCAGATCAGGTCCGACCCTTTAAGAGGCTTTGGGCTCAACTATGGCCCATATCAGATTCGGCCCGTCAACTGGACACTATGCTTTTGGGCCCACTTGCTAAAGGCCCACTTAGTAATTCGGCCTGATATTAATTTTGGCCTGTTAAGGGCCCGTTTAACATTTCTGCCCTATATTAATTTCGGCCTGTTAAAAGCCCGTCATATAGTTTGGCCTAACTACGGCCCGGTTTGCATCCGGCCTGCTCGCAGCCGATATCTGATTGGGCCAAACAAGGACCGAGACAATTTTGGCCTGTTAAAAGCCCGTGATTTGGTTCGCACAATCATGAGACGAGATTCATTTTGGGCTGCTGCCGGCCCGTGAGCTGTTCGACACGTTTCAGGCCCAACCTACATCGTGATTGCATGACGGCCCGATTATGTACCGTAATTTTACGGTTTGGCGGTTCTGCGAAGACATGATATATATATATATATATATATATATATATATATATATATATATATATATATATATATATATATATATATATAGTAAAATAACTGTAGCATCGTGAATAAGAAAAACCTAGACTATACAATAAAGAAATTACGGCATATTGCATCCTTTGGGCATCAAAGTTCGCCACTATGATAATAAAGCACAAGCGCATAACAGATTACATACTTTGGGCATCAAAGATCGCCACTAGTGCAAATAAACACGCCGACAAAATAATATACAAAACCGACAACACTTCAATAGAGTTCAAGAAAGGTTAGCTCTCATTGGGAGCTGCAGCAAGCAAGTGAGCAAGATGATGAGGCTGCGCTTGTTCAACACTTATATCTTCCTCACTCTGAAAGATAAACAAGCAGATATATGACAGGTTTTGCACATAAAAGTATCGTCTTGACAATTCATCACATTTCTTATCGACGAATAAAGTGACACAGTTTAAAATTGCATTAACACAATATGGTATTGTTCAGGTCAAGACATGGCAGGAAATGACATTGTGAAGGAGTTGTCAGCTTCACGACACCACTGGATTACAGATCAAGAACTCATAAGTATCAATGGTTAGTGTGCTGTCAATTTATACCATTTCAGATTGGCAAATAAAGAGACGGTTTAAATAATAGTAGAATGATATGACATTGTTCATAGTTAAGACATTGCAGAATATAGGTTCACCACACCACTGGATTATAGATGAAGAACAGAAGCATACATGCAGTGCAAAAGAAGATCACTTGCTTTGTATTGTTTAATTTACATGGTATGAAGAAGGAACTTGGTTGTACAACTGAGAACTTAAATTGAGAAAGGACAAACTTTTGTTTATGAACTACATAATAAACTTTAAACAAGCAATTTGATGCAAACACCAAAAATAAACAGCTGTTGCAGTCATGCCTAACCAAATATATACAACAAAGTTTGAAGTCTTGAGATGGACAAACTTACATTATTGGTGAAGACAGGCTCTATAAAGGCCTTGTCCATCTTGATGGGGGGGCAATTCAAGAAGTTTACCACATAATCTTCTTCAAAAGCATTGCCTTTATTCTACATTTTGTTAAGAGTAAATATAGATGTGATAATATACGAAAAAATGGAGAATATTTAAGATAAGATGAAGAGTGATGCTACATAACCAAGTAGCTATAAATGTAAGTGCAGCGATACAGGCAAAAGGTACAGCCAAGAGCAATGCACATCTAAACTTCTTCAGTACCAACCTTATGGTAAGAGTAAATATAGATCGATGTGTAGAAAATGGAGGGCAAAGGAAAATAAGCTGCAGAGTGATGGTACATGAACAACTACTGTCATTATAAGTACATCGATAAAGGACAACATGTACTTACAAGAACAATGCAGAGCTAAAAAACATTGGCATTGGATATATTCTACACTAATGTAACCATTCATATAGATCGATAATTTGAGAGAACAATTGATAAGCAAGCTATCATGCATACTGCTGTCACATAATGGACCAGGTATGTATGCAAGTGCAGTGATACAGACAACAGTACTAACAAGAGCAAAGCAGCGGGCAGCATATTTGCGATATCTTGTCGTTTTGTCAAACCGAATTCTTCTTCGAGCAGATTTCCTGCAAAAAGATCCGTAAGGCACATGCGGAAAAGTATAAGTTCAAATTGTCATGTGATTTCATAGATGATCTCATCACAGGAACGAGACTAGTGCATAACAAAGTTTTTCCATTCAATGTCTTCTAAATTTAGCACAGGAGACTTCACCGAAATTCGCTTATAGACTTGCCATCAAAGTGTGATTTCCTCGGGTAACACCGACATCGCTGCAATGCTTCCTTGAAAAGCACAAGCAAGCTTTGCTCGTCATGACTATCCAGATTGACCTCGCCTAGTTACAACAATGTAATGTAAATCATTGATGTGTTCAATCAGCAGAAAACAGGAAAATAATAACCATGAATAATAGCACTTACACATAAGTTGGACAGAAGATGTGAAAATGGTGTTTGTATTCACAATAATCTTCCCATGATGGGAATATATGCACGTAGTCCCTAACATCATTGAAAGCATTGTCTTTTAACTGGGAATAAATGGAATGGGGTTCCAATCTGCAGGAATTGGCCGTCTCTGCAGTTGGGATAGGTCTTCGCCGGTGGACTTGCTGTACTTTTTTTTGGGTGGGATTTTTACGTGGTAGAGCTGGTGCTATGGCAAATGAAATCGGTATACCTTTTGTCGGAGTGCAGGTCCTGTGTGGTGGGGCTAGTGGTGTGGCTAGTGAAGTATGGGTACAGTCACCGGAGTCGGTCCTACGTTTTGTGTCCTTGGTTGTACAACCAATATAAATGGGGTCTTTGTCTCGATTTGTCCGGCACCACCACGTTTTCAAGGACTTTGCTGGTGCTCCTTCAGTTCGCAATCACCCTCTTCCTTTTTGATGTCTGATGCACAAGAACAACATTTGAGTGGAAAAACATGGTATGATGACAGATGGAATATGTATTGATAATGGATGGGAATGGCATCTCGACATATATGATGACTAAACTAAGCAGATGGCGGTGCAACAAAGTAGAAGAAATGCAAGACAACATATGCAAGATACCCGCAGTCAATAAAACATTGCCAAATTAAACAGGCACCTTGATGAGTGAACAGGACAGGCCATCTGCCTTTGACTCCTTGAGGTTAGAATAGTCATTAGGATCATATTCTGAACAAGAATCAATAGGTGGGGAGCGTATGAGTTTCATTGCATCCAGAATGGCACTCAATGCCTTGGTGCCAATTTTGTAAGTCATTGCAGTGTTTAGCTTCAAGAGTGGACTGCTGCTAGTGCGACACAAAGCAGCTACACAGATCATAGTGTAGATATAACGGGAAAACCTTAAGCATCAGAGTAAAATCAGCAAAGTGGAACTTGCTGGAATATATGTGCTAGTATTGCGATGACGGCTAGAAAGGCTTCGGATACCAGCTCTCTTCAAGTGAAGGTGCGGTATGTTAATATCAGTTTAACTCTCAAAGGCGACACAGCTCCCGCATTTCCTTGTTATTCTTATAGGATTCAAGTGGGCAGGCCACTACAAATCCTATTCCTATGTTTACAAGATCCTTTGAATCAAAGAGGCTCAAAGTGTCCATCACAACCGACCGTATAGACCTCTACACTCAAATGTCCTGCTCTTCTTGAAGACAAGGAACATATCAGACTACTATCATACTCCCTCTGTTCCAAAATATAAGTCTTGGTAGAGATTTCCACTATGGATCACATATGATGTATCCAGATACATTTTAGAGTGTAGATTCACTCATTTTTCTCCATATGTAGTCCATGGTGGAATCTATACAAAGACTTGTATTTAGGAACGGAGAGAGTACATATTAAAGAAGAACGGAAGAGGAACATGGTAAAGAAGAGCAAGCAGATTTTGGATAATAAAATGTTGGTTGCGCAGTGCCACACATGATGAACCAGAGCGCATTAAGGATGCAACTCCCGGCTGTCTCTCAACCATTTGGTGGTTGGATGAAGATCCCACGCCTCCTAACCCTTCTTCTTCCTCGTCTCGATTCTTCCCATACAGAACACCTTGACGGGTCGCCGGCCGACCACCGCCCCCCCACCGCTGTGTTCCTCCGCCACCCCACCCCACCCCCACCCCAACCCCCACCAGCGCCGAGTTTTCTTCGTTCGGCGAGGCCCCACAACCACCCGAGCCCCTTCGATCGCACCGCAAACTCAGTGAGCTCTCAAAAATCGACCGACCCAATTTTGAAATTTAGTCTCATGTGATTTAACTAGTGTGGAATATAAAAGGGAAAACCATAAGCATTGGGAGTATAGTGTTGAGCGTGCCATGGCGGATCTGAAGGTGCAAACCAGACAAAGGCAACTTCGCAACCAAGACAAGAAATCAGAGTAAAGCAGTGGCGATCTATTTTCTTGCTACATAAATAAGTTGAGCAGATACGAAAGAGTACCACCTCTGGTGCGGCGCCGTGTACGCATATGCTGAGAATTTGAGGGTGCTGCAGTAGCGATGGCTGTCGGCGGCGTGGAAGCAAATCTAGGAGGGTAGACGGTGGCGGCGGGGCGCGGTGGACGAGACGGTCGTAGGAGCGGCGCCGGCATGGTGGACGACAACGGGGATGAAGCGAGAGGACGGGATGCAAGGATCCCGGTCCGAAGCCGTGGATGAGAGAGGTCGATCTCTTGTAATGGACGGCGGCGTCGGGGTATCAGCTCCGGCATGGTGGAGGAGGACGGCGGTGGATGGGGTGGCGGACGGCGGCGGACGGAGGAGGCTGGGGTGGAGAGGGTGTTTTGGCGCCCACGGAGTACGAATGGGGAAAAGGGAGGTAGAGAGAAAGGGGGGAACCATGTATTCAGGGCGCGCTTGTCTCAAATGCAAGGAAATTTACAAACTTAGCCCCTGTTTCAAATTTCTACTACATCACAGCAACATTAGTCGGTTGGGGATAGGACTGTAATCTCGCATACACCGAATATGCCGACGAGAGTTTGTTTTTGGCGCCTACCGTGTAAGAATATGAATCGGGGAGGGAGTCGATTTCAGCCGAGGACACACTGTGTTTTGGCGCCCACCGTGTATGAATCCGGGTGAGAGGCGGTTACGTCACGTTTGGGGTGAAATTACAAACCTACCCCTATCGAAACCTATAGAAATCCAACAGATAGGCTTTGCGTGGCAGGGATAGGCAGTAGTGATTTCCATCTCGCAGATTTTGGTTTGGCAAGTGTTATCGCGACTTTCCTCGCTTCGCTCAAATTTTAGAGTGCACGCCGTGCCAACTCAATTCAATCCCGCTTGTATTCTTTTTTTTTTGGCGGGATCCATTTTCAATTGGAATTACATTCTATATACATCATTTTTTATATATACTTTCAAAAGCACAACAAAGAATTCTGCTCCTTTATATGTATAATATGATTTACAAATACAACGATCTCGAAATCTTAAGGTTGAATTGAAAAATTTTAACAAAATTATGTTCTAATAAAATGTATGGATCAGTAATATCTACATATTAAATAACATAGATGTGCGTGAATTCATATGAGTATGCATGTTTGATAGATCAATTTTGGTTCGAGTATGGATTACATGTATCATCATCTCGAATTCAAATATTTGAATCCCTTTTTATTTCACTCCTTTCACGCCCATCTCTCTCGCATGCATGCTCCTTCAGGTAGCTATCACTCTCTTTTCTCCAGCTCACCCGCACGCTCACTTCATGTTTCTCCTATCCTCGCAAACATGGTCTCTCGATGTCTCCCTTGAGAAGTGTCACACTCTCCCTATCATTATATATTACAGGTTTTCATTATCTCTCACGTCTCACTGTTCTCTGGTATCACTCGGTACCTAAGCTTTCTTTTCACCGCCACACACAGTCTCCACTGCCTTTCACTTTGTATTTCTCTCTATGGGATTCTCTCACACACCCTATATGTCTCTACATATGACTCATACCACTAAAATTACTCTCTTTCTCTCTCTCTCTCTCTCTCCTGTAGACACAACATTTGTTGCGATCTCCTTTTAGTCTCCATCCCAGATCGACATTATTCATTTGTTTACCGATCAGACAACCCCGACTACTCTCTCTCTCTCTCTCTCTCTCACACACACACACACACAACTCCTGCTTCCACTCCCTTCCCGACCACCGCTCTCTCTCTCACACACAAAACTCTCGCTTGCACCTCGACTGTATTTCTCTCACAAACATTTATTGACTAGCTAGCCTCTAGATAGGTTTATACACCCGCACACTCGCGCTTCCACCATCGCATACATGTCTCTCTCCCGCTCCTTGTATCTATGTAGATTTTTCTTCCCTTCTTGAGACACGCCCTCTCGATCGTGCACACACACACACTATCGCCTCATTTTAAGCTGATACCTATCGCACACATACTCCTTGTGTCTTTGTCACACATGCACTCCGTTCTCCTCCACTCTCCCTCTCTCTCACACACACATGGGCTTTTTGCAACAACTAGCAAGATGCCCATGCGTAACACGGAACATCAAGATGCATTTGTATGAGTAGTTTATCTAGTGGGGGAAAAGGATGAACGAGGAAATGCCTTATTTGCAAATGTGGAGAGGGGTGTGGGTATCTTTTTGCAAAATTGCCATAGTTTCCTTCCTATCCGTCAGATATAGATCGGACGACCTATATTGTAGGATGGCAGGCACACGATCATCACCGACAATGCTTTTTATAAGAGTAGGGATAAAAAATAGAGTTGGTGATGATGGTGGGCCTGCCATCCTGCAATGTAGGTCGTCCGATTTATATCTGACGGATAGGAAGGAAAATATGGCAATTTACCCGCACTCTTCACCACATTTGCAGATAAGGCCTTCCCTCGTTCATCCTTTTCTCCCACAAGATCTTGATGTTCCGTGCAACGCACAGGCATCTTGCTAGTAAGAGTTTAAATTAGACATATACCACTTCTCGAATCTTGAAACCAACAACATTCCTCCCTTATCTCATCAAAAGCGCCAAAGGAATATATTTTGAGTGAAACATAACATATTTTTAGTGATATACATATTTCAAAACTAGACTTTTTTTCTATCAAATCGGTGAATATGTATTAATCTACTTTGATCGTGTGGCAATGCATTGGCACATTGCTAGTAGTTATTATAATTTTTTGGACACCAGACAAACGGTGGAGTACATATACGAAGAGAAGAGGCGCACGCACGCAGTCGGCCTCTCGCTGTCTCGCACACATGAGTGTTACGTAAAGGCGATGTTAACAAATAAACCCTAAAACCCTAGGTGCACGATTGCTGCATTCGCGGGTACCGGGTACGTGGTGGAGCACCTTTGTAGTAATAGTCAGCTCGCATGATAATTTGATCCGTAGGAGTTGATGGTCGGGACAACAGGTGAACGACTTGGAGCGCGGTGGCTCGCCAGTTGCCACAGATCGAGTAGCCACGTTTAAAATATCATTTTTAGCGGGGTTAAGAGTTCCGATTTTCAATGGCGCGTTATAAGTAGTAAGTAGTTTTTAGAACGATTGGTATGGAGCGAAAATGGAATTCATAGTACTACGTACCTCCTTGGCGTATGGTTGTATGGTTTTTTTGCGATGGAGGTTGTATGGGTTTATGTTGCGAGATGTTGAACCTGGTAGTTCTAGGGAAAATACTATGGTTTAGATTTAGATGCTGGTTTTCAGTAATGAAAATCGGAAGGGGAAACCCTTCTTTGATTAAAAAAACTACTACCTCCATTCTGGTTTACTAGTCCCCATCGTACTTTGGGTCAAAGTTTGTCCACGAATTTTACTTGTAAAATGTGAATGGAAAACGAGATTTTGTTATACCCAAACAAAAAAGGACTGGAGGGAGTGATAGCTCTGACACGGACGCGACCTCTCATAGCGCAGGCATTGAACCAAGCACGCCGACCAAGAGGGCCGACTCGCTGCAGCCGGTGAGCCGAGCACGCCTCGCCGTGTGCAACCAGCTTAAGACTGCCCCGCCTGCCTTCATTGAATCCGCGCGTGTGCCGGCAACACGTCCTTCCGTGAACCGGCAGGCATTTTAGAACACAAGAAATGACTAAAATATAATTAACTTATGCATGGTCTTGACTTGTTGTGCTCGCACTGGTAGAAGGAACTAGTAGAGGAATTTCTTTATTTATAACTCTCCTCACATTTTTTTTGGCTTTGAAGTGAATCATGGTTGTGGACATTATGTATGAATGTGCAAATATCTGTGAACATGAGTTTGATGTGGAAGTTGAACTTGGAATGTCGGGCTTGCGCGTGAACTATACCATGTCCAATGCTTCGTCTGTTATTGTTTGGAAAGTAATTGCTATTATTACATGACCCAAAAAACATTTTGTGCCACATTAGTAGATGCACGGACATCACAATAGGAATGCTGACTGGATAAACATTTGAACCTAGCTATTATGAAGGAAATTTTGTATTGACAACAATTTTAGATAGCAGGAGACGCCTAGCCTGCTCTGCCTCTGCTAGCTTATTTCCGGCTTATTCCATATCTTCTTTGGCTTGGGTGAAGAGAGCATCTGATTGCTCTTTTCGCTTCTTCAGGAACTCAGCTACATTCTCAAGGGCTGCTGCATGCTTTCTTTCAGCCTTTACTAATGCCACCAGGACACGAACAACTGATGACTCCACCTGGCTTGTGTGTAATCCAGCATCATCTGGGAATTTGCACCTTGTGTCTAATCTAGCATCATGAGGGAACTGGCACCTTGTGTGTAATCCAGCCTCATTTTGGAAACATGATCTCGATGTTGACCACACTTCCCTCCTCGCAGGAACTGCATCCTGACATGAAGTTACTTCTTTTTTAGATCAATACTCAGAGCAACCTAGATCCATTTAGTAGAAGCCAGATAAACATAACTCAGAGAAGTGAATTCAAAAGGAAAATAAAAATAAAAACAGACTACAAGGTGAGAATACCCACTTCCTACATCAAGCTAAAAACAAAAGCATTAGGACGATTAAGACTCTTCTTATTACACATCGAAGAACACCACGTTTAAGAGACACAGAAACTACAACATATACACATCGAAGAACACGAGGCTACATGAAAGTAATTGAAAGGGTGTTACTTACCAAAGCTCGTTTTATAGGTTCAGTCCAGCTCCTCTTTAACTTGCCACGCTCCTTGAAGATGTCCCGAATATCCCGTGTTTGGTCTTCATTGCTCCTCTGCATGTTTGCACTCGTGGTTTTAAAATCTCAACATGGCAAGAAAAATATACTACTAGTAATACTCAAGATCTTGTGGGCAACATTAAAGCACTCGCCCCGCCATGTTAGAGCATCTCCAACAGAATCGCAACGCGCGGCGCTTTAGAAAATGTTTACAGTGCTGAGATCGAGAAGTAGATACTAGAGAGTAGAGGATAGTTCTCAGCATAGATAGATAAAAAAAGATAATTCAACTACTCCTCGTCGTCCGACTCCTCCTCGGTGATGTCCTCCTCCGACGCCCGATCAGAGGCGTGAAGATACCGATTGTCGAGGATTTGCATGACGCTGCTCCTAGCCTCATGTTGAATTGAGCGTCCGCTTTTCGCCTACGCTTGTCCTCGCGATAGGCGGCTTGCTCCGCCCTCCTCTTATCCCTCTCCGCCCTCCTTTGCGCATAGAACTCGTGCTCATTGATGATGTCCTGCGGGAAGTGTTGGCGTCACAACGCCATGGCTTCCTCGCCCATCTCGGTGATGCCGAGACGGTGCTCCCGCATTCGGTTGTCGCGACGATCCTCGTCGGTGCTAAGGCGCGGCAGAGGCACGAGCTCCTGCGCCCGCTCCCGCGTCGGCACGTTGGGGAAGTTCAACGCCCTCCCACACCGCCGCATCATACGCGCGGGCGGCCTCGTTGGCGGTGTCGAAATTGCCGAGGCCGAGGTGCATCCCGCGGAACCGGATCTCGGCGGAGAAGCCGCCGGAGGGGCGAGCGCGGACGCCGCGGTATCCCCAAGTTTCCCGGCGACGCGGCGGCATGGTGGCGGCGGCGAGGCGAAAAAGAGCGGGAGAGAGCGGTGGCGAGGCATGAGCGGGAGAGCGGTGGCAAGGCACAGAGCGGTGGAGGGCGTTGATTTTATAAAGCGCCGGACGCCAAGGCTAAAACTAGCGCACGCCCGCCGCTTTTTTCAGCGCGCGCGCGATCCTTTCCCGACGTCTCTGCTATCTCTACTCTCTTATCTATTGTTATATTTATTTAATATTTAATATTTAATATTTATCTCTACTTCCTGTACTGTCTACTTTTTTTTCTCTATACTTTTTTTTTCTTGCAATATAGGCCGTTCGATTTATATCTGACAGATAGGAAGGAAACAAATGGGAATTTTGCAAAATGATACCCATACCCCTCTCCAGATTTGCAAATAAGGCCTTCCCTCGTTCATCCTTTTCTCCCACGAGATAAACTACTCATACAAATGCATCTTGATGCGTGCAACGCATCAGCATCTTGCTAGTTCTAAAAACCTTTCCATCATTTGCCACACTACTGGTTGCAGATGAAAAACCTACCCAAGCACGCGATACAGGAGCGATGCACAATTACAAGCTGATATTCTGTTGGACAATGGAGGCTATAACCAAATACTTTTACGGGAACAATAGCACCTAGGAAATTTGAAGGGTAGGTATGAACAAAATTGGAACTGCACATGTACTGCTAAGTGATTCAATACACACATTACCAATCAAGGAGGAGAACGATGGTCGCGGCGGCCTCTGTGAGTCATGGTCGGCAACAAGAGTCAGTTCATTGTCCACGACGGTGGTACTTCTACGCTTGGCGTCGGCTTCCGGGAAGCAGATCCGAGACCGTGGAAGACGATGCCGGGGAAGAGGCTCCGTGTACGACGACGACGGTGGACCGGCTCCAGTGCGGCGTACGAGGTCGTCGATGAGGCAGATGCGCTGCGGTGGACGAGTGCGCCGATGTAAAGGGGAGGAGCACGAAGGCTGTGGTGCCATGGAGAAGTCTATTTTGCGGTGGGGATAGAAAATGGGGAGTATTCAGGTGTACTACTCTGGGTGCCGGGGTGGGGTTGGCTGGGTAGGGTGAACCTGAAGTTACGAAAACAGCCCCCTACCAAGCGTCATCCGTAGGCCTATTCCGAAGGCTATGATGGTAACTTCCCACTACTCGAATCAGGGTCGCGGGAGATTTTCCCGCCGACCTCAAAATTTTGTGACACTGGACTCCCCGTGTGGCTTGTTGAGTGATTCGGCTAAGCAACTAGCGAGTAGTAGTAGTAAACTCTGCATATTAGGTTTGACCGAAGTCAAACTTCCTAAAGTTTGACCAAGTTTATAGAAAAATATAAACATTTACCATAACAAATATGTATGATGTGAAAGTACATTCAATAATGAATCTAATGGTATTTATTTGTAATTGTATATGTTAATAATTTTTGTTATAAGCTTTCTGAGAGTTTACAAAACTTGACTTTGACCAATGCTAATACGCGGACTTAAATAAAAATGGAGGGAGTACACATTTGTTTTCTTAGTTTGTAGTGAACTAATCATTTGTTGAAATTGTGAAATAAATATTAGGCTATTGACTTCGAATGTAATGGTCTATACAATTCAATAGTTACAATCATTGTCGAATCCCAAGATGTATACAAGGTCTATAGTACTTCACAACATGCTCAAACTCACATAATCCTAGTCAAATGAGAATCTAAATGCATTTCATAGTTATTACTTTGTAGGATGCAACAAAAACAACCATAACTCTACATCAGCCATTATAGAAGCAACATTTTGACATATCCCAATGTGTGAATGAAACGTGCAGAGAGAGCTTTTGAAGATGGAGCAGATAGGGTGGGAAAGATTGTATGTATGTGGACTAGAGAGTAGGAGACAAACCTAACAAGACAAAGAGAGAGAGATAGAGAGAGAAATAGAGAGGAAGAAGTTAGGTCTGTGAGAAAGATGGATACATGTAATGTACATGAGATGCGTGTGCATCTGGATTCTGTATACGTTGAAGGAGAAGAGACAACATGTTTAATGAGAGAGCTGGAAAAATATGGACGAGAGGGGAAGGATCTCGTGGGTTGAGGGATTGACAATTTTGTGCGAGGGAGAGAGGGATTGGTAATTTTGTGCAAGAGAGAGAGAGAGAGAGAGAGAGAGAGAGAGGGTGGGGAGGAGTCACCACCGTCGTCACATCACCCTGCTTCCAAATGACCCCGCATTCTCTAGCGCGGTGTGGTTGCCGTCTTCGATCTGCTCGATGCCCTCTTTGAGGATTGAGGTGTTGTGCATGTTGGGGTGAAAAGAAGCACAAGCGAGAGTGGTCGCCGTATAACTTTGGATGGGGATGAATTGTGTGCTCGGGGGAGTGTGTGTGTGTGTGTGCCTCTCTGTGTGTGTGTGTGTCAGATATTGAGAGAAAACAAACCTAAGGAGAGAAATGGGTATTCACGAAGAGATTGTGCGGGCCTTGAGGTGGGCAGGGGCCGGGAGAGGGTGTCAAAATGTGCGCGTTGATGCATGTGTTGCATGTGACCGTGCGAGGGACGGACGAATCGAGAGAGATGGTTTTTGTGTTACGGATGCTCCTCTCTCTGTCTCTCTCTCTCCCTCTATCTCTCTCTCTCTCTCACACACACAAGTAAACTAGAAGACCGTTCTATCATGTATACACAACGTATTGGCATCTGTCTATGTCTCACTCATGCATGATCATTTGCACATTCACACCTCTCTATGTCTGTATCACACGCACACCGTCTCCACATTGCCCTTCCGTCACAACACACATATGGACACATACACACGTTCTCTCTCGGTCACACACACAAGATCAGTATTAAAAAACAAACTAGGGCGCACCTAAAACGTCCAAATCCAAATAAACATGAACTGGAGCTAAATTCAAATTTATGGAAATATTGCAGCGTCAAGAACTTTCACAGGAAAAAAAGTTCAGTAATATTCGAGGATTGTTTTCACACACACAAAAAGGTTCGGTGGATGTCCTTCGAGCGCAACATGGTGACGCACCGTTTGATCGACCGCGCGGCCGCAGTTCACGCGCTTGCACAGGATTCCGTATCATGGCTGTGGTACTAACTAATAAAAGCGCTGCCTAAGTCTAAAGTTTACGTGTACTAGTACGGTTTTCTGTTAAGTTTGACCAACCTTATATATAAAACTAAAGTAAGCTCCCACACGAGCACTCATCAATATGCCGCCGCCGCCGTTGCGCATGCCGGCGCCCGCCTGCTCCGGCCAACAATTTCTCACCCATCACCGCCGTGTCGCCGCCATCCCTGTGCCATGAAGCCGAAGGCTCGCCCGCTCACGTCGTCTGCAGTCCCTCCTCGCGATGCCGCCACACTACCAAGCACGCGAGCAGCTGGTGGAGCCGCGTCTATGCACGCAGCGTACGAAGAGGAGGACGAGCGCGTGCTCCAGCACGCCGGCGAGGAGGAACTAGCGTGTCATTGTCGTCTCCGTCCGCACGGAGGAGGCGCGCATGGTGGCTGTCGCGGCGGAAGCCGGTCGCGCACGCGTCGAGCCCGCAAACCGGGTGCGGAGACGCGGAATCTACGTTCGAGACCTTTAATGCCACGTGGATCCTGCAATCTGAAGGAGCAATTTGGGTCAGTCGACTCATGTGAGCCGTTTGATGCAACATGGATGGCTAGAAGGGCTTCTTCCACCTCTTCTGCCGTCTTCTTCCTTTGCTCCGTCGAACTTCTTTCACAAATCGACTGACCCAAATTATACTAGTAGTACGAACGTATTAAGTACAGTAGGAACACGAAGATACGAGCAGTAGTACCAACTGCAAGAAGAACAGTAGTAAGACATAGTACTAGTACTACATGCGTACTAAAGAGTTCAAATAACGAGAAAGAACATAAACATAGTTCTGCTGGGGCCTCAGCACAACACACCCTTGAAAATAAACTAAGCAACTAGTCCGCTTGACACTGCAGTAGAACCAGCATGAGTGACGACACTGCCACCTACTCGGAGTCCGAGTCCACGTCCTTGACTTCGTCCTCGTCCCTCTTCCTCTTCCTCTTCGCCGACGCTGCTTTGCTTGAACCGGACACTGGGCTCTGCTTCTTCATCCAACCCTTGTAGATATTTAAACAAAGGTAGGCATCCATTGATGCGTACAGGATGTGATCTTCATCTATTGTCTTCGACTCCCATGCATGATGAAACTCGTGATGAGGTTTCTTCAGCTTAGCGTATGAAGGATCAATCATGGCTGCTGCCAGGGTCAGCATTGAAGGTTGAGAGGAAGACACCAGGCTTGCCTTCTGGAGATCGAAGGGCTGGCCTACAACGATACCTATCCGATGCAAGACATCCCTATCGTTCTTAAAGCCTATACTAACGAATTTCACTCTTTTGTCCTTGAGGAAGTTCTTAAAATCCTGGCACTCAACGTCGGCATGGCATATGTGGTAGACCAAGCAAGCATTATGTACGTTATGGATCATGGCGGGCTTCTTCCTCTCTTCGTCCTTTAGATCCTTCTCTCGTCCCAGGACTGTGGTGTACTCAACATCTAGCCCAGCGACCCACTCATCTGTTAAACTGTTGAACATGTGTAGGAAGCAAGCAAGCCATGCTTTCACCGTCTCGGATCCACGTGTGTAGATGACGATGAACTGATCGCCGGTGATGGCTCTAACCTGGTACTCAGCGGCGACCATGGAGATTTGGGAGGCCATGGATTTTGGAGGAGGGTTAGGAGAAGTTGAACTGTTGTACCCCGCAAAAAAACTGGGAGCGAACTAATGTGAAAGGATGGGACGACTGGGAGCGAACTGTTGTAAGGTAGAAGACGGGGACGAGTAGGGCGTGCGAACGGCGTGGGGTTGCTGGCTTTCCCGGTGGATAAACGGCTGCAAGCCCCCAACGAGTTCTCGAGAACTATGCAGGACCCACTAGATGTCATGTCTACTAGACCCATATCGTAGGCATGACGGTATAACTTCTGTCTGTTTGCACGCCATGCCGGCGCGTGGATGTAACTTCACTTAATTTCGTCAAACGTCGCGCCTCCCACGACCTTCGCCTCCCTTGCGTGGTCGCGCCATTTAAGACTTTGACCGGCTATAAATGAGCAAATTTTTTTGCCTTTTTTTAGACAAGCAATTTTTTTTGCCTACTCCGCATGCATGATACTCCCTCTAGTCCTTTTTACTCCCGTCAACCGTTTGCAAAGTGTTTGACCAAATTTATACTTTTTTTTGAACACCACCTTATATTAATTAACCAGCCACACCAGTACACTCATTCGATACAATATTCACCACATAGGGCGGTACATTATTTACAAGAATACCATCTAATCTATTGTCAAAGCTATACTTAGCGATTAAGTGTGCCACCTTATTGGCCGAACGGCTAACCTTTGACAATTGAAGATTGTTGATCAACTTCGAGATGCTCAACGCTTTCATCTTCAGGTCACGCATAGCAGACCTGTTATAGTCCCCCGATGCAAGAGACGCTACCACAAAAGCGCAATCAGTCTCTAAAATTACAGGATTATGAAGAGAAATACCTATGTAGAGACCGGCAATGCAAGCCCTAAGCTCCGCTTCCTCCATGCTTTGACAGGCATTAATGAAATCCCATGACCAAATTTATACTAAAAATATCAATATCTACAATACTGATTATAATGAGTATAAGAACTACGTTTTATAATGAGTGTAAAAATATTGATTTGACATTGTGAATGTTGACACATTTTTCTATAAGTCTGGTGAAAGTAGAGGTACATTGACTTCAGACAAAACTTAAATGCACAATGCAGACTAGTTCCTCCATCCAGGTGCGTGCCATGTCCTATCTTGTCATCACAACAAGATTAGCTACTAGAGTACCACTACCTCCCTTCTAGTTTAAAGGGCTCGATTCAAAAATTTCACCTACTCTTAGCAAGATAGTAGAGGCGGTGGAATAGTTTTTGAAGTCTGCAAAAGTACTCAACTAGTGCTGTCGTTCTTCACAAAAGATTGTGTTTACCAATGCATGCATGAACACTAGTTACTCTAACCCCCCTCTCTTCTTTAATACTTTGCCACATCAGCATTATTGCTATTCCCGTGTGCATGATACCAGCTAAGATACCACCATTATGGCCAGCCTTAATCATCGCATGCAATAATTTAGTGCACCTTGAAATATGAACATGTGTGGGGCGTGTATGTTTTTAATGACTTGAGACTATACCTAGCCCGGCATGCAAGATGACTTATTATGCACTGTTCCCCATACCTGCAAGAAGCCCGTTCGTCTCCAAATCTTTTCCTCTCCATGTGTGGGAACAATATGCCTGCCAAACTCTCCTTCTCCCTCGGACGGTCCCACCACTCCACCCCATGTGAAAAAATCTGCATGCATGACTCTCCTCCCCCCACGCTCGTCCAATCCGTTGTGACCAGCAATATTTCCACCCCTTCGCTCCCCCGTAATTTACTCCAACAAATATGCCCATGTAGCTGTTACTAAACTGCAGGTGCATTGGGTCACTGACATATGGGTCCAATAGGGGTCTGGCCCACATGTCAGTAACGCAACTGGACCTGCAGTTAAGTCAGTGCAGCTCAGTCCATATCTTACATAGGTGTGCCATTGCTCGCTATAAATACTGCGCCTCCCACGACATCGCTATCTCCTCCCCCTCACGTTCACGTTCATCGCTATCTCCTCCCCCTCCCTCTCACATCGACCACCATGGCATCGCCCCTCCCAAGCCCTAGGAGCCCCTCGCTGCACCGCGCAGACGGTCACGCGTCGCCGTTCCGTTCCTCGCCGCCACTAGTCGAGGAGGACGCGTCGGTGTTCCGCTCCTTGCCGCTACGCGACGCGTTGCCGTTCCGTTCCTCGCCGCCACTAGTCGAGGAGGACGCGTCGGCGTTCTGCTCCGCGACGCGACGCATCATCGTTCTGTTCCTCGCCGCCACTAGTCGAGGAGGACGCGTCGGCGTTCCGCTCCTTGCCACGATGCGTCGAGGTGGACGCGTCGGCGTTCCCAATCTCGCCAGCACGCGCGCCGGAGGACGCGTCGGCTCCCCGCTACGAGGAGAACGCCACGCCGCCCGCCGAGCCCCCTAGCCTTGAGGAGCTTTGGAAAGAAATGGATGTCGCCTTGCGGGAGGCTTTGCCTCCACCAGAGCGCGCCAAAATAGAGGCGGAGAAGAAGGTCGAGGAAGAGAAGCGCACCACGGAACAAGCTGCCTGGGAGGCCTATGTCGCGTCCGGGAGAGTCAGGCAATTGGCTCTTTGGCAGAAGGCTCGTGCGAGGGCCGTGAGGGTGGCGGAGGACGCCCGTGCAGATGCCCTGAGTGCAGTCGGGCCCAAGCGCCTCATCTATGCTTGGCGGTACATGGACCGGGTGTACGCTTCCAGCGAGGAGGAGTACCCGTTGGCGCCGGATCACCACACCGGTGAGATCGCGCTCGCCCGCCGGCAAGCCGCCAATCAGCACCTCGCGAGTTGCAAGGCTGAGGAAGAGGCGTTGTATCGGCGCGCTGGGAAACAGCCGCGCACCAGGGCACTCGTGGCGCGTTGCAAGCGCTCCTGCGAGCGTCGTGGCTTTTAGGAGGAGTATAATTTTTGTTTCGTAAGGCGATCTCATTAGTTTTGGGACATAAATGATAAAGCCCGAACGTTCAAGAATTTTTAGCGTCCTTAATTAAGTATGTAAAAGGGAAAGTTTGGAAACCTTGTGTATTCGTACGCATTTTGCAAGTACGTGCATATAGCACAAACTTTACTATATACTATCACACTACACATCTCTCTCGATATATGCTTGCAGACTGTGCTACTCCCTCCGTCCAGGGCAATAAGTCATCTTTGGTTGTGCACCGTGACCAAGAAGGAGGGAAGACTTATACACCTAGACAGAGGGAGTACTACTATTAATTATGTACGTGGAAATGCACGTTTTAACATTACGATGCGGTTTTTGTAAAAGTAGAAAAACAACACTAGTCAAGCTTGTGAAACGATTCAATGCAAAACAAATGCAAAAATGCTCGTTTGATTGTTTACTTTTAGCTTCCTCCTCTGTGGTTATTTCTCTGTCGTACTTTGTACGGAGTATCTCACTGGTTGGAAAGGCATGCAAATTCCCAAACCGCTTCCTACACCATGTATCGAATTTTTTGCCTAACAAGTTGTGCCGTGCAATTGGAATTCCAACTTTAGTACTACTACTAGTAGGAGTACCAGGGGCCAGTTCTTTTAGGCTTCTAGATTAGTAATCCCATAACTACTACCTTCGTCCTGGTTTATTGGTCCCCATTGTAATTTGTGTCAAATTTTGATCATAAATTTAACTAATGAAATGTTAGTGCATGTCACATGCACTACTCCATCCGTCTAGGTGAGTAAGTCATCTTAGGTTGTGCACCATGACCAAGGAGGAGGAGAACGAGAAACGTTAATTTTTATTTGCTAATTAATAGTATTGCATGCAATGAACTAACCACTACATGTCGTGTTTGATATCTCAAGTCATTAAAAGCATGCACACTCTTTATCTCTTATTGGTTGATATGTCAAGAAACAAGAAACGAGGTAGAAGTTAATGCACCGCGCCTAAGTGTTCTGGGATTATTTGGTTTTCGTAAGATGACTTACACACCTAGACGGAGGGATTACAATGGTGAGGAATAAACCAGTTAAATATTTGCTCAAAATTTAGCACAAATTACAATGGTGAGGAATAAACCAGGACGGAATAGTAGTTTAGAAGCCCAAATAAATGAGTGAGGCACCTTATTGTTACTCTCCACTGTGACTAGTCTTGTGGGAAAAGCTGGGGAAGCCGCCAAAAGAACTGGCCCTAGGAGTAGTAGCTAGGGATCGAGTGTGCGAGATGAACCGAAGAAAGTAAATGCAGAGAGATGAAATGCAAAAAAGACGGAGGGATGTGATGGTTGCTTGTCCGTTTATTTTACCAGGCCACTTATTCTTGGGAGTAGTTGGGTTTTGTGATATGACGGCTTTATTGCCGCGCCACGAGCGGGTGAGAGGTGAGACTCCGTGCAGCGCCGCCTCTACACTAGTACTACTACATCGGTCGTGGTTTATCCCCCATTGAATTTTACTGAAGATTCAACTGACAAAATGTTAGTGCATGTCAACAAAAACAATATCGTTGGATTCGTATTTGAACATAGTTTTCAACGATATAATTTTAGGTGACATGCATCATCATTTAACGTACTATATATAATCTTATTTCAATTTTTGGTCGTACTGATCTATAGTAAGGTGCCCGTGCGTTGCACAGAAGAGTGAAATGCATTGATCGGGAAGTTGTTTATTTTGACAAAGGATGTGGGGTTCATCTCATGTGTAACGAGTTCGATAGGTTTGTTCGGATATTATTTCATCTCTAGAGCTCACAAACATCCGGTTGAAATAGATAAAAAGTATCTTTTGCAAACAAAAGCGTTCAACTGTTCAACCTGCATCCAAAACTTGTGAAGAAATAACTCTTATTGTGCTTTGCAGGAAATGATCTTCAAGAATTAGGTTTTGAGTATCCATTGTTATACATGTTGGCTATAGATGACATGGCACTTTCTTATAGCCAACAATTGGCTATACTATTTAAGTATTAACCATGCCCTTATACACCTAGACGGAGGGATTAAATCAGGATGACTTGGAAGGGGGCAGAGGATATGTAAGAAATGGTTCATCATAACTCTTTCACCAGTACTGTAGTGAAAATTCATACATGGAAGATTCTAGGCTAAACCATAAATGGATACACTTTTATTCATGCGCTATACTCCAATAGAGCAAGATCATGCATGGAAGTCTCCACATGCTTAGAGAGCGGATTACATTGAGCGAAGACTAATGATCAACATTTAACTTGAATAGGCAGATGTCCAGGTGAACCTCCTTGGAATCCCCATGCACATTGTTGGGGGCCAAATAACACCGTGCGTCTTCCATGTCCACATCGGCGGGAAAGTCCCAGCTCGGCAGAGTCCAAGTATGCTTGGCGTAGCCAGTGTCGCTGCCCACGGACCTCCGAGGGTAGTAATAGTGAGCACGCACCGCACATCGGCCTCGTGTCGATGTCGGCGTCGTGGCGCCGCCCGGACGCACACTACAGAGATGTGGCGGCGGCCTGCGCGGGCCTTGCCGGTGGCCACGATCAAGAGGAAGACGCTGCCGTCCTCCTCCGAGACTAGCAGGCGGCGCTGATCCTCCAGCAACTCCGGCACGGTGAACGGATAGCACGTCTCGTACTTGATGTTCTTCGCCAAGGGCCAGTAGTGATTGCCGCACGCCTGCGTCAGGTGATGCACGATGTCCGCCTGCGAGCCGCAAAACGGCCTCGGGCACTCATAGCAGTAGACGAAAGGCTCCTTGGAGGCATCGACCAGGCCGCCCATGAAACGGGAGTGGCTGTAGGGGACGTTCCGCTAGTTGAATATATGAGCAAGTTAGTATGATATTTAGTCCGAATAAGCACAAAATAAATCATGACGGCTATAACAGAGATTAAACTAATCATGTGGACTAGCATAGTAGATGAACAGATCGAATCTAGGACACAGACTAGAAACATGAATTCTACCACGATTTCGAACAGGAAGGACAGAAACACATCCGGTGCAACGGGAGCAGCACCATTGGCGTTGAGGTTGTCACCCATGTCTTTGAGGAAGAGGTTGCCGAGGTCGGGGAAGAAGTCGTCGTTGGTGAAGTCGTCGCTGCTAGCAGTCGCGAGAGTGCGCTCCCCAAATTTCAACAGCGCCCGCCGAATGGAGCACATGAGGGAGTGGCTGTAGGGGACGTTGCGGCGGCCGAATGGAGCGCAAGAGTAGCCCACGAAGCAGTAGATGGTGTTCCTCCCTAGTCTCTATTCTTATCTCTATCTCTACTACTCTTCTTTGTTTTTTATAATATACTGGTTGTAGTTGTCAAATCGAATAGTCTCAAGAATCTCTTGCACGCTGGCTGAACACGCCTCCTCGCCTCCATCAAACCCCTCCGTTAAACCCGCATGCAAACCGAGAAACCTACTCCGGCCCGCGGGAGGAAATTTGCCGGTTGCCATTGGAGAATAATAGAGTCACGTCCAATCCATTTGAGTTAATTGCGTGTATGATTCTCCCTCTATAAAAAGTTAATTGAATCGTTAATCTTGTATTCTAAGTACTCTGTGGGTTCCACTGTCAGTACAGTGTACATGACTTGCAGGCTGGCTACAGATTCGTACAAAAAGTTAAAAAGTAACAAATCCATGACTTGCAGGATTGGAGTAGGCAACGATGGCGGTTCGTAGTCGTTCCATGCTCGGGCATTGAAGTTTGTAAGTATTTTGGATTAGAACATACTACTCCTCCGGTGCAAGTAGTAGAGCAGAGTCCTACTCCACTACTACTCTACTCAAGCAAGTTAGGGCATAGTAGCAGGTACTGTAGGGAGTACCAGTACTGTGATCACTCTACAAGTTGTCTGACTTCGATATGACCCTACGCTATTGGTATGTGTCTCGTAAGTCAAGCGGCGTGATGTAGTCATCATCACCTGTCCACTTCCCACAACACATATTCGCTTCTCCATCTTTGTCCGCTCTTCCATCCCCGCTAAGCACCTCCCCCCTTGTCCGAAACCCAAGCACTAACAATGGCAGAACCGATCAGTGTCCGCCGAAAGAGTGGCTGGAATTCGCTCCCCACAGAGGCAATCAATCTCATTGTTTCGCGTGTGGACAATCACAGTACCATGCCGCTCGCCGCGTGCTCGTCGGGGCTGTACCATTTACTCAAAGCCCTCAGGCCGGAGCTTTTTAAGCCAGCGCCTTGCTTGCTGATGCCGCCTGATCTTCAGAAACGGCATGTCACACAGCATATTGATCGTAGGGTGGCGAGCATCAATCCCCTTGACTGTGATTCGATCCCCGTCAGCCTCAACTACATTAATGGTATGTACTGGATCGACATGAACACGTCTTGGATGGTGCTCGTCGACGGTCGCGGTAGCTGGATGCTCGTGGAGGTCTACACCCGGCGATTGATCCCCCTTCCTTCGATTAACACTGCACTGCTTTGGAACCACGACCCAGAATACTCAGAATCTTACAGTAGCCAACATGATACCAAGTTTGATTTGCTCAAGGTTGTAATCTGCCAAGTGCCCACAAGATCTGCGAATTATAAAGACTTCAGGCTAATTGCGTTCTTCAACCGTGGTCTCGCCTATCTGACAGGTCACTGCGGTAAGTGGATAAATCTACACGTCCATCGCAGGATCATACATCCTCCATGGTTCTCTGATGCCATTGAACACAAGGGCTTCATTTACGTTGTCGACTCCTTCTATGGCTGGACGTCTTGCTGGCCTACTCCAGTCATCGCTACAAACGGTTGTTACAGCCGTATGTTACTTTCCTATGATATCATGATGGCTTGCTTATATTACTGTCAACATTTGCTGAAAAAATATTCATGCTCATAACATGTTGTTCTTAAGATTGACTAAATCAAGAGCCCTATTTTATTTGACTCCAACTTGATATGATGTTGTAGGACGCCTGGTGTCCCTACCCTTCCTAATCCCAGAACCTTTCAAAGAAAAGCGGTATGGCAGTTGCAGGTGGTTCCTGGCTCGATCAGACGACAGCAAAAGATTGATGATCATTCACACGTACCGGACGTGTTATTTTGCGGAATACAATCACAGTCACTGCAAGGTCTTTGAGCAGGATCCCAGCTTCTCTGGGCCTTCAGGAATTTTTGACTGGAGGCTGGTAAGTAGCCTTGGTACACGCTCTCTGTTTGTCGGACTGAATTATCCGATTAACCAGGAGATAACCGACGGCAAGGATCATGATGGCAGCGCGGTTTCGTTCATCAGGCAAAACTGTGTGTACACAGCGTACCATGCGTCTCTGCATGCACCATACCCTGATATGTGCCGCCATGCTCTGCAGCCCAAAGTAGGAGAGAGGGTCGCAAGTATCAGACTTCGACCTGCTGGCTGGAGTTTCCCCCGTCAGGCACACATCTGGTTCAAGCCGTCAGCCAATCTCAACAACGTAATAAATAGTAACGTCTAATTGAGCCAGTTAGTTAGATGCGTACACTTGGTGTAGTAGGATCTTTATTTAGTTTGATGCATACACTTGTTCTTTTTTGGTAGCCCTTTTGCAATGATGTCCGATGTTTGGTTTGGAAGAGAGAGCTGCATCTTCACTCTTCTGGCCTGCTAACTGCTTCTGTTGCACCCCCAGCCCTGGTTGTTGTTGCTGCTGTTTTCAATGTACAATCAGTAGTATATTTCGTCTATTGGTTGAATAAATGTGTTGTTAGAACGACAAACACAATGTTTTGGAAGTCGTTGCACGGTTCGATCCTTTAGTGCCCCGTACCGTACGTAGCGCATACTATTTTTCGTACGGAACACATTTTCCACTTGTTGATAACATGCAGCCCACTGATGAAGGCCCAATAGAGAAGCCCATAATTAACTGGAAGGGAGGCTCTCACATGAATCCAGCCCAGGTACATGCTCATGGTCCCCTAAACATAAATAAGTAAATAAATAAATAAAGCTAAATGCTCATGCACCAGTTCTTTGGGAAAATAGGTAGCCCAGTATTTCTTTTTGAAGAATACCCAAGCTAGGCCTATTTGTTTTCTTCGAATTACCGGGTTGCAAATCTTTCAAGACGAGGAGGGATGCATTCTGGCCTGGCTTAAGAGTATGGTCAATGTCTGTTAAAAGTAATATCAAAAGGGGTTGAAAATTCCAAAAAATTTATAGCAAATGGGATATAAGTTTCTTTTTTTGTTTTTGTTCTTCACTGGTATCTTATACGTATTTCATTGGATTTAACATGACATAGTACTAATTTATTTTTAAATTTGTTTTAGTGTGGCTATTAATTTTTTGATTAAGAATATTTCGTTCCGCAGCAAAAATTTGCGAATTTTCAAAATTTCCCACATATTTAGTTAATTTTTTGACCCTGGTACTAACCAGAAAATGGCCAGCAATTCTAAAAATGGAAAACGGGCTGCAATAAATTCCATATGAATTAGAAAATGAGTAAAATTTATAAAAATAATAGCAAATGGGCTGTACACGCCACATATTTCGAGGCTGATTTGTTTACGCAAGGCTTTGTGAGTGAACACACGATTCTAGCAGCAGTGAGTGTTGGATGTCCATCCAACGGCCGACGTGCTTCTTCAATATCTGGTCTTCCTGCTCCAGCCGCCTAAACTAGCGCCGGCGGGACTGCCTGCTCCCTCCTCTTGTGGTCTGCTGTGATGTCGCGCAGGCTTCCCCGACCCACCCTACTCCCTCCGCTGGCTTGGCCGCACGCAATCAACTGCCTCCTTATTACGCGAAAAAAATGATTCCTCCCACTAACATCTGGGGCGCACCGGTTGGGAGGCTGACCTGTGGGCCTACTAAGTTGACGCGTACGCAGGGCTTGTCACTTAGTCAACAAACGATTCTAGCAGCAGTAACCGTTGGATTTGAATCGAACGGTCCTGCTGCTTCTTCAATCGCTGCTCTTCTTGCACCAGCCGGCCAAACCAGCGCCGGGGAGACCGCCTGCTCCTGCCTCCAGTGGCCGGCTGTGCTGCCGATGAGGCCTCATCGCCCCCTACTACTCCCACTGCTAGCTAGGCCCTGCAGCGACGGCAGCCTCACACCGCAGCCGAACCAGTGAACCCTCGTACTCCTCTCCGCGTGGGCATCCACTGCCGCGTCTTCCCCGGCTCCGCGTCGTCCCCTTCCTAGGCCTCGCCGTCGTCCACCACCTTGGTGCTCTCGGCGCGGCATGGTCAACATGGTCAACAACATTCCATCGGAAGAGTACTGTACGTGGAGAGGCTGACAGCTGGGTCCACGGCCACAACCCAGTTTTTTTGTGATTTGCCAAGTAAGTTGCTTTGTCAGGCCTGTTGGGCTGCAAATCTTTCAAGACGAGGAGAGCTTTCATTCGGCTGGCCGAGAAAATGGCCCATCAAGAATGAGAAATGGGTTGTACATTTTAAAACACATCAAACCGCAATTAGTTTCAAATATCTTTTTTCATTTCAAGATTTTAAATTACATTAATTTTTGCGTGGAGAATTTTTGGATTTTATATTGATATACATTTATTTTAAAATCAGTTTGAAGGTGAGTCGAAATTTGGGATTAAAACAGTTCGGACCACACCAAATATGCAAAATTTCATATAATTTTTAACCGTGGCCACAATATGGGCTGTAATGCTAACAAAAAGAATATGGGCTCCAAAAAACCTTAATAATTAGCAAGGGCTGTAAATTATTAGAAATAATGGTAGATGGGTTGTATGCTGTTTTCCATGATTTGAGGCTTTCCTAAAAAAGGTTGACGACAAGCAAGGATCGTTGGATGGCCATCCAACGGCCGTCGTCTTCTTCAATCTCTGCTCTTCCTGCTCCGGCCGCTCAAACAAGCGCCGGCGGGACTGCTCGCTCCCTCCTCCCATGGCCGGCTCTGCTGCCGCAGCCTCACCGCCCCACCCTACTCCCAACACTGGCCTAGCCATCCTCTACTCACCCACACCTGCTGTTATTCTCCGGCGACGGCAGACGAACCAGTAAACCCTCGTACAGTCGTACTCCCCTCCACGTGGGAAACAACTACTGAGTCTTCCCTAGCTCGGTGTCGTTCCCTTCCTAGGCCTCGCCGTCGTCCACCGCCCTGGTGCTCTCGGCGCGGCCTGGTCAACGTGGTCAACGACCGACATGCATCTGAAGTGGACTGTACGTGGAGAGGCCGACAGCTGGGTCCACGGCCGCACGCAAGGAAATGCCTCCTTATTATGCGCAAAATAATGATTCCTCCACCTGACATCAGGGACCCACCGAAAGGGCCTCTATATTTCGCGAAAAAACGTTACCGCCGCTGACGGCTCGGACCCACCAGCTATATCTTTGCATGCAAGGAAGTGCCTCCTTATTAAGCACAAAAGAATGAATACTCCCCCTGTTAGCTGGGACCCAGGATAGTGGCAGGCTGACTTGTGGGCCTACTAAGTTGACGGGGACGGAGGGCTTTGTCAACTTAGTCAATATGCACGATTCTAGCTCCAGTGACCGTACGATGTCCATCCAACGGCCATAGTGCTTCTTCAACCTCTGGTCTTCTTGCTCCAGCCGCCCAAACCAGCGCCGGTCGTGCCTCGTGCTCCTGCCTCCCGTGGCCGGCTGCGATGCGGCGGAGGCCTCACCGCCCCTACTACTCCCACCGCTGGCCAGGCCATCCCTCTACTCACCTACACCCCTGGTTATTCTGCGGTGATGGCAGCCTCACACCGCAGCGAACCAGTGAACCCCCGTACTCCTCTACGCGTGGGCATCCACTGCCGCGTCTTCCCCGGCTCCGCTTCATCCCCTTCCTAGGCCTCGCCGTCATCCACCGCCCTGGTGCTCTCGGTGCGGCGTGGTCAACATGGTCAAGGAACGGCTTCCATCGGACGTGGACTGTACGTGGAGAGGCTAACAGATGGGTCCACGGCCGCAGCAAGGAAGTGCCTCCTTATTACGTGCAAAATAATTATTCCTCCACCTGACAGCGGGGACCCACTGGACGGGCCACCATATTTCACGAAAAAAAAAACGTTTCCCCACTTTAGTAAGCTTGTCAATGACAACGAAGATAGCATCATTTCCACGCTTGGACTTTGGAAATCCAGTCACGAAGTCCATTTCGATATGATCAAACTTCCATTCTGGAATAGCAAGAGGTTGAAGGAGACCAGCTGGTTGTTGGTGTTCTGCTTTCACTCTTCTGCAGACATCACACTCATTCACGAATTGAGCAATTTCTCACTTCATTCGAGTCCCCCAATATGACTGCTTGAGGTCATGGTACATCTTCGTACTTCCAGGATGAATGGATAGAAGGGAATTGTGTGCCTCGTTCATAATGACTTTTCTCAGATCACCCTTAGGAACCACAATCCGGTCCTCGAAGAAAAGAGTATCTTTGTCATTAATGTGGAAGCACTTGTACTTGGAAATGCCCTTGTCGATACCACGTTTCACCTTTTTCACCATGGTATCCAGGAGTTGAGCCTCACGAATCTGATCTTCCAAAGTAGGAGAGACTATGAGGTTGGCAAGAAAGCCTTGAGGAACAACTTGAAGATTCAGCTTGCGGAAAGCTTCACAAAGGTCTGGTTGGAAGGGCTTGAGGATTAAGCTGTTGCAATAAGCCTTCCTGCTCAAAGCATCTGCAATCACATTGGCCTTGCCCGGAGTATATTCAATACTCGGATTGTACTCTTGAATCATTTCGACCCATCGAGTTTGCCTGAGGTTGAGGTTGGGTTGAGTGAAGATATACTTGAGGCTCTTGTGATCGGTGAAAATGTCCACTTTCCTTCCCAACAAGAGATGTCTCCACGTTATTAATGCATGGACAACTGCCGCCAACTCAAGATCGTGAGTGGGGTAGTTCTTTTCGTTGGGCTTCAGCTGACGAGAGGTATAGGCCACAACTCTCTTCTCTTGCATTAACACAGCACCGAGACCTTGAGGAGAAGCATCACAGAAAACTTCGAATGGCTTGGATTCATCAGGAGGAGTCAAGACAGGAGCTGTGACAAGTTTCTCTTTGAGAGTATTGAAAGCAACGTCACACTCAGGAGACCAGACATACTTCACATGCTTCTGGAGGAGGTTGGAAAGAGGCTTTGCAATCTTGGAGAAATTCTCAACGAATCTTCGCAATAGCTTGCAAGACCAAGAAAATCTGGAGCTGCTTGACATTCGAGGAGGTTCCCAATTCACAACTGCAGACACCTTCTCGGGATTAACAGCGATGCCCTTGGCGGAGATGATATGACCAAGATAAAGCACTTCATCAAGCCAAAATTCACATTTGGAGAACTTAGATAGAATTGATACTCTCGAGCTTGTCTAGCACCAATCGCAAATGTTTGGCATGATCCTTCTTATTCTTGGAGAAGACCAAAATATCATCAAGATAGACCAAGACGAATTCATTGGTGTAGGGGTTGAGTATGAAGTTCATCATCCGAGAGAATGTTGGAGGAGCATTGACAAGGCGAAAGACATGACAAGATATTCATAAGAACCAAAGCTTGTTCGAATGCTGTCTTGGGAATATCTTGTTCACGAATGCTGAATCTGATGATAACCCATACGAAGGTCAAGCTTGGAGAACACTTTAGCACCTTTGAGTTGCTCGAAAAGTTCATTGATGTTGGGAAGTGGATACTTGTTCTTGATAGTCTTCTTATTCAATGGACGGTAATCGACGCAAAGTCGGTCCGCGCCATCCTTCTTCCGGACAAAAGAACACCACAACCCCAAGGAGATGAACTCGGTGCGATCAAACCAGACACTCTTGTTCATCGAGCTGCTTCTTCAATTCCTTCAGCTCATTAGGTCCAAGCTTGTAGGGACGCTTGCAAGCGGGTTCGATGCGTGCTCAAGATCGATAACGAACTCAAGTGGCCGATGAGGAGGCATGCCCGGAAGCTCTTCTCGAAAGACATCTTGGTACTCACAAACGACTGGAATCTGAGATATAGCATCCAATTCGCCCTTCTCATTGAGAGAAAACAACCGAATGGTTTCATCACGAGCGGCATAGATGATTATTAGCTGTCATTTGCTTACCCGGGGACACAATTGATAAGGAACTAGGCAATTCTTGATAACCCAACTCATGCTTAGATGCAAATGGTCTTGAGATGAAACAATGCGATGCACCAGTATCAAATAAGACTTTTGCAGGAATATCATTAACTGAGAGATTACCCATTATCACATCAGTAGATTCCTCCGCTTGAGCTGCATTCATCATATTCACCTTGGCATGCTTTGGATTATGCTTGACCACTGCATTGCTGGAAGATTTCACAGGAGGAGGAGGCGGAAGGCGCCTCTGGTTGAAGCACTTGTTCGCATAGTGACCTTTCTGCTGACACTTGTTGCAAGTCACCTCTGAGAGTGGACGGTGGTAAGGAGCATTTGACCTTGGAGCTTGAGAATTTGACTTGTTCTGATAGCCTGGGTTGGGCGGTGGGAAGATCCACGACCACCTGAGTTCTTCTCACGATAAGGCTGACGGAACGGAGGAGGAGGAAGGTAGAACTTCGCTGCTTAGCTGCCACTTGAGAGGAAGAAGAAGACTGAACTGCATCCCCGATTCTCTTCTTAGAAGCCTCACATTTGAGCTGGGCAACTTCTTGCTTGATGCCATGTTGTAGAATTCATCATACTTTTCGGCTCAAAAGCACGAGAGCTAATTGCGGATCTTCTCGAGACCACCTCTGAATTGATAGATCATACTCTTTTCATCGTGGACGTCTTGCTTAGCAAAGCGAGCGAGTTTACGAACTGGATATTGTATTGATACACGGACATGTTGCCTTGCTTGAGATTGCGGAACTCCTCACGCTTGCTCTCAACAACACTTTTCGAATGTGGTGAGCTCTGAAATCTCGTGGAACTCATCCTGTAATGACACGACCTCCTCTGGAATCTTTGTATTGCTGATACCACTCAGCAGCTTGGTCCTTGAGTTGAAACGATGCAAACTTGACAAAGTCCTCGTGTCCGACATTGCTACATTCAAAATGCTTGCAGATATCCACAAGCCAATCGTCGGTGTCTCGTGGCCTCGCTACGTAAACCGAAAGACTTCGCTGATTAGCGAGGAACCGATCGAGAGTAGCAAAGTGCGGCTGGTTGTTGCCTTGACCTTGATTTCCTTGATTGCCTTGCCCTTGGGTACGCTCTTGCAAGAGTTGCAAAATCATCTGAGCATTGGCATTGGTGGCTGCCATGATAGCTTGCCAGGCCTCCGGAGGCGGAGGTGGAGGGTTCGACTGATTCCCATCATTGCGTTCCGGATTCTGACGCGTTGGCGGAGCCATCCTGAAGAGGGTGACATCCGTTAGCACTTGATAGACAGATAGACAAGTAGAATCAACGGATAGAAATTTCAACATATAGTCTTCACAATAAACATTCGAACAAGGATGAACGAATGAATTCCAAAAGCGAACATCACACGTCCATTAAGGTGAGAAGCCACTTGCTTAAGGGTTGATGAAAAAATAACAAGGTACGACTGGAACAAATAAGTGGTAAGGATTACCCAATCACGAACCAAATATCTGCGGGAAGAAATGCTAAGAGCTACTTGAAAATTAGAAAGGTTGAACCAACAATGAAAAGAATTTGAAAGATCTTGGAGAAAGACATATGACTGATGAAAATTCATTCTTACGTCAAGCTTCGAAAAGAATTTGGGAATAGCTCCGGGATAAATTAGAAGAGTCAGGTAAGATCCTGGGAAAAGACCTGTGGGTTAGGGCCCACTCAAAAGAAACACCGTTGAAAAGATTGCTTGAAATAAAGATTGCACCGGTAGAATTAAATGGCTTGAATGAGATAACAATCTCCAAATAGCTTGAACGGATTAAGAATGGAAACACAAATCTTCTGAGATATCTTCAACACTCTAGAACAAATGAATAGCAAGAGGTGAGTGATTGAGAGGTGCACCGGCATGAGAAAGCATTTGACACGAGGAAAGGAATATGATCAACACTGAAAGCTTGAATTGGATCCACCGGAGAAGAAAAAAAAGAACGAAGGATGATGAACTTGAAGCTCGTGAGCATCTTCACGAGGGATCACCGGATCAGAACATTGATTGAAAAGAGTGAAGTGACTTCACATGAATAAATGGATACTTGATTAAGAAATCTGAGTCCTTGAAGAAAAAGGGTGGGAGGGCGGGAAAACAAAGGCAACTTGGGGACGGATGAAACGGACACCGTTGAGAAAAACTTAGAATTTATCTTGCGGATGTTGAAATGATCGGATCCACTTGAAGAGAAGAACGCCGGTTGGAAAGAATTAACATGACGACCTCGATGATCAAGAAGGATTAGTATTCACATAGCAATATGAGAACACCGTTTAGGAAAGGTATGGATCCAACATTTGACTTCGAAGCAACTCGAATACCACAAATAAAACAAAACAAAGGATTTGGCTTGCAGAATAAGCCGGAACAAATACATATGATAGAGATTTACCCAATCCCATATCATGCATCTGTCGGAAAGATATTCTAGGAGCTACTTGAATTCCCACCTATAAACTCCCGAAACTTTCGGTTATGCAATCTGGTGTTGGGGATACAGGGACACAAAATATATCACCCAAACTAACAATACCTAGATCCAATTGTATCCATCCGTCAACACATAACCAAGAAACCTTCGAAATCGTGTACCTAGACCTTGAAAAGCATCCGTTATACGAGTCATGGCAATACTCGAGCTCGCCCGAAGATTGGGTTATCGGGTTATCTCACCAACAAGCTGTACAAAAGAGATTTCGATGTCGGTAAAACTCAGGTATTCGAACTGCAATGATAAAATTGTGACGACAACACCTCGGAGCTCAACTCCCCGGGACATTGCCACAACCCCTAAATGTCAGGAGGCACGAAGAACAATGTTCTCGTCACAAAACCATCGAACGACTCCAAGATACCAGCGTGATCCTAAATTTTTTAGTGAAATTTGAGGAGAGGAGAGTCAAAACTTCTCGTCGGGAGACCTCACCAGAGCGACGAAGGACTGGGAGTAAAAGAATCCTACTCTCCGATATATATAATCCTAAGACTCAAAACATTTTCCGTTCTAGACTCAACAACGCCAAACAAACAATCAAGCGGGGGGCTCCTAAGTCGGGAAGGCTCGATTACCAACTTGAGCGCCCTCGATGCGGCTATATCTCCCACGTGTCGAAGCACGACTTAGAGGCATAACCGCATTGAAAGCAATGTCACAAGTGAGGTAATCTTCACATAACCCATGTAATACATAAGGGAAAGAGATACATGGTTGGCTTACAGTCACCACTTCACACAATACATAAATAAACATCCATCATTCAGATTACACTCAAGGTCCGACTACGGAACCAAAATAAAAGAAGATACCCCAAATGCTACACAGATCCCGATCGTCCCAACTGGCTCCACTCTCGATCATCGGAAAAGACACATAGTAACGACCACGTTCCTCATCGAACTCCCACTTGAGCTCGGTTGCGTCACCTGCACTGGCATCGTCGGCACCTGCAACTGTTTTGGTAGAATCTGTGAGTCACGGGGACTCAGCAATCTCACACCCGCGAGATCAAGACTATTTAAGCTTATAGGAAGGACAAAGTTGTAAGGTGGAGCTGCAGCAAGCGACTAGCATATATGGTGGCTACATTCGCAAAAGAGAGCGAGAAGAGAAGCAAAGCACGGTCGTGAAGCTAGTAGTGATCAAGAAGTGATCCTGAACTACTTACGTCAGACATAACTCCAACACCGTGTTCACTTCCCGGACTCCGCCGAGAAGAGACCATCACGGTTACACACGCGGTTGAGGTGTATTTTAATTGAGGTCAACTTCGGGTTTTCTACAACCGAACATTAACAAATTCCCATCTGCCTCATAACCGCGGGCACGGCTTTTGAAAGATAATACCCTGCAGGGGTGTCCCAACTTAGCCCATTATAAGCTCTCACGGTCAACGAAGGATATTCCTTCTACCAGGAAGACCCGATCAATCTCGGAATCCCGGACTACAAGACATCTCGACAACAATAAAACAAGACCAGCAAAGCCGCCCGAATGTGCCGACAAATCCCGATAGGAGCTGCACATATCTCGTTCTCGTGGCACACCGGATGAGCAGTCCGTACAACTAAAACCAGACCTCAAGTTTCCTTGAGGGGGCGCTGCAAAGCACTCTAGTTTGGGCCAGCACTCGAAGGAGCACTGGTCCGGGGGGTTAAAATAAAGATGACCCTCGGGCTCGCGAAAACCCGGGGGAAAAGGCTTAGGTGGCAAATGGTAAAACCAAAGTTGGGCCTTGCTGGACGAGTCTTATTCAAAGCGAACTGTCAAGGGGGTCCCATAAATCACCCAACCGTGTAAGGAACGTGAAATCAAGGAACATAACACCGGTATGACGGAAACTAGGGCGGCAAGAGTGGAACAAAACACCAGGCATAAGGCCGAGTCTTCCACCCTTTACCAAGTATGTAGATGCATTAATTATAGCAGATATATATATTGTGATAGCCCCAACAAGTAAACATGTTCCAACAAGGAACAACATCTCCATGTTCCAACAAGGAACAAACTTCATCTTCACCTGCAACTAGCAACGCTATAAGAGGGGCTGAGCAAAGCGGTAACATAGCCAATCAACGGTTTGCTAGGAAAGGATGGTTAGGGGCTGACATGGCAATATGGGTGGCATGATAAGCAAGTGATAGGCATCATAGCATAGGCATAGCAAAAGAGCGAGCATCTAGCATAGCAAAGATAGAAGTGATATCGAGGGTATGGTCATCTTGCCTGCAAAGTTCTCAGAGTTGTCGAAAGCTTGATCCTCGTAAGCGTTCTCAACAGGTTCCTCGTTCACATACTCGTCTCCCGGCTCTACCCAAAGCAAGAACACAAACAAAGGAACCACCATAAATCACGGTGCAATGCACAAGCAACATGATGCACAACATGACATGATATGCGAGATGTGATATGCAATGCATATGCGTGCTCCGGAAGGAAAATGATGAACCAGGCATCAACTTGGCAAACCAAGTATGCCGCTGGAAAGATGAGATGATTTCGGTTGAAATCGATATAAAGATCACCGGAATCGGATGCACGGTTTGCAAATGACAAGCAAAACAAGAATGGCACAAATCGCCATTAACAAAGATGATGCCACATAGCAAACAACAAGAAATTAAGCTACTGCACCCAAACTTACCAACAAAGTATATGGCAGTGATCTACTCAAGATGCTTGACAAAAGATAAACACTGAGCTACGGCTAATTCACATCATAACAGGTCCAAACAAGCATGGCAAAAGTGCAAAACATATCAGCTTCACAGACTTGGTGAAATTTACTGAACATGGCAAAATCAGCATCAGGAAGCAATGTTCAGAGCAAGCAAACAGCATGATACAGGAACTTATAATAGAAAAACATGGCATGACATGAATCTACTCAAAGCATAGAACAAAAGTCCCTTACTGACCATAAGCCAAAAAGGATCAGAAAATATAGTAACACCCATGTCAATATAGCAAGTTTCGTTAACAGATTCAGCAACAGGGCATGTCAAAAACAGATAACAAGTAGGCATGTTTAAGAGCTCGATGCACTCACTACAGAGCATTACATGATAAAATAAGCATACATACATCAAGAAGACATGGCATAGAAGATATACATGGCAAGAACAACATCATAGCATACATGGATCAACCACAACAACCTTGGCAAAATTGAATAACATGTAAACAATCTGCCAGGAAACATTTTATAGCAAAAGTAGAGCTCGATTGACTCAAGCTATGGCACTCCATAATTGCAAACAAAGGCATGGATGGATAGAGCATAATCATATGTTCAAAACATTCTTACTGAAGTATCTCAAAATATGCATGGATCTCTCGGTAGCATCAAGATAACATGGCATCAAAATATCAGCTAAATAGGGGCTGAAATCAGCAACATCATGACACCTAGTTTGCATGCTTGTGCTAGTCACCACATAGATCACAAAAATACATGGCATACACCCCTGGAAAGATGGCATGGCATATTACAAAACACATGTAGGACTCAAATTCATAGGGTGCACACATCAATCATAGCAAAAATAACAAAAGTGCATGTTCAGTTAAGAAACAGAAACTAACATCACATAGCCCTCTTCTAACAGAATTTCGGGCATCAAGATGAGCTCAAATGAAAATGATGCAATGAGATGAAATGATCTACTCTTCGAGGCGAACATTTTTACATATTACACGCACGAAACGGAGCTACAGGTGCAAAGTTATGATGCGATGAATATGCAACAAATTATCACAGGATTAAAAAAACTTAGATGAATTCGGGAGGAGAAAGTCAACCCGTGGCTCCCGATCGGATCGAGGCCGGATCCGAGGTCGAAGACGGCGGCGCTGCTCACGGAGCCGGGACGAGGCCGGGCGGAGGAGGAGGGCTTGGGAGGCGCGCCGAGGCGGCGACGGGCCGGGCTGGGCGGCTGGTGGTGAGAGGCGCCGTGGCGGCGGCGGGAGCGGCACCGTGGCGGCGGCGAGGGCCGTGGCGGCGGCGGGTCCGGTGGCGGCCGCAGCGGCGGGCGGAGGCGACGGCGCGGGCATGGCGGACAGGGCTGGGAGGGCTCATGGGCGGGCCTCATGGGCGGGCGGGCGGGCTGGCGGGCGGAGGCCACGTGGCGCAGCCTGATTAGCCGGCATGGGCGGGTTTCGTTCGTGCATGGAGGAGGAAGGCTAGGGTTTGGGATCCGGATTTGGAGGGGGAGATGCATATTTATAGGTAGAAGGAGCTAGGAAGCTCCAAATGAGGTGTAGTTTTCGCCCACACGATCGTGATCCAACGACGGAGAGCATGGAAGTGACTTAGATGGGTTATTGGACTATTTTGGAGGGGTGTTGGGCTGCAACTTAAAAGAGGCCTTTGCGAGGGTGCGGTTAACCGTTGGAGTACCAAACGAACTCCAAATGACCCGAAACTTGACAGGTGGTCTACTGGTGGTATACCAAGGCCACTTGACAAACCTCGGTCCATTCCGAGAAAGTTTAGTACCCGCTCACGGAAAAACGTAAAAGGGGACGCCGGGGGACATAGGAGTGCCGGATTGCAAAACGGACAACGGGAAAAATGCTCGGAATCATGAGACGAACACGTATGCAAATGAGATGCACATGATGACATGATATAAAATGCATGACATGGACAAAATGCAAAAACGAAAGACAAAAACCCAACCACGGAGGGAATATCATATCACAATGCCGAAAATGGCAAGAGTTGGAGTTACAAATATGGAAAGTTACATCCGGGGTGTTACATGTACGTACAGCGGCCAGGGTGCAAGAAAGAATATACGGCCACGTATGTGTACATACGGGCAGGGTCTCGAACGCCTACTCGCGCATACGTACGGCCAGGGCTCGTGTACATGGCTGGGTCGGAACGGAGAAACAACGTTGTCGTCGTGTTCATGGGGAGGCAACGGAATGCGTCGTGTTCATGGGGAGGCAACGTAATGCGTCGTGTTCATGGCGAGGCAACGAAATGCGTTGTGTTCATGGTGAGGCAACGGAATGCGTCGTGTTCATCGGGAGGCAACGGAACGCGTGGGAGCCAACCGGCTGGGTTGGAACGGAATGCGTGGTCGTGTTCATCGGGTGGGCTTGGACGGAACAAGTGATGGAAACGAGGCCTGGCGTATCGCAGAACGGAGGAAACGGACCTCCTACGTTCGGAACAGGGTCCTGTTGATCGGGAGGGGTGTGGCGTACCGCAAAACGGCGAAGCGTACCTCCTATGGTCGTAAACGGGGTCCTGTTGATCGGGAGGGTGTGGCGCATCGCAAAAGCGGATTAAACGGACCTCCTACGGTCGAAACGTGGGTCCTGTTGATCGGGAGGGGTGTGGCGTACCGCAAAACGGACGAAATGGACCTCCTACAGTCAAAACGGGTGTCCTGTTCATCGGGAGGGGTGTGGCGTACCGCAAAACAGGACTCCACGAGATACTGTTCATCTCCACCGTCGACCTCCTCCAGCCTCCACGGGCTCCTGTTCATCCAGCCTCCACCGCGCGCTACTCCACCGGCTACTGTTCAACCACCCCTCCACGGGCACCCCTCCACCGTCTACTATTCATCCAGCCCTACACACCACGGGGTCCTGTTCAACCACCCCTCCACGGGCATCCCTCCACCATCTACTGTTCATCCATACCTCCACACCACGGGGTCCTGTTCATCCAGAGGCAACGCCACCGCTCACTGTTCATCCAACCCCCCCCAGCATAACGCCATTGTTCATCCAATCGATCGGCTTGATTAGCAGCAGATGGCGAAGAATCGCTTCGATCGGGTTCAAGAACGCGAGTTCTGCAGCATCTAATCCTTCGGGTTTAGTTAGAGCCCAACGCCTCACTCGGGTTCAGTTAGAGCCAACACCTCGCACACACGCGCGTACATGTACAAGAGAAACGCGCATCGCTCGTCCCCCGACCTCCCACCGTAACCGGGAACTCCCCGAAATTTTCCTCCCCCTCGCTTCTACCATGGGTTTTTCCGTCATGGATGGCCCAAAGAATGTCATGCAGCTGCATCTCCAGCCTGCCCAGGACAAAAAGCCCATTTTCTTTCATGATTTTTTGCCATAGAAGTAGGAGCCCACCACATCTATGATGATACCGGGCTTTGTCACAATTAACGTCATAGAAGTGTCATATGTATGACAGAAAAAAAATTCGTTCGGCCCAAAATGTCACGGATGTGTCTTTTTTTTGTAGTGTAGGCAGCACGGGGCGTCTAGAGGAGCTCGGCAGCAGTGCGCCCATCAGCCATGGCGGACGACGGTGCGGGAGCTCGGTGAGCAGCGGCTACGGGACGGCCTAGAGAAAGGGGACGGGAGTAAAAGGAGAGGAGCTCACGGCGAGGTGAAAGGTGTTGACGGCGGGGCCGGGGACGACCCGGGTGGTGCGAATCGGCGCCGGCGATCTCGGTGGCCCGTGGTAGAAGACGACGACGTTAAGGGCGTTGCGGTGCTTCCCAACTCACATGGCTCATTGGGGTAGACGGGGACAGCATGGCGGAGCTCTCGAGCACGTTGGATGGGCGAGGGAGGGCCAGTGGCCGTGGCAACAGCGAGCGGCGGCGACGGGCATGCTCGGCCATGGGAGGGGGGAGGCTGAGGAGCAAGGCGGAGAGAGGTCCAGAGAGCGAGGGATAAGTAAGAGGGGGTCGGGGAGGTGGCGTGGCACACATGGAGGCGTCCAGGCCCTCGGCGGCAAGCAGGAGCTGGCGAGGTGCGTGCTCGCGGGCGGCGGCCACGCGGCTCTCCACCTTGCGGGATGTAAGTGATGATTGGCACATGGGCCCGGTGGGCAGGCTTCTCTCCTGGGCCAGGTAAGTTACAGGTACTCTCTCTCTGATTTCTATTTTATTCACTGTTTTCTATTTATTTCAATCTGTTTGATTTGATTCAAAGGCCAAACCACTTTCATAACTTCTGAAAATATTCACGGGCTCTCTCTGAGTTATTTCAGATGCCCAAAAAATAAATCCAGAAGTATTGGAGCTAGAACTTATTTTATCACATTTATTAGCTCCAATTCAAATAGGTAGTGAGTTAATTAAAAAAAATCCAAAAATGTATGTATATATGATGAAACTTGTGTGTTGGATATGTCTTCTGTGAAATTTGGGTGTTGAAACTTGTGTGTTCAAATTGAATGAATTTAAGGAAAAAATAGGAAAAACAATGGCTATACAGGATCTTTGCCGGTCTCTAGCAGACGACAAAGAGATTTGCCATAAGCCAGCAGACGGCAAAGATGCCACGTGGCAGCTACCTGTGCAACCTGGGGGCTGGCCTATCTGGTTACTTTGCCGTCTGCTAGCTGACGACAAAGGTGCAATGGTGTTTGTCGTCTGACACCGGATGGCAAAGCGCACCGTTAGCCCCCTAATGGCCATAAGCTGCCACGTGTGCCATCTAGGACCTTTGCCATCAGCCAGCTGACGGCAAAGACCATTTCATAATTGTCGTCCGCCAGCGGACGACAAAGAAGCCTTCGCCATAGCCTATTCAGCCAGACCTGTTGCCGTCTGCTGACGGACGGCAAATGCCATTGTCGTCCTCCATGGAGGACGGCAAAGTGTCTGATTCCAGTAATGCTTGATGCACCGCTAGGTGTGCCACCCCTCCAGCAACTGCAGACATTGTGAATGCCTGGCAGTCGCGTGTTGATGACTACTCGATAGTTCAGTGTGCCATGCTTTACGGCTTAGAATCGGGACTTCAAAGACGTTTTGAACGTCATGGAGCATATGAGATGTTCCAAGAGTTGAAGTTAATATTTCAAGCAAATGCCCGAGTTGAGAGATATGAAGTCTCCAACAAGTTCTATAGCTGCAAGATGGAGGAGAACAGTTCTGTCAGTGAACACATACTTAGAATGTCTGGGTACCATAACCACTTGACTCAGCTGGGAGTTAATCTTCCGGATGATAGTGTTATTGGCAGAGTTCTTCAATCAGTGCCACCAAGCTATAAATGCTTCATGATGAACTATAATATGCAAGGGATGGAAAAGACAATTCCCGAGCTCTTCGCAATGCTTAAGGCTGCGGAGGTTGAAATCAAGAAGGAGCATCAAGTGTTGATGGTTAACAAGACAACTAGTTTTAAGAAAAAGGGCAAAGGTAAGAAGGGGAACTTCAAGAAGAATAGCAAGCAATTTGCTACTCCCGGGAAGAAGCCCAAGTCTAGACCTAAGCCTGAAACGAGTGCTTCTACTACAAAGGGACTGGTCACTGGAAGCGGAACTGCCCCAAGTATTTGGCGGATAAGAAGGATGGCAAAGTGAACAAAGGTATGTTTGATATACATCTTATTGATGTGTACCTTACTAATGCTCATAGTAGCGCCTGTGTATTTGATACCGGTTCTGTTGCACATATTTGCAACTCGAAACAGGGGCTACGGATTAAACAATGATTGGCTAAGGACTAGGTGACGATGCGCGTCGGAAATGGTTCCAAGGTCTATGTGATCGTCGTCGGCACGCTACCTCCACATCTACCTTCGGGATTAGTTTTAGACCTGAATAATTGTTATTTGGTGCTAGCATTGAGCATGAACGTTAGATCTGGATCTTGTTTGATGCGAGACGGTTATTCATTTAAATCAGAGAATAATGGCTGTTCTATTTATATGAGTAATATCTTTTATGGTCATGCACCCTTGAAGAGTGGTCTATTTTTGTTGGTTCTCGATCGTGGTGATACACATATTTATAATATTGATGCCAAAAGATGCAAAGTTAATAATGATAGTGCAACTTATTTGTGGCACTGCCATTTAGGTCATATTGGTGTAAAGCGCATGAAGAAACTCCATGCAGATGGACTTTTGGAATCACGTGATTATGAATCATTTGATGCTTTCGAACCATGCCTCATGGGCAAGATGACTAAGACTTAGTTCTCCGGAACAATGGAGCGAGCCACTTACTTATTGGAAATAATACATACTGATGTATGCGGTCCGATGAGTGTTGAGGCTCGCGACGGGTATCGTTATTTTCTGACCTTCATAGATGACTTGAGCAGATATGGGTATATCTACTTAATGTAACATAAGTCTGAAACATTTGAAAAGTTCAAAGAATTTCAGAGTGAAGTGGAAAATCATCATAACAAGAAAATAATGTTTCTACGATCTGATCACGGAGGCGAATATTTGAGTTACTTGTTTGGTCTTCATTTAAAACAATGTGGAATACTTTCGCAACTCACGCCACCTGGAACACCACAGCGTAATGGTGTGTTCGAACGTTGTAACGATACTTTATTAGATATGGTGCGATCTATGATGTCTCTTACTGATTTACCACTATCATTTTGGGGTTATGCATTAGAGACGGTTGCATTCACGTTAAATAGGGCACCATCTAAATCCGTTGAGATGACACCATATGAACTGTGGTTTGGCAAGAAACCTAAGTTGTCGTTTGTTAAAGTTTGGGGTTGCGATGCTTATGTGAAAAAGCTTCAGCCTGATAAGCTTGAACCCAAATCGGAGAAGTGCATCTCCATAGGATACCCATAGGAGACTGTTGGGTACACCTTCTATCACAGATCCGAAGGCAATATCTTTGTTGCCAAGAATGGATCCTTTCTAGAGAAGGATTTTCTCTTGAAAGAAGTGAGTGGGAGGAAAGTAGAACTTGATGAGGTAGTTGTACCTTCTCTTGAATTGGAAAGTAGTTCATCATAGAGATCAGTTTCAGTGATGCCTACACCAATTAGTGAGGAAGCTAATGATGATGATCATGAAACTTCCGATCAAGTTACTACCGAACCTCATAGGTCAACCAGAGTATGTTCTGCCCCAGAGTGGTACGGTAATCCTACTCTGAAAGTCATGTTACTAGACCATGACAAACCTACGAATTGTGAGGAAGCGATGATGTGCCCAGATTCCGCGAAATGGCTTGAGGCCACGAAATGTGAGATGGGATCCATGTATGAGAACAAAGTGTGGACTTTGGTTGACTTCCCCGATGATCGGAAAGACATACAAAATAAATGGATCTTCAAGAAGAAGACTGACGCTAATGGTGATGTTATTGTCTACAATGCTCGGCTTGTTGCGAAAGGTTTTCAACAAGTTCAAGGAGTTGACTACGATGAGACATTCTCACCCGTAGCGATGCTTAAGTCTGTCCGAATCATGTTAGCAATTGCCGCATTTTATGATTATGAAATTTGTCAAATGGATGTCAAAAATGCATTCCTTCGTGGATTTCTTAAAGAAGAGTTGTATATGATACAACCAGACGGTTTTGTCAATCCTAAAGGTGCTAACAAAGTGTGGAAGCTCCAGCGATCCATTTATGGACTGGTGCAAGCCTCTCGGAGTTGGAATATATGCTTTTCTAGTGTGATCAAAGCATATGGTTTTATATAGACTTTTGGAGAAGCTTGTATTTACAAGAAAGTGAGTGGGAGCTCTGTAGCATTTCTAATATTATATGTGGATGACATATTGTCGATTGGAAATGATATAGATTCTGGATAGCATAAAAGGATACTTGAATAAGAATTTTTCAATGAAAGACCTCGGTGAAGCTGCTTATATATTGGGCATCAAGTTCTGTAGAGATAGATCAAAACGCTTAATTGGACTTTCACAAGGCGCATGCCTTGATAAAGTTTCGAAGAAGTTCAAAATGGATTAGTCAAAGAAAGGGTTCTAGCCTGTGTTACAAGGTGTGAAGTTGAGTCAGACTCAATGCCCGACCACTACAGAAGATAGAGAGAAAATGAAAGTCATTCCCTATGCCTCAGCCATAGGTTTTATCATGTATGCAATGCTGCATACCAGACCTGATGTGTGCCTTGCTATAAGCTTAGCAGGGAGGTACCAAAGTAATCCAGGAGTGGATCACTGGACAGCGTTCAAGAACATCCTGAAATACGTGAAAAGGACTAAGGATATGTTTCTTGTTTATGGAGGTGACAAAGAGCTCGTCGTAAATGGTTACGTCGATGCTAGCTTTGACACTGATCCGGATGACTCTAACTCGCAAACCGGTTACGTATTTATATTGAATGGTGGAGCTGTCAGTTGGTGCAGTTCCAAGCAGAGCGTCATGGCGGGATCTACGTGTGAAGCGGAGTACATAGCTGCTTCGAAGCAGCAAATGAAGGAGTCTGGACGAAGGAGTTCATATCTGATCTATGTGTTATACCTAGTGCATCGAGTCCAATGAAAATCTTTTGTGACAACACTGGAGCAATTGCCTTAGCGAAGGAATCCAGATTTCACAAGAGAACCAAACACATCAAGAGACGCTTCAACTCCATCCGCGGTCAAGTCAAGGAGGGAGACATAGAGATTTGCAAAATATATACGGATCTGAATGTTGCAGACCCGTTGACTAAGCCTCTTCCACGAGAAAAACATGATCAACACCAAGACTCCATGGGTGTTAGAATCATTACAATGTAATCTAGATTATTGACTCTAGTGCAAGTGGGAGACTGAAGGAAATATGCCCTAGAGGCAATAACAAAGTAGTTATTTATATTTCCTTATATCATGATAAATGTTTATTATTCATGCTAGAATTGTATTAACCGGAAACTTGATACATGTGTGAATAAATAGACAAACAAAGTGTCCCTAGTATGCCTCTACTTGACTAGCTCGTTAATCAAAGGTGGTTAAGTTTCCTGACCATAGACATGTGTTGTCATTTGATGAACGGGATCACATCATTAGAAGAATGATGTGATGGACAAGACCCATCCGTTAGCTTAGCATAATGTTTGTTAAGTTTTATTGCTATTGCTTTCTTCATGACTTATACATATTCCTTTGACTATGAGATTATGCAACTCCCCAATACCAGAGGAACACCTTGTGTGCTATCAAATGTCACAACATAACTGGGTTATTATAAAGATTCTCTACAGGTGTCTCCGAAGGTGTTTGTTAGGTTGGCATAGATCGAGATTAGGATTTCTCACTTCGAGTATCGGAGAGGTATCTCTGGGCCCTCTTGGTAATGCACATCACGATAAGCCTTGCAAGCAATATGACTAATGAGTTAGTTAAGGGATGATGCATTATGGAACGAGTAAAGAGACTTGCGGTAACGAGATTGAACTAGGTATGAGGATACCGACGATTGAATCTCGGGCAAGTAACATACCGATGACAAAGGGAATAACATATGTTGTCATTGCGGTTTGACCGATAAAGATCTTCGTAGAATATGTAGGAACCAATATGAGCATCTAGGTTCCGCTATTGGTTATTGATCGGAGATTTGTCTCGGTCATGTCTACATAGTTCTCGAAGCCGTTGGGCCCGCACGCTTAACGTCCGATGACGATTTATATTATGAGTTATGTGTTTTGGTAACCTAAGATTGTTCGAAGTCCCGGATGAGATCACGGACATGACGAGGAGTCTCGAAATGGTCGAGAGGTAAAGATTGATATATTGGACGATAGTATTCGGACACCGGAATGGTTCCGGATCGTGTCGGGTATTTTTCAGAGTACCGGGAGATTACGGAACCCTTCGGGAATGTAATGGGCCACTATGGGCCATAGGGGACAGAGGAGTCATCCCACAAGGGGTGGCCGCGCGCCCCCCATGGGAGTCCGAATTGGACTAGGGGAGGGGGTGGCGCCCCCCTTTCCTTCTCCTTCTCCCTGTCCTTGCCCCTTTTCCCCCCTCCATGAGAAGGAATAAAAGGGGGGGGGGGGTGAATCCTACTAGGACTGGGAGTGCTAGTAGGACTCCCCCCACTTGGCGCCCCCCTAGGGCCGGCCTCCTCCCTCTCCCTCCTTTATATACGTGGGGCAGGGCACCCCTTGGAGACACACCAATTGTTCCAAGTCGTGTAAGGCGTCTCCCTCCATGGTTTACTCCTCTGGTCATAGTGTCGTAGTGCTTATAGGCGAAGCCCTACGCGGATCACATCACCACGCTGTCGTGCGGATGAAACTCTCCCTTGACACTTTGCTGGATCAAGAGTTCAAGGGACGTCATCGAGCTGAACGTGTGCTGAACTCGGAGGTGTCGTACATTCGGTACTTGATCGGTTGGATCGCGAAGACGTTCGACTACATTAACCGCGTTAAACTAACGCTTCTGCTTTCGGTCTACAAGGGTACGTGGACACACTCTCCCCCTCTCATTGCTATGCATCTCCTAGATAGATCTTACATGATCGTAGGAATTTTTTTTAAATTGCATGCTACGTTCCCCAACACACAATGCATTCCCTTAGGCCCAAATATGGTGAAGTGTCATGTAGTCGACGTTCTCATGACACTAGTAAAGGAATCACAACATACATACCATCAAAATATCAAACACATATCAAGTTCACATGATTACTTGCAACAAGATTTCTCCCGTGACCTCAAGAATAAAAGTAAATACTCACAAATGATAGTCGTGCTTAAGATCAGAGGGGTATTAAATAACATAATGGATCTAAACATATAATCTTCCACCAAAATAACCATATAGTAATCAACTACAAGATGTAATCAACACTACTAGTCACCCACAAGCACCAATCTAAGGTTCCCGTGAAAACATTGAACACAAGAGATGAACTAGGGTTTGAGAGGAGATGGTGTTGTTGAAGATATTGATGAAGATTGCCCTCCCCAAGATGGGAGAGTTGTTGGTGATGATGATGACGATGATTTCCCCCTCCGGGAGGGAAGTTCCCTGTGACGCCCCCGATTCAATCATACACTAATCATACATGCAAACGTGTACGACCAAGATCAGGGACTCACAGGAATATATCACAACACAACTCTAAAAAGAAAATAAGTCATACAAGCATCATAATACAAGCCAGTGGCCTCGAGGGCTCGAATACAAGTGCTCGATCATAGACGAGTCAGGAGAAGCAACAATATCTGAGTACAGACAGAAGTTAAACAAGTTGCCATAAGATGGCTAGCAAAAACTGGGATACAGATCGAAAGAGGCGCATGCCTCCTGCCTGGGATCCTCCTAAACTACTCCTAGTCGGCGGCGGCGGCCTGCACGTAGTAGCAAGCACCCATGGTGTAGTAGGAGTCGTCAAAGGTGGCGTATGGCTCCTGGGCTCCAGCATCTGGTTGCGACAATGCCAGAATAAGAGGGCGATAGCTAGTCCTATCGAAGACTACGCTTCTGGCAGCCTCCGTCTTGAAGCATATAGAAGAGAGTAGATGGTAAGTTCACCAAGTATCAGCGTATAGCATAATCCTACCCGGCGATCCTCTCCTCATCGCCCTGTTAGAGAGCGATCACTGGGTTGTATATGGCACTTGGAAGGGTGTGTTTTATTAAGTATCCAGTTCTAGTTGTCATAAGATCGAGGCACAACTCCGGGTCGTCCTTTTACCGAGGGACACGACTATTCAAATAGATAAACTTCCCTGCAGGGGTGCACCACATTACCCAACACGCTCGATCCCTCTGGACAGACACACTTTCCTGGGTCATGCCCGGCCTTGGAAGATCAACACGGCACAGCCCCACCTAGGCACAATAGAGAGGTCAGCACGCCGGTCTAAATCCTAAGCGCGCAGGGATCTGGGCCAATCGCCCATTGCACACCTGCATGTTGCGAGGGCGGCCAGTGAGCAGACGTAGCAACCTCCATTACAAAGGAAGTTGCGTTACGCGGTCTAATCCGGCGCGCGTTGCTTAGTTGCTGACGTCAGGAAGGCTTCGGCTGATACCACGACGTTGAGGGCCCATAACTGTTCCCGCGTAGTTGGTTAGTGCATATAGGCCAGTGGCCAAACTAAGATCAAATACCAAGATCTCGTTAAGCGTGTTATTTTAAAGTAACCGCAGACGCCGACCAGGGATCAGGCCCACCTGTCTCCTAGGTGGTCACAACCTGCCCTGTCGCTCTGCCACAAAGGAACACTCAGGGGTCGTCGGGAACCTAGGCCCACCACTAACGGGATGGAACCACCTGTCCTTTCAGCCCCCACATCGGAATCACTTGCAGGTACTCTACGAGACGACTCGACTTTAGTCACATCATGTATCATATATAAAAGTGTAGTATGTATATACCCGTGATCACCTCCCGAAGTGATCACGGCCCGATAGTATAGCATGGCAGACGGACAAGAATGTAGGGCCACTGATGGAATACTAGCATCCTATACTAAGCATTTAGGATTGCAGGTAAAGTAACAACAATAGTAAGAAAGACAGGCTATGTAGCAGAATATGATTAACCGAAAGCAGTAACATGCTACACTACTCTAATGCAAGTAGTAGAGAGAAGGAATACGCGATATCGGGTTGATCAAGGGGGGGGGGGCTTGCCTGGAAGCTTTGTTACACAGGAAGAAGGGTCGTCGGTGACGTAGTCGTACACAGTGGCATCGGCGCCGGTCTCAGGGTCTACCGGAGAAGAAGAGGGGGGAAGAAACAGTAAATATGGAGAAAACAAAGCATCACAAAAATATAACAAAGCAATACGTGGTGCCAGGGGTGATCTAACGCAGGAATAGGTAATACCGGCGAAGGGGGAAAACATCAGGGAAAGTATTCCCGGTGTTTGGCATTTTCGGACAGATGAAACATAGGGGGACAGTTGCATGTTTTCTATTCTAGGGATGTGTGGCAGATGAACGGACTGCGTATTCAAATTCGTCTCGTCTTTCTGAGCAACTTTGTATTTTCCTCCGAGCTACGGTTTATTTATATTAATTTTCAAAGTTTTAAATGATTTTACAATTTCTTGGATTTATTTTTATAAAAAATATTAAATAACAAAAGGCTAGGTAGACCCAGATGTGTACCCAACCAACGTATGGTAGGTGGGGCCAGTTGACTTGGCCAACTGCCCGGTCAGCTTTGACTGGTCAAAGTGAACAATAATAGTGGCCCCCGTATGTCATTGACTATAACTAAAACATTTTTGTTATTTAAATTAATTAGGCAGTGCACCCGACTGTTAGCGTCTATTAGGAGGGGGATTAGTTTAGTGGGGTGTTTAGCCCCTAATTACAAGCAAGGGGGCCTGCTGGGCAGTGGCCCACGCGGCTGTGGTGTGCACGCGCGCAGGCAGAGGCTCGGCCCGGTCGAGCGTGGCCGCCGGGGCATGTCCGACGCGGTGGGGCGTGACCGGTGCAATGGGGTGAGCTGGGCGGCCCAGGGCAGGGCGCACAAAGTGGCGCAGCTGGTGTGGGGACGGCGTGAGCAGCGAGGCGGCGGGGGCATGAGGTGGAGCAGGTCGAGGCGGCAACGGGCGTGGCAGCGAGCAGCATGGGCATGGGCGAATGCACACGCGGGTGGGGCAAGTTGCAGCGGCGGCCCGCAGCGAGCGGGAGGGGCTGTAGAGGAGCCGGTGCGAGGGCGCGCCTGGTCGCGGCAAGGCGTTGGCGGGCGGAGCCTCGGGTAGTGGATGGGGCGTGGCCTAGGGCGGGCTGCAGCAGGGGTGAGGCAAAGGCGGACGCGGCGTGCAGACACACTAGGTAGCAGCTGTAGCAGAGAGCAGGCACACGCGCGTCTACGTGGCCAAGGAAGAACTCGGGGACGGGGTCGCGACTACGGTGATGATGGAGAAAGGAAGAAGGGAAGACTAGCGGGGAGTAGGCGATCTATTGGAGAGGCGGAGGAGGGGTGGAACCTCACCAACGTTGCTGAGAAGGCCCGGGGAGGACTTGCTGGAGCAATCGACGATGACGGCCAGCGGACGAAGACGAGGAAGAAGGGGCCGATCCAGCGATGTTGAGGATTCTGGCTCGTGTTCTAGAGTGTAGACGAAGCAGAGGAGCTTGTCGGAGATGTCAGACGGGGTCTCGGTCGGCGGGGACGACGGGGAGCACGTGGGCGAGGGGATCCATGGCGTCGGTGGCTCGATAGTGCGTGAGGAAGAAGATGGCAGCGAGAGGGGGGGAGGTGATAAGGTTATGGCACCCTAGGTTTCAAGGCGGAGGGGCGCCGGGGACTTGTAGGGGAGGGGGAGACGGGGATGGCTGCCACCGCAGCCATGGCATCGTGGATGGCTGCCATGCCCCCTGTTCCTGTAGCGAGAGGAAAGTGATGGCAGGGTGTGGGTTGGGCCTGGTGTGCCAGCCGGGCGACCTCGTGGCCTGTTGGGCCGTGGCCCAGTGGGGGGGGTCCTTTTTTCTATTTTCGTTTAGTCTTTTTCTTTTTATTTATTTCCTTTTCTATTTTAATTCATTTTTAAGTATTTAGGCATTCAGTAAAAGCATGGTTTCTTCACCATAAATACCTAGGCATTAATTGGCACACTCCGAACATTTTAGTTTTAATGTTTGAAATTTTTTGATGTTTGACAAAAATTTCAAATTTGAATTTTAATAGTTTTGATCCAATGCGAGATTAGCAACAGTAACCGAGCTGACGTGGCATCGTTAACATGGGATTACTTTATCCTAATTATCCAGGCGTCACATTCCCCCGGCGGAATCGCTCCGTCGGAGGACAAAAGTGCTCCTGCCCAAGTTCCGCCTCGAGATGGCGGCGCTTCGTCCCTAAAGTACTCTCTTTATTTTTTTCTAGGTCAAAATGACTTACATACCATAAGAGGGGCACCGGAGGTGGGCCGAGGAGGGCACAACCCACCAGGGCGCGCCTGGGCTCCCTGGCGCGCCCAGGTGGGTTGTGCCCACCTGGTGGGCCCCCTCTGGTGGTTATTTTCTCCAATATTCCTCATATATTCCAAAATAATTCTCCGTAAATTTTCAGCTCATTTGGAGATGTGCAGAGTAGCTAAATCTGACGTAGCTTTTCCAGGTCCAGAATTCCACCTGCTGGTATGTAATGCCCCGGATTCGATGCGCCAGGTGTCCGTCAGTTTTTCGCCGTAGTTGCCATGTCATGTGCTTGCGTGCTGCACTTTGCCATGTCATCATATGCATTTCATATCATGTCATCATGTGCATTTCATTTTGCATACGTGTTCGTCTCATGCATCTGAGCATTTTCCCCGTTTTCCGTTTTGCAATCCGGCACTCCTATGTCACCTGGCGCTCCCTTTTACCTCTTTTCGTGTGCGGGTGTTAAACTTTCTCGGAATGGAATGAGGTTTGTCAAGCGGCCTTGGTATAGCACCGGTAGACCGCCTGCCAAGTTTCGTCGCATTCGGAGTCCGTTTGACTGCCCAACCGTTAAACATATAGCGGTACCGCTGTCGGTACCTTCGTCGGACGTTTCGGTCTCCGAAACTGCCACCGGGCTGCAACTTCTCTTCTCTCCTCTCAGCCCAACTCCTCTTCACAGCCCACTTAAACCTCCCCTCCGACCGGAACCATCGGATCGCGATCGGAGGCTCCGAAACGCTCCAGAACCCCCACAAACCCTAGCCCCTGCTTTATATGGACCCCCTCTAGTCCATCTTGGGTGCCCCTAGCCTTCCCCTACCCTCAGCCGCCGCATCCCCCTCGAAAACCGCGCCACCAGCCAGATCCATCCACCTTCTCCTCGTTTTCCGTGAGCCCCAACCTCCACCGCCAAGTGGCGCGTCCCCCCAGCAGCGCCGCGCCGCCGCCGCCTTGGCCAGCCTCTCCCAGCCTCCACGCGTCCTCCCACGCCTCCCGGCCCCGCCCCGCCAGAGCTGCTGGGAGCCCACCCGGCCGAATCGGGCCCAGCCCGCCGCCTCACAAGATGCGCCGAAGCGCTCCCGCTCCAGCGCCCGGCGCTGCCCGGTCGTCACCGGCCTCGCCGCTGCGCCTCGTCGCGCCAGCCTGAGCCTCGCGCCGCCGCCAGTCGCCGCCCTTCTCTCCTCCGTTTCCCCCTCTCGCCGCGATCCTCACCCCCCTCCTCTCTCTGCCATGTCAGCAGCGCCGCCACCGCCGCGGGTCCCTCCTGCTGGATCTGGTCGGGGGATACCCGGATCCGCCGGCCCCGTCCTCCGGCGACCTCCCCTGCTCGTCTCCAGCGTGTTCTTCCGGCGATTCTCGTGCCACGCGCCCGGATCCAAATCTGAGAAACCCTAAGGTTGACCTCAAAAATCTGCTAAGTCCCCGTAGTTTCCAGTATTTTTATGCATTTTCATCGCATCATAACTCTGCATCTGTAGCTCCGTTTCGTGCGTGTAATATGTCAAATTGTTCGTCTCGACGAGTACATCATTTAATCTCATTGCATCATTTTAATTTGAGCTCATCTTGATTCCCTAAATGCTGTTGGAAGAGGGCTATGTGATGTTAGTTTCAGATTCTTATCAGAACTTGCACTTTTGTCATTTTTACCATGATTGATGTGTGCACCCTATGAACTTGAGTCCTACATGTGTTTTGTAATATGCCATGCCATCATTACAGGGGTGTATGCCATGTATTTTTGTGATCTCTGTGGTGACTAGCACAAGCATGCAAACTAGGCTTCATGATGGTGCTGATTTCAGTCCCTGTTCTGCTGATATTTTTATGCCATGTAAACTTGATGCTACCGAGAGATCCATGCTTATTTTGAGATACTTCAGTAAGGATGTTTTGAACATATGGTTATTCTCTATCCATCCATGCCCTTGTTTGCAATTATGGAGTGCCATAGCTTGAGTCAATCAAGATCTACTTTTGCTATAAAATGTTTCCTGGCAGGTTGTTTACATGTTATTCAATTTTGCCAAGGTTGTTGTAGTTGATCCGTGTATGCTATGATGTTGTTCTTGCCATGTATAGCTCCTATGCCATGTATTCTTACTGTGAGTTGCCTTGACATGCCATGTATTGCTCTGTGGTGAGTGGTTCAAGCTCACCAACATGCCTACTTGTTATCTGTTTCTGCCATGCTCCAGTTTTGCACTAAGTCTGAATCTGTTTATGTTTTTGCTATATTCACATGCTTGCAACTGTATTTTCTGATCCCTTTTGGCTTATGGTCACTAAGGGACTTTTGCTATATGCTTTGAGTAGATTCATGCCATGCTCTAGTTTGACTTGATAGCTTGCTGTAACATGTTGTTTCATAGCTCTAAACATGTTAACCTGATGTTATTTCTGCCATGTCCTGTGAATTCTGCTAAGTCTGTGAACCCGTTATTATTTGCAATCTTGCCATGTCCTTTCGAACATGTTCTAGTGATTTCTGGAGATAGCTCAGTGTTCATGTTTTGTCATGCGTTACCTGTACATCATGTCCATGCCTTTTGTTATCATGTTGAGATTCTCTAGCATGTTGTTTTAATGCTTTCAATATGCCTAGTTGCTGTTTTGGACAGCTTGTCCTTTAAACTCGTATAGGGTGTATGTGTTGAACCGTTGCTCCGTTTTGAGTGTGCTCTATATGAAACTTGCTTGATTTTGAATGTAGTTTCATATTATCATGTTGCATCCTTGTTTTGATGTGTTTTCTTGATGTTTGTATGCATTTTGCATCAATGCCATGTTTAACTTGTTTTGCTCATATCTTCTAGGTCGTAGCTCCAAATCTAATGAACTTTATATGTAACTTGACTAGAATCTCGTGTAGATCATCTTTGTGCATTTTAACTTGTTGTTTAACAACTTGAACATAAAGTTATTCAGATCTGGACCAATTTCGAAATTTGCATATGAGGACTTACCGGAATTGTTATATGTTGCTTCCGGCCTCATTTAAACTTGTCTTGTTGTGTTGCTCTTGTATGCATCATCCCTTGCCATGAGTAGCTTCATGTAGTATTGTCATGCATCATGCTTGTTTGTGCATCATGCCTTGTTCATGCGTGGTGTGTTTATCATGTTGTGTGCTTCTTCTTGTTAGTTCCTGTTTCGTTGCGATCGTGAGGATTTGTTCGTCTACGCTTGGTTCGGCTTCATCCGTTCGTCTTCTTCATGGACTCGTTCTTCTTCCTAGCGGGATTTCAGGCAAGATGACCGCTACCCTGGATCTAACTACTATCATTGCTATGCTAGTTGCTTCGTTCTTTCGCTATGCTGCGCTACCTATCACTTGCTGGTCAAGCCTCCCAAATTGCCATGTCAGCCTCTAACCTTTTTGCACCCTTCCTAGCAAACCGTTGTTTGGCTATGTTACCGCTTTGCTCAGCCCCTCTTATAGCGTTGTTAGTTGCAGGTGAAGATGAAGTTTGTTCCTTGTTGGAACATGGAGATGTTGTTCCTTGTTGGAACATGTTTACTTGTTGGGATATCACAATATATCTTATTTAATTAATGCATCTATATACTTGGTAAAGGGTGGAAGGCTCGGCCTTATGCCTGGTGTTTTGTTCCACTCTTGCCGCCCTAGTTTCCGTCATATCGGTATTATGTTCCCGGATTTTGCATCCCTAACGCGGTAGGGTGATTTATGGGACCCCTTGACAGTTCGCTTTGAATAAGACTCCTCCAAAGAAGGCCCAACATTGGTTTTACCATTTGCCTCACCACCACCTACTTTTCCCTTGGGAGTCGCTCTCTCGAGGGTCATCTTTATTTAGCCCCGGGCGGTGCTTCTCTAAGTGCTGGTTCGAACCGAGCTACTACTGGGGCCACCTTGAGGCAACCCGAGGTCTGGTTTTACTCGTAGCTAGTCTCATCCGGTGTTGCCCTGAGAACGAGATATGTGCAGCTCCTATCGGGATTGTCGGCGCATCGGGCGGCTTTGCTGGTCTTGTTTTATTGCTGTCGAAATGTCTTGTAGACGGGATTCCGAGACTGATCGGGTCTTCCCGGGGAGAAGGAATATCCTTCGTTGATCGCGAGAGCTTATCATGGGCTAAGTTGGGACACCCCTGCAGGGTATAAACTTTCGAGAGCCGTGCCCGCGGTTATGTGGCAGATGGGAATTTGTTAATATCCGGTTGTAGTAAACTTGAAGCAAACTCTTCTAAAATACACCAACCGTGTGCGTAACCGTGAGTGTCTCTTTTCGGGTTGATCGAGAGGAGAACACGGTTTCTGGGTTATGTCTGACGTAAGTAGGATTTCAGGATCACTTCTTGATCATTACTAGTTGACGACCGTTCCTTTGTTTCTCTTCTCGCTCTCATTTGCGTATGTTAGCCACCATATATGCTTAGTCGCTGCTGCAACCTCACCACCTTACCCCTCCCTTTCCCATTTAAGCTTTGCTAGTCTTGATACCCATGGTAATGGGATTCTTTGAGTCCTCGTGGCTCTGATTACTACACCAACAGATTGCAGGTACAGGTTGTGCGATGATCTTGACGCGAGAGCGATGTTTGCTTGTGTTGGAGTTCTTCTTATTCTTCGTCGATCAGGGGATAGGTTCCAGGTCGGCAGCCTGGGCTAGCAGGGTGGATATTGTTGGAGTTTCTGTTTATGTTTCATCCGTAGTCGGATGTTGATCTTGTATATGATGTTGATGTATTCTTGTGGCATTTGTGCCTTATGTATGTATCCCCATCTATTATGTAATGTTGATGTAATGATATCCACCTTGCAAAAGTGTTTCAATATTCGGGTCTATCCTTGGTGGGACCTTCGAGTTCCTTTTGGATAGGGTCGCATATTGGGCGTGCCATGGTATTGTCCCTCTTTGTGTAAACCTTGCATATTATGAGGGAAAAGGCATTAAAATTACTCCAAAAGACATTATTATGCATAAAAACATAGTAAATAAAAGTAGGTAAACATGATGCAAAATGGACGTATCAACTCTCCCAAGCTTAGACCTCGCTTGTCCTCAAGCAAAAAACCGATATCGAAAAACATGTCCACATGCTTAGAGAGAGAGGTGTCGATAAAAACAAAATACGGACATAGAAGCATCATGTATATTATTATAACATCAACAAAATTTATCATAAATTTCTTATAAACAAGTAACAGTTGACCACAACATCGAAGTATAAAGCATAAACTCTATTGAAAACCAACAAACTACGTTCTCAGTCAAGTTTGCAACAACAATTCATCATCTTTTCAGGAAGGGTCTTGTATCGAAGCCTTTTGGCAAGTGCACATACTCAACCATCATATAGTATTCCATGATTGCTAACACTCACCACATACCTATGAGCAAAAAGTTTCAACCAGATACATAGGAACATAGGGGCTTATAGTTTTGCCTCCCAACGTATTCACCTCAAGGGTGATGTCAACAATAATAACTCATGCCCATCCATGTTCAACTGGATATATGTGCCTAGATCTTTCCTCACCACATGATGCTTGCAAAAGAGAAAATAAAAAAAGGAATAGGGAAGAATACTTTGACTCTTGCATAAAAGTAAAAGATAGGCCCTTCGTAGAGGGAAGCAGAGGTTGCCATGCGCTTTTTGGTTGTATGCTCAATCTCTTAGTGCAAAAGAACGTCACGTTATATTACCCCTTGTGATAGTAACCTTTATTATGCAGTCTGTCGCCTTTATTATTTTGCAATCACAAGATCATACAATGCTCAATTTTCTCTTACGCTAAATTATGTAACACATTTAGAAGCAATTTTTATTGCCTTATTGCACTGATGACATCTTACTTGAAGGATCTTACTCAATCCATATGTAGGTATGGTGGACTCTCAAAGCAAGATTTGAGTTTAAGGGTTTTTGGATGCACAAGTAGTATTTCTATTTAGTGCGGAATTTTTGGCTAGCAAAGATAGGGGGCAAGCACCACATGTTAAAGGATTTATGATAATATAACTTCTGTGTGAATATGAACAAGCATAAATCATCACGTTGTCTTCCTTGTCCAACATGAACAATTTTGGCATATAATATTTTGATGGGGGCTCGCAATGATAAAAGATGTCCAAGATAGTGTATTTGCATGTGAATCTTCTCTTCCCTTATTAATTCTTTCATGAATTGCATCATTGACCAATGTTATGTTTGTCAATCTCCAATAAATTTTACTACTTATACTCTTTCTTATGTGATGTCATTACTTATCATAAGATTAGCATATGATCTTTTTCATTTATTTTCCTTTCTTTTTTTTGGAACATGAAAGTAAAGAGAGTAAAACTCAAACTAAACTTTATTAGGTATCTCGCACACGATTACAAGGATAGATAGATCACTAAGAAAACACTCAAAGAAAGATCGAACTGAATTTTTATTCAACTAAAGCAAAAGATAACTAAGGATCGAACTAAAATAAATAAAGGCAAAAGATAGTGGTAGTGATATGATACCGGGGCACCTCCCCAAGCTTGGCACAAGCCAAGGGGAGTGCCCATACCTGATACTCAAGTCTCCTTTGGTGATGAAGAAAGTGGTAGCGATCTTAATTTTCTTCCTCAGCTTATGCTTGATGGAATTTTCCACCTTTAAGTCACCGATCTCCTTCTCAAGTTCTAATATCTTTTTGCATGATTCCTGCTTGTTTTCCTGCAAGAGACGAATGGGGAGAAACTGAATCTTAGGTTTGTTTGCTTTGTTGGGGAGACTTGACTTCTTGAATTCCATGTGCATGTCCATAGGTTGAGTAAATGGAACTTCATCTTCGCCTGAGCTCGTCTCCTCCTCCCCTTTAGGATCATAGTCTTCTTCCTCCTCCGAGGTCCAACCATAATGCTCCACAACCCCATAAACCTTGGGGTCTCTGATAAAATCAGCAACATAACTCTCACCCATCGAGTCTTGGGATGACATATTTTCAGATCTGTTAGGAAAAATAGTGAGAAACAAGAACAGAAGATTTCTCCGTGATAAGGTGGTCAATAGGTTCGGGGGATATATAAAGATTTTTTATCTTGGAAAACAAGCAAACGGGAGAAAAACGGAGTCCGGAAGGTACCCGAGGTGGGAACAACCCACCTGGGCATGCCCTGGTGTCTTGTGCCCACCAGGGTTGCATTCCTGGTTGTTTCTTATTTTCCTAAATTTTTAAATATTCCAAAACTGATAAAAAATAGTTTTGCAGATTTTTTGAAGTCTGCTTACGTACCGTATCATGCATCTCCTCTTTTTTCACGATTCTGGAGTGTTCCGGAAGGTTTCTTTTCTGTGTTCCTCTGGTGTCATGGTTTGAATAATATTTCTTTCAACATTAATAGGCGTACCTGAGATATAGTGTTTAATTCTTTTCCCATTGACAACCTTCGGGTTAGTACCTTCGACATTATTTATTTTGACAGATCCGAGACAATAAACTTCTTCGATAACATAAGGTCCTTCCCATTTGGAGAGAAGTTTTCCTGCAAAGAATCTAAAATGAGAGTTTTACAAAAGGACATATTCACCCACTTTGAACTCACCTTTTGGATTCCTTTATCATGCCATCTTTTAAATTTTTCTTTAAATAATTTGGCATTTTCGTAAGCTTGGGTTCCCCACTCATCCAGAGAGCTAATATCAAATAACCTCTTTTCACCGACAAGTTCGAAATCATAGTTGAGTTCCTTAATTGCCCAATATGCTTTATGTTCTAATTCAAGAGGCAAATGACAAGCTTTTCGATAAACATTTTATAAGGAGACATACCCATAGGATTTTTATAAGCTGTTCGTGGCCCAAAGTGCATCATCTAATTTCTTAGACCAATTCTTTAGGGACCTATTGGCAGTCTTTTGTAAAATTGTTTTTATTTATCTATTGCTAAGTTCAACTTGACCACTAGACTAAGGATGATAGGGTGATGCAATTCTATGGTTAACATCATACTTAGCAAGCATTTTCGGAATGCACCATGAATAAAGTGTGAACCAACATCAGTCATTAAATATCTTGGGACTCCAAACCTTGGGAAAATAACTTCCTTAAGCATTTTAATAGAGGTGTTGTGATCAACACTACTAGTTGGAATAACTTATACCCACTTAGAAACATAATCAATAGCAACCAAAATATGTGTGTACCCATTAGAGGAAGGAAAAGGTCCCATATAATCAAAACCCCAAACATCAAATGGTTCAATAGCAAGAGAATAATTCATAGGCATTTTCTGACGCTTACCAATATTACCAATTCGTTGACATTCATCACAAGATAAAACAAACTTACAGGAATCCTTGAAGAGAGTACGCCAATAAAAACCAGATTGCAATACCTTGTGAGCAGCTCTATCTCCCGCGTGATGTCCTCCATAAGCTTCGGAGTGACATTTCCGTACGATTTGTTCGTGTTCATGCTCGGGTACACAACGTCTAATAATACAATCTACTCCTTCTTAGTAAAGATGTGGGTCATCCCAAAAGTAATGTCTTAAATCAGAGAATATTTTTTTCTTTTGTTGGTATGTGAAACTTGGTGGTATATATTAAGCAACAATGTAATTAGGATAGTCAGCATACCAAGGAGTGTTATGAGAGACATTTATTGCAGCTAGTTGTTCATCAGGAAAACTATCATCAATAGGTAGTGGGTCATCAAGAATAATTTCTAGCCTAGACAAGTTATCAGCTACGGGGTTCTCGGCTCCTTTTTTTTTCTATCAGTAATATGTAAGTCAAATTCTTGTAGTGAGAGAACCCACCTAATGAGTCTAGGATTAGCATCTTTCTTTTCCATAAGATATTTTATTGCAGCATGATCGGTGTGAACAGTTACTTTAGAATAAACAATATAAGATCTGAATTTATCACAAGCAAACACAACTGCTAAAAATTCTTTTTCAGTAGTAGCATAATTCCGTTCAGCACTGTCTAGAGTTTTACTAACATAATGGATAACATTTAAATTTTTATCAACTCTTTGTGCTAGAATTGCACCAAGATCATAATCACTAGCATCACACATAATTTCAAAAGGCAAGTTCCAATCAGGTGGTAGTACTATAGGTGCAGAAGTTAAGGCTTTCTTAAGTGTTTCAAAGGCTTCTATACAATCATCATAAAAAACAAATGGAACATCCTTTTGTAAAAGATTTGTAAGAGTCCTAGAAATTTTAGAGAAGTCTTTAATAAACCTCCTATAGAAACCAACATGACCAAGGAAACTACGAATACCTATAATATCTTTAGGACATGGCATTTTCTCAATTGCATCAACTTTAGCTTTATCCACCTCAATACCTCGTTCAGAAATTTATGTCCCAAGACAATACCTTCTTAACCATAAAGTGGCACTTCTCCCAATTCAAGGCAAGATTAGTTTGCTCGCAGCTCTGCAAAACTCGATCAAGGTTGCTTAAGCAATCATCAAAAGAAGTTCCGTAAATGGAGAATTCATCCATGAAAACCTCAACAATCTTTTGAAAAAAATCAGAGAAAATAGCAGTCACACATCTTTGAAACGTAGTAGGTGCATTGCATAAACCGAAAGGCATACTTCTATAAGCATAAGTTCCAAAAGGGCAAGTAAAGGTGGTTTTCTCTTGATCGGGTTGTGAAACAGGTATTTGAGAAAACCCAGAGTATCCATCAAGGAAAGAAAAGCGTGTGTGCTTAGATAATCTTTCTAGCATTTGATCAATAAAAGGCAAAGGGTAGTGATTTTTTCTAGTTTCTTTATTTAATTTTCTAAAATCAATTACCAATCTATAGCCAGTAACGATTCTTTGTGGAATGACATTTTTATCATTAGGAACAACAGTAATACCTCCCTTCAAGATAAGCATATTTCAAAGTGTCTGGCAATTGTTTCAATTTAAACACAGGATCACCCTTAGGTGGAGGAGGACCTCCTAGAGTTTCAATAGGCAAATTGTGTTTAAGCAGAGGTCGTTGTTCAAAGAATATTTTATCTATTTCATTCCTTTCATGCATATGCATATAATTTTCGTGGTCTAGCAAATATTGTTCTAGTGGATCAGTAGGAGGCACGACAATAGAAGCAAGACCAATTATTTCATCCTTACTAGGTAATTCTTTCTTATGATGTTTTTTACTAAACATAGAAAAATTAAACTCCCGAGACTCATCACCAAAACTAACACCGATGGTTTGTTTCTCACAATCTATTTTAGCATTAACGGTGTTCAAGAAAGGTCTACCAAAGATAATGGCACAAAAGTCATTTTATGGGGAACCAAGAACAAGAAAATCAGTAGGATATTTTATTTTGCCACACAAGACTTCAACATCTCTAACAATCCCAAGTGGTGTGATGGTGTCTCTATTAGCAAGTTTAATAGTAACATCTATGTCTTCTATTTCAATGGGTGCTATATCATTCATAATTTCTTGGTATAAGGTAAAAGGAATAACACTCAAACCATGATAACAGTGGTCTCCTATTTTGACTGAGACAACAAGCATGCCAACAACAGGTCTATGTTTATCTTTCTCATCGGGTTTAGCAATTCTAGCAGCTTCATCACAGAAGTAAATAACATGCCCATCTATATTTTCTACTAAGAGATCTTTAACCATCACAACACTAGGTTCTACTTTGATTTGTTCCAATGGTTTAGGTGCTCTAATATTACTTTTATTAACGATGATTGAAACCTTAGCATGTTCCTTTATCCTAACAGAAAAAGGTGGGTTTTCAATATAAGCAGTAGGAACAACAGGATCAACATTTTTTTTACTATAGGATCAACATTGTAAATGATAGTTTCATCTTTAACCACAGTCGGTTCTTTACTTTCTTATTTAATAGGTGGATGATATTTAAACCACTTCTCCTTAGGGATATCGACATGAGTAGCAATTGATTCATAGAAAGAGGCTACTATCTCAGTGTCAAGTCCATATTTGGTGCTAAACTTGTGAAAAGCACCGGTATTCATAAAATATTTAACACAATCAAGCTTAAGCTTAATTCCCAAATCTTCACCTTCGTCGATTTCCCAATCTTCAGAGTTGCGTTTAATTCTTTCTAAAAGATCCCACCTGAATTCAATGGTCTTCTTCATAAAAGAACCAGTACAAGAAGTATCGAGCATGGATTGATCATCACGAGAAAGCCGAGCATAAAAGTTTTGAATAATAATTTCTCTTGAAAGCTCATGATTGGGGCATGAATATAACATTGACTTAAGCCTCCCCCAAGCTAGAGCGATACTTTCTCCTTCACGTGGCCAAAAATTATATATATAATTCCGATCATGATGAACTAGATGCATAGGATAATTTTTTTTGGTGAAATTCCAATTTCAATCGATTGCAATTCCAAGATCCAATATCATCGCATAGCCTATACCATGCCAATGCTTTTCCCTTCAAAGATAAAGGGAAACCTTCTTCTTAGCTTCATCTCCGGGTAAACCTGCAAGCTTAAATAATCCACAAATTTCATGTACATATATCAAGTGCATATCAGGATGTTCGGTTCCATCTCCTGCATAAGGATTAGCTAGCAGTTGTTCTATCATACCCGAAGAAATTTCATAACCAACATTTTTAGTAGGTGCAGTAGGTTGAGGGGCAACTAATTGTGGTTCTGGTCAATGTGAAGATACCCCGAACAAACCCCTCAAAGGATTGTTCTCCATAGTAACAAATGACAATAAATTTCAACACATAGTAATAGATTTTCCTTACCAATTTCCACTTACCAAGAGCGCTTGACTCCCCGACAACGGCACCAGGAAAGAGCCTTGATGACCCACAAGTATAGGGGATCAATCGTAGTCCTTTCGATAATTAAGAGTGTCAAACCCAACAAGGAACGGAAGGAAATGACAAGTGGTTTTCAGCAAGGTAATTTTCTGCAAGCACTGAAATTGTCGGTAACAGATAGTTTGATAGCAAGATATTTTGTAACGAGCAAGTAATGGTAATGGTAAATAAAGTGCAGCAAGGTATCCCAATCCTTTTATGGCAAAGGATAGGCCAAAATAGTTTCTTATAATAGGCAAAGCATTCTTGAGGGTACACGGGAATTTCATCTAGTCACTTTCATCATGTTGATTCGATTTGTGTTCGCTACTTTGATAATTTGATATGTGGGTGGACCGGTGCTTAGGTGTTGCTCTTACTTGAACAAACCTCCTACTTATGATTAACCCCCTTGCAAGCATCCGCAACTACGAGAAAAGTATTAGGATAAAATCTAACCATAGCATTAAACTTTTGGATCCAAATAGGTCCCTTACGGAATAGCGCATAAACTAGGGTTTAAGCTTCTGTCACTCTAGCAACCCATCATCTAATAACTACTCCATAATGCACTCCCTCAGGCCCAAATATGGTGAAGTGTCATGTAGTCGACATTCACATGACACCACTAAGGGAATCACAACATACATACCATCAAAATATCAAACACACACTACTGCAGGTTGGTCCAAACGCGACGGTCCAATCAGAGACCCTTCGACGGAACTGCGTGCGATACATTAATCACAAACGATGATGTAATAAAACTGTCAAAAAGATGCAAAATGTTGCAATGGCGGTGACATCAAACACGGTTCAGATTAGAGTTGCATGTCCGATGCATGGCAAACGGTTAATCCAGAAGATGTGTTTGCGATGAGGCAGAACAACAGAAATGGGCAGCCCGATGAGGGTGTGTGCAATATATGGCATATAGTTCACTAGGATGAACTGTGTGTGATTAGGCAACACAATAGAAACGGTCAGCCAGATCAAGGTGTGTGTGATGGAGGGCATACAGTTCACTCGGATGAACTGTTTGTGATGAGCCAACACAACAGAAATAGTTCAGCTGAACAAGATGTGTGTGATATGCAGCAAACAGGTCCGTAATCAGAGATGTGTGCGAAGACCAATAATAACACAAACGATTGTTTTTAATAAGCCGTGTGATTTGCTCTGGCTACAGAAGAATAACATATATATATATAATTGAAATAAACATCCAATTACATAAGTGACTATACAAATCATTTGCGCACACCTCAATAAACAATTGTATGCATTCTAAACTAGGAGAAACAATCGTCTAGTCATCTACTTCTTGTGACGCACCCGCCACTGCTCTGTGGCTCGATCCCTCATCTGGGGCAGGAATACGACACTCCCTCATGTCAACGATCCGCGTGTACATCCCGTAGCTTGTGTACGCGTCCTTGGCCGCGTACTTGACGTGTTGTTCATCCAGTCTCTCATGCGACACTGTGCCAGGCATTCTTGTCCTTCTTGCTCTCATCCTTCATCTTCATGTAGTAGGGGTCGATAATGGCCGAGGCGAGGTCAACCAGGGAGTTTTGTTTGTTGTTGTCGCTGCCCCAGACCTTGTAGTGGTCCTGGATGTTGACAAGATTCTAGCATTTCAAGCCCGAAACCTTGAGCGCTTTTAGATCGTTGGTGGTGTCAACCGTAGCGAAACTACAGCCGGAGCTGTTGATAAACCTGTTGGGGAACGTAGCAGAAATTCTAAATTTTCTACGCATCACCAAGATCAATCTATGGAGATTCTAGCAACAAGATAAGGAGAGTGCATCTACATACCCTTGTAGATCGTTAAGCGGAAGCGTTCATGTGAACGGGGTTGAAGGAGTCGACTGTCGTGATTCAAATCACGGAGATCCTAGTGCGAACGGACGGCACCTCCGCGCTCAACACACGTACAGCCGGTGACGCCTCCCATGCCTTGATCCAGCAAGGAGAGAGGAGAGGTTGAGGAAGACTCCATCCAACAGCAGCACAACGGCGTGGTGGTGGTGGAGGGCGTGGCAATCTTGCGGGGCTTCGCCAAGCATCACAAGATATGAGGAGGAGGAAGAAGAGACGCAGGGCTGCACCCACGAGAGATAGAATTGCGTGTCTTGGGCAGCCCCTTGGCCTCATATATATAGGGGAAGGGGAGGGCTGCGCCCCCTCTAGGGTTTCCACCCCCTAGGGGTGGCGGCCAGCCCTAGATGGGATCAAGGGAGGCGGCCAAGAGGGGAGGGAGAGGGAGGCGCCCACTAGATGGGCCTTAGGGCCCATCTGGACTAGGGTTTGCCCCCTCCCACCCATCCTTGCGCCTTGGGCCCCTTAGAAGCACCAGCCCTCCTAGGGGCTGGTACCCTCCCACACTTGGCCCACGCAGCCTTCAGGGCAGGTGGCCCCACTTGGTGGACCCGGGACCGTCCGGTGGTCCCAGACATTACCAAATCGCCTCAAACTTTTCCGGTGACCAAAACAGGACTTCCCATATATAAATCTTTACCTCGGACCATTCCGAACTCCTCGTGACGTCCGGGATCTCATCCGGGACTCGAACAACATTCGTAACCACATACAAACTTCCTTTATAACCCTAGCGCCACCGAACCTTAGTGTGTAGACCCTACGGGTTCGGGAGACATGAACATGACCGAGACGTTCTCCGGTCAATAACCAACAGCGGATCTGGATACCCATGTTGGCTCCTACATGTTCCACGATGATCTCATTGGATGAACCACGATGTCAAGGACTCAATCGATCCGTATACAATTCCCTTTGTCTAGCGGTATTGTACTTGCCCGAGATTCGATCGTCGGTATACCGATACCTTGTTCAATCTCGTTACGGCAAGTCTCTTTACTCGTTCCGTAACACATCATCCCGTGATCAACCCCTTGGTCACATTGTGCACATTATGATGATGTCCTACCGAGTGGGCCCAGAGATACCTCTCCGCTTACACGGAGTGACAAATCCGATCTTGATTCGTGCCAACCCAATGACACTTTCGGAGATACCGTAATGCACCTTTATAGCCACCCGATTCGTTGTGACGTTTGGTACACCCAAAGCATTCCTACGGTATCCGGAGTTGCACAATCTCATGGTCTAAGGAAAAGATACTTGACATTAGAAAAGCTTTAGCATACTGAACTACACGATCTTTGTGCTAGGCTTAGGATTGGGTCTTGTCCATCACATCATTCTCCTAATGATGTGATCCCGTTATCAATGACATCCAATGTCCATGGTCAGGAAACCGTAACCATCTATTGATCAACGAGCTAGTCAACTAGAGGCTTACTAGGGACATGGTGTTGTCTATGTATCCACACATGTATTGCTGTTTCCGTTCAATACAATTATAGCATGAATAATAAACGATTATCATGAACAAGGAAATATAATAATAACTAATTTATTATTGCCTCTAGGGCATATTTCCAACAGTCTCCCACTTGCACTAGAGTCAATAATCTAGTTCACATCGCCATGTGATTAACACTGATAGGTCACATCGCCATGTGACCAACATCCAAAGAGTTTACTAGTGTCTTAAACTAGTTCACATCACCATGTGATTAAGTCTCAATGAGTTCGGGGTTTGATCATGTTTTGCTTGTGAGAGAGGTTTTAGTCAACGGTGCGAACCTTTCAGATCCGTGTGTACTTCGCAATTCTCTATGTCATATTGTAAATGCTGCTTTCACGCTCCACTTGGAGCTATTCCAAATGGTTGCTCCACTATACGTATCCGGTTTGCTTCTCAGAGTCACTCGGATAGGTGTTAAATCTTGCATCGACATAACCCTTTACGCCGAACTCATTATCACCTCCATAATCGAGAAACATGTCCTTATTTACTCCAAGGACAATTTTGACCGCTGTCCAATGATCCCCATTCCTGGATCATTCTTGCACCCCTTGACTGACTCATGGCATGGCACACTTCCGGTGCGGTACACAACATAGCATACTATAGAGCCTACGTCTAAAGCATAGGGGACGACCTTCGTCCTTTCTCTCTTTTCTGCCGTGGTCGAGCTTTAACTCTTAACCTCATACCTTACATCTTAGGCAAGAACTCCTTCTTTGGTGATCCATCTTGAACACCTTCAAGATCATGTCAAGGTATGTGCTCATTTGAAAGTATTATTAAGCATTTTGATCTATCCTTATAGATCTCGATGCTCAATGTTCAAATAGCTTAATCCAGGTTTTCTATTGAAAACATCTTTCAAATAACCCTATATGCTTTCTAGAAATTCTACATCATTTCGATCATCCATATGTCAACAACATATACTCATCGAAATTCTATAGTGCTCTCACTCACTTCTTTGGAAATACAAGTTTCTCATAAACTTTGTATAAACCCAAATTCTTTGATCATCTCATCAAAGTGCACATTCCAACTCCGAGATGCTTACTCCGGTCCTTAGAAGGATCATTGGAGCTAGCATACCTTTAGCATCCTTAGGATCGACAAAACTTTTCTGATTGTATCACATACAACCTTTCCTTACGTAAAGGTAAGGAAACTCGTCTTGACATCCATCGCCAGATTTCATAAATGCAGCTTGTGCTAACATGATTCCGACGGACTTAAGCATCGCTACGGATGAGAAAATCTCACCGTAGTCAACTCCTTGAACTTGTGAAAAACTCTTTGCCACAAGTCGAGCTTCATAGAAGGTGACATTACCGTCCATGTCCGTCTTCTTCTTAAAGACCCATTTATTTCAATGGCTTGCCGATCATCGGGCAAGTCCACCAAAGTCCATGCTTTGTTATGACACATGGATCCTACCTCGGATTTCATGGTTTCTAACCATTTGTCGGAATTTGGGCCCACCATCGCTTCTCCATAGCTCGTAGGTTCATTGTTGTCTAGCAACATGACCTTCAAGACATGATTACTGTACCACTCTGAAGTAGTACGCATCCTTGTCACCCTACGAGGTACGTCAGTGACTTGATCCGAAACTTCATGATCACTATCATAAGCTTCTACTTCAATTGGTGTAGGTGCCACGGAACAACTTCCCGTGCCCTGCTACACACTTGTTGAAGTGACGGTTCAATGACCTCATCAAGTCTCCACCATCCTCCCACTCAACTTTTCGAGACGAACTTTTCCTCGAGAAAGGACCCGATTCAAGAAACAATCCCTATTGCTTTCGGATCTGAATTAGGAGGTATACCCAACCGTTTTGGGTGTCCTATGAAGATGCATTTTGTCCGCTTTGGGTTCGAGCTTATCAACCTGAAACTTTTCCACATAAGCGCCGCAGCCCCAAACCTTTAAGAAATGACAGCTTAGGTTTCTCTAAACCATAGTTCATACGGTGTCATCTCAACGGAATTACGTGGTGCCCTATTAAAGTGAGTGCGGTTGTCTCTAATGCCTAACCCATGAACGATAGTGGTAATTCGATAAGAGACATCATGGTACGCACCATATCCAATAGGTTGCAACTATGATGTTCGGACACACCATCACACTATGGTGTTCCAGGCGGTATTAATTGTGAAACAATTTGCACAATGTCTTAATTGTGTGCCAAAACTCGTAACTCAGATACTTATCTCTATGATCATATCATAGACATTTTATCCTCTTGTCACAATGATCTTAAACTTCACTCTGAAATTACTTGAACCATTCAACAATTCAGACTTGTGTTTCATCAAGTAAATATACTCAACATATACTCGAATCATCCGTGAAGTCGAGAACATAATGATATTCCTTTGCATGCCTCGGCACTCATTGGACTGCACACATCAAAATGTGTTACTTCCAACAAGTTGCTACCTTGTTCCATCTTCTTTGAAACCGAGGCTTTTAGGTCATCTTGCTCATGTGGTATGATTTGCATATCTCAAGTGATTCAAAATCAAGTGAGTCCAAACGATCCATCTGCATGGAGTTTCTTCATGCGTATGTACCAATAGACATGGTTCGCATGTCTCAAACTTTTCAAAACGAGTGAGTCCAAAGATCCAACAACATGGAGCTTCTTCATGGGTTTTACACCAATATGACTTACATGGCAGTGCCACAAGTAAGTGGTACTATCATTACTATCTTATACTTTTGGCATGAAAATGTGTATCACTACGATCGAGATTCAATAAACCATTCTTTTAGGTGCAAGACCATCGAAGGTATTATTCAAATAGAGTAACCATTATTCTCCATAAATGAATAACCAGATTGCGATAGACATAATCCAATCATTTCTATGCTCAACGCAAACACCAAATGACAATAATTCTGGTTTAATACTAATCTTGATGGTAGAAGGAGCGTGCGATGTTTTGATCACATCAAATTGGAAACACTTCCAACACATATCGTCACTCTCCTTTAGCTAGTCTCCGTTTATTCCGTAGCCTTTTATTTGAGTTACTAACACTTAGCAACCGAACCGTATCTAATACCCTGGTGCTACTAGGAGTACTAGTAAAGTACACATTAACATAATGTATATCCAATATACTTCTATTGACCTTGCCAGCCTTCTTATCTACCAAGTATCTAGGGTAATTCTGCTCCGATGGCTGTTCCCTTATCTCGTAAACACTTAGTCTCGGGTTTGGGTTCAACCTCGGGTTTCTTCTTTGGAGCAGCAGCTGATTTGCCATTTCGTGAAGTATCCCTTATTGCCCTTGCCCTTCTTGAAACTAGTGGTTTCACCAACCATCAACAATTGATGCTCCTTCTTGATTTCTACTTTCGCGATGTCAAACAACGCGAATACCTCAAGGATCATCATATCTATCCCTCGATATGTTATAGTTCATCACGAAGCTCTAGCAGCTTGGTGGCAATGACTTTGGAGAAACATCACTATCTCATCCGGAAGATTAACTCCCACTCGATTCAAGTGATTGTTGTACCCAGACAATCTGAGTACAAGCTCAACGATTGAGCTTTTCTCCCTTAGTTTGTAGGCTAAGAAAATCGTCGGAGGTCTCATACCTCTTGACGTGGGCATGAGCCTGAAATCCTAATTTCAGCCCTCGAAACATCTCATATGTTCCGCGACATTTCGAAAAACATCTTTCATGCCTCAACTCTAAACCGCTTAACCGAACTATCACGTAGTTATCAAGACGTGTATGTCGATGTTCGCAACATCCACAGCACGGCGTTTGGGGTTTAGCACATCGGCGGTGCATTAAGGACATAAGCTTTCTCTGTCCGCATAATCGCTACTTTCAACTTTCAACTATATTTTCTCTAGGAACATATCTAAACAGTGGAACTAAAGCGCGAGCTTTCGACATAATTTGCAAAAGGTCTTTTGACTATGTTCAGGATAATTAAGTTCATCTTATGAACTCCCACTCGAGATAGACATCCCTCTCGGTCATCTAAGTGATTACATGATCCGAATCAACTAGGCCGTGTCCGATCAACACGTGAGACGGACTAGTCATCATCGGTGAACATCTTCATGTTGATCGTATCTACCATACGACTCATGCTCGACCTTTCGGTCTCCGTGTTCGAGGCCATGTCTGTACATGCTAGGCTCGTCAAGTTAACCCTAAGTGTATTGCGTGTGTAAATCTGTCTTACACCCGTTGTATGTGAACGTAAGAATCCATCACACCCGATCAACACGTGGTGCTTAGAGTTTATTTAACTGTAGCAACGGTGCACGATTAGGGGAGAACACTTCTTGAAATTTTAATGAGGATCATCTTATTTACTACCGTCGTTCTAAGTAAACAAGATGCATAATCATGATAAACATCACATGCAATCAAATAGTGACATGATATGGCCAATATCATTTTGCTCCTTTGATCTCCATCTTCGGGCTCCATGATCATCATCGTCACCGGCATGACACCATGATCTCCATCATCATGATCTCCATCATCGTGTCTTCATGAAGTTGTCTCGCCAACTATTACTTCTACTACTATGGCTACGGTTAGCAATAAAGTAAAGTGATTACATGGTGTTGTTTAATGACACGCAGGTCATACAATAAATAAAGACAACTCCTATGGCTTCTGCCGTTGTCATACTCATCGACATGCAAGTCGTGAATCCTATTACAAGAACATGATCAATCTCATACATCACATATATTCATCACATTCTTTTTGCCATATCACATCACATAGCATACCCCGCAAAAACAAGTTAGACGTCCTCTAATTGTTGTTTGCATGTTTTACGTGGCTGCTATGGGTTTCTAGCAAAACGTTTCTTACCTACATAAAACCACAACGTGATATGCCAATTGCTATTTACCCTTCATAAGGACCCTTTTCATCGAATCCGTTCCGACTAAAGTGGGAGGCGGCACCGCTAGCCACCTTATGCACCAAGTGCATGTCGGTCGGTGGAACCTGTCTCACGTAATAGTACGTAAGGTCGGTCCGGCCGCTTCATCCCACAATACCGTCGAAACAAGATTTGACTAGTAACGGTAAGCATATTGAACATCATCAACGCCCACAACTACTTTGTGTTCTACTCGTGCAAAGAATCTACATAATAGACCTAGCTCATGATGCCTTTGTTGGGGAACGAGCAGAAATTCTAAATTTTCTACGCATCACCAAGATCAATCTATGGAGATTCTAGCAACAAGATAAGGAGAGTGCATCTACATACCCTTGTAGATCGTTAAGCGGAAGCGTTCATGTGAACGGGGTTGAAGGAGTCGATTGCCGTGATTCAAATCACCGGAGATCCTAGTGCCGAACGGACGGCACCTCCGCGTTCAACACACGTACAGCCCGGTGACGTCTCCCATGCCTTGATCCAGCAAGGAGAGAGGGAGAGGTTGAGGAAGACTCCATCTAACAGCAGCACAACGGCGTGGTGGTGGTGGAGGAGCGTGGCAATCTTGTAGGGCTTCGCCAAGCATCACAAGATATGAGGAGGAGGAAGAAGAGACGCAGGGCTGCACCCACGAGAGATAGAATTGCGTGTCTTGGGCAGCCCCTTGGCCTCATATATATAGGGGAAGGGAGGGCTGCGCCCCTCTAGGGTTTCCACCCCTAGGGGTGGCGGCCAGCCCTAGATGGGATCAAGGGAGGCGGCCAAGAGGGAGGGAGAGGAGGCGCCACTAGATGGGCCTTAGGGCCCATCTCGGACTAGGGTTGCCCCTCCCACCCATCCTTGCGCTTGGGCCCCTTGTGGGGCGCACCAGCCCTCCTAGGGGCTGGTACCTCCCACACTTGGCCCACGCAGCCTTCAGGGCAGGTGGCCCCACTTGGTGGACCCAGGACCCTCCCGGTGGTCCCAGACATTACCGAAATCGCTCAAACTTTTCGGTGACCAAAACAGGACTTCCCATATATAAATCTTTACCTCCGGACCATTCCGAACTCCTCGTGACGTCCGGGATGTCATCCGGACTCGAACAACATTCGGTTACCACATACAAACTTCCTTTATAACCCTAGCGCCACCGAACCTTAGTGTGTAGACCCTACGGGTTCGGAGACATGCGACATGACCGAGGCGTTCTCCGGTCAATAACCAACAACGCGATCTGGATACCCATGTTGGCTCCTACATGTTCCACGATGATCTCATTGGATGAACCACGATGTCAAGGACTCAATCGATCCCGTATACAATTCCCTTTGTCTAGCGGTATTGTACTTGCCCGAGATTCGATCGTCGGTATACCGATACCTTGTTCAATCTCGTTATCGCAAGTCTCTTTACTCGTTCCGTAACACATCATCCCGTGATCAACCCCTTGGTCACATTGTGCACATTATGATGATGTCCTACCGAGTGGGCCCAGAGATACCTCTCCGTTTACACGGAGTGACAAATCGATCTTGATTCGTGCCAACCCAATGAGACACTTTCGGAGATACCTGTAATGCACCTTTATAGCCACCCGATTCGTTGTGACGTTTGGTACACCCAAAGAATTCCTACGGTATCCGGAGGTGCACAATCTCATGGTCTAAGGAAAAGATACTTGACATTAGAAAAGCTTTAGCATACTGAACTACGATCTTTGTGCTAGGCTTAGGATTGGGTCTTGTCCATCACATCATTCTCCTAATGATGTGATCCCGTTATCAATGACATCCAATGTCCATGGTCAGGAAACCGTAACCATCTATTGATCAACGAGCTAGTCAACTAGAGGCTTACTAGGGACATGGTGTTGTCTATGTATCCACACATGTATTGCTGTTTCCGGTCAATACAATTATAGCATGAATAATAAACGATTATCATGAACAAGGAAATATAATAATAACTAATTTATTATTGCCTCTAGGGCATATTTCCAACAAAACCTGGAGAAACGCTCACAAGGCCTTGTGGCTAGGTGGTAGTGGTAGAAGAGGACGTCATGTCACACGCACAACTGGGCAACGACAAACTTCTGATCGTGGCCGGCACGACCGATGGTGTACTCGAGGTCGAAGCCGACCACTTGGTACTTGTCCTCAGTAAGCAACTGCTCCATAGTTTGGATGGAGATCTCCACCGAGACCGGCTCTCAACCGTGGTTGCTCACGGTTTGGATGGAGCTCTCAGTTGCTTACCGTGATCAACTGCTCCATAGTTTTGATGGGGCTCTCAACCGTGAGCAACCACACACATAGAGAAGTTGAACACGGAGGAAATGGTCGCCTACAAACCAGCCGACAGTTGCGTCGCTGCGTAGAGAGCTGCCGTGTGGTACTACCTCTGTCTTGGTCTATTAGTCCCCTTTATATTCTGTGCCTTATTTTGATCTTAAATTTAACCAACAAAATGCTAATGCATGTTACAAAAATTATATAATTGGAAACTAAGATTAAATACGAATCCGACGATATAATCTCTCACGACATGCATCCGTATTTTATTAGTTAAATCTCTAGTCAAAATTTTGCACAAAAATACATAGACGACTTATAAACCAGGACGGGGGTAGTAGGTAATTTAATCACAAACATTTTTATTTTATTAACCGTATGTGTACGTGTTCTTTCGTCCTCCTCTCGCACATCTTGTCACCCCACTGCCGCAGACGGCTTAGAGCGCAAGCTTGAGCAGCGCGCGGGGGCGTTCTTTTGGCCAAACGGTGGTGAGCCCGTTCCCGCGCAACGACGCAGGTTCCCACGCAAGCTTTCCGCCCAACTCGGTGAAATCCCCCAAAATCCCAATGCTTACCGACCTGCTATATAAACCCTCACGGCCGGCGAGTCCTGCGTCGCATTTTCCCCTCCCTCCATGTAGCTTATCTCGTCTACTTCTCCCACAATCGCCAATGGCACCGGTCCGTCGTCGACGCTCAGCCACTACGCCGTCATCAGAGGACAGCTCTAGCTGGGAGGCTACACCACGACGGCACGTCAGTCCTCGACGTAGTGTAGTGCGCGTGGCGTCCCTGTTGGGTGTGCGCCGAACACCCACCACACGCTCTGCCGCTGCTGCCCGTCGGCAGCTGTTGCCGATCGCTATTGACGCCACCCTACCTTCTGCCGCCGTGGCCGCCACACCACCCTCGAAAGCCAGGGCCATCGCCCGCTCTGCCGACGTGGCCCGAAGATAGGAGGTGGCCGTCATGGCCGCCATCCCACCACCGGCCACCATCGCCATCACCTGCTTCGCCGTCGTGGCCCGAAGGCGAGAGGTGGTGGTCGTAGCCGCCACCCCATTGTCGGCCGCCGTAGCCGCCAGCCCATCGTCGACCGCCGAGGTCATCACCCGCTCTGCCACCACCGCCTGAAGGCAGGATGCGGAGGTGGAGGCCCGTGTGTTCATCAGCAACCTTGCGCGCTACATCGAGTTCCTGCGGGAGGAGGAGGAGTTCCTCGTCGAGCACGGAAAGATCCTTACCGCCACCGTGGCCGCAACACACGCCGCTGCAGAGGCGAGGAATCAGGAGATCTACGAGGAGAACCACTGCTTTGAGAGGGGTCGTCTGGAGCGGCAAAGGGCGTTCAAGGTGAGCGTCGCTGAAGGTGCAGCAGCGGCAGGCACCGTTTTGCAGTTGTCCAGCTCGTCGGTAGGCTCCTCCTCCTATGCTCTTACTGAGCACGCTCAGCAGAGGAGAGGCTGCCGGAAGTAGTACAAAGCCCCTCCGTAGTAGTAGTATTTAGGGGCTATTTTGTTCAGTTCATCTGACTATAGATGTGGTGGAACTATACAATGTACTTAAAGTTAGCTAGTATATATAGTTGAACTAGCTATTTCAGTACGTGGTTGGCAACAATTGGGGAAAGCTTGGTCGGTTCAGCTGTCGAGTTGAACTGTTTGTATAAAGAACGACTGTTTAATCTATGAATGAAATCTATGCTTAATTACTGAATTTTAGTTGCAAAAATTAGATAGTGCTAGTGATTTTTAGCTGCATACTTCGACAAATCGTAGTGTTACAAGGTTGACAAATGGCAATGTTACTAGATCAACAAATGTCAATCTTTCCAATTTGACAAATGGCAATATACCCAATATGACAGATGCAAATCTTACCAAATTTTCCGTACGTGGTTGCACACGGGTCATCCAAAACAACCGTTTACATTCAAGGGGTGTACAAATCTTGCTCGACACATTTTCTCTTGACTTAGCGCCAAAGTCTGGCTTTGCATATCGTATTCAATTTGAACCATTTGTGTTGAAGAGATGCACAAATCCTGCGCTGCGAATTTTCCCTTGACTTAATAGGGAAGACCATAGCTCTCACTTTGCATACAGGTGTTCTACCTAAAACGTTTGCGGCGAAGAGCTACACAAACCCTGCTCGGCGCATTTTCCCTTGGCTTACTGGGAATTTGTTGATTTACATACGTGTGTTCTGTCTAAAACATTTGCGATCAAGAGCTGCACAAATCCTGCTCGACACATTTTCCCTTGGCTTCCTGGGGAAGCTGTCGGTTTGCATATGGGTGTTCTAACTAAAAGGTTTGCGATGAGTTTTTTATATTAAAAACCATTGACGTTTTTAAACAAAATCGTTTGATAAGTCTGTACATTAAGAGAGAACAAGTTCATTCAAACCATATCATTCATTCAGTCACACTACGAATTTATGTTCATATGATCGAGATACAGTTTAAACCCAAAAAAATTATTTCCGGTGGCGGCGGAGGCGGCGTGCTGTGTCGGCGTTGTCGTTGTCGTCCTCCGGGATGCCATTATTGAAGTCTTCATGGCAGCACAGAATGTTCTTCACTTGGAAATCAAACATCGTGTCATCGCGCGATCGATGGGTGGGGTGTGGGAGGATGCAAACTGGCGGCATTGTGAGGTAGCGGTTGACGGCGGCGTCCCATGCCTCTTAGGGGGGCGACGAGCATGGGCGCGGCAGGTGCAGGCAAACACGCACGGGCACAGGCGCTGGCATGTACACGAGCTCGTGCGGGTCCGTGGAGACCTCGCTGACGCCCGCGACTTCCAGCTCTGCGATAGTGCTCGGCGACCAGCCCATCAATGCTACGGGGATGGTCACTGGCGCGGGCGTGGGGACGGGAGTTGGGACGGGCGCGGGGGCAGCAATTGCCACGGCCAGCTCGTTCAATTCCATATCCCTGAGGCCCCATTCCTCCTTATTTTCTATCTCCACTGTCTCGAAGTCGAGTTCACCAAACTTGAAGACTAGTGGCAGATGATCCTTCTGCGCCATGGCGTTGGTGAAGGTCTGCGGGAGGGAGGGGAATGGGAGATGAATAGTAAGGCCGCCCATATTAAATAGCGGCTCGAGCGCCATTAATGGAGAGGATGCGAGCAAGGCGGGCGGCCAAGCATGGATAATAAACGATTATCATGAACACGGAAATATGATAATAACTAATTTATTATTGCCTCTAGGGCATATTTCCAACAGTCTCCCACTTGCACTAGAGTCAATAATCTAGTTCACATAACCATGTGATTAACACCCAATGAGTTCTTGGGTTTGATCATGTTATGCTTGTGAGAGAGGTTTTAGTCAACGGGTCTGCAACATTCAGATCTACGTGTGTACTTCACAAATCTCTATGTCATATTGTAGATGCTGCCGCCACACTCCACTTGGAGCTATTCCAAATGGCTGCTCTAATATACGTATCCGGTTTGCTACTGAGACTCATTCGGGTTGGTGTTAAAGCTTGCATCAACGTAACCCTTTACGCTGAACTCTTTATCACCTCCATAACCGGGAAACATTTCCTTATTCCTCTAAGGATAATTTTGACCGCTATCCAGTGATCCACTTCTGGATCACTCTTGTACCCCCTTGCCAGACATGTGGCAAGGCACACATCAGGTGCGGTACATAACATGGCATACCATATAGAGCCTATGGCTAAAGCATAGGGGACGACCTTTGTCCTTTTTCTTTCTTCTGTCGTGGTCGAGCTTTGAGTCTTAATCAACTTCACACCTTACAACTCAGGCAATAACTCGTTCTTTGACTGATCCATTTTGAACTCCTTCAAAATCATGTCAAGGTATGTGCTCTGTGGAAGTCTTATCAGGCGTCTTGATCTATCTCTATAGATCTTGTTGCCCAATATGTAAGCAGCTTTACCCAGGTCTTCCTTTGAAAAACTCCTTTCAAACAACCCTTTATGCATTCTAGAAATTCTACATCATTTTTGATCAAAAATATGTCATCCACATATACTTATCAGAAACATTGTAGTGCTCTCACTCACTTTCTTGTAAATACAAGTTTCTTGCAAACTTTGTATAAACCCAAAAACTTTGATCGCCTCATCAAAGCATATGTTCAAATTCCGAGATGCTTGCTCCAGTCCATAGAAGGACCGCTAGAGCTTGCATACCTTTTAGCATCCTTAGGATCGACAGAACCTTCTAGTTGTATCACATACAACCTTTCCTCACAAAAACCGTCAAGGAAACTTTGTTTTGACATCCATCTGCTAGATTTCGAAATTGAAAATGCAGCAACTGCTAACATAATTCCAACAGACTTTAGCATAGCTATGAGTGAGAAAGTCTCATCATAGTAAACTCGTTGAACTTGTCGGAAACTTCTTTGCGAAAAGTCGAGCTTCATAAATGGTGACATTACCATCAGTGTCTATCTTCTTCTTAAAGATCCATTTATTCTCAATGGCTTGCTGATCATCGGGCAAGTCCACCAAAGTCCATACTTTATTCTCATACATGGATCTATCTTGGATTTCATGGCTCCTAGCCATTTGTTGGAATCTCGGCCCACCATCGCTTCTCCATAGCTCGTAGGTTCATCGTTGTCCAACAACATGACCTCTAAGACAAGGTAACGTACCACTCAGAAGCTGTACGTACCCTTGACGACCTATGAGGTTTGACAGTAACTTGATCCGAAGCTTCATGATCATGACGTAGGTGCATAATAAACATCTTTCTGTGCTACACTACTCTCTGGTTGAAGTAAAGGTTCAACAACCTCATCAAGTTCTATCTTCATCCCACTCAATTCTTTCGAGAGAAACTCTTTCTCGAGAAAGGACCCGTTCTTAGCGACAAACACTTTGCCTTTGGATCTGAGATAGAAGGTATACCCAACCATCTCTTTTGGGTATCCTATGAAGATGCATTTGTCCACTTTGGGTTCGAGCTTTTCTGGCTGAAGCCTTTTGACATAAGCATCGCAGCCCCAAACCTTAAGAAACGACAACTTAGGTTTCTTGCCAAACCACAGTTCATACGGTGTCATCTCCACGGATTTAGATGGTGCTCTATTTAAAGTGAATGTAGTTGTCTCTAATGCATAACCCCAAAATGATAGTGGTACATCGGCAAGAGATATCATAGAACGCACCATATCCAATAAGGTATGATTATGATGTTCAGACACACCATTACACTGTGGTGTTCCAGGTGGCGTCAACTGTGAAACAATTCCACATTGTCTTAAGTGATTGCCAAACTCATAACTCAGATATTCTCCCCTTCAATCGAATTGTAGGAATTTAATCTTCTTGTTACGATGATTCTCAACTTCACTTTGAAATTGCTTGAACTTTTCAAACGTTTCAGACTTATGCTTTATTAAGTAAATATACCCATATCTACTCAAATCATCAGTGAAGGTGAGGAAAATAACGATATCCACTGCACGTGTCAACACTCATCGGACCGCACACATCAGCATGTATGATTTCCAACAAGTCCCTTGCCCGTTCCATTGTACTAAAAAACGGGGTTTTAGTCATCTTGCCAATGAGTCATGGTTCACATGTGTCAAGTGATTCAAAATCAAGTGACTCCAAAAGTCCATCAGCATGGAGTTTCTTAATGCGCTTTACACCAATATAACTTAAGCAGCAGTGCCACAAGTATGTGGTACAATCATTATTAACTTCGCATCTTTTGGCATCAATATGATGAACATGTGTATCACTACGACCGAGATTCAATAAACCATTCACATTGGGTGCATGACCATAGAAGGTATTATTCATGTAAACAGTATAACCAATATTCTCTGACTTAAATGAATAACCACATTACAACAAACACGATCTCATCATGTTCATGCTCAACGCAGACACCAAATAACATTTATCTAGGTTTAACACTAATCCCGAAGGTAGAGAGAGCGTGCGATGGTGATCACATCAACCTTGGAAACACTTCCAACACACATCGTCACCTCACCCTTAGCCAGTCTCTGTTTATTCCGCAGCTTTTGTTTCGAGTTACCAATATTAGCAACTGAACCAGTATCTAATACCCAGGTGCTACTAGGAGTACTAGTAAGGTGCACATCAATAACACGTATATCAAATATACTTTTGTTGAAGTTGCCAACCTTCTTATCTACCAAGTATTTGGGGCAGTTCCGCTACCAGTGACCGTTCCCCTTACAATAGAAGCACTTAGTCTCGGGTTTGGGTTCAACCTTGGGTTTCTTCTCTAGAGAGGCAACTGGCTTGCCATTCATGAAGTTTCCCTTCTTGCCCTTACCCTTCTTGAAACCAGTGGTCTTGTTAGCCATCAACACTTGATGTTCCTTCTTGATTTCTACCTTCACGACCTTAAGCACCATGAATAGCTCCGAGATCATCTCCATCCCTTGCATGTTATAGTTCATCACGAAGCTCTAGTAGCTTGGTGATAGTGACTGGAGATCTCTGTCAATCACTATCTTATCTGGAAGATTAACTCCCACTTGATTCAAGCGATTATAGCACCCAGACATTCTGAGCACATGCTCACTAGCTGAGCTATTCTCCTCCACCTTGTAGGCAAAGAACTTGTCAGAGGTCTCATAACTCTCAACACGGGCTTGAGCCTAAAATACCAATTTCAACTCTTGGAACATCTCATATGTTCCATGCATTCAAAACGCCTTTGGAGCCCCAATTCTAAGCCGTAAAGCATGGCGCACTAAACTATCAAAGTAGTCATCAGAACATGTCTGCCAGATTTCACAACATCCACAGATGATGCTAGAGGGGTTGGCACACTGAGTGGTGCATCAAGGACATAGGCCTTCTGTGTAGCAGTGAGCACAATCCCCAGACTACGGCCCTAGTCTGCATAATTGCTTACAATATCTTTCAATTTAGTCTTTCTCTAGGAACGTGTTGGGGAACGTAGTATTTCAGAAAAAATTACCTACGGTTATGCAAGATCTACCTAGGAGAAGCATAGAAACAAGCGGGGAGAGTGTGTCCACGTACCCTCGTAGACCGGAAGCGGAAGCATTTAGTACCGCGGTTGATGTAGTCGAACGTCCTCGCGATCCAACCGATCCAAGTACCAAACGCACGACACCTCCGCGATCAGCACACGTTCAGCTCGGTGACGTCCCTCGAACTCTTGATCCAGTTGAGGCCGAGGGAGAGTTCCGTCAGCACGATGGCGTGGTGACGGTGATGATGAAGTTACTGCTGCAGGGCTTCGCCTAAGCACTATGACGATATGACTGAGGTGTGTAACTGTGGAGGGGGGCACCGCACACGGCTAAAAGATCAACTTGTGTGTCTATGGGGTGCCCCCTAGCCACATATATAAAGGAGGGGAGGGAAGAGGTGGCCGGCCCTAGGGGGGCGCGCCAGGTGTGGGGAATCCTACTAGGACTCCCCAGTCCAAGTAGGATTCCCCTCCTCTTTCCTATTCCTAGTAGGAGGAGGGAAGGAGGAGGAGGAGAGAAGGAAAGCCCCCCCCCCAACCCTAGTCAAATTCAGTTTGGGCTAGGGGTGCATGCACCACTCTTGGCCCTCCTCCTCTCTTCCACCACTAGGCCCATGAGGCCCAATAACTTTCCAGGGGGTTCCGGTAACCCCCGGTACTCCGAAACTCATCCGAAACGACCCGAACCATTATGGTGTCCGAATGTAACATTCCAATATATGAATCTTTATGTCTCGAGCATTTTGAGAGTCCTCGTCATGTCCGTGATCTCATCCGGGACTCCAAACAAACTTCGGTCATCAAATCACATAAACTCATAATACAAATCGTCATCGAACGTTAAGCGTGCGGACCCTACGGGTTTGAGAACTATGTAGACATGACCGAGACACATCTCCGGTCAATAACTAATAGCGGAACCTGGATGCTCATATTGGCTCCTACATATTCTATGAAGATATTTATCGGTCAGACCGCATAACAATATACGTTGTTCCCTTTGTCATCGGTATGTTACTTGCCCGAGATTCGATCGTCGGTATCATCATACCTACTTCAATATCGTTATCGGCAAGTCTCTTTACTCGTTCCATAATGCATCATCCCGCAACTATATCTTTAGTCACATTGCTTGCAAGGCTTATAGTGATGTACATTACCGAGAGGGCCCAGAGATACCTCTCATACAATCGGAGTGATAAATCCTAATCTCGATCTATGCCAACTCAACAAACACCATCGGAGACACCTGTAGAGCATCTTTATAATCACCCAGTTACGTTGTGATGTTTGATAGCACACTACGTGTTCCTCCGGTATTCGGGAGTTGCATAATCTCATAGTCATAGGAACATGTATAAGTCATGAAGAAAGCAATAGCAATAAACTAAACGATCATAGTGCTAAGCTAAGGGATGGGTCTTGTCCATCAGATCATTCTCTAATGATGTGATCCCGTTCATCAAATGACAACACATGTCTATGGCTAGGAAACTTAACCATCTTTGATTAACGAGCTAGTCTAGTAGAGGCATACTAGGGACACTCTGTTTGTCTATGTATTAACACATGTACTAAGTTTCCGGTTAATACAATTCTAGCATGAATAATAAACATTTATCATGATATAAGGAAATATAAATAACAACTTCATTATTGCCTCTAGGGCATATTTCCTTCAGAACGTATCACAACAGGGAGCTACAACGCGAGCTATTGATCTAGAACATAAATTTGCAAAGGCAACTTTAGACTATTGTTCATGATAATGAGTTCAATTAATCATATTACTTAAGAACTCCCACTCAAATCAACATCCCTCCGGTTGTTCGAGTGTAACATGATCCAAATTCACCAACCCAAGTCCGATCATCACGTGAGATGAGGTGGTTTCAATGGTGAACATCTCCATGTTGATCACATCTACTATATGACTCATGTTCGACCTTTCGGTCTCTTGTGTTCCGGGGACATGTCTGTACATGCTAGGCTCGTCAAGTTTAACCCAAGTGTTCCGCATGTGCAATACTGGTTTGCACCGTTGTATGTGAACGTAGAGTCTATCACACCCGATCATCACGTGGTGCTTTGAAACGATGAACTTTCGCAATGGTGCACACTTGGGGAGAACATAATTTTATGTTGAAATTTTAGTCAGGAACCAGCTTATAATGCTACCGCCGTCCTAAGCAAAATAAGATGCATAAAAGGATTAACATCACAGGCAAATCATAAGTGACATGATTTAGCCATCAACTTGTGCTTTTGAGCTCCATCTCCAAAGCACCGGCATGATCTCCATCGTCACCGGCTTGACACCATGATCTCCATCATCATGATCTCCATCATCGTGTCGCCATCAGGGTTGTCATGCCAACCATGCTTCTACTACTATTTCTACCGCTTAGTGATAAAGTAAAGCATTACATAGCGCTTAATGATTGACACGCGGGTCATACAATAATTAAAGACAACCCTATGGCTCCTGCCGGTTGCCGTATGCATCCACTATAATAAAAAGACACATCTGTGACATTTTGGGCCGAACGAATTTTTTTTGTCATGCTTATGACACTTCTATGACGATAATTGTGACAAAACCCGGTATCATCATATATGTGGTGGCCTCCTACTTCTATGACAAAAAATCATGACAGAAAATGGGCTTTTCGTCCTGGGCGGGCCGGAGATGCAGCTGCATGACATACTTTGGGCCGTCCATGACAGAAAAAACCGTGGTAGAAGCAAGGTCAAGGAAAATATCGGGGAGTTCCCAATTATGGTGGGTGGTCGGGGGCCAAGCGATGCACATTTCTCTCGTACACATACGCGTGTGGGTTCAAGGCGTTGGGCTCTAACTGAACCCGAGCGAGGTGTTGGGCTCTAACTGAACCCGAGCGATTGCACTAGCTACGTTACTGAACCCGAGCGATTGATCCCTTGCTGTTAACTGAACCCGAGTGATTCCTTCGCTACTGCTGCTAACTGAAGCCGATCGAACCCTGCTGCCTCCTTCCCTTGATGAACAGTGAGCGTTGATGGGGGGGTTGATGAACAGATTCGATGGGGGGTTGGATGAACAGGAACCCGTGGTGTTGCCGCTGGATGAATAGGACCCCGATCGATCGAGCCAGTTTGGGGGGTGTATAAACATGACCCCGTGGAGGGCTGGATGAACAGGACGACCCTGTGGAGGGCTGGTTGAACAGTAGCCGGTGGAGGGCTGGATGAACAGTAGACCGTGGAGGGTTGGTTGAACAGGACCCCGTGGACAGGGCTGGTTGAACAGTAGCCGGTGGAGGAGCGGTGGAGGTTGGATGAACAGGAACCCGTGGATGAACAGTCGCAGGTGCAGGCTGGAGGAGGTCGACGGTGGATGAACAGTGGCCCGTGGAGGCCGGAGGAGGTCGACGGTGGAGATGAACAGTATCCCGTGGAGTCCGGTTTTGCGGTACGCCACACCCCTCCCGGTGAACAGGACCCCTGTTTCGACCGTAGCGCTCCAACACAAGTCCGTTTCCTCTGTTTTGCGGTACACCACACCTCTCCCAATCAACAGGACCCTGTTTCGACCATAGGAGGTCCAAGAGAAGTCTGTTTCCTCCGTCTTGTGGTACGCCAGACCCCTCCCGATGAACAGGATCCCGTTTCGACCATGGCCGGTCGAACACAAGGTTGTTTCCTCCGTTCTGCGATGCGCCAGGCCTCGTTTCGATCAGCTGTTCCGTCCAAGCCAGTTGGCTCCCGATGAACACGACGTATTCCATTGCTTCCCGATGAACACGACGCATTCCGTTGCCTCCCCATGAACACGACGATGACGCAGTTTCTTCGTTCCGACCCAGCCATGTACACTAGCCCTGGCCATACGTATGCGCGAGTAGGCATTCGAGACCCCGCCAGTATGTACGTACGTGGCCGTATTTTCTTTCTTGCACCCTGGTTGTACGTACGTGTACATGCTACGTGCGCGCCTCTACTACGACACGTGCGCGCCTATACTACGACACGTGCACTTCCTTACACGGCCACGGTTCATCGCTGCAGCCTGCAGACAGACCGATCGTATGTACATACACGTTCGCGACTAGAATGACAACGCTACGTACGCTTCGACCAGGTGGGTCCCGACTGTCAGGCACTTCCTTGCGTGCGAAGATGTAGCTGGTGGGTCCCAGCAGTCAGGGGGCGAATCTTTTTTCCATAATACGGACGCACTTCCTTGCGTGCGAAGATGTAGCTGGTGGGTCCCAGCAATCAGGGGGAAACATTTTTTTCATGAAATACGGTGGCCCGTCTGGTGGGTCCCTGATATCAGGTGGAGGAATCATTATTTTCCGTGTAATAAGGAGGCACTTCCTTGCTGTAGCCGTGGACCCAGCTGTCAGCCCCTCCACATACAGTACTTTTCCGATGGAAGTCGTTCCTTGACCACGTTGACCACGCCGCGCCGAGAGCACCAGGGCGGTGGACGACGGCGAGGCCTAGGAAGGGGACGACGCGGAGCCAGGGAAGATGCGGCAGTGGATTCCCACGTGGAGAGGAGTACGAGGGTTCAATGGTTCGGTTTGGTGTGAGGCTGTCGTCACCGCAGGGCCTGGCCAGCGGTGGGAGTAGTAGGGGGCGGTGAGGCCTCCGCGGCAGCACAGCCGGCCACGGGAGGTAAGATCACGCGGTGGTTTGGACGACTGGAGCAAGAAAATCAGAGGTTGAAGAAGCAGGACGACCGTTGGATGTTAACAATCCAACAGTCACTAGTGATAGAATCGTTTGTTGACTAAGTTGACAAAGCCCTCCGTCCGTGCCAACTTAGTAGGCCCACAAGTCAGCCTCCCACTATGGTGGTTCCCAGCTAGCAGGGGGCGTATTCTTTTTTTGTGCGTAATAAGGAGGCACTTCCTTGCATGTGAAGATATAGCTGGTGGGTCTGAGCTGTCAGCGGGAGTATTCATTCTTTTTGGTGTAATAAGGAGGTACTTGCTTGCGTGCGGCCATAGACCATGTGGGTCCCAACTGTCAGCCCCTCCATGTACATCCCTCTTTCGATGTTGTCGTTTGTTGACAATGTTGACCACGCCGTGCCGAGAACACTAGCGAGACCCAGGAAGGGAATGACCCGGAGGCGGCGAAGCCACAACAGTGGTGGGATGTGGGTGAGTAGAGGGATGGCCTGGCCAGCGGTGGGAGTAGTAGGGGCAGTGAGGCCTACGCGGCAGCACAATCAGCCACGAGAGGCGGGAGCAGGCGGTCCCGCCGGCGCTGGATTTGGCGGCTGGAGCAAGAAGATCAGAGATTAAAGAAACACGACGGCCGTTGGATTGACATCCAACGTGTCGTGGTTTTGTCACGGCAGATGTCCTAGAGAAAGGACTTAGTCGTGGAGCCATCGCGACGGGTTAGCTTCAAGGGGTTAAAGCGGACAAGGGACGTAGAGAGTTTATACTGGTTCGGCCCCTTGCGGTGAAGGTAAAAGCCTATGATCCAGCTGTTGTGGAATTGCTTGGGTTTCGATGACCATGGAGCGAATTCGCTATCCCTGATTCTCGAGTTGTTGTTTGTTGTTCCTAAACCGCCGCCGGGTGATCCCCTTATATACATGGGTTGACGCCCGCCGGTTTACAGGATTCCAAGGCCGGCTCATAAACGTGTCCGGCCCGGTCTCTACTATCTCTGCCTTACAACACAAGCTTAGATATCAATGTCGGTTTATGATTACAAGCGTTAATCCGCCCTTGGGCCCTGGGCCTTCATAAAGCGCCAACATCTTTGTCTTCATGGGCTTCAAATATAATAACTCATTATGGGGATAACCCGGCCTCTCCTGGCCGGTTTACGCCCAGCAGTAATATCCCCAACATTAGGCCCCAGATTGATTTGAACTGGTTCATGTCAATCTTCAATACTTAAGAAAATTTCTTCTTCAGTACCTTCGCATAAATCTTGTAAACTGCCATGACGTCATCTTCCAGGATCGTGATAAACCGCCATGACGTCATCTGTTTAGAAATTGCATATAACTCACGTTCATTAATGAGCCTCAGACAATCGAGGCGACAGAGCTGTCATATATCCCATTTTTTGGGCTCCTCGATTCTCGCGCCTGCCACTTATCCATTCACCTTATAAATAAGGCCGAGGGGTCCTTTTCACTTTTCCCCTTTGTGCCCCTTCACATCGTCCTCTTCCTCGCAACGCCCGACCATTGGAGCTCTGCCGCCGCCGTCGACCTTCGCTTCCACCCCAATGACGACCATCGATCAACTCCGACCGCACGTAGAAACGGGCGCTCCTCCGCTGTTCCTCAAAGATCAAGAAGTTCCTCTTTTCTCTCTCTAGATCCACCATTAGGGTTCAGGTGTTCATCGAGTTCATCAAGCTCCGCGCCGTTCTTCCCTGTTCTTCTTAGTAGCACAAACGGCTAGTTTGGATCTGATACTTCTTGTGCGGCCATAGCCATAATCCCCATTTTCCTTATTGGAGCATCTCCTTTATATAAAAACTTATCTGAACTTGATGAACTGTTCAAGCACTTGAATTTAGGCCTGAATATTTTCTAGTTTTCTGTCACACCGCAGATCTGAAATTATGACATCAATCTGCGAAACTTGTTTTTCCTTCACTTAGGTACTTTAGATATGTACCTTTCATACCAATATAGGCGGTTTAGCTTTGAAAAAATGATAATCCGGTAGGTACCATTAGTCCCCTCTTAAACTGGCGATTCATTTATCTTTGCACCTTCTCCATCGTAAGATTCCGGCTTAGCAATATCATACTCCGGTTTAGTAATGTCATATTCCGGTTTAACAATATGCGTACACCTCTGCTTTAACTTGCATCGCTTTATACTTGTCCATTATAAATCTTAAACCGGCAATAACTATGTTTCAGCTTCCATTGAAATGGCCAAACAAGTCTATGAATGCAACTGGGTTCCTTCCCGGGTCACTGAAGATCAATTAGACAGATGTGTCGCAACTGGCGCTTTAGCCAAGAAAGAGATCATCCACCGGAGGGCCCCCGGTCCAGAAAATCCTCCCAAACCCAAGGACGGAGAAGTAGTTGTTTTCGTTGACCATCTGGGTCAAGGCTTTAGCCCTCCCGGTTCAAAAATTTTCCGAGATGTGCTTGCCAGTTTTCAGCTCCACCCTCAAGACATCGGCCCAAACTTTGTGTCCAACATCTGCCATTTCCAAGTCTTTTGTGAGGCTTATCTTCAAGAGGAGCCCACATTTGAATTGTTTAGGGATTTCTTCTATTTAAACCGTCGCACAGAGTTCACAGATGGAACCAATACTAAGCTCGGCGGAATGGCAGTTCAAAAGAGGAAGGATGTCAGCTTCCCTCACGCCAAGCTTCACAGTCACCCTAAGGAGTGGAACCAGACTTGGTTTTATTGCAAAGACACATCTCCAACTGATGAAAACCCTTTGCCGGGTTACGTCCCTCACCGTCTCAGCAATACACATCCCTTTCCTCAGAGGTTAACCGCAAAGGAAAGGTCCAACTATGCTCCACAACTGTCAAAGCTTAGAGCCTTTATGGCGAAAGGTTTAACAGGTGTTGATTTTGCTCGTTGTTGGATAAATTGGAGCATTCTGCCCTTAAGCCGGCGCCCCGGTTTGATGTGTGAATACACAGGGAGTTTGACCGACCCTCAACGACATGTTAATATTCAGCTAACAACGGTTGAAGTTACTGAGGCTGTGAAGAAGATACTGAACGAACCGGAGGTTATCTGTAGCCAAACCGGATTAAGTCCTTTCTGTGTTTCAAACAAACCACCAACTGTAAGGATCACATAACTTTTTTTGTTTTAACTTGCTTCTTTCAAATATTCTATGAAAATCTTGTCCATCTTTGATGTATGGATGATCCGCTCGAAGAAAAACCACAAGATAAACCGGCAAAACCGCAAGATAAACCGGCAAAGCCACTTCGCCAGAAGACCAAGGTTGTTAAAAAACCTACCAAGAAAAGGACCACAGCATCTTCCGAGCCAAATGCTTATGCCGATGCGGCTAATCCGGACTCAGAGGTAGAACTTGACTCTCTTGGTTCATTTTTCATACACATCATTGACAATGACTATTATCAGGACGATGCTGAAGGCAGTCAAACTGATGATGTAGAGGTAATCATTCTTTCCTCCGATTCAGATCCTCTGCCAACATCGAAAATCCGTCGAGCAAACCGGAAAGTAAAATTTTCTCACCCCCTTGCTTACTTGGACCCAAACTTTCTTTTGAAGACGCAGCAACACGAAGCTCGCCGCACAATCCGGCACAGTGGCCAGGTAGTGACCTCTGGCGGTTTACCGAACACTCCGGTTCGGAAACGCCGATCAGAGGTCTCTTATACTCTTGACACTTATTGCCCCAAGGCGGGTTGTTTCCGACAGCCTCTTAATCCGTCTGATTGAAATTATCAGGGAACACCTCACTCTCTTCTGGCGAGTCAACAGCCACACAACTTCCAACCCTCAAGACAGTTCTTGGGTGAGTTATGCCTTAAATTTACTCTTAATACCTTATATGCATTTGATGAATTGACCTTTTATATTTGTTCTTCTCAGTGCCAAGCCTAGACCCAGCAAGAAGGCTCGGCTAAATAAACCGGCTGGAGATAATGTGGTTATTGATCCGGAGAAGAGTTTGGATCTGGAAGGAACAAATGTTGATGTTATTCATGATGATCCGCCACCTCAAGATTACGACTTCACTGTTGAACGAGTAGAAGTTGACACCACAGGCCACACTGACAAACCGACTAGTCCGGCTCGCACGAATGATAAACCGGCCAGTCTAGCTGAGGCTTCTGCTAAACCGTCCACTCTAATGAAGGTTGCTGATGACAAAGAAGATGACATTATGATTACTGGCGTCGGCCACACCACTCCTGGTAATCCGGTCGCTTTATCCAAACATAGCACCAAGGATGAGCTTTCTGCTATGGGCAAAGGAAAATGGAACACCGATTTGTCCAGCTACGCCCATCTCAACGCCCAAGACATTCACTCTGGCTTCCTGAACCGTCCGTACACTAGTTGCGACTATGAAGCCGGTTTAGTAAATCTGATGAAGGAGCGATATGAGGTAACCACACAACTATTTCTCTTATGTCCAATTTCAAATGCCAACTCTAGTAGCCCCCAAGGGCCGGTTTATGATGTTAATCTAAACCGGGACTTTGTAATATTTTAACTTTGCATGCTTAACCTCCAGGGTCCGGGTTATATCCTTAAGATGAACCGGTACTGTATAATTGTAACAGTCCCTTTCACTGGTGTAGTCCCCAAGGTCCTGTTTAACTTATAAAGATGAACTGGGACTTTTTAGAAGAATACTCATATTGTTACTTTGAGCAAACATACATTAGCCCCCAAGTGCCAAGAGTAATACTTGTATTGTGCTTGGGAATTTGTAGAAATTTCCGAGAACAAGCAAATATGCATTAGCCCCCAAGTATGATGTGCATAACTTGTTATGTGCTTGGTACTTCGAATATGTACTGTCAACTCTTGATATGTCTGTCTCTTATAGGCTGAGCTGAGGAAAAAGGAAACTCAAACCGCTGATCTGCAAGAAAACATCAAGTCCCAGCCAGCAGAAACCTCCAAGGCCAAAGATGAGCTGACCAGTGCCTTAGCCTCTATGGAAAAACTGAAGGCAAGTTTCAACAAGGAGCGGGCGGATTGGGAGATAGAAAAATCCGCATTGCAAAAAAGAGTCGAGGACGGCGAAGCAGCTCTTAAACCGGTGGTAGACGAGATGACTGGTGTAAAGCGGCAAATTCATGCCATGACAGCTGCTGTGTTTGGTAACTATCCTGGCTTTAAGTTTTCAACATATCATGCATATATCGCCGGTTTACTGATACTTGTAATGATGCAGAACCCAGATAGCTATCCGGCTCTTACGCATGTAAGAAGCTGAAAGCTGCCTATACCCTTATAGAGCAGTTATATACCGGCGCACAACGGATTATCTGCACTGCTTCTCATGACAAGCCGCCCCCAACTTTAATCAAATATACCTTAGAAAGGTTGTCAATGCTGCCTGCCCGGTTGAAGAGCTAAAGAGATCTGCTGCAAGGGCTGGTGCTCTGACTTCTTTAACCCGGGCAAAAGCATGGGTGCCTGATCTTGATCCGGTGGATGTGAGTAAAGGCTATCCGAGCTTGAAAGAAGACGGATCAGAATTTGGCAATGATGACCTCCGAGCCATAAACAGGGAAGTACGTCCACTGGCTTGTCAATTGGCTGAAGAAGCTGATCTTTCATTTTACCAGGCGAGTTATGACACCAACAACAAAGGGGTTGCTACTCCGACTCCTGAGGCTCAAAATCTGATCTCGCCAATCCGTAAGCACACCTATTGTCACGCCCAATATGCGACCCTATCCAAAAGGAACTCGACGGTCCCACCAAGGATAGACCCGCATATTGAAACGCTTTTGCAAGGTGGATATCATTACATCAACATTACATAACAGTGGGGATACATACACAAGGCACAAATGCCACAAGAATACAACATCACGTCATATACAAGAGATCAACATCCGACTACGGATGAAACATAAACAGAAACTCAAACAATATCCACCTGCTATCCCGGGCTGCCGACCGAACCTATCCCCGATCAAGAAGCGTAAGAAGAACTCCAAAACAAGCAAGCATCGCTCCCACGTCATGATCATCGCAAAACTGAACCTGCAACTGTTGGTGTAGTAATCAGAGCCACGAGGACTCAAGCAATCCCATTACCATGGGTATCAAGACTAGCAAAGCTAAATGGGAAAGGAAGGGGTAAAGTGGTGAGGTTGCAGCAGCGACTAAGCATATATGGTGGCTAACCAACGCAAATGAGAGCGAGAAGAGAAACAAAGGAACGGTCGTCAACTAGCAATGATCAAGAAGTGATCCTGAACTCCTACTTACGTCAAACATAACCCAGAAACCGTGTTCTCCTCTCGATCAACCCCGAAAAGAGACACTCACGGTTACGCACACGGTTGGTGTATTTTAATTAAGATCAACTTCGGTTTTCTACAACCGACATTAACAAATTCCCATCTGCCACATAACCGCTGGCACGGCTTTGAAAGTTCAAACCCTGCAGGGTGTCCCAACTTAGCCCATGATAAGCTCTCGCGATCAATGAAGGATATTCTTCTCCCGGAAGACCCGATCGCCTCGAATCCGGCCACAAGACATTTCGACAAGAATAAAACAAGACCAGCAAAGCCGCCGGATGTGCCGACAAATCCCGATAGGAGTCGACGTACCTCGGTCTCGTGGCACACCGGATAAGTCAAGCTACGAGTAAAACCAACCTCGAGTTGTCCCGTGGTGGCCCAAGCAGTTGCTCGGTTCGGACCAACACTCAAGGAGCACCGCCCGGGGCTAAATAAAGATGACCCTCGGGCTCCGAAACCCAAGGGAAAAAGGGGTATAGGTGAGGCAAATGGTAAAAACAATGTTGGGCCTTCTTTGGAAAAGTCTTATTCAAAGCGAACTCTCAAGGGGTCCCATAAATCACCCGACCGCGTTAGGGACGCAAAATCCGGGAACATAACACCGATATGACGGAAACTAGGCGGCAAGAGTGGAACAAAACACTGCATAAGGCCGAGCCTTCCACCCTTTACCAAGTATATAGATGCATTAATTAAATAAGATATATTGTGATATCCCAACAAGTAAACATGTTCCAACAAGGAACAACATCTCCATGTTCCAACAAGGAACAAACTTCATCTTCACCTGCAACTAACAACGCTATAAGAGGGGCTGAGCAAAGCGGTAACATAGCCAAACAACGGTTTGCTAGGAAGGGTGCAAAAGGTTAGAGGCTGACATGGCAAATAGGTAGGCTTGAGCAGCAAGTGATAGGTAGCGCAGCATAGCGAAAGAACGAAGCAACTAGCATAGCAATGGTAGTAATGAGATCCAAGGTGACGCTCATCTTGCCTGAAATCCCGCAAGGAAGAAGAACGAGTCCATGAAGAAGACGAACGGATGAAGCCGAACCAAGCGTAGACGAACGAATCCTCACGATCGCAACGAAACGGGAACTAACAAGAAGAAGCACACGACATAGTAAACACACCACACATGAACAAGACATGATGCACAACAAGCATGATGCATGACGAAGCTACATGAAGCTACTCATGGCAAAAGATGATGCAAACAAGAGCAACACATCAAAACAAGTTTAAATGAGGCCGGGAACAACATAGAACAATTCCGGTAAGTCCTCATATGCAAATTTCGAAATTGGTCCAGATCTGGATAAACCTTATGTTCAAGTTGTTAAACAGCAATTTAAAATGCACCACGATGATCTACACGAAATTCTAGTCAAGTTACATATAAAGTTCATTATATTCGGAGTTACGGCTTAGAAGATATGAGCAAAACAAGATAAACATGGCATTGATGCTAAATGCATACAAACATCAAGCAAACACCTCAAAACAATGATGCAACATGATAATATGAAACTACATGCAAAATCAAGCAAGTATCATATCGAGCACACTCAAAACGGAGCAACGGTTCAACACGTACGCCCTATACAAGTTTAAAGGACAAGCTGTCCAAAACAGCAACTAGGCATATTGCAAGCATCAAAACAACAAGCTACAGGATCTCAACGTAATAACAAAAGGCATGGGCATGATCTAAAGGTAAAGCATTACAAAACATGAACACTGAGCTATCTCCATAAATCACTAGAACATGCTCAAAATGACATGGCAAGATTGCAAATAATAACAGTTTCAGGCATTGGCAGAAATTAACATCAGGTTCAATGTTTAGAGCTATGAAACAACATGTTACAGGAACTTAACATGGCAAACAAAGGCATGGCATGAATCTACTCAAAGCATATAACAAAAGTCATTTAGTGACCATAAGCCAAAAAGGATCAGAAAATATGATGGCACCCATGTAAACATGGCAAGTTATATTACAGATTCATACATGGCAGGAACAACAATGAGTAGGCATGTTGGTGATCTTGAACCACTCATCACAGAGCAATACATGGCATGGCAAGGCAACTCACAGCAAGAAGACATGGCATAGAAGCTACACATGGCAAGAACAACAATATAGCATGCAAGGATCAACTACAACAACCTTGGCAAAATTGAATAACATGTAAACAATCTGCCAGGAAACATTTTATAGCAAAAGTAGAGCTCGATTGACTCAAGCTATGGCACTCCATAATTGCGAACAAGGGCATGGATGGATAGAGCAAGACATGTAGAACAAAACATCCTTACTGAAGTATCTCAAAATAAGCACGGAACTCTCTGTAGCATCAAATAAACATGGCATCAAAATATCGGCAAAACAGGGCTGAAATCAGCAACATCAAGACACCTAGTTTGCATGCTTGTGCTAGTCACCACATAGATCACAAAAATACATGGCAAGCACCACTGTAAAGAAGACATGGCATATTACAAAACACATGTAGGACTCAAGTCCATAGGATGCACACAACAATCATGGCAAAAATGACAAAAGTGCATGTTCTGTTAAGAAACAGAAACTAACATCACATAGCACTCTTCCAACAGCATTTCGGGCATCAAGATGAGCTCAAATGAAAATGATGCAATGAGATGAAATGATCTACTCATCGAGACGAACATTTTGACATATTACACGCGCAAAACGGAGCAACGACGACAGAGTTATGGCATGACGAAAATGCAATAAAATATGCAACAATTTCGGGACTTAGTGGATTTCAGTAAAAAAAACAGATCGCGCGCAATATAACTAAAGATCACACGGGCGAGGTTTAGTGGGTTGCTCACCGGGCTGCAGGCCCAAGTTGGCGGGAGGCTTGGCAGGCCGAGGAGGGGGAGTCGGGCCGGGCCGGCTGGATCTGGGGAGACGGGCCACTACCGCAGGGCCCACGTGGTCGGGCCAACGGGCGACGGATCGGGCTCCTCCCGATCCGGTTCGACGACGAGTGGCGGCGCTCCGCGAGCGGGGCGCGGGCGCGGTCAGCAGGGAGGTCGGGAGGGCGCCGGATGACGGAACGGGCAGATCCGCACGGGACCCCGGATCTGTCGAGGATCGCCTCCGCGACGAAAGCACGAGGGCGGGCGGCGCCACGGAGCTCGGTGGGTCTCGCGGAGAAGAGAGAGAGCGAGGTGAGAGAGAGGAAGCGCGGGAAGAAGGGAGCAGGGCGGCGAGGCCTGGCTCGGGCGAGGTCGCCGGCGGCGGGATGGACGGCGGCGCTGATCGAGGCTCCTTCCTCGAAGCGTTGCAGGAGCGAAACCACGCGGGCGGGCACGCGGGCCTGGCGGCGGCGAGATCCAGGCCCAGATGGGCTCGGAGGGCTTCCTGCGGGCTGGGCGGGCTGCGGGCGAGGTGGGGCGGTCCGGGGACAGTGGCCGCCGGATGGCTCCAGCGGTGGGAGGCGGCGATACCATGGGAGCGCGCCACTTGGCGGCGGGGAGACGATGTGGCGGCGCCAAGTGGCGAGGAGGGAGCGGGTGGCGCGGAAACGGAGGGGAGCGGCGGCTGGCGGCTGCGGGGATCCCGAGGAGGAGGCTAGAGGTAGGTGGAGGCCAAAAATGGCATGAGGGGGTTCTATAAATAGCAGTTTTTGGCATAGGGTTTGGTCTGGGGGGGGGGTTTGAGGCAGTTGGAGCCTCCGATCATGATCCGACGATCAGGAACGGAGGGGGTTTTAGATGGGTTGAGAAAAGGGGTTGGACTGAGTGGAGAGAAGAGAGAGAGAGGCCCGGCGGCAGTTTCGGAGACCGAAACGTCCGACGAAGGTACCGACAGCGGTACCACTATATGTTTAACGGTTGGGCAATCAAACGGACTCCGAATGCGGCGAAACTTGGCAGGCGCTCTGTCTACACTATAATAAGACCGCCAGCCAAGCTTCAACCCATTCCGAGAACATTTAACACCCGCACACAAAAGAGGTAAAAGGGGGCGCCGGGAGACATAGGAGTGCCGGATTGCAAAACGGACAACGGGGAAAATGCTCGGATGCATGAGACGAACACGTATGCAAAAATGAAATGCACATGAAGACATGATATGAAATGCATATGATGACATGGCTAAGTGCAACACGCAAGCACATGACATGGCAACGAGGGCTAATAAATCGCGGACACAGGCGCGATCGAATCCGGGGCGTTACAACACTCCTCCACTAACAAGAGATCTCGTCCCGAGATCTTAGGACCGAGACGGAAGGGAAAAAAAGGATGAGGTGAAGCAAGAACTCAAGAAGAAGTAAGGAATCGAGAGCACTCGAGAAAACGAGAGGAACGACGAGAATGACGAGAATCGAAAACTCACTGAATCAGATAGACTCTGAAAGCACTCGTTCTAACCGGAGTGGTTAGACTGAGAACAGAAACGAATAAGACTGAAAGGATTTAGGTAGCACACCGGTTAAAACATGGAAGGAATAGAACGCGAGCTAGAGAGGATGGAATGATACTTGATGAAGACATGACACAAAACCTCCGGAAATAATCGAAAGAGGATTGAATGGAGTTGATGAGAAAATCAACCACGAAAGAATAAGCTTGATGTGGACTTATGGAAAACATCTCAAAATCATGAGGTGATAACCAACCGCAAACGTAAATGATTGGATAGCTGACAAGAACAAAGAAATGCAAAACTCCATTTCAAAAGAATATGAAGATTTAATTGCACTTCGAGACGCGAGAAGAAAAGATACTTGACTCCACCGACAAGAATCTTGATGAACTCTTTGGAGAATGAATTAAATCAAGACGATCCACCGTGAAGGACTCTGGTAACAAAAAGGATGATGAGGTAGAAATGAAGGATGAAAGAATAAGACTAAAGCCTTGCGATGATTTAGATGGAGGTTCCGACGAGAAGGCCGAGGAAAATTTGAACTCCGGAAAAGAAAAGATGAAAAGACTTGGAGCTAGAATTTATTCATTACGAACAAACTCCGAAGGAAAACACTAGGATGAAATAAGAATAAGATTTATTGTATGCTTATCCTTCATCAAATTAAATTGATGACAAGCAATGGATTTTTGCATACTACTTATTCTTCTTGAAAAAGAATTGAGAAGTGACATATCGCAAACTTGAGAAGGTCTTCATGAACCACCGGTAGGATTGGAAAGAATGAATGAATTAATATGATAATCAAGGAAAAAGAATCTTGAATGAACCACCGTAAGAATTCAAAAATGACTGATGAAAGAGAATGAATCACTGGGAAGAATTAGAAAAGCACGAAGATACTTGAGGAAATTTAAATGCAAGAGAACAAAGAGATCGCGAACTGATAGAAGAATACTTGAACGAAGCACCGGAAGAATATTGAGACGAACGAAAGGGCACGGATATAGAATAATTGGAGAACGAATTTGAAAACTTGGAACGAAGAAATCTTCCGAAAAGAGGGTCTCCGGATGATCGAAACAGAAAAGCAACTCCTGAAATACTCCGGATGGATGAAAAGAATTGCACGACTGGAAACAATTAGATAGGATAACATCGAGCTAGTACCATGAATCTCTGAGAGAACAGACAAGATTTAGAGGAAAGACTCTACTTCGGTGTTCAAAGGACGACGATAAACACCACCCAAAATAACTGAGGTACTCCGGTAGAATGAAAAACGAATAGGTTGAGCCAACAATGAAATGATTTGAGATTGATCTTGGAAAAGCATCTGACTGATGGGATCCATTCTTACGTCACACTTGAAAAGAATTAGGAATGGCTCCGGAATAATTAGAAGAGTCAGGTAAGATCCTGGGAAAAGACCTGTGGGTTATGGGCCCACTGAAGAGAAAAACACCGTTGGAAAGGATTGTTGAACAGATAGATGATGCACTGGAAGAACTGAAATATTTGAATGAGGTGATAACCTCGAATTAATTGGAACACAGACGAATCTCCTGAGATGTCTTGAACACCCCGGAAGGATAAGCTGGCAAGAGGCGAACGAGCAAGTAAAATACTTGATCCGAGGGAAAGAATATAATCACTACCGAAAAACTTGAATTGAATCCGCCGGAAAAGAAAAAGAGATGAAGAATGACGAACGAGATGAGAATTCACCGGTTGAAATAATTAAGGGAAGACTCAAGAGGTTCCGCATTTAATGAAATAGCTGGTCGAAAGAGAGGCAAACTCCGGAAGAAAAGGGTGGAGGGCGGAAAACAAAGGCAACTTGGAAGGGGAAATCGACGAATATCTTGAAGAGAAAACACCGGTTGAAATCATTGAGGAAAGAAAGGAAAGACTTCGCACGAGTAGGATGGAAACTCGATTACGGACTCCGGTTCGAAAAGAAGAAGGGAGGGCGGGTGGGAAAAACAAAGACAACTTCGGGCAGGGAAAAACAACGACGTCGAAGGAAGAACTGAGGATTGAACTTGCAACAATGGAGAGGGTCGAAACACCTTGATGAGAAATGCACCGGATAAAAGAGCAGAGGAACAACGATCGGAAAACCAACTGCGTGATCCTAAAGAAAAATTTGAAGGGGAAGAGAAGTAATTCCAAACACCTACGTCAAGATTCCTCACCAGAGCGATTTAAGGGAAGAGGAGTAAAAGAATTCCTACTCCGATATAACTAGACTCCGAAAATAGTTTTATTCTAGACTCAACAACGGCCAAAACTACACGATCAATCAAGGGGGCTCCTAGGGTCGGTCGAGGCTCTGATACCAACTTGTCACGCCCAATATGCGACCCTATGCAAAAGGAACTCGACGGTCCCACCAAAGATAGACCCGCATATTGAAACGCTTTTGCAAGGTGGATATCATTACATCAACATTACATAACAGTGGGGATACATACACAAGGCACAAATGCCACAAGAATACAACATCACATCATATACAAGAGATCAACATCCGACTACGGATGAAACATAAACAGAAACTCAAACAATATCCACCCTGCTATCCCAGGCTGCCGACCTGGAACCTATCCCCTGATCGAAGAAGCAGAAGAAGAACTCCAAAACAAGCAAGCATCGCTCTCATGTCATGATCATCGCAAAACTGAACCTGCAACTGTTGGTGTAGTAATCTGTGAGCCACGAGGACTCAGCAATCCCATTACCATGGGTATCAAGACTAGCAAAGCTAAATGGGAAAGGAAGGGGTAAAGTGGTGAGGTTGCAGCAGCGACTAAGCATATATGGTGGCTAACCAACGCAAATGAGAGCGAGAAGAGAAACAAAGGAACGGTCGTCAACTAGCAATGATCAAGAAGTGATCCTGAACTCCTACTTACGTCAAACATAACCCAGAAACCATGTTCTCCTCTCGATCAACCCCGAAAAGAGACACTCACGGTTACGGACACGGTTGGTGTATTTTAATTAAGATCAACTTCGGGTTTTCTACAACCGGACATTAACAAATTCCCATCTGCCACATAACCGCTGGCACCGCTTTGAAAGTTCAAACCCTGCAGGGTGTCCCAACTTAGCCCATGATAAGCTCTCGCGATCAATGAAGGATATTCTTCTCCCGGAAGACCCGATCAGTCTCGAATCCGGCTACAAGACATTTCGACAAAGAATAAAACAAGACCAGCAAAGCCGTCCGGATGTGCCGACAAATCCTGATAGGAGTCGCACGCACCTCGGTCTCGAGGCACACCGGATAAGTCAAGCTACGAGTAAAACCAGCCCTCGAGTTGCCCGTGGTGGCCCCAAGAAGTTGCTCGGTTCGGACCAACACCAAGGAGCACCGCCCGGGGCTAAATAAAGATGACCCTCGGCCCGGAAACCCAAGGGAAAAAGGGGTATAGGTGAGGCAAATGGTAAAACCAATGTTGGGCCTTCTGGAAAAGTCTTATTCAAAGCGAACTGTCAAGGGGTCCCATAAATCACCCGACCGCGTTAGGGACGCAAAATCCGGGAACATAACACCGATATGACGGAAACTAGGCGGCAAGAGTGGAACAAAACACCAGGCATAAGGCCGAGCCTTCCACCCTTTACCAAGTATATAGATGCATTAATTAAATAAGATATATTGTGATATCCCAACAAGTAAACATGTTCCAACAAGGAACAACATCTCCATGTTCCAACAAGGAACAAACTTCATCTTCACCTGCAACTAACAACGCTATAAGAGGGGCTGAGCAAAGCGGTAACATAGCCAAACAACGGTTTGCTTGGAAGGGTGCAAAAGGTTAGAGGCTGACATGGCAAATAGGTAGGCTTGAGCAGCAAGTGATAGGTAGCGCAGCATAGCGAAAGAACGAAGCAACTAGCATAGCAATGGTAGTAATGAGATCCAAGGTGACGGTCATCTTGCCTGAAATCCCGCAAGGAAGAAGAATGAGTCCATGAAGAAGACGAACGGATGAAGCCGAACCAAGCGTAGACGAACGAATCCTCACGATCGCAACGAAACGGGAACTAACAAGAAGAAGCACACGACATAGTAAACACACCACACATGAACAAGACATGATGCACAACAATCATGATGCATGACGAAGCTACATGAAGCTACTCATGGCAAAAGATGATGCAAACAAGAGCAACACATCAAAGCAAGTTTAAATGAGGCCGGGAACAACATAGAACAATTCCGGTAAGTCCTCATATGCAAATTTCGAAATTGGTCCAGATCTGGATAAACCTTATGTTCAAGTTGTTAAACAGCAATTTAAAATGCGCCACGATGATCTACACGAAATTCTAGTCAAGTTACATATAAAGTTCATTAGATTCGGAGTTACGGCTTAGAAGATATGAGCAAAACAAGATAAACATGGCATTGATGCTAAATGCATACAAACATCAAGCAAACACCTCAAAACAATGATGCAACATGATAATATGAAACTACATGCAAAATCAAGCAAGTATCATATCGAGCACACTCAAAACGGAGCAACGGTTCAACACGTACGCCCTATACAAGTTTAAAGGACAAGCTGTCCAAAACAGCAACTAGGCATATTGCAAGCATCAAAACAACAAGCTACAGGATCTCAACGTAATAACAAAAGGCATGGGCATGATCTACAGGTAAAGCATTACAAAACATGAACACTGAGCTATCTCCATAAATCACTAGAACATGCTCAAAATGACATGGCAAGATTGCAAATAATAACAGTTTCAGGCATTGGCAGAAATTAACATCAGGTTGCAATGTTTAGAGCTATGAAACAACATGTTACAGGAACTTAACATGGCAAACAAAGGCATGGCATGAATCTACTCAAAGCATATAAAAAAAGTCCTTTAGTGACCATAAGCCAAAAAGGATCAGAGAATATGATGGCACCCATGTAAACATGGCAAGTTATATTACAGATTCATACATGGCAGGAACAACAATGAGTAGGCATGTTGGTGATCTTGAACCACTCATCACAGAGCAATACATGGCATGGCAAGGCAACTCACAGCAAGAAGACATGGCATAGAAGCTACACATGGCAAGAACAACAATATAGCATGCAAGGATCAACTACAACAACCTTGGCAAAATTGAATAACATGTAAACAATCTGCCAGGAAACATTTTATAGCAAAAGTAGAGCTCGATTGACTCAAGCTATGGCACTCCATAATTGCGAACAAGGGCATGGATGGATAGAGCAAGACATGTATAACAAAACATCCTTACTGAAGTATCTCAAAATAAGCATGGAACTCTCTGTAGCATCAAGTAAACATGGCATCAAAATATCAGCAAAACAGGGCTGAAATCAGCAACATCAAGACACCTAGTTTGCATGCTTGTGCTAGTCACCACATAGATCACAAAAATACATGGCAAGCACCACTGTAAAGAAGGCATGGCATATTACAAAACACATGTAGGACTCAAGTCCATAGGATGCACACAACAATCATGGCAAAAATGACAAAAGTGCATGTTCTGTTAAGAAACAGAAACTAACATCACATAGCACTCTTCCAACAGCATTTCGGGCATCAAGATGAGCTCAAATGAAAATGATGCAATGAGATGAAATGATCTACTCATCGAGGCGAACATTTTGACATATTACACGCGCAAAACGGAGCAACGATGACAGAGTTATGGCATGACGAAAATGCAATAAAATATGCAACAATTTCGGGACTTAGTGGATTTCAGTAAAAAAAAAACAGATCGCGCGCAATATAACTAAAGATCACACGGGGCGAGGTTTAGTGGGCTGCTCACCCTGGGCTGCAGGCCCAAGTTGGCGGGGAGGCTTGGCAGGTCGAGGAGGGGGAGTCGGGCTGGGCCGGCTGGATCTGGGGGAGACGGGCCACGGCTGCGGGGCCCACGTGGTCGGTCAACGGGCGACGGATCGGGCTCCTCCCGATCCGGTCGACGACGAGTGGCGGCGCTCTCCGCGAGGGCGGCGAGCGCCGTCAGCAGGGAGGTCGGGAGGGCGCCGGATGACGGAACGGCAGATCCGCACGGGACCCGGATCTGGTCGAGGATCGCCCTCCGCGACGAGCACGAGGGCGGGCGGCGCCACGGAGCTCGCTGGGTCTCGCGGGAGAAGAGAGAGAGCGAGGTGAGAGAGAGGAAGCGGGGAAGAAGGGAGCAGGCGGCGAGGCCTGGCTCGGGCGAGGTCGCCGCGGCGGCGGGATGGACGGCGGGCGCTGATCGAGGGGCTCCTCCTCGAGCGTTGCAGAGCGCTGAAACCACGCGCGGGCACGCGGGCCTGGCGGCGGCGAGATCCGGGTCCAGATGGGCTCGGAGGGGCTTCCCGCGGGCCTGGGCGGGCCGCGGCGAGGTGGGGTGGTCCGGGGGGACAGGTGGCCGCCCCTGGATGGCTCCAGGCGGCTGGGAGGCGGTGCAGACCAATGGGAGCGCGCCACTTGGCGGCGGGGAGACGATGTGGCGGCGCCAAGTGGCGAGGAGGGAGCTGGTGGAGCGGAAACGGAGGGGAGCGGCGGCTGGCGGCTGCGGGGATCCCGAGGAGGAGGCTAGAGGTAGGTGGAGGCCAAAAATGGCATGAGGGGGTTCTATAAATAGCAGTTTTTGGCATAGGGTTTGGTCTGGGGGGGGGGGGTGGGGGGGTTTGAGGCCGTTGGAGCCTCCGATCACGATCCGACGATCAGGAACGGAGGGGGGTTTAGATGGGTTGAGAAAAGGGGTTGGACTGAGTGGAGAGAAGAGAGAGAGAGGCCCGGCGGCAGTTTCGGAGACCGAAACGTCCGACGAAGGTACCGACAGCGGTACCACTATATGTTTAATGGTTGGGCAGTCAAACGGACTCCGAATGCGGCGAAACTTGGCAGGCGCTCTGTCTACACTATAATAAGACCGCCAGCCAAGCTTCAACCCATTCCGAGAACATTTAACACCCGCACACAAAAGAGGTAAAAGGGGGCGCCGGGAGACATAGGAGTGCCGGATTGCGAAACGGACAACGGGGAAAATGCTCGGATGCATGAGACGAACACGTATGCAAAAATGAAATGCACATGAAGACATGATATGAAATGCATATGATGACATGGCTAAGTGCAACACGCAAGCACATGACATGGCAACGAGGGCGAATAACTGGCAGACACCTGGCGCATCGAATCCGGGGCGTTACACCTATGCCCCTGGCATTGAACCTTCCACCCTTATAAGCGATGAAGCTGTATTCCAAGCCCTAACTAGGATCGACTGGGAAACCATTGACTTCCAGCCACTAGGTAGAGAGGAGGACGATGAACCGGTGCAAGGTGATCCGCAACCGTCAAGTCAAGCTACTGAGGAATCATGATCCGGAGGCCGGTTTAGCCTTCCACATGCTGCAATGCTTGTCAAGAAACAATTATCCTTTTGGGCACTAAAATGCCTTGTACTAGGCTAGTTAAAACACTCGGTCTGCTATGCCATCGTGCATATTTATTTGTGCCTGACACTTGTTAATCCACCTTGCTTAAGACATATGATGTTCAAAATCCGTAGCGATTTATTCAAGCTATTCCTGCACACAAGAAGTTGATAGTGTCCAGGCGGTTTACGCTAGAAGGGTTATGATGCCCAGATATATAGCCAGGGTTTATAACCAAGGCTATGAAAAGATAATCAAATATGAAAATAATTGATACCTGTGACCTTGAGTCATAATGTTGGCTGACCAACTTTGTATTGAGGGTGATAACCCTAACTTGGAGCAATAATTACTCCTGTCATATCAGACCGGTTTATGATAAAACCGTTACGGGTTGTGATAAACACCAGTTTATCCATATTCAATTCTGGCGACTTATAGCCGAAGACCAGACCGGGTTAATAATCCCCTGACCATATACTGACAACTTGTAGTTGAAAGTCAAGCTGGGTTAATGAACGCCGTTTTATCAAAACATTATAAATGTCACCAAAAGAGAAAAACTTGGCAAATAAAAGCATATGAAAAACTTGTAGTCGAGGCTTTTCACGGGCTGCCAGGCCCCAAATTCGAGGCTTTTCAAGGGCTGCGAGGCCACTGAGTTAAACCATTTCACAAAGCCTTCTTAAGATGGTCCTCAATCCTTAACCAATCATCGTTTTAACTTTGACAAGTTCAGGGTCTTATGAGACTGACTTGTAAAAGTTCGGCGGGTCATACCAGGTTTACCTGGACGGAGTGACTTACTTAAAAAGGCAAGCTAACCCGGGGTTTTAGGTGTATACACCAGGCTTCCAAGCCGTGGCTTGATAGCCTATTACAAGTGTAGATTCTTTGTTCATTGCGATAGCAAAGAATTCCCAAGCAATATTTTGAACTGTGGTCAGTGGGTGCCTATGTTTGAGTTGTTCTTTTGCAACACTCTCTTTGGCCCCGAAATAATTTGGCTTTGAGCCGATCAAGAGGTGTGACTTTGGTTCCAATACGACCAAGCCCCCAAGTGATTTTTCTAGTGGCCTTGCGCCGATCAAGAGGTGTAGCTATGGTTCGAATACGATCAAGCCCCCAAGTGATTTTTATATAAAGCTTTTATAAGCTGAATCAAGGGGTAAACCGGACGCCGCTTTATAAAATAGAAGCCCCCATGTAACCACACATGATGTAAGAAAAACAACAGATACCCCGCTTTTAGCTAAGGCTCCGGTTTATTATATTGATCATAATACATACATTGTCATAACTATGTACATAAGCAGAGCCTATGGCTCAAGTATAGTAAGGCCGAATATGAGCGATATTCCACGGCCGGTGGGTCTCTTCCTCCGATTTACGCGAGTCTTTGTGCTCTCGAACATCTATAAGGTAGTATGACCCGTTATGCAGATTCTTGCTGACCACAAAGGGTCCTTCCCAAGGCGGGGATAACTTGTGCATATCTGTCTGATCCTGGATGAGTCGGAGCACCAGATCGCCTTCTTGAAAAGTTCTGGTTCTAACCCGACGGCTGTGATAACAATGTAGATCTTGCTGATAAGTCGCCGAACGGGCTGCTGCAATGTCACGCTCCTCGTCCAACAGGTCAAGTGCTTCCTGTCATGCCGTCTCATTGTCAGCTTCAACATACGCCGCCACACGATGCGAGTCATGACGGATGTCACTAGGGAGAACCGCCTCCGCTCCATAAACCATGAAAAAAGGTGTGTAACCCGTGGATCTGTTGGGCGTGGTATTGATGCTCCATAACACAGAAGGTAACTCCTGCACCCAACAACCCGGCGTCCGTTGCAAAGGAACCATAAGCCGGGGCTTGATGCCTCTCAAGATATCTTGATTGGCTCTCTCCGCTTGACCATTAGACTGGGGGTGAGCCACTGATGATACGTCAAGCCGGATGTGCTCACGTTGATAGAACTCCTTCATACTATGTGGAAAGCCAAACTGGAAAATCACCTTCTTGATGAATTGAACCGCTGTAGCTGGATCACACTTACTGACTGGTTCTGCCTCCACCCACTTAGTGAACTTATCAACCGCCACCAAAAGGTGGGTCTTCTTATCCTTGGATCTCTTAAAGGGCCCAACCATATCTAGACCCCAAGTTGCAAACGGCCAAGTGATCGGAATCATCCTCAACTCTTGAGCCGGTACATGAGCGCGTCGTGAGAATTTTGGACATCCATCACACCTTTTGACCAAGTCCTCAGCATCAGCATGAGCCGTCAGCCAATAGAAACCATGACGAAACGCCATGGCTACCAGAGATTTTGAACTGGCGTGGTGACCACAATCTCCTTCGTGGATCTCACGCAAAATTTCACGGCCTTCTTCAGGAGATACACAATGCTGAAACGCCCCTGTCACACTGCAATGATGTAACTCTCCATTGATAATAGTCATGGACTTGGACCGCCGGATTATCTGCCTGGCCGAAGTTTCATCCTCTGGTAACTCGCCCTGGTTCATATACGCAAATATGGAACCGTCCAATCCGGGATAACATGAAGAGCCGCCACCAACTGAGCCTCCGGGTCAGGAGCAGCCAAATCCTCCTCTATTGGGAGCTTGACGGACGAATTATGCAGCACATCCAGGAAGACATTGGGTGGGACCGGTTTACGTTGGGAACCCAAACGGCTTAAGGCGTCCACCGCTTCGTTCTTCCGCCGGTCCACATGATCGACTTGATAACCTTTGAAGTGACCCGCAATAAGATCCACCTCTCGACGATATGCCGCCATGAGTGGGTCCTTGGAATCTTAAGTACCAGACACTTGTTGAGCCACCAGGTCCGAATCACCGAAGCACTTAACCCGGCTTAAATTCATCTCCTTAGCCATCCGAAGACCGTGGAGTAAGGCCTCATATTCTGCTGCATTGTTAGTACAAGGGAAAATTAAACGGAGAACATAACAAAACTTATCACCTTGTGGGGAAGTTAATACGACTCCAGCCCCCGAGCCATCCAATTGCATGGACCCATCAAAATGAATAGTCCAATAAGTATGATCCGGCTTCTCTTCTGGCGCCTGTAACTCTGTCCAGTCATTGATGAAATCCACAAGTGCCTGAGATTTGATTGCCGTCCGGGGTACATATTTTAGCCCGTGAGGCCCAAGCTCAATAGCCCACTTGGCAATCCGGCCAGTTGCTTCCCTGTTCTGAATTATATCCCCCAAAGGAGCAGAACTGACCATAGTGATGGGATGACCCTGGAAATATTGCTTAAGCTTCCGTGTTGCCATGAAAACTCCATACACCAGCTTCTGCCAATGCGGGTACCGCTGCTTGGAATCAATAAGTACTTCACTGATGTAATAAACCGGCCATTGAACCGGATACTCCTTTCCAGCCTCCTTGCGTTCCACCACAATAGCCACGCTGACAGCCCGGGCATTAGCAGCCACATATAACAACAAGGGCTCCTTATCGACAGGAGCAGCAAGGATAGGCGGTTCAGCTAGCTGCCGCTTTAAGTCCTCAAACGCTTCATTGGCGGCGTCACTCCAAGCGAAGTTATCTGTCTTCTTCAACATTTGATACAAAGGGATGGCCTTCTCCCCAAGGTGACTGATAAACCGGCTTAAGGCTGCAATCCGACCTGCCAGTCGTTGGACATCATTGATGCACTTCGGTTTAGCCAAAGAAGTTATAGCTTTGATTTTTTTCCGGATTAGCTTCAATGCCCCTGTTAGACACCAGAAAGCCCAAGAGCTTGCCTACCGGCACTCCAAAAACACACTTGGCCGGATTAAGCATCATTTTATAAACCCGGAGGTTGTCAAAGGTCTCCTTCAAGTCATCAATCAATGTCGCCTCCTTTCTGGATTTTACCACAATATCATCCACATAGGCATGAACATTGCGGCCGATCTGATCATGAAGACAATTATGCACACAACACCGATAAGTCGCCTGGGCACTTTTGAGCCCAAAAGGCATAGATACATAGCAGAAGGCTCCAACCGGAGTTATGAAAGTTGTCTTCTCCTGGTCCTTAACTGCCATTTTGATCTGATGGTATCTAGAGTAAGCATCCAGAAAACTCAAACGCTCGCAACCCGTTGTAGCATCAATGATTTGATCAATACGCGGGAGGGCAAAAGGATCTACTGGACAAGCCTTGTTCAAATCTGTGTAGTCCACACACATACGCCAAGTGCCGTTCTTCTTAAGCACCAGGACCGGATTAGCCAGCCACTTAGGATGAAATACCTCAACAATGAACCCAGCCGCCAAGAGCCTGGCTACCTCCTCACCAATTGCCTTGCGTCTTTCCTCATTGAACCGGTGAAGAAACTGCTTGACCGGTTTATACTTGGGATCAACATTATGAGTGTGCTCAGCGAGTTCTCTCGGTACACCTGGCATGTCAGAAGTCTTCCACGCAAAGATGTCCCGATTCTCACGGATGAACTCGATGAGCGCGCTTTCCTATTTCAGATCCAAGTTAGTACTGATGCCGTGACAATACTCAGATTGCTTGCAGCAGCATACATGAACATCCCCGACTTGGCTACTTTCTCAATCCATGTGTCCACATAAACTTTTGCTGTCTTTTTCTTCTTGCGTCTGCATGTGCCATTCTATGGCAGAAAAGGAACGAGCTGAGGCGGCTCGGGACGCCGGACCAAGGCAGAGCAGGGCCGCGATGGCGGGTCACGAAGCGAGGCGAGTATAGCGGCGACTCCGTGGTAGTAACAGCTTGAGCAATGGGGCGGCTTGAGACAGCACGGCAGCTCTGGACGGGGGAGACGAACCTGCACGGCCGCGAGGGTGGAAGCGACCTAGCAGGGGCTCGAGGCGCAAGCCGCCAGGAGACGCAGAAGTAGGCCGAACAAGACCACCGCAGCCCGGGGCATCACGACAGAAGGTCAGTGGTTTGAAGGTGCTGCAGTCTCGACGGAAACCAGAACGAAACCGGGGCGGTTTTAGAGGTAATATGTCCGTGGCTTCGCGGCGACCCGCGAGATGGAAGGACAAGCCGGCAGCGGTTTGGAGGAACGCCAGCCCAATGGGGTAGGGGCGTGGGTGACTCGGGGCGGCAACAGCGCCCAGCAGGAATGCGGGGACGGTCCGACGGGCGGCTCGAGGCTCTGGTGGAAACGACCCGGAGTCGCGGTGATTTGAAGCTCTGGCGGAGACAAAACGGCTGCTCGGTTGCGGAGGAAAACGGTCCGTGGCAGAGGCAGACTCACGAGGCATCTCACACCGTGGCGGAGAGGGTGGCTCGGTGTTGGAAAGGTGCCTGCAAGGCGAGGTGAGTTGCGTCAGAGGCAACAACATAGGTGTCGGGGGCGCGGGTCACAGCCAGCGCGGACGGGTCGGCGGCGAGCTGATCCGGGGCGGCGCGAAGCCCGCGGAGCACCGGCCGAGCAGCGGCGGGCGGCTTGGTCCCACTATGGTTGAGGCGGATGGGCGAGCGTCTCATGGTCGGTCAATGGAGGCACGCCGGCAAGCCCGCAGTGAAGGCGACGACTCGCGGTGCGGCGGCTTGAAGAAACAGAAGAGGTACAAAGGGGACCCGGTGAGGACACGCAAGGGCGCAGAGCGACAGCGGAAACATGGCCGGCCCGCGACTACGGCGAGTTGGAGCAGTGGCGACTTCAGGCCCGGCGATGGTCGTGTCAATGCGGGCAGGTCTCGCGCAGCGTGAAGTAGCAACGGCTCGGCCGCAGAGGAACGGCGCCGTAGATGCCGACGTGGGCTGCGAGCCAGCGGCAGAGGCAGCCGCGCTGGCCAAATGCGCGGGCAGAGGCGGCCGCTGGCTCTAATGCGTCCGGCGGAATCGACCCCAGGCAGGGGCGAATCACAAGCGAGTTCTTGGCTGCAATGTTGAATCCGGGTTGTACCTTAATGCTTGGCCATGACCTTTCCGTGAGCTGATCTTGTTAGAGCTCACGTGCCAATAGTAATAGTAGCACTACTACTAATACTTGGCCATGACTTTTCCGTGAGTGTAGCAACAACAATGATCAATTCAATCTTCTTGGGAGCTGCTCCAGACGCTGTTCGTTGCTTTTGTTTATCCTGCGAGTATTAAAGAGTCCGGCCAGGATACGACTAACTTGCTAAATCATTGTACGGCGACCGCTGCAACAGATGTTGATTTGTTTATCACTGTATCCTGCATCTGGGTCGTGGCATTTTTTTTGAGAGCTCATGTGAGCAAGTACAGGTTTCCAAGTAGTATTCGTGGTAGGAATAGCACCAGCAGCTATGCGTTGACCCGGCCGGGACTTGAACAGTACATGATAGCACAAATTGACTGTCTCGGCGACTTGGCAACCTGACGGCTTGATGTAGACGCGTCGGTAGTTTTTGCGGATTGACGACTTCCGCTGCTGCGTACGAATCGACTCAGCACTAAAAATACTTTCGGTCTTGATAACGTCTGACTGCGCCGAAGAAAAACGATCTTGCTTCGGATTGATGGATCGTCAGGTCGCATCCGCGGCGGCTCACGCGACGCTGCAACCCTAATTTCTCCGACTGATCGTTGATGACGTAGATCCTTTCTTCATCCGAAAAAGTTGTTTACCCCACGATCCCTGAAAGAAATCCCTCCAAGAACTCAACACCACCGTGCGCAGGCCCCACGGTGGGCGCCAACTGTCGTGGAATTGTCACGGCAGATGTCCTTAGTGTCAGGACTTAGTCGCGAGGCTAACGCATCTATGTGGTAGCTTGAGAGGGGTTGAGCGGAATCGAGAGACGCGACACAAGACAGGGATTTAGATAGCTTCGGGCCCCGGGAAACATCATCCGGTAAAAACCCTACATGCTGTTTGAGGCTAGGTCTCATTATTATCACGAGGGAGTCGCCGTAAACCGGCTCTCCTCTTTGTGTCTAGCCCTAAGATTGTTTCTTCTTGCTTATCGCTTGTCCCTCTTTGGGGAGCCCTGCCCCTCCTTATATATGTTGAAGGGGCGGGTTACATGACTAGTCCTAGTAGGATTAGGATTAATCTATTACAAGTGGAGTCCTAGTCTTGCTTCCTTTGTAGGAGAAGTCCTTACGCTTTCCTCATAAACCGGCCCACCATTAACCGTGAACCGGCCTTCTGGGCCTTGGGCCTCGTCATCCATCTAACCCGCCCACCGGGTTACTAATGAACCGCCAAGACCGGGCGGGTAGCCCGTGAACCGCCAAGCTCCAGGCGGGTTACCAGTGAGTCGTCCAGTCCGGCCGGGTTATACTTCCGGCCGGTTTACGCCACGGGGTATATCCCCGACAGATGCTGAACTTCTTGGATGAATCGCCTGGAACAAAATCAACCAGCTTAGTCTCATCAGCCGATTGAAACTTGAAGGCTGGATCATGCTCTGTAGTTGGCTTTTTCAAAGAAGTCATATCCGCCGGATCAACATTGTCCTTGTAAAACTTCAACTCCTCTGTTGCACAAACCGACTCAGCATATGCTGCATCACCTTCTTCACATTCCAAGGTGATCTTACGGCTTCCATGAACCGTGATGATACCCTTATGACCCGGCATCTTGAGCTACATATATACATAACAGGGCCTTGCCATGAACTTAGCATAAGCCGGTCGTCCAAACAGGGCATGATATGGGCTCTTAATTTTCACCACCTCAAAGGTCAATGTCTCCGACCTTGAATAATGCTCATCACCAAAAGCAACCTCCAGAGCTATCTTACCAACGAGATACGCCGATTTACCAGGCACCACACCATGGAAGACCGTGTTGGATGGTTTAAGATTTTTATCTGTTAACCCCATGTGATGGAAAGTTTCATAATAAAGGATATTTTTACTACTCCCTCCATCCATGAGTACCTTGGTAAACTTATATCCGCCGACCTGAGGCGCCACCACCAACGCCAGATGACCCGGATTATCAACCCGGGGCGGATGATCCTCTCTACTCCACACGATCGGCTGCTCAGACCAGCGTAAGTAACGGGGCACTGCCGGTTCAACGGAATTCACTGCCCTTTTATGAAGCTTCTGATTGCACTTGCACAGGCTAGTGGTGAAGACATGATACTATCAACAGTTCAACTGCTTCGGTTTCTCTGTTAACCCGACTACTGTTGTTGCTGCTGATTGCCTTGATGATTATAACCACCTTGACTGCCCTGATTGCCTTGATTGCTATGTCCGCTCTGATTACCATGAAAACATGAACCGGAACTGCCTCCATCGTAACCCGACCCATGAGATTCGGGGCCTGAACCGCCGCCCGGTCCCCGATCGTACCGGAAATCTGAATTTTTGAACTCCTACATAATATAACAATCCTTCCAGAGGTGCGTGGCCGGTTTATCCCGCGACCCGTGTTTCGGGCAAGGCTGGTTTAACAAGTAAGACAGGCGCTCCGAATTGGGACTTGGTACTCCACCACGCTGGGGCGGTTTACCCTTACGGCGCTGGCATTTGTCCTGCGCGTTGGTATTAGCCACAAAGTCTAGACTGTTATCTGCTTTACGCTTACCGCTGTTTCCATGGCCCGCCGGGTTATGCTGCTGCCTTTTGGTGATGCCGCCTTTCTTTCCCTTTCCTGTCTTGTCATCGTCAGATTCAGGGTCCTTGGTACTGTCGGAGTCAGCATACTTCACCAAGGTGGCCATAAGAGTCCCCATATCATTGCATTGACGTTTGAGCCATCCCAACTTCAACTTCAGAGGCGTAAACCGGTAGTTGCCCTTCAATGTTAAAACTGTTGTATCAGCGTTAATGCAGTCTGACGAATGCAAAATTTCCGAAACTCGGCGCACCCAATGGGTTGTTGATTCTACTTCCTCCTGGACACAGGCAGCTAAGTCCACAATTGACATGGGCTATTTGCACGTGTCCTTGAAATTCTGAATAAACCGGGCCCTCAGCTCGGCCCATGACCCAATGGAGTTAGCCGGTAGGTTCTTTAACCAAGTGCGGGTTGTCCCCTCCAGCATCATGATGAAATACTTGGCACATGCCGCATCGTCTACGTCTAGCATCTCCATTGCCATCTCATAACTTTCGACCCATGCCTCAGGGGATAAATCGGCAGTGTAATTCGGCACCTTGCATGGGCCCTTGAAGTCCTTAGGCAGCCGTACATTGCGTAGCGCCGGGACGAGACACGAAACCCCCAAAGAACTGGAAGTAACCCCTGGTTCTACCGACGTGGTTGGACGAACCGGAGTAAGTTGGCGGGCTTCATGCTGCACCGCTAACTCGGCCTCTCGACGTTCCCTAGCACGATCCACCACATCCTAAGCATCACCACCGCCACCCGCCGGGTTATGGCCACGGGGCGGATTACGGTTTCGCGCACTGCTTGACACGGCCGGTTCATCCATATGCCTGCTATAGCTCCGGCTTGGGCGGGGAGTAGAGTGGATCCTTTCGCGGCTATATGAATAAGCCTGCTGCTGAGTCAAAGCTGTCTGAAGAAGCTCTCTAGCCCGTCACGTCTCGACCGCTACTGGGGACTCACCTTCGATCGGAAGAGCCGCCAGCCGTGAAGCGGCAGTGACAATGTTATCCATCGGGTTAGAGTAGTGACCCGGTGGTGTTGGGACGTGATGTGATGGAACGTTGTTCTGAAGAGGCGGATCAGTTGGACGTGGCTGAACCGGTGCCCCCGTTCCAGGTGCCTTCGCCCAGTTCACCACTGGCGGATTACTAGTCCCTGCTCCTGGGGTATTAAAGAGGTTCCTAGCATCATAAACCGGCGGCAGGTGAGACCGGTACCTTCTCCTCATGACATCATTTGATGCGCTCTGATCCAACATAAGCTGGTAATCCTGTGCATCCAATGCGGCCCGTTCCGCAGCCATCCTGGTATCCTCAGCTGCAAGGTCGGCCTTGGCCTGAGTTATCTGATCTTTCACCTTTGCGATCTCCGCATTATGCTCCTCTTGGTTCGCCGGGTTAACCTCTACCATCAGTGTTGCCAAAGCGTCAAATAAATCAGATAAAACCTGAGCTGGCGGTCGCACGGGGCCTCCTGCCCCGGCCTCTGTTGCTGCTACTGATCCGGAGACCATCGCCGCTGTGGTCGAAGAGTGGAGCGCTGGCGGCGTACCGGCCATGAAATCGCAACCCGATTTGGCGGATCAAAGGGGTCCGAAATACTGTCGCCATCGGAACAGCCCCCAATCCGCCATCTTGCAACTCGTACAATGACTCGGTCTCTCCGGTCGATGACTCATCATCAGAATAAATGACGGTCTCACCACCAGATGCCTATCTATCTTCAGATTCCGCTCCGTGGATGACTCCCACGAAGGCGCGCTTCATGGCAGGCCGAACCCGGGCAGGTCTCGCATGCTGAGCCGTCTCGACGATGTTAGTGCATATGTCTGGCTCAGGGCCCGGTTCGCCGATCTAGCCAATGAGAACTTGGATGCCGCCGAAGGGGACTCGGTACCCGTACTCGATTGAGCCGGCCTCGGGGCCCGAGCCTGCGTCGTTGATGTAGAGCTTGCCGCGACAACTCTTAGTCATCTGGCCCACAGCATATCCCTTGAGTCCTTCGAAGCTGCCCTCTAAGAACTCGAAACCATCGTGCGATAGCCCCACGGTGGGCGCCAACTGTCGTGGTTTTGTCACGGCAGATGTCCTAGAGAAAGGACTTAGTCGTGGAGCCATCGCGACGGGTTAGCTTAAAGGGGTTAAAGCGGACAAGGGATGCAGAGAGTTTATACTGGTTTGGCCTCTTGCGGTGAAGGTAAAAGCCTACGATCCAGTTGTTGTGGAATTGCTAGGGTTTCGATGACCAGGGAGAGAATTTTCTATGCCTGATTCTCGAGTTGTTGTTTGTTGTTCCTAAACCGCCGACGGGTCATCCCCTTATATACATAGGTTGACGCCCATCGGTTTATAGGATTCCGAGGCCGGCTCATAAACGTGTCCGGCCCGGTCTCTACTATCTCTGCCTTACAAAACAAGCTTACATATCAATGTCGGTTTATGATTACAGGCCTTAATCCGCCCTTGGGCCCTCGGCCTTCATAAAGCGCCAACATCTTTGTCTTCATGGGCTTCAAATATAATAACTCATTATGGGGATAACCCGGCCTCTCCTGGCCGGTTTACGCCCAGCAGTAATATCCCCAACACAACGGTTACGTCTACTAGAATCATTTGTTGACGTATATAATAAGTAAAAAAATCTTGCATACGCGTCAACTTAATACACCCACAAGTCAGACCATTCCCTATTTTTTAATAATTTATATATAGCTCATTGCAACTTCTTATGCAATTTATTGCAGTCCGTTTTTTTGTTGGCCAAGGCCAGGGTTAAAAATTTAAACGAAATTTCGCATATTTCTGTGGGTTCCAAACTATTTTTAATAGCGAAATGTTGAGCCAAATTTAAAGTACTTTGAAGATATATTTAAATTAGGTTAAAGCCCTGTGAAATAGGAATCTGAAAGTGTGAATCTTTTTTGAAATTATAATGTCATTGCCAATTTGTTATCTGATTTTATATTTACAACCCATTTCATATTACTTTCAAGATTTGCAGGCGTCTTGAAAGATTTGCAACCCATCAGGGCGTATAAAAATAAGTAGGCCTGGATTGGGTATTCTTCAGAAAAAATAAACTGGTCTCATTTTCACAAAGAAAAAATAGCTGGGTTGGTCATATGGTGAACATAAAATATAAGCATGGGCTAGACGGGCCACAGCTCATTTGAAACCCTGCTCCGTCTCAACAATAACCAAAAAAAATACTGCTCGAGCAGCTACGTCCCAGGTGTCAGCCGAGCTTGCGCTGTTCTCTTTTCGACTAGGAGGTCCCAGATGTCAGGAAACCACTAGGAGGAAGCATTTTCTTTTTCCATACGTTGACAATGGAGTATTTATAACAAAACATGAGGAACTTCCTTGCGTCCGGCCATGGACATGGTGGGCCCCTACTGTCATCCTATCCATGTACAGTCCTCTGTCGATTCCTGTTGTTTGTTGACAATGTTGACAATGCGAGAGGGCGGCGCCGCGGCGAGCACACCAAAGCGCGCGGAGGACGACGGCGAGGCCTCGGACGTTGGCGTTAACGATTTAGGAGACGGTGGGGTGGCGATGCGTGCGTTGAGGCGCAGCCAGCCGTGGGAGGCGGAAGCAACGCTCATTTGGTTTTGGCGGCTGGAGGAAGACAGGCCTGAAGAAACACGACAGACTGTAAAAGCAGCAGGAGTACTTAACAACCTTAACTGAAACCAGCCGGGGCACATAACAACCATAGCTGAAAGCAGTATGAGTACTTATACAGGTTCTACCTTACAAAAAACGCCTAGAACAATGCTACTTTGCCTACAGTTAACCAAGGGTGAGGCCGCCAAGTCCCAGGACAAGGCCCAGGCGCCACCCCGCTGCTACCTCTTGAGCACTTGTTGGTTTTCCCTTGAAGAGGAAAGGGTGATGTAGTAAAGTAGTGTAAGTATTTCCCTCAGTTTTTGAGAACCAAGGTATCAATCCAGTAGGAGACCACGCTCAAGTCCCACGCACCGACACAAACAAATAAGAACCTTGCAACCAACGCGATGAAGGGGTTGTCAATCCCTTCACGGCCACTACAAAAGTGAGATCTGATAGAGATGATAAGATAATATTTTTGGTATTTTTATGATAAAGAGTGAAAGTAAAGAAAGCAAAATAAACGGTAACAGAAATAACGGTAGATTAATATGATAGAGAATAGACCAGGGGGCCATATGTTTCACTTGTGGCTTCTCTCAAGATAGCATAAGTATTACGGTGGGTGAACGAATTACTATCGAGCAATTTCTAGAATTTAGCATAGTTATGAGAATATCTAGGCATGATCATGTATATAGGCATCACGTCTGTAACAAGTAGACCGACTACTGCCTGCATCTACTACTATTACTCCACACATCGACTGCTATCCAGCATGCATCTAGAGTATTAAGTTCCTAAGAACAGAGTAACGCATTAGGTAAGATGACATGATGTAGAGGGATAAACTCAAGCAATATGATATAAACCCCATCCTTTTATCCTCGATGGCAACAATACAATACGTGTCGTTTCCCCTACTGTCACTGGGATCGAGCACCGCAAGATTGAACCCAAAGCTAAGCACTTCTCCCATTGCAAGAAAGATCAATCTAGTAGGGGAAACCAAACTGATAATTCGAAGAGACTTGCAAAGATAACCAATCATACATAAAAGAATTCAGAGGAGATTCAAATATTGTTCATAGATAATCTTGATCATAAACCCACAATTCTTCGGATCTCGACAAACACACCGCAAAAGAAAATTACATCGAATAGATCTCCAAGAGAATTGAGGAGAACTTTGCATTGAGATCCAAAGAGAGAAAAGAAGCCATCTAGCTAATAACTATGGACCCGAAGGTCTAAGGTAAACTACTGACACATCATCGGAGAGGCTATGGTGTTGATGTAGAAGCCCTCCGTGATTGATGCCCCCTCCGGCGGAGCGCTGAAAAAGGCCCCAAGATGGGATCTCACGGGTACAGAAGGTTGCGGCGGTGGAAATAGGGTTTCGGCTCATGTTCTGATGTTTCCAGGGTATATGAGTATATATAGGTGAAAGAGGTCGGTCAGGAGAGCAACAAGGGGCCCATGAGGGTGGGGGCACACCCAGGGGCAGGCGTGCCTCCCTGCCTCGTGGCCTCCTCATTGATTGCTTGACGTCCACTCCAAGTCCTCTGGATCACGTTTTTTCCGAAAATCACATTCCCGAAGGTTTCATTCCGTTTGGACTCCGTTTGATATTCCTTTCCTTCGAAACACTGAAATAGGCAAAAAAAAACAACAATTTGGGCTGGGCCTCCGGTTAATAGGTTAGTTCCAAAAATAATATAGAAGTGTATAATAAAGCCCATTGAACATCCAAAATAGATAATATCATAGCATGGAACAATAAAAAATTATAGATACGTTGGAGACGTATCACCCGTGCATCCACTACCTTCTGAAAGCAGCTTCATCTCACAATGTGGTCAATAAACAGTATATTCGCTTTAGAGCCATGGAAAAGCAGGAACATAATCTTCTGTCCTATTCTCCAATATGGACGGGCCTTCATTATTTGAGACCACCGATGAATAAGTATCTTTTCACCTCCAAGGGGAAAGGAGTAGGTCGACATAAACATCATTTTGTGACCAAGCACAAGTCTGACCCGACCATGGTCAGGCGTGTGTATAGGAACAATAGAACTGGGCAGTTTCTGTTTCAGGAAGATCGCAGCTATAAAACTGTGTATAAGCAAGAGTTTATGAACAACATATATAACAGAAAACAGCTCGTACCACAAGTTTCTCGACACAGTTGGACCTGTTCAACGAGTGCAGCAGTGGCACACATATCCCACGTGGCCTTCCACCATTGAAACGCCCCACAAGCACTACAACAAGAACCCCTCTACAGCAACACATGTCTAGCAACGATGATAGCATGATGTGTTGTTTTGTTGAATCTCCCACCTTCCCCACTTAGCGCTAACCTCTGTATGCCCACCTCCATCTCGTTTCGTGCTAACCTCTCACGCACGAAGAGTTTTTCTATTTTCCCTTCATTTTTACCTCGCACCAAAAAAAGAGAGCGAGAGACAGGCTCAGCAGCTAGGGTTCCCACGACGGTCGCCGTCCCCTCGCTCACGGTCGTCGTCCCCTCGCCCTCGGTTCGTTAAAGGACCTCAGCGAAGGCCCGCCTCCATCGCCACTTTGCCCACGCATCGGAGACGCACAGGTCGTCGTCGCCCATCTTCCTCGCGTGGGGGAAGGGTTCGCCGCCGCCGTTACTCCGCTCGACCGGGGATGGAGATGCCGCCGTTATTCCTCCGACAGCTAGGAACGACGCAAACACGGACTCACCCGTCCTCCTCAACCGCAACAGTTCAGCAGGTCTTATTCTGTCCCTCGCTCATCTGCAGATCTAAAATTTTATCCCTTAAAAGTTATATTTTCTGTTGCCCTCGCCCATCCTTGATTTTCCTTGCTGGCCGCACCTTACAAGCTACAAAATTGATGTAGTACATCCTCATAGAGGCTTGTCCTTGCCGCACAGCAATACATGTTGACTTCAAACCTATACTTAGATTTCCTATTTTACTCGGATAACTGAAAGGAACCATTTAACTGACACATAAATTTCTCATGGAGTAAGTACAGGATACTTCTGCTCAAAATTGAGCAAAGAAAAAACATGGTTTCTGCAGAGAGACCACAAGTTGATGAACGTGTCAAGTTGACGAACAAGTTGATGTGCGGTACTTTGCTTGTGTCCCCATGCTTTCAAACTTGAAAAATATTGTGCTCACCTGTTTCTATAGCCTGCAGGTTTGCTCAGGAAGTGACAATAATTTCATGGTGATCTACCAAAAGGGCGTTGATCCTCCACCACTGGATCTCCTATCCAAAGCAGGGGTAATCAATTCTGACTTGGTACAACATGATGGTTCTACACTTACATTCAACCTTGATCTGTTTGGGGTTCCAGTTTAGTTAAGAACGTGTCATGATGTCACCAGCTGAACTAGGATTTCTACATGGGCCAATGCATGTACGTATCGTTTGTAACTATACTAAGGCCTAAGCATAACGATTGATGTTCCAAGTGATGCCTCCACATCTCTCTATGGCCCTTAATTTTTTCTTATGTCCTAAACATGCCAAGTAACATATATGTTTTGTTCCCAACGAAGACTGCTACTAATTTTTGTCAGTAGTTAGTGGCTGGGTACATATGAATTTATTTTATAACAACCATTTTCCGATGTTGATTAAGCTTCTTGCTTGCTATCGATAGAAATATGGATTCAAGAATAAACCTTCTACCACACTATATGCTCCTATACAAAATTACAAAGTCCTGATTATTTCACCAACATCTCTAATTCAGTTCAGACCAACAGCAGAAAGTAGTCGTATTCTACAACCGGTGCAGCTGCCAGTACGTGCTAGCAAAAATAATCACAATAAATCTTTCCTCAAAAGTACAGAATTGGAATATGTTTATTTTGCATGATTGGTTGAGTCAGTCTCGCCAAACAAGTTCAAACAAGACTTGGTGCTCAAGTATAAATGTATAATCCCATGCGCCTAGTAGCAGTCTAGCTTCTGAACTAAAAAATACTACTCTCTCCGTCCGAAAACAATTCTTTGATTTAGTACAACTTCTGTTGAGTACAAGATAAGGGTAGGCGTGATGACGAGCAGAAGTGGATTAGATAGTTCATATTAGTCTTGCTCTTTGCCCTCTCTGTTTCTTAGTTCATTAAGTATGTCTTCTCTCTATGCATGAGTTGATTACTCCCAAACTGTCCAAATCGATGATGATTTTTTGCGTAAATCGACTCTGCGGGTTCTAAGAATTTTATTCATGGATCAGGAAATTATAATGTGTGACTTTGTAATTATCAGTAAATCTGAAGTTTTGCGTGATGTAGATTATTTAAAGATTTTCAAGTTGTTGGCACTGAGATTTCTCCTAATACACCATAGGAAGCATGACTAATGAATTATCCCAAGCATGAGTGGTGCGAGTAAGGTGATGCAAAGCTAATTAGTGCAGAGACCTCGGAATATGGAAATACTCAGTCTGTATAGTCGGTACTGTTGGCTACCTAGATGCAAAAAGGACCTAGATTCCAAGCATGGGGATGACCTGTGTGTATTATTGTTATTTAGATGCAAAACAAGGACATGAATATAGGTTGCCTAATCTGCAATGTTGTTTAATAAATTCATGTTGAAGAAGTATTTGTATTCAGATTATTAATTAGCCCCACATCTATGTATAAATTTACGTCTTGGCAAATCAAATTTGAACGGTGCTCATTTAAATTTTACTACTCTATTAACCTGATTTTCTGTACTGTAAGTTACTCATCCCATATTTTTGTTGTAGATCACCAAGATAAATTGATGATGCATGCCTCAGATGTTGATTGCAAGTTTAAGAGTGGAGCTACCACAAGACAATTAGAATTGTTATTTTTAGGATCAATGATTCAGACATTATAGTTGATTGCAAGGTCAAGAAACTACTAGATAGTTTCACCAAGATAAATTGATGATGCATGGCTCAGATGTTGATTGCAAGGTTAATAATGGAGCATCTACAAGACAATTAGAGTTGTCATTTTTGGGGTCAATGATTTAGATATTATAGTTTATTGCAAGGTCAAGAATTGGGCTACTACTATATAGTTTCACCTCTTGTAATCTTTGTATATCTTTGTAATGCTGATTGTTGATTCAATATATAAGATCTTTCCGTTTATTATATTCTAGATCATGTGCACTATTGGTATTGACCTAATGATTATGTTATCTGTTATGTCCATTTGAGAATCCTTTTGTGTAGGGTACCAGCAACGCATATGAAGTGTTGTTGGTCTCTAGGTCTATACGTTGCTACCTAACAACGTTTCTACACGTCGTTTACCAACGCAAGCATATACGTTGTTGTAGCTCCTTGCAACGCCACCAACGGCAACGCATACTAATTCGTTGGTGTAGACCTTAGCAACACATATATGGACATACGACAACACATTGATGCGTTGCTGAAGGGGGGTTCCTGTTGTAGTGAAGGACCTCAAGACGATCAATTAAGTGTAGGAACTTGTGGATGTCGTCCCAGTCAACTTCAGTGCCATCAGTAACAGCCGTGTTCTTACAGAATAACAAATGAGTAGCCTGCTTAACTCTGAAAAAACCTACACGTGCCACCAATTATAAGAAAATATTAGTTAGAAGTAGCATCTTTGTGAGAGATGCGTTGCTACTTCTAAAGTTAAATTGTGATTAGTTAGACAGAATAGGTGGATAAAGAAGTAATCGAGGCAACAAGCAAGAACCAGATACAAAACTAACATGGATGAACAATTGGACCGACGTCGGGGTGGAAGATCGCGGTGAAGATGAGACCAGGTTCTGCTATTTCCATCAACATTCGTGCGCCAACTTTCAATCAGTAACACTTGAGAAAGTTTATCCAAGTTTGCCATAAAAAAGCAGCGATCTTCTTGGTTCATGAACCCAACTCGGAACTTATATCCATGGCTTGTCTTCACTGTGACCATGAAACTGGTGTACTCAGTTATGGCAAGGCGGAGCATCTTGAGTACATGTTTTACGGCGAGCAAGGAATGCCTTTGCAGAAAAATAATATGAGAACACAATGTATTCCCTATCCAAATCTAGAAATAATTTCCTCCTTCACGTCAGTGTTGACCATGGTACTAGTAGCTTTTATCCAAATATAGCAATCCAAATTTCCAAATTAGTCGACAGCATGTTCAAAAGACCCCACCCTCCCGGAGAAAAGAGGATTCTAGGAACATACTGTGCGCGTTTTAAGATCGTGTGTTAGAATGAGAAGGAACAAGTGTGGCGTCTCGCCGAGGGCGCGTAAACTTGTAGGGTCCTCGCACTTTGGGCACTGCAAATGAAACACACTAGATTCAGTAGGAAGAAAAATGCATCAACAGCAGCGACTGCCATCCTAGGATTACGCTCGACCAAGGGACTTGGATTTATCGGGGATGGATGAAGGATTTGTACTAGGTTCTCCATGAGAAAACCCTATGCAATCACCGAGCGGGGTTTTCTCCGAACAACGAGACGAGGAGAAGGGATTCAGGCCCGGTGAAATATTGCCGCTTCGTCAAGTCCGTACCATCGCCAAAGTTGGAAAGGTGGGGTTTTTGTGATTTGACGGCTCATTGGGCATTATCAGGCGCTTCGACGGGGTGTGTCTACCGGCAGTTGTGCACTCTAATTTGGTGCATATGTACGTGGACCCGTTGTCGGATTCCCCACATATCAGCGAAAGAAAGTAGAAAGACACGAGTAACTAGTTACACATAAATATATTTTTGATAGAGTGATACTCCCTCTGTAAAGAAATATAAAAATCTTTTATATCACAACTTTATACATAAGAAAAATCAAGGGGAATATATATAACATATATAATTATAAAAAACAAAGTTCTTTTTGACATAGTATAGACGAGTTGGTGATGATGGTGTGCCTGCCATCCTGCAATATAGGCCGTCCGATTTATATCTGACGGATAGGAAGGAAACTATGGCAATTTTGCAAAAAGGAAGCCACACACCTCTCCACATTTGCAAATAAGGCCTTCCCCCATTCATCCTTTTCTCTAACGATAAAATACTCATACTAGCATCTTTGTGAGATATTCGTTGCTACTTCTAAAGTTAAATTGTGATTAGTTAGACAGAATAGGTGGATAAAGAAGTAATCGAGGCAACAAGCAAAAACCAGATACAAAACTAACATGGATGAACAATTGGAACGACGTCGGGGTGGAAGATCACAGTGAAGATGAGACCAGGTTCTGCTATTTCCATCAACATTCGTGCGCCAACTTTCAGTCTGTAACACTTGAGAAAGTTTATCCAAGTTTGCCATAAAAAAGCAGCGATCTTCTTGGTTCATGAACCCAACTCGGAACTTATATCCATGGTTTGTCTTCACTGTGACCATTAAACTGGTGTATTCAGTTATGGCAAGGCGGAGCATCTTGAGTACATGTGTTCTGGTAGAGCAAGGAATGCACTGCATGAAAAATAATATGAGAACACAATGTATTCCCTATCCAAATCTAGAAATAATTTCCTCCTTCACGTCAGTGTTGACCATGGTACTAGTACCTTTTATCCAAATATAGCAATCCAAATTTCCAAATTAGTCGACAGCATGTTCAAAAAAACCCCACCCTCCCGGAAAGAAAAGAGGATTCTAGGAACATACTGTGCGCGTTTTAAATTTGTGTGTTAGAATGAGAAGGAACAAGTGTGGTGTCTCGCAGAGGGCGCATAAACCTGTAGGGTCCTCGCACTTTGGGCACTGCAAATGAAACAGTAGGAAGAAAAATGCATCAACGGCGGCGGCTGCCATCCTAGGATTACCGCGACCAAGGGACTGGGATTTATCAGGGATGGATGAAGAATTCGTACCAGGTTCTCCATGAGAAAACCCTATGCAATCGCCGAGCGGGGGTTTTCTCTGAACAAGCAGACGAGGGAGAAGGGGATTCAGGCCCAGTGAAATATTGCCACTTCGTCCGTCCAGCTTACTGCTAAAGCTGGAAAGGTGGGGTTTTTTTTGTGATTTGATGGCTCATTGGGCATTACTGCGGCGCTACGACCGGGATGTGTCTATTGTGCAGTTGTGCACTCTAATTTGGTGCATATGGCATGTGGACCCCGTTGCCGGATGCCCCACATATCAGCGAAAGGAAGTAGAAATACACGAGTAACTAGTTACACATAAATATATTTTTGATAGAGTGATACTCCCTCTCTAAAGAAATATAAAAATCTTTTATATCACAACTTTATACATAATAAAAATCAAGGGGAATATATATAACATATATAATTATAAAAAACAGAGTTCTTTTTGACACAGTATAGACGAGTTGGTGACGATGGTGTGCTTGCCATCCTGCAATATAGGCCGTCTGATTTATATCTGACGGATAGGAAGGAAACTATGGCAATTTTGCAAAAAGGTACCCACACACCTCTCCACATTTGCAAATAAGGCCTTCCCCCGTTCATCATTTTCTCTAATGATAAAATACTCATACAAATGCATCTTGAAGTTACGCGCAACGCACGGGCATTATGGGGGTTCAGCTGAGAATATAATACTCAGACAGGCTCACGGTTCTGGACTTTGGGCCACAGGCCGGTGGGCCTGCATGTTTGGGGGGCCATGTGTTCTACCTTAGTGCTTTTCATATTGCAAGAGATCGATACGGAGCTGGTTTTAGATGTTGTCGCAAGGCGAATACACAAAATTGAGTAAAGCTCGGCAGCTGTTAGAATGAAATTGAACGACAGTTCCTAACCAGCAATCAGAGTTGCAATTCTATCAACAATATACCATGTGATAAATAATAATGTCATACTACTTATACACACAGGACACTTGTTTCACCATGCCAGATTATTACATCAAAATCTCTCGGAGGATAGATCAGTTCGATAGTTGCGTGCTGCTACTGAAGAATTTCAAAGTTGATTTGGACCAGCTCTCCTTGCCGAGAAAGTTCGATTTTGACATCATCGCCTACCGCAAGATACGATTTAGATTTAAACCTTGACCATCCTTTAGCATCAATCATCATGCGACCATCCTTTGTACTTACGGCATATTGAGTAGGTTCATTCACACCAAGGCTGCACATGGTAAGAGAAACTTGGCCACGGTCGCCCGGATAATTGAACGACTCCCTCGTTGCTCTAGGAATTCTCTGTTTGCAAACAAGAAGACATACACAAACAATTAGATCAACACAGTGAATCATGTGAAACAACATGGAAAGAAAAAAGAACGAAGCACTTGGGCGGCCAATGCTTACCAAGAAGGTGGTCGTGTCGGTTTTTGTAAGGACTTTGGTATATGAAGTGCGAACTGCAGCCTAGTCTGTTACCGGTGCAACTGCTGGTTCCGTCGCCGCTGCACGGGCTGGAGTAGATGCAAGTGCAAGTGTTGGTGCAGGTGTCGAAGACGTTGTTGGTGCCCGTGCCGGTGCGACTGGTAGTGCCACCGCTGCTGCCAGAGATGGTGCTCCCTGTTGAGCTAGTGCCGGTGTCGGAGCAGGTACCGGTGTCGATGCCCGATCCTCCGGTAGATCAACCTGATCCGCTGATGCGGTCGGTGCCCAATCCTCAACTGGATCAGACGGAGCTGCTGCCGCTGTCAGTGCTAGAGCAATTGCCGGTGCTCATCCGTTGCTGAAGGTGGTACTGATGTGCGAGACAACGGCGGTCATGTCTGGTCTGCTATGATCAGCTTTCTAACTTGACTAGGCTCTATGACCGTGATCCAGTCTTTTTCTTCATTTCTTTTAAACATGAGAAGAACTAATTGTGGCGTGTTTGTTAAACCAAACTGCAGTTCATCATAGGGATTCAGCTTGTACTCAGACAACAGACTGGACCAATGTTTTTCAGTAATATAAGTGATGGACAGTGCCTTCGTTACTGACACGACCTAAGAAGTGAAACCTGCAAAAATAGCCATCGTAGAGCAAACCAAACGGTTTATTCTGTGATGAATGTCACATGGAAAAACCTGCATCGTAAAATTGCAGCAAAAGAAAGAAAACATGACATTAAATCAATAAGATTTAGACAGTAAATCAATAAGATTTACTTGATGTGACATGAGTGAATCCTTACCAGGAAATCAGTATGTTGAAGTACTAAACAGAAGATTGATCGTCCAACTACGCGTGGCATGCAGGGCCCCCGCCTACTCCCACAAGCAGGACAGTCCAAAGGTCGTGACAAATCGTATGGACCGAACATCCATGGGACTGGAAATCCTGGTGGGTGCAATAAACCCTGTAATGCATACCGATATTGGAGTGTAACCATAATTGATAAACCGTCCTCACAAAAAAGATGATCTGGATACTTAAAATATATAGACTGAATTGAGTGGACAGACATTAACATAGATTGTTCTCAGAACTCACCACACACCAAAATCGGTAGTACTAAACAATACAGGGTTCACAAACACAAATCAAGTACGGAACAATAGTACTTACTAAAGACAAGCAAAGTTACACTAATTAAACTCTAAAGACTATTTCTTGCCACCGACCTACGGGACGAACCCCGCATAACTGACTAGGCCATGGACTTCGTGAGAGATGTCTACCTGCACCATCACCATCTTTTCAACCATGGAGAACCTAACAGAGTGGTCTTTCCACTCATAAACATGACCATGAAGAGAGGCCGCATCAGATTTGTCGGGAAGCTTTACAAGAACCACACCCTTCGTAATCGAAGGCACAGCCAGGAAATTGGTGTGGTCAAGTACAGCCTCGAGAACACGCCTGACAACAATGCTTAATGAGGGATCGTCAAGAAGAAATATCACCCAGAAAGTTGTACTGCTAGTACTAGTACTGCATTGTAACGCCCGGATAATTAAGCCACAGTGATATTCTGCTAATGATGCCACGTCACCTTCCTTACTGTTGCTAATCTTTCGTTAGTTCAAAACCAATTCAAAAATCAATTCAAAATATGACAAACAAACAAATGTCTTCAAACATTGAAACAAAAATGTTCGGTGGGTGCCAAATATTGCACTGGTAATTATTGTGGAGAAAACATTTTTTAAGATGTCTAAATATTTTAAAGTGAATTAAAACAGAATGAGAAATAAATAAAAGAAAATACAAAACAGAAACAGAAATAAAATAAAAGGAGAAGCCCCCCCCCCACTGGGCTCCGGCCCAGCAACAGGTCGGTCCAGTTGTGGCCCAGCACCACTCCCCTTATCCCCTTGTCGGTGGAACCCTATCCACCCCATCCACCACTTCCCCCCCCCCCCCCACTCGTCCCACTCTCCCCTCCCCTGGTCCAGATCGGATCGGGGCAAGACGCCGCCGTACACCGCCGCCTCGTCCTCGTTCGCCGCCGCCCGGAGCTCCACGGACGTCGCCGGAGCCCCGCGCCACCCCGACCTCATTGCCTCCTCTCCGTCACGCCGTCCCCGTCAACCACCCCGACACCCGCTGCCCCTTACCCTACGGCCCCAGTGAGCCCCTTCCTCTTCTCCTCTCTCCCTCACCGCGTCGTGCCCGCGCCCGTCCGCGCTCTCGCGTGCCCCTGTGGTTGAGCCCCCGCGCTCGTGCTCGCCCGCCCGTCACACTCGCCGCTACACACGTCGCCCGCGTGCTCACGCGTCTGCGCGCCCGCCACGGACGCGGCCCTCCTCCGCCGCCACGACCTCCGCGCAGATCCCTCCCTCGTCGTGCCCTGCTCCGCCTCGACCTCGCTGGCTGCGCTGCCGCTCCCGCTAGCTCCGGCCACGTCCTCACCTAGCGCAGCCGCTCACTGCCGCTGTTGTGCCCTGCCTCCACCCGTGCCGCCTCTACCATCTGCTGCCTTCGGCGCCGCCGCTCTTGGCGCTTCCCGTTACCGCCGGTGCGGCAACCCTCCTTCAGCGCCAGCAGCGTCGCTGGGGCATGCCCACCATGGCATGGCGGCGCTCGATCCCGCCTGACAGGCGCCCCCCTTGATGCCAGACGGCGGCGCCCGTGGCCCCGTTAGCCCGCGCCCGTTAAGGCATCTAGGCCTATGATAAAGGGCCCCATGCCCTGAACTAAAAAAACAAAAAAGAAGGATTAAAAAATAATAATAATTAATTAACTGATTCACTAAATTAATTAATCATGTTTAGTTAACTAATTAACTCTATTTAACCTGCTAATTAAGTGTTAACAAATTATTAGTCTTCAGCCTATGACATGTGGGACCCACCGTCAGTTTGACCAGTCAATACCCCAGTTGACTGCTGACGTCATGCTAATGTCAGCATACACTGTTCTGTATAATGTTGAACTAAATTAATTAAATAAATTCTAAAAATGTTTTAAAACTTTAGAAAATCATTAAAAAACCCGTAGCTCAGATGATAATACTTTCTACATGAAAGTTGCTCAAAACGATGAGACGAATCCGGATACGCAGCCCGTTCGTCCGCCACACATCCCTAACCTATCGAACTCGCAACTTTCCCCCTCCGGTTCATCTGTCCGAAAACGCGGAACACCGGGAATACTTTTCCGGATGTTTCCCCCCTTTGTCGGTATCACCTACTACCGCGATTGGGCACACCTAGCATCACGCTTTGTCATGTCATGCATTGTCATGCATTTGTTTGCATTGTATTTATTGTTTCTTCCCCCTCTTCTCTCGCTAGACACCGAGGTAGCGCCATCGCTACCCGATGCGACTACGGTGTTGACGACCCCTCCTTCTCGGCTGAGCTTCAAGGCAAGCCCCCCCCCCCTTGATCACTAGATATCACCATTCTTCTCTATACTGCTTGCATTAGAGTAGTGTAGCATGTTACTGTTTCCGTTAATCCTATTCTGATGCATAGCCTGTCCTTGCAACTACTGTTGTTAACTTTACCTGCAATCCTTAATACTTAGAATAGGATGCTAGTATCACGTCAGTGGCCCTACATTCTTGTCCGTCTGCTGTGCTATATTATCGGGCCGTGATCACTTGGGAGGTGATCACGGGTTTATACTATATACTTTATACATGATACATGTGGTGACTAAAGTCGAGTCGGCTCGTGGAGCACCCGCGAGTGATTCACGGATTGGGGGCTGAAAGGACCTTTGTCCCAACGGCCCTCTGTGTGGATCTTTGTGGCGGAGCGACAGGGCAGGTTGAGACTACCTAGGTGAGAGGTGGGCCTGGCCCTGGCCGGCGTCCACGGTTACTTCAAATAACACACTTAACGAGTTCTTGGTATTTGATCTGAGTCTGGCCATTTGGTCTATACTCACTAACCAACTACGTGGGAAAGATATGGGCACTTGACATCGTGGTATCAGCCGAAGCTTTAAATAACGTCGTCGGCCGAGCGGCGGCCGGATTTGATTGAAGCGCACTGCTAGGCTAGGTCTGCTTCGGCCTCCTACATAGCGTCTTGGTGTGCAATGAGCGATGGGCCCGGACCCTGCGCCATAGGATTTAGGCGGCATCTTGACCTCTGTTGTGCTGGGTAGGGCTGTGGCGTGTTGATCTTCCGAGGCCGGGCATGACCCAGGAAAGTGTGTGCGGCCAAATGGGATCGAGCGTGTTGGGTTATGTGGTGCACCCCTGCAGGGAAGTTTATCTATTCGAATAACCGTGATCTTCGGTAACAGGACAACTTGGAGTTGTACCTTGACCTTATGAGAACTAGAACCGGATACTTAATAAAACACACCCTTCCAAGTGCCAGATACAACCCGGTGGTCACTCTCTCACAGGGCGATGAGGGGAGGATCGCCGGGTAGGTTTATGCTATGCGATGCTACTTGGTGAACTTACCATCTACTGTCTTCTACATGCTGCAAGATGGAGGTAGCCTGAAGCGTAGTCTTCGATAGGATTAGCTATCCCCCTCTTATTCTGGCATTCTGCAGTTCAGTCCACCGATATGGCCCTTTACACATATACCCATGCATATGTAGTGTAGCTCCTTGCTTGCGAGTACTTTGGATGAGTACTCACGGTTGCTTTTCTCCGTCTTTTCGCCCTTTCCCTTCTACCTGGTTGTCGCAACCAGATGGCAGAGCCCAGGAGCCAGATGCCACCGTCGATGATGAATCCTACTACACTGGAGGTGCCTACTACTACGTGCAGGCCACTGACGACAACCAGGAGTAGTTTAGGAGGATCCCAGGCAGGAGGCATGCGCCTCTTTCGATTTGTATCCCAGTTTGTGCTAGCATTCTTAAGGCAAACTTGTTTAACTTATGTATGTACTCAGATATTGTTGTTTCCGCTGACTCGTCTATGATCGAGCACTTGTATTCGAGCCCTCGAGGCCCCTGGCTTGTATTATGATGCTTGTATGACTTATTTTATTTTTAGAGTTGTGTTGTGATATCTTCCCGTGAGTCCCTGATCTTGATCGTACACGTTTGCGTGTATGATTAGTGTAAGATTGAATCGGGGGCGTCACAAGTTGGTGTCAGAGCCAGGTTGCCTGTAGGAATCCCCCTTCCACACTCGTTGGCCGAAGTTGAGTCTAGTCAATGAAAATTGTTTTACTAACATGGTTGTGCAGCCCATGGGCCCACGTCGCCATTGGGTGGTATTAGGATATTTTATTCCTCGTCTATACTCTGGGACTCTGATCTCTCTTCTATTCGGGTTAAATGAATTTTACTAAAATCTAACTTTAGGTTCTCGAAAACACTTTCTCTCGGAGAGCCCCTTCAATCAAGATGATCGCCGACTGCACCAGAAGATTTTGAAGACACTCTCCGATATTCTCTCGAGACTTTGTGCCGGTTGCTTTTGCATTTCCCTGCCACTGATAAATCCCTATGGATAACTACATACACTTGCCATTCATATAATCATTCCCCATTGATCTTGTTACTACAAGATACCTTGAAATTCTCTCTATTGTTCTGAGAACCGTTTGTGTCACCGCCTTGCATTTCTTTGCCACGTGAATACACCTGAAAATAATTCCTCACACTTATCGAGGATTCGTTCATCCCCAGTTGATCATGTATTTCACAAAATTCTTTGAAATGCTATTCGGTCTTCCGAAAATCCTCAGGAGCCTATTACTCTTGAAATTCTTTCTTGCTTGCATTATGGTTAATTCCATAAGTCTCGTAATCTTATTGACTTCCCTTGTAATTTTCATGTTGAGTCCGTTGATTCAATATGTTGCGAATGCCCGCAATCCTCAATCAGATCCTAGAATTCATCCTTCCGGCTCAGACGTCATTTTAAACATGAGCTGGTCGTCGACCAATCAAGTTGTCGTTGAATGTACCCCTAAATCTATTCAATTTATCCATTCTTAATCAGAGAGTTTGCTTTTGGACCCTTGAATTGGAAATTATAATTATTTGCCTTTGAGCTTTGAATTAGTCAGTTGTTTCTATAATCTAATCTCCTTGCATTCTTCCTCTGGTTGAGTACCGATGCTCATATCAGATCCCTTGGGGACCATCGAAACCTTTGTTGGGTTTTATCCAATAGCGTCCTTCCTATTCAATCACCTGGGAAGTTCTCTCCCTGATGCATAATGCCATTAGTAAAACCTATTCTCGGATTTGACCAACCATGCTCTGTTTTCGAGCTGGTGATAATTACTCTCGAAGCTTGTGGTATATGTTCCTAAGATGCCCCGATGGGTTGAACCTATGCCTTCCTTAATATGTGTGGACTCGGAAGTTTTCACGGGTCATACTCATCTGGTATTTCACCAGGTAAACTTTCAACACTAATGCCATTATCGAAACAAGAAGTGAATGTAAGGTTATGCTTTGGACAAGTGGGAGTCGACCTTGAACTTTGTGTTCATGCCCATGGACCCGAGGTGGAACTTATCATGGAAGCTTCTTGTAGTAATAATAATCCCCTTGTGATAACTTCTTCTCTTATCTATGCTTGGTCCTTTGCAACCGTGGTTCCGACCATGATTGTTTTTCTTTGGTCCCATTTCTCGGACAAGTTAAATCGCTTGTCTTATGCACATCAATGTGCCTGCCCAACCTCGATTCTGCTCAACCTTCAAGTATTCCCCTATTGTATCTTGAGAATATCACGGAACTACATAACATCTTATGAGTTCTCCATCAAGTACTACATTCCCACTGATTTCAATTTTTTTTCACGGGCTCTGGGTCATTAAACACTCAAGAACACCTATAACTGAATCGAGTCTGCATCGTGATTAAACAACTATTAGTAATCTTCTTTACTTACGAGTTCGTACTTGATCACGTCATTTCTAGCCTGATCGGCTGTATCAGTATCGTGTTGATTTTAACTGTGCTACCTGGTCCTTATTTCCGGAGCACCACTTTCGGCGATGAGCTAAGCTTACGTCGATCTTCCTTGTCTTATCGTTTCACCTCGAACAGCAAGCTCGATTTTGAGTTGGAGACGTATCCGCGGTTCCAAAAATCTTTTGCTACAACACTCCTTTTGCTTGATGCAGTCGTTGTTCGATTGCTTCTTCGTGGAGCCTCTCGACAAAATTTGTCGTGATCATCACATTTTGACTCCTTCCAGTATATCAATCAAATTCATGATGGCAAGTACCATCCTTGCCCCTCAATGAGTTGTTTAATCATCGACAACATTATTGCTTTCCCTCCAACACAAACTTGTTCATGTTTTGTGTTGTACCTTGAGATCCTTGCTATCCAACTTATGTTATGTTCTACCTTGGAGTATTACCATCTTTTATGTCAAGAAGGTTGTGAGGATTTCACCTCCTCTTAAGAATTCTTGATATAGTAATACCTCTCGCCATCTCCATTCATATCTTGGTCCACGTGTTGATTCTAACCAGGATACCAGCCATTTAACTATGATGTGTGAATCCAAAATTACTAGCAACCTTATTTCTTGCAAGATAATGAACGAAAGTTTCATTCTTTGAGCATTGGTTATCGAATCACCATTCTAACATTAGTCATGCTACATAAGCCCATATTTCGGTTGCACCTTTCAACTGATGTTTAATTGGTTATGTTTTCCTCGAGCATATCTCACTATATCATTTGATCTGACAAATGCTATCTCCTTGTTCACATAATTGTGGAAATCCATCCTTTGCAATTCTCGATGAATTGTTGCTGAGTCCATCGGCCACCTCCACATCCTCTCCTTGGTTTACTGATGAACTCTTGTTTCGGAACTCGCTTCCGTAGTTCATTCCCGAGAATCTTACAATGTCATTCCGTCAATTTGTGTTGTAACTTTCTTCTCAAACATCTTGAGTATGAGGTATCCTGACACCAATCTGATCTGATCTCGGTCAGATATGATGGTTGGAACATATATCCAAGAGTTATAACGTTGGTCTTATATGACCCGGTAAGGTGATGTCATGCCTAGCACACCTGATTGGAGGACTATTGTTATAGTTTCCTTTTCAGCAAGGTTATCCATTCTTCCATGAGGAAATTGTAAAACTTATTCTACAAGTTGTTCCTGATGGATCCTTTGTGCATCCAAATTCTGAACCTTAATTGATGACCATGTCAATGCTATCTCGAAGCATGTCTGTGGTAATCTGATTTTCAATAAGAGCATTCGAAGCACAATGCTAAATTTTCTTATCATTTATCCTAACACCGTTGTATGGGTAATATCATGAGATTCCTCCCCCTTACCTAAATGGTTTTCTACTTTCTATCCTGTCATGGATATCATCCTCCGCTTGTCCTTGGGAAGGATATACCCCCGAAATATGTGTGTATACAAATTTTCATTTCCATTGTTCTGTTTAAACCTGATAATCGCATTTTCCTTTCCATTGTCTTGTTTAAGCTTTCTTGTAATCTGACTTAACTGAGCAGTGATAATTCCCTGCTTAGTAAGCACCTCATTTTATAACTCTGTCAGTAAGACCCTGTTACCATTGTTGATAGCACCCCGGTAACCACCGATGGACGAGAACTTGCCTATTGGTCCGCCTCGTTCAACGAGTAGGAAAATGGTTCTCTTCGTCCCTCGCCCTTGGTATCGATGTTGTTGCCAACATAACTGACAGGCTAGCCTCTGACATGCCTTGCTATCGTGACCGTGCAAGATGTCTGCCCCCCCTTTTTTATTTTAACCTCATGGTGGGCCCATAACCCACAGTTCCACAGGATCAAAACCTGACTCTCCTATACAACCCTGTTTCTAATGGTTATCCTCACGCTTGGCTTCATATTTAATTCACGGGCCACCTTCCTAGTGCTCTATTCTGGTATCAGATGCAATACTTACTCTCGCTACTCTGAACCCCTTTCTCACTCTGGTTCAGACTTCGAACAACTATCTATCCGCTTGGAACCTCTTATTGTACCTTCGTACCTTACTCTCGCTGTATTCTATATATTCAACTCGAGAGATAATCTTATGCTCATTCATGGGTTAACCCCAGATGGTTTCCCTCATAAGCATTCTGTCGTAGCCGAGCTGTCCCTTACCTATTCGTAAATACGTTGGAGTTCCCGAAGAAAAGGACGACTCCACCATGATGACCTGAAGCAGAGAAATGAAGACATCAATGTAATGGATCGATCTCTTTGAGAAGAGGAGCCAAGATTGAGAAGATCCGTTAAAGTTTAAGTAACTGACCTCCCCGCTTAGACCCCCTCTTAAATCTCGGGACGAGATTTCTTGTAGTGGAGGAGTTTTGTAACGCCCGGATAATTAAGCCACAGTGATACTCTGCTAATGATGCCACGTCACCTTACTTACTGTTGCTAATGTTTCGTTAGTTCAAAACTGATAAAAAAATTAATTCAAAATAAGACAAACAAACAAATGTCTTCAAACATTGAAACAAAAATGTTCGGTGGGTGCCAAATATTGCACTGGTAATTATTGTGGAGAAAACATTTTTTAAGATGTCTAAATATTTTAAAGTGAATTAAAACAGAAAAGAGAAATAAATAAAAGAAAATACAAAACAGAAACAGAAATAAAATAAAAGGAGAAGCCCCCCACCCCCACTGGGCTCCGGCCCAGCAACAGGCCGGTCCAGTTGCGGCCCAGCACCACTCCTCTTATCCCCTTGTCGGTGGAACCCTATCCACCCCATCCACCACTCCCCCCCCCCCACTCGTCCCACTCTCCCCCTCCCCCAATCCAGATCGGATCGGGCCAAGACGCCGTCATACGCCGCTGCCTCGTCCTCGTTCGCCGCCGCTCGGAGCTCCACGGACGTCGCCGGAGCCCCGCGCCACCCCGACCTCGTTGCCTCCTCTCCGTCACGCCGTCCCCGTCAACCACCCGGACACCCACTGCCCCTTACCCTACGGCTCCAGTGAGCCCCTTCCTCTCCTCCTCTCTCCCTCACCGCCTCGTGCCCGCGCCCATCCGCGCTCTCGCGTGCCCCTGTGGTTGAGCCCCCGTGCTCGTGCTCGCCCGCCCGTCCCACTCGCCGCTACACGCGTCGCCCGCGTGCTCACCGTGTGCCGGCACGCCCGCCTACGGCTGTGGCCCTCCTCCGCCTCCCTGACCTCCGCGCGCCTCCCATTGCCGGCGGTCCGGCAACCCTCCTTCCAGTGCCAGCGTCTCGCTCGGGGCGCGCCTGCCATGGCAGCGGCGGCGCTCGATCCCACCCGGCAGGCGTCCCGCCAGGCGCCCGACGGCGGCGCCCGTGGCCCCGTTAGCCCGCGCCCGTTAAGGCATGACAAAGGGCCCCACACCCTGAACAAAAAAACAAAAAAGAAGGATTAAAAAATAATAATAATAAAATTAATTCATTCATTCATTCATTCAATAATTAATTTATTTAATCATGTTTAGTTAACTAATTAACTCTAATTAACCTGCTAATTAAATGTTAACAAAATTGTTAGTCTTCAGCCTATGACATGTGGGACCCACCGTCAGTTTGACCGGTCAACACCCCTGTTGACTGCTGATGTCATCTTGGCGTCGGCAAGATGCTATCGCGGATAATGTTAAATTAAATTAATTAAATAAATTCTAAAAATGTTTTAAAACTTTAGAAAATCATATAAAATAAAACGTAGCTCAGATGAAAATACTTTCTACATGAAAGTTGCTCAGAACGACGAGACGAATTCGCGTACACAGCCCGTTCGTCCGCCACACATCCCTAACATATCGAACTTGCAAGTTTCCCCCTCCGGTTCAGCTGTCCGAAAACGCGGAACACCGGGAATACTTTCCCGGATGTTTCCCCCCTTAGCCGGTATCACCTACTACCGCGATTGGGCACACCTAGCATCACGCTTTGTCATGTCATGCATCGTCATGCATTTGTTTGCATTGTATTTATTGTTTCTTCCCCCCTTCTCTCGCTAGACACCGAGACCGACGCCGCTGCTACCCAGTACGACTACGGTGTTGACGACCCCTCCTTCTCACCAGATATCGCCTATTCTTCTCTATACTGCTTGCATTAGAGTAGTGTAGCATGTTATTGATTTCCGTTAATCCTATTCTGATGCATAACCTGTCCTTGCTACTACTGTTGTTACCTTTACCTGCAGTCCTTAATACTTAGAATGGGATGCTAGTATTCCATTTGTGGCCCTACATTCTTGTCCGTCTGTTGTGCTATACTATCGGGCCATAATCACTTGGGAGGTGATCATGGGTTTATACTATATACTTTATACATGATACATGTGGTGACTAAAGTCGGGTCGGCTCGTGGAGCACCCGCGAGTGATTCACAGATTGGGGGCTGAAAGGACCTTTGTTCCAACGGCCCTCTGTGTGGATCTTTGTGGCGGAGCGACATGGCAGGTTGAGACTACCTAGGTGAGAGGTGGGCCTGGCCCTGGTAGGCATCCGCGGTTACTTAAAATAACACGCTTAACGAGTTCTTGGTATTTGATCTGAGTCTGGCCATTTGGTCCATACGCACTAACCAACTACGTGGGAAAGATATGGGCACTCGACGTCGTGGTATCAGCCGAAGCCTTCGTGACGTCAAATTTTGAGCGGCGCACGCTGAATTGGACTGGAACGCCTGCTAGGCTAGGTCTGCTTCCGGCCGCCCTCGCAACATGCAGGTGTGCAATGGGCGATGGGCCCAGACCCCTACGCCATAGGATTTAGACCGGCGTGCTGACCTCTCTGTTGTGCCTAGGTAGGGCTGCGATGTGTTGATCTTCCGAGGTCAGGCATGACCCAGGAAAGTGTGTCCGGCCAAATTGGATTGAGCGTGTTGGGTTATGTGGTGCACCCTTGCAGGGAAGTTTATCTATTCGAATAACCGTGATCTTCGGTAACAGGACGACTTGGAGTTGTACCTTGACCTTATGACAACTAGAACCGGATACTTAATAAAACATGTCTGAAGTCTAACTAAGCAAAATGTTTGACCAAATCCTTTCTTAAGAAATATAATAGGAAAGATGTATCACTTGAAAATTTACTGCATGATGCAGGTTATGATATTGTTTCGAATCCTGGATTTTAAATTTCAGAAAATGCAAAAGTTTCCAGAAATTCATGAAACTGAGCATGGTCACGTGATATGGCACAAATATTCCTATGTAATTTTTTTCTTCAATTTGAGACAGGTAGCTTATGAGAAGTTGCACAAATGAAGAGCCAAGGTATTTTGGAACAAAGGCCGGTCACGTTAAGGCGAACGCTTTCACTATTGAAACCGTGGGTGTTTACGTGCCGCCATGAGTCCCGCTTCTCATCGGCAGGTGTCGTCCGAGCAAGCGTGTGAGTCGACGGGAGGCGTGTGAGCAGACCACTGCGCCGGCTGACAAGAGGCGTGCGAGCAGACTGCTGCACAGGCTCACCGGGAGGCGAGCCCTTTGACCAGGCTCCGCCACCCACCTTCGTCCCAACTGCTCCCACTTTTAATGTCGCCAGCACCGCAGTTTAAAATCAACCCCGCACTACTCGGTATCGCTATAATTTTCTCTCTTCCTCTCCGATTCTCCTTTCGTCTACCTCCAACCAGCCTGACCTAACCGTACGCCGTGCCGCATCACGATGGTCTGCCCTTAGTCTTCCAGTTTCCTGAGGAAGACACCAAGCGGAGTCTCAAGAACATAAGGCACTTTGGGACGAGCTTGAACCGGCCTTGCGGGAAGACGCCACGCCTGTCCCCGCTCCCGTTCCGGCTCTCGTCGCCCCGACAGCGCCAGCGCCCATCCCCCTGGCATTGATGAGCTGGGAGCCGCACATTTTCACCGAGCTTGATGTCACGGGGTTCCACGAGGTCCCCGCCGACTTTCACGCGCCCGTGCACCTGCCAGCGCATGCGCCTGCGCGTGCACCTGCCAACGCATGCGCGCTGCGTGCAGCAGCGTGCGTGCCCGTGCGGTGCCGTGCACATGAATGTCTCCGCCCGCGCCGTTGTCGGCGCTTTCCCCAGTGGTGCAGTTCCCCCTCAGCGGCATGGATGGCCGTCGTCGAACGCTTCCTTGCACCAACGCCAGTCACCTCCTCCCGCCAGTTGATTCGCTCCTGGAGACCGAAGTCCAGAATATTGTGGCCTTCCTTGAAGCTAGGGCCAACATCCAGGAGTACGTAAACAACGGCACAAGACACCGATGTCGCTATCGGTCAGTGGCCTGACGACACAGAGAGCACGGCAGAGGAGCAGCTTCCCACCACAAGACGCCCCCGGCGCCACTGCGTAATCTAAATTTTCCATGAAAAACGTTCGGATTGCCATGCTTAAAATCCGAACGTTTATCATTTCCGTTTATTTTAGATCGATTGTCGTAGGAATGTAAAGTCAGAGTCAGACTGAATGAAATCTATGGTTTGATTGATTGGATGTCCTGCTAGAGCTGTATCAAATTAAATATAAAATGTCATCAAGCCACATGTATTCCCTCTCATCCAACGACCTAGATTGCTTCAATGTTGAGCGCTCAACACGTTTAGCGAGCAGTTAATTTCATGCCAAAAATAGTGTTAATCACATAATAACACAAAAATAATATCCTACTTAATATCCGCATGCACTTAATATACTTCCAGATTAACGTGCATTGCACGTACACATTGACTAGTACTAATAGTACGTGAAATTGGTGTCGTAACTTGTGAACGCGTCCAGATATGGTCAACGGCAACATCGCCCGTGAGTTCTTCGTGTTTGCCCGTGCGTCTAAACGCAGAAGGGGAGGAGAGAGAGAGCACACATGGAACCCACCAGTAAGTGAAGGCGAATATTAGTACGTGCTAACGAGTCGGTCCCACTAATGTACTAAAAATAATATTACATGTTATCCATTAAATAGGCTGTGGTAATATAAAAACATTATATGAACAAAGGGGGGGTACAACAAACATTGTTGTTCTACGTATGTTGCCTATTAACGTGCGGCTTGAAGGCCCTGGTCGCATGTTCGATCCTCTTCCTTTATTTTTTAATTTGTATATGGGTCCAAATTTGTTTCATGACAGGTGTGCCTCTCGGTGTGTAGTTTGTAGCACTTTAATTTGTGGGTCGAAATTTGTTCCATTCCAGGTGGACTATCGGTGTGTAGTTTTGTAGCTTATTTGTAATAATTAAAGAGAACAACAGAGTTTTTTTTCAATAATACCATGGTGCGACGTTGAAGGCGAGAAAGGACGTGCGAGAGAACGATGACCGAGCCAGAGGGAAATCAATTGGGGGAGGTGTGGGGGTTGCAACGGTGTTCGGAGTAGTTGTGGGCCAAATGCTACGAAAATATAATCTAAACCCACCGGAATAAATGCCTACACAAATTAATCCAAGGTTGGAATTCCCCTCACAATGTAAATAGCTCCGGCTTTGCGAGGGATCGAGAGGTAGCTTCAATGTGTGGAATATACGGCGCGAGAAAGCGAGGTCAATCGAGAGACATATAGATGGAGAGACAAAGTGAGTGTGGTCCGACATTCATTGAAAAGGTATATATGCTCTAGAGAGATATTGTCGGATGATAGAGTATACAATATGAATATGTCGAATTGGGGTCAAACATGAAGATATATCGTTTATGTCCGAGAAAGAGCGAGGTCAATCAAGACATACAGAGAGAGAGAGAGAGCGAGAGAGAGAGAGAGAGAGAGAGAGAGAGAGAGATTGAGCAAGCGTAGCCTGCCATGAGGTCGAAAGAGTGGGGGCGTCTTGGATGGACTGACCTAGATAGACAATCTGCGTGAGAGAGTATAGAGTGTGTCGATCGAGGCCCGAACAGGGAGATATATCATTTGTGTGTGTGAAAGAAAACGAGGTTAATCGAGACTCAGATAAAGAGAGAGAGAGGTTGAGCGAGTGTGGCCCGCCGTGCGGAAGAAAGAGTGAGACAGTCTCGAGGTAGTGACCTAGATAGACAACGTGCATGCGTGTGCACGAGAGGTTGGGGGGCTAGATAGGCAATGCATGTATCTAGCGAGAGAGGGTGGGAGGGAGAGAGAGATAGATAGAGAGAGAGAGAGCTCGGCATGGGGTGCAATGGCGGGTGTGTGAGGTAAATACATTTGTTAACAGAGTGGAAAAAGGGGGTTGTGTAGTTGAGAGAGTTAGAGATCGAAACATGTAGAGAAAGAATGAATGTGTGTCGGAAACTGATAGATTCCTAAGGTGGTTAGGACAGGAAGATTGACCGATACAGGAAGTATGTAGCATGTGTGCAGAGGGGGGGGGGGCTAAAAGCAACATTTGAACATAGATAGTACGAGACTTGATGTTTCAATTCCGTGTACACTGTAAGATTTGAACTGAGGACCATGCATATGGGTAATTATTTCGAATTCGTGCCATACTAGGTTTGGAAAAGTTGACATTGACTCGATTGTTGTGCTACTTTGTAGGTCATATGTTTGAATCCATCCAAAGTTTTCTCACTACCATGGTGTTCATCATATACATATGAATTTGGATTAAAAAAGTAGCATGGATACCGTGAAATGTGAAATCCACGTTAGAATTGGAGATTTCTATGTGACACACACTCTAATTCAAATAACTAATTATGTGGCACACACTCTAATCCACGTTAGCGTGGATACCATTTTGATTTTTTTCAAATAACTCCTCATTAATTAATTTATAGTATCTCCTTTCGAATGACTAATTATTTGCAAGGAAAACACGGGCATGGTAATACATACAGATTTGTTTGCAAATGAAAGAAGATCCATTTGCATTCTCAAATGTAGGCGCACCAGGCAGACCAGGGTTGTGTCGTGGTGGTCGCGTGTGTCGTACGGACGCTTAGCACCCAGCTACCCACCCCCTCCCTCCCTCCCCTGAAGGAAATGTGCCCTAGAGGCAATAATAAAGTTGTTATTTACATTTCCTTATATCATGATAAATGTTTATTATTCATGCTAGAATTGTATTAACCGGAAACTTATTACATGTGTTAATACATAGACAAACAGAGTGTCCCTAGTATGCCTCTACTTGACAAGCTTGTTTATCAAAGATGGTTATGTTTCCTAGCCATAGACATGTGTTGTCATTTGATAAACGGGATCACATCATTAGAGAATGATGTGATGGACAAGACCCATCCATTAGCTTAGCACTATGATTGTTTAGTTTGTTGCAATTGCTTTCATCATGACTTATACATGTTACTCTGACTATGACATTATGCAACTCCCAAATACCGGAGGAACACTTAGTGTGCTATCAAACATCACAACATAACTGGGTGATTATAAAGATGCTCTACAAGTGTCTCTGATGGTGTTTGTTGAGTTGGCATAGATCGAGATTAGGATTTGTCACTCCGATTGCCGGAGAGGTATCTCTGGGCCCTCCTGGTAATGCACATCACAATAAGCCTTGCAAGCAATGTGACTAATGAGTTAGTTGCGGGATGATGCATTATGAAACGAGTAAAGAGACTTGCCGGTAACGAGATTGAACGAGGTATGGTCATACCGACGATCGAATCTCGGGCAAGTAACATACCGATGACAAAGGGAACAACGTATGTTGTTATGCGGTTTGACCGATAAAGATCTTCGTAGAATATTGTAGGATCGAAAGTATGTCTAGAGGGGTGTGATTAGACTACTTGACCAAATAAAAACTTATCCTTTTCCCAATGTTAGTCTTTGGCAGATTTTAGCTATCTTAGCACAAGTCAAGCAATCTTAACACAATTCAAGCAAGCATGCAAAGAGTATATGAGCAGCGGAAAGTAAAGCATGCAACTTGCAAGAATGTAATGGCGAAGGGTTTGGAGAATTCAAACGCAATTGGAGACGCAGATGTTTTTGTCGTGGTTCCGATAGGTGGTGCTATCATACATCCACGTTGATGGAAACTTCAACCCACGAAGGGTAACGGTTGCGCGAGCCCACGGAGGGCTCCACCCACGAAGGGTCCACGAAGAAGCAACCTTGTCTATCCCACCATGGCCGTCGCCCACGAAGGACTTGCCTCACTAGCGGTAGATCTTCACGAAGTAGGCGATCTCCTTGCCCTTACAAACTCCTTGGTTCAACTCCACAATCTTGTCGGAGGCTCCCAAGTGACACCTAGCCAATCTAGGAGACACCACTCTCCAAGAAGTAACAAATGGTGTGTTGATGATGAACTCCTTGCTCTTGTGCTTCAAATGATAGTCTCCCCAACACTCAACTCTCTCTCTCATAGGATTTGGATTTGGTGGAAAGAAGATTTGAGTGGAAAGCAACTTGGGGAAGGCTAGAGATCAAGATTCATATGGTAGGAATGGAATATCTTGGCCTCAACACAAGGGTAGGTGGTTCTCTCTCAGAAAATTTGTATTGGAAGTGTAGGTTCGTTCTGAAGGCTCTCTCCATGAATGAAGAGGAGGTGGAGGGGTATATATAGCCTCCACACAAAAACTAACCGTTACACACAACTTACCAATCTCGGTGGGACCAAATTGAGAAACTCGGTTGGACCGATTCAGCAAATCTGGTGACCGTTAGGATTTTTGGTGGGACCGACATGAAACTCGGTAGGACTGATATGGTTAGGGTTAGGGCATAACGTAATCTCGATGAGACCGATTAGAAAAACTTGGTAGGACCGATTTTGGTAATAAGCTAACCAGAGAATTGGTCAGGTAAACTCGGTGGGACCGGTTCGCTCATTTTGGTGGGACCGAAATGTTACGAAAAGGAAATAGAGAGTTTACATTGCAATATCGGTGGGATCAATTTCTCATCTCGGTGGGACCGAAACGTTACGAAGGGAAACAGAGAGATTACAATCCCATCTCGGTGAGACCGAGATCCCTATCGGTGAGACCGATTTGCCTAGGGTTTGTGGCAGTGGCTATGACATCTGAACTCGGTGGCGCCGGATAGAAAGAATCGGTGGGGACGAGTTTGACTTTTGGTTTAGGTCATATGTGGATGTGAGAAAGTAGTTTAGGGTTTTGGAGCATATCACTAAGCACTATGAAGCAAGAACCTCATTAAGCAACACCTCATCCCTCCTTGATAGTATTGGCTTTTCCTATAGACTCAATGTGATCTTGGATCACTAAAATATATAATGTAGAGTCTTGATCTTTGAGCTTGAGCCGATCCTTTTATCCTTAGTATTTTGAGGGGTCCACTTTCCTCATCCATTCCATGCCATTCATTGAGCTTTTCCTGAAATATTTATCTTGGAATAATGTTAGCTCGATGAGCTATATGTTGTTAGGAATTACCAAAACCACCTAGGGATAGTTGCACTTTCAAATATGTAGGAACCAATATGAGCATCCAGGTTCCGCTATTGGTTATTGACTGGAGATGTTTCTCGGTCATGTCTACATAGTTCTCGAACCCGTAGGGTCCGCACGCTTAACGTTTGATGATGATTGGTATTATGAGTTTATGTGTTTTGATGTACCGAAGGTTGTTCGGAGTCCCGGATGTGATCCCGGACATGACGAGGAGTCTCGAAATGGTCGAGACATAAATACTGATATATTGGACCATGTTGTTCGGACACCGGAAGTGTTCCAGAGAGTTTCGGATAAAACATAAGTGCTGGAAGGGGTTACCGAAACCCCTGGAAGAACTATTGGGCCTCTATGGGCCTTAGTGGGAAGAGAGTAAGGGCTAGGAGGGGCTAGCCGCGCTCCCCCCCCCTTAGGGTCCAAATTGGACTGCAGCGCCCCCCTTTCCTTCCCTTCCCCCTCTTCCTTCCTTCCCCCTCTCTCCCTCTTGGTGCATTCCTACTAGGACTTGGAGTCCTAGTAGGATTCCCCTCTTGGGGCGCGCCCTAGGGCCGGCCGGCCCTCCCCTCCTCCCTCCTTTATATACGGGGGAGGGGGCACCCCATAGACACACAAGTTGACCTTTAGCCGTGTGCGGTGCCCCCCTCCACAGTTTTACACCCCGGTCATATCGTCGTAGTGCTTAGGCGAAGCCATGTGCCGGTAACTTCATCATCACTGTCACCACGCCGTCGTGCTGATGGAACTCTCCCTCGGCCTCAGCTGGATCTAGAGTTCGAGGGACGTCACCGAGCTGAACGTGTGCAGATCGTGGAGGTGCCATGCATTCGGTACTTGATCGGTTGGATCGCGAAGACATTCGACTCCATCAACCGCATTACTTAACGCGTCCGCTTTCGGTCTACGAGGGTACGTGCCCACACTCTCCCCGCTTGTTGCTATGCTTCTCCTAGATAGATCTTGCGTGATCGAAGGATTTAGTTTTTTGAAATATATGTTCCCCAACAGTGGCATCCGAGCCAGGTCTATGCGTAGATGTTATATGCACGAGTAGAACACAAAGAGTTTTGGCTGGTAATACTTTGATTCGGCGGTATTGTTGGATGAAGCGGCCCAGACCGACATTACATGACCGCGTTCATGAGACTAGTTCTACCGCCGTGCTTCGCACACAGGTGGCTAGTGGGTGTCTATTTCTCCAATTTTAGTTGAATCGAGTGTGACTATGCCCGGTCCTTGTTGAAGGTTAAAACAACACACTTGACGAAAAATCGTTGTGGTTTTGATGCATAGGTAAGAACGGTTCTTGCTAAGCCCGTAACAGCCATGTAAAACTTGCAACAACAAAGTAGAGGATGCCTAACTTGTTTTTGCAGGGCTTGCTATGATGGATATGGTCAAGACGTGATGATATATAAATTGTTGTATGAAATGATCATGTTTTGTAACAGTTATCGGCAACTGGCAGGAGCCATATGGTTGTCGCTTTATTGTATGAAATGCAATCGCCATGTAATTGCTTTACTTTATCACTAAGCGGTAGTGATAGTCGTAGAAGAAATAGTTGGCGAGACGACAACGATGCTTCGATGGAGATCAAGGTGTCAAGCCGGTGACGATGGTGATCATGACGGTGCTTTGGAGATGGAGATCAAAGGCACAAGATGATGATGGCCATATCATATCAATTATTTGATTGCATGTGATGTTTATCCTTTATGCATCTTATTTTGCTTAGTACGGCGGTAGAATTATAAGATGATCACTCACTAAATTTCAAGGTACAAGTGTTCTCCCTGAGTATGCACCGTTGCGATAGTTCATCGTGCTGAGACACCACGTGATGATCGGGTGTGATAAGCTCTACGTTCACATACAACGGGTGCAAGCCAGTTTTGCACACGCAGAATACTCGGGTTAAACTTGACGAGCCTAGCATATGCAGATATGGCCTCGGAATACTGAGACCGAAAGATCGAGCGTGAATCATATAGTAGATATGATCAACATAGTGATGTTCACCATTGAAAACTACTCCATCTCACGTGACGATCGGACATGGTTTAGTTGATATGGATCACGTGGTCACTTAGAGGATTAGAGGGATGTCTATCTAAGTGGGAGTTCTTTAAGTAATATGATTAATTGAACTTTAATTTATCATGAACTTAGTACCTGATAGTATTTTGCATGTCTATGTTGTTGTAGATAAATGGCCCATGCTACTGTTCCATTGAATTTTAATGCGTTGCTAGAGAAAGCTAAGTTGAAAGATGTTGGTAGCAACTACACGGACTGGGTCCGTAACTTGAGGATTATCCTCATTGCTGCACAGAAGAATTACGTCCTGGAAGCACCGCTAGGTGTACCACCCGCATGAGCAACTACAGACATTGAGAATGCCTGGCAATCGTGTGTTGATGACTACTCGATAGTTCAGTGTGCCATGCTTTACGACTTAGAACCGAGACTTCAATGACGTTTTGAATGTCATGGAGCATATGAGATGTTCCAGGAGTTGAAGTTAATATTTCAAGCAAATGCCCGGATTGAGAGATATGAAGTCTCCAATAAGTTCTACAGCTGCAAAATGGAGGAGAATAGTTCTGTCAGTGAACATATACTCAAAATGTCTGGGTATCATAATCACTTGACTCAGCTGGGAGTTAATCTTCCGGTTGATAGTGTCAATGAAAGAGTTCTTCAATCACTGCAACCAAGCTACAAAAGCTTTGTGATGAACTATAATATGCAAGGGATGGATAAGACGATTCCCGAGCTCTTCGCAATGCTAAAGGCTGCGGAGGTAGAAATCAAGAAGGAGCATCAAGTGTTGATGGTCAACAAGACCACTAGTTTCAAGGAAAAGGATAAAGGGAATAAGGGGGACTTCAATAAGAACGACAAGCAAGTTGCTGCTCAAGTGAAGAAACCCAAGTCTGGACCTAAGCCTGAGACTGAGTGCTTCAACTGCAAAGGCACTTGTTACTGGAAGCGGAACTGCCCCAAGTATTTGGCGGATAAGAAGGATGGCAAAGTGAAAGGTATATTTGATATACATGTTATTGATGTGTACCTTACTAATGCTCGCACTAGTGCCTGGGTATTTGATACTGGTTTTGTTGCTCATATTTGCAACTCGAAACAAGGGCTACGGATTAAAGCGAAGATTGGCTAAGGACGAGGTGACGATGCGCATGGGAAATGGTTCCAAAGTCGATGTGATCGCCGTCGGCACACTACCTCTACATCTACCTTCTGGATTAGTTTTAGACCTGAATAATTGTTATTTGGTGCCAGTGTTAAGCATGAACATTATATCTGGATCTTGTTTGATGCGAGACGGTTATTCATTTAAATCATAGAATAATGGTTGTTCTATTTATATCAGTAATATCTTTTATGGTCATGCACCCTTGATGAGTGGTCTATTTTTATTGAATCTCGATAGTAGTGATACACATATTGATAGTGTTGAAGCCAAAAGATATAAGTTTAATAATGATAGTGCAACTTATTTGTGGCACTGCCGTTTAGGTCATATTGGTGTAAAGCTCATGAAGAAACTCCATGCTGATGGGCTTTTGGAATCACTTGATTATGAATCACTTGATGTTCGCGAACCATGCCTCATGGGCAAGATGACTAAGACTCCGTTCTCCGGAACAATGAAGCGAGCTACAGACTTGTTGGAAATAATACATACTAATTTATGCGGTCCAATGAGTGTTGAGGCTCGCGGCGGGTATCGTTATTTCCTGACCTTCACGGATGATTTGAGCACATATGGGTATATCTACTTGATGAAACATAATCTGAAACATTTGAAAAGTTCAAAGAATTTTAGAGTGAAGTGGAAAATCATCGCAACAAGAAAACAAAGTTTCTACGATCTGATCATGGAGGTGAATATTTGAGTTACGAGTTTGGTCTTCATTTGAAACAATGCGGAATAGTTTCACAACTCACGCCACCCGGAACACCACAGCGTAATGGTGTGTTCAAACGTCGTAACCGCACTTTATTAGATATGGTGCGATCTATGATGTTTCTTACTGATTTACCGCTATCATTTTGGGGTTATGCTTTAGAGACGGCTGCATTCACGTTCAATAGGGCACCATCTAAATCCGTTGAGATGGCACCATATGAACTATGGTTTTGCAAGAAACCCAAGTTGTCGTTTCTTAAAGTTTGGGGCTGCGATGCTTATGTGAAAAAGCTTCAACCTGATAAGCTCGAACCCAAATCGGAGAAATGTGTCTTCATAGGATACCCAAAGGAGACTGTTGGGTACACCTTCTCTCAAAGATCCGAAGGCAAGATATTCGTTGCTAAGAATGGATCCTTTCTAGAGAAGGAGTTTCTCTCGAAAGAATGAGTGGGAGGAAAGAACTTGATTAGGTAATTGTACCTGCTCCATCATTGGAAAGTAGTTCATCACAGAAATCAGTTCTAGTGATTCCTACACCAATTAGTGAGGAAGCTATGGATGATGATCATGAAGCTTCTGATCAAGTTACTACCGAACCTCGTAGGTCAACCAGAGTAAGATCCGCACCAGAGTGGTACGGCAATCCGGTTCTAGACGCCATGTTACTTGACCATGATGAACCTACGAACTATGAGGAACCGATGATGAGCCCAAATTCCGCGAAATGGCTTGAGGCCATGAAATCTGAGATGGGATCCATGTATGAGAACAAAGTGTGGACTTTGGTTAACTTGCCCGATGATCGGCAAGCCATGGAGAATAAATGGATCTTCAAGAAGAAGGCTGACACTCACGGTAATGTTACTCTCTACAAAGCTCGACTTGCTGCGAAAGGTTTTCGACAAGTTCAAGGAGTTGACTACAATGAGACTTTCTCACCCATAGCGTTTGCTTAAGTCTGTCTGAATCATGTTAGCAATTGCCGCATTTTATGATTATGAAATTTGGCGAATGGATTTCAAAACTAAATTCCTGAATGGATTTCTGGAAGAAGAGTTGTATATGATGCAACCATAAGGTTTTGTCGATCCAAAGGGTGCTAACAAAGTGTGCAAGCTCCAGCGATCCATTTATGGACTGGTGCAAGCCTCTCGGAGTTGGAATAAATGTTTCGATAGTGTGATCAAAGCATATGGTTTTATACAGACTTTTGGAGAAGCATGTATTTACAAGAAAGTGAGTGGGAGCTCTGTAGCATTTCTAATATTATATGTGGATGACATATTGCTGATTGGAAATGATATAGAATTTCTAGATAGCATAAAAGGATACTTGAATAAGAGTTTTTCTATGAAAGACCTCGGTGAAGCTGCTTACATATTTGGCATCAAGATTCATAGAGATAGATCAAGACGCTTAATTCGACTTTCACAAAGCACATACCTTGATAAGATTTTGAAGAAGTTCAAAATGGATCAGTCAAAGAAAGGGTTCTTGCCTGTATTAGAAGGTGTGAAGTTGAGTGAGACTCAATGCCCGACCACTGCAGAAGATAGAGAGAAAATGGAAGTTATTCCCTATGCCTTAGCCATAGGTTCTATCATGTATGCAATGCTGTGTACCCGACCTGATGTATGCCTTGCTATAAGTATAGTAGGGAGGTACCAAAGTAATCCAGGAGTGGATCACTGGACAGCGTTCAAGAACATCATGAACTACCTGAAAAGGACTAAGGATATGTTTCTCGTTTATGGAGGTGACAAAGAGCTCGTTGTAAATGGTTACGTCGATGCAAGCTTTGACACTAATCCGGATGACTCTAAGTCTCAAACTGGATACGTATTTATATTGAATGGTGGAGATGTCAGTTGGTGCAGTTCCAAACAGAGCGTCGTGGCGGGATCTACGTGTGAAGCGGAGTACATAGCTGCTTCGGAAGCAGCAAATGAAGGAGTCTGGATGAAGGAGTTAATATCCGATCTAGGTGTCATGCCTAGAGCATCGGGTCCAATGAAAATCTTTTTGTGACAATACTGGTGCAATTGCTTTGGCAAAGGAATCCAGATTTCACAAGAAGACCAAGCACATCAAGAGACGCTTCAATTCCATCCATCATCAAGTGTTGGAAGGGGACATAGAGATTTGCAAGATACATACGGATCTGAATGTTGCAGACCCGTTGACTAAGCTTCTCTCACGAGCAAAACATGATCAGCACCAAGACTCCATGGGTGTTAGAATCATTACTACGTAATCTAGATTATTGACTCTAATGCAAGTGGGAGACTGAAGGAAATGTGCCCTAGAGGCAATAATAAAGTAATAAAGTTGTTATTTACATTTCCTTATATCATGATAAATGTTTATTATTCATGCTAGAATTGTATTAACCGGAAACTTAGTACATGTGTGAATACATAGACAAACAGAGTGTCCCTAGTATGCCTCTACTTGACTAGCTTGTTTATCAAAGATGGTTATGTTTCCTAGCCATAGACATGTGTTGACATTTGATAACCGGGATCACATCATTAGAGAATGATCTGATGGACAAGACCCATCCGTTAGCTTAGCACTATGATCGTTTAGTTTGTTGCTATTGCTTTCATCATGACTTATACATGTTCCTCTGACTATGAGATTATGCAACTCCCGAATACCAGAGGAACACTAGTGTGCTATCAAACGTCACAACATAACTCGGTGATTATAAAGATGCTCCACAGGTGTCTCCGATGGTGTTTGTTGAGTTGGCATAGATCGAGATTAGGATTTGTCACTCCGATTGTCGGAGAGGTATCTCTGGGCCCTCTCGGTAATGCGCATCACAATAAGCCCTGCAAGCAATGTGACTAATGAGTTAGTTGCGGGATGTTGCATTACGAAACGAGTAAAGATACTTGCCAGTAACGACATTGAACTGGGTATGGAGATATCGATGATCGAATCTCGGGCAAGTAACATACCGATGACAAAGGGAACAACGTATGTTGTTACGCGGTTTGACCGATAAAGATCTTCGTAGAATATGTAGGAACCAATATGAGCATCCAGGTTCTGCCATTGGTTATTGACCGAAGACGTGTCTCGGTCATGTCTACATAGTTCTTGAACCCGTAGGGTCCGCACGCTTAACGTTCGATGACGATTGGTATTATGAGTTTATGTGATTTGATGTACCGAAGGTTGTTCGGAGTCCCGGATGTGATCACGGACATGATGAGGAGTCTCGAAATGGTCGAGACATAAAGATTGTTATATTGGAAAATGTTTTTCGGACACCGGAAGTGTTCCGGAGAGTTTTGGATAAAACCAGAGTGCCAGAAGGGGTTACCGGAACCCCCGGAAAAGCTATTGGGCCTCTATGGGTCTTAGTGGGAAGAGAGGAAGGGCCGGGAGGGGCTTTTTTTAACCGGGCATGCCCCTTCCCGTTTAAGATAAACGGAAATACAACAGTATCCGATATAACCAGGAAGAAAGGAAAGAAAGGTAGCGAGTTCAACGCACTGCCAGGAACCCCACTGTGCTCGCCCGCCATCAAAACGAGCACCATGGGGCAAAAACATGAGAGCACCTACTTAGTTCGAACCTAGCTATTACAAACCAGGGAAAAGGCACACACAAAAGTGGTGGAAGATAACAGATCCACAATACACAGAAAGCATGTAGTTTTCAAAAGTTTTCCCAAAAGTGGAGCCTGAGACTAGAGCCCGGACATCTCCACCGGCTGCAGACCTACCCAATATAAGAGAAAAGAACAAGCCGAGTACACAATCTCAAAAGGAGATTTGATCAACTGTTTTTCAAAAGTAGCCTTATTGCGCGCCAGCCAAATAGCCCAAGTTACTGCCGCTAGACCAATAGTATAAAATCTAGCTCCATTAGGTAAGAACACATTGCACCACACATAGAATTGCCAGGTGTTATTTGGGCATAAGTCAGTCCCCAACACAACTCCAACTGCCCTCCACGCAACACATGCCACGCGACATGTAAAGAACAGATGAGATGCAGTTTCAACATTGTTACAGAAGGAACACACAGGGTTCCCCGGCCATTTTTTCCTTCTCATCACCGCTCTTGTGAGCACCGCGTCTTGTGCCATCTGCCATAAGAAGATCTGGATCTTAAGAGGCAATTTTGCCTCCCAGATCCATCTATAGTTGCATCCATGAAGAGGATTTTCCAGCCATTTATACATAGATTTAGTGGAGTACTTTGCATTCTTACTCAAACCCCAAAACACCACATCTTCATCAGCTATAGTTTTTATCCCCAAGATATGCTCCCGCAACTGATGACCCACAAGTATAGGGGGAAAGGCAAGCTCAACATGTTTGGAAGGTCAATGACAATATACTTTAACTGAGATGTCGGAAAACATAAACCATTACGTTGTCTTCCTTGTCCAACATCAACTCTCTTAGCATGTCATACTTAATGAGTGCTTCATAATCATAAAAGATGTCCAAGATAATATATTTATATGTGAACCCCTCTTTCCTTCACTTCCTATTAATTGCAACGATGACCAAGGCTACGTTCATCAACTCTCAACGATTTTTATGCCTCATACTTTCTATGTGTGAAGTTATCACTACCCATAAGGTCAATATGAACTATTTTATTCTTTCTATTTTCTTAAGATCATAGCATCATAGCAAAGCCCTTGACTCAACACTAATCTTTATTATAGATAGCACACGGACTCGCTTACATAAAGAGATCACAAAGCAAAGCTCAAAACTACTTGATACCAAAACTTCAATCTACTAGATCAAGATACTACTAAAAGGATCGAACTAAATAAAGCGGTAAAGATAGGAGTGTGATGGTGATACGATACCGGGGCACCTCCCCCAAGCTTGGCAGTTGCCAAGGGGAGTGCCCATACCCATGTGATTATTTCTTCGGAGGTGGAGAAGTAGGAGTTGATGATGATGTAGGCTTGTCATCCGTCTTCCAGGGCATCGGCTCTCCATCATAAAAGGATGATCGAGTCTCCGGATCCTTAAATCTGCAGCCAAACTCATGCGCTTGAATCTATATTCATACTCACAGTTCTGGTTTTGCAGGTCATAGATCTGGGCTTGGAGGTTGAGGGAGTCCTGGATTAGGGGGTGTCCGGATAGCCGGACTACCATCATCAGCCGAACTATCATTGGCCGGACTATCATCATCGACCGGACTCCAAGACTATGAAGATACAAGATTGAAGACTTCACCCCGTGTCCGGATGGGACTTTCCTTGGCGTGGAAGGCAAGCTTGGCGATATGGATATGTAGATCTCCTACCATTGTAACCGACTCTGTGTAACCCTAGCCCTCTCCGGTGTCTATATAAACCGGATGGCTTTAGTCCGTAGGACTAGAATCACAACAACCCTTACAATCATACCATAGGCTAGCTTCTAGGGTTTAGCCTCCTTGATCTCGTGGTAGATCCACTCTTGTAAACATCCACAATATCAATATCAATCGAGCGGGGCGTAGGGTTTTACCTCCATCAAGAGGGCCGAACACAGGTAAACATCGTGTCCCTTGTCTCTGTTACCATCCGCCTAGACGCACGATTCGGGACCCCCTACCGAGATCCACGGTTTGACACCGACATTGGTGCTTTCATTGGGAGTTCCTGTGTCGTCACCGATAGGCTTGATGGCCTCTTCAATCAACAACGACGCAGTCTGGGTGAGACTTTTCTCCCGGACAGATCTTCAGATTCGGCGGCCGCGCTGCGGGCCAACTCACTTGGCCATCTGGAGCAGATCAAAGCTTCGCCCCTGGCCGTCGAGTCAGGTTTGAAGCCTAAACTTCACGGCCGATATCGCGGGGACTTGATCTTCCATGGATCTGAGCCACAGCCCGGCGTGCAGCGGCTATCACGATGGGCATGACCTAACTCTCGCCGCGGACAGCACCTTGGAGGCCGCACACGAATCCGCTCCGACCCATAGTCCGGAGCCGATCGCTCGGATCGAGGACGGATGGCTGGACACCGCCTCGGGAGCTGCAACTTCTACGGAGATGGAGCCAAACACTTACCTTGTCCCGCATAAAGCTCATGACTCCGAGGTACCGGACTCTCTGCTGGACTCCGAACCTCCTGCGCCCCTGCCAGTCGAAACCGATTGGGCGCCGATCATGGAATTCACCGTTGCGGACATCTTTCAGCTTTTCGCCCTTGGCAATATCATAAATTCACTGAAGCATCTCTCGCTATCCGGAGAGCCTGGCGAACTACGGCCGGGGCGGTTGGGACAGCGGACGACGAAGAAATTGAGCCCACCCACCACCCACGCCGTAGCCACCGTCGGCGATTTAACCGGCGTACTCAACTCGACTCCGAAGACATCGGCGGTATGGGCGGCGATGCGGAGACTACCAAGAACCGGTGCCTACAGGACCTTGGAAGACCACCTCGTCATCGACATATACATGGTAGACACCCCAAAGGGAAGCGATAACGAGGAACAACGGGCGCGGCGGAGGATAATCTCGCCGATAAAGAGCCAAAACGGCGGCGTGAGCGCCGCCCTAAGTCCGCCTCAATCAAAGCAGCCTTCCTAACGACCCAGCGATAGAGCAGGGCAAACCGGCGGACGACGAACAGGACGAGCCGGATAATCAACCCCTTCACGGAGCAATCAACAGTCCGGAATCAACACCGAGCATAAGAACATACACAAAAACTGCCGCCGCCCTTTGCAAGAAGTTTGAAGAAAGCGAACGCAAGCTCAAAACAGCGAAGACACGCTCGAGAATGAAGTGGAGCAAAGTATTCAAGACTGCAGACAAATATGGCAATGGCCATCAAACTAAAACTACCGAGCGCAAGTTGCTGCCAGAATTTGACGAGGAAGCCATAGAGCCTTCACGGTCAAAAAATAAAGAGGCTGCTGGCTGGATAGGCGCCGATGACAGCCCAAAGCGACAAGCGGGGCTGCACAGGCAATTATAATCTGGGAAAGCGGACGGCCCAACTAGGTCCATCTACGGGCCAAAAAGAGGACCCGAGGAAGTAACACACCACGACAGTGTTCAAAGACAGCGGCACACCCAAATATAGGGCGCCCGCACACCGCTATGTTTTATCGATGAGGTCTTTGGATCATGAATTTCCAGCAAGGTTCAAACCCATAAACATAGAGGCATCTGACGCACAATGAGACCTTGAGTCTGGATAGAAGATTACATACTACACATACACATGGCTAGAGGAGATGATCTCACGCCATAAAATACCTACCCCTCAAGCTCAAAGGGCCAGCTCGGCATTGGCTCAAAAGCCTCCCGAGAAAATCTTGTTGGAAGTTGGGAAGAGCTTGAGGACGCGTTTAAACAAATTTTCAAGGGACTTATGTCCGCCCGATGGATCTGAGACGATCTGAGTCATATAACCCAATAGCCCGAGAGTCGGCGCATAGAATTCTGGAACAGGTTCCTTACCAAAAAGAACCAAATAGTCATTGTCCGGACGCGAAGCCCTAGCAGCTTTTAAATACAACGTCCGAGGCGAATGGCTCACCAGACACCTCGCCAAGAGAAGCCAAGAACAATGGCCGCTAACAAGCCTCATGGCGCTTTGCGAGGAGAGGACAAGCAGCTAGCAAGATGCAGCACCAGACGACTGAGTACATCGAGATCGAGATGGAAGCGGACGGTCATGGCGCAGGAAAGACCAGCGCGGAATAAAGAAAAAAGCCCAAAGGCACGGCGGTCAACGCCGGATTCAAAAGCTCGCGTGCAAACAATACAACACGGCCTCTTAAGGAGAACAGAGACGAGCTATCAAATTTAAACAAAATCTTAGATCGGATTTGTCAAATCCACGATACCTCGGAAGGCTCGCAAACCATACCAACCGAAATTGTTGGGTTTTCAAACAGTCCGCAGACTCAACGCCCGGACACAAAACTCGATGTGCTTAGCGAGGACGACAGCGAACCCCACCGGCAGAGCACGGAAGTCAAAAGACTTTCCCACAAGAAGTAAAACAGTAAACTTCGCTTCACGTGATAGTACGGAAAGCCAACACGGCACTTGCTAAGACAAGTGTTGCACGATCCACCCAGTGGACCGAGATTGGACGTCAAAACCAATCACTTTCGATCATCTGGATTAGTCCGAAGTATCCTAACGCAGGATAGACTGCCACGATATTGGATCCCATAATAGACGGACTGCAATTAACGCAGGTTTTGATGGATGGCGGCGGTGACTTGAACCTGCTATTTCCGGGCACAATCCGCAAGTTGGGATAAACCCTACTACAATTGGCATAGCCGCACTTCCTTCAAAGGAGTGGCGCGGGCCCTTGCGCCAGTGCAAGTTTCATTATTACTAGAAGTTGTGTCGGGGTCACGACAACTTCCGACGAGAAAAGCTAACCTTTCATGTCGCCCCATTTACAAGTAGCTATCAAGCATCACTTTGGGACGGAAGCTTTTGTCGCTTCAATGCAATACCACATTCGCGTCTCTTATGCTTAAAATGCCGGTCCACGTGGCATCATTTCATTATAAGGTCGCTTTGAGACCCGGACACGGTGGGCGAGTCCGGAATAAATAAGCTAGGGGCTACTTGGCGCACATCCCTTTCACAAGGGTTTGCACATATAAGCCATCTTGAGCTAGCATAGGCTCAGCCTTCTTAATCTATATTTCAATTTTTATACTTTCGCATCGATTTCTTTTCCAACCAAGTTCCTCTCTTTTTACAGATGAACAGCATGCACACCGTCCGATAGGCACGGCTGCTTGAACACGGCGCAGGCGTGCGGTAGGGACCCGTTGCAAGGACTCTTTTGAGACTAAGACCCTATGTAAACCTTTCTTCTGTCTCTTGTTGCTATAATCCCTGGTTTATCATTATAACAGAGTGGAGGATGGCGTTTTGGCATCGGCCGCACGGAAGAACCTGCCGTGCACGGACACAAGGGGCTTAGGATTTGTTTTGCCGCTATTATAAAGACCGAACACCTTCGGGAGTGTTCGGCGTCTCGAGTTAGGCCTTATATGCATCAGCTCGAATCATGTCTTTGGTCAAATGTTGGGTTTGCCCGGCTCACGTGTTTTGCTGCCTTCGTTCCGTATCATCGGCTAACGCTGCTCCGGAGAACTCTGCGATTGTGCCCCGATTAATTTGGCGAGCACTTCGATGAAAGCCAAAACTGCTGTCATGATATAGCGAGAGACTGGTCAACCACTCGATCGACCTTGGGAATGTTTAGGATTCCTCCGCTTTGTGAAGGGCCGTTTCCGGCCGAGCACATCTGGCGCCCGAATTCGGAGAGCACGGTGCTTCGGGGGCTATGTCGTAGCCCACCCTCGAACTCCATGGCTAAGTGAAAGTGATAAAGCATTATAGTCCGGTTGCCTCGTTTGCTACGCTACCACCTCCTTTACAGGACCGAGGCGCCGGATTAAGTGTGAAAAGCAGCGCTATTTTTGCGAACACCCCGCACCTTGTGCGTGGGGGCTGAAACCGACGACGCCATCTTTCGGGTTATACACGTATACATGAGCGGCCGCATAGGAGATATTCTATTACTTGAGCGCACAAGTATAAAAGGCGCTTACATCATAAATATCGTTTTACATCATATAAGCGTTCATTCGAGCGTAACATTTTTTAGCTTTGTGACTCTATTACACGAGCACCACGCGATGCCCGCCAAAATAGTGCTCGACGGGTAACGGTTATCATCCGAACCGAAGTCGCAACAGCGGTGGCATCCATCTCTGTCAATGTGTCTTCACACGGCGGCGCCATCCGCGCACCCTCTATGCAGGCCGACCGCTTCATCGCCTTGATATGCGGCACCGCCCAAGAAATTGCTGCAATAAGCCAAAATAACTCTTGGTGGGGCCTATCCGGCGGATATGAGTCACTATATCCGTCATAGCAAGCCGGACAACCTATTTAGCTCAGCCCACTCAGCCAAGCGGTCGGTCGGCGAAGTGAGCGCTCCGGACTATGGAATTGAGACCAAAACAGCTCTTAGTCTTGTGATCCTTGACTTGAAAATGCTGGCGGCATCCGCCGCTTTCGCTGCTAAGTCCATATAAGGGTCCTCGGAACCCCACAGTTAGCCCGGTGAGCATATTTTGGATCCGTAAACCTTGGCGCAGCGAAAAGGCTTACCGGCTACAATATCGGCTGGCGCGGCTCTTCCTTCATAGCCCGCATTGCGAGCGGGCATTCTTAACCTGCGGTGGCCTTCGCGAGTCTTCTTGCCCGGTGGCGCTCCTTCCCAAGAGCTTCATTGCGGTCGGTAGCATCTTTTAACTTCACGGCCATTTCGGCTATCTCTTCCCTGCTCCGCATGCGCGCCCTTCGGCCGCTAACTCCTCGGACGCCCTCGAGGCCGCCGCATTACTCCTACGGCCTGCTCCTTGGCTTGAGCAAGTTCGGCCCGAAGGCTCTCCACGGCAGCGGCACTATCTGCATTTCACGCACATGTTGTAAGGAGATGGCTTCGGCTCCCTTACCAAATGACCGCGCAATAAACACTTACCTTGCGACTCATCAAGTCGCTTTGTTGATCAGCGTGATGTCGCATCCGCGAGCATCGAGTTGCCGCTTTAGTGCAGCAACTCCATCAGTCCGGCTGGCCCCGGACGACCCGCCACCTGCATCGGCACGGCGGAATTTAAACCTGCGATTTTGATCCTCGCGCGCTGTCGATTTCGACAACCTACCGAGTCTCGGGGCTACTATCTATACAGAGCGCATTCTATATGCAAAACTGTTAAAAGGTGTGTCATTTTACGTACCTCAAACCCGCTTGATAAACTCGGCGGCATCATGCAACCCGCCTTGGCGCGGACGAAATCCTTTCAATCACCATGCTCATCAATTTGTGCTGATCTTACGAGATAGAAGCGCCTTCTCAAGCAGATCCTTGACCGTACACCGGTTGGTGCCGAACTATCCGGCTTTGCGAACAAGGCTCCCTCCTTGGCGATACTTGAGGCTCGTCCGCCCTATCCGACGGCGCCCGGACGGGCGTCTCGCTCTCTATCATCTCGAGCGAAGGTCCCCTCAAGGCGAGCTCATCTGCGAAGGGCGGAGATCCGAACTACAAGGTAAAAACTTTAGTTATCCTCGAAGTACAAATAGGGATGTCCCTTATTATAAAACTCCTTTCTTTCTACTTACGGCTCGTTGGAGGCTGACTCATTAAGGGAGATTGTGCGGCGGGGTCTCCCGGACGCAGGACTCTGGCGAAGATTTCTTCCCCGTTTAGGGGCTTTTGCCCAGGTCCTCGGAGGCAGTCCTCTTCTCCCCTTGGGGGAGGATTCTCGATCCCCCACTTTCAAGAGCCTCCTTAGGCGAGGCAGTAGCTTCCTTGTTTTCCCCTTCGTCTTCCTCTGAAGGCGCAACCTCAACATCCGGACCAGCACGGGATCCGCGCGGTCTCGGGGAGGGGCTGGACACCGTATCAATTTTGCTTCCGCTATCCACTCCTGTGTAGAAGGAAGTTGGTCATAAGCGAATCATCGAAGGCAAACAAGCGGTATGTCGGACTCGGGAACTACTTACTTGAGTGTCCGGCGATTGCAGCTTAGGCCAGCATCCTCGGTCAATTCGGGACGCACCTCTTGTGATCCGAAGAATAAGTTATACATCTCCGGTGTCATACCCATGAAGTGTTGAAGAATCCGTGGGCCCTCGGATTAAACTCCCATAGCCGGAGAGGGCGGTGTTTGCAGGCAGGAGGCGCCTAATCGGCATAACCTGCATCACCACCGCCATATCGATCTCCCTCGTTAGGAGACCTCGAATCTGGCCCTGCGGTGAGGCACGTCCTTTGACGGCCCCAGTTGAGCCCTTGGTTGACCCACGACATCAACCGTCGTGGAGGTCCCGGGCGGAATAGGGGTGGTGGCTTTTGTCTGCGGCCCCTCGGAATGGTAATATAGAACCATTCTTGCTGCCACGAGCCGAGCTCCTCTTGGAAGGAGCCAGCGGACCCACGGGCATCGGGCCTCTACTTATGGCGCCCGCCACACTCGCAGCGCCCCGATCATCTTGGCGCCACATTAAAGGTCTTGAGCCACAGGCGAAGTGAGGGGTGGCGGAGGAAGGCTTCACGGACGACAATAAATGCGGAAATATGGAGGATGGACTCGGAGCCAAATCGTGGAATTCCAACCCATAATAAAACATGAGCCCTCTCACAAAGGATCCATCGGAAGCCTAAACCCGGCGGAGGTGGGATCTGAAACGACATACTCGCCGGGCTCGGGGTGGGGATGGACTGCCCTTGGCGAGCAACCTGTCGCGAAATCTCGTAAAGCAGTACTTGGCCTCCGCAACTTTAGCACGTCATCCTCCGTGGCGGAGGAGGGCATCCACCGACCTGGAGGTCGGAACCGGACATCGTTGAAAGTCCGGCGCTCGAATCTGGAGCTCTAGGTCTTTGGAACTTGGGGCGGGGAGAGGATTCGATGGAGGATTGAAGAAAAAAGCGAGCCTTGGTCCCATTATAAAGAGGAGAATACCAAGAGCCGTCTCCGTGACCGTTTGGGACTCGCCGATAGAGGCGTGGCGAGCAGGCGCGGTTGGGTTACCACGTCCGTATTGATGAGAATCCGGATTAAGGGAAACACGATCTCTGCTTCGACAAGGCGTGCCAAAGAAACCGCCGCTAAACGCTGAGGTGGTAAAGTAAAAACAATTGAGTAATGGCTTGGTAGTGGTGTGACGTCATGCCACAAAAAGCGTCGCAGATTGAACTTGTGTATATATTATTATTCTCTCTACGGTGGAATGTGGAATTTATTTTGCGAGCCGACACTATCTGGTGTTCACAATCTTCTATCATTTGGAGGAGGAAACGCCTTGCAATGCCAAGCAATATCTGCGCCGGACTTATCGTCATTGAAGCCTGGTTCGAGGCTCTTGAGGAGTCTGGATTAGGGGTGTCCGGATAGCGGACTACCATCATCGGCCGAACTATCATTGGCGGACTATCATCATCGACGGACTCCAAGACTATGAAGATACAAGATTGAAGACTTCACCCGTGTCCGGATGGGACTTTCCTTGGCGTGGAAGGCAAGCTTGGCGATCTGGATATGTAGATCTCCTACCATTGTAACCGACTCTGTAACCCTAGCCCTCTCCGGTGTCTATATAAACCGGATGGCTTTAGTCCGTAGGACTAGAATCACAACAACCCTTACAATCATACCATAGGCTAGCTTCTAGGGTTTAGCCTCCTTGATCTCGTGGTAGATCCACTCTTGTAAACATCCACAATATCAATATCAATCGAGCAGGACGTAGGGTTTTACCTCCATCAAGAGGGCCCGAACCTGGGTAAACATCGTGTCCCTTATCTCCTGTTACCATCCGCCTAGACGCACAGTTCGGGACCCCCTACCCGAGATCCGCCGGTTTTGACACCGACAGAGGTGCTCGATTTTCTCTTGAAGTTTGAAGATGGTTTCCCCAATGACTTTGGCATCCCGCTTGTGGTTATTGGTGAGCTCCGTGATCATCATCTGGTTGGCATTGAGTCCACGCTCCACCATCCCTTGACACTTGAAAACTTCTTGCTCCACGGCTTCGAGCTTTGTCTCCACGCTCCCGGTACGCCTTGGTCCCTCCACATCGCGGATGTGGAGCACCCCGTCACGCACCTCAATGGTTTGAGGATGATGCAGATGCTACAGCGAGATAGAGGTTGATAACTCTCGAAAAACTTGTCCTTGGGAGCGCTTGGAGCGACATGATGCTCTAGATCTGAAGCGAAACATCTCGAGGAAAACAGAGGATATTTGCGTGATACGGTGGTCAAAACCTTCGGGAGAATATATAATGAATTTTACCGACCAAAATCGTAACATAAGAAAACGGAGTCAGGGAGGCACGAGGTGCCCACGAGACAGGGGCGCATACATACAGGGGGCCGCGCCATCCTCTCTCGTGGGAGCCTCGTGTCCCTTCGGACTACTTCTTTCTTCTAAAATTCTTAAATAATCCAAAACTGATAAAAATTGCCATTAGAGTTGTTTTGGAGTCGGTTCAGGGCGCGCCCCCCTGTCTCGTTGGGAGCCTCGTGTCCCTTTCGGACTACTTCTTTCTTCCTAAAATTCTTAAATAATCCAAAACTGATAAAATTGCCATTAGAGTTGTTTTGGAGTCGGTTTACTTACCGTACCACGTACCTATGCCTTTTGAGTGCGGGCGTTCGGAAAGTGTCTATTATGTATTCCTCGGGGTTATGGTCTCAATAATATTAGTTTCCACATTAATAGGATTACCGAAATATAATGTTTAATTCTTTGACCATTTACCACCCTCGGTTTGTGCCTTGAAGTTGTTGATTTTTATAGCACGAGCGATATACCTCTTCGATAGCGTAGGGACCTTCCCATTTTGAGAGAAGTTTTCCTGCAAAAATCTTAAGCGAGTTGAATAATAACACATAATCTCCTCGTTAAACTCACGCTTTTGTATCCTCTTATCATGCCAGCGTTTGACTTTTTCTTTGAAAAACTTGGCATTCTCATATGCTTGAGTTCTCCATTCATCAAGTGAGCTAATATCAAACAACCTCTTTTCACCGGCAAGTTTGAAGTCATAATTGAGCTCTTTAATAGCCCAATATGCCTTATGTTCAAGTTCAAGAGGTAAATGACATGCTTTTTTCCATAAACCATCTTATATGGAGACATACCCATAGGATTTTTGTATGCAGTTCTATAGGCCCATAATGCATCATCAAGTTTCTTGGACCAATTCTTTCTAGACCTACTGACAGTCTTTTGCAAAATTAATTTGAGTTCTCTATTGCTCAATTCTACTTGACCGCTAGACTGCGGGGTGATAAGGAGATGTGATTCTATGATTGACATCATACTTAGCAAGCATCTTACGGAAAGCACCATGAATAAAATGTGAACCACCATCAGTCATAATATATCTAGGGACTCCAAACCTCGGAAAAATAACTTCTTTAAACATTTTAATAGAAGTGTTATGATCCGCACTACTAGTTGGAATAGCTTCTACCCACTTAGTAACGTAATCAACAGCAACTAAAATATGTGTATAACCATTGGAGGCAGGAAAAGGTCCCATATAATCAAAGCCCCAAACATCAAGCGGTTCAATAACAAGGGAATAATTCATAGGCATTTCTTGACGTCTACTAGTGTTACCTATTCTTTGACATTCATCACAAGATAAAACAAACTTACGAGCATCCTTGAAAAGAGTAGGCCAATAAAACCAGATTGAAGTACCTTGTGTGCAGTTCTATCTCCAGTGGTGTCCTCCATAAGATTGAGTGACACTTGTGTAGGATTTGTTCTGTTCATGCTCGGGCACACAACATCTAATAATACCATATACTCCTTCTTTATAAAGGTGTGGATCATCCCGAGTAATGTCTTAAATCATAAAGAACTTTTCTTTTGCTGGTATGTGAAACTAGGCGGTATATATTTAGCAACAATGTAATTAGCAAAATCAGCATACCAAGGAGCGATCGAGAAGCATTGACAACCGCTAATTGTTCATCGGAAAACTATCATTAATGGGCGGTGGGTCATCAAGAACATTCTCTAACCTAGACAAGTTATGCGCAGCAGGGTTCTCAGCTCCCTTTCTATCAATAATATGCAAGTCAAATTCTTGGAGCAAGAGGACCCATCTAATGAGTCTAAGCTTAGCATCTTTCTTTTCCATAAGATATTTACTAGCAGCATGATCAGTGTGAATAGTGACTTTGGAATCAGCAATATAAGGTCTAAACTTATCACATGCAAACACAACTGCTAAGAATTCTTTTTCAGTAGTAGCATAATTTCTCTGGGTAGTATTAGGAGTCTTACTAGCATACTGGATAACATTCAATTTCTTATCGACTCTTTGCCCTAAAACAGCACCTACAGCATAATCACTAGCATCGCACATAATTTCAAAAGGTAAATTCCAATCATGTGGCTGAACAATAGGTGCAGTGATCAAAGCTTTCTTAAGTGTTTCAAATGCTTCTACACAATCATCATCAAAGACAGAAGGAATATCTTTTTGCAATAAATTAGTCAGAGGCCTAGAGATTTTAGAGATGTCCTTAATGAACCTCCTATAAAAGCCGGCATGACCAAGGAAACTTCTTATAACTTTTATGTCCTTGGGACATGGCATCTTTTCAATAGCATCAACTTTGGCCTTATCAACTTCAATACCTCTCTCGGAGATCTTGTTCCCCAAGACAATGCCTTCATTAACCATAAAGTGACACTTTTCCAAATTCAGGACGAGACTAGTGTCTTCGCATCTCTGCAAAACTCGATCAAGGTTGCTCAAACAATCATCAAAAGAGGATCCATAGACGGTGAAGTCATCCATGAATACCTCACAGATCTTTTCACAAAAATCAGAGAATATAGCCATCTGCATCTTTGAAAGGTAGCAGGTGCATTACATAAACCAAAAGGCATATGTCTATAAGCAAAAGTACCAAAAGGGCAAGTAAAAGTAGTTTTAGATTGATCCTTTGCTGACACAGGTATTTGAGAGAAGCCAGAATAACCATCTAGAAAGCAAAAATGTGTGTGTTTGGATAGCCTTTCTAGCATTTGATCAATAAAAGGTAAAGGGTAATGATCTTTCTTAGTAGCCTTATTTAACTTACGAAAATCAATTACCATCCCATAACCTGTAATAATTCTTTGCGGGATCAATTCATCTTTATCATTAGGAACAACAGTGATACCTCCCTTTTTGGGGACACAATGGACAGGGCTTACCCATTCACTATCAGCAACGGGATAAATAATACCTCCCTCAAGGAGCTTTAGAATCTCCTTTCTTACCACCTCCTTCATTTTGGGATTTAACCGTCTTTGAGGATCTCTAACTGGTTTGGCATCTTTCCCCACTGAAATTTTGTGTTGACATAATGTGGGACTGATGCCCTTAAGATCATCCAGAGTATATCCAATAGCAGCCCGGTGCTTCTTCAGAGTTTTCAATAATCTTTCTTCTTCTTTCTCTGAAAGGTTAGCACTAATAATAACAGGATATATTTCTTTTTCATCAAGATAAGCATACTTAAGATTATCAGGTAAAGGTTTGAGTTAAAACATGGGATCACCCTTGGGTGGAGGGGGATCCCCAAGAATTTCAACGGGAAGGTTATGTTTCAGCACAGGTTCTTGTTTAAGGAACACTTCATCTATTTCTTCCCTTTCCTTCATAAACATATCGTTTTCATGGTCTAACAAATAATGTTATAACGGATCAGTTGGAGGAACAACAATGGAAGCAAGACCAATAATCTCATCCTTACTAGGTAATACCTCTTCATGGTGTTGTCTATGAAATTTAGAAAAGTAGAACTCATGAGACATATCACCTAGACCAATAGTAACAACATCCTTTTCGCAATCTATCTTAGCATTAACGGTGTTCAAGAAGGGTCTACCAAATATAATGAGACAAAAGCTATCTTGTGGGGAGCCAAGAACAAGAAAATCAGCAGGATATTTAGTGTTCCCACACAAGACTTCAACATCTCTAACAATTCCCATTGGTGAAATAGTATCTCTATTGGCAAGTTTAATTGTGACATCAATATCTTCTAACTCAGTAGGTGCAATATCGTGCATAATTTCTTTGTATAAGTCAATAGGTATAGCACTAGCACTAGCACCCATATCACATAAGCCATGATAACAATGATCTCCTATTTTAACAGAAATAACAGGCATGCCTTCCACAGGTCTATGTTTATCTTTAGCACAAGGTTTGGCAATTCTAGCAGTTTCATCACAGAAATAAATAACATGCCCATCAATATTATCAGACAAGAGATCTTTAACAATAGCAACATTAGGTTCAACTTTGATTTGCTCAGGAGGTGTATACGTCCTAGTATTACTCTTACGAACAACAGTCGAAGCTTTAGCATGATCTTTTATCCTAACAGAGAAAGGAGGTTTTTCGACATAATCAGTAGGAATAATAGGATCAGTATATGTAATGGTCTTTTCTTCGGCTGTAATAGGTGCAACTACTTTCACTTCAACAGGGGGATTATATTTAAACCACTTCTCTTTAGGAAGATCAACGTGAGTAGCAAAAGATTCACAAAAAGTAGCTACTATCTCAGAGTCAAGTCCATACTTAGCGCTAAATCCACGAAAAGCATCGGTATCCATAAAAGATTTAACACAATCGAACTTAGGTGTCATACGACTCCTTACCATCGTCGAGAACCCCAATCTTGAGTTGCAATTAATTCTTTCCAATAAGTCCCATTTGAAATCAATAGTCTTGACATATAAGAACCGCCACGGGAAGTATCGAGCAGGTTGCGATTATTAAGAGAAAGTCGAGCATAAAAATTCTGAATAATCATTTCGAGAGAGCTCATGATTAGGGCATGAATATAACATTGACTTAAGCCTCCCCAAGCTTGGCGATGCTTTCTCCTCCAGCGAGGCCAGAAATTATATATGTAATTACGATCACGATGAACAAGATGCATAGGATAGAACTTCTGGTGAAATTCCAACTTCAATCGCTTATAATTCCAAGATCCCGTATCATCACATAGCCTATACCATGTCAATGCATCTCCCTTCAAAGATAAAGGGAATACCTTCCTTTTAACAACATCATCGGGAATACCTGCAGGCTTAATAATCCACATACTTCATCCACAAATATAAGGTGTAAATCGGGATGCAATGTTCCGTCTCCTACAAAAGGATTAGCTAGCAGTTTTTCTATCATACCCGAAGGAATCTCAAAGTGAATATTTTCATAAAGTTCAGTAGGTTGAGGAGCATCTCTTTGCTCTTCTGGTTGGGGTGAAGATACCCCAAACAAGCCCCTCAAAGGATTAAGTTCCATAGTGACAAGTGATAGAAAATTTCAGCACACTATATAAATGTTTCCTTACCAAGTTCCACTCACCAAAAGCGCAACACTCCCCAGCAATGGCGCCAGAAAAGAGTCTTGATGACCCACAAGTATAGGGGATCTATCGTAGTCCTTTTGATAAGTAAGAGTGTCGAACCCAACGAGGAGCAGAAGGAAATGATAAGCGGTTTTCAGCAAGGTAATCTCTGCAAGTACTGAAATAAGTGGTAACAGATAGTTTTGTGATAAGGTAAATTGTAACGAGCAACAAGTAACAAAATTAAATAAAGTGCAGCAAGGTGGCCCAATCCTTTTTGTAGCAAAGGACAAGCCTGGACAAATTCTTATAATAGGAAAAACGCTCCCGACGACACATGGGAATATCATCAAGCTAGTTTTCATCACGTTCATATGATTCGCGTTCGGTACTTTGATAATTTGATATGTGGGTGGACCGGTGCTTGGGTGCTATTCTTACTTGAACAAGCATCCCACTTATGATTAACCTCTATTGCAAGCATCCGCAACTACAACAAAAGTATTAAGGTAAACCTAACCATAGCATGAAACATATGGATCCAAATCAGCCCCTTACGAAGCAACGGATAAACTAGGGTTTAAGCTTCTGTCACTCTAGCAAACCATCATCTACTTATTACTTCCCAATGCCTTCCTCTAGGCCCAAAATAATGGTGAAGTGTTATGTAGTCGACATTCACATAACACCACTAGAGGCTAGACAACATACATCTCATCAAAATATCGAACTAATACCAAATTCACATGACTACTAATAGCAAGACTTCTCCCTTGTCCTCAGGAACAAACGTAACTACTCAAAAAGCATATTAATGTTCATAATCAGAGGGGTAATAATATGCATAAAGGATCTGAACATATGATCTTCCACCAAATAAACCAACTAGCATCAACTACAAGGAGTAATCAACACTACTAGCAACCTACTAGCACCAATCCGGACTTGGAGACAAGAATTGGATACAAGAGATGAACTAGGGTTTGGAGATGAGATGGTGCTGGTGAAGATGTTGATGGAGATTGCCCTCTCCGATGAGAGGCGTTGGTGATGATGATGACGATGATTTCCCCTCCGGAGGAAGTGTCCCGGCGAACAGCTCGCATGAGCCCTAGATTGATTCCGCCAAGGTTTAGCCTCGTGGCGGCGGAGTTTAAATCCCATAAGCTTGTCCACGATTTTTTCGGGGTAAAAGTGATGATATAGCGAGAAGATGGGCCGGAGGCCCACGGGGCCCAGGAGATAGGCGCGCCCTGTCTCTGGGCAGGTGTGAGCCCCTGGCCTATTATTTTGCTCATAATTTCTTATAAATTCAAAAAGTTGTTTGGTGGAGTTTGGGCTTTTGGAGATGTGCGAATAGGTTTCAACGTTTGCTCCTTTTCGGCCGAATTCCATTTGCCGGCATTCCCCCTCTTCATGGTAAACCTTGTAAAATACGGGAGAATAGCCATAAGTATTGAGATATAATGTGTAATAACAGCCCATAATGCAATAAATATTGATATAAAAGCATGATGCAAAATGGACGTATCAGCAACTTATCCCATTGCTCCCTTAGGTTAGGGCATAAATGCCTCCTGAAAAAGGTCGAAGCCTCTACCCTGTCAAATTTTTGAACTATACAATCCTGGTTTGTACAGATCTCAAACAACTGAGGAAACCTCAAAATAAGTGGGGGCAGCCCATCAATTGAGTCTTTCCACACCCTGGTCGGGTTGCCGCACCCTAGTTTAATCTTTCTTCCCACCATGTACAGCTCTCTAACCTTCAGAAGAGCTTTCCAACATGGAGAGTCAGATTGTCTAGGTCTCACGACACAGACTTGTTATGTAAATATCTGGCTCTCACCAAGTTTTGTCAAACCCCAGTTTGGGTTTCTAATTTCCACCACCATTTCACCATCAGCCTGATATTTTTGTTTCCTAAGGTCTTTGACACCCAGCCCCCCTTTGCCCTTCGATCTACACATCCTCTTCCATTTGACCAGATAATATCTATTTTTCTTATTGCAACCATGCTAGAAAATTTTCCTACGGTGCTTGTCCAGCCTCTCTATGAAAGTTTTACTCATAAGCCACATGGACATATGATATAAAGAGAGCTGCGATAGCACCGAGGTGAGCAAAGTAAGTCTGCCTCAGCTAGATGCAGCATTACCAATCCAGGTTCCGAAGCTCTTTAGGTATTTATCTACAATAAACTCCCACACCGAATCCTTTAGAGTTGTAAAACTCACAGGCATTCCAAGATATTTGATTGGAAATTGTCCAATCTCGCAGTTAAAGATCTCAGCATACTTGCTATCTATGTCAGCATCCCCTCCAACAGTCAGAATCTCACTCTTCTGAAAGTTCACCTTCAGTGCAGACATCAGCTCGAACATATATAAGAGGAGCTTCAGGTTTATCTCCTTTTCCACATCGTGCTCGAGGCAAATGATCGTGTCATCTGCGTATTGCAAAACAGCCACCCCATTCGGGATAAGATCAAATGCGAGCCCAGTTAGGAGGCCATATTGCTGCGCTTTGCTGATCATCTTATTTAAATAGTCTGCAGCTAGGTTAAACAGAAAGGGAGAGTGGGGGTCTCCTTGGCACACTCCTTTAGCACTTTGAAAATATGGGCCCACTGAGTTATTTAGTTTGATACTAACTGTACCATTGTATAAGACTTGTTTCACCCACCCACGCCAGGAGGGACTGCCCCCCCCCCTTGGGTCCGAATTAGACTAGGGGAAGGGGGCGGCGCCCCCCTTTCCTTCCCTTCCCCCTCTCTCCCTCTTGGTGGATTCCTACTAGGACTTTGAGCCCTAGTAGGATTCCCCTCTTGGGGCACGCCCTAGGGGCTGGCCGGCCCTCCCTTCCTCCCTCCTTTATATACGGGGGAGGTGGCACCCCATAGACACACAAGTTGATCTTTAGCCGTGTGCGGTGCCCCCTCCAAAGTTTTACACCTCGGTCATATCGTCGTAGTTCTTAGGCGAAGCCCTGCGCTGGTAACTTCATCATCACCGTCCACGCCCGTCGTCTTGTGGAACTCCCCTCGGCCTCAGCTGGATCTAGAGTTCGAGGGGCGTCACCGAGCTGAGCGATGTGCGGATCGCGGAGGTGCCGTCGTTTGGTACTTGTTCGGTTGGATCGCGAAGGCGTTCGACTACATCAACGCGTTATAGCGCTTCGCTTTCGGTCACGACGGTATGTGGACACACTCTCCCCACTCGTTGCTATGCTTCTCCTAGATAGATCTTGCGTGATCGTAGGAAATTTTTGAAATACTCGTTCCCCAACACTAACCCCCCAAAAAAAAAAAACGACAACGAAATAAGTTTAGGATTCCACGTTTCGGATTGAAATATCTGGTCGCCCCAATTCCAGCCCTGCAAAATCTCCATTCTCCACCGTCCCCTTCCGCGCCCAGATTGCTCAAATCCCTAATTCACCGCTAACCCAAGCAAAGTTCGATTCACCCCTCTTCTCATCTCTTTCCCCACCTCTCTATCGGACAACAACGAAGACGACGGTCGCGCTTCACCACCGCACCGAAGCTACCTCATCTACGCCCTCGTCCACCCACCAGGTGGTCCACCGACAACGTCGGCCGCCGCAACCAACGTGCCTCACAGACACTGACTTCCACCGCATCAGGTGCACTTCACCGACGCCGCCTCCCACCTCACCGGCGCTACTTCACCGACCACATCGTCGCGCCTCCGCCCCCCGAGGCCGTTGGGGCTTCACCAACGGTCTCGTCCACCGCATCGTAGCACTCCGCTACCACTCAAGATCTGCATCCGTACGTGGCCAGCCAGCGCATCACCCTCAACGGCTCTGAAGTGACCCGCACTCTAGCTAGGCGATCATACCCAAACGTCGGCCCGAACTAGGTATCCACACATCACTCCCTTGTGCAATGTTCCGATGATGTTTGGATATCCTTTCACTGCTCTCTTAGCTTACACAGGCTATGCAACTTTGACTTTAACTCTTGTTTCTTCTGGAGATATCATCTAAAACAAGCAAAACCATTTTTTAGCGAAGCATGACGGCGCTACGGGATCTGGTACACATCTTGCACACTCGTATAACCTTGTAAGTATCTGTCAGCAGCAATGTTGATACCTCTTATTTGATCAACCATTTGCCATGTCAAAAATACGGAGGGGGATGCAAGGAGCACAAGGCCTGCACATCCAAGCAAGTGGTAACATGGACTTGTACATGGAACATTCCAAGCGCAAGCGGAGCTGCAGTGAGCACTGTACAATGAGCTAGTGTAAGTCCCTGCATTTCATTTAATTAAATGCAGGCCTGCGTGTATGATTTCTGTGCAGTGGCGGATCCATGAATTCAAGTTACCAGGGGCGAACATTTAACTTGAAAATACGAAGGCACTTGCACTCCAGAAATCCACATAACTTGAGAAATGTGAAGCTACATGCACTTTTAAAACCAGCTAATGATCCAAAGTAGTTCAGATTATAAAACACTAAATGATGCAAGCACCAAAAAACACAAAATGCAACATGATGTACAAGGACTACTAACATGGTATGTACCTGCTTGAATTATTCGTTCTCTGGCTGAAAATATCAAAGTGTAATTGCACCTATAACCAGTGCGCAAACTGCATATCAATATATCTATCATGCATAAGTATGCCAATAGTTTCGAACAACAGATTAGAAAAGTATTTATGCTACGTTGTCATGATACGGGAACTTTCTGGTAGATGGCCTCGACGTTTCCTCAAGCCATGAAAATGTACTATAATTTGCTTGTCATCAAGGCCTGCAAATCTCTATGTCTCTCTCAACATAGCAGATCATCATTCGACAGTAAATCCTTCAATGGGAGCTTGCAAAATTCTTACATTAGATCCCTCATTAGACACTATATGTTCGTCACCAGGAGCATGTAAAATGCTTGCACCAAATCCTTCATTAGCAGTCTGTTCACTAGACACTTTAGGCTCAAAAACAACATGAGCTTGTATGTTTGCACCGGAAACTTGATTAGATACATCAGATTCATTCAGTTCAGTATTGATTGGGGGGGGGGGGTTTATAAAATAAGCAGAAATTGGTTTCATTTTCTCACAGATTCCCTACATACAAGCAGTTTTACAACACCATCAGGTTTAACTATTGGCCAGAGATTGAGCAGTTGAATTTGATATAATCAAGGATGTGATGTACATGCTCGTTGCACATGCTGCTCTTACAAGCTGCGACTATCCGTTTGTGCAAGCTCGATGCCATGCTCGTGCTACCGCCGCTGCCTCCCATGCAGGCTACACCTAGGGTTGGATCTTCATCTTCTTGTCCCTCCATTCGCTTGAAGCCCGGCGACCGCCCTCCAACGAGGGTGCGAGGAAGTGTTGTGTCGGTCTCCAGCGGCGGCTAGGTTAGGAGCGAACCAGACTAGAGGCTGGAGCGAACGAATTGAGATTTTTCCTGCTGTCGATCAATATGGGAGGCACTCGATTGGGCCGCGAGCCTGCTATAGGGCCTGCCTTGCACTTACGTTATTGGCCGATCCAAATTGAAACGTTTTTCTTCATTTTTTACATTGTCTGCTCGTGCATTGGGACGAACAAAACTAGCCTGGGCCAACCTGGACGACTCAAACCAGGTGCACACTTTCCAGCCACCCGAGGCGGCCGCCCATACCAGCCCCTACGGTGGGGTCGCCCTTTTTGCGTGTATGATTGGGGTAGTGAAAACTATTCCAGTGGCGCTTTTGATTTACCCATAGAATGGTTGAATTGCTTGTTTTTATGAACTGAGTTCGCCAATAATATGAAGGATGCCAGTCTTTTCATCCTATTGTAGATTGCTTAGATCTCGATATGCCAAATGTAATCGCATGAAATATATAGTAAAAGCCAGTGTGATGTGTGTGGCTACAACTAGTCTGACTACACGTCCTCATATAACATATCAAGGACCCACCATCTTACCAGATTAACCATTCGACTTACCAATGCAGTGTGGGAAGAAAGAAGTATTGGGACTGTGTATCCAAGAAATTGATGCCATGGACTCCTTCATAGAACCTTGTAAGCGAAAAAGAAGTTGCAGTGTGCCTGTATAAAGAGCTAGTGTAAGTTCAGTTACCTGCTTCTCAGAATTTTAGTTAGCCACTTATTGCAAAATTGTTCAATTACGTTGCTTGGCTTAATTTAGTTTGCTACTGATTACATAATGCCATAGCCTGTTAATCCTATTATAGACTGCACCTACCTATGTGTTTGATACTTACTATTAAAATTACTGTTTGCACGAACTTAAATAGCTACTTAAGCACGTAGATAGCTGGCCATATGTACTTCTAGGGTGCAACATGAATTCACGTGTAATTTCGTTCTCATACCCTATTTATTTAAATGGTTTCTTTGTTATCACTTGTAGCACTATTAATGTTAGCATGTTCATAGATAGACAAGCTGTCGAGGTTTATATGAGGGACACGTCTTTTTAACCTATATATGTGTTGGAATCATTTTGCTTACATCAAAGAAATTCTGAGATGTATGTGTTCTTTGGTAAGCAGTACCGACTTGTTACTTTAATCGTTGCCAAGAACTTGTTAGTTTTACTAGTTCATGTGTAATTAAATCGTTGCCAAAACTGGTTAGTTTTACTAGTTTGATGTTAGTTTCTTATGGCTCTTGCAAAACTTTATTTATTGATTGCTAACATTCAAGTTTGCAGGATCCAAGTGAAACTCCGTTGGCACAATAGGTATGTTTTGAAACTTCCTTGTTTACCGGTTTGCTCTTTGTAACTTGTTGCTGTAATCATCTTACCAACTTCAAGTTTTCAGGATCCAATTGGAAGTCCAATTGCATAGTAGGTACATTTTCAAAAATATATTTGTGTAACAGGTTTGCTGTTGTAACTTGTTGCTCTAATCAAGTTACTGACTACTCAACTTTTTAGGATCCAAGAAAAACTCCAATGCCACAACAGGTTCCTTTTGAAAAACTTGTTTGTTTGACTGCTTTGCTGCTGCAACTGATTGCTCTAATCACGTTACTGGCTACTCATTTTTTTAGGATCCAAGAGAAACTCCAATGCCACAACAGGTACCTTTTGCAAAACTTGTTTGTTTAACTGCCTTGCTGCTGCAACAACCGGTTACAATGATGTTAATAACAACTTTTCAGCATCCAATTGAAACTCTTTAATTCCTTCTTTGTTTAACTGGTTTGCTGTTATAACTCCAATTGAGATGTTTTTCTAACTTAAACTTTCCGGAATCCAATCGGAACTTTAATGGCAAAACAAGTTAGCCCAAGATCAAAGAGTGAGGTCCCCATGGACGTTGTATCATCCCACAGCAGTGGCACTGGCCCAATCGTGCATCATGAATTGCCAACTGCTGATGCTCTAGAGGCTAAACTAGTGGTAGAAAGAGATTCTGCTTCACTTAGAGATGAAGTTGACATGTTGAGAAAGCAAACAGCACAATCACAAGTAGTACTCAAGACAACCATTAAATATTTGGTGGATTTCAAAACGAAGCAAGCTGAGACTTACCGCATTGTTAAGGTCCTGAAGGAAAAAAGGAAATTAAATTCCCACTTGGTAAATCATAGGTGAAATGTTCTTTCCATCGTTGAATAACCTTTGTGTTGTTTGTTCATGTAATTGATCAAACCATTTGTTTTAGAGATCATGTAACAATTGTTTTTTTGTTTTTTGGTTCGTAATTTTATTTGAGCACAAGTTTGTATTAATTGATAAGACTCGGAGATATTTCATTTTGATTGTTGTGCCAGACCTACAAATATGTCAATCGGGCTGAATGTGCAGTCAGCAATAATAGTAGTATAGATGGACCATAAGTGGCACGCATCGGAAAGGGCCAAGATGTTGTACTAGCTTCGCTAAAAAAAGGATGCTCTTCCAGCCAAAAAAAGTACGATGCTTTGGCTTATGTATGTTAGTTGATATTATTGATCCATATACTCTATAAGTGTTTATATATACATTAGTTTTGTACATTATTGGTTGATTGACTCGGTATTTGAATCTTGATACATCGCTTGTGTACATATCTAAATGGGAGTACACATTATGCTGCGTGTGACATTTGAGTTGGACATAAAGTGTTCCAAATATTGAATTCACCTTAAAATGGATTCTAGCTTCGAATTGAGTATCGGTATTTGTAAATCATATTCATATATGACAGTGGAATACATCTTTGTCGTGCATTTGAAGATATATAAAAACACATAGAATGATTTATAAAGATTCATATAGGAATACAAAATGGATTGAATTTAGTTGCCGGGAGTAGCGTGGATGCTTATTGTCCCAAAATTCAAAAGAAGCGGCAAAATGTCCACTCCCACGTCGGCTGCCCGAAGCCAAGTGTTTGGGAGATGGAAATTATTGTCTGCCCCTTACACGGACAATCCATCGACCCGATTTCCACTGCTCTCAATAGGGGTAGGTTAGTAACTTCAATTAGACGTGACACGACCACCTGTGAGCACATTCCGACATGGTGGGTGCCAAACATGGGCGGCAAAACACATTTGATTCAAGCTCATCCGAAAAACCTCTGTTTCTCCCTCCATTTCCCCATTCATACATGGTGGGCGGCAAAAGAAACTCGACTCGGCCAAAATTGATGTAGGCAAATATTTTCAATAGGGGCAGGTTTGTAACTTCACTCAGACGTGACACAACTGCCCTACCTGCCAGCCCCGTTCATACACCGTGGGCGCCAACCATGGGCGCCAAAACACCCTCTCCTCGCCCGAAATCGCTCTGGGCAAATATTTGCGAGATGCAAGATTACTGTCCTATCCCCAACCGACGAGACGTCCAAATTTTAAACGGGGGCTAAGTTCGTAACTTTCCCATATTTCAGATAGGCGCGTCCCAAAAACATGGTTCCCCGTACCTCTCCCTCCATTTTCCCATTCATACACCATCCGCGGTAGAACACCATCCCCACACCAGCCTCCTCCGTCCGACACCCCATGCATCACCGCCGTCCTCCACCCCATCCATCATCGCCGTCCTCCACCCCATCCATCGCCACCGTCCTCCACCATGCCGGAGCGCCTACCAAGACCGTGTCGTGCACTACTAGAGATAGATGTTTCTCATCCACGGCGATGGACCAAGAGCCTTGTATCGCGTCCTCTCGCTTCATCGGCGTCGTCGTCCTCTTTGTCGGGGCCACTCACATGACCTTCTCTTCCACTGAGACTTATCCCCTGATGCACCCGTCTACCGTCACAGATCTGCTTCAACGCCACTGACAGCCATCGCACCTCCGATGCCTACACGGCGCCGCAAGAGAGGTTGTAATTCATATCTCCTCAACTTTTTGATCTCAACCAAAAAATAGATCATAACTTGGCTACTATACTTTCTTTTCAGCTCTTAGAATTTAGTTTTTAGTTCGAAGCAAACAATGGATGCTAAATAGCATTTCCCCGGTTTGCAGCTTTAAATCTGCCATGGCACAGTCATAATAGGGTTTAATTGATCATGCTTAGGGTTTAATTAATCATGTTGGTTCCGTGGTGGTTTCTTTAATAGAAATCGGAGGGGAAACCCTCTTTTTCTCAAAAGAAATGCTTAGGGTTTCCCCCTTTTATAATCAGCATACGTGCTTCGTGTCATAATAGCACTGCTCCACCCATCAAGCTAAACAAGCTTAGTTGTTCAAATACGAATCTGATATTATTAAAACAGAGTCGTTTAATTGGTCAGCTAAATGTTCCTAATTTAGTTTCCAAAATGCATGTCCGTCGCTCGGGTGTGCATCTCTACAGGGTGCCCACGGTGGGCCGTGGCCCACCCTGGGATTTTGGGTCGGCGCAGGCCCTGATTCCCCTCAGTTCTGCTGCACGCTTCCGATCTCTACTCGGCAGCCGCCTGCCTTGTTGGCGACTAGCTGTCCCTGGACGGCATGACTCTAGGAGGAGATCTGGGACTAACGAGGTCGAGGCCGCTCGCCCAACAACGTCACCGCTGCTCGGCGCGCCGTCGTGCCTACCTTCCCGATCCATTCGGGGCTCGGCGTGCGGCACCCACTAAGCCAACCCGATTTATCACGAGATCGTCCTCAACACTCGGCAGCCACTCCTCATCACCCATTTTCTAATTGATTGATTGCTCATTAGGCGGGGGTGTCATTAGGGTTTGTTGTGTGCTGAGTGCTACCTACATAATGGTTGAGATGTATTTGGTAATCTTTAGTACTGTAAAGTTCACGGGGTTTCAAAATTCGGCCCTAAGAGCAGTCACTAGTCATTTTGGATTGTTGGTCATAGTGACATTGACCCGATTACTCTGCAGGCCAGGTTTGTTGACAATTTTACTTGTCTTTCTTACTCATGCGATATGATATCCAATTATTCACGTCGATTAGTTGCAAACAATAAGTGCTAGACAAACTTCTTGATTGAGATTTTGGGCGGTCTCTTCTGCGATTACAATTCGCATACTTGTCCTAGTAAGCTCACAAGTAAATGATTGATTCACTACATCTATGCTTGCCTTGTCATATTTGTTGTCAATATTCTTTTAGTGTGGACCACCCTGTTTCAAAATACTGGAACCGTAGACATGACTGAATAGTATTTCTCTGTGTGATCTCTTCCATCATGTGTTGGCAACTAACACTGCATTGTATAGAAAGAAAGGGGCATTTCCAGCTTTTACATAGACTATGATCTTTTACATGGAATACAATCTGCCTACTTGCTTTGTGTCTCACTACGGCCTCCACCCTTGAAGCTAAACATTATGCCCTGATAATTCCTTAGTTTATTTGTTCAAATCTGAATTTGATATGATTCTAATGTTCCTACTTCAGTTTTGAAATAGGTGTGCACTTTATTAGAGACATAAGAGGTTTGTATTTACATGCGTGAGTGCAAGTCAATACGGTTGGGGTGAACATTGTATATCGAGGGGTTTATAGGAGACACTCTTTGAATTGAATCCATAATGCATTCCATAGATAATATGACTACTTTTTATGTTTTATGAATCTCAGATTCGAACGACATCATAATGATTATGAACTTGCGGCATGAAAAGAATAAAAGAGAACAATGCCATGGTGTCAAACTTGGCATTAAGGGACTGAAATCAAGTCTGGATGCAATGCAATGCAAGCGCTCTCCACCTCTGATTCATGCTCAGAATATGATCCTAATAGTGATTACGAGCTAGAGGAGACCTAAGTCAATGTAGCTCCCTAGTGGAGACATCGAGGCGGATGCCTATCTTATTCACCCATCAAGGTGCTTGCTCTAACTTTCCAAGGTTATATTGGTTGCACATATCCTGCAACTGATGCTTTGCATTGCTTCTACTTTGTTGCACTGCCATTAGCTTAGTTTACACATCTTTGTATGTGAATCGCCCTGCCTATCCATTTTGATTACATATTCCATCATCATCTACCATATTTATCCATTCAAATGATGTTCTTGTGTATCAAACGTTCAAAAGGAAGAGGGCGATTGCTGATCACGGAGGAGCACGAGCAAAGTATTTGGAAAAGGTAGTGACATGTAATAAATCAAATAGCCCATTAGGTGTAGTTGCAATATCACCTGACCCACAAAACACCCCAATTCTAGCAGACTCTAGCCCTACTACCTTTGGTCATTTACGATGCCCCAACTCAGCGAGACCCCAAGCTGCGACAAGCAGTGTGATGATGCTAGTTGACATAGCACCAGCTCTACGACGGAAAACCCCCATTCCAGCAAAGTGTACACCAAATTCAGTTGTCAAATCCCTTTTCGAACCAGAGAGAGCCCCAATTGCAGCAAATAGGACCCCTGTTCCATTTCTTCCCAGATTAGAAGATGAAGCTTATATTGTTGTTAGGAACTTTGTGCGCATCTTTCCTTCATGGAAAGATTATACATGAACAGAACAATTTCGGTCTTCCTCCGCAACTTCTGGCGTAAGTAATGTAGTTATGTTATTCATGGTAATTCTGCATATGTTTACTGCGACAAAAGAAACAAGATTTCATTCTTTTAAATAGGCGAGGACCAAACTGGATTGTCAAGGCGAGCAAGGGTTGGTTGCCCTTTTCAAGCACTTTCGTAGATGAAGTATCGTTCCTACGAGGCAAGTGCACTTGATGGCAAGCCTCTAAGCGAAATTTCTGTAAAGTCTCGGTGCTACATTTATCAGACGATGTTGGAATAATCTTGTTACACATTGGTCTCGTCTGCGCGTAAAGTCTTGTCTATGATATCACATCACAATTTGAACTACATTTACGCATTTGCCTTAACGTCTCACTTGTACAAAAAGCTGTTAGCGAGAAGAACATTAGTTCTCAAGGGACCATAGAATCTACGCAACTATCTTGCACACTTCATTGCTCTTGTGAGTACCTCTTGCCTGTATGACCATACTTACTTTCATAGTTGTTTGATTATGTAGCATCCTTTGCACATGTTAGCCTCATTATCGTCCATTTGGTGGACATTATAAGATCCGTATGGACTCTTACATAAATTTAGAATCAACCCAATGCTTTTGAAGAGGTTTAGCTCTGCAGTCCTCTTGTAAGGAGTGAACGTCGTTGTAACATCCCAAATTTTCAATTTGGAATGTTATACATAGATCATCATTGCATATCATATTTTGTTGCATTTGTGGCTCGATCCTAGAAATTCTACACAACTCAAGGACCCACGGAGAGAGTTGGGGATTTTGTTATTTTCATATTTGAGTTTTCTCAAATTTTGAAAACAGGATCATTTGATTTTAATTATTTTATCTTCAATTATTTCTATTACAAAAATATGAGAGAGGGAATAAAATGACTTTCCCAAAATAAAGAAATAATGAGGATTTAATGATAAAATCAAATAAGATTTTATTTTGGAGTTTTTCGCCATTTTATTTGAATTTAGGAAAAATGTGCGTTTTCCAAAATTGCATTTAGGCCCCAAATAAATGTTCATCTAGTCCGGCTTGATTTTAGAAGCCGGGGAAAATATATTTCGGGATTTTTAGAGTCGGTTTAGTATTTCTTTCGTTTGATTTTCTATGCGAAATTATTTATTAAAAAAATGAACCGCCTTACCGGGCCATACCCGAGCGGGACTCCATGGTGCAACCTTTATATAGCCGCTTGAGCCCGCCCTTGACCCTTTGACCCTTGCCCGCCCGCCAACCCGCTTGCCCCCAGCCGCCACCACCACGCCCAAACCCTAACCCGCCGCCGCCCGCCAGACGCCGCCGACTTCGTCGAACGCCCGACCCCCGCCGCCTCGTTTTCCGCACGGTTTTTATAAAACCGATCGGTTTTTAGTTTAAATCGGTTTTTAGTTTAGTTTTTTATTAGATCGGTTTATTATTTTTCGGTTCGGTTAAATAGCGAGCGTTCGCTCGTTCGTTTTAACGAACATGTTCATTAGATTAGTTCTAGTTAACGAACGCCCGTTCGTTAGCCTGTTCGTCGTTTTTCTTTTTCTCGGATTTAATCCGCGATTATTCTGATCGCGATTTCCGATCCGATTTTCGTTTTAGTATAACTTTTCGCTCGTTTATCGGAATCAGGCGATTCAAGCGCCTGGAGTTTCTTCTTGAAACCCTCTTTCCGAATAACCAACTGAAACAAGTTTTTGCTTCTGTAAAATTTTACTTAGATCCAGATTAGTAAAACGGAGTTGTTTTCTTTCGCCGTTTGACTTTCGTTGCTTCGTTTGATTTGATTCTTTTTGCAAACCAGAGTTCTTAAGTTGAACTTTCTGGTTAGATCTTTTGTTTGAAGTTTTACTCATGCATTAGATGAGTACTTATTGTATGCTTGTTTGTTTGTCTGCGATAGAATTCCCGGAGTGCGCCGCCTGTTACTTCGAGTCTCTAGGTTTCGCGGATCATCAGCAAGGCAAGTAACACTTTGATCATACGTTTTCTACTACCCAGTTTTATTGCATTAGATCAATCCTCAAACATTGCATGATTAGGATCTAATTAAGTTGTGGGATGGGAAGTAGATGAGGTAGTACCTATTACCTGTTTATTTTCAAACCCTTGGGAGTTACTTCTACGTTTGCTTATATTGCCATGCTATGCTAGTAGTGAGTGTATCCATGACAGATGTGAGATTGTTAAATTAGTGGTTTATTTAAGGTGGCTACTTAAACACACATCTGGGTGGATTGAGGCACCTGGTTTCTAGTACTTGCCTATTTTTCTTCGGACCGCCACCCAGGCTCAAAGGGATCATGAGATTATTCATGCTAGAAACTTCCGTGTGCAGCCACATTCTACTATGGGCTCTAGCGTAGTTGACTAAGTTGTGCAAACTCTTACGGGTAGACTAGCTGATGTAGGGGTTGTAGGTTGGTACGGTCTACCCACATGTAAGGTGCTAGCACTTACGAAGACTATGTCTCGGTCATCCGTTTCTCAAACACCATGTAGTCACGAGAAACCAAACGGAGGAGATCGAGTCTTGTGGGGAAAAGTGCACAAACCTCTGCAGAGTGTATAAACTAATCATGGTTAGCCGTGTCCCCAGTTATGGACATTTTGAGTATCTAGTACTTGGATATCATGTGAATCTCGTCATGTTACTCTAATTAATATTGTTGGGTTGTTAATGGGTACTTTTAATTGGGATTGAGGATGCTGTCAACCATTCTCAATGTTCAACAACCACCATGATAGTTAAATAAATTTATTCCTTTGTAGTAGGGAAAAATTGGCTTTACGCAAAACTGTAACCATAGATCTTTCCACCAGCCATATATGCATGTCGTATAGGCTTACTCTTTCATTATTCTCTATGTGTTACATTGCCAGCATATTCCATGTGTTGACCCGTTTTCGGGCTGCAACGTTTTATGTTGCAGACTTTTCAGACGACGAGTAAGGTGCTTAGGCCGTGGTTCTATACTCAGTGATGCCGTTGAAGTTGATGGACTCGCTTATTCTTCCAAGCCTTCCGCTGTTATCGTTATTAGATGGCCTTAAGCCATATTTATTTTATTAAGTTCTCTCTTGAGACATTCGATGTAATAAGTGTGTGATTGCTACTCTGTTATAAATCATTCGAGTCTTGTGTGGTGTCGGCATTCTTGATCCGGGGATGACACTTGAGCACGAGAGATCGGTGGTTGAGGTCTGGTCACTCTGATCGTCTATCTTTGTACTTACATTATGACTACTCCCTCCGTCACATAATATAAGAGCGTTTTATACGGTACACGGTGTTCAAAACACTCTTGTATTATGGGAAGAGGATGAGTTCATTGTGTAGCATTCGCATCTTATCTCCCTCGCCCACCATTTACTAAAAATATCAGATCTATATTTAATCTTACCAAAAAGTTGAATACACAGACAATGTCAGTGCAGAAGGGTAGCCCATTGCTCTTGTTAGTACATTTTGTCCTGTAACGCTTGTACTTCCAGGGATTGGTAGTTGATTATGTAGCATCAATCTGCATCTTATCTTCATTATCCTCCATCCCTTCCAGTATTATCATATCTATAATTACTCTCTACAAAATGTAGAATACAGGCAATGCTTATGAAGAAGATTCTATGCTGAAATTCTTGAGTTATCCTTTCCTTGACATGGAGAAGGGCATTATAAAGCCGGTGTTAACTATTAATGTAAGTCGGTCCTTCTAAAGCCTTTATCCTCAACTGCTGTTTAATTTGCTCATACTCCCTATCGTTTACTGCTGTTTACTTTGTTGTTTCTATCAAAATGCATGTTCGCAACAACCATAAGTTCCAAGTTTTACTTGTAAAACCAAATTCCTTATTCATACCATGCACATTACTCAATACTCCCTATATGTATGCTTGTTTTTGTGGATTATAATCCGATTGTGTGGTGAAGCAGCCCACTTTTGCACCTTGTCATCTCTGTTTTATCTTCTTGATGTGGCGATGATATGAACAACATGCCATGCACATTAACAAAATAGATACAATTATTGTCTTTGCCCTTCATCTATGCTTGTTATGTTGACATGGTAATCCGATGAGTGTGGTGAAGCTCCCTTTTATGAACAATGCCAAATTATGCTATTGATATTTTGAACTTAGTCTTTATTTTCTAATTTGAAATTGGATGGAATTGATGACGGTTATCATCTTTGTTTATACACGTGCAAAACATGTCATCTCTCTGCTTGTTTTAGGGTGATATGCCTGATGGCATGCACAAGTCTGCTGAAGGCTGTGAGACAAACCCAACATATATTGCAGCAAGGAAGGCAAAACATCTTGAAGATAGCGAGACAACCCCAAAGTCTTGTCTTGATGCAATGTTCAAGTTACTTGAGACTAACAATCAGACAAGCTCACGGAATTCGCTATCTGAATCAGTTCGACTTCTTCAGTCCCAAGTTCTAGAGAAAGACATTCTGCAACTCAACTTTGACTTGAAGTCCTATCTCTAAGAAAGATTGGGGAGAACACCAATGAGAACCTCATTGCTAAAAAGCTACACCTGAAAGCTATGACCGACATGCTAGGCCGGTCACACAGCCTTGCTCAGCAGCTTGTGCAGCAGTTCCCGCGCAAGGCTAACCTTTCTTGAACTGTCTTGGAAGTGGTTTCGGTTCAGTATTATTTTGTTACGCTGCAATGGTGCCCAGTTTTTGAAATCTGCTTCTTCGTTGCGCTTTATGATCACTGGTGGCGAACTTTGATTCCCAGTGGATGTAATATACCATAAATCCTTTATTGTATAGTGTAGGTTTATTCTAAGTTACTATGCCGTAATTTCTTTATTGTATAGAGTAGGTTTGTTCTTACTTCTTACTAGTTACTGCCATCATTTGCTATCTAAAAAAATCTGATGTAGTCGACCGGGCCGAAACATTCGCCTCTAACGGGCCTGGTTTTTAGCGGGCCACAATTGGGCCGGCCTACATCTTTCTTGGGCTCGAATGGCCATTGGGGCCTTCACACTTTGCGCCAGGCCCACAACTTACTCCGGCCTATATTCGGCCCAAATTTTAGTTGGGCCTTTTGTGGACCCAGTGCTTAGTTTGGCCCATGTAGCGTTGGGCCATTAACGAGCTGAATATTCTTTGGCTTTATTACGGCCCAGAAGAAACCATGGGCCTTTAGCAGGCCGAAATTCATGTTGGGCCTCAATTTTCACTAGTCATCGACGGGCCTTCAGTAGGCTGAAAGGTAGACCGGACCCTTTTTGGCCTAGTTATATGACGGGTCATTACCAGGCCGAAACATATCTCGGGCCTTAGTTGGCCCACTGATATCATGGGCCTTGAAGAGGCCGAAAGCTTAGTACACGCGTCAACGTGCTAAATTATATGACAGGCCCAAAGTCACATTGGGTTGAACTGTTGCCACCTTTATCATGGGCCGTTAGTGGGCCGGATGTCGTGTCGGACCATATATGGCCCGTGGGCAGCACGAGCCATTCCCAGGCTGAAAGACACACCGGGCTGAAATGGGCACATGTCTACATCGGGCCTCTAACAGGCCGAAAGTCACTGGGTCGTGCCCAAATATTCGGCGAACAATTAACGGGCCAGATCTGGCTTCGGGCCGTAAATGGGCCTTTATTAAATAGGTCATTATTGGGCTGGCCCACTAGTACATGAGTAAGTACTACGGGCCTTTGACTGGGCCGGCCTTTTTAACCTATGTGGGCCTTTGTTGGGCCCTGCCACGTGACGACGTATCATAGGCATGTCTCCTCCAATGGACGGACGACATCTGGCCCACCAAGGAGCAAACACGTGTTCCCTCCGGCCAATGAGAATTTTACACGTGGAAAATCCCCATTGGTCCGGGCTGTTAACGAGTTATCGGATCCAAAACCGGACCTGATAGCTTAACGGCGACCCGTTACGGTGGATGCCATGTTACAACATTCCAAATTTTCAATTTGGATGTTATACATAGGTCATCATATGCATATCATATTTTATTTGCATTCTATTTGTGATCCTAGAAATCCTAAGCAACTCAAGGACCCACAGAGAGAGTTGGGGATTTCACTTATTTTCATATTTGAATTTTCTCAAATTTAGAAAGAGGATCATTTTGATTTTAATAATTTTTCTCCGAAAATATTTCTAATATTAAAATAAATGAGAGGAGATAAAATGACTTCTCCAAAATAAGAGAGGAATATTGGAGGAAAATGTTAAAATCAAATAAATATTTTATTTGGAATTTTTATTGCTATTTTATTTGAATTAGAAAAATATGCATTTTCAAAATTGCATTTTAGGCCGAAAAATGTTCACTTTGTTCTAAATATTTTATTTAAACGGTGAAAATTGATTTTGGAAATTTTAGATTTTTGTTATTTTATTAGGTTTGTTTTTTGGTGGAATTTATTTAAAAAAAGTTCCCACCCGATTGGGTCAAGGCCAAGCCAAGCAGCCGCCCGCCTTGCGCCACCGCCTCCCGCGCCGACCGCCGTGCCGCCTGAGACTCGAGCAGAGTCCGAGCGGACTCAGCGCCCCCCAGGCCTAAAGCGGAGCCGGCCCCTATCGCCTCGCCATCCGCCCTCGCCTCGAAGAACAACAAAGAAGAGACGTAGCCACCGTCGCCGCTTGCCTTGCCGCTGCTGCCTTGCCGCCCCGCCGACCCGCCGCCCGAGCCGCAGCCCACCGGAGCCCGCCCGCCGGATCTCGCCGCCGCCGGTCTTTTTCGACGAACAGGTAAAAAATCGCCGCCGTCGCCCGATTTTTTTTCTGGTTTTCGTTTGGATCGGTTAGATCGGCTTTGGTTTCGCTAATTAGCAAACGTTCGCCCGAACGCTTCTGTTCGCGAACACGTTCGATCGTTCGTCTCGGATAGCGAATGTTCGTTCGTTAGTCCTTTCCCTTTTATTTTATTTTCGGCCAGGGACCTATCTGCGATTATTTTTATCACGGATTAGCCCCTGATGTTCAAACCCTCGTCACTTTTTAACCGTTCGTCCAAATCTAGTGAAACCAACGCCAAAATCTTCGTCTCGAACCCCTCTTTCCAGTTAACCAACTTGAACATGATTTTGAAAATTTAAAATTTGGTTTCAAGAAGATTTGAATTCGAATTTCTTTTGATCGTAGTTTAAGTTTCGTAGCTCCGATTTGATTGATTATTTTTGCAAATCGAAGCACTTTAGTTGTACTTTCAGTTTGGACTTTCTCATCTGAGTTTTACCCTTGCATATATGCTTGAGTGCTTATGTATGCTATTGTTTGTTTGCGATAGAATTTCCGGAGTGTGAAGCATGCTACTACGAGTCACTAGGGTTTGCTGATCGTCAGCAAGGCAAGTAACACTTTGATCATATCCCTTATTACCCAGTTTTTATGCATTAGTTCCAATCCTCACACATTGCATGAGTAGGATCTGTTTAACATGTGGGTATTGGGAAGTAGTTGATGAGGTAGAACCTATTGTCTTCTAATTAAACCCTGGGAGTTACTACGTTATGCTTATACTGCTATGCTATGCTCGTAGACGTGGATTGTTTGAGTGATTCATGACAGTTGTGAGTATTAATATGAACTAAGGGTTTATTTAAGGTGGCTACTTTAACACACATCTGGGTGGATTGTTTGTGGGCACCTGGGGAATCCAGTGCTGTCCAAGGAGATCCCGGGGAATCCTTGTGATCATCCTATGGTTCGCCACCCAGGCTCAAAGGGATCATAAGATTATTCATGCTAGAAACTTCCGTGTGCAGCCACAAGCCATTATGGGCTCTGGCATAGTTGAGTAAGTTGTGGGAATCCTTTCCATGATGAGCTAGCAGATGTAGGGGATTGTAGGTGTACCGGCCTATCTATCGGTTAAGGGGACCTCTTCGGAAAGACTGTGTCTCGGTCATCCGTTTCTCAAACATCATGCAGTGCGAGAAATACAACGAAGGAGATTGAGTCTTGTGGGGAAAAGTGTGCAAACCTCTACAGAGTGTACAAACTAATCATGGTAGCCGTGTCCCCGGTTATGGACATCTTGAGTATCTGGTTCTTGAATTATTGATGTGATCTCAACACTCTTAATTAATTTTGTTGGGTTGTTAATTACTATTTAATTGGGATTGAGATGGGGTTTCCATTCTCAATGTTTATCAACCAACTTTGTAGTTAAATAAATTATATTCCTTTGCAGTAGGGAAAAATTGGATTTTCGCAAAAACATGATAACCATAGAGCCTCCACCAGCCATATATGCATATAGTTATAGCTACTGCATGTACATTGCTCTACAGTGTTATTTTACCAGCATATTCCATGTGCTGACCCGTTTCGGGCTGCAATGTATCATGTTGCAGACTTTTCAGACGAGGAGTAAGGTGCACTAGGTCGTTGTCGTGCACTCAGCTATGCCGTTGGAGTTGATGGACTCATTTACCTTCGATGCTTCCGCAGTTATCTTATTTAGATGGCCTTAAGCCATATTATTGTAATAAGTTCTCTTTTGAGACATTCGATGTAATAAGTGTGTGATTGCACTCTATTATAAATCCTTCAAGTACTGTGTGTGTCAACATTACCGATCCAGGGATGACACTTATGCACAGAGATTTGACCGTTTGAGGTCGGATCGCTACACATGTGTCCGTCACCCTTGACGAAAGCACTTATATGAAGCGTGATTTATCGTCATGGGAGTGGAAACTTCTGTGATGATAATTTTGGTAATGTCATGGAACACTTCTATGAAAGCACAGGTATGATTATCTCGATTCTGTCATAAAATCGTCATGGATGTACATGCATGACAGAAAACGTGACCTACTGTGACAAACACGTATCATCACGGAAGTGTAATTTTTTTGTAGTGATCGACATGCAAGTCGATGTAAACTATTACAAACATGATCATCTCATACATCAAATATATCTCATCATGTCTTTGGCCATATCATATCACAACATACCCTGCAAAAACAAGTTAGATGTCCTCTAATTGTTGTTGCATGTTTTATGTGGCTGCTATGGGTATCTAGCAAGAACGATTCTTACCTACGCAAAGCCAGAGTGGTGATATGCAAGTTGCTATTTAACCTTCTACAAGGACCACCTTTGTCGAATCTGATTCAACTAAGGTGGGAGAGACAGACACCCGCTAGCCATCTTTATGCAACAAAGTCACATGTCTGTCGATGGAACCGGTCTCATATACGTGGACATGTAAAGTTAGTCTGGGCCGCTTCATCCCACAATACCGCCGAATCAAGAAAAGACCAAGGAAGGAAGCAATCTAAATATCAACGCCCACAAACTCCTTTGTGTTATACTCGTGATGTCATCTATGCATAGACCTAGCTCATATGCCACTTGTGGGGAACGTTGCATGGGAAACAAAAAATTTCCTATGCTCACTAAGATAAATCTAAGAGATGACCATCTACGAGAGGAGAGATTGCATCTACATACCCTTGTAGATCGCTAAGCGGAAGCATTAAGAAACACGGTTGATGTAGTCGAACGTCTTCGTGATCCAATCATGATCTGTCCCGTGAACTCCCGATCTAGTGCCGAACGGACGGCACCTCCGCGTTCAACACACGTATGGCTTGATGATACCTTCACCCCCTCGATGGTGAAGTACTAGCTCAAGTCCTCTGGCAGCATGATGTCGTGGGGGCAGTGGTGCTGGAATCTCAGCAGAGCTTCGCTAAGCACTACGAAGAGGAATAGTAGTACGAGTGAGAGGAGGAGCAGCACCGTGGCACGAATAGATTTGTATGGGTGCGGCTTCCCTCTCTCCACCTCTCTATATATAGGGGGAAGGGAGGAGGAGGGAATCTAGGGGCGGCAGCCAACAAGGGGAAACCCTAGATGGGTTTTGGCCCCCCACCCCTTAGGAGACTTGGCCCCCAAGGAAAAGGGGTGAGCTGCCCTAGGGAGGCGCCCCACCTCCTCTGGCAACATGGGAAGGGGGCTTGGAGGGTGCATAGCCCCTTAGTGGGCTGATTTTCCCCCTCCCCTTGGCCCATGAGCCCCCCCCCCCAACACTTGTCGGGCCCCCCGAAACCCCTTTCTGTCATGCTGGTCATCACCCGGTACCTCCGGAACACTTCCGGACTCCAATACCCTTCGTCCAATATACCAATATTCACCTCTGGAGTTCCTCGTCACGTCCGGGATCTCATCCGGGACTCCGAACAACCTTCGGCAACCACCATAATGACTCAACTATACTTATATCGTCACCAAACATTAAGTGTGTAGACCCTGCGGGTTCGAGAACTATGCAGACATGACTGAGACACCTCTACAGTCAATAACCAATAGCGGGACCTAGATGCCCATATTGGCTCCTACATATTCTACAAAGATCATTATCGGTCGAACCTTGATGTCAAGGATTTAGCTAATCCCGTATGTAGTTCCCATTGTCTATCGGTATGTTAATTGCCCGACATTCGGTCGTCGGTATCTCCATACCTAGTTCAATCTTCTTAGCGGCAAGTCTCTGTACTCGTTGCATAATACAAGATCTCGTGGCTAACCATTAGTCACATTGCTTGCAAGCTCTTTGTGATGATGCATTACCGAGTGGGCCCTAAGATACCTCTCCGTCATACGGAGTGACAAATCCCAGTCTTGATCCACGCCAACTCAACAGCCACCCTTGGAGATACCTGCAGAGCACCTTTATATCACCAAGTTACATTGCGACATTTAGTACACACAAGGTACTCCTCCGGTGTCAGTGAGTTGCATGATCTCATGGTCATAGGAACATATACTTGACATGGAGAAAACGATAGCAATGAACTTGACACGATCATATGCTACGTTTATAGTTTGGGTCTTGTCCATCACATCATTCTCCTAATGATGCGATCCCGTTATCAAATGACAACTCATGTCTATGGCTAGGAAACCATAGCCATCTTTGATAAACGAGCTAGTCTAGTAGAGGCTCACTAGGGACACGTTGTTGTCTATGTATCCACACATGTATCTGAGTTTCCGATAAATACAATTATAGCATGGATAATAAACGATTATCAGGAACAGGGAAATATGATAATAACTAATTTATTATTGCCTCTATGGCATATTTCCAACACATGAAACATGTGGATCCAAATCAGCCCCTTACGAAGCAACGCATAAACTAGGGTTTAAGCTTCTATCACTCTAGCAACCCGTCATCTACTTATTACTTCTCAATGCCTCCCCCTAGGCCCAAATCATGGTGAAGTGTCATGTAGTCGACGTTCACATAAAACCACTAGAGGAGAGACAATATACATCTCATCAAAATATCGAATGAATACCAAATTCACATGATTACTTATAACAAGACTTCTCCCATGTCCTCAGGAACAAACTTAACTACTCACAAAGCATCTTCATGTTCATAATCAGAGGAATATTAAATAGCATTAAGGATCTGAACATATGATCTTCCATCGGATAAACCAACTAGCATCAACTACAAGGAGTAATCAACACTATTAGCAACCCACAGGTAACAATCTGAGGTTTTGAGACAAAGATCGGATACAAGACATGAACTAGGGTTTGAGAGGAGATGGTGCTGGTGAAGATGTTGATGGAGATTGACCCCCTCTCGATGAGAGGATCGTTGGTGATGACGATGGCTTCGATTTCCCCCTCCGGGAGGGAAGTTTCCCCGACAGAACAGCTCTACCGGAGCCCTAGATTGCTTCTGCCCAGGTTCGGCCTCGAGACGGCAGCGCTTTGTCTGGAAAGATTCCTCCTGATTTTTTTCTAGGTCAAAACCCTCTATATAGTAGAAGATGGGCACCGGAGACCTGAGAGGGGGCCCACAAGCCTGGGGGGTCCCCTCTCGTATTTTCTCTGCCCAATTTTTTTATATATTCCAAAATAATTCTCCGTAAATTTTCAGGACTTTTGCAGTTGTGCAGAATAGGCCTCTCAGTTTTGCTCCTTTCCAGTCCAGAATTCCAGCTGCCAGCATTCTCCCTCTTTGTGTAAACCTTATAAAATAAGAGAGAAAATGCATAAGTATTGTACCATAATGTGTTATAATAGCCCATAATGCAATAAGTATCAACATAAAAGCATGATGCAAAATGGACGTATCAACTCCCCCAAGCTTAGACCCTGCTTGTCCTCAAGCAGAAGCCGAAATTGAAAATTATGTCCACATGTTTAGAGATAGAGGTGTCCATAAAATAAAATACGGACATGACGACATCATGATCATCTTTAGAACAACAACATTTATTGCATATAATTTCTTATGCCAAAGTAATAATTAGTTCACAAGGTAAAGTATTAATCAAAAACTTTATTGAAAACCAACAAACTATGATCTCAGTCATTGAAGCAATTGCAATTTATCATAATATCGGAAAGAGTCAATGTAAGAGCTTTTGTATAGCAAGTCCACATACTCAACCATCTTTTAGTCTTTCACGATTGCTAACACTCACGCGATACTTATGAGTTCAAAGCCTCAATCGGACACAGAGAAAGATAGTGGCCCATAGTTTCGCCTCCCAACCTTTTACCTCAAGGGTAATGTCAACAATAATACTTTATGATAACCTACATCCGAGTGGATATATATCTAGATCTTTATCCAACACATAGTGCTTTCCAAAAAGAAAAAGTGTAAAAAGGAAAGGTGAAGATCACCATGACTCTTATATAAGGGTAGAAGGTAAAATAAAAGATAGGCCCTTCGTAGAGGGAACCATAGGTTATCATGCGCTTTTATGGTTGGATGCACAAAATCTTAATGCAAAAGAACGTCACTTTGCATTGCTGCTTGTGATAAAGAACTTTATTATGCAGTCTGTCACTTTTACTTCTTCCATATCACAAGTTCATATAAAGCTTATTTTCTCCACACTAAAAGATCATACATATTTACAGAGAAATTTTTATTGCTTGCACCGATGACAACTTACATAAAGGATCTTACTCAATCCATAGGTAGGTATGGTGGACTCTCGTGGCAAACCTAGTTTAAGGGATGTTTGGAAGCACAAGTAGTATCTCTACTTGGTGCAAAAGATTTGGCTAGCAAGGGGTGAGAAGCAAGCTCAACATATTGGAGGATCCATGACAATGTAACTTCTATTCGGATATAAGAAAACATAACCTATTATGTTGTCTTCCTTGTCCAACATCAACTTTTTAGTATGTAATATTTTAATGAGTGCTCACAATCAGAAAAGATGTCCAAGATAGTATATTTAGATGTGGAAACCTCTCTTTCTTTATTGCTTCCTATTAACTGCAACAATGATCAAAACTATGTTTGTCAACTCTCAACAACTTTTATTCATCATACTCTTTATATGTGAAGTCATCACTCTCCATAAGATCATTATATGATCTTTTTATTTCTTTTTATTCTTTCTTTTTTCCCCTCAAGATCAAAGCAAGAAAGACAAAGCCCTCCACTCAAAACAACTCTTTATTATATAACTCACGGACTCAATTACATAGATAGATCTCAAAACAAAACTCAAGGGTAGATCATACTAAAACTTTATTCTACTAGATCAAGATATAACCAAAAGGATCGAACTAAGAAAAATGATAAAGGTAAAAGTGTGATGGTGATATGATACCAGGGCATCTCCTCAAGCTTGACAGTTGCCAAGGGGAGTGCCCATACCCATGTATTTAGATCTCTTTCTTCGGAGGTGGTGATGATGGAGTTGTTGATGTTGTAGGATTATCCTCCATCTTCCAGGGCATAGGCTCACCATCATAGAAAGATGAACGAGTCTCCGGAATCCTCAAATCTGCAGCCAAACTCATCCTCTTAAATCTGTATTCATAATCACAGTTTTGGTTTTGCAGGTCATAGATATGGGCTTGGAGATGCTCGATTTTCTCATGAAGCTTGAAGATGGCCTCTCCATTGTTCTTGGCGTCCAACTTGTAGTCATGGGTAAATTCCGCGATCCTGGAATGATTGGTGTTGAGTCTCTTTTCCACCATCCCTTGGCACTTGAAGACTTGCTGCTCCATTGCTTCGAGCCTTGTCTACACGCTTCTGGTCTTCTTTAGCCCTTGAACATCGTGGATGTGCAGTATCCCCTCATGCATCTCGATGGTTTGAGGGTGTTGCAGCACCTCTGCAAGGTAGGGTTTGATGACCTTCTCGAAAAACTTGTCCTTGGGGCGCTTGGAGACGTCATGGCTATCTAGATCTGTCGGAAAAATAGCTCAAAACAAGAAAAGAGGATTCTGTCGTGGTGCGGTGGTCAAAACCTTCGGGAGATTATATAATGATTTTTTACCGACCAAAAGAAGTGTTGTGCGAGTAAACGGAGTCCGGAGGGCACACGAGGTGGCCACAAGCCACAGGGGCGCACCCAGGGGGTAGGGCGCGCCCCCCAGGCTTGTCGCATCCCCGTGCACTCTTCGGACTACTTTTAATTTTCCTAATTTTTTAAATATTCCAAAACGGAGAAAATTTGACATTCGAAACATTTTGGAGTCGATTTACTTACCGTACCACATACCTATACCTTTTCGGAGTCTAAAACATTCTGGAAAGTCTCCCTTATGTACTCCTCCTGTGTTATGGTATTAATAATGTTGGTTTCAACATTTATGGGAGCACCTAAACATAATGTTTGATTCTTTGAGCATTTACCACCTTCAGATTAGTGCCTTCGGTGTTGTTGATTCTGATGGCACCAGAACGATAAACCTCCTCGACAATGTAAGGACCTTCCCATTTAGAGAGAGGCTTTCCTGCAAAAAATCTTAAACAAGAGTTGTATAGCAAGACATGGTCACCTACATTAAATTCATGCTTTTGTATCCTTTTGTCATGCCATCTCTTAACTTTTTCATTAAACAACTTGGCATTCTCATAGGCCTGGGTTCTCCATTCATCAAGTGAGCTAATGCCAAATAACCTCTTTTCACCGGCAAGTTTGAAATCATAGTTGAGCTCTTTGATTGCCCAATAAGCTTTATGCTCTAGTTGAAGAGGTAAGTTACATGCTTTTCCATAAACCATTTTATACGGAGACATACCCATAGGGTTTTTATAAGCAGTTCTATAAGCCCATAATGCATCATCAAGTTTCTTGGACCAATTCTTTCTAGATCTATTAACAGTCTTTTGTAAGATCAATTTAATTTCTCTATTGCTCAATTCTACTTGACCGCTAGACTGAGGAAGATAAGGAGATGCAATTCTATGTTTGACATCATATTTTGCAAGCATTTTATGGAAAGCACCATGAATAAAGTGTGAACCACCATCAGTCATCAAATATCTAGGGATTCCAAACCTCGGAAAAAATAACTTCTTTAAGCATCTTAATAGAAATGTTACGATCAACACTACTAGTCGGAATAGCTTCTACCCACTTAGTAACGTAATCAACAACAACTAAAATATGATGCAGAGCATCCCACGATCATCCCCATGCATCCACAACCGTCTCATCAAGAGCCAAGAGGATCCATGACACGAGCTAGAGCTAGATCTCTCGATAACGAGGTGACCTCCTTCCTTATTGATATCGCATATGATCCACTCGAGACATGGCTACTACCTAAGTCCGATATGCTATGCATGATTAGGTGTCAAGGGGAACCTCCCAAGGGTGCACGTGAAGACGGACAAATCCCCAAGTACAAGGATGAAGGAACACGACGAGAGGAACCGGAGAAATCTGCCCAGCCCGAACATCCGGCTCTTCCTGAAGCCCCGGATATCCGGCCCTTCGCCGAAATCCGGCCCTCCATCACCGAATGCACTGGAAGACCAGACCAGCCGGACATCCGGCCTCCCGCCCGGACATCCGGCCCGTCCAAGCCCGGATATCCGGCCACTCGCCCGAAATCCGGCTCCCATCACCGGTTCTGCAGAATCGGTCACCTAACCGGACATCCGGCTGAGAGCCGGACATCCGGCGCCTCGCGAAAGCCCGGACATCCGGCTCGACGCCCGGACGTCCGGCCTCCCCTGCCTGCGTGCAGTGCCTCCAGGACTTGTCCCTTGTACCCCTTCACCCCGAGACTATATATACTTGATCCCCTCCTCTTTCTAGGGTTAGCTTTGGATTAGCTCATATTTTGGTGTGAGAGCCTTTGCTCATCCACTTGGCTACTTCTCCTCGGAGATCAGGACCTCTACGGAGAAGATCCCCCAAGCGGATTCAAGACCCCCTTCTAGGGTGGACCCCATCAAGACCTCCTCTCGGAGAAGAACGGCTACTCGTGTATCCTTACCTTTGTTGTTCTTGAATATTGTGCCACTCTATGTGATCGATAATCTAGCACTTGTGTGATTGGTTTCTTGTCGGTTGAGTGAATTCTCTCTCGTTTTCCCCGTGTTTCCCTCTTGTTCTTCCGCATGTTCTTCGTGATTCCCCGTAGGATCCGCTCCAACGTGAAAGATCGCCCACGTAGGGTTCCGCCCTACATCATCTATGGTATCATGAGCCACGTTGATCACGTTATTGGAGCCCCTACCCCTCTTTTTCTAGCTTGATTTTGTTGTTTTTGTCCTAATTTCAAAAATTCCCCACAAAAATAGCCCCAAAATTTTTTGTGATTTGTTAGTGTGATGAAGTTTTGTTGGATTTGATCCGTGGATTTCGTGTGTTGCAGGTAGATCTAGCATTCCCCCTCTTTTTCACAATTTTCATCCACAAAATCGCCCAAATTTGACCGGTTTTGACCTCTCCCCCGCGGTGTTCTTCGTACCCGGACGTCCGGCCCGAGCAGCCCGGACATCCGGCCCGATCAGCCCGGACATCCGGCGCCCCAGACATCCGGCTTCTAGCCCGGATTTCCGGGCCCTGGTAGCATCCATCCCTTCCACCACCCCGATCACCGCCGAACTTTCGCCAAATTTTGTCCCGTGCCCACACACTTCCATACACCCCCACCACCTCCACATAACACCACCATAACCTTTTCCACTACCAATTCCGACAACGTTGCCAACTTTTGCCTTGAGAATTTGAGTTGGGGTTTTCCGTATCCTTTTGTGTTTCGGCTATCTAGGTACGGTTCAACATCAACATCACCACCGCTCATCCTCGCCAAGGACGGTAACATCGTCGACACCTTTGTCATTACTTGCAATTGCATTGATAACCATCATAGCCCATCTTTTGCATTGCTTACCCATCGAGACTAGCCATTGAGTATTGCTGGCAACGTGACTTGTGCACATTAGTGATCATACTCCATAGCATACATAACATACCAAAGTGGTGCATATCTTAGCATCAACTTGTGTGTCACACAGTTGTCATCGCATACACAATTGCTATCTTGGTTCGTGAAGTTTTGCATGAGAAAAGAGCTCAAAAGAGAAAGAGCCAATCAAGCTTTTAAGCAAAGAGAGAAAGATAAGCAAAGAGCTTATGAGCAAGAACCATAGCATCATACAACATTAAGGTTGTCATACTTGATCATCTTGGATCAACATATCGAAACACCATCCATATAGCATACTTGGGATAGAAGTCGTTGCATTTCTGCTTAGTAGGTTGTGCACAAGCTCGTATCCGCCTATCGTGCAATCGTGCTAGCGTCTCTCTAGTGTTGTGCAACAAGAGCATCTTGGTGAATTCCACATTTTGGCTCATCCTTGGTTGCATAACCCCATATTATCTATTTGCGCGTGTGTTTCCGTGTGCCATATCTTGCTATTGGTCTACTTGTTGCATTTGCAAATTTGTGAATCATTTCCAACTTTATTGAGTCTCACTTACAATTGCATCAAATTTTGTGCCACCATCCTAACCGAGCTCCACCATAAGCTTTTATTTGTGTAGGTGTGAGAACCGACAAGAATCGGTACCAAGAGTGCTATTTCATTGTCCGCATTTGAGTGAACTTGATTCATTTTCAACATCGGTCAAAGGTACATTGGTATACGTTCTTTTCCGTTCTACCACTCACATCTTGCTTGGAATGATGGATAGGCCAAGTTCTTCTACCAACCCACTCTTCATCGAGCAAGACGACGACATGACTTCATACGTCACCAAGAGCCACCTCTTTGGCGCACAACGAGCGTTGCACCACGAACAACAAGCAATGAGAGACCGCATCGACAACCTCGCCACCGACTTGCGACTCTCCGAGCAACGTACAAGAGACTACTTCGACAACAAGTTCGAGGCTCACAAGCAAGAGAATGATGCAAGAATGGACAAGATCCGCGCGTTGATGAGAAACCGGCATCATTCCACTTCTTCATCATCAAGACGGAGCCGCTCGAGTCGACACTCCGACGACACCTTCTACGACTCAAGTACACCTACTTCGAACACTCTTCGTCGTGCCACTCGTCAAGACCGTCATGCATCTCGCAACCCGCTACATGACAAGCATTCACAAGAGCAAGTTGATGATCAAGTTTCTCGTCCTCAATCAAACCAAGAGGCTTTTGCTCAAGCTCAAGAACGACAACGTCTTCGTCGCCAACAAGAGGAAGAACGAGCGCGTCTACACCAAGACGAACAAGATGCCAAGGCTCACCGTCTTCAACAACAACAACGTGAAGCGCAAGCTCTTGAGGCGCACCGTGCCCTTCAAGAATCAAGTAGAGCCTTCGCCAACCGCAATCGTGAACGGCGCAATCAAGAGGAAGCCCTTCGAGAAGAAATCCAAGAGAAGAACTACCAACCTCATGTACAACGTCAAGTTCCTCAAGCTCCTCCACAAGCTCGTCAAGCTCCACCTCAACCTCAAGTTCAACAAGAGCAAGTTGATCATGGTCTTCCTCCGCACCAAGAGCAACATGAAGACGAGTACATTCCACGTCAAGGACGTCATCATCAACATCGCCAACAACACAATGAAGAGCAACGCTACGGCAAGCTAAAATTCACCATGCCCAAGTTCAATGGAAGCAATGACCCCGAAGACTACCTCTCATGGGCATTGAAGGTTGACAAAATCTTCCGCTTGCACAACTACGATGAAGCGAATAAAATCATTGAGCGACGACAAGTTCCAAGATTATGTGCTCATATGGTGGGAACAAATCATTGAGCGACGACAAGCAAGAGGTGAACCTCCAATCACCACTTGGGCTCAAATGAAGGATGTCATGCGAGCACGTTTTGTGCCAACCTACTACAACCGCGACCTCTTCAAGAAACTCCAACTACTCAAGCAAGGAACAAAGAGCGTTGAAGAATATTACAAGGAAATGGAGATAGCCATGATTCGAGCCAATGTCAAGGAAGACGATGAGAAAACTATGGCACGTTTCTTGAATGGACTCAATCATCCCATCAAGAAGATCGCCGACTTCCAACCATACTCATCCCTCATCGAGCTCGTGCATCAAGCTACAAAGGCGGGCGCCAAGTGCAAGATGACTTGGCACGCCAAGTACTCATCCAAGACCTCTGGCTTCTCCAACAACCAAGCGTCAGCGACTCCTCCAACATCTACATCAACCAAGCTTTCTTCAAGAAGCGACGACAAGTCAAGTTACAAGAAGACATCGACAAGTTCAAGTCGTCCTCCTCCTACTACAAACAACCTCAAGCCGCGTGCTTCATCCTCTACTCCGACCGATGAGACCATCAAAACAAGCTCCTTCAAGTGTTTCACTTGCGGCGGCCGAGGCCACAATTCATACGAATGCACCAACAAGCGCACCATGATCCTCAACGACGATGGCACATATGACTCCATGAGTGAAGAGGAAATGGAAGCCCTTGAGCAAGTGGCCATGCACCGGCAAGTAAATGAAGATGAAGATGATCAAGTCTTTTGTGATGAGGATTCGAGCCCCGCTCTCGTTGTCTCCAAGGTCTTGACTCTTCAACATCAACAAGAAGAAGACCAACGATTGTAGCGACCAGACCCGAATGGATCCAGTCTCTGTGCTCGGTGTCATCCCTGGATCGAATGCCGACACCACACAAGATTTCAAGGATTTATTGCGAGTAGCAATCACACACTTATTACATCGTTGTCCACAAGGGAACTTATTACAATAATATGGCTTAAGGCCATCTAATAATAACAGCGGAAGGCTTGGAAGATAAGCGAGTCCATCAACTCCAACGGCATCAATGAGTATAGAACCACGACCTAACACCTTACTGTAAATTCGAAAAGTCATAACGTGAAAAGTTGCAGCAAAACGGGTTGACACATGGAATATCTTGGCAATGTAACACATAAGAGCAATGAATGAATAAGCCTATACTACATGCATATATGGCTGGTGGTAAGGCTCTACTGTTACATTTGCATAAAGCTGATTTTCCCTACATCAAAGGAATAATTTTATTTAACTATCATGGTGGTTGTTAAACATTGAGAATGGTTGTGACATCCTCAATCCCAATTAAAAGTACTCATCAAAACCCAATAACTTTTATTTAGAAGTAACATGTTGAGATTCACATGATAATCAAGTACGGATACTCAAAACGTCCATAAGCGGGGACACGGCTAATCATGATTAGTTTATACACTCTGCAGAGGTTTATGCACTTTTCCCCACAAGACTCGATCGCCTCCGCTTGGTTCTCGCACTACATGGTGTTTGAGAAGCGGATGACCGAGACATAGTCTTCGTAAGCGCTAGCACCTTACATGTGGGTAGACCGTACCAACCTACATCCCCTACATCAGCTAGCCTACCCGTAAGAGTTCGACGACTTAGTCAACTACGCCAGAGCCCATAATTGGCTTGTGGCTGCACGGAAGTTTCAGTTTGAATAATCTTATGATCCCTTAGAGCACGGGTGGCGGTCCGAAGAAATACAGCAAGTCTGATGGAAACCAGGTGCCTCAATCCACCCAGATGTGTGTTTAGGTTGCCACCTTAGATAAACCATTAATTAACAATCTCACATCTGTCATGGATATTCACTCACCCAATCCACGTCTACTAGCATAGCATAGCATAATAAGCAAGCGAGAAGTAACTCCCAAGGTTTCATAAGTAAAGCAGTGTAATAGGTACTACCTCAATCTACTTCCCAAACCCACAATTTAATTAGATCCTAATCATGCAAGTGTTTGAGGAATAGATCTAATGCATAAAACTGGGTAGTAGACAAGATATGATCAAAGTGTTACTTGCCTTGCGATGATCCATGAGACCTAGAGATTGAAGTAACAAGCGGCGACTCACGGGTGATCTAACGCAGACAAACAACAAGCATACAATAAGTACTCATCTAATGCACAGGGAAATCTCGAATAAAAGATCTATCCAGAAAGTTCAACTTAAGAACCCTGGTTGCAAAAGAATCGAATCAAAATAAACTCCGAAAGTCGAAACTCGAGAGAGAACGACTCGGTTTAACAATCTGAAATTAGGTCAAAATTTCACAGTAGCAAAACTCTGTGAAAGTAGGGTAGTCGGAACGGCGGTTTCGTTACGAAACTCCAGGCGCTTGAATCACCTGATTCCGATAAGCGGCGAGAAATAAAACAGTTTTGAAAATCGGATCGAAATCGAATCGGAAAAATAACGGATTAAATCCGATTAAAAGAAAACGACGAACGGTTTAAATAGCGGACGTTCGTTAACGTAACGAATTCAACGAACGCGTTCATTAAAGCGAGCAGTTCGGTGAGCGTTCGTTAAATAAGAAAACGAAAAAATAAAATCCATCTAGGTTTTTAAAATAAAACCGAACACATTTTTTAAATAAAACCGGATCGGTTTATTAGGGAAAACCGGATCGGGCGCTGGGCGGCGGCTACCTCCGGTGATCGCCGAGGGCTCTCGGGGCTCGGTTAGGGGCGGGGCTCTGGAGGGCGAGGGCGGGGGTTCAGTGACGGCAGCGGGGAACGGCAATGGCAAGCAGATCCTTGGCGGGCGGCCAGGTCGGGAGGCGCGGTGAGGCGGCTCAAGGGTGAGGTGAGAGAGGGGGCGGTATTTATGGGAGGGGGGGGGAGGCGCCTGGGGGGAGGGCAGGCGCGGGTCGGGGTGGGACTCGGGGGCGGCGGCGTGCCCCCGAGCGGAGACCAAGGCCTTCGAGCAAGGCGAGGAGGAGGAGGAGGCGGCGCTGGCTGGGCTGGGCTGGTTGGGCTGCTGGGCCTCGGCCCAGGGGCGGCGAATTTTTTTTTAATAAAATTTAAACCAAATGAATTAAAAAATACCAAATGAACTCCAATTTAAATAAAACAAATTTTCCCGACTCCTAAAATGAGTCGAACAAAATGAACTTTAAAAACAGCAAACATGCATAAATTTTTAAAATGCTCATTTTTGGCCTAAGCAAAACAAATCTTCCAAAACCAAACTTGATTTATTTATAAAATCTTCATTTTTCCTAATTGTTGGGAAAGTCATATTATTCCCTCTCAAAATATTTTTATAGGAAAACTTTATGAAGATAATTTAAATAAATCCAATTGATCCTATTTTCAAAATTTGAGAAATCCCAAATATGAAAATAATGAAACTTCCAACTCTCTCCGAGGGTCCTTGAGTTGCGTGAAATTTCTAGGATCGGAAAAATGCGAGAAAAATATGATATGCATGATGACCTAATGTATAACATTCCAAATTGAAAATTTGGGATGTTACAAACCTACCCTTAAGATGAATCTAGCCCTCGAGATTGGGTTAACTAGAAAATAGGTGAGGTGGTCCTTAAGCAAAACTTCCTCTCTTTCCCGGTGGCTTCATCCTCGGTGTGGTGGCTCCCTTGAACTTTGCAAAACTTGATAACCTTTTTGCGGGTAACTCACTGGCATAATCGAGAATCTTTCTTGGTTTTTCCTCATATGTCAAGTCATCCTTCACTGAATTGCTTCCAAAGGGCACTGTGTCTCTTAACGGTACCTCTGCTATCTCGGGTGACATTTCTTCAAGCGAGAAACATGGAATACATCATGAACTCTGACAGTCCTTCGGCAATTCCAACTTATACGCAACTTCTCCCATGCGTTGCAAAATCTTATATGGTCCAACGAAGCGGGTGCTAACTTTCCTTTAACTCCAAAACGCTTAACTCCTCAAGCGGGGATACTCGAGATATACTCTGTCTCCAACTTCATACTCAATCGCTGGCGCTTTGAATCGGCATAGCTCTTACATGCAGGACTGGGCTACCTTGAGCTGTCTCGAATCAACAACTTTCTGTTCGGACTCCTTAATCAAATCTGGTCCAAACAAGCGGCGATCTCGGTTTAGTCCCATGACAACGGTGTCCTACACCTTCTTCCATACAAAGCCTCGAAGGTGCCATCTTTAAGCTGGTTTGGTAGCTGTTGTTGTAGGAAAATTCTGCATCGGCAAATTATCATCCCAACTAGATCCATAATCTAGTGCACAAGCTCTCAAACATGTCCTCCAAAATCTGATTGACTCTCTCGGTCTGTCCATCGGTGCGTGGGTGGAAAGCTGTCTTGAATTCAATCGGGTTCCCAATGTTTCATGCAACTGGTTCCAAAATTTCAAGTAAAGCTGGGTTCCTCTATCCGATACGATGCTCCTCGGAACTCCGTGTAAGCACACAATTCTGGTCATGTATATCTTTGCCAACTTAGCACTGCTATAGGTAGTCTTGATGGAATGAAATGAGCTACCTTGGTCAAACGGTCGACTATGACCCAAATCGAGTCATATCTGAGCGGGTCTTGGCAAACCTGTGATAAAATCCATGCCTAGTTTATCCCACTTCCATTCGGTATCGGCAATGGTTGTAACAATCCTGCTGGCTTCGATGCTCGCCTTTACTTTCGACATACGCCGCAAACTGCTACATACTCCGCAATATCCTTCTTCATTCCGGTCCACCGAAAATATTCTTCAAATCCAAATACATCTTGGTATTTCTGGGTGAATCGAATATGGTGAATCATGGGCTTCTTGTAAAATCAACTTTCGATCTACGGGTCATTGGGCACATAAACACGGTCTTCAAACCATAGGGTATCGTGCTCATCCTCACGAAATCCTTTAGCTTTTCCTTTGCTCATTTTCTCCTTTATAGAGGCAACTTCCTTATCGCCTTTTGGGCTTCTCGATTTTGTCCATCGATGTCGATTGAATCTCCAATGCTGCTACATAGCCTCTGGAACTATTTCCAAACATAGCTCTCGAAGGTCCTCGGCTAACTCATTGGGTATTCCTCCCATCATTAGGGTATTGGCGTGGCTCTTACGGCTCAATGCGCCTGCTACGACATTAGCCTTTCGGGGTGATAATGCAATCTCATATCATAATCTTTGATTAGCTCCAACCATCTCCTTTATCGAGATTCAACTCATACGTGTGAAGATGTACTTCAAACTCTTGTGATCCGTATATACTTCACAATGATTTCCAATGAGAAAATGTCTCCACGTCTTCAAGGCATGCACAACTGCTAACTCCAAATCATGAGTGGCATAATTCAACTCATGGGGCTTAAGTTGTCGTGAAGCATCTGAAACAACTCTTCCTTCCTGCATAAGCACGGCTCCAAGTCCTCGGCGTGAAGCGCCGTAATACACCTCATAATCCTTAGTTTGATCCGCAATATCAAAACTGGTGAGGTAACCAATCTTTTCTTCAACTCCTGAAAACTTGCCTCGCAGTCCTCGGTCCATATGAATTTGTTTTCCTTCTTCAACAATTCAGTCATAGGCTTTGCAATTCTTGAGAAATTCTCAATGAATCTTGGTAGTATCCTGCGAGTCCAAGGAAACTCGAATCTCTCAAGCTGTCGTTGGAGCTTCCCATTGATTCGGTCTCAACTTTTGTGGGGTCAACTGCTATTCCTTCTCCGGATATAACATGTCGAGAAATCCAACTTCCTTTAGCCAAAACTCACACTTGCTGAACTTGGCATACAACTGGTGTTCTCATAGTTTCTCCAAAACCAATCGCAAATGTTCCTTGTGTTCCTCTTCATTCTTTGAAAAATCAAAATGTCATTAATGAACACCACGACGAACTTATCCAAAACTCCATAAACACTTTGTTCATCGGGTTCATGAAATAGGCTGGTGCGTTAGTCGATCCAAAAGACATAACGGTATACTCATACAGTCCATATCTCGTGGTAAATGCTGTCTTGGGTATATCTTGCTCCCGAATCTTCAATCGATGGTACCACGATCGCAAGTCGATCTTGGAAAACACTTTGGCTCCTTGCAAGCGATCAAGCAGATCATTTATCATAGGTAGTGGGTACTTGTTCTTGATTGTTACTTCATTCAATCCACGGTAATCAACAACCATTCTCAACGATCCATCCTTCTTCTCCACTAACAAAGCGGGTGATCCCCAAGGTGAAGAACTTGGGCGAATAAAACCTTTATCCAATAGTTCCTTAATCGCTTCTTGATTTCCGCCAAATCTTTTGCGGGCATCCTATCTGATTAAACCGATATCGGGCCTGTTCACGCAACAGCTCGATCAAAAACTCAATGTCTCTATCCGGCGGCATTCTGGTAACTCTTAGGAAATACATCAGGATAATCCTTTACCATCGGTACTTCTTCTGTACCACTCGATAAGCAATTAACTTGTGCTCTCCTCGGCTCGTGCCGTGATACATATAATCCTTCTTACTTACGGTGTGGTGAGCAAAATTGACCTTGTGGTACAATCTATGTTTCCTCCATACTTTGATAACCAATCCAACCTAATATCACATCCAATCCTTGGGATTCCGAACTATTAGGTGCGAGGGGAAAACATAGTGTCCAATCCTTAGTGGCGGTCGATCACACCATTTACTAGCCATGTATTCTGCTCGGGTGAGGTTACTAGCATGGGTGACCTAAGGGCTTGGGTTGGTAACTTGTACTTATCCACAAATCCCTTGATATGTATGAATGCGATGCACGAAGATCGAAAAGAACAACTGCATAAATGACTTAACCAAAAACTTACCGACATTGCATCGGGCTGATCTTCAACCTCCTCCACATCAATGTGGTTCACTTGTCCCCTGTTGAAAGGGTTGGGCTTCTTTCGAGCTTCCATTGCCATTTCCATTCGCCTACGGACAGTCATTTGCATAGTGCCCAGTCTTGCGGCACTTAAAGCAAGTAATGTGACTCAAGTCTACCTTGGATGGTGTTGACGGGTTGGTGCGATTCTGTCCGTTGCTTCCTCCATTCCGTTCCCATTCTTGGTGCCATTATGGTTATCGAATTACCTCCTCCATGGGTATCTGAAACTGAATTCCTGATTTAGGGGTATAACGAGGCTTCTGCTTTGGGATCGAGTTATACTTCCCTTGTCCATACTTCCTCTTGCGGTTCTCAATTTCTGCTGCTTCCTTCAATCATGAGAGCTCGGTCTACTAACTCTGGTAGTTGTTGAAACTTGCTACCATCAACGGCATCTTGAACTCATCATTCAGTCCTTCTAGAAACTTCTCTGTTTAGCTGCATCAGAGTAGCGTCATCCAGGGCATAACGTGCTAATTTACTAAAGTCATCCACGTCTTGTGTGATCCTTCCTCCTTGGCGAGGTTGCGAAACTCACGCTTCTTCATGGCCATGGCTCCTGCTGAAACATGGGCGGTCGAAAAGCTTCTTTGGCTGGTCCCATGTGGCGGTGTCTCGGGTAAGTGGCTGTGAAATTCTCCCACCATCTTGCTGCGGGTCCTTCAAGCTGATGTCTGCAAACTTCACTCTTTCACCATCATGCATCCTGCAGTGGTCAGCTCCTTCCTATCTTGCGGAGCCGGTCATCTGCTACAATCGGCTCGGTGCTCTTTGGAATACACCGGCGGGTTCAGTCTAAGGAAGCGAGTCGGATGATCCGCGGTGGTGGTGGTGGCGGTGGGTTGTTGTTGTTGTTGTTGTTGTTGTTGTTACGCACCAATGTTTGAATCGGGGTATTACGCTGCTGGATCAATTGGGTGATCTCTGGCGGGAAAAGCGAATCCGGGTCGCGTCTCGGAGGCATCGATGGGTTTAGAAGAGAAGAGAAATGTAGAATAGAATAAGGTCTAAGGAATCACTACCCAAATGCACATGAGCAAAAACACACAAAATCACTTCATTCAATCAAACAAGGGCTTACAACGATCTAACTATCGCAAAAGGCGTGTACTATAATGTTTACATGGAGGAACACTACTAATATGTGGGGACTTCTACTAATTTGAACGGTGGAAGACTCCATGATGTACTGCTCGACCGTCTTCAAAGTCGGGTTCACTTGGATCCGAATCGGTGTCGTCGATGTTAATGTAGTCGCTTGGGTATTCGACATCTGGTCTTCATTCTGGCGCCAACTTCTTCTTGAGTTCTTGATCTCGTATTTAAGATCGTTATTGTGTCTTGCGAGCTACGATCTCGTCCATGTAGTCCTTGCGTGTAGTCTTTAGTTCTTCTTCGATTCGATGATCCTTCCTTTGTCTTACGCAACTCCAACATGTCATTGCACATTTGGTTCTCCTGGCGTCGAATGTGCTGATTTAACTCCTGGATGAAAGCTGCAATGGATCTATCCTTCTTGGTGTTGACGACGTCCCAGTTGTCATCTCGGCGTCCATAAATCTGGTAGATGGTATCCTTGAGGTCTTCTTGATAAACTTCTCCAATCGTCCCATGGTGATGTGAGCTGCCATGCTCTTTCCGGACTCAAGTTGGTGCCTGAAAACACTATCTATAGGCTTGGTGATTGGGGCGAATGTCCTTCTGGAGCGTGAGCATGAATCTTCGGCGCTCCTCTTGAGCGAGTGGCGTTGAAAGTCCGGTAAAGCTTGGTAATCCAATGTTCGGTACTTAGTGACTTCCTTCAAGTGAAATCCAAAAGGTGTGCCTTCATCCGGTTGGGTGTACTTGATCTTCGCGTCCGTCATCCTAAAGAGAGTAGAAAAGATGAGGAGTTAGAAAATGGGAAGAGAGTAGTGATCTATGGCTTTATCTTAGTGGTGCGTGTCCTACGGTCGGCGTGTGCTCGATTCCATTCTCTGTGAGCGACCGGACCGAATGGATCGATCTCGTGCTCGGTGTCATCCCTGGATCGAGAATCTTGACACCACACAAGTACTTCTAAGGATTTATTGCAGAGTAGCAATCACACACTTATTACATCGTTGTCCACAAGGAACTTATTACAATAATATGGCTTAAGGCCATCTAATAATAACAGCGGAAGGCTTGGAAGATAAGCGAGTCCATCAACTCCAACGGCATCACTGAGTATAGAACCACGACCTAACACCTTACTCGTAAATGCGAAAAGTCTACAACGTGAAAAGTTGCAGCCAAAGCAGGTTGACACATGGAATATCTTGGCAATGTAACACATAAGAGCAATGAATGAATAAGCCTATACTACATGCATATATGGCTGGTGGTAAGGCTCTCTGTTACATTTGCATAAAGCTGATTTTCCCTACATCAAAGGAATAATTTTATTTAACTATCATGGTGGTTGTTAAACATTGAGAATGGTTGTGACATCCTCAATCCCAATTAAAAGTACTCATCAAAACCCAATAACTTTTATTTAGAAGTAACATGTTGAGATTCACATGATAATCAAGTACGGATACTCAAAACGTCCATAAGCGGGGACACGGCTAATCATGATTAGTTTATACACTCTGCATAGGTTTGCGACTTTTCCCCACAAGACTCGATCGCCTCCGCTTGGTTCTCGCACTACATGGTGTTTGAGAAGCGGATGACCGAGACATAGTCTTTCGAAGCGCTAGCACCTTACATGTGGGTAGACCGTACCAACCTACATCCCCTACATCAGCTAGCCTACCCGTAAGAGTTCATACGACTTAGTCAACTACGCCAGAGCCCATAATTGGCTTGTGGCTGCACGGAAGTTTCAGTTTGAATAATCTTATGATCCCTTAGAGCACAGGTGGCGGTCCGAAGAAATCTGAGCAAGTCTGATGGAAACCAGGTGCCTCAATCCACCCAGATGTGTGTTTAGGTTGCCACCTTAGATAAACCATTAATTAACAATCTCACATCTGTCATGGATATTCACTCACCCAATCCACGTCTACTAGCATAGCATAGCATAATAAGCAAACGTAGAAGTAACTCCCAAGGTTTCATAAGTAAAACAGGTAATAGGTACTACCTCAATCTACTTCCCAAACCCACAATTTAATTAGATCCTAATCATGCAAGTGTTTGAGGAATAGATCTAATGCATAAAACTGGGTAGTAGACAAGATATGATCAAAGTGTTACTTGCCTTGCTGATGATCCGCGAGACCTAGAGATTCGAAGTAACAAGCGGCGCACTCCGGGTGATCTAACGCAGACAAACAACAAGCATACAATAAGTACTCATCTAATGCACAGGGAAATCTCGAATAAAAGATCTAACCAGAAAGTTCAACTTAAGAACCCTGGTTGCAAAAGAATCGAATCAAAATAAACTCAAAGTCGAAACTCGAGAGAGAACGACTCGGTTTAACAATCTGAAATTAGGTCAAAATTTCACAGTAGCAAAACTCTGTGAAAGTAGGGTAGTTGAGCGGCGGTTTCGTTCTGAAACTCCAGCGCTTGAATCACTGATTCCGATAAGCGGCGAGAAATAAAACAGTTTTGAAAATCGGATCTGAAATCGAATCAGAAAAATAACGGATTAAATCCGATTAAAAGAAAACGACGAACGGTTTAAATAGCGGACGTTCGTTAACAGAACGAATTCAACGAACGCGTTCATTAAAACGAACGGTTCGGTGAACGTTCGTTAAATAAGAAAACCGAAAAAAATAAAATCCATCTAGGTTTTTAAAATAAAAACCGAACACATTTTTTTAAATAAAAACCGGATCGGTTTATTAGGGGAAAACCGGATCGGGGCGCGGGGCGGCGGCTACCTCCGGTGATCGCCGGCGGGGCTCTCCGGGGCTCGGTTGGGCGGCGGGGCTCGGGAGGCGAGGGCGGCGGGGTTCCGCGACAAGGCGGGAACGGCGGCGGCGGCCCTGGCGGCGGCGGCTGGTCGGAGAGGCGCGGTGAGGCGGCTCCCGTGGTGAGGTGAGAGAGAGGGGGCGGTATTTATGGGGGGGGGAGGCGCGCTTGGGAGGGGCAAGGCGCCGGGTCAGGTGGGACTCAAGGCGGCGGCGCTGCCCCCGAAGCGGGAGACCGGCTTCAAGCGAGCGAGGAGGAGGAGGGAGGCACTGGCTGGGCTGGCTGGTGGGCAGTGGCCTCAGCCTGGGGTGTGTGTTTTTTTTTTTAATAAAATTTAAACCAAATGAATTAAAAAATACCAAATGAACTCAATTTAAATAAAACAAATTTTCCCCGACTCCTAAAAATGAGTCGAACAAAATGAACTTTAAAAACAGCAAACATGCATAAATTTTTAAAATGCTCATTTTTGGCCTAAGCAAAACAAATCTTCCAAAACCAAACTTGATTTATTTATAAAATCTTCATTTTTCCTAATTGTTGGGAAAGTCATATTATTCCCTCTCAAAATATTTTTATAGGAAAACTTTATGAAGATAATTTAAATAAATCCAATTGATCCTATTTTCAAAATTTGAGAAATCCCAAATATGAAAATAATGAAACTTCCAACTCTCTCCGAGGGTCCTTGAGTTGCGTGAAATTTCTAGGATCGGAAAAATGCGAGAAAAATATGATATGCATGATGACCTAATGTATAACATTCCAAATTGAAAATTTGGGATGTTACAACGATGCCACATCTTCCACACAAAAGCCGGCATCAACGGACGGTCCATCAAGGTCATCATCGATGGAGGTAGTTGCCACAACTTGGCAAGTGAAGAACTATGCTCCAAGCTACAATTGGCAAAGAGGAAGCACCCGCACCCATACAAGGTTCAATGGCTAAGTGACTCCGGCACTATACGAGTCGAGCATACGGTCCAAGTCTCCTTCAAAATTGGTGCTTACGAAGACACGTTGGAATGTGATGTAGTACCAATGACCGTTTGTCACCTACTTCTTGGTCGACCATGGCAATTCGACCGTGGTGTCATACACAATGGGCGTACCAATCACTATAGCTTCAAGATGAAAGGGAAAGAATATGTGCTACGACCTATGTCTCCTAGTCAAGTGATAGCCGAAAAGCAAGCCACACATCATAGAGAAAAGAGTGAGAAAGTGATCCACCCAAAAGTGAGTGAGAGCCACAAGCCAAATTTGAGCGACTCTTCGCCTAGAGAGAAAAACCTCATTCTATTTGCCACCAAAAGTGAGATGAGAGAAGTGTGTGAGAACCCATCTACCGTGATGCACTTTGTCCTTGTGTGCAAGGATGGAGAACCAAAAACTAACACCATTCACGAGCTACCTTTGGTGTTTCAATCTCTTTTGCAGGAATTTCATGATGTTTACCCCGATGAGCTACCTCCGGGTCTACCTCCTCTTCGAGGCATTGAGCATCGAATTGTCCTCATTCCCGGAGCGCCGCTACCAAACAAAGCTCCACACCGAGTCAATCCGGAAGAAACAAAGGAGATTCAACGGCAAGTACAACAACTAATCGACAACGGTCATGTACGTGAAAGCTTAAGCCCTTGTGTCGTTCCCGTTATTCTTGTGCCTAAGCCCGATGGAAGTTTCCGCTTGTGTTCCGATTGTAGACCTATCAATGCTATTACCGTTCGATATAGGCATCCCATTTCTCGCTTAGATGACATGCTTGATGAACTTAGTGGAGCCAACTTTTTCTCAAAAATTGATCTTAAAAGTGGCTATTATCAAATCCGCATACAAGAGGGTGATGAATGGAAAACTGCTTTCAAAACCAAATTTGGTTTATATGAATGGTTAGTGATGCCTATGGGTCTTTCGGAAGCTCCCGGTACTTTTGTGCGTCTTATGCATCATGTGCTTCGTCCTTATATTGGAGTCTTTGTTGTGATTTACTTTGACGATATTCTTGTGTTTAGCAAAACCATGAAAGAGCACATCAATCATGTAAAATCCGTGTTGCAAACTCTTTGCAAGGAAAGCCTTTATGCAAACTTGAATAAATGCACTTTTGGAGTTGACAAAGTGGTTTTCTTGGGTTTTGTTGTTTCCTCAAAGGGTGTCCATGTTGATGAATCTAAAATTGAAGCAATCAAAACTTGGCCCCAACCCACCAATTTGCAACAAGTGCGAAGTTTTCTTGGTCTTGCGGGTTTCTATCGTCGCTTTGTGAAAGATTTTAGCACAATTGCCGCTCCTTTGCATGCTTTGAGCAAGAAGAATACTCCCTTTGTTTGGGGAACGTTGCAATCAACCGCTTTTGATGAGCTCAAGTCTTTGCTTACTCATGCTCCGATTCTTGCTTTGCCCAATTTTGACAAAACTTTTGAGGTTCATTGTGATGCAAGTGGTACCGGAATTGGCGGAGTTTTGATGCAAGAAAAACGAGCCATTGCTTATTTTAGTGAAAAACTCTCCGTGCTCAACTTAATTATCCATCTATGACAAAGAATTGTATGCTTTAGTGCGTGTGCTACATGTTTGGGAACATTACCTTAGACCTCATGAGTTTTTCATCCATACCGATCATGAAATGCTTAAGTACCTCAAAGGTCAAACTAAATTGAACAAGCGTCATGCAAAATGGAGTGAATTCATTGAATCTTTTCCTTATGTGATCAAGTACATTAAGGGTAAAGAAAATGTAGTTGCCGACGCGCTTTCACGCATAAACATGCTTGTCACTCAACTTGAGTTGAATGTTATTGGTTTTGAGCATATAAAAGACTTGTATGAGCATGATCCATCTTTTGCTCCTCCTTATGCTAAGTGTTTGACGCATACGTCTTGGGAACAATATTACATCAAGGATGGTTACCTTATGAGAGCTAACAAACTTTGCATTCCCGAGTCTTCTCTTCGTTTGCTCCTTTTGCAAGAGGCTCATGGAGGCGGACTCATGGGACACTTTGGACGCGACAAGACATTCGCCACGCTCTCCACCAACTAATTTTGGCCCAAGATGTTCCGCGACGTCTCACGCTTCACCAACCGATGCTATACATGTCGCAAAGCTAAGTCTAAAGCTCAATCTCATGGTCTTTACATGCCTCTTCCTATCCCATATCAACCATGGGAAGACATTAGTATGGATTTTGTACTTGGTTTGCCTAGGACTCAAAATGGCAAGGATTCCGTGTTTGTTGTTGTGGATAGATTTTCTAAAATGGCACATTTCATTCCTTGTAACAAGATAGACGATGCTTCACATGTTGCAAATCTCTTTTGTAGGGAAATCTTGCGACTCCATGGCGTATCAAAGACAATCGTCTCCGATCGTGACGTCAAGTTCTTGAGTTATTTTTGGAAGACCCTATGTGCCAAGCTCGGAATCAAGCTCTTGTTCTCCTCGGCATACCATCCTCAAACCGACGGCCAAACGGAGGTGACGAACCGCACACTATCCACTCTACTTCCTGTCTTGATCAAGAAGAACATCAAGGAGTGGGAAGCATGTCTACCCATCGCCGAGTACGCCTACAATCGTGCAAGACATTCAACTACCGGCAAGTCCCCTTGAGGTCGTCTCACGGTTTCAACCCGTTGTCCCTTTGGACATTCTACCACTTCCTCTCCAAGAGTGCACCAACATGGATGCAAGTGAGCGAGCAAGCTACATCAAGAAGATGCGAAGATACAAGGCACACCATTGGCGCCAAGTACAGCGCCAAGCAAACAAGCTCAACGCCAACAAGCAACCCATCGTCTTCAACATTGGTGATCTAGTGTGGCTACACCTTCGCAAGGACCGCTTCCCCAAAGAACGCAAGTCCAAGCTTCTCCCTCGAGCCGATGGACCTTTCAAGGTGCTAGCACGCTACAATGACAACGCTTACAAGATCGACATACCTCGAGACAAGTACAACGTGAGCGACATCTTCAACGTCAAGGACCTTGCACCTTTCCATGGAGATGAAGCTTTTGATCCGAGGTCGGATCTCTCCCAAGGGGGGGGGGAGATGATGCGGAGCATCCCACGATCATCCCCATGCATCCACAACCGTCTCATCAAGAGCCAAGAGGACCCATGACACGAGCTAGAGCTAGAGCTCTCGAGAACGAGGTGACCTCCTTCCTTATTGATATCGCATATGATCCACTCGAGACATGGCTACTACCTAAGTCCGATATGCTATGCATGATTAGGTGTCAAGGGGAACCTCCCAAGGGTGCACGTGAAGACGGACAAGTCCCCAAGTACAAGGATGAAGGAACACGACGAGAGGAACCGGAGAAATCTGCCCAGCCCGGACATCCGGCACCATGCCCCGGACATCCGGCTCTTCACAAGCCCGGATATCCGCCCTTCACCCGAATCCGGCCCTCCATCACCGAATGCACCTGGAAGACCCAGACCAGCCCGGACATCCGGCCTCCCCGCCCGGACATCCGGCCCGTCCCGAAGCCCCGGATATCCGACCACTCGCCCGGAAATCCGGCTCCCATCACCCGGTTCTGCAGAATTGGTCGCCCTAGCCCGGACATCTGGGCTGAGAGCCCGGACATCCGGCGCCTCGCGAAAGCCCGTACATCCGGCCCGACGCCCGGACGTCCAGCCTCCCCTGCCTGCGTGCAGTGCCTCCGGGACTTGTCCCTTGTACCCCTTCGCCCCGAGACTATATATACTTGATCCCCTCCTCTTTCTAGGGTTAGCTTTGGATTAGCTCATATTTTGGTGTGAGAGCCTTTGCTCATCCACTTGGCTACTTCTCCTCGGAGATCAGGACCTCTACGGAGAAGATCCCCCAAGCGGATTCAAGACCCCCTTCTAGGGTGGACCCCATCAAGACCTCCTCTCGGAGAAGAACGGCTACTCGTGTATCCTTACCTTTGTTGTTCTTGAATCTTGTGCCACTCTATGTGATCGATAATCTAGCACTTGTGTGATTGGTTTCTTGTCGGTTGAGTGAATTCTCTCTCGTTTTCCCCGTGTTTCCCTCTTGTTCTTCCGCGTGTTCTTCGTGATTCCACGTAGGATCCGCTCCAACGTGAAAGATCGTCCACGTAGGGTTCCGCCCTACATCAAAATATGTGTATACCCATTAGAGGAAGGAAAATGTCACATATAATCAAAGCCCAAGACATCAAATGGTTCAATAACAAGTGAATAATTTATAGGCATTTCCTGACGTCTACTAATATTATCAATTCTTTGACATTCATCACAAGACAAGACAAACTTACGAGCATCCTTGAAGAGAGTAGGCCAATAAAAACCAGACTGTAATACCTTGTGTGCAGTTCTATCTCCAGCATGGTGTCCTCCGTAGGCCTCAGAGTGACACTTGCGTAGGATCTGTTCCTGTTCATGCTCAGGTACACAATGTCTAATAACACCATCTACTCCTTCTTTATAAAGGTGTGGGTCATCCCAAAAGTAATGTCTTAAATCATAGAAAAACTTTTTTCTTTTGCTTGTTGAAAGTGCGTTATATCGACTAGAGGGGGGGTGAATAGGCGATTTTTATGAATTCTTCACTGAGGAATTTGCGGGTGAGGAAATTCCTTAGCGAAGAACTACTTGCAGCGGAATAAGTACTCAAAAGTAAACATAACAAAACACAAGCATGGTCATCATGATGAAATGAAAACAAGCACAGAGTACTGAAAGCGTAAACACAGGATAACACAGGATGAATACAAACAGACTGAATAAATTGAACTGAGGAAATTGAGAAAGTCTTCAGTCAAAGTCTTCAGTCAAAGTCTTCAAACATAGATATGACAAGCACACAACACAGTAATGAGGAAATGAAAGAGTTGAGGAAATAGAACCAGTAGGCTTGCTGAAGACAATGATTTGGTAGACCAGTTCCAACTGTTGTCTCAGTTGTACATCTGGTTGGAGCGGCTAGGTATTTAAACCTGAGGAACACAGTCCCGGACACACAGTCCTCGCCGTATTCTCCTTGAGCTAAGGTCACACAGACCTCGCCCAATCACTCGTGGTAAGTCTTCAGGTGACTTCCGAACCTTCACAAACTTGGTCACTCGGCGATCCACAATTCCTATTGGATGCTCTAGACCATGACGCCTAACCGTCTGGAAGAAGCACAGTCTTCAAAGGTAACAAGCGTCGGATCCACGCAGGATCAATCTCTTCAGTGATGCTCAATCACTTTGGGTTTGTAGGTTTTTGGGTTTGGGTTTTCCTCACTTGATGATTTTCGCTCAAAGTCCTCGGAGGATGGGATGCTCTCAAATGACAAGTGTCAGTTTCTCTCGGAGCAGCCAACTAGCTAGTGGTTGTCGGGAGCAGCTATTTATAGCCTAGGGAGCAGCTCGACATGATAGGACATAAATGCCCTTCAATGATATGACCGTTAGGTGGATAAGATATTTTGGGACAGCTGGCGCGTAGCACAGCAACGGTCGGAAATTTGAGGTTCAAATTCCTCGGGGCTATCATGTTCCTCCTTTGTGTAGGCAATTCGCCTTTGGCGAATTCCTAACTCCTCGATCGAACAAATTCCTCGAGACCGAAGAACTTCGTCTCATCCATCAAGAATATGGTGAAGCTGTATGAGATTTCCAATGGCTTCACTCGAAGGGATTGGTAGGTGTAGGATTTTGAGTTGAGCATCACATGGAAATTTTTCATTAGTATTTCCTCGACCCCTTTAACGAGACGGTGTTTCCTATGACTCAAGAAAGAGAAAATGAAATTACGAAAACAAAAGTCTTCACGCTTCATGTTCCTCGAATGAATACCAAGTCTTCAAGGTCACACCAATTTCTTCACTTTCAAAGTCTTCATAAATCCAAAGTCTTCAGTCGAAGAACTTCATTTTTAGGGGTCGACTTTCTCTGTAAATATCAAACGCCTCATAGACTTATAAACCTGTGTACACTCATAAACACATTAGTCCCTTAACCTATAAGTCTTCAATACACTAAAATCACTAAGGGGCACTAGATGCACTTACAATCTCCCCCTTTTTGGTGATTGATGACAATATAGGTTAAGTTTTCAACGGGGATAAACATATGAAGTGTAAATACAGATATTGAGGAATTTGATTGCAAGATATAGAAGAACTCCCCCTGAAGATGTGCATAGTGAGGAATTGCTTTTGAAGCAATGCACACTTGAAGAGTAGAATCATGGAGATCTCCCCCTATATCTTGTAATTCATACACGCATTTGACATATAATATGAAGAATTTGAACTGCACGATGAAATATGGTGACTGATGTAATTCAGCATGCGTGCATTAACATTAATGAGGAATAAGCATGCAGAAAATCACAGCAAAAGTATCAGGCCACCATAGAGTTTAAGTTTACAACTCGATCCAGCAAAGTCTCAAAAGAACGAGAGTTGTAACTTAGCAAAAAACCACCCATATAAGATACACCCACTTGAAGACTAACTCAAATTTCTCCCCCTTTGTCATCGAATGACCAAAAGGATCAAAAATGAGGACTAGCGCCCCTGAAGAATATCAAGTTGATGAAGGAGCGCCAGCATTGTTGGGATCGTTTGTTGTAGTACGGTCTGATGCAGTGTCGTCCAAGTCTTCGTGCTCATCGGTGTCGCACGATGAAGAATAGGAGCTGGCCACCAAGGAAGGAACCTTGACCTTCTTGTATTTCTTCGGTGGATGTGCAGACCAGTCAAAGTCCTCCTTGAGACCCATGTTCTTCAAATCTTCTTCACCATATAAATGTGACAGAATAGCCCAGGTGCGATCGAAGACTTCATGGAGGTAGTAATGGTTTTTCTTCACTGCATTATGTGTAGCAGTCATGTTGTGAAGAATTGAACCAAACTGATGCTTAACCCATTTATGGTTTCGATCCACCTTCTAGTGAAGAGTTAGCAGAAGTTCACGGTCAGTCATCACACGAGGAGCAGTGGCTTGAGGATTTGGCTTGGAGGCATGGGCAGCAGAATCATGAGTGGAAGAGTCATCATTGGTGGAATAAGATGCAGCCTTACGAAACTGACCATCCAATGGACGAATGCCTTCATCAATAACAGCTGGTGCCTTGCCCTTTTCGTCAGCTGAGGAATAGGTCCTCTTGAGGACTTCAATCGGGGGCAAGTAGCTGAGGAACTTGGCCTTGAGGGAATTGAAGGTGAAGCACTTAACTTGTGCACATGCTTCATTGCCATGGATTTCTTCGGCTTGACAGAGACCTCAGTTGTAGCAGCAGCAGCAAAGCCTTCATTGAATTTCCTCACCGCTTCTTTGGCATGTTTAGCCAACTTGGCCTAGCGCTTGGCCCATTCATCAGGATAATCCTCACCATGCTTGAGGCTGGTGGGATCCGCTTCTTGGCCAGGTGCCAACGAAGGTCTTGGGCATGGAGGATTTAGAGCGAATTTCTTCATATACTTGGGAGTAACATATCTGTACTCCCTCCATTCCCTTGCCCATCTCCTCTCTATCTTCTGAATGCGCACCTTGCGCTGATTTTTATCTTCCTCAGGGGGTGTGCAGTACCCAGCATAGATGTCCTCAGGGATTTCAAATGCAGTGTTGACCTCAGGCCACTTTCCTCCTTTCTATGGCTTCTTTCCATCGGCCATTTTCTTCAGTTGAGGAATTTGAACAATTGAATTCTCTAAAGAAGTATGCAACTTTTCTTCGAGGAATGCTGCAAATGAGTTAAGTTGATGAGAACCTAGTGATTCAGCAGCGGACATGAGTACCTGTGAACAGAGTATAGTTGCGAGGAATTTGGAGAGGTCATATGCGTTCTCAGAAGATTTTTCAAAAAGAACAAGTTTGAGGAATTTGACCAGATGAGTCTTGAAGAATTTCACTAAGCGTTCTTTGTCTTAGGTTCCAGAGTTGTATAGATCGAAGATCCACACAATTGAGGAATCTTGAAGAAAAATTTAAAGCTTAGAGAAATGACTCAAGAACAGATGACATGTGAGGTGTTTAGTGTGTGAGGATTTGAAGAATAAACACCCTTGAAGATTTTGTAGTAATCATTTGAATCAAGGAGGGCAGTAAAAGTAGCTTTTAATTACCCTGGACGAAGAACACGAAGGACTGGGAGGTGGAGAAGTGAAGTTCGTCGGTGCAGATCTTCCACGCCCTAACTCGGCGGAGGAAGACAGCTACGGCAGCGGCGGAGTGAAGATTTCCGCGGCCGGCGCGAGTACGACTGCGACGAGGTCGAGGCAGTGAAGCTCTTCCTCACCGGCGATGATGAAGTAGCGGCAGCGCTAGGGTTTGAGAAGCTCGAGCTGGAGAGAGGTCGAGCGGAGTAAAGGAAGTGAGGAAGGGGGAGGGGTATTTATAACCACGGTAAAAAACTGTTCGCCCAAAGAATTTGGACAAACGTGCCCCTGACCCTTCTCATTCGCTTGACATGTGTCACTCACGTACTGAGAAGTGGAGATCGTGTTAGATCGTGGGTGAATAGATAAGTATTTCGTGGGATGCGGAACGGTTTGAGCTGCAAAGAGAAAATTTGGATAAGCTAAGTTTTAACGTTCCATTCGCAAATTCTTCAGCTGACAAAGACATAATGAAGATTTTGAACAAGTTTCAAATAGAACGCACATGAAGAATTTGTGAATAGATTGGGTTGAGTTTAACATAGAGGGGGAAGGGTCCGATCACATTCACTTAGCAAAAAAAACTTGAGAAATTAGCAATAAGTGAATGCTGTAGAGGACATAAACTCATATATATATATATATATATATATATATATATATATATATATATATATATATATATATATATATATATATATATAAGGATTGACTATTAGTCACCCTGGGTGAGGAATAGTTAATCTTCACCTCACTCTATTTTACCATCAGTTCACTGTAATTTTACGTTTCGTAAGTTTTGTCTTATTTACGACGTAAAAAGAGACTGTAAGAAAATATATAATCGTCAGTAAAAATATTTTATGTTATGTAAAATTACAAGCGTAAAAACATAGTGTAAAATACACATAAACAGCAAATTTTCTTGTCTTATGACCTATATTTTTATTTTTATGCCAAATTTTACGTAATGAATCAATAGGAATGGAACTATTTGAAATCCAAACGTAATTTAATTATGAAATGATCGTAATATTACCTCGGGTGAAGAATAACTTATTCTGCACCCTGGGTGATGAATAGTATCACTATATATATATATATATAGGATAAGGAATAGTTATATATATATAGGGATTGACTATTCGTCACCCTGGGTAAGGAATAGTTATTCTTCACCCCACCCCCCTCTATTTTACCATCAATGCATCATAATTTTACGTTTCGTATGTTTTCTCTAATTTCTGGCGTAAAAATAAACCGTGAAAATATATAATAAATTATAAAAATATTTTATGTTATGTAAAATTACAAGCGTAAAAACATAGTGTAAAATACACACAAACTGCAAATTTTCTTGTCTTATGCCTATATTTTTATTTTTATGCCTAATTTTACGTAGTGAATCAGTTATTCTTCAAGGAATCGCTTGTAATTATTTGGAATTCAAATAGTTACATTCCTATTGATTCATACGTAAAATTTTGCATAAGAAAATAAAATATAGGTCATAAGAAGAAAATTTACAGTTTATGTGTATTTTACACTATGTTTTTACGCTTGTAATTTTACATAACATAAAATATTTTTACGATTTATTATATATTTTCTTACAGTCTGTTTTACATCGGAAATAAGACAAAACTTACGTAACATAAAATTACGATGCATTGATGGTAAAATAGAGGGTGAAGAATAACTATTCCTCACCTAGGGTGACGAATAGTCAATCCATATATATATATATATATATATATATATATATATATATATATATATATATATATATATATATATATATATATATATATATATATATATATATATATATATATATATATATATAGGATAACGCTTATTCTAAGCATGAGTGTAGAATAACTTATTCTACACCCCAGTAACGGTATGTACAAAATCTAGTAAAACGCTATGTAAAATGTAGTAACTATGAGATATATTTTTTACTATCCAATGTTTTGATTTCTTACATGGTCAAAAAATTACTATATTTTACATGTTACGTTACTATATATACAGACGGTCTATTCTGCTAATATTAGCAGAATAACTATTCTGCACACCACTTCCGCATTGCACACTGAACACAAGTGCACGTCATTCTTTGAACCAAGTGTGATGCAGTACTCACACGAGTGAACTTCTTGTCGAAAAAAACTGCAAGCGTTATTTTTTTCGGTACTGCTTTCGCTCTAATTTTTTAACCGTTTATCGGAATGAGGCGTGTAATATACCGTTAAAAAGCTATGGATTAGACGCAACTTTGACATGTTGAACACTTTTCGAGATTCCAGACGGTTTAAGAGCAGTTTTGAAATTGGCGCGTCCCATGACGAGTGGCAGCGAGCGTTTTTTGGCGATTTCTTCTAAACCGCTCGCCGGAATGAAGCAAAATATACGCCGTTGGATAGATATCGTCGAGGCGCATCTTTTTCATATATAAAGTTTTCTCTAATTCGTTACGGTTTAAGAGCAGTTTCAAATTTACTTAATTGCGTAACTCTGTTTTTTAATTTTTTTGAAAGTTTCGGTAGTGTTTTTACTCCAGTTTTCTAACCTTTTATCGGAACAAGACGTATGATATGCTGTTCGACAGCTACGGACAAGGCGCAACTTTCATATGTTGAAATGGTTTTGAGATTCCTTACGGTTTCTAGTTAATTTTGAAAATCGTGCGGCTGACTTCGAGAGGCAGCGGCTGTTTTTTCGCGAAATTTTACGAACGGCTGGTCGGAACAATTCAAATCATACGCCGTTGGAAAGATATCGACGAGACGCAAATTTTTCATGTACAACACTCTCTCTAATTCCTTACGGTTTAAGAGCAGTTTCGATTTTACCAAAAGCGGACACTCTGTTCTTCATGAGACCAAAATCGTCATATTTATCGTGATCGACAGAAAACGCATTGCTTCAGATAAAATACCGACCGCATCGATGGGCAAGTGCACTGCATGGTTTCTTTTTGTTTAGACGTATTTTTTCTCGGACGAGGAAAGAAGAACGCACTACTTCAGATGAAATACCGCACTTCATTAGATGGGCAAGTGCACTGCATGGTTTCTTTTTGTTTAGACGTATTTTTTCTTGGACGGGGAAAGAAGAACGCACTGCTTCAGATGAAATACCGCACTGCTTCAGATGAAATACCGCACTTCATTAGATGGGCAAGTGCACTGCATGGTTTTTTTGTGGGACGTAAATTTTTCCAAACGAGGTGGAGTGCACTTCATGTCGGTCGTTGGTGAACCGCAACACTATCGAAAAGTGAACCTCGAGACTACCGTAAACGGGCTGCGACACTACCAAAAATGAGCCGCGTGATTTTTTTTTCAAACTCGCTATTTTTTATGTGCGTAGACCGGGCGAGTGGACCGCATGGACAGAGCAAGTAAATCACATGTAATGAGAAGTGAGTTGCTTTCCTAGGTGTTTTTTGTTTTCTCATTACCAAGTGAACCACAAAGGAGTTTTACAGTGAACTGCATGAGAGAACAAAGTGAGCTTAAAAACATACATATCCATTCATTATTTTTTACACAACCATCTAGTACACAACAGAATCAACAATGCGGTACCCAACAGAACTGCACTAGGGAAAGACTTGCTTATACAAAATGACCATCCATTCTTACTCCCTTTTCTCTATGCGTTTCCCATAAACAACAAATCAAACTTCAAGTGAACATCGATGTTCTCTTCTCTTTCTTATTGAGTGCACCGCAAATGATGTCCATAAGAAAAAAAAGAGTGAGCTGCAAAACAAAAAAGAGTGAGCTGCAAAACAAAAAGAGTGAGCTGCACCACACTGTAAAACTAAAAACAACAGAAAAACTGAATCGCATCGGGTGAGCACTGCACGCACTACCCTGCCGGACTGCACCATTGCGGCTGCCGTACTGCACACACCCACCCCTGCAAAATCGTAGGCGGCTTCACCTCACGAATGGCACATGGGGTCACGAAGGCAGGAAAAAAAACACGCCACGCCAAAAACGCACATCCGCACCAACGGAACTGCAAACAGAAATGCATTGCACCACATCGCCATCTTCCTATTGCTGCTGGGGCATAGGGGGGGAAGGAGGACAGAGGCAGCTGCCACCCGCAGGCCGGAGACTGCCGGATCTGCTTGTCACGTCGTCTTCAAGCTCGCTGGAGGAGCAGGCTGGAGCACAGCGCCACCAGTCGTGCCACAGTAGGGAGGAAGGTGGCGGAACGGGGAGGGAAGAGTGGCCGGCGACCCCCGTCGCTGAAGAGAGGCGGTGGGGGTAACTACCCCCCGTCGTGGTCGTGGTAGGCGGGCTAGAGGAGAGCCTATTTTTAGGGGAGGGGGGATCCGGTGGTCTTCATGCTCCATGGCCATCAGGGAGGCCGGATCCGGCGAGTTCGCTGGTGGTAGCGTGGGACCCTGTGGTTGCAGTGACGGCGGGATCCCCTTAGCGGGTCTGGGGATTGGGGAGATGGGACGCGCGTCGGGGCTTGGGAAGTCGGCCACTGGAGAGGAGGGAGGCGGTGGTGGGAGGGAGGCCGGCGTGCGCCATTAGTGGAGTCGCCGGGGTCTAGAAGGTGTGGATCGGCGCTGCGGGAGGGGGACGGCCCGGCAGCGCTGCAGGGTGTGGAGGGAGGCGGCGTGGCGCGGGAGGGGGCAATCCGGCGGCGCGGGGAGGGAGGCAGCGTGGGCGTGGGGGGGGGCCGGCGGGCTGGAGGGGGGCCGGTGGCGCTGGGAGGAGGCGGCGTGGGCTGGGAGGGAGGCGCGCAGCTGCTGAGGTGGGAGGTGGAGATCGTGTGGGAGTGGGTGGAAGGTACACGATAAGGTGTGGGGTGTTTTTACAAAGGCAGTTCGGTCGAGTCTTTAGCGTGGTTAGTTTGTAGCTCTTGGCTGGGTGGGAGGTGTTGCGAGAATAAGACTAATGTTAGCGAATAAGGGTCTTAAGGGTGTTATCATAATAGACCCACCATATATATATATATATATATATATATATATATATATATATATATATATATATATATATATATATATATATATATGCCAAAGTACTCTTCACCAAGAACTCTCTTTGGGACAAGGGCATCATCAAAGCAAAGAAATCGAAGAAGAAGCGTTCAAGAATGCAATGCGAGACAAGTGTCATGTAGCAAGGTGCCCGAATCTATCAGATATCGATATAGGGATTTTGGATTACGATTTCCTTTTGGGGATCAGGCCGATTTGATGACAGGAATTTCCTTGTTTGTTGCAGCCTAAGATTGGGATTGGCCTACTCTTCTTCTATAACCGGATCTTACGACTCTCGTGCTTAATAAGTTGGCACCTCGCATCCTGCCAAAACCTAATCCTCTTATTCTCTAGCTAGAGTTGGGCTCCTTAAGAAGATATGATACTTCTACTTTTGACACCCTTTTTTCCTATTTTTAAACTCAAATTGATAAAGCCACTGCTAGTATATATATATATATATATATATATATATATATATATATATATATATATATATATATATATATATATATATATATATATATATATATATATATATATATATATATATATATATATATAGGGATTGTCTATTCGTCATCCCGGTGAGGAATAGTTATTCTTCACCTCTATTTTACCATCAATGCACCGTAATTTTACGCTTCGTAAGTTTTGTCTTATTTTGACATAAAAGAGACTGTAAGAAAATATATAATCGTTGTAAAAATATTTTATGTTATGTAAAATTACAAACGTAAAACATAGTGTAAAATACACATAAACTGCAAATTTTCTTGTCTTATGACCTATATTTTTATTTTCTTATGTCAAATATTACGTAGTGAATGAATATGAATGTAACTATTTGAATTCCAAACATAATTTAATTATGAAATGATCGTAAGATTACCTCGGGTGAAGAATAAGTTATTTTGCACCCTGGGTGATGAATAGCATCACTATATATAGCCAATGAAGAAAAACGACGGAAAAGTTGAAGACAATGCAAAGTTGAAGAATATGAACAACTGAGGAATTTCAAACCGAAAAAAATCTCAAATTGAAGATTTTTTACTTTGGTGGTGGCGTGACCCACCGTATAAGAATGATGATTTCAGACACCGCGTACAATTCTCGTAGGGTTCTGAGAATCAAATTCTTCGTTAATTTCTTCACACTTAGAGTGTTATTCTTCATTGATTGAAGAAAAACGTTTCTTCATGTGTTGCACATCTAAGTCATCAATTTTTCATAAGTGTTAGGATGAGTGTCCTTTTCAAAGAACATTCGAAGATTCTAAGATATTTAGCTCACACCGCAACTTGCTAAATCTCTTCTCATCCAAGGGATTTGTGAAGATATCGGCTAGCTGTTCTTCGGTCTTCACATGCTCAATAGAAATGTCGCCCTTCAACACATGATCACAAAGAAAATGATGACGAATCTGAATGTGTTTTGTCTTCGAGTGCTGAACTGGCTTGTGAGCAATCTTGATGGCACTCTCATTATCACATAAGAGAGGCGCATTCTTCACGTTGACACCGTAGTCCTTGACAGTTTGCTTCATCCACAGCAATTGAGCACAGCAAGAACCAGCAGTAATGTACTCACCTTCAGCAGTAGACAGTGATACGCAGTTCAGTTTCTTCGAGGGCCAACAGACCATAGATCGTCCGAGGAAATGACATGTACTAGATGTTGACTTGCGGTCCACACGATCACCAGCATAGTCAGAGTCAGAATATCCAATGAGATCAAAAGCCGAGCCCTTGGGGTACCATAATCCAAGTGTTGGTGTGTGAGCTAGATATCGAAGAATATGCTTCATAGCCTTATGCTGTGATTCCTTCGGTGTAGCTTGAAATCGGGCACACATGCAAACACTAAGCATTATATCTGGCCTAGATGCACATAAGTACAATAAAGAACCAATCATGGAGCGGTATACCTTATGATCGAAGTCAATACCATTTTCATCAAGGTACGATGGCCATTTGTGGGCATAGGAATTTTGACGCTTTGCAATCTTGCATGCCAATTTCCTCAAGACATCCTTGAGGTATTTCTCTGAGATATGAATATGCCATTACGCTGTTGATTTAATTTGAAGACCTAAGAAGAATTTCAATTCTCCCATCATAGACATTTGATATTCTTCACTCATCATATAGGCAAATTCATCACTATAACGTTGGTCAGTACAGCCAAAGATAATATCATCAACATATATTTGGCACACAAAACAATTCATCATCATAAGATTTAGTGAAAAGACTAGGGTCGAGTGAACCGGGTTTGAAGCCTTTCTTCATGAGGAATTCCTTCAAAGTATCATACCATGCCCGAGGGGCCTGCTTGAGGCCATAGAGGGCCTTATTGAGTCTGAAGACTTTGTCAGGATTCTTTGGATCTTCAAAACCTGGGGGTTGAGCAACATATACTTCTTCCTCAAGCTTACCATTGAGGAATGCACTTTTCACATCCATTTGATATAAAGTGATATCATGATGGTTAGCATAAGCAAGTAATATGCGATTAGCCTCAAGTCTAGCAACAGGTGCAAAAGTTTCATCGAAATCAATTCCTTCAACCTATGTGTAGCCTTGAGCTACAAGCCGTGCCTTATTTCTCACCACAAGGCCATTTTCATCTTGCTTGTTGCGGTAGATCCACTTTGTGCCAATGATATTGTGCTTGCGAGGATCTGGAGGTTTGACCAGTTCCCGAACGTTGTTGAGCTCGAATCGATGTAATTCTTCTTGCATGGCCTGAATCCACTCGGGGCTCAGAATGCTTCATCTACCTTAGTGGGCTCTATGATAGAGACAAAAGCATAGTGCCCAAAAGTTAGATAAATGTGAAGCTTTTGAGCGTGTGAGAGGACCTGGTGGTTCAATGTCATCGATGATCTTTTCAACTTGCACTTCCTTTGCAACGCGAGGATGAGCTGGTTGTCGTCGAGGAATTTGATCAACATTTTCTTCAGCACCATTTTGTTTAGCATTTTCTTCAGGTGCATTAGCTCGACGTTCTTCATGCTCTCGAATGAATTCTTCAGTAGATTCTTCGGTAGGAATGACATCCTCAGTAGCCTTGAACTTGATAGTTTCCTCAAAAGCTGGTTCATCTATCACGTAGGTAGGTGCACTCTTTGCAGCCATTAGTTTCATCGAATCCGACATCTACAGTTTCAACAACCTTGTGAAGAACGTTGTTGAAGACTCTGTAGGTGTGCGAGTCCTTTCCGTAACCAAGCATAAAACCTTCATGTGCTTTCGGTGCAAATTTAGCATTGTGATGAGGATCTCTAATCTAGCATTTAGCACCGAAGACTTTGAAATAACTCACATTGGGTTTCTTGTCAGTGAGGAGTTCATAGGTAGTCTTCTTGAAGAATTTGTGAAGATATACTCTGTTGATGATGTGGCACGCAGTATAAATTGCCTCAATCCAGAAGTGACGAGGCGTCTTGTACTCATCAAGCATAGTGCGAGCCATCTCAACAAGAGTTCTGTTCTTGCACTCCATGACGCCATTCTGCTGAGGAGTATAAGGAGCAGATAACTCATTAGTAATACCAAGTTCATCAAGATAGTCATCAAGACCAGAATTGTAACATCCCAAATTTTCAATTTGGAATGTTATACATTAGGTCATCATGCATATCATATTTTCTCGCATTTTTTTTTTCGATCCTAGAAATTTCACGCAACTCAAGGACCCTCGGAGAGAGTTGGAAGTTTCATTATTTTCATATTTGGGATTTTCCAAATTTTGAAAATAGGATCATTGGATTATTTAAATTATCTTCATAAAGTTTTTCCTATAAAAAAATATCTTGAGAGGGAATAATATGACTTTCCCAAACAATTAGGAAAAATGAAGGTATTATAAATAAACCAAATTTGGTTTTGAAAGATTTATTTTGCTTGGGCAAAAATGAGCTTTTAAAAAAAATTTATGCATGTATATTGTTTTTAAAGTTCATTTTGTTCGACTCATTTTTAGGAGTCGGGGAAAATTTGTTTTATTTAAATCCGAGTTCGTTTGGTATTTTTTATTTGTTTTGGTTTAATTTTATTAAAAAAAACCCGCCCGCCCCTCGGACCGAGGCCCACTGCCCAACCAGCCAGCCCCGCCCAGCGCCCCCGGCCCACCTCCCTCCTCTTCCTCGCGGCCCGTCCTACCAGAGTCCCTTCGGGGGAGCGCCGCCCGCCGCCAGTAGTCCGGCTCCGCCCGGCTCCCTGCCCCCTGCAAGCAACCGCCCCCCTCGCCTTTATAAACGTCGCCTCCCCCCCTCTCTCCTCACCTCTTGCACTTGAGCCGCCCGCCGCGCCTTGCCGATCGAACCCGCCGCCCAGAGAGCCGCCGCGCCGTTTCTTTCCCACGACGCGGACCTCGCCCTCCCCTCGCCCCCCCGGACTCGGACCCCGAGAGTCTCCGCGGAGCCTCGGGCGAGCCGCATGGAGGTAGCCGCCCGCCCGCCGCCCGATCCGGTTTATTTATAAAAAAACATGTTTGTTTTTTAAAAAAACCTAGATTGGTTTTGTTTTTTTCGGTTTTCTTATTTATCGGACGCTCACCGAACCGCTCGTTTCAATGAACGCGTTCGTTAGATTCGATTCGTTAATCGAACGCTCGCAATTTAACTCGCTCGTCGCTTTTTCTTTTAATCGGAATTAATCCATTATTTTTCGATTTGATTTGAGATCTGATTTTTAAAACTGTTTTATTTCTCGCTCGCTTATCGGAATCGTGATTCAAGCGCTCGAGTTTCAGAACGAAACCGCCGTTCGATTACCCTACTTTCACAGAGTTTTGCCACTGTGAAATTTTGACCTAATTTCAGATCGCTAAACCGAGACGTTCTCTCTCGAGTTTCGACTTTCGGAGTTTTGTTTTGATTCGATTCTTTTGCAACCAGGGTTCTTAAGTTGAACTCTCGGTTAGATCTTTTATTCGAGATTTCCTGTGCATTAGATGAGTACTTATTGTATGCTTGTTGTTTGTCTGCGTTAGATCACCCGAGTGCGCCGCTTGTTACTTCAATCTCTAGGACTCATGGATCATCGCAAGGCAAGTAACACTTTGATCATACCTTTTCTCATACCCAGTTTTATGCATTAGATCTATTCCTCAAACACTTGCATGGTTAGGATCTAATTAAATTGTGGGTTTGGGAAGTAGATTGAGGTAGTACCTATTACTGTTTTACTTATGAAACCTTGGGAGTTACTTCACGCTTGCTTGTTCATGCCATGCTATGCTAGTAGACGTGGATTGGGTGAGTGAATATCCATGATGATGTGAGATTGTTAATTAATGGTTTATCTAAGGTGGCAACCTAACACACATCCGGGTGGATTGAGGCACTGGTTTCTATCAGACTTGCTCTGATTTCTTGGACCGCCACCTGTGCTCTAAGGGATCATAAGATTTTTCAAACTGAAACTTCCGTGTGCAGCCACAAGCCAATTATGGGCTCTGGCGTAGTTGACTAAGTCGTCATGAACTCTTACGGGTAGGCTAGCTGATGTAGGGATGTAGGTTGGTACGGTCTACCCGCATGTAAGGTGCTAGTGCTTCGAAAGACTATGTCTCGGTCATCCGCTTCTCAAACACCATGTAGTGCGAGAACCAAGCGGAGGCGATCGAGTCTTGTGGGGAAAAGTGTGCAAACCTCGCAGAGTGTATAAACTAATCATGATTAGCCGTGTCCCCGTTATGGACAATTTGAGTATCCGTACTTGATTATCATGTGAATCTCAACATGTTACTTCTAAATAAAAGATATTGGGTTTTTGATGAGTACTTTTTAATTGGGATTGAGGATGCTGTCAACCATTCTCAATGTTTAACAACCACCATGATAGTTAAATAAAATTATTCCTTTGATGTAGGGAAAATCAGCTTTATGCAAATGTAATCAGAGAGCCTTACCACCAGCCAAATAAGCATGTAGTATAGGCTTATTCATTCATTGCTCTTTATGTGTTACATTGCCAAGATATTCCATGTGTGAATTGTTTGGCTGCAACTTTTCACGCTATGCACTTTTCGCATTTATTTAGTAAGGTGTTAGGTCGTGGTTCTATACTCAGTGATGCCGTTGGAGTTGATGGACTCGCTTATCTTCCAAGCCTTCCGCTGTTATCTTTAGTTGGCCTTAAGCCATATTTTGTATTCAGTTCCCTTGTGGACAACGATGTAATAAGTGTGTGATTGCACACGCTGACTGTAGGACATGACCACTAAGTTAAAGCCATAGATCACTCTCTCTTCCCATTTTCTAACTCCTCATCTTTTCTACTCTCTTTAGGATGACGGACGCTAAGATCAAGTACACCCAACCGGATGAAGGCACACCTTTTGGATTTCACTTGAAGGAAGTTACTAAGCACCGAACATTGGATTACCAAGCTTCACGGGACTTTCAACGCCACTCGCTCAAGAGGAGCGCTGGAAGATTCATGCTCACGTTCCAGAAGGACATTCGCCCCAATCACCAAGCCAATAGATAGTGTTTTGATTGCACCCACTTGAGTCCGGGAAAGAGCATGGCAGCTCACATCACCGTGGGACGCATTGGAGAAGTCTATCAAGAAGATCTCAAGGACACCATCTACCAGATTTGCGACGCCGAGATGACAACCGGGACGTCACAAGCACCAAGAAGGATAGATCCATTGCAGCATTCATCCAAGAGTTAAATCAGCACATTCGACGCCAGGAGAATCAAATGTGCAATGACATGTTGGAGTTGCGTAAGACGAAGGAAGGATCATCGAATTGAAGAAGAACTAAAGACTACACGCAAGGACTACATGGACGAGATCGTAGCTCGCAAGACACAATAACGATCTTAAGTACGAGATCAAGAGCTCAAGAAGAAGTTGGCGCCAGAATGAAGACCAGATGTCGAATACCCAATCGACTACATCCACATTGACGACACCGATTCGGATCCAAGTGAACCCGACTTTGAAGACGGTCGAGCAGACATCATGGAGTCTTCCACGGTTCAAATTAGTAGAAGTCCCCACATATTAGTAGTATTTCCTCCATGTAAACATTATAGTACACGCACTTTCGCGATAGTTAGATCGTTGTAAGCCCTTGTTTGATTGAATGAAGTGATTTTGTGCATTTGCTCATGTGCATTTGGGTAGTGATTCCCTTAGACCTCATTCTATTCTAAATTTCTTCTTTTCTAAACCCATCGATGCCTCCGAGACGCGACCCGGATTCGCTTTTCCGCCAGAGATCACCCAATTGATCTAGCAGCAGAATACCCTGATTCAAACATTGGTGCGTAACAACAACAACAACAACAACAACAACAACAACCCACCGCCACCACCACCACCATGGATCATCTCGACTCGCTTCTTAGACTGAACCCGCCGGTGTATTCCAAAGAGCACCGAGCCAATTGTAGCAGTATGGTGGCTCCGCAAGATAGGAAGGAGCTGACATCGCAGGATGCACGGATGGTGAAAGAGTGAAGTTTGCAAGACATCAGCTTAAAGGACCCCAGCAGAAGATGGTGGGAGAATTTCACAGCCACTTATCCCAGAGACACCGCCACATGGGACCAGCCAAGAAGCTTTTCGACCGCCCATGTTTCAGCAGGAGCCATGGCTATGAAGAAGCGTGAGTTTCGCAACTTACGCCAAGGAGGAAGGACACACAAGACGTGGATGACTTTAGCAAATTAGCACGTTATGCCACGATGACGCTACTGATGCAGCTAAACAGAGAAGTTTCTAGAAGGACTGAATGATGAGTTCAGATGCCGTTGATGGTAGCAAGTTTCAACAACTACCGTGAGTTAGTAGACCGAGCTCTCATGATTGAAGGAAAGCAGAAGAATTGAGAACTGCAAGCGGAAGTATGGACAAGGGAAGTATAACTCAGATCCCAGCAGAAGCCACGTTATACCCCTAAATCAGAATTCAGTTTCAGATACCCATGGAGGAGGTAATTCAGATAACCATAATGGAACCAAGAATGGGAACGGAATGGAGGAAGCAACGATGAACCGCACCAACCCGTCTACACCATCCAAGGTAGACTGAGTCACATTACTTGCTTTAAGTGCCGCAAGATGGGCATTATGCAAATGACTGCCCGAAGGCCGAATGGAAATGGCAATGGAAGCTCGAAAGAAGCCCAACCCTTTCAACAGGGGACAAGTGAACCACATTGATGTGGAGGAGGTTGAAGATCAGCCCGATGCAAGAATCGGTAAGTTTTTGGTTAAGTCTTTTATCGCAGCTTGTTCTTTTTGATACTGGTGCATCGCATTCATACATATCAAGGGATTTGTGGATAAGTACAAGTTACCAACCCAAGCCCTTAGGTCACCCATGCTAGTAACCTCACCCGAGCAGTAGTACATGGCTAGTAAATGGTGTGATCGATCGCCACTAAGGATTGGACACTATGTTTTCCCTCGCACCTAATAGTTCGAATCCCAAGGATTGATGTGATATTAGGAATGGATTGGTTATCAAGTTATGGAGGAAACATAGATTGTACCGCAAGGTCAATTTTGCTCACCACACCGTAAGGAAGAAGGATTATATGTATCACGCACGAGCCGAGGAGAGCACAAGTTAATTGCTTATCGAGTGGTACAGAAGAAGTACCAGTGGTAAAGGATTATCCCGATGTATTTCCTAAGAGTTGCTGTGAATGCCGCCGGATAGAGACATTGAGTTTTTGATCGAGCTGTTGCCGTGAACAGCCCGATATCGGGTTTAACTGCATGTGATGCCCGCAAAGGATTTGGCAGAAATTAAGAAGCAGATTAAGGAACTATTGGATAAAGGTTTTATTCACCAAGTTCTTCACCTTGGGGATCACCCGCTTTATTGGTGGAGAAGAAGGATGGATCTTTGAGAATGGTTGTTGATTATCGTGGATTGAATGAAGTAACAATCAAGAACAAGTACCCACTACCGATGATAAATGATCTGTTTGATCGCTTGCAAGGAGCCAAAGTGTTCTCTAAGATCGATTTGCGCATCGTGGTACCATCGATTGAAGATTCGGAGCAAGACATACCCAAGACAGCATTTACCACGAGATATGGATCTGATGAGTATACCGTTATGTCATTTGGATGACTAACGCACCAGCCTATTTCATGAACCCGATGAACAAAGTGTTTATGGAGTTTTTGGACAAGTTCGCGTGGTGTTCATTGATGACATTTTGATTTTCTCAAGAATGAAGAGGAACACAAGGAACATTTGAGATTGGTTTTGAGAAACCGAGGGAACACCAGCTTGTATGCCAAGTTCAGAAATGTGAATTTTGGTTAAAGGAAGTTGGATTTCTCGGACATGTTATATCCGGAGAAGGAATAGCATTGACCCCACAAAGGTTGAGACCAGAACCAAATGGGAAGCACTAACGACAGTTGGAGAGATTCGAGTTTCCTTGGACTCGCAGGATACTACCAAGATTCATTGAGAATTTCTCAAGGATTGCAAAGCCTATGACAGAATTGTTGAAGAAGGAAAATAAATTCATATGGACCGAGGACTGTGAGGCAAGTTTTCAGGAGTTGAAGAAAAGATTGGTTACCTCACCAGTTTTGATATTGCGATCAAACTAAGGATTATGAGGTGTTTTATGACGCTCACGCCGAGGACTTGGAGCAGTGCTTATGCAGGAAGGAAGAGTTGTTTCAGATGCTTCACGACAACTTAAGCCCCATGAGTTGAATTATGCCACTCATGATTTGGAGTTAGCAGCCACAGCATGCCTTGAAGACATGGAGACATTTCTCATTGGAAATCATTGTGAAGTATATACGGATCACAAGAGTTTGAAGTACATCTTCACACGTATGAATTAAATCTCAGACAAAGGAGATGGTTAGAACTTATCAAGGATTATGATATGAGATTGCATTATCACCCCGGAAAGGCTAATGTCGTAGCAGGCGCATTGAGCCGTAAGAGCCACGCCAATACCCTAATGATGGGAGAAATACCAAATGAGTTAGCCGAGGACCTTCGAGAGCTATGTTTGGAAATAGTTCCAGAGGCTATGTAGCAGCATTGGAGATTCAATCGAATCGATGGATAAAATCGAGAAGCCCAAAAGGCAGATAAGGAAGTTGCCTCTATAAAGGAGAAAATGAGCAAAGGAAAGGCTAAAGGATTTCGTGAGGATGAGCACGATACCCTATGGTTTGAAGACCGTGTTTATGTGCCCAATGACCCGTAGATCGAAGTTGATTTTGCAAGAAGCCCATGATTCACCCTATTCGATTCACCCAGAAATACCAAGATGTATTTGGATTTGAAGAATATTTTCCGTGGACCGAATGAAGAAGGATATTGCGGAGTACGTAGCAGCTTTGCACGTATGTCGAAAGTAAAGGCAGAACATCGAAGCCAGCAGGATTGTTACAACCGCTGCCGATACCGAATGGAAGTGGGATAAACTAGGTATGGATTTCATCACAGGTTTGCCAAAGACCCGCTCAGATATGACTCAATTTGGGTCATAGTCGATCGTTTGACCAAGGTAGCTCATTTCATTCCAGTCAAGACTACCTATAGCAGTGCTAAGTTGGCAAAGATATACATGACCAGAATTGTATGCTTGCACGGAGTTCCGAGGAGCATTGTATCGCATGAGGAACCCGTTTACCTCGAAATTTTGGAACCAGTTGCACGTAAACATTGGGAACCCGATTGAATTCAAGACAGCTTTCCACCCACGAGACCGATGGATGACGGAGAGAGTCAATCAGATTTTGGAAGACATGTCGAGAGCTTGTGCACTAGATTATGGATCTAGTTGGGATGACAATTTGTCGATGCAGAATTTTCCTACAATAACAGCTACCAAACCAGCTTAAAGATGGCACCTTCGAGGCCTTGTATGGAAGAAGGTGCAGGACACCGTTGTCATGGGACTAAACCGAGATCGCCATTGTTTGGACCATATTTGATTAAGGAGTCTGAACAGAAAGTTGTTGATTCGAGACAGCTCAAGGTAGCCCACCTGCATGTAAGAGCTACGCCGATTCAAAGCGCAAAGCAATCGAGTATGAAGTTGGAGACAGAGTATATCTCAGAGTATCCCCGCTTCGAGGAGTGAAGCGTTTTGGAGTTAAAGGAAAGTTAGCACCCGCTTCGCTGGACCATATAAGATTTTGCAACGCATGGGAGAAGTTATGATAAGTTGGAATTGCGTAAGGACTGTCAGGAGTTCATGATGTATTCCATGTTTCTCGATTGAAGAAATGTCACCCCGAGATAGCGAAGTACCGTTAAGAGACACAAAGGCCATTGGAGGCAATTCAGTTGAAGGATGACTTGACATATGAAGAAAAACCGTTAAGATTCTCGATTATGCCAGCAGAGTTACCCGCAGCAAGGTTATCAAGTTTTGCAAAGTTCAATTGGAGCCACCACACCGAGGATGAAGCCACCGGGAAAGAGAGGAAGTTTTGCTTAAGGACCACCTCACCTATTTTCTAGCTAACCCAAATCTCGAGGGCTAGATTCATCTTAAGGGGTAGGTTTGTAACATCCCAAATTTTCAATTTGGAATGTTATACATTAGGTCATCATGCATATCATATTTTCTCGCATTTTTTTCCGATCCTAGAAATTTCACGCAACTCAAGGACCCTCGGAGAGAGTTGAAGTTTCATTATTTTCATATTTGGGATTTTCCAAATTTTGAAAATAGGATCATTGGATTATTTAAATTATCTTCATAAAGTTTTTCCTATAAAAAATATCTTGAGAGGGAATAATATGACTTTCCCAAACAATTAGGAAAATGAAGGTATTATAAATAAACCAAATTTGGTTTTGAAAGATTTATTTTGCTTGGGCAAAATGAGCTTTTAAAAATTTTATGCATGTATATTGTTTTAAAGTTCATTTTGTTCGACTCATTTTAGGAGTCAGGAAAATTTGTTTTATTTAAATCCGAGTTCGTTTGGTATTTTTTTATTTGTTTTGGTTTAATTTTATTAAAAAAACCCGCTACTGGACCGAGGCCCAGCCTGCCCAACCAGCCAGGCCCCTGCCCAGCGCCCCAGCCACCTCCTCCTCTCCTCGCCTGCCCGCCTCGAAGTCCCGCTGGGACGACGCCGCCCCAGTCGAGTCCGGCTCGCCTGCCCTGCCGCCTCCCAAGCAACCGCCGCCCCTCGCCTTTATAAACGCCGCCTCTCCTCACCTCGCCCTTGAGCCTGAGCCGCCCGCGCGCCGACCAACCCCGCCGCCAGAGCCGCCGCCCGCCGCTTCCCCGGCCGACGCCGACCTCGCCGCCCTCGCCCTGACCCACCCGGACCCCCGACCCGGAGCTCGCCGAGCCTCGGGCATGAGCCCGGAGGTAGCCGCCCCCCGCCCGCCCGATCCGTTTATTTATAAAAAAAAAACATGTTTGGTTTTTTTTAAAAAAACCTAGATTGGTTTTGTTTTTTTCGGTTTTCTTATTTATCGGACGCTCACCGAACTGCTCGCTTCAAATGAACGCGTTCGTTAGATTCGTTTCTGTTAACTAACGCTCGCAATTTAACTCGCTCGTAGTTTTTCTTTTAATCGGAATTAATCCATTATTTTACGATTTGATTTCAGATCTGATTTTTAAAACTGTTTTATTTCTCGCTTCGCTTATCGGAATCAGGTGATTCAAGCGCTCGAGTTTCAGAATGAAACCGCCGTTCGATTACCCTACTTTCACAGAGTTTTGCCACTGTGAAATTTTGACCTAATTTCAGATCGCTAAACCGAGACGTTCTCTCTCGAGTTTCGACTTTCGGAGTTTTGTTTTGATTCGATTCTTTTGCAACCTGTGGTTCTTAAGTTGAACTCTCCGTTAGATCTTTTATTCGAGATTTCCCTGTGCATTAGATGAGTACTTATTGTATGCTTGTTGTTTGTCTGCGTTAGATCACCCGGAGTGCGCCGCTTGTTACTTCGAATCTCTAGGACTCGCGGATCATCAGCAAGGCAAGTAACACTTTGATCATACCTTTTCTCATACCCAGTTTTATGCATTAGATCTATTCCTCAAACACTTGCATGGTTAGGATCTAATTAAATTGTGGGTTTGGGAAGTAGATTGAGGTAGTACCTATTACCTGTTTTACTTATGAAACCTTGGGAGTTACTTCTACGTTTGCTTGTTCATGCCATGCTATGCTAGTAGACGTGGATTGGGTGAGTGAATATCCATGATGATGTGAGATTGTTAATTAATGGTTTATCTAAGGTGGCAACCTAACACACATCCGGGTGGATTGAGGCACCTGGTTTCTATCAGACTTGCTCAGATTTCTTCGGACCGCCACCTGTGCTCTAAGGGATCATAAGATTTTTCAAACTGAAACTTCCGTGCAGCCACAAGCCAATTATGGGCTCATGCGTAGTTGACTAAGTCGTATGAACTCTTACGGGTAGGCTAGCTGATGTAGGGATGTAGGTTGGTACGGTCTACCCGCATGTAAGGTGCTAGTGCTTCGAAAGACTATGTCTCGGCCATCCGCTTCTCAAACACCATGTAGTGCGAGAACCAAGCGGAGGCGATCGAGTCTTGTGGGGAAAAGTGTGCAAACCTCTGCAGAGTGTATAAACTAATCATGATTAGCCGTGTCCCCGGTTATGGACAATTTGAGTATCCGTACTTGATTATCATGTGAATCTCAACATGTTACTTCTAAATAAAAGATATTGGGTTTTGATGAGTACTTTTTAATTGGGATTGAGGATGTCTGTCAACCATTCTCAATGTTTAACAACCACCATGATAGTTAAATAAAATTATTCCTTTGATGTAGGGAAAATCAGCTTTATGCAATGTAACCAGAGAGCCTTACCACCAGCCAAATAAGCATGTAGTATAGGCTTATTCATTCATTGCTCTTTATGTGTTACATTGCCAAGATATTCCATGTGTGAATTGTTTTGGCTGCAACTTTTCACGCTATGCAGACTTTTCGCATTTATTTAGTAAGGTGTTAGGTCGTGGTTCTATACTCAAGTGATGCCGTTGGAGTTGATGGACTCGCTTATCTTCCAAGCCTTCCGTTGTTATCTTTAGTTGGCCTTAAGCCATATTTTGTATTCAGTTCCCTTGTGGACAACGATGTAATAAGTGTGTGATTGCTACTCTGCTATAAATCCTTCGAAGTACTGTGTGGTGTCAGCATTACTGATCCAGGGATGACACTGAGCACAGAGCGCTAGATCCATTCGGGTCTGGTCGCTACAAGAATTCTTGAACTCAGTTCCATTGTCACTTCTAATGTGCTTGATCTTCACACCAAAGTTGGTTGAAGCCCTCGAGGAAAATCGTTTGAGGACTTCCTGCACTTCATGTTTGTAAGTAACAATGTGTACCCATGTGTAACGAGAGTAATCATCAACAATAACAAAGCCATAGAGAGATGCATCATTTGTGACTGGTGAGTAATGGTTAGGACCGAAGAGATCCATATGAAGCAATTCAAATGGTCGAGTAGTGGTCATGATAGTCTTTGCTGGATGCTTGGCTTTGGTCATCTTCCCAGCTTCACAGGCTCCGCATAAGTGAACCTTGAGGAATTTGACATTCTCAATGCCAATGACATGCTTCTTCTTCGCAAGCGTGTGCAAATTCCGCATGCCTGCATGACCAAGTCATCGATGCCATAGCCAGCCTTCTGAAGCTTTTGCAAGTAGGCACACGGCTGGTTGCGGTCCTGTAGAGAAATCAACAATATACAAGTCTCCTCTCCTAAAGCCTTCGAAGACTTTGGAATTGTCAACTTCCATAACCACAACACAACGATACTTGCCAAAGACAACAACCATATCAAGATCGCAAAGCATTGAGACAGACATGAGGTTGTATCCTAAGGACTCGACAAGCATGACTTTGTCCATGTGTCGATCCTTTGTGATCGCAACCTTACCTAGACCCAATACCTGACTTTTGCCTTTGTCAGCGAAGATGATATGCTTCATATGCGATGGTGATAAGGGAGCATCCATCAATAGATTCTTGTCACCAGTCATGTGATTTGTACATACACTATCGAGGACCCACTCAGTGGCTTTGGGTTGATCATCCTGCAGATGAATTAGTGCACCTTACGAACTTCATATACTTCATCAGTGAACAATATGACATAAATTCATCAGATCAATTTCATCAAGTAATAGAACAGATAAAGCAGTATGAGGACATGAGAAATGAAAGTTCATTTCTTCATGATTAGCCTGCGTCTTTTCAGGCATTTTTCAGGTCTCCAGCAAATTCTTCAGACGTTCATGCACGTCTGGATACCTGACCCTGCAGAAGAGATTAGTTCATTTTCTTCACCACCCACATTTGAAGGGGTGGCAGAGAGTTCATCACTCTGCGAGCTCCATACGAGAAAGGTGGCATAGAAGCCAATCCATTTCGTTTCACATAAGAGGAGTTAGGGTAAGAATATGAATAAGCAGAGAAATTCTTTGAGGACTTATCAACATAATGATTAGAAGAATAATGCTCATATTCATAGCCCTTAGCCCTTCCCTACGAAACAGAGTTGTTAGCACGATGATATTCATATGAGGACTTTGATCCTTTTGAGGAATTTGATCCATGTGAGGAATTTGGTCCGTATGAGGACTTGGATCCATATGAAGAATTTGATCTGGGGTTCCTATTCTTCATAGGTGGTGTCATGAGGACATTCACCTGAAGACTTTCAAGGCACCTTTTGGGAACCCAGATTTTCTTCATAGGGGAATCGTTCCTGCAGTTAGTGCCAACATATCTAGCAAATACTTCACCATTCTGATTTTTGAACAGTTTATAGTTGGAGTCAAATGACTCATCAGAAGAATGAGAAGATTCACATGTAAAGCCAGATAGATTAGATGGATCAACTGGAGGTCCCTTTGCAGCAACCCATGAGGTTTTGGGGTACTGCTCAGGCTTCCAATATGTACCATCAGCATTGAGTTTCCTCTCAAAGGCAATACCCTCTTTCTTAGGGTTCCTGTTGAGGATCTGCTTGTTAAGCACATCACAAAGAGTCTGATGCCCTTTGAGGCTTTTGTACATGCCTGGCATGTACAATTCCTTCAGCCCTGCATCGTCAGTGATACTAGAAATGTCCTCAGATGAGGAATTAGTGATAGCAGAGGCAGGTGAAGAATTTGAAACATTAGAAGCATTTGAACATTCAGGTAAAGAATTAGCAGATTCACGTTCAATGTATTTCAAACAAGTAGGAACAAATTCTTCCTGAGCAGCGCTGATTTGTTGATCAAGTAATGAATCGCGCTCCTTCTAAAGATCTTCATAACTCACTCTTAGCTTCTCAAGATCTTGCTTTCTTTGAAGAAATTCATAAGAAAGCTTCTCATGATCAGATAAGAGAGTGTTATGATGACCTTGAAGGTTGTCAAACCTAGTCTGAAGTCTCTGAAGATTTTCAGTCAAGGTTTTAGTGCGATCCATTTCTTCACCCAACATATCATCACTTTTGTCTAGCATGTTTTGAACCTTTTCAAAAGCCCTTTGTTTTTTCACAGCAATCTTAGCAAGTTTAGAATAGCTGCGCTTGAGGTTTTCATCAGATTCATTCTCACTTGATTCAGAGGAGGCATATTTGAGTACCTTGGCACCCTTTGCCATGAAGTAATAGGTGGGAGTGTAGTCATCATTGCCTTCATCAGCCTTGTTGGTGAAGCCATTTTCTTCAGAGTTGAAGATATACTTGCTGACGAATGCAGTAGCGAGAGCTAGACTCGCCACACCAGACTCGGACTCCTCAGATGCCTCCTCTTCCTCATGTTCCTCAGATTCAGATTCAGAGTCCATTTCCTTGCCAATGAATGCCCGAGCCTTCTTGGAGCTGCTCTTCTTGTGAGATGAAGACTTTGAGGATTTTGATGATGAAGATTTTGAGGATTTCTTCTTTTTCTTCGCATCATCAGAACTTTAATCCTTGTATTTCTTCTTCTTTGATTCCTTTTCCCATTGAGGACAATCTTGAATGTAGTGTCCAGGTTTCTTGCATTTGTGACAAAGCCTCTTCTTGTAGTCACTGGATGAGGAATCATTGCTCCTTGAGGGTCTTTGCTACGTCTTGAGCTTGCGTTGGTTTTCCCCGAAGAGGAGAGGATGATGCAGCAGAGTAGCGTAAGTATTTCCCTCAGTTTTTGAGAACCAAGGTATCAATCCAGTAGGAGGCCACACGCAAGTCCCTCGTACCTACACAAAAGAAAATAACTCCTCGCAACCAACGCGAATAGGGGTTGTCAATCCCTTCACGGTCACTTACGAGAGTGAGAACTAATAGAGATGATAGATAATATTTTGGTATTTTTGGTATAAAGATGCAAAGTAAAATAAAAGGCAAAGTAAAAAAGCAAAGCAATAATAAAGCGTAGGAAGATTAATATGATGAGAATAGACCCGGGGGCCATAGATTTCACTAGTGGCTTCTCTCAAGAGCATAGGTAATTTACGGTGGGTGAACGAATTACTGTTGAGCAATTGACAGAATTGAGCATAGTTATGAGAATATCTAGGTATGATCATGTATATAGGCATCACGTCCGAGACAAGTAGACCGACTCCTGCCTGCATCTACTACTATTACTCCACTCATCGACCGCTATCCAGCATGCATTCAGATACTGTAATGAACTCATTCTTTATTTATATTGGTGTTAAACCTACTGTATTCCAACTTCTCTATGGGTTATAAACTATTTTACTAGCCATAGATTCATCAAAATAAGCAAACAACACACGAAAAACAGAATCTGTCAAAAACGGAACAGTCTGTAGTAATCTGTAACTAACGCAAACTTATGGAACTCCAAAAATTCAGCCAAAATAGTACGACCTAGGCAATTTGTTTATTGATCAGCATCAATTGGAATCACTATTTTATCACGTTCTGGTGATTTTTAACAATTGTATTCGTGAACCGAAAGTTTCTGGAAATTACAGCAAGATCAAGTAACTATTATCCAAGAAGATCCTATAGGTTTAACTTGGCACAAACACTAATTAAAATATAAAACTCATCTAAAAATAAGGTATATGGATTATTTATTCCTAAACATAAACAAAAACAAAAAACTAAAATAAAATTGGGTTGCCTCCCAACAAGCGCTATCGTTTAACGCCCCTAGCTAGGCATAAAAAGCAAGGATAGATCTAGGTATTGCCGTCTTTGGTAGGCAATCCATAAGTGGATCTCATAATAGATTCATATGGTAATTTTATCTTCTTCCTAGGGAAGTTTTCCATGTCTTTATTTAATGGGAATTGGAATCTAATATTCCCTTCCTTCACATCAATAATTGCACCAATCATTCTAAGGAAAGGTATACCAAGAATAATAGGACATGAAGGATTGCAATCTATATCAAGAACGATAAAGTCTACGGGCACATAATTACTATTTGCAACAATAAAAACATCATTAATTCTTCCCATAGGTTTCTTAATAGTGGAATCCGCAAGGTGCAAGTTTAGAGAGCATTCATCAAAATCACAGAAATCTAGCAAATCACACAAAGTTTTGGGAATAGTGGAAACACTAGCACCCAAATCACATAAAGCATAAAATTCATGATCCTTGATCTTAATTTTAATAGTTGGTTCCCACTCATCATAAAGTTTTCTAGGGATAGAGACTTCCAACTCAAGTTTTTCTTCATAAGATTGCATCAAGGCATCAACGATATGTTTAGTAAAAGCTTTATTTTGACTATAAGCATGCGGAGAGTTTAGCACGGACTGCAACAAGGAAATACAATCAATTAAAGAGCAACTTTCATAATTAAATTCCTTGAAATCCAAAATAGTGGGTTTAGCAACATCGAAGGTTTTACTTTCTTCAATCCCACTTTTATCAATTTAGCATCATACTCTAAAAGCTCCGAATTTTTAGAACGCCTTCTAGGTAAAGGTGACTCATATTCAATCTCATCATTATCAAGATTCATATTGAAAAACAAGGATTTGATAGGGGACACATCAATAACTTTTAGATCTTCATCTTGATTTTCATGGAAATTGGAAGAACACGCTTCAATAAAGGCATCTTTCATAGCACACATCCTAGCGGTTCTTTCCTTGCACTCATCAATGGAAATTCTCATGGCTTTGAGAGACTCGTTGATATCATGCTTAGGAGGAATAGATCTAAGCTTTAAAGAATCAACATCAAGAGAAATTCTATCAACATTCCTAGCCAATTCATCAACTTTAAGTAATTTCTCTTCAAGCAAAGCATTAAAATTCTTTTATGAACTCATAAACTTTTTAACACTATTCTCAAATTCAGAGGGCATCTTATTATAGTTACCATAAGAGTTGTTGTAGGAATTTCCATAATTATTAGAAGGATTAGTAGGATAGGGCCTAGGATTAAAATTCCCTCTATATGCGTTGTTACCAAAATTATTCCTACCAACAAAATTCACATCCATAGATTCATTATTATTCTCAATCAAAGTAGACAAAGGCATATCATTAGGATCAGAAGAAACACTCTTAGTACCAAATAATTTCATAAGTTCATCCATCTTTCCACTCAAAACATTGATTTCTTCTATCGCATGCACTTTTTTATTAGTAGATCTTTCAGTGTGTCATTGAGAATAATTAACCATAATATTATCTAGGAGTTTAGTAGCATATCCTAAGGTGATTCCCATAAAAGTGCCTCCCGCGGCCGAATCTAAAAGATTTCTAGAAGCAAAATTCAATCCGGCACAATTTTTTTGTATAATCATCCACAAATTCAAACCATGAGTAGGGCAATTACGTATCATTAATTTCATTCTCTCCCAAGCTTGTGCAACATGTTCATGATCAAGTTGCTTAAAATTCATAATATCGTTTCTAAGACAGATGATCTTAGCGGGAGGAAAATACTTAGAGATAAAAGCATCTTTACACTTGTTCCAAGAATCAATACTATTTTTAGGATTAGACGAAAACCAAACTTTAGAGCGATCTCTAAGCAAAAAAGGAAATAGCTTCAATTTAACAACATCATTGTCAACATATTTCTTCTTTTGCATATCACACAAATCCACGTAGCTATTTAGATGAGTAGCGGCATCTTCACTGGGAAGGCCGGCGAATTGATCTTTCATAACAAGATTCAATAAAGCAGTATTGATTTCACACGATTCAGTATTGGCAAGAGGAGCAATCAGAGTGGTAAGGAAATCATTATTGTTGGTATTAGTAAAGTCACACAATTTGGTATTATCTTGAGCCATAATGACAAGCAAGCAATCCAACACACGAGCAAACAAGCGAACGAGAAAAAGGCAAACGGAAAGAGAGGAGGAGATTGGGAGAGAGAGGGCGAATAAAACGGCAAGGGTGAAGTGGGGGAGAGGAAAACGAGAGGCAAATGGCAAATAATGTAATGCGAGAGATAAGGGATTGTGATGGGTACTTGGTATGTTGACTTGTGCGTAGACTCCCCGGCAACGGCGCCAGAAATCCTTCTTGCTACGCCTTGAGCTTATGCTGGTTTTCCTCAAGAGGAGAGGATGATGCAGCAGAGTAGTGTAAGTATTTCCCTCAGTTTTTGAGAACCAAGGTATCAATCCAGTAGGAGGCCACACGCAAGTCCCTCGTACCTACACAAAGCAAATAACTCCTCGCAACTAATGCGAATAGGGGTTGTCAATCCCTTCATGGTCACTTACGAGAGTGAGATCTAAAAAAGATGATAGATAATATTTTTGGTATTTTTGGTATAAAGATGCAAAGTAAAATAAAAGGCAAAGTAAAAAAGCAAAGCAATAATAAAGCATAGGAAGATTAATATGATGAGAATAGACCCGGGGGCCATAGATTTCACTAGTGGCTTCTCTCAAGAGCATAGGTAATTTACGGTGGGTGAACAATTCTGTTGAGCAATTGACTGAATTGAGCATAGTTATGAGAATATCTAGGTATGATCATGTATATAGGCATCACGTCCGAGACAAGTAGACCGACTCCTGCCTGCATCTACTACTATTACACCACTCATTGACCGCTATCCAGCATGCATCTAGAGTACTCCCTCCGTCCGGAAATACTTGTCATCAAAATGGATAAAAAGAGATGTATCTAGATGTATTTTAGTTCTAGATACATTCCTTTTTGTCCATTTTGATGACAAGTATTTTCGGACGGATGGAGTATTAAGTTAATGAAAACAGAGTAACGCCTTAAGCAAGATGACATGATGTAGAGGAATAAATTCACGTAATATGATAAATACCCCATCTTGTTATCCTCGATGGCAATAATACAATACGTGCCTTGCAACCCTTTCTATCACTGGGTAAGGACACCGCAAGATTGAACCCAAAGCTAAACACTTCTCCCATTGCAAGAACTACCAATCTAGTTGGCCAAACCAAACGGATAATTCGAAGAGACTTGCAAAGATAACTCAATCATACATAAAAGAATTCAGAGAAGATTCAAATATTGCTCATAGATAATCTTGATCATAAACCCACAATTCATCGGCCTCAACAAACACATCGCAAAAAGAAGATTACATCGAATAGATCTCCACGAGAGAGGGGGAGAACATTGTATTGAGATCCAAAAAGAGAGAAGAAGCCATCTAGCTACTAACTATGGACCCGAAGGTCTGAGGTAAACTACTCACACTTCATCGGAGAGGCTATGATGATGATGTAGAAGCCCTCTGTGGTGGAATCCCCTTCCGGCGGGATCAGGCCCCAAGATGGGATCTCGTGGATAATATAGCATGGAGCAATAAAAAATTATAGATACGTTGGAGATATATCAGTCTTCCAAAGCGACCACGTCTTGAGAACTTCTGGAATTTCTTCACGAGCAGTGCTAGTTCATGACTCAGTTCTTCAGGGTCACCAAGGCTGTTGCCAGAGTCTTCATTTTCAGACTCAGAAACTGCCTTGGCCTTCAGTGCACGTGATCTGCCATAGCTCGAACCATAGAGATCTCTTTTCAAGCAAGTGGAACTCATGAGTATTTAGCCTCTCGAGGATATCAGCGGGATCAATTGACTTGTAATCAACACGTTCTTGTATCATCAATGCCAGAGTATCAAATGAGGAATCAAGTGATCTCAACAATTTCTTCACCTCATGGTCGGTGATGTCAGTAGCACCAAGCGCTTGAAGCTCATTTGAGATGTCAGTGAGGCGATCGAAGGTTTGTTGAACATTTTCATTGTTGAGTCTTTTGAAGCGGTTGAAGAGATTGCGAAGAACATCAACTCGAGAGTCACGTTGTGTTGAGACTCCTTCATTGACTTTGGACAGCCTATCCCAGAGTTTCCAAAGCACTCACTCTTCCATACTGTCCTTTGCTCAGATGGCCACATATGATATTCTTAGCTTGAGAGTCGAGTTGCTTGAATCTCTTCACATCTGAAGCATTCAGAGAAGGTGTGACTGAGGGATCATAATTTTCCACAACATACCAGAGATCGTTATCAATTGCGTCAAGATGCATTCGCATCTTATTCTTCCAGTAGGGGTAGTCTGTCCCATCGAAGGTAGGACACCCAGCAGAGACCTTGATCATACCTGCGGTCGACATAACTAAAACTCCAGGCGGTTAAACCAAAATCACACGTAACAAGGAGTACCTTGCTCTGATACCAATTGAAAGTGCGTTATATCGACTAGAGGGGGGGTGAATAGGCGATTTTTATGAATTCTTCACTGAGGAATTTGTCGGTGAGGAAATTCCTTAGCGGAGAATTACTTGCAGCGGAATAAGTACTCAAGAGTAAGCATAGCAGAACATAAGCATGGTCATCATGATGAAATGAAGACAAGCACAGAGTACAGAAAGCGTAATCACAGGATAACACAGGATGAAGACAAACTGACTGAAGAAATTGAACTGAGGAATTGAGAAAGTCTTCAGTCAAAGTCTTCAAACACAGATATGACAAGCACACAACATAGTAATGAGGAAATGAAAAAGTTGAGGAAATAGAACCAGTAGGCTTGGTGAAGACAATCATTTGGTAGACCAGTTCCAACTGCTGTCTCAGTTGTACATCTGGTTGGAGCGGCTAGGTATTTAAACCTAAGGACACACAGTCCCGAACACACAGTCCTCACCGTATTCTCCTTGAGCTAAGGTCACACAGACCTCTCCCAATCACTCGTGGTAAGTCTTCAGGTGACTTCCAAACCTTCACAAACTTGGTCACTCGGTGATCCACAATTCCTCTTGGATGCTCTAGACCATGATGCCTAACCGTCTGGAAGAAGCACAGTCTTCAAAGGTAAAAGCGCCGGATCCACGCAGATCAATCTCTCAATGATGCTCAATCACTTTGGGTTTGTAGGTGTTTGGGTTTGGGTCTTCCTCACTTGATGATTTTCGCCAAAGTCCTCGGAGGATGGGATGCTCTCAAATGACAAGTGTCAGTTTCTCTCAGAGCAGCCAATCAGCTAGTGGTTGTAGGGGGCGGCTATTTATAGCCTAGGGAGAAACCCGACATGATAAGACATAAATGCCCTTCAATGATATGACCGTTAGGTGGATAAGATATTTTGGGACAGCTGGCGCATAGCACAGCAACGGTCGGAAATTTGCGGTTCAAATTCCTCAGGGCTATCATGTTCCTCACTGTGTAGGCAATTCGCACTAGCGAATTCCTAACTCCTCAGTCATAACAAATTCTCAATGACCGTAAGAACTTCGTCTCTCACATCGAACAATATGATCGAACTGTATGAGATTTCCAATGGCTTCACTCAAGGGATTGGTAGGTGTAGGATTTTGAGTTGAGCATCATATGGAAATTTTTCCTTAGTATTTCCTCGACCCCTTTAACAAAGACGGTGTTTCCTATGACTCAAGAAAGAGAAAATGAAACTACGAAAACAAAAGTCTTCACGCTTCATGTTCCTCGAATGAATACCAAGTCTTCAAGGTCACACCAATTCCTTCACTTTCAAAGTCTTCAGAAAGTCTTCAGAAATCCAAAGTTTTCAGTCGTAGAACTTCATTTTTAGGGGTCGACTTTCTCTGTAAATATCAAACTCCTCATAGACTTATAGACCTGTGTACACTCATAAACACATTAGTCCCTTACCTATAAGTCTTCAATACACCAAAATCAGTAAGGGGCACTAGATGCACTTACACTTGTATGTGAAACTAGGTGGTATAAATTTAGCAACAATGTAATTAGCATAATTAGCATACCAAGCAGCATTATGAGAAGCATTTATGACAGCTAATTGTTCATCAGGGAAACTATCATCAATAGGTATTGGGTCATCAAGAACATTTTCTAACCTAGACAAGTTGTCTGCAACGGGGTTCTCAGCTCCCTTTCTATCAATAATATGCAAGTCAAATTCTTGCAGCAAGAGAACCCGTCTAATAAGTCTATGTTTAGCATATTTCTTTTCCTTAAGATATTAATAGCAGCATGATCAGTGTGAACAGTGACTTTGAAATCAACAATGTAAGATCTGAACTTATCACAAGCAAAGACAACTGCTAAAAATTCTTTTTCAGTAGTAGCATAATTTCTCTGGGCACTGTCTAGAGTTTTACTAGCATAATGGATACCATTCAATTTCTTATCAACTCTTTTTCCTAGAACAGCACCTACAACATAATCACTAGCATCACACATAATTTCAAAGGGTAAATTTCAATCAGGTGGTTGAACAATAGTTGCAGAAATCAAGGCTTTCTTAAGTATTTCAAATACTTCTACACAATCCATGGCACCCTGACTCAGAGGAACTGGAACGCCCTGTATTCCAGCCCAGAGATCGAGCTAAGTCTTCTGGAATATGGCACTGCTCGGCATAGAAAATATTAGCTTTTATTACAACGAACAAGGGATACAAAAGTCTGATGTTACAAAAGATCACATCAGCACGGCGACACTACGCCTGCTAAGATAGCTCTATGCTAGCGGCGGAACAACTCGTAGCAGTGGAATACTTCTAGCAGCGGAACAACGACGAAGGTGGTGAACTCCACTCTATAGGGACTCTGGCTGGGACACGATCTAGCTCGCACACGTGGTAACCTCGACAAGCAATCAACCAATCACGACATCACCTGCAATCTGGCATGACACGCCAGGTCAGTACATTAAATGTACTTGCAAGCTCACAACAACCAAAAGCATCAAGGCAAGACAATAACATATCATTAACAGGTTAATTATGAACAACTACTGTGAGGTGGAAGCAATAACTAAGCATGATATGGACTACTAGAATACTGATGAACCAACATCTCAAATCTCAAGAACCATCCTACTCTTGGCTACCCGGTCAAGCAATAAATCACCTCGATCACCTCGTGATCAATACCTCCACGTGATCACCTCGTGACCACATCACAAACTGAATGATCATCCTCGAGATCATCCCAATATCCTCATCATCATCCTGCCAAACTATACTGCTCAAATATATCAACATATAAATCACCTATAAGTCATTCCGTCATGTGAGTATTGATCGAACGGTGTGACCTAGTACGAACTTGTGCCCATGACCGAGGACACGGCTATCGATAGATTAGACACACACTCTGTAGAGGTTAGCACACTGTACCCACATCACAGAACCCATGGCCTCTTGCTCCCATTTGGGTGGACCAACGGTGTTCCGACAAAACCATTCTACTACCATGACACTCTCCCGGCCACTCCGACCAACTCCCCTTTAGGCTAAGTCATGGGTAGACCCGATGTCACCTCGTGACATCCAACGGCCATCGTCGTGGCAAAACAAAACAGTCCTGAACGGGGACAACCCGGGTACAACAACAACGGGCACACAAGGCTATCACCGCCTACCGGGCCAGGGCAGCGCGCGTGCATAACCTTCCCTAGTTGGAGACACCGGCGAGAGACATGATAATAGACCGCATTAGGGCCTTCCCATTAAGGCAAATGTGGTTGCACCTGAAAAGCCCAGTTCGGTGGCACCTGACCAACGAAATGATGGAATTTGTCCCCAAAAATAGATCTGTGATAACTGATAGTCCGATATCATCTATCAACCTGAGATCCAAGTCATATCAATACCCAACAAATAATCCAGAGAATAATATAGTCATAACCTAATACTCCGAGGGTAGCATAGCACTACTATCATAATGAATCAAAGTACCAAGATACTACTAATCCAATAACAAGAGTAAGCTAGCTAACCATAAAGCAACATGATGACATCATATCCAAAGTAATACTCCAAAGCATAATATCAAATACCATTATGAAAATAATCATAATAGCCACTAATAATCCAATGGCAACATGTCATTATGATCATCTGCAAAATATTAGTACTAGGAATCCAATCAACATCATGGCAGTAGCAAGATCAATACAACTCCAAGAAATGCCATGAACCAATCATACATAGCTAATGCAATACTTTAAATAGGTTTAAATAATTTAAACCATGGCATTGCATTGCAATCATGCAAATGGAGGGTGTGGCTTGCCTGGGAGGGATGGATTCACCGGGAGGAAGTGCGAGAAGCTCGCGGAAAGAATCGCCGGAAATCTTTCTCTCTCGGAGGGGACTGAATAAGGGCAGGGACAAAATGGTCATTTTCAGAATGTTATCAGATGGTGAAAATGATACCAACGGAACGGGCTTGACGATACGAAGAAGTGGGCTTTGGAATCACCTCATTCGGAGTGGTGAGGAGAAAGTTGTGGCCGTTCATTCATTAGGCAGAAAAAGGAACCGAATCTGTTCATTTTTGCCCTAAACAGACGAACGTTCACAATATAGAGGGTTCGGCTCGTGGCTGGAAAAAGAGAGCGTATTTCTATTTCTACGGAGACGTATTCGCGGCAGTGAAAGTGTGTTCCCAACAGAAGATGCAATAGTTTCGCTTTCAGCAGACGAAGACGTTCCTCGAAGTGCGCCTCCACTTAATCCGACGGGCGGGACCGGCCAGCGCCTAAGAGGCTGATGGGTGGGGTCGTGGGGTCCACTCGTCAGGAGGAAGGACACCCGTCATCTTCAAGCCCTCGCCCACGCTCGGCCGAGGCAGGGCGGCGCTCGACCGGCGTTGGCCGGCGACTCCGGCCTCCGTTCCGGCCGTGCGACCTACCGTCGTGACCGGGGCGACGAGAATCACCCGTCGGTATACATCACAGCCGCTAGGAAGCCCGGAAACGAGTGGGAGCGAGGCCGTGGCGGACGGCGTCTTCGGCTGTCGGCGAGATCGTGGCAAACGGCCACAGGAGGAGGAGCTGAAGAGCAGAGGAGGTCCACCGGGTTCTGTGTGGTGCTATGGTGGAGGAATGAGTGGGAGGGGAGGCTCAGCCCGAGTGAATTTAGACGGATGACCGAGGCTGCCATGGCGGCAATGGAGAGGCAGGAGAGTGGCTCGAGCTCAGGGAAGAGGCTAGGGAGGGACAGAGGAGGTGGGGTAGGAGGTTGGTGAGGTCGAGAGCGGTCGGGGATGGCTTATATAGCCAGGACGAGGGGGGGGGGGGGGGGTGGGCTGGACGCCAACGCGGACGCGTGGCCGGAGCCGCAGACGCTTGGGCACGCACTCGAGCTCGGCGGTAGGCGACGGGGGCGGAACAGGGGAGGTTCACGGGGTGGAGGGCGACGCCCAGAAGCACGTGGAGGAAGAAGACGGGGTGGCAACAGCGGCGGTCGGCCACAGTGTGCTCGTGGCCGTCGCTTTGGCTTGGTCCGGCGATCAGCTAGCAGGGTAAGGGGTCCAGAGGAGTGAGGTGGAAGAAGGGGGAGGGTGGTCGGCACCAGAGGACGCGCGAGGATCGCCGGAGAGAGGGGCCCGAAGCAAAAAACGACGTTCTGGACGCGGCCACAGTGAGCAGAGCGCGTGCGTAGGCAAAATCCAACGCGGTCACCACGCAACATGGCACGCACAGGACGCAATGGGCTGGCAAACATTGTCTGGGGTGTTGTCTCTCCACCCTGGAGACTGTAGAAAGTGAAATCTCGAGAGAAGGGGCTCTGTAGCCAAGCGAGGCATTGATGAAAGTTTTCTGTAGCAAACTTGGCTGCAATGTTGTGCTCAACAGAAAGGGGCTAGAGGCAAGATATGATGTCTGCAGTAATTATCTTAGGAAGGACTGTGATCCTGTTAAGTTTTAGGAGAAATTGACCAATATAAATCATGGTTGCTTTGTAACAGCAGAATTGGTCAACAAAGAGGATTTGGATGATGCACTCACATGGAGTATCAACTTGAGCTGAAATTTGGCATGGGATGATTATTTGGACATATGAATATGCTGCAAAAATTTCATACCAAATGGACTTGCCAAAATGGCACTTGTTTCACAAACATCCTCTCTGTCCAGAAACTTGGAATAATTTTGGAGAGAAAATGGCTTGTTGAAATGATCCCAAGTTTGGTGTAGAGGAGTTATTTGGGTAGGAATATGATCTGGTAATTTTTCAGAATTAATGAAGCAATATAAATTATACTTGCTTCACAACCTGAAAATATTAACAGAATCAAAGATTTGATCCTGTGCTCACATAGATCAGGAGATGGAGCGAAAAATTGGAGGAGTGTGATGATATGAGCACATTAAGAGGCATGGAAAATTTCAACTCATTTGGATACTCCTAACTAGTACTTTCTTCACAATGGCTTCTATCTGACAAAGACTTTGAAAAATTTCTTAGGAAGATTCACTAGGCAAATGGAGCTAATTTTTGGCATGGAGCAATGATTTGGATGAGATAGCATGCACAAAAAGTTGGGGAGCAATCAAGAAAGGATAGGTGGCACTTCCTTCACAGAAAACCACACTGGACAGAAATGAAGAATAAATATTGGGGAGTTATTTTTGGGCTAGGAAAGGAAAGTTTGGGCGTATTTGAGCAATATATGACCCAAAGAAATTATGAGAATTATTTGGGAATTTTGGGAGTGACAGAAATATAGGTTGCTTCACAACCTATGACAAATAGGGTTATTCCTTTAATAAAAAATGGAATATTCCTTAGAAAAGAATTTTAGGGTTTGGTTAAGAAATGAAGTGACATGATCATGGGAAATATTTAAGAATGACGAGCCACTTGGGAGAAGAATTGAGGATGATCTCCCAGGTTTCAAGTCCACAAATCCACTCAAAAAGAGAATCAAAGCAAAAACCAAATAAATCAAAAAGAAAAATGAAGGGCCGAAAACCAGGGTATTACACAATCATCATCAAAAACAAAAGGAACATCTTTTTGCAAGAGATTAGTGAGAGGCCTAGAAATTTTAGAGAAGTATTTAATAAACCTCCTGTAGAAACCAGCATGACCAAGGAAACTTCTTATACCTTTGATATCTTTAGGGCACGACATCTTTTCAATAGCATCTACTTTAGCTTTATCAACTTCAATACCTCTTTCAGAAATTTTATGCCCCAAGACAATACCTTCATTAACCATAAAGTGGCACTTCTCCCAATTCAAAACAAGTTAGTTTCTTCACATCTTTGCAAAACTCGATCAAGGTTGCTTAAGCAATCATCAAAAGAAGTTCCGTAAACGGAGAAATCATCCATGAAAACCTCAACAATATTTTCACAAAATTCAGAGAATATAGCAGTCATACATCTTTGAAAGGTGGCAGGAGCATTGCGTAAACCAAAAGGCAGACATCTATAAACGAAGGTACCGAAAGGGCAAGTAAAAGTAGTTTTCTCTTGATCCTCTTTTGACACAGGTATTTGAAAAAAACCAGAATAACCATCTAGAAAACAAAAGTGTGTATGTTTTGATAGTATTTCTATCATTTGATTAATAAAAGGTAGAGGGTAATGATCTTTCATAGTGGCTTTATTCAACTTCCTAAAATCAATAACCATTCTATAACCTGTAACAATTCTTTGTGGAATCAATTCATTCTTATCATTAGAAACAACAATAGTTCCTCACTTCTTTGGAACACAATGAACATGACTTACCCATCTACTATCAGCAATAGGATAAATTATACCTGCCTCCATAAGCTTTAATATCTCATTTCTTACCACTTCTTTCATCTTAGGATTTAACCATAGTTGGTGATCAACAACTGTTTTAGCATCAGGCTCCATATTAATTTTATGCTGACATAGGGTGGGAGTAATGCCCTTAAGATCATCAAGTATATTAGCGGCTCGGTGCTTCTTCAGAGTTTTCAATAATTTCTTTTCTTCATGCTCTGAAAGGTTAGCACTAATAATAACATGATATATCTTATTTTCATCAAGATAAGCATATTTTAGAGTATCAGGTAATTGTTTAAGCTCAAACACGGGATCACCCTTGGGTGGAGGAGGATCCCCAAGAATCTCAACAGGCAAGTTGTGTTTCAAAACAGGCATTTGGTTAAAGAATATTTCATCTAATTCCTTCCTTTCATTCATGAACATATCATTTTGTGGTCTAACAAATATTGTTCTAAAGGATCAATAGGAGGCACAACAATAGAAGCAAGACCAATAATTTCATCTCTATTAGGAAATTTTTTATCATGGGGTTGTCTATGAAATTTAGAGAAATTAAAATCATGAGACACATCCCCAAAACTTACAGTAACAGTTTCTTTTTCACAATCTATTTTGGCATTAACAGTGTTCAAGAAAGGTCTACCAAATATAATGGGACAAAAGTCATCTTGTGGGGAACCAAGAACAAGAAAATCAGTAGGGTATTTTACTTTACCACACAAGATTTCAACATCTCTAACAATCCCAATTGGTGATATAGTATCTCTATTGGCAAGCTTAATAGTAACATCAATATCTTCTATCTCAGCAGGTGCAATATCATTCATAATTTCTTGATATAAACTAAAAGGAATTGCACTCACACAAGCACCCATATCACATAATCCATGATAACAATGATCTCCTATTTTAACAGAAACAACAGGCATGCCAACGATAGGTCTATGTTTATGTTTAGTATCAGGTCTAGCAATTCTAGCAGCTTTATCACAGAAGTAAATAACATGCCCATCAATATTATCAACCAAGAGATCTTTAACCATAGCAATACTAGGTTCAACTTTAATTTGTTCACGGGGTGTAGGTGTTCTAGTATAACTCTTATGAACCACAGCTGAAGCTTTAGCATGATCCTTTATCCTAACAGGAAAATGTGGTTTCTCAATGTAAGCAGTAGGAATAACAGGATCAACATTATAAGTAATCGTTTCTTCTTCAACTCTAATAGGTTCTACTACTTTCACTTCAATGGGAGGATGATATTTAAACCACTTCTCCTTAGGGAGATCAACATGAGTAGCAAATGATTCAAAGAAAGAAGCTACTATCTCAGAGTCAAGTCCATATTCAGTGCTAAATTCACAAAAAGCATCGGTATCCATGAAAGATTTAACACAATCAAACTTAAGGTTTATACCAGACTCATTACCTTCGTAGAGTTCCAAATCTTCAGAGTTGCATTTAATTCTTTCCAATAAAACCCATTTGAATTCAATAGTCCTCTTCATAAAAAGAACCGGTACAAGAAGTATCGAGCATGGATTGATCATTACGAGAAAGTTAAGCATAAAAATTTTGAATAATAATTTCTCTTGAGAGCTCATGATTGGGGCATGAATATAAATTTGACCTAAGCCTCCCCCAAGCTTGAGCGATACTTTCTCCTTCACGAGGCCAAAAATTATATATGTAATTCCGATCGTGATGAACTAGATGCATAGGATAAAACTTCTGATGAAATTCCAATTTCATTTGGTTGTAGTGCCAAGATCCAATATCATCACATAGCCTATACCATGTTAATGCCTTTCCCTACAAAGATAAAGGGAATACCTTCTTCTTGACATCGTCCTCGGGCAAACCTGCAAGCTTAAATAATCCACAAACTTCATCTACATAGATTAGATGCATATCATGATGTAGTGTTCCATCTCCTGCATAAGGGTTAGCTAGCAGTTTCTCTATCATACCCGAAGGAATTTCATAATAAATATTTTCAGTAGGTTCAGTAGGTTGAGGAGAAACTTCTTGCTCTACCGGTCGAGGTGAAGATACCCCGAACAAGCCCCTAAAAGGATTATTTTCCATAGTGACAAGTGACAGTAAATTTCAGCACGTAATATAAATGTTTCCTTACCAAATTCCACTCACCAAAGGTGCTTCACTCCCCCGCAATGGCACCAGAAAAGAGTCTTGATGACCCACAAGTATTGGGGATCTATCGTAGTCCTTTTGATAAGTAAGAGTATCAAACCCAACGAGGAGCAGAAGGAAATGACAAGCGGTTTTCAGCAAGGTATTCTCTACAAGCACTGAAATTATCGATAATGGATAGTTGTGTGATAAGATAATTTGTAACGGGTAACAAGTAACAAAAGTAACTAAGGTGCATAAAGGTGGCCCAATCCTTTTTATAGCAAAGGACAGGCCTAGACGAACTCATATATAAAGCAAAGCGCTCCTGAGGACACATGGGAATTGTTGTCAACTTAGTTTTCATCATGTCATATGATTCACGTTCGTTACTTTGATAATTTGATATGTGGGTGGACCGGTGCTTGGGTGCTATCCTTACTTGGACAATCCTCCCACTTATGATTAACCCCTCTCGCAAGCATCCGCAACTACGAAAGAAAAATTAAGATAAATCTAACAATAGCATGAAACAAGTGGATCCAAATCATCCCCTTATGAAGCAACACATAAACTAGGGTTTAAGCTTCTGTCACTCTAGCAACCCATCATCTACTTATTACTTCCCAATGCCTTCCCCTAGGCCCAAATCATGGTGAAGTGTCATGTAGTCGATGTTCACATAACACCACTAGAGGAGAGACAACATACATCTCATCAAAATATCGAACGAATACCAAATTCACATGATTACTTATAACCAGACTCTCCCATGTCCTCAGGAACAAACGTAAATACTCACAAAGCATATTCATGTTCATAATCAGAGGAGTATTAAATAGCATTAAGGATCTGAATATATGATCTTCCACCAAATAAACCAACTAGCATCAACTACAAGGAGTAATCAACACTACTAGCAACCCACAGGTACCAATCTGAGGTTATGAGACAAAGATTGGATACAAGAGATGAACTAGGGTTTGAGAGGAGATGGTGCTGGTGAATATTTTGATGGAGATTGACCCACTCTCGATGAGAAGATCGTTGGTGATGACGATGGCTTCGATATCCCCCTCCGGGAGGGAAGTTTCCCCGACAGAACAACTCCACCGGAGCCCTAGATTGCTTCGCCTGTGTTCCGCCGAGACGGCAATGGCGCTCAGACGAAAGCTTCCTCCTGATTTTTCCAGGTCAAAACCTCTATATAGCAGAAGATGGGCACCGAGACTGACAGGGGCTCACAAGCCCTGTGGGCGCTTAGGGGTAGGGCACACCCCTAGGCTTGTGGCCTCTGGTGGGTCCCTCCGTATTTTCTTCGCCCAATATTTTTTATATATTCCAAAATAATTCTCCGTAAATTTTCAGGACTTTTGGAGTTGTGCAGAACAGGTCTCTCAGATTTGCTCCTTTTCGGTCCAGAATTCTAGCTGCGGCATTCTCCCTCTTTGTGTGAACCTTATAAAATAAGAGAGAAAAGGCATAAGTATTGTACCATAATGTGTTATAACAGCCCATAATGTAATAAATATCAATATAAAAGCATGATGCAAAATGGGCGTATAAATCATGATCTAAATTATACAAACATTTGAGATGTTAAGGTGTTTGCTATTGGTTTCAAAATGCCTTTGTTGGTTGTTATTCGAGTGCGCCTTGTCTCAAAATGGACATGAAAAATACCACACATGTCGGGTCCATTCCATGATAGCATGCCAAGTTTCATGAATTTTAGACGAATTTTGGATTTACTAGAATTCAAAAACAAAGTATCTCAACGTTTTGCCGGCAATCAACAGTGCCCTGGTGTTTGAAATTCATTCCCATTTCTTGCATGGGACCTAGGCATGCACCCAAGGACACACATTTGATATGTCAACCCATTTTTCTGCACTGGAGCATGTGCACGTAGTTCAAATTGGAATTATGCACATAAAATGCCTAGAAAACCTAGTTAATGTATAAAAATGTCCAAGCGAACCCCGAAAATTTCCAAAAATTGACACAACAGTCCTGTCGTTCTATGTTGACACTAGAAAATTTTTGAAAGCAAGAAGAGGCAACGGATATCGTTTCGTCCCCAAAGGTGGCACGTTCCCTACTGAAACAATCAGGCTTGTTGTGAGAAGCTCTGATTTGCGAGAAGCTTATACCCAAACCTGCCCCAGATGAGACAAAACTTTTACCACAACATGTTGATGCCGCTCCCTGATAGCATGTCAAGTTTCATGAAGTTCAGACAAGTTTTGGATTTACTAGAATTTAAAAACCATGTATCTCAATGTTTGCAGCCGAGCGATGGTGGCAAGGTGTTTGACATTCATTCTCATTTCTTGCATGGGACCTAAGCATGCAACCAAGGACGCAGATTTGAGTTTTCAACCAATTTACATGCACTGGAGCATGTTCTTGTAGTTCAAATTTGAATTATGCACATAAATGCATAGAAAACTTAGTTAATGTATAAAAATGTCCAAACGAACCCCGAAAAATTCTATGTTGACACTAGAAAAAAATTGAAATCAAGAAGAGGCAACGGATATCGTTTCGTCCAGAAAGGTGAAACGTTCCCTACCGTAACCATGAGGCTTGTTGTGAGAAGCTCTGGTTTGTGAGAAGCTTATACCCCGACCTGCCCCAAATGGGACAATATTTTTACCATGGAATGTTGATGCCGTTCCATGCTAGCATGTCAAGTTTCATAAATTTCAGACGCGCTTTTGATTTACTAGAATTTAAAAAACCATGTATCTCAATGTTAGCGGCCAAGCGACGGTGGCAAAGTGTTTGGCATTCCTTCTCATTTCTTGCATGGGACTTCAGCATGCAACCAAGGACACAGATTTCAGTTTTGAACCCATTTATATGCACTGGAGCATGTGCATGTAGTTCAAATTTGAATTATGCACAGAAATGCACAGAAAACTCAGTTAACGTATAAAAATGTCCAAACGAACCCCGAAAAATCCCAAAAATTAACACAACACTCCTGTTATTCTATGTTGACACGAGATAAATTTTGAAAGTAAGAAGAGGTAACAGATATCGTTTTGTCCCCCAAGGTGGCACGTTCAATTCCGTACCGAAACCATCAGGCTTGTTGTGAGAGAATCTCTTGTTTGCGAGAAGCCTATACCCAAACCTGCCCCAAATGAGACAATATTTTTACCACGGCATGTCGATGCCGTTCCATGATATCATGTCAAGTTTCATGAATTTCAGACGAGTTTTCGGTTTACTAGAATTTTAAAACCATGTACCTCAATGTTAGCGCAGAGCGACAGTGTCAAGCTGTTTGACATTCATTCTCATTTCTTGCATGTGAACTAAGCTTGCAACCAAGGACACACATTTGATTTTTCAACCCATTTTTAAGCACTGGAGCATGTGCATGTAGTTCAATTTTGAATTATGCACATAAATGCCTAGAAAACTCAGTTAACGTATAAAAATGTCCATACGATCCCCGAAAAATTCCAAAATTTAACACGACACTCCTGTTGTTCTATGTTGACACTGATACGGTCTCCATCGTATCTACTTCTCCAAAATCTTTTGCCCTTGTTTTGAACTCTAATTTGGATGATTTGAATGGAACTAACCCGGACTGATGCTATTTTCAGCAAAATTGCCATGGTGTTATTTTGTTGCAGAAATAAAAGTTCTCGGATTGACATGAAAATTTATGGAGAATATTTTGGAATATATAAAAAATACTGGCGAAAGAATCAACCAGAGGGGACCCACCAGGAGACCACAAGGGTGGGGGTGTGCCCTACCCCCTGGGCGTGCCCCCCTGGCTTGTGGGTCCCCTGGACCTCCTCCGATCCTAAATCCAACTCTATATATTCACATCCGCGAAGAAAAAAAACCAGAGAGAAGGATTCATCACGTTTTACGATAAGGAGCCGTCGCCGCCTCCTATTCTACATCGAGAGGGCTGATCTGGAGTCCATTCGGGGCTCCGGAGAGGGGGATTCATCGCCATCATAATCAGCAACCTTCTAATAACCCACAAGTATAGGGGATCACAATAATTTTCGAGGGTAGAGTATTCAACCCAAATTTATTGATTCGACACAAGGGGAGCCAAAGAATATTCTCAAGTATTAGCAGCTGAGTTGTCAATTCAACCACACCTAAAAGACTTAATATCTGCAGCAAAGTATTTAGTAGCAAAGTAGTATGGAAGTAGCGGTAACGGTGGCAAAAGTAACAGTATTAGTTTTTGTAGCAGTTTTTGTAGCAATCGTAACACTGGCAACGGAAAAGTAACTAAGCAAAGATCAATACGTGAAAAGCTCGTAGGCAATGGATCAATGATGGATAATTATGTCCGATGCGATTCCTCATGCAACAGTTATAACATAGGGTGACACAGAACTAGCTCCAGTTCATCAGCGTAATGTAGGCATGTATTCCGAATATAGTCATACATGCTTATGGAAAAGAACTTGCATGACATCTTTTGTCCTACCCTCCCGTGGCAGCGGGGTCCTATTGGAAACTAAGGGATATTAAGGCCTCCTTTTAATAGAGTACCGGACCAAAGAATTAACACTCAGTGAACACATGAACTCCTCAAACTACGGTCATCACCGGGAGTGGTCCCTATTATTGTCACTTCGGGGTTGCCGGATCATAACACATAGTAGGTGACTATTGACTTGCAAGATAGGATCAAGAACTCACATATATTCATGAAAACATAATAGGTTCAGATCTGAAATCATGGCAATCGGGCCCTAGTGACAAGCATTAAGCATAGCAAATTCATAGCAACATCAATCTTGGAACATAATTGTCGTGGAATTGTCACGGCAGATGTCCTCGTGAAAGGACTTAGTTGCGGGGCCATCGTACGGGTTAACTTAGAGGGGTTAAAGCGGACGCAAAGACACGAGAGTTATACTAGTTCGGCCCCTTCGATGAAGGTAAAAGCCTACGTCTAGTTTGAGATGGGATTGATGTGATTTCGGCGACTACGGAGCAATAGCTTCGTCTAAGCCTCGAATTGTGGTTGTCCCTAAACCGCCTTCCGGTCGTCCCCTTATATACACGGGTTGACGCCCGGCCGGTCTACGGAGTCCCGAGGCCAGCTCATACAAGTGTCCGGCTCGGTCTCTCCTTTCTCTTATCTTACAGCACAAGTTACATGGTTAAGGCGGTTTACCATTATGGGCCCTAATCCGCCCCTGGGCTCCGGGCCTCTAGCCTCTACGGTCATCGCCACCCTTGGAGCCTTCGTGGGCCCTAATTATGGATTTAGGGTAAACCGCCCTTGAGCGGTTTATATTCAGAGTTACATCCCCAACATTAGGCCCCAGATTGACTTGAACCGTTCATGTTAATCTTCAACATCTTAGGAAACTCTGAATATCTTCCTTCATATTTCAGTAAACCGCCATCTGCTTGAACCGCCGTGACGCTATCCTCCGACCACAAAGAACGGGCATCTTGACGCCATCCTTATTAAAGAAACCCAAACAAGAAGATTCCTTCATTTAATACTATCCCGAAATCGAGGCGACGCTGCGCCGTCCGCCGCTTTAACTCCTCGATTCTCGCTACCACAATTACTCCGCTTCCTTATAAATAGACCGCGGGCCCTTTCTCTTCTTTCTTCTTCCGCGCTTCTTCTTCCTCGCGACGCTCCAGCTCTGAAGCTCCGCCGTCGCCTCCGACCTTCGAACGCCGCGTCAGTGCAAGGCCGTTGCATCAACCTGGTTGTACCAGAGGCTCTCGGCGCTCCTCCGCTGTTCTGCGCATCGGGTAAGGCTCCTCTTCAAGCCCTAGATCCGCATCTGGAGGCTCCTGTTCATCTCGTAGTTCATAGGTGTTCATCCTAGTTTCTTCATACCTGCTCTGCCATGGCCATTTAATCCAACCGTAGTATACATCCTGTGCGGCGACTACTCCGCCGTCAGTTTAGTTCTTTGTACACCTTTCTTTTTGTTCAGACCCTCTTGTTTAGAACGCATGAACTTTCCTGCCCTTTATAAGGCTTGCATGGGTCGCAGAATTTTTTCTTACTGAATCTTCGGTAGATCCAAATTACCTCCATTCGTATGTGAAACCTGTTTCTGTCCACACTTAGCAGATTTCCAGTTCTGTCTCTTTGGGCGGTTTGACTTTTGATAGCTAATCCGCCATACTCCATTAGTCCTCAGTTAAACCGGAATTGGAAACTGGCTGCCGAAATGCCGGTTTCATATTGTATAATGTGTCTGAACCGTTAACGGTGAATCGTTTTTTACTTTTCCTTTCGCAGTTTCTTCTTCCGGAATGGCCAAACAATTCTCAGCTTGCAATTGGGTCCGGTCCAAGATCACTGAGACGCAACTCAACGGATACGTTACCACCGGCGCTTTAGCCTCCAAACATGTCCTCCATTGGCGGGTCCCGGATGCCGAATGCCCTCCCGATCCTCAAGAAGGAGAAGTAATTGTGTTTATGCAGCACTTAGACCGGGGATTCAGCCCGCCCGGATCAAAATTCTTCCGGGATGCCCTTGCAAGTTTTCAACTCCATCCACAGGATATTGGTCCGAACTCTGTGTACAATATATGCAATTTCCAAGTTTTCTGTGAAGTCTATCTTCAAGAAGAACCATTTGTGGAGCTGTTCCGGGATTTCTTTCACTTGAACCGCCGTACAGAATTTTCGGATGGTCCTAACACGGAATCGGGGCGTTTCAATCCGTAAAAGGAAGGAAGTAGACTTTCCTCACGCCAAACACCATAGCCATCCGAAAGATTGGAACCAAACCTGGTTCTACTGCCGAAATACCGCTCCTAACAACGATAATCCCTTGCCGGGTTACCGCCCTCACCGGCTTAGCAACCATCACCCATTGCCTTTACGCTTGACCGCCGCAGAACGGAAGAATTTTGTGCCTCAAATTATCAAACTCCGGGCTCTAATGGCCAATGGCTTAACTGGTGTCGACCTTGTGCGATGTTGGGTTTCTTGGGGCATCTTGCCATTAAGCCGCCGCCCGGATTGATGGATTAATACACCGGCAGCGCCCAAGACCCTCAAAGACGCCACGAGCTACCAATAATCGAGCTTGAAGTCACCGAGACGGTGAAGAGGATGCTTGATGAGCCGATCTCTGCTCGCAGCTAAACCGGTTGGCCCCATTCGTGTTGCCAACAAACCGCTCATGTAAGGCTCCGCCACCGCTCTTCCGACATTAATGCCTTATTGATATATATTAATCCTTGTTACCTCTCGTGCTAACAGCTCTTCCGAAGCGGACCAAACCGCCCGGCTCGCGTGTAAAGTCCAAGACCACCAAGAAAGCTGGCAAGAGGAAAACCGCCGAGTCTTCTGATCCGCCGGAAGACGAAGATTCAGAAGCTGAGGTAAAGCTTGATTTATCTTGTCCCTTTTTATTCTTCCTTTTATTGACAATTTTAACTCCCAAGATGATGCTGAAGCCAGTCATGACGATCCTGTTGAGGTAATCTTTCTTTCTTCCGAATCTGATCTCGTGTCGGTTAAAAGAATTCGCCGCACAGTCCGGAAAGTGAAAAAATCTCATTCTGTGCTCATTTGAATCCAAACCTTTCCTTGAAGACACAAAGAGGTGAAGAGCGCCGACGACCCGCACGATGGTCAACAAATTACATCGTCGGTTTACGAGATACACCAACCAGAAGCGCCGCCCCGAGGTGATTTGTTCTCGAAAAGCGTTATCCTTTGAAAGGTTTCTTCCGATGTCCTCTCAATCCGTCGACCAATTATCAGGCCTCTTCCAACTCATCTGGCGGTTCATCAACCAATCAACGCCTCCGCTTAAAGTTGCTGCGGGTAAGCACCATACTTCGCCAAGTCAATCCGGTTTATATTTGCGTTGGTCGGTTTATCTCACTCTAATTCGAACATTGCAGCACCAAGGCTCGCTTGAGTAAAAAGCGAAAACCCTTGATCCTCTGCGGATGTTGATCCGGAGAAGATTCCAGAGCAGCATGGCGAAAATCCTGAAGTCGCTAAAATAGCTCTGCGGGTTGAACCAAGACGACAACGCTGATCCGCCGAATTTGAACCGGATGCCCAAGTGGAAACCTCACATCCTGCTCCACCGAGTCCGGCCACAGAGTGGGTCGTCATTGTTGAACCGCCGAGCCTGAGTATGAAAACACCAAGCCCAAAGAAGGCGCCAATCTGGCCAGCCCGCCAAAATGATGATGTTGTAGTGACGGCACCGCTACACCACCTCGCCAACCGGTCGCTTAGCAAAAACAGCGCCAAGGAAGAGTCTACTACCATGAGTAAAGAGAAGGGGAAAACTGATCTGTCAGCTTATTGCTCATCTGGGCTCTGATGAGCGTACAGGGAAGCGTAGTGCTCATCTGGGCTCTGATGTGCGGAAGAAGCTCAAGGCCGCCTACACGCTGATTGAGCAATCAGATACCGGCGCCAGCGAGTCATATGTGCCACATCGTATGACAACACAGCTCCGCCCTGATCAAAGATACACCTGGACCGCTATCCATGATTCCGCACAGCTTGAAGAGTTGAAACGATCCATGCCCGGCTGGCACTTTATCGTTTCTAACTCGCGCCAAGGCGTGGATAGCGGACCTTGATCCGGCCGACATAGCTAAGGGTTTCCCAGCGCCAAGAGAACGGCGAAGGTTTTGATAATGACGCTCAAACGAATAACAAAGGAGATGCGTCCTCTGGCGAAGTCAATCGGCAGCAGGTTAACCCTGGCGGTTCACCGCTCTTTCTATGATGCGAACAACAAGCGGGTGGAATTTGTCATTCCGAAGTGCGAGCCTTGTTCCTCCAATCCGTAAGCACACTTATGCCCTCGACGTTGATCCGCTGAGCTTATAAGTGAAGAGGCTGTCTTCGTGCCTTAAACCGGATTGACTGGTCTACCAATGACTTCCGCCCTTGGGTGATGAAGAGGAAGAAGCTGAACCGACGCCGACGCCTCTTCCTCACGCCAACCCGGCGAGGAAGCTTAATCCGTCTGCCGGTGATGCATCGGTTGCTAGTCATAACGCCATGCGAAATATCGGGCCTTGGAAGGCTTTGTAATAGAATAGCCAGCACTTTGTTTTTGAATATGCCTTTATGCCTTCAGTCTGTAACCTTCGCGCAGAGGTGCTGATACTTTTGATTGAATAATTGAAACCTTCAATTTATTTTGCCTGCAATCACAAATTCTTAAACTGCCACGGCGGCTTGTGTCGCCAGCCGGCTTGTGACGCTTATATACCTATATAAGAAAATATTGATGTATATGATCAAAACTTTGTGATACAAAAATACCTGCCAGCGTCGGGCATGCAGTTGGCTGAGCCAACCCTTGAAGCGGAGGTTGCATAAACCATTACCGTCAAAGGAGACAACAGCTCCTGGCTTTAGAATGCCGGTTTACCAGGTAAACCATGCCGGGTCATGTTAAGCCCCATGTTACTCCATAATGGGATGTTTAACAGGAAAGAAACAAACAGGAAAAGTTATCTCCGGATTAAACAATAAACCAAATTCCGTCAATGGACTGGTTGAACCGATTTGAATGACAGTTATAAGAGAAATAGAAAAGCAAAGGATCTGCATAACTTCCGAGAGGATTAAATCATTGCTGCTGCTACACTGGCGGAAGTTATGGTGGTGTTGAATTCTTGGAGGGATCTTTTCTAGGGATCGAGAAGGTTGCAATTTTCTGGATAAAAAAAACCAGTTGGAAGGATCTGCATAACTTCCGAGAGGATTAAATCATTGCTGCTGCTACACTGGCGGAAGTTACGGTCAAATACTAGTAGTTGCACGGTTCACGAGATCTGATGGATTTTGGAAAAGTACTAGGTACCACTTCTAGTACATGAGCTCTAAGCAGAAGTAAATTTTCGATTGATCAAACTCGGGTGCATCACGTAAGGACTCAAGAAGCATCAAGAAGAGATTCCAGCGAAACCGTATCGTATAAACCGGCCTAAAAGAAACTGGTCCCGACAAGACCGGGTCTCAGGGCAAGGCCAACGCACCACCGTGGACAGCTGCCCCAGCTATCCACATAGGCTCGGATGGTCCAAAACTGCTCAACGTGTTGCCTGCAGATCAAAGCGGATGCCTGCAGAGGAGGCCGGCTCCTCCCTTACCAAAGAAGCAAAAAGGTGAGAGAGAAGTAAAAAAGAAGAGAAAGGTGAGCATGCACTGGTACAGTGTAGGCATGCTCTCAGTCCATGCATGAAAAAGATTACGAAGAGAGGGAGACAGTGGACCCTAGTGAAGCAGCTATTGCATTGGGAGTTTATTTTATAGTACTACTGCTCAACATACTTTATCTAGGTGGAGAAGATGAGGCTATACCTTACGGATGCTTCCATTGCTCATGCCCTCAGAAGAAGTCCAGCCTGTCCTGCACGATCGGTTGGAGATTAAAAATTTGTTTTTCTAAGTTCGTCGCTCGAGATGGAAAAAGTTCTGCGGCGAGACAAAGTTCCGTTCGGATCCGTTGTTGCAACTACGGCCAAGTGTCGACCGAAACCGACAAAAGTTCTACTGCGGCTGATATACGCCATGTGCAAACACATGCAAGGCTACTACAATGAAGAGTAGCGGCCGAAGATATTCAGATCAGCAGCGGCAACTCACTATACCAATCCGGAGATAACTGTTATATGCTGCAATAGATGGGACATCTACTAGATAATCTAGCTGTTGGGCAGAAAGATCTGGCGGAATAATACTCATGAAAACAACACGCTATGACCCGGAAGGAGATCTTTATACGGACTCATAGTACACCGTTGACCTGACTTGGCGGGTGTCCGGCTCGCTATTGCCTTCGCTCACACGCCGACCGACCATGGCTGACCCCGAGTCACCACAGAACTCGCTGCTCAACCGCATTGGCCAAGCCGTTCTGTTGAACCGCCGGGCCCGTAACCCGCCGCTCGCCTCCGCCAGAAGCTGACCGGCGAATTACCAGAGAGCCTCGCCCTTGTTGAGCTGCCGCAACATCCGCTTCTGAACCGCCATCTTCAATTCGCCGGCGCTTCGACACCTTCCTCCAACTGCGTCTGCCTCCAAGTTGTTGAGTCGCCATGAGTGGCTGCGGTTGCTTTCGAACCGGCGCTGATGTGGCCGAGCCGTTGCCATCCAACTTCGCGAGCCGCCGCGTCGGGTCCCCGCATCCTGGCTGTCGACTGCATCCCGGCCGCTCCTGAGTAGTGACCGAGCCCTACCCCTCCGGCTTCTTCACATCGCGGCCGGCCCGTGTTGCCGCCCCCACCGCATCACCGCCTCCGGCTCGGTGACCGCCTGCCGGTTCCGCCTCTGACCTGGCCGCTTGCCGACTCCGCGCAAGCCGTTTGCCCGTTGCCTCTCCTCCAACCGTGCACCAGCACCGGGCCATTCCGGGTCGCCATCCGCTCGCCTAGCCGGCTACGGCCCCGCCTTGCGATGGGTCGGGCTGAACCGACGCCGCCTCCCGCATGTCATGTCCGCGCCGGGCCTCCCAAGCCGCTCTCTCACCGGACTCCACCTCAAACCGCCGTCAACGCCGCGGCTCTCCAGCTCCGCCGAATCACCGCCGGGTCACCGCCGAGCGCCTCGCTGAATCGCCACCGGGTCAGCACGGAGCGGCCCCGCCAAATCGCCACCGGGTCACCGCCGAGCGCCTCGCTGAATCGCCACCGGGTCAGCACGGATTGGCCCCGCCAAATCGCCACCGGGTCACCGCCGAATCGCCGCCAAGTCGCCGCCGAGTGGTCTCAACCATCGCCAGGGTCTCCCCTCACCTCGAGCTGCCGTTGAACCGGCTCGCCTCGAGCCGCTTTAGCCCCACTCTACTTCACCTCTCCGCCCGCCGCAACATCCCATCTCCATGCTGCGCGTCGCCATCGCGCCGCCGCAGCTCCCGCCGCCTCCCCACGCCCGGCTCGGTCGCTGCTCGGCCGCCGCTCCGTCTTGATTGGCCGTCCCGTGCGCGCCCGTCTAGCCGGCCTCCCGCCCCTCGCCGGCTTCGCCTCGCCAGGCCGCTTCGCCGCTGCACCTCGGTTTCCCGGCTCCACCTCCCCAGGTCGGCTCCTGCTCCGCGTCCCCGCCGGGTTGCGGTCCCGCCTGGCCGCCTTGTGCTCCGGGCACCCCCGCAGTCCGGTCTGCGCGCCGCCAGCTCCTTGATCCGGCTGCTCTTAAAGAAAGAAAGCAGAGAAGATGTGCTCAGGTGAAAAAAAAAGGTGATGACCAGAGTCAAACAGAAAAGGACAAAGGTGCTGGCATGTTTTGACACTATATACACATTACGTGGAGCTGCAAGCTATCCCTCCGTTTCATAATTGGATGAAACGATTGGGGCTGGTAGAATTTCACGGAGAATCAAATAATAGTGCATTCATACTGCTGGTGCCTTCATATACTCCCTCCGTTCCCAAATATTTGTCTTTCTAGCCATCTCAAATGCACTACAACATACGGATGTATGTAGACATGTTTTAGAGTGTATATTCACTCAGTTTGCTCCGTATGTAGTCATTTATTGAAATCTCTAGAAAGACAATTATTTAGGAACGGAGGGAGTATGATTTGTGCATGGCCCATCTGTTGTTGTGCGGATAAATCAGGTGATATCCGTCCGATTTGTTTTCATAGCACATTAATTATTATTTTTGTGAATAGTTACTTTGGCCTGTGATATTTTTTGACGCAGGACAATTGTTTATTACAAATGAGGCGTTATATTACGGACACGGAGCACGCGCCAGCAACGTTCGCACCGGTGTTTCGTCCATGTCATATCACCCGGTGAATGAAGCGTGCACAAGTCGCCGTCCACGTGGCCTGGTGTACATCAATATACCGGGCCGATTCTGTCAAGATGAGCTATTTATTGAATAAAAAGCCAGCCCCGGATTTTCTTTCAATATATTGGAGGCAAATTATCATTCAGCTGCCGTCTGCACTGGATGGGTTAAAGGACATGCGTACAAATCGCTGCCACTACAGTTTGGTCAACTTCAAATAACCAATTGAAGGAATCACTAGCCGAAGGTCGACACGGCTCATACGGGATCATCTATAATCCGCCGCAGTCACCTCAACCTTCTGTGGATTTACTCGTGCTATTAACACCGATGATATATACCTTCTGCAATGGTAAAGTACGGAGAATCTCAAGACAACTCCTTGAGTCATCTTAAGACTCGGGGGCTACGATGATATGATGCAGCAAGTCTTGCTGGTTTCAGCAAATTCAAGTGCCCCAGGATGTTGAAGGGAAACCGGTCCCGGAGGTCTGCTGTTATATTGATGAAAATTTAAAGGCCGCCGAAATATTCCAGCTCACAATGATGTTTCCGGTTTATAGTCCGGTTTAAGGGGAATCCGTCTCCACACAAAGCTGAAGCCCTTAGTATCTGGTTCAAACCGTTTAAAATGTCCGTTCAAAAGGAATTAACTTCGCAAGTCCGAGTTTAAAGGCCATCGAAAATTTCCGGCTGAAATGAAGATTCGGTTTAAAATCCGGTTCAAGGGAAAGATGTCTCCCACAAAGCTTTGAAGCTCTCAATATCCGGTTCAAAATCCCGGTTCAAGAAGGGTTTATCTCTTGCAAAAGTTAAAGGTGCCAAAGAGGACCTGCTGCCATGATGCGCGGTCCAAACATGGGTATCATGCCTTATTGGCTTATCATATTATTGATCACTTGGGGCTTGGTCGATCCGAACCATAGCCACGCCTCTTGATCGCCTAGTGCCACAACATCACTTGGGGCTTGGTCGTGTCCGAACCAATGCAACACCTTTTGATAGGCTAAAGCCACCAGATCACTTGGGGACATGGTCAAGTCTGAACCAACACGCCTCTTGATCGGCCTAAGGCCATAGAGTCACTTGGGGCTTGGTCGAACCCAACCATTGCCACGCCACTTGATCGGCATAATGCAACGGTTTCAGTTGGGGACCTGGCTGACTTGAACCATAGCTACACCTTATTGGGAGCTTGGTCGTGTCCGACCATGGTAACACCATCTGATCGGCTCAGTAAAGCCTCTTTTTGCAAACGGTTTTATCATTGCCTTTGCTTCCATATATTTTTTCATAACTGTTATTTGATTTTTGTTGCGTTTTTAAACCGACATTGTTAATCCGTTTCAAACTGCCAATTACAAATTGATGAAACACGGTTAAATCTTAATCCGGAGACTATCTGCCCGGTTTGATTTTATGTTACCATCTTATTATGGAGTAAACCGGTGTTCATTAACCCGGCTTGACTTTCAATTACAAGTTGTCAGTACATGATCAAGTCATAATCCGGAGACTATCCGCCCGGTCTGGTTTGACTAAGAGTCGCCAATATTATATATGGTTAAACTGGTGTTTATCACAACCCGGTACGGTTTTATCATAAACCGACACAGTATGAAAGGAGTTATCATTACTCAAGATTGGGGTTATCACCCTTACTACAAAAAGCTGGTAAACCAATGATGTGATTCAATGTCACAGGTATGATATATTTCATTGATTATTCTTAAGTGCAGCCTTGGTTATAAACCTGGGTTATATGTTGGGCATTATGATTCCGTCCGTGTAAACCGCAGGACACTTTAAACTTGTTGTATGCGAGACAGGTTGAATAAAGCATGATGATAAATTATCCGGTGTTTATTAAACCGGCCTGGCTTTAAGACGATAAGTCGCCAGTATATGATGAGAAATTATCCGGTGTTTGTTAACCCGGCCTGGCTTTGGACTATAAGTCGCCAGTACATATTTGGATTGCGCCATTGGAATGATGCGCTCATAAATCATTGGACTATATTATTCAAATCTTCAAATAGCTAACATGGCTGGATTTTATTATGGTTATCAGTAACCAGTACCGTGATTAAGGTTTTCAAAGTCGCTTTAGCGCAATGGCTATTATATTATCAATGGATATGATTTATTTTATAATCGAAGGAATACTCCCGAGTTCTTTGCAGAAGCTTACGACCCGCACTTGGGGGCTACATTATTCAAGTTGAGATTACATCAAATATGCAAGTCTCATGTCGCTGAAAGCATGCACCATGACACTTGGGGGCTAATGCAAAGTCATTGTTTGCTCACCTTATTGAAGACCCGACTCATCATATTATAATGAGCCGGCCCTTGGGGGCTACCAATTGCTCCTGTTCAACTATTCAAGGTACAAAGCTTTTTATCCATTATATTGAAGGGTCCACTGCTCAGTTGGTAAAGCACAAAGCTCTCAACCTTGTGAACGTGGGTTCAAGCCCCATGATGGGAGTTACATAATATAATGTTATTCTCAATGAAGTATATATAAAGTCCCTGTTCATTATGTGCATAATGACCCGGCCCTTGGGGGCTACAATCGTTGAAGTTTTTATGAGCATCAGGAAATTATAAGTCCCAGGTTGATGCAAGCATGACAACCCGCACTTGGGGCTACATATCCGGAATACTCAATTCGACTAGTGATTGAGATGAACAACCTGGATTTCTTCAAGCGTGTGACATTCATATTGAAGCAAATCTTAAGCTGTTACTACGCTACCTTCTTAAGAGTTGAGGGCTACAAGTGATAGGCATATAAGAGGTATATTTTCAAAAGCTGATGTTAACAAACAGTTATGACCCGGTGCCATCAATATTTGTAAACCGGCAAAATTCGACATTCTTAAACCGGCTGAAGATCAGATGAATATTTCAAAGACCAATATTTTTGTTAAGCATTGGGAGTTGAGTCAAAGGGGTTATTCTTCACAATATTTCTCTGTGATAAACCAATGTCAGCAAATTGATTATGAAGCTGGCCTATTGACCCAGATTTTCTAGAAGGAAATGACAAGGATTTAAAGATGCTCAGGATCAGTTTAACATGGATAAATCCAAATTAAACTGGGGGCTAATGTCGGGATATACCCGCGGTATGACCCGACCGAGTTGTAAACCGGTTGGGACTTGGTAAACCGCGGTTGGTAAACCGCGGAGAGTTAAGACAGAGAGTCAAGACAGATGGCTAAGACAGACGGTAAACCGGCTGGTGGTAAACCGCGCACAATGTTAAACCGGCAGACAATGTTAAACCGCAACACAGTGATAATCTGGGTTGCGTGGGGTTATGAAGCCCAAGACGTTATGAAGCCCAAGATGTTAAGAAGCCCATGGCGATAAGTTAGAATAGTTAAGTCTTAAGTCCGAGTTGGACTCTACATGTAACCCGCCTCTTCAACATATATAAGGAGGGGTAGGGCTCCCCAAAGAGGGACAAGCTACAAGCAAGAAGAAACAATCTTACGGCTAGACACAAAGAGGAGAGTCGGTTTACGTCGACTCCCTCGTGATGATAATGAGACCTAGCCTCAAACAACATGTAGGGTTTTTACCGGATGATGTTTCCCGGGGCCCGAAGCTGTCTAAATCCCTGTCTTGTGTTGCGTCTCTCGATTCCGCTCAACCCCTCTCAAGCTACCACATAGATGCGTTGGCCTCGCGACTAAGTCCTGACACTAAGGACATCTGCCGTGACAAATCCACGACAATAATGGATACTAGGGATCAAACCCTAACAAAACTAACTCGATTACATGGTAAATCTCATCCAACCCATCACCGTCCAGTGATACGTCTCCAACGTATCTATATTTTTGATTGTTCCATGCTATTATATTATCTGTTTTGGATGTTTATGGGCTTTATTAAACACTTTTATATTATTTTTGGGACTAATCTATTGACCCAAAGCCCAGTGCCAGTTCCTGTTTTTTCCCTTGTTTCAGTGTTTTAAAGAAAAGGAATATCAAACGGAGTCGAAACGGAATGAAACCATCTGGAGAAGTTATTTTTGGAAAGAAAGCAACCCAGGAGACTTGGAGTGCACGTCAGGAAAGCAACAAGGGAGGCACGAGGCGGGGGGCGCGCCCTCCACCCTCGTGGGCCGCTCGTGGCTCCCCTGACGTATTTCTTCCTCCTATATATATACCAATATACCCCAAAACCTTCGGGGAACATAATAGATCGAGAGTTCCGCCGCCGCAAGCCTCTGTAGCCACAAAAAACTAATCAGGACCTTGTTCCAGCACCCTGCCGGAGGGGGGAACCCTCACCGGTGGCCATCTTCATCATCTCGGCGCTCTCCATGATGAGGAGGGAGTAGTTCACCCTCGAGGCTGAGGGTATGTACCAGTAGCTATGTGTTTGATCTCTCTCTCTCTCTCTCTCTCTCTCTCTCTCTCTCTCGTGTTCTTGAGGTGATTTGATCTTGATGTATCGCGAGCTTTTCTATTATAGTTGGATCTTATGTTGCTTCTCCCCCTCTAGTCCCTTGTAATGGATTGAGTTTTCCCTTTGAAGTTATCTTATCGGATTGAGTCTTTAATGATTTAAGAACACTTGATGTATGTCTTGCCGTGCATATCTATGGTGACAATGGGATATCATGTGATTCACTTGATGTATGTTTTGGTGATCAACTTGCGGGTTCCGTCCATGAACCTATGCATAGGGGTTGGCACACGTTTTCGTCTTGACTCTCCGGTAGAAACTTTGGGGCACTCTTTGAGGTACTTTGTGTTGGTTTGAATATATGAATCTAAGATAGTATGATGCATATCGTATAATCATACCCACGGATACTTGAGGTGACATTGGAGTATCTAGGTGACATTAGGGTTTTGGTTGATGTGTGTCTTAAGGTGTTATTTTACTACGAACTCTAGGGCTGTTTGTGACACTTATAGGAATAGCCCAATGGATTGATCGAAAAGAATAACTTTGAGGTGGTTTCGTACCCTACCATAATCTCTTCGTTTGTTCTCCACTATTAGTGACTTTGGAGTGACTCTTTGTTGCATGTTGAGGGATAGTTATATGATCCAATTATGTTATTATTGTTGAGAGAACTTGCACTAGTGAAAGTATGAACCCTAGGCCTTGTTTCCTAGCATTGCAATACAGTTTACGCTCACTTTTATCATTAGTTACCTTGCTGTTTTTATATTTTCAGATTACAAAAACCTATATCTACCATCCACATTGCACTTGTATCACCATCTCTTCGCCGAACTAGTGCACCTATACAATTTACCATTGTATTGGGTGTGTTGGGGACACAAGAGACTCTTTGTTATTTGTTTGCAGGGTTGTTTGAGAGAGACCATCTTACGCCTCCCACGGATTGATAAACCTTAGGTCATCCACTTGAGGGAAATTTTCTACTGTCCTACAAACCTCTGCACTTGGAGGCCCAACAACGTCTACAAGAAGAAGGTTGTGTAGTAGACATCAAGCTCTTTTCTGGCGCCGTTGCCGGGGAGGTTAGTGATTGAAGGTATATCTTTAGATCTTGCAATCGAATATTTTTGTTTCTTGGTTTAGCACTAGTTTAGTTTATAAAAGAAAACTACAAAAAAATGGAATTGAGTTTACCTCATACGCTTCATCTTTTTAATATCTTTCGCGAGTATGATGGGAAGGAAAATTGTGCCAAAGTGTTCGAAGAAGAATGCATTAAAATGTTTGGCACTAAATATGTGAATGACGAGCATGATTGCAATGTTGTTAGTATGAATTCTTTGAATACCCATGATGCTAATGATATGCAAAGCCACAAGCTTGGGGAAGCTATGTTTGATGAAGATGATATTTTTTGTCCCCCAAGCTTTACTGAGCAAATTTATTATGATGGAAGCATGCCTCCTATCTATGATGATTATTGTGATGACACATATGCTTTAAAGAATAATGATAACCATGAAACTTGTCATCTTAATCTTAATTTTCAATCACATGATAGTTATTTTGTTGAGTTTGCTCCCACCATTATTCATGAGAAGAAATTTGCTTATGTGGAGAGTAATAAATTTTCTATGCTTGTAGATCATGAAAGGAATGCTTTAGGTGCTGGTTATATTGTTGAATTCATTACTGATGCTACTGAAAGTTATTATGAGGTAGGAATGTATGCTTGTAGGAATTGCAATAATATCAAGTTTCCTCTCTATGTGCTTAAAATCTTGAAGTTATGCTTGTTTTACCTTCCTATGCAAGTTGGTTCTTGTTCCCATAAGTTGTTTGCTCACAAAATCCCTATGCATAGGAAGTGGGTTAGACTTAAATGTGCTAGTCATATTCTTCATGATGCTCTATTTATGTTTCAATTCTTATCTTCTATGTGAGCATCATTGAAATCATCATGCCTAGCTAGGGGCGTTAAACGTTAGCGCTTGTTGGGAGGCAACCCAATTTTATTTTAGTTTTTTATTTTTGGTTCTGTTTAGTAATAAATAATACATCTAGCTTCTGTTTAGATGTGGTTTTGTGTTTTAATTAGTGTTTGTTCCAAGTAGAACCTTTGGGAAGACTTGGGTGAAGTCTTTATGATCATGCTGTAAAAAACAGAAACTTTAGCGCTCACGAAATTTGCTTCAAATTTTTACTGGAGAGTGCTATTTAGTTGATTCTTCTTGCAGACGATTACTAAACAAATTACTCAGGTCCACCAATTTATTTTATAATTTTTAGAGTTCCAGAAGTTTGTGTTAGTTACAAATTACTACAGACTGTTCTGGTTTTGACAGATTCTGTTTTTTAGTGTGTTGTTTGCTTATTTTGATGAATCTATGGCTAGTAAAAGAGTTTATAAACCATAGAGAAGTTGGAATACAGTAAGTTTAACACCAATATAAATAAAGAATGAGTTCATTACAGTACCTTGAAGTGGTGTTTTGTTTTCTTTCGCTAACGGAGCTTACGAGTTTTCTGTTAAGTTTTGTGTTGTGAAGTTTTCAAGTTTTGGGTAAAGATTCGATGGACTATGGAATAAGGAGTGGCAAGAGCATAAGCTTGGGGATTCCCAAGGCACCCCAATGTAATATTCAAGTATAACCAAGCGTCTAAGCTTGGGGATGCCCCGGAAGGCATCCCCTCTTTCGTCTTCGTTCATCGGTAACTTTACTTGGAGCTATATTTTTATTCACCACATGATATGTGTTTTGCTTGGAGCGTCATTTTATTTTATTTAGCTTTGCTTGATGTTTGAATAAAATACCAAGATCTGAAATTCTTAAATGTTAGAGAGTCTTCACATAGTTGCATAATTATTCAACTACTCATTGATCTTCACTTATATCTTTCGGAGTAGTTTGTCATTTGCTCTAGTGCTTCACTTATATCCTTTTAGAGCACGGCGGTGGTTTTATTTTGAAGAAATAGATGAACTCTCATGCTTCACTTATATTATTTTGATAGTCTTTAGAATAGCATGGTAGTTTGCTTTGGTTATGAAACTAGTCCTAATATGATGGGCATCCAAGATGGGTATAATAAAAACTTTCATATGAGTGCATTGAATACTTAGAGAAGTTTGATACTTGATGATTGTTTTGAGATATGGAGATAGTGATATTAAAGTTGTGCTAGTTGAGTAGTTGTGAATTTGAGAAATACTTGTGTTGAAGTTTGCAAGTCCCGTAGAATGCACGTATGGTAAACGTTGTGTAACAAATTTGAAACATGAGGTGGTATTTGATTGTCTTCCTTATGAGTGGCGGTCGGGGACGAGCGATGGTCTTTTCCTACCAATCTATCCCCCTAGGAGCATGCGCGTAGTGCTTGGTTTTTGATGACTTGTAGATTTTTGCAATAAGTATGTGAGTTCTTTATGACTAATGTTGAGTCCTGGATTTTACGCACTCTCACCTTTCCATCATTGCTAGCCTCTTTGGTACCGTGCATTGCCCTTTCTCACATTGAGAGTTGGTGCAAACTTCGCCGGTGCATCCAAACCCCGTGATATGATATGCTCTTTCACACATAAACCTCCTTATATCTTCCTCAAAACAGCCACCATACCTACCTATTATGGCATTTCCATTGCCATTCCGAGATATATTGCCATGCAACTTTCCACCATTCCGTTTATCATGACACGTTCATCATTGTCATATTGCTTTGCATGATCATGTAGTTGACATAGTATTTGTGGCAAAGCCACCGTTCACAATTCTTTCATACATGTCACTCTTGGTTCATTGCATATCCCGGTACACCGTCGGAGGCATTCATATAGAGTCATACTTTGTTCTAGTATCGAGTTGTAATCATTGAGTTGTAAATAAATAGAAGTGTGATGATCATCATTTTCTAGAGCATTGTCCCAAGTGAGAAAAAAAAAGAAAGGCCATAAAAAAAGAGAAGGCCCAAAAAATGAGATAAAAAGAGAGAAGGGACAATGTTACTATCCTTTTACCACACTTGTGCTTCAAAGTAGCACCATAATCTTCATGATAGAGAGTCTCTTGTTTTGTCACTTTCATATACTAGTGGGAATTTTTCATTATAGAACTTGGCTTGTATATTCCAACAATGGGCCTCCTCAAGTGCCCTAGGTCTTCGTGAGCAAGCAAGTTGGATGCACACCCACTTAGTTTCTTTTGTTGAGCTTTCATATATTTATAGCTCTAGTGCATCCGTTGCATGGCAATCCCTACTCCTTGCATTAACATCAATCAATGGGCATCTCCATAGCTCATTGATTAGCCTCGTTGATGTGAGACTTTCTCCTTTTTTGTCTTCTCCACATAACCCCCATCATCATATTCTATTCCACCCATAGTGCTATATCCATGGCTCACGCTCATGTATTGCGTGAAGGTTGAAAAAGTTTGACATTACTAAAGTATGAAACAATTGCTTGGTTTGTCATCGGGGTTGTGCATGATGAGGGCATTCTTGTGTGACGAAAATGGAGCATGACTAAACTATATGATTTTGTAGGGATGAACTTTCTTTGGCCATGTTATTTTGAGAGGACATAATTGCTTAGTTAGTATGCTTGAAGTATTATTATCTTTATGTCAATATTAAACTTTGTCTTGAATCTTATGGATCTGAATATTCTTGCCACAATAAAGAAGATTACATTGATAAATATTTTAGGTAGCATTCCACATCAAAAATTCTGTTTTTATCATTTACCTACTCGAGGACGAGCAGGAATTAAGCTTGGGGATGCTGATACGTCTCCAACGTATCTATAATTTTTGATTGTTCCAGGCTATTATATTATCTATTTTGGATGTTTATGGGATTTATTAAACACTTTTATATTATTTTTGGGACTAACCTATTGACCCAGAGCCCAGTGCCAGTTCCTGTTTTTTCCCCTTGTTTCAGTGTTTCGAAGAAAAGGAATATCAAACGGAGTCGAAACGGAATGAAACCTTTTGGAGAAGTTATTTTTGGAAAGAAAGCAACCCGGGAGACTTGGAGTGCACGTCAGGAAAGCAACGAGGGAGGCACGAGGCAGGGGGCGCGCCCACCCCTGGCGCGCCTCCACCTCGTGGGCCCTCGTGGCTCCCCTAACGTATTTCTTCCTCCTATATATACCAATATACCATAAAACCTTCGGGGAACAGAATAGATCGGGAGTTCTGCCGCCGCAAGCCTCTGTAGCCACCAAAAACTAATCAGACCTGTCCAAGCACCTGCGGAAGGGGAACCTCACCGATGGCCATCTTCATCATCCCGGCGCTCTCCATGACGAGGAGGGAGTAGTTCACCCTCGGGGCTGAGGGTATGTACCAGTAGCTATGTGTTTGATCTCTCCCTCTCGTGTTCTTGAGGTGATTCAATCTTGATGTATCGCGATCTTTGCTATTATAGTTGGATCTTATGTTGCTTCGCCCCCTCTACTCCCTTGTAATGGATTGAGTTTTCCCTTTGAAGTTATCTTATCGGTTGAGTCTTTAATGATTTGAGAACACTTGATGTATGTCTTGCTGTGCGTATCTGTGGTGACAATGGGATATCACGTGATTCACTTGATGTATGTTTTGGTGATCAACTTGCGGGTTCCGCCCATGAACCTATGCATAGGGGTTGGCACACGTTTTCGTTTGACTCTCCAGTAGAAACTTTGGGGCACTCTTTGAGGTACTTTGTGTTGGTTTGAATAGATGAATCTGAGATTGTGTGATGCATATCGTATAAGCGTACCCACGGATACTTGAGGTGACATTGGAATATCTAGGTGACATTAGGGTTTTGGTTGATGTGTGTCTTAAGGTGTTATTTTACTACGAACTCTAGGGCTGTTTGTGACACTTATAGGAATAGCCCAATGGATTGATCGGAAAGAATAACTTTGAGGTGGTTTCGCACCTACCATAATCTCTTCGTTTGTTCTCCACTATTAGTGACTTTGGAGTGACTCTTTGTTGCATGTTGAGGGATAGTTATATGATCCAATTATGTTATTATTGTTGAGAGAACTTGCACTAGTGAAAGTATGAACCATAGGCCTTGTTTCCTAGCATTGCAATACCGTTTATGCTCACTTTTATCATTAGTTACCTTGCTGTTTTTATATTTTCAGATTACAAAAACCTATATCTACCATCCATATTGCACTTGTATCACCATCTCTTCGCCGAAATAGTGCACCTATACAATTTACCATTGTCTTGGGTGTGTTGGGGACACAAGAGACTCTTTGTTATTTGGTTGCAGGGTTGTTTGAGAGAGACCATCTTCATCCTACGCCTCCCACGGATTGATAAACCTTAGGTCATCCACTTGAGGGAAATTTTCTACTGTCCTACAAACCTCTGCACTTGGAGGCCCAACAACGTCTACAAGAAGAAGGTTGTGTAGTAGACATCATCCAGCAAGCCTACGATGGGATTACTCACGCACGGTGGTGAGCATCATGAAATTTGTGATGGAGGATGGTTGATGATGACGATGGCAATGGATTCCCCTCTCCGGAGCCCCAAACGGACTCCAGATCAGCCCTCCCGAGGAAGGTTAGGGCTTGGCGGCGGCTCCGTATCATAAAACGCGAGGAATCCTTCTCTCTGATTTTTTCTCCCCGAAAGTGAATATATGGAGTTGGGGTTGAGGTCGGTGGAGTCCCAGGGGGCCCACGAGGCAGGGGGCGCGCCCTGCACCCTCATGTACAGGGTGTGGCCCCCTGATGCTGATTCTTTCGCCAATATTTTTCATTAATTCCAAAATGTGTCTCCGTGGATTTTCAGGTCATTCCGAGAACTTTTTTTTCTGCACAAAAATAACACCATGGCAATTCTGCTGAAAACAACATCAGTCCGGGTTAGTTCCATTCAAATCATGCATGTTAGAGTCCAAAACAAGGGCAAAAGTGTTTGGAAAATTAGATAGGTTGGAGACGTATCAACTCCCCCAAGCTTAAACCTTTGCTTGTCCTCAAGCAATTCAGTTGACAAACTGAAAGTGATAAAGAAAAACTTTTACAAACTCTGTTTGATCTTGTTGTTGCAAATATGTAAAGCCGACATTCAAGTTTTCAGCAAAGATTATGAACTAACCATATTCACAATAACATTTAGGTCTCATGTTTACTCATATAAATGGCATAATCAACTAGCGAGCAATAATAATAAATCTCGGATGACAACACTTTCTCAAAACAATCATAACATGATATAACATAGATGGTATCTCGCTAGCCCTTTATGAGACCGCAAATCATAAATGCAGAGCACCCCTGAAGATCAAGGACTGACTAGACATTGTAATTCATGCTAAAAGAGATCCAGTCATACTCAATGCAAATTAATAGCAATGCATGCGAATGACAGCGGTGCTCTCTAACTGGTTCTTTTTAATAAGAGGATGACGACTCAACATAAAGGTAAATAGATAGGCCCTTCACAGAGGGAAGCAGGGATTTGCAGAGGTGCCAGAGCTCGTTTTTGAAACAAATATAAATAATATTTTGAGTGGCATAATTTCATTGTCAACATAACAACCAAGAGATCTCGATATCTTCCATGCTACACACATTATAGGCGGTTCCCAAACAGAATGGTAAAGTTTATACTCCCCCACCACCAACAAGCATCAATCCATGGCTTGCCCGAAACAACGGGTGCCTCCAACTAACAACAATCCTGGGGGAGTTTTGTTTGCAATTATTTTGATTTGATTTGAGCATGGGACTAGGCATCCCAGTTACCAGCCATTTTCTCGTGAGTGATGAGCGAAGTCCACTCATCGTGAGAATAACCCACCTAGCATGGAAGATATAGACATCCCTAGTTGATACATGAGCTATTCAAGCATACAAAACATAATTTCATTTGAAGGTTTAGAGTTTGGCACACACAAATTTACTTGGAACGGCAGGTAAATACCGCATATAGGAAGGTATGGTGGACTCTTATGGAATAACTTTGGGGTTTATGGAAATGGATGCATAAGCAGTATTCCCGCTTAGTACAAGTGAAGGCTAGAAAGAGATTGGGAAGCGAACAACTAGAGAGCAACAACAGTCATGAACATGCATTAAGATTAATCAACAATGAGTGCAAGCATGAGTAGGATATAAATCACCATGAACATAAATATCATGTAGGCTATGTTGATTTTGTTTCAACTATATGCGTGAACATGTGCCACGTCAAGCCACTCAAATCGTTCAAAGGAGGAGACCACCCTATCATACCACATCACAACTATTTTAATAGCATATTGGCACGCAAGGTAAACCATTATAAACTCCTAGCTAATTAAGCATGGCATGAGCAACTATAATCTCTAATTGTCATTGCAAACATGTTTCAGTCATAATGGGTTGAATCAGGAACGATGAACTAATCATATTTACAAAAACAAGACAGGTCGAGTTCATATCAGCTTCTCTCATCTCAATTAGTCCATCATATATCGTCATTATTGCCTTTCACTCGCACGACCGAACGGTGTGGATAATAATAATAGTGCGCGTGCATTGGACTAAGCTGGAATATGCAAGCATTTAATAGAAGGGAGAAGACAAGGTAATATGGGCTCTTGGTTAAATCAACAATAATGCATATGAGAGCCACTCAACATTTTCATAATGGTCTTCTCCTCTCGACCCCCAAAGAAAAGAAAAGAAATAAAACTATTTACACAGGAAAGCTCCCAACAAGCAAAAGAAGAACGAGAAATCTTTTTGGGTTTTCTTTTAATTACTACTACTACAGGCATGGAAAGTAAACTAGCTAAAAGCTACAACTATTTTTTTTCTTAAGGTTTTACAAATACACAAGAAGAAGGCTTAGAAAATAAAATAAACTAGCATGGATAGTACAATGAAAAAGTATGAGCACCGACAACTAGAATGACTGTGTGAACATGAATGTAATGTTGGTGAGAAATACGTACTCCCCCAAGCTTAGACTTTTGGCCTAAGTTGGTCTATGGCCACTGCTGGCCTGGCGGATATCCAAAGTTGTAGCTGGGGTTGTACTGAGATGCAGCAGCTACTGCCTGAAGAGTTGCAGCTTGGAGGCGAGCTGCTTCCGTCCTCCTCTCATACTCGTTTGCCTCCTCCCTGATTATAACATATCTCCTTTTTGCCTAAAAGTTAAAGAAGGTAGGAGCAGGGAGGGCAACATGGACAGTTCGCTGTCTGTCAAAGATTAGTCGGTACTGGAGGAACTTTTCATTCCTCTCAAGAAACTGATGGCGAACCATAGCACTATAATCTAGATAAGCAGGAGGCAACTCCATATCATTTTCATGTATGGGTACATCAAGATAATTAGCTACACGAGTTGCATAAATTCCACCAAACAAATATCCACTTGTACCATTAATATGCAACCTTCGTGCAACAATGGCCCCCAAGTTATATTGTTTGTCACCTAATACCGCACTCTTGAGGACACTAAGATCTGGAACACACATGTGACATGCCTCATCTTTACCGTTAATGCATCTACCTATAAAGAGAGCAAAATAATGTATGGAAGGGAAATGAATGCTCCCTATGGTAGCTTGTGTGATTTCTCTAGATTCCCCCACAGTGATACTAGCAAGAAAGTCTTTATATTTAGATTTGCGAGGCTCACTAACATTGCCCCACTGCGGGAGTTTACAAGCAGTATTAAAATCTTCTAGGTCCATGGTATATGATTTATCATAAAGATCAAATAAAACAGTGTAAGAATTGCGCGAGGATGTAAATTTAAACCTCCTCACAAAGGAATCAGTTAGGTAGTGGTACTGTAGGCACTTATCTGACACGAAGTCCTGAAGATCGGCATTATGCACATACGCGTCAAATTCATCCTTGATGCCTACCTGGACCATAAACTCCTCTAACGGCCATTCACAAAGCCGCACTTGAGCTTCCCTCGGTGGTTCATCGTCCGACTCACGTATCGCGAGCCTTAGTCCTTGCTTCCTTGAGGAACCACCTTGGTACATTTTCCTATGCATTTTTCTTTCTCTGAAAAATTTCTGAAATTTTAGTGACTCAAAATAAAAGTTAACCAAACTCAACAAGATTGATAGCTACTACTCCCACAGGTGCCTAGAGGCTATATCATGCATTAAAACTACTTTTGACCATATAAATTTGACATGCAAGCTCAAGAATAGGGTCACCTTAGCAGCAAAAATTTGCAATAAATAAAGCACTGGAACAAAAACTAATTGGACCTTTGGAGGAGTCACATACCGAAGAACAATCCCCCAAAATAGTTTTGTGAATGAAGCTTTGAGCAAAGAGATCGAAAATGGCAGCAAGATGAGCTAGAACACGGGTTTGAGCTATGGGAGGATTTTTCTGAAGGAAGATGAAGTGAGTGGGTGCTGGAATAAGTGGAGGGGGTCCACGTTGAAGGAAATATGCCCTAGAGGCAATAATAAAGTTATTATTTATTTCCTTATATCATGATAAATGTTTATTAGTCATGCTAGAATTGTATTAACCGGAACCATAATACTTGTGTGAATACATAGACAAACAGAGTGTCACTAGTATGCCTCTACTTGACTAGCTCGTTGATCAAAGATGGTTATGTTTCTAGCCATTGACATGAGTTGTCATTTGATTAACGGGGTCACATCATTAGAAGAATGATGTGATTGACTTGACCCATTCCGTTAGCTTAGCACTCGATCGTTTTGTATTCTGCTATTGCTTTCTTCAAGACTTATACATGTTCCTATGACTATGAGATTATGCAACTCCCATTTACCGGAGGAACACTTTGTGTGCTACCAAAACGTCACAACATAACTGGGTGATTATAAAGGTGCTCTATAGGTGTCTCCGAAGGTACTTGTTGGGTTGGCGTATTTCGAGATTAGGATTTGTCACTCCGATTGTCGGAGAGGTATCTCTAGGCCCACTCGGTAATGCACATCACTATAAGCCTTGCAAGCATTGCAACTAATGAGTTAGTTGCGGGATGATGTATTACGGAATGAGTAAAGAGACTTGCCGGTAATGAGATTGAACTAGGTATTAAGATACCGACGATCGAATCTCGGGCAAGTAACATACCGATGACAAAGGGAACAACGTATGTTGTTATGCGGTTTGACTGATAAAGATCTTCGTAGAATATGTAGGAGCCAATATGAGCATCCAGGTTCCGCTATTGGTTATTGACCGGAGACGTTTCTCGGTCATGTCTACATAGTTCTCGAACCCGTAGGGTCCGCACGCTTAAAGTACGATGACGGTTATATTATGAGTTTATGTATTTTGATGTACCGAAGGTTGTTCAGAGTCTCGGATGTGATAACGGACATGACGAGGAGTCTCGAAATGGTCGAGACATGAAGATTGATATATTGGACGACTATATTCGGACACCGGAATGGTTCTGGCGGTTATCGGATATATACCGGCATCTGGGGTTACGGAACCCTCCGGAGGTTATTGGGCCTCATTGGCCCAAGTGGTGGAAGAGGAGAGGCGGCCAAGGGGCAGCCACGTGCCCCTCCCCCCCCAAGTCCGAATTGGACAAGGAGGGGGGCGGCGCCCCCCCTTTCTTTTCCCCCTCTCTCTCCTTCCCTCTCCTCTCCTACTCCAACATGGAGGGGGGGGGGGAGTCCTACTCCCGGTAGGAGTAGGACTCCTCATGGGGCGCGCCAAGGGTGGCTGGCCCCCTCCCCCTCCTCCACTCCTTTATATACGGGGAGGGAGGCACCCCCTAGAGACACAACAATTGATCTCTTGATCTCTTAGCCGTGTGCGGTGCCCCCCTCCACCATAATCCACCTCGATAATATCGTAGCGGTGCTTAGGTGAAGCCCTGCGTCGGTAGAACATCATCATCGTCACCACGCTGTCGTGCTGACGGAACTTTCCCTCAAAGCTCGGCTAGATCGGAGTTCGAGGGACGTCATCGAGCTGAACGTGTGCTGAACTCAGAGGTGACGTACGTTCGGTACTTGATCGGTCGGATCGTGAAGACGTACGACTACATCAACCGTGTTGTGCTAACGCTTCCGCTTTCGGTCTATGAGGGTACGTGGACACACTCTCCCCTCTAATTGCTATGCATCACCATGATCTTGCGTGTGCGTAGGAATTTTTTTTGAAATTACTACGTTCCCCAACAGTGGCATCCGAGCCTGGTTTTATGCGTAGATGTTATATGCACGAGTAGAACACAAGTGAGTTGTGGGCGATATAAGTCATACTGCTTACCAGCATGTCATACTTTGGTTCAGCGGTATTGTTGGATGAAGCGGCCTGGACCGACATTATGCGTACGCTTACGCGAAACTGGTTCTACCGACGTGCTTTGCACACAGGTGGCTGGCGGGTGTCAGTTTCTCCAACTTTAGTTGAACCGAGTGTGGCTACGCCCGGTCCTTGAGAAGGTTAAAACAACACTAACTTGACAAACTATCGTTGTGGTTTTGATGCGTAGGTAAGAACGGTTCTTGCTCAGCCTGTAGTAGCCACGTCAAACTTGCAACAACAAAGTAGAGGACGTCTAACTTGCTTTTGCAGGGCATGTTGTGATGTGATATGGTCAAGGCATGATGCTATATTTTATTGTATGAGATGATCATGTTTTGTAACCGAGTTATCGGCAACTGGCAGGAGCCATATGGTTTGTCTCTTTATTGTATGCAATGCAATCGCCCTGTAATGCTTTACTTTATCACTAAGCGGTAGCGGTAGTCGTAGAAGCATAAGTTGGCGAGACGACAATGATGCTATGATGGAGATCAAGGTGTCACGCCGGTGACGATGGTGATCATGACGGTGCTTCGGAGATGGAGATCACAAGCACAAGATGATGATGGCCATATCATATCACTTATATTGATTGCATGTGATGTTTATCTTTTATGCATCTTATCTTGCTTTGATTGACGGTAGCATTATAAGATGATCTCTCACTAAATTATCAAGGTACAAGTGTTCTCCCTGAGTATGCACCATTGCGAAAGTTCTTCGTGCTGAGACACCATGTGATGATCGGGTGTGATAGGCTCTACGTTCAAATACAATGGGTGCAAAACAGTTGCACACGCGGAATACTCAGGTTAAACTTGACGAGCCTAGCATATGAAGATATGGCCTCGGAACACTGAGACCGAAAGGTCGAGCATGAATCATATAGTAGATATGATCAACATAATGATGTTCACCATTGAAACTACTCCATCTCACGTGATGATCGGACATGGTTTAGTTGATATGGATCACGTGGTCACTTAGAGGATTAGAGGGATGTCTATCTAAGTGGGAGTTCTTTAAGTAATATTGATTAATTGAACTTTAATTTATCATGAGCTTAGTCCTGGTAGTATTAGCATATCTATGTTGTAGATCAATAGCTCGCGTTTAGCTCCCCTGTTTTATTTTTTGATATGTTCCTAGAGAAAACTAAGTTGAAAGATGTTAGTAGCAATGATGCGGATTGGATCCGTGATCTGAGGATTATCCTCATTGTTGCTCAGAAGAATTATGTCCTTGATGCACCGCTAGGTGACAGTCCTATTGCAGGAGCAGATGCAGACGTTATGAACGTTTGACAAAGCTCGGTATGATAACTACTTGATAGTTTAGTGCACCATGCTTTACGGCTTAGAACCGGGACTTCAAAAATGTTTTGAACGCCACGGAGCATATAAGATGTTCCAAGAGTTGAAATTGGTATTTCATACTCATGCCCGTGTCGAGAGGTATGAGACCTCTAAGAGTACTTTGCCTACAAGATGGAGGAGAATTGCTCAGCTAGTGAGCATGTGCTCAGAATGTCTGAGTACTACAATCACTTGAATCAAGTGGGAGTTAATCTTCCAGATAAGATAGTGATTGACAGAGTTCTCTAGTCACTAGCACCAAGTTACTAGAACTTCGTGATGAACTATAATATGCAAGGGATAAACGGAAACGATTCCCAAGCTCTTCGTGATGCTGAAATCGATGAAGGTAGAAATCAAGAAAAGCATCAAGTGTTGATGGTTGACAAGACCACTAGTTTCAAGAAAAGGGCAAAGGGAAGAAGGGGAACTTCAAGAAGAACGGCAAGCAAGTTGTTACTCAAGTGAAGAAGCCCAAGTCTGTACCTAAGCACGAGACTAAGTGCTTCTACTGCAAAGGGACTGGTCACTGGAAGCGGAACTGCCCCAAGTATTTGGCGGATAAGAAGGATGGCAAAGTGAACAAAGGCATATTTGATATACAGATTATTGATGTGTATTTTACTAGTGTTTGTAGCAACCCCTCGGTATTTGATACTGGTTCAGTTGCTAAGAGTAGTAACTCGAAACAGCAGTTGCAGAATGAACAGAGACTAGTTAAGGGTGAAGTGACGATGTGTGTTGGAAGTGGTTCCAATATTGATATGATCATCATCGCACGCTCCCTACACTTTCGGGATTAGTGTTGAACCTAAATAAGTGTTATTTGGTGTTTGCGTTGAGCATAAATATGATTTGATCATGTTTATTGCAATACGGTTATTCATTTAAGTTAGAGAATAATTGTTGTTCTATTTACATGAATAAAACCTTCTATGGTCATACACCCAATGAAAATGGTTTGTTGGATATCGATCGTAGTGATACACATATTCATAATATTGAAGCCAAAAGATGCAAAGTTAATAATGATAGTGCAACTCATATGTGGCACTGCCATTTAGGTCATATTGGTGTAAAGCGCATGAAGAAACTCCATGCTGATGGGATTTTGGAATCACTTGATGCTTGCGAACCATGCCTTATGGGCAAGATGACTAAAGACTCCGTTCTCCGGAACAATGGAGAGAGCAACTGACTTATTGGAAATAATACATACTGATGTATGCGATCTGATGATTGTTGAGGCTCGCGGTGGGTATCGTCATTTTTTGACCTTCACAGATGATTTGAGCAGATATGGGTATGTCTACTTGATGAAACATAAGTCTGAAACATTTGAAAAGTTCATATGTTTTCAGAGTGAAGTGGAAAATCATCGTAACAAGAAAATAAAAGTTTCTACGATCTGATCGTGGAGGAGAATATTTGAGTTACGAGTTTGGTCCTCATTTTAAACAATGCGGAATAGTTTCGCAACTCACGCCACCTGGAACACCACAGCGTAATGGTGTGTCCGAACATCGTAACCGTACTTTATTAGATATGGTGCAATCTATGATGTCTCTTACCGATTTACCACTATCGTTTTGGGGTTATGCATTAGAGACAGCTGCATTCACGTTACTTATGTGAAAAAGCTTCAACCTGATAAGCTCGAACCCAAATCGGAGAACTGTATCTTCATAGGATACCCAAAGGAGACAGTTGAGTACACCTTCTATCACAGATCCAAAGGCAAGATATTCGTTGCTTATAATGGATCCTTTCTAGAGAAGGAGTTTCTCGCGAAAGAAGTGAGTGGGAGGAAAGTAGAACTTGATGAGGTAACTGTACCTGCTCCCTTATTGGAAAGTAGTTCATCACAGAAATTTGTTCCTGTGACTCCTACACCAATTAGTGACGAAGCTAATGATGATAATCATGTAACTTCAGATCAAGTTACTACCGAACCTCGTAGGTCAACCAGAGTGAGATCCGCACCAGAGTGGTATGGTAATCCTGTTCTGGAGGTCATGTTACTTGACCATGACGAACCTACAAACTATGAGGAAGCGATGATGAGCCCAGATTCTGCGAAATGGCTTGAGCCCATGAAATCTGAGATGGGATTCATGTATGAGAACAAAGTGTGGACTTTGGTTGACTTGCCCGATGATCGGCAAGCCATAGAAAATAAATGGATCTTCAAGAGGAAGACGGACGCTGATAGTAGTGTTACTATCTACAATTTTTTAGCTAGAATTGTCGCAAATGGTTTTTGACAAATTCAAGGTGTTGACTATGATGAGAGTTTCTCACTCGTATCTATGCTTAAGTCTGTCCGAATCATGTTAGCAATTGCCGCATTTTATGAAATCTGACAAATGGAAAAACAAAACTGCATTCCTTAATGGATTTATTAAAGAAGAGTTGTATATGATGCAACCGAAGGTTTTGTCAATCCTAAAGGTGCTAACAAAATATGCAAGCTCCAATGATCCATCTATGGACTGGTGCAAGCATCTCGAGTTGGAATATACGCTTTGATAAGTTGATCAAAGCATATAGTTTTATACAGACTTATGTGAAGCCTGATTTACAAGAAAGTGAGTGGGAGCACTACAAAATTTCTGATAAGTATATGTGAATGACATATTGTTGATCGAAAAGAATGTAGAATTATTCTGCAAAGCATAAAGGAGTGTTTGAAAGGAGTTTTTCAAACAAAGACCTCGGTGAAGCTGCTTACATATTGAGCATCAAGATCTATAGAGATAGATCAAGACGCTTGATAAGTTTTTTCAATGAGTACATACCTTGACAAGATTTTGAAGTAGTTCAAAATGGAACAGTCAAATAAAGAGTTCTTGCCTGTGTTACAAGGTGTGAAATTGAGTAAGACTCAAAACCCGACCACGACAGAAGATAGGAAGAGAATGAAAGTCATTCCCTATGCCTCAGCCATAGGTTCTATAAAGTATGCCATGCTGTGTACCAGATCTATTGTATACCCTACATTGATTTTGGCAAGGGAGTACAATAGTGATCTAGGAGTAGATCACTAGACAACGGTCAAAATTATCCTTAGTGGAATAAGGATATGTTTCTCGATTATGGAGGTGAAAAAAAGGTTCGTCGTAAAGGGTTACGTCGATGCAAGTTTTGACGCTGATCCAGATGACTCTAAGTCTCAATATGGATACATATTGAAAATGGGAGCAATTATCTAGAGTAGCTCCGTGCAGAGCAGTGTTGACATAGAAATTTGCAAAATACATACGGATCTGAATGTTGCAGACCCGTTGACTAAGCCTCTTCCACGAGCAAAACATGATCAGCACCAAGGCTCCATGATTGTTAGAATCATTACTATGTAATCTAGATTATTGACACTAGTGCAAGTGGGAGACTGAAGGAAATATGCCCTAGAGGCAATAATAAAGTTATTATTTATTTCCTTATATCATGATAAATGTTTATTATTCATGCTAGAATTGTATTAACCGTAAACATAATAGTTGTGTGAATACATAGACAAACAGAGTGTCACTAGTATGCCTCTACTTGACTAGCTCATTGATCAAAGATGGTTATGTTTCCTAGCCATTGACATGAGTTGTCATTTGATTAACGGGATCACAACATTAGGAGAATGATGTGATTGACTTGACCCATTCCGTCAGCTTAGCACTCGATCGTTTAGTATTCTTCTATTGCTTTCTCAATGACTTATACATGTTCCTATGACTGTGAGATTATGCAACTCCCGTTTACCGGAGGAACACTTTGTGTGCTACCAAACGTCACAACGTAACTGTGTGATTATAAAGGTGCTCTACAGGTGTCTCTGAAGGTACTTATTGGGTTGGCGTATTTCGAGATTAGGATTTGTCACTCCGATTGTCGAAGAGGTATCTCTGGGCCTACTCGGTAATGCACATAACTATAAGCCTTGCAAGCATTGCAACTAATGAGTTAGTTGCGGGATGATGTATTACGAAACGAGTAAAGAGACTTGCCGGTAACGAGATTGAACTAGGTATTAAGATACCAACGATCGAATCTCGGGCAAGTAACATACCGATGACAAAGGGAACAACGTATGTTGTTATGCGGTTTGACCGATAAAGATCTTCGTAGAATATGTAGGAGCCAATATGAGCATCCAGGTTCCGCTATTGGTTATTGACCGGAGACGTGTCTCAGTCATGTCTACATAGTTCTCGAACCCGTAGGGTCCGCACGCTTAAAGTTCGATGACGGTTATATTATGCGTTTATGTATTTTGATGTACCCAAAGGTTGTTCAGAGTCCCGGATGTGATCACGGACATGACGAGGAGTCTCGAAATGGTCGAGAAATGAAGATTGATATATTGGACGACTATATTTGGACACCGGAATGGTTCCAGGGGTTATCGGATATATACAGGAGCGCCGGGGGGTTACCGGAACCCCCCGGAGGTTATTGGGCCTCATGGGCCCAAGTAGTGGAAGAGGAGAGGCGACCAAGGGGCAGCCGCGCGCCCCTCCCCCCCCCCCCCAAGTCCGAATTGGACAAGGAGGGGGGGCGGCGCCTGTAAGTGCATCTAGTGCCCCGTAGTGATTTTGGTGTATTGAAGACTTGTAGGTTAAGGGACTAATGTGTTTATGAGTGTACACAGGTCTATAAGTCTATGAGGAGTTTGATATTTACAGAGAAAGTCGGCCCCTAAAAGTGAAGTTCTTCAACTGAAGACTTTGGATTTCTGAAGACTTTCTGAAGACTTTGAAAGTGAAGAAATTGGTGTGACCTTGAAGACTTGGTATTCATTTGAGGAACATGAAGCGTGAAGACTTTTGGTTTCGTAGTTTCTTGAGTCATAGGAAACACCGTACTGTTAAAGGGGGTTGAGGAAATACTAAGGAAAATTTTCCAAGTGATGCTCAACTCAAAATCCTACACATACCAATCCCTCCGAGGGAAGCCATTGGAAATCTCATACAGCTCAGTCATATTCTTCGGTGACAGAGACAAAGTTCTTATGGTCTCTGAGGAATTTGTTCTGACTGAGGAGTTAGGAATTCGCCAGTGCGGATTGCCTACACAGTGAGGAACATGATAGCCCTGAGGAATTTGAACCTCAAATTTCCGACCGTTGTTGTGCTACGCGCCAGCTGTCCCAAAATATCTTATCCACCTAACGGTCATATCATTGAAGGGCATTTATGTCTTATCATGTCGGGCTGCTCCCTAGGCTATAAATAGCCGCCCCTACAACCACTAGCTGGTTGGCTGCTCTGAGAGAAACTAACACTTGTCATCTGAGAGCATCCCATCCTCCGAGGACTTTGAGTGAAAATCATCAAGTGAGGAAAACCCAAACCCAAACACCTACAAACCCAAAGTGATTGAGCATCACTAAATAGATTGATCATGCGTGGATCCGACGCTTGTTACCTTTGAAGACTGTGCTTCTTCCAGACGGTTAGGCGTCATGGTCTAGAGCATCCAAGAGGAATTGTGGATCTCTGAGTGACCGAGTTTGTGAAGGTTCGGAAGTCACCTGAAGACTTACCACGAGTGATTGGGCAAGGTCTATGTGACCTTAGCTCAAGGGGAATACGGTGAGGACTAAGTGTCCTGGACTATGTGTTCAGGACTGGGTGTCCGGGACTGTGTGTCCTCAGGTTTAAATACCTAGCCGCCCTAACCAGATGTACAACTGAGACAACAGTTGGAACTGGTCTACCAAATCATTGTCTTCACCAAGCCAACTGGTTCTATTTCCTCAACTCTTTCATTTCCTCTCTATTGTGTTGTGTGCTTGTCATATCTGTGTTTGAAGACTTTGATTGAAGACTTTCTCAATTTCCTCAGTTCAATTTCTTCAGTCTGTTTGTCTTCATCCTGTGTTATCCTGTGATTACGCTTTCTGTACTCTGTGCTTGTCTTCATTTCATCATGATGACCATGCTTGTATTCTGTTATGCTTACTTTTGAGTACTTATTCCGCTGCAAGTAGTTCTTCGCTAAGGAATTTCCTCACCGGCAAATTCCTCAGTGAAGAATTCATAAAAATCGCCTATTCACCCCCCCTCTAGTCGATATAGCGCACTTTCAATTGGTATCAGAGCAAGTTACTCCCTTGTTCTGTGTGATTTTGGTTTAACCGCCTGGAGTTTTAGTTATGTGGACCGCATGTATGATCAAGGTCTCTGCTGGGTGTCCTACCTTTGACTGACGGACTACCCCTACTGGAAGAATAAGATGCGAATGCATCTTGAGGCAATTGATAACGATCTCTGGTATGTTGTAGAAAATGGTGTTCCCTCTGTCTCACCCTCACTGAACACTACCGATGGGAAGAGATTCAAGCAACTCGATTCTCAAGCGAAGAATATCATATGTGGCCATCTGAGCAAAGGACAGTATGGAAGAGTGAGTGCTTTGGAAACTCCTAAGCTTATCTGGGATAGGCTGTCCAAAGTGAGAAGGAGTCTCAACTCAGCGTGACTCTCGAGTTGATGTTCTTCGCAATCTCTTCAACCGCTTCAAAAGACTCGACAATGAAAATGTTCAACAAACCTTCGATCGCCTCACTGACATCTCAAATGAGCTTCAAGCGCTTGGTGCCACTGACATCGCCGACCATGAGGTGGTGAAGAAATTATTGAGATCGCTTGATTCCTCATTTGATACTCTGGCATTGATGATACAAGAACGTGCTGATTACAAGTCACTTGATCCCGCTGATATCCTCGAGAGGCTTAATACTCATGAGTTCCAGCTTGCTGAAAAGAGAGATCTCTATGGTTCGAGCTATGGCAGATCACGGGCACTAAAGGCCAAGGCAGTCTTCGAGTCTGAAGATGAAGACTCTGGCAGCAGCCTTGGTGATCCTGAAGAACTGAGCCATGAACTAGCACTGCTCGTGAAGAAATTCCAGAAGTTCTCAAGACGTGGTTGTCGGTGTCAAAACCGGCGGATCTCGGGTAGGGGGTCCCGATCTGTGCGTCAAGGCTGATGGTAACAGGACGCAAGGGACACAGATGTTTACCCAGGTTCGGTCCCTCTCAATGGAGGTAAAACCCTACTTCCTTCTTGATTAATATTGATGATATGGGTAGTACAAGAGTAGATCTACCACGAGATCGTAGAGGCTAAACCCTAAGAGCTAGCCTATGATGGTATGAATGTAATTGTGATCGGCCTTCTAAGGACCAACCTCTCCGGTTTATATAGGCACCGGAGAGGGCTAGGGTTTACATGGAGTCGATTACAAGGAAGGAAATATAATATCCGGATTGCCAAGCTTGCCTTCCACGCCAAGGAAAGTCCCATCCGGACATGGACCGAAGTCTTGAGTCTTGTATCTTCATGCTTCATTAGTCCGGACGTTGTACACAGTCCGGCTGTCCGGATACCCCCTAATCCAGGACTCCCTCAGTAGCCCCTGAACCAGGCTTCAATGACGATGAGTCCGGCGCGTAGTCATGTCTTCGGCATTGCAGGGCGGGTTCCTTCTCCGAATACTCCAAGGTAATTATCGAACACTCAAACCATGTCCGGATCCACAAGATGATCTTCGTATGCCACCGTAGAGAGAATGATGTTTTACAAAGGCAATCTGCTGACAACTTTTTAGGCAACGCGATGTGTCACTACGGTCAGGTCATCATTCGAACCGTCTTTCCGCAACCAGCCAGAGCGCATATTGCGAGGCGGTTTCCTTGACACGTCTTGTCAAAGCAGAGATCATGCCCCCTCATTACGGGATTCTCATCAATACGGGTACGGGTAATCCCACCACATCATTAATCGTGGCGCTTGGGAAGCAAGCGATTCCTAACGGGCAAGTGGGGAGGCGCACCTGCTTTCATCGCCTCTATAAAGGGATAAGATTTCCTCATTTTTACCCACGCCTTCTTCCTTCTCTACCCATTCTTGCCCCCTTGAGCTCCGACGCCCAAGCCCAAGTCTCCTCCGAACAGCTAAACATCTCCGGAGCAGGAGGCAAGTGGGTGGCTTCCACCGTCAAGGAGGAGCACATAGAAATCTTCGGGCGGCCGGATACTTGGCCGCAGACATAGCGCACCGGCTACCGGACGCTGGGCAGGTTATCCCGACCCCAGGACCCCACGAGAGAGTCGTCTTTGTCACCCACCTCGTCCGTGGACTGGGATTTCCACTCCATCCCTTCGTCCGCGGGCTCATGTTCTACTACGGGATAGATTTCCATGATCTAGCCCCGAATTTTGTCCTCAACATCTCGGTGTTCATCGTCGTTTGCGAGGCTTTCCTCCGCATCCGGCATCACTTCGGCCCGTGGCTGCAAATCTTCTACATGAAGCCAAAGATTGTATGCGGCCAACAAGCGGAGTGCGGAGGGGCCATGGTGGGCAAGATGCCTAAAGTCACCTGGCTGGACGGCTCCTTCGTGGAGACCGTAAGAGGATGGCAATCGGGGTGGTTCTACATCACCGAGCCACGCGGCGTCAACTGGGCGGTGGCCCCCCGAGTTTCGATCCGGAATCCCTATGCAGCTCACCTCCTGGGAAAAGAAGGGCCTGTTGTCGGTGTCAAAACCGGCGGATCTTGGGTAGGGGGTCCCGAACTGTGCGCCTAGGCGGATGGTAACAGGAGACAAGGGACACGATGTTTTTACCCAGGTTCGGGCCCTCTCGATGGAGGTAATACCCTACTCCTGCTTGATTAATATTGATGATATAGGTAGTACAAGAGTAGATCTACCATGAGATCGAGGAGGCTAAACCCTAGAAGCTAGCCTATGGTATGATTGTTGTTCGTCCTACGGACTAAAACCCTCCGGTTTATATAGACACCGGATAGGTTAGGGTTACACAGAGTCGGTTACAATGGTAGGAGATCTACGTATCCAGACGCCAAGCTTGCCTTCCACGCCAAGGAAAGTCCCATCCGGACACGGATGAAGTCTTCAATCTTGTATCTTCATAGTCTTGGAGTCCGCCATGATGATAGTTCGCTATTCGGACACCCCTAGTCCGGACTCCTCAAGAGCCCCTCGAACCAGGCTTCAATGACGACGAGTCCGTGCGCATATTGTCTTCGGTATTGCAAGGCGGGTTCCTCCTCCGAATACTTCATAGAAGGTTTTGAACACAAGGATAGTGTCCGCTCGCAAAACAAGTTCCACATACCACCAGAGAGAGAATAACTTTTGCACAGATCTGCCGACGTATTCCGTGGCGTGACATCACACCGCTGCCGTGCCTTTATATGAATCGTTTTTACTGCTCCACCTCGGTAGCGCTTAGCGAGGCGGTTTCTTGGCACGCCTTATCAAAGCATAGATCGTGCCCCTTATTCCGGGATTCCCATCAATACGACGGGTAACCCATCCACACCATTGATTACGGCGCTTGGGAGATAAGCTTAGTTTTACCAGCTGGTGGGGACGCGAACATCGTCCGTCCATATAAGGGATAACCACCTTTTCACGACGCCTTCTTCCTCCTTTGCTCATCCATTTCACAAGACTCGAGCTCCAGCGCCTAAGTCCGCACATCCCACCTCAACCTTCTCCAACCATGTCGAGCGGAGGCAGGTGGATGGCCTCCTCCGCCATGGAGGGGCACATCACAAGACTGCGGGAGGCCGGATATTTGTCCGGCGACATCACGCCTGAGCTGCCGATGCGGGCAGCTCATTCCAACCCCAGCCCCATGAGAGGGTGGTGTTTCTCCCCACTTCCTCCATGGACTAGGTTTTCCACTTCACCCATTTGTCCGGGGCTCATGTTCTACTACGGCCTGGACTTCCACGACTGGCCCCGAATTTTATCCTCAACATCTCGGCGCTCATCGTCAGGTGTGAGGCCTTCCTCCCATCCAGCCCCACTTCGCTTATGGCTGAAGATCTTCAATGTCAGTGAAGGTAGTGGGCGGCCGCTGCTTGAGTGCGGAGGCGCCATGGTTGGCAAGATGGCCAAAGTCCTATGGCTCGAGGGCTCCTTCGTGGAGACAATAAAGGGGTGGCAATCGGGTGGTTCTACATCACCGAGCCACGCAACCCCAAATGGGTGGCGGTCCCCGAATTCAGATCTGGCTTCCCACACGGCTCTCGCCATGGAAAGAGACGGCCTGACGTGGGGAATTGGACGAGCTATCCGGACTCCAAACATGCGTCCAAACCTGGTGGACAAGAATCTCGTGCTTGTCAACGAATCCAGTGATGCTCATCCGCCGGATTCTCCCATGCCAACAACGGGCCTTCAAATTGTGGGAGTTCGATCCGCACAAGACCCCATTTCGACAAGGCTCTTCGACACTATGTACGAAGACGCTGGAAGGTGCTGTTCAAGGCGCCGAGGTTCTACATCCGCCATCAAGATCGCGGATTCAGCTCACAAAGATCAAGCCAGCGAGGTGAGTTATTTTACCCTTTATGGGACTCTTTTTCATAGTTTGACTCTATGTGGGATCTAAAACTCCCTAACCTTTAACAGATCTGGTTGAAGACGCCCGGACAGGTTAGCTGTCCGCCTTTGCCGAAGACCCAATGGACGCCTGATTGACGGGCTGCTGGCTCCGTACCTCATGTGGTGCCGAGAAGAAGGCCAAGAAGGAGGCAACGGAACTCAAGGAGCTCCCGACGCCCGTGTTGTCGATTCTGAAGCGTAATCTTCTCCGGGACGAGGAGGAAGAAAATAAGCCTCTCCCCCAGCGGGGGAGGAGATGAAAAGGAAGGCCGCCCCAACTGGGGAGGCCGGAGGGTCCAAGAAGGGAAGAACCCTTCCTCCGTACTTTTCCACCAACGTCGACAACGACGAGGAGGATTGGCCAACAAGGGCCAAGCCCCTGGCGAGATTGTAAGTGTCCGGATACCCATGGCTTTTTTATCATTGCATAGTGTTCTCTAATGCCGAACAATCATGCAGCCCGCCCAAGGGCTAGTTCGCCGCTTCGTCGAGCGGGTCCCTGAGTTCGTCGGAAATGGAGAGTACTTCACTTCCGACCGCCTCCTCACCTCATGCTGCGGATGACGCTGCGGTGGGGCCCCAAAGGGGACTTGGTCAAGAGGAGGTGGCGCAGGAGGCGCCGCAAGGCAACCTCCCGGACCTGTGCGTGGGGGTGAGACCCTCGGGGCTCTAAGTCCGACCCTCGTCCGGACTCCATGCCGGAACCTTCAGCGGTTCCAGAGTCCGGCAAGTGGTCCCTTCGCAAGAAGGGTAAGACGCCGGTGTCCCCCGTCCAACCGGAGGCACCAGATAGCTTACTGGAGGCGCTTAATAGCGCTTCCATTGAGGAGCACCGCATCGTTATGAGTGCGGTGATCCGGACAGTTCAGTCCGCCAAGAGCGGGCCGATCAAGTCTGCACTCACCTTCTAACAGCTTTGAGGTAAGTTTAGAATATGTAAAAATATTACCGCATAGACAGAGTCCCGATGCTTAGTTCGTGTCCGGAAAGAAAAGCGGACCGAGGATCTAAAAAGATATACGCAGGAGTCTAACATAAGTATGTCAATATGGGAATGCAGAGCTACGTTGTTGACCTCTGCCAAGACCGATCATGGAGGTCGATGCATTGAAGCAAAGCCTCGAGCGGTCCGAGAACGAGCTCGGCCTTGCCAAGAATCAGCTCTAGGACAAGGAAGGTAAGAAATACCTTATGAAAGAAATACCTTATGAAAGAAATACCTTATAGTAAGGTTTCAGTTGCAAAAAATAACAGGAATAACATGGGTACTGCAGGGGCCACAAACGAGGTGGCGACCCTGAAGGAGGCGGTGTCCGTGGCCGAAAACAAAGCGGTTGCGGAACGCACCGAGCGAGAGAAGGGGGAGGCGCAGCTGGCGGAGGTGCGGCAAGAGCTCCTGTGCTCTCGTGGAAAAACACGAGTTTGGAGCGTGACTCAAGACCCGAGAGTCCGAGCTTGCTTCGCTCTTGAGAGTGCCAAAGCTGCTAAGGCCGAGGCCCAAAAAGCCCTCCAGAGATTGAGGCAATAAAGAAGATCGCGGCGGGTAAGGCATTCTTTATGCAGAGCAAGCATGTGAAAGTGAATTACTTATTACTTACCCGGATTCGGAGCTCTCCAGGAGTGTTCGCAGATTTGTCCCGTAGTGTGTCTGATGCTGCCGCATTCTACCGCGCCAAGGAGGGGAGCTCAACGGAAAAGGTGTTCTGGTCTCAGTATGCTGAGGCCAGACATCCGGTGCCCCTAAGCGACCAGCTGAAGCAGCTGGTCGAGCTCCACAAGGTCGCCGAACAGGCCATGAAGGGCCTCATAGTTCGGCTGTGGCCATTAGAAGCCACGCCTGGGAGCTACTTTGGGCTAGTGCGGCGGCTGGTGGACGCCTGTCCCAGGATTGAAGTCATCAAGTGCTCCGTCTGCATTGAAGGTGTCCGTCGGGCCCTTACCCGTGCTAAAGTGCACTGGGGCAAGCTGGATGCGGAGAAGCTTGTGACGGACGGGCCACCTAAGGGCAAGGAGCATCGCACGCCCGAAATGTACTATGAGGGCCTCCTGAAGGGTGCCCGCCGAATAGCGGATGAGTGCTCCAAAGATGTAATTTTTGAATAGGCTCGCATTTGTTTTCCTGTACGCTGAAAACTTGTTCATATGCGATAAGCAATGCGTGTTAATTTAAAATATTACCTTCTGTGCGGCCGTTTATCAAATTTGAGAGATGGCAAGTCGTTGGCTTCAGCCCCCATGCCACGAGTGCTAGGGTGTTCGGGATAAACTTGAGCACTCTTGTTCCCATTCTTGGGTCCATCTAGGGAGGCGCTCAACACAACGAACAAGGCAACCGGACTTATAATGCTTGAACACTCTCACTTAGCCATAGAATTCTAAAATTTTAAATTTCGACGAAGTCCCTAGTATTCGGAAGACCGAGTTCGGGGCGCTATCCACGCCTTGGCCGGACAATTCCGGTTCCTCGCTCTAAGCGGCATAAGTCTTTAGGGACCCGAAAAAACCTCTCGAACAGCGATCGGCTCTCGCCCTATCATGACGGTCAGTTTTAGCTTTCTCCACTGAGGTGCTCGACCCAGCTCAACTGGGGCACAATCGCAGTGGTTCTCCCGGTGCTACCTTAGCCGATATAACGGAACGTAAGGTACCAAAACACGGAGCAGGCAAACCCAACTATTGACCCAAGACATGATTCGGAGCCGATTCATATAATGCTAAAAGTTCGGGGTGCCGCACTTGTGAAAGTGTTCGGACTTATCACACCATAATTTTGGGGTACTTAAGCCACTGGTGTATTGGCCGTACCAAAGTGTACGGGTGCGTAATGTCATGAAATGAACATATATATATAGATAAATAAAAGAGTGCAATAATAGGCAAAAGCTATGTATTGTTTATATCAAAAAGGTACTGCAATGAAAGCAGAACGATACAAATAGTGCGATAAGCAAGGGATGGGACTATCTAACATGTCCCCCTCCAGGGGTAAGCTGCGGAATGGTATGTAAAACAGGTATAATGCTCGTAATAGAGACCACCTGAACAATCGACGTGGCTTTCTGCTTCCCTGGCTGTTGCATCGTGAGCCGCATTCCGTGCGTGCCGTGGTCGTGCCTCTCCCTTTATGCCCATGGTATCTCCAGAGCGTAGTTATGTACGCGTAGTACTGGCTTCGCAATTTCGAGGGCTGGGTTGGGGCGGATTACTCTGGCGATGCTTGAATCGTGCCAGCGGTCTTGTTGTGGGTTACTCCGGGCGCTTGCGTTGTCCGGATGCTTGGTGGCGGACTCGAGAATTGCTGTGAGAGCCTGCTTTGTACCTCCGCCGCGAGGGTCAGCCGTGTGCTCCTCCGTTCGGAGAGAGCGCCCGTGTTTCCATTGACCGTGATTACTCCTCGAGGGCCTGGCATCTTGAGCTTGAGGTATGCGAGTGCGGCACCGCATTGAACTTTGCAATGCGGTTCGTCCGAGCAAAGGCATGATAGCCATCATGAACGGGACTATGTCGAAGATTAACTCTTCGCCGGAAGTTATCCGGGATCCGAAGACCACTTCGAGTGTAACGAGCCCGCATAATTGGTCTCTACACCGGTATGACGCCTTTAAAGGTCATCTTTGTAGGTTTAATTCTTGAGGGTCTATGCCCATTTTGCACATCAGATCCTCGATAAAGCAGGTTCAGGCTGCTACCGCCGCCCATCAAGATTGGTGAGGTGAAATCCGTCAATAATTGGGTCAAGAACCAATGCGGCGAAACCGCCGTGGACGGATGCTAGTGGGTGGTCCTTCGATCGAAGGTGATCGGGCAGGAAGACCATGGGTTGAACTTGGGCGACCGGCTCCATCGCATATACGTCCCTTAGTGCACGCCCGCTCCCTTTTGGGTATATGGGTTGCGTATATCATGTTCACCGTCCGCACTTGTGTGGGAAAACCCTTCATCCTCTATTGTTCGGGCGGCCGGGCTCTTCCTCGTCATCGCTATGCAGCCCCTTGTCTTTGAGTTCGGCACTTAACTTGCCTGCTTGCTTGAACACCCAACAATCCCTATTGGTGTGATTGGCTGATTTTTCGGGGGTGCCATGTATCTGGCACAAGCGATCGAGTATTCGGTCCAAGTTGGACGGGCCATGGGTATTTCTTTTGAATGGCTTCTTCCGCTGACCGGGTTTAGAGCCTCTGAATCCGACATTAACGGTCGTATCTTCAGCATTATCGCCGTTAATGCGGCACTTGTTCTTGTTGCGACGCGACCTGCCATTGCTGTCCTTGGTATCCGAAATATCAGGGTGTTTGGCCAAGTTGTTGCTTCGAGCTAGCTAGCTGTCCTCTCCCGCACAAAAGCGGGTCATGAGTGTTGTGAGGGCTGCCATGGATTTTGGCTTTTCCTGTCCTAGGTGCCGGGCAAGCCACTCGTCATGGATGTTATGTTTGAAGGCTGCAAGGGCCTCTCGCATCCGGACGATCAACGATTTGATTTTTCTTTGTTAGGAACCGTGTCGAGAATTGTCCGCCGATTCTTCGGCTGCTGAATTATGTGGCGAAGGTCATCGGCGTTTGGTGGTCGCACATATGTGCCTGGAAGTTATCAAGGAATGCGGCTTCCGTGTCCTCCCAACAACCAATTGATTCTGGCGGCAAGCTGTTGAGCCAATGCCGAGCTGGTCCTTTAAGCTTGAGTGGGAGGTATTTGATGGCATGTAGATCATCACCCGGGCCATGTGGATATGGAGGAGACAGTCCTTGATCCGCACGCGCAGGATCTGTGGTACCATCGTATGATTCGATGTTTACAGGTTTGAAGCCCTCGGGATTTGATGATCCATTACTTCATCTATGAAGCATAGTGGGTGTGCGCCTCAGATTGGGCTATATCACGGCGTAGCTCATACGAGCTTTGTCTCTTGTGTTCGGCCCGCCGGGTTTGTTGTACCGGCGCGACGGTAATCATCCCGCATCGTTACGCCCACGCCGATCCGTGAGATCGATCTTGTATGTTTTGCCTTATCCTCCAATATATCTCGCAAGTCCGGCGTGTTTTCCGTGCCTTGGTACTTTTTGAGCGCGCTGGGTGTGGCTTGAGCGGAGGGCCGAGAGGCTTCTCTGTCGCGCGCCACGGGTGGCCGGTCTGCCATGTCGTGTCTTTGGTGACTTGGGTGCTTCCACCTCCGATCGAGGCAACGGCCTGCGTTTGGGGTAGCTTTTGGAGGCGTCGAGTTCATACTCTTGGCTGCAAGGACTTGATCCATCATCGACTAGCAGGTCTTGGTCAGCTCTAAGCTGTTGCTGCTTTTTCTTGAGGCTGCTTGCCGTGGCTATAAGCCTGCGTCTGAAATGCTCCTGTTCTGCGGGATCCTCAGGCACGAAAAATTCGTCGTCGTCGAGGCTTGCCTCATCTTCGGAGGGAGGCTCATAATTATCGTCCTCGACCTCTCTTTCTGCCGCACTGTCGCGCGGACTTGCTTCTCCCTCCTCCTGCGCTGAGTCCTGCTGGAGGGGGTTGTCTTCAACCGTCGGGTGTTATTATCTCCGTGCGGAATCACCATTTTTATTGTGGCGGGATTTAGAGCGGCGCCGCTGACGTTGGCGCTTCGGTTGCTTCTTGGAGGGGTCATCCTCCGTTGTTCCATCGCCGTTCCCATCTTTTGGGATGTCCACCATGTATATGTCATATGACGAGGTGGCCTTCCGGTGCCTCAGAGGCGCCTGGCTCTTGGTCGTCTCCTGCATCGTCGTCCATACCATCGATGTCTTCGGAGTCGAAGTCGAGCATGTCGGTTAAATCATCGACGGTGGCTATAAAGTGGGTGGTGGGTGGGCGTTGAATTTCTTCGTCGTCCGTATCCCAACCTTCCCGTCCGTAGTCCGCCGGGGCTCTCCGGATAAAAGAGAGACTTTAGTGAATTCAGGATGTCGCCAAGGGCGAGTCTTGAAAGATGTCCATGGCGTGAACTCCATGAACGGGCGCCCAATCGGATTCGATTGGCGGGGCGCGGAGGGTTCGGAGTCCGGAGAGAGTCCGGCACCGGAGTCGAGGTCTTCGCAAGGACAGGATGGAGTTCGGCTCAATCGCCAGAGATCGTAGCCCCGGCGGTGTCCAACCACTCGCCCTCGATCGGGGAATCCGGCCCGGATTAAGGATCGGAGCAGATGTTGGTGCGGCCTCGTGGCAATCGCTCGGCTGCAGAGCTAGATCATGCCATCGAGACAGTGCAGCACGCTTGGCTGCGGCTCGAATCAGCCGAAGATCAAGTCTCCGCGGACATCGGCCGATAGTTCAAACTTCCAAATCTGACACGATGGCTGTGGGCGTAGCTTTCGATCTGCTCCAGATGGCTGCGAATTGCCCATGATGCAAAGCCGCCGAATCACGAAGATCTGCCCGGGAGAAAAGTCTCACCTGGACCGCGTCGTTGTTGATGATCGAAGGAGCCATCGGGCCTATCGGTGACGACTACGAGGAACTCTTAATGAAAGCACCAATGTCGGTGTCAAAACCGCGGATCTCGGTAGGGGTCCCGAATCGTGCGTCTAGGCGGATGGTAACAGGAGACAAGGGACACGATGTTTTTACCTGGTTAGGGCCCTCTCGATGGAGGTAATACCCTACTCCGCTTGATTAATATTGATGATATAGGTACTACAAGAGTAGATCTACCACGAGATCGAGGAGGCTAAACCCTAGAAGCTAGCCTATGGTATGATTGTTGTTAGCCCCACGGATTTGAAACCCTCCGGTTTATATAGACACCGGATAGGTAAGGGTTACACAGAGTCGGTTACAATGGTAGGAGATCTACGATATCCGATCGCCAAGCTTGCCTTCCACGCCAAGGAAAGTCCCATCCGGACACGGACGAAGTCTTCAATCTTGTATCTTCATAGTCTTGGAGTCCGCCGTGATGATAGTTCGCTATCCGGACACCCCTAGTCCGGGACTCCTCACCTGTCCCCGGGGCGATTCCACGGAGTTGGCGGACTCGGACATGCATCAAAAGCATGAAGGACAAGAACATCAAGCTTGTCAATGTGATCCGTGTCATGCTCAGGCTGGATCCTCGCCTCGCCAAAGGCGGGCGGTAATCTGTGGGAGTTCGCCCCAGCCGAACACCGACGCCCGAAGCTCTATGGCATGACGCACAAAGGCGCATGGAAAGTGTTGTTCAAGGCCTCAAGTACCTCCTCCCACATCCGAGGACCGCGGACTTCATGCAGCGCTGACCTCGAATCCGTGAGTTTTGGGACCTCCACCGGGTTTAGTCTTTTCACAATACATTTATGGGGGTAGTTTTAAGTATTTGTATATATTTGCCTCAGGATTATGTGAAGATAGCGGAGCAGATTGACTGTCTGCTCCGTTCTTGGAAGATCCAGCGGATGCTCTCCTGACGGAGATGCTAGTCCCGGCACCGTACGAGGTGCCGGAGAAGAAGGCCGAAAAGAAGGTCCCGAGGACCAGGAAGGGTCTCCGGCGTAAGGTTGCGTCCGAAGCCTCGTCCGAAGACGACGAGGCGGACTCCTCCTGAAGGGGAGGAGGAAGAAGAAGACGCCCATCCGGGAAGGATGAGGGGCCTGGCGAAGCGGGCCAGGGGGCCGGAAAAGGCCCTCGGCGCAAGGCCGTTATTCCTGTATCGTCCGATGACGACGAGACACATTCCTTGCTGGAGGCGGGGAATCAGAATAAATTCCACCTCCCGACCGGGGAGAAGAAGAGAAAAGCCGCCCCGGAGGGGGAGGCTGAGGCGTCCAAGAAGGGGAAAGCATACCTTCCGGACTACTCCACCACGGCCGCCTACAGCGATGAAGGGTGGTTGCCCCGGGGGAAGCCCCCGGTGCGATCATAAGTGTCCGCATCCTATCATGGTTTCACTTCATAGTTTTTATACTTATAGTGCCGAACATATATGCAGTCCGGTCAGGGTTCACCCCGAGGAATCCTCCTCCGGGTTCCTGAGCGATTCGGCGATAAATTCGCTCCCGACGGCCACTACCCCTCCACACGCGGATGACACGGAGGTGTTGTCCCGAAGGCTCTCACAGCAGGCGGAGGTGACTCTAGAGACGCCCCATGGCGGGATTCCAGATGTCGGGCATGCGGGGTTCAAGATCCCTGCGGACCGCGTCGATGAGAGCCGCAACAAGGCGAACTCTCGACCGAACACTGCTCCGGAACCCCCAACAGTTCTGGACTTGGGCGGGCAGCCCCCCGTTAGGGAGGGCGAGCCGCCCGTGAAGAGGACTTCCGGCGCATCAACGACGCCGGATAGCCTGGTGGAATCGCTTCGAGGCGCTTCCATGGAAGAAGAGCACCATACTCTTATGAGTGTGGTGATTCAAAAGGTCCTGTCCGCCAAAAGCGGACTGACCGAAGCCTGCTCAAGCCTCCTGACGGGCTTTGAGGTAAGTAAAAAATGTATGAAATTACCACCCGATAGGTAGTAGCCCCTGATACTCTAGTTGGTGTTCTGAAAGAAAATCCAAATGAAGGGTCAACTATAATCCGCATGAGCCTAATAATAAGTATTGTTGTGAATAAGCAGGTTGTGCTGCTTCTTTGCTGCTGCCCGTCTCGCCGAGGTTGCGGCGAAGCAGCACTGGGAGCAAAGCGAGGAGAGCTCGTCCTCACGAAGGGGCAGCTCGAAGAGAACAAGGGTAAGTAATTTCCGCTCTTATACGTTTAAGGATAGGCAAAATTGATGAGTCTAACACCTAAGTGTCGTGACCATGTAACAGGGGCCACCGCTGAATTGGCGTCCTTGAAGAAGGCGCTGTCCGAGGCCGAAGACAAGGCGGCCTCGGAGTGTAAGGAGCGCGAAAAGCAAAGTGCTAGGGTGGGCGAGGTACAACAGGAGCTCCAGGACCTCGGCAAGAAGTGCGAGTCCGTGGAGCATAATCTAAAGATGAAGGAGGCCGAGCTTGCGAAGGCCCTTGTGAATTTGAAAGATGCGGGGCGAAGCCGAGAAAGCACAAGCGGGGAGATCCAGAGGCCAAAAGAATAGCAGGGTAAGATATTCTTTATGCAAAGCAAACATGTGGAGGAGGCATTTCTTTTACTTTCTCGAATACGGAGCTCTCCAGGGGCATTTGCAGATCTGCCACGCAGCGCCTCAGATGCTGTGGAGTTTTACCGTGTCCAGGAGGCGAGCTCAACGGAGAAGCTGTTCTGGTCCCGGTATGTTGGGGCCGAACATCCGATGCCTCGAAAGTGACCAAGCTGAAGCAGTTGGTCGAACTCCTGTATGCCAAACTGGCTATGAAGGACTTCATAGTCGGGATGTGGCTGTGAGCTAGTGCCCAGTAGCTACTTTGGCTTGATCAGCGGATGGTGGATGCCTGCCCGCGGCTTGAAGTGATCAGCGATATGTTTGCATCGAAGGTGCCCGCTTGAGCTTTGCCAGCCAAGGTGCATTGGGGCAAGCTGGATGCGGAGAAGCTGGTCAAGGACGGGCCACCGGAGGGCAAGGCGCATCACCATCCCGAAATGTACTACGATGGCGTGATAAAGGGTGCTCGTCTCGTCGCTAATGAATGTACCAAGGACGCCATATTTGAATGAATTCACTTATGTCATGTTTGTAATTAAAGACGAAGTTACTTGCGCTATGTAGAGCTTTTGTTATTTAAAATATTACCTTCGTGGTGGCTGTTTATAAAATCACGAGTAGGCTACCGTCGGCTTCCGCCCCCAAGTGACTAAGCTTTGGGGTGTTCGTGGAAAACCGGACACTCTTTACCCAAATGTTTGATCCCTTAAGGAGGTGTCCGGCGCAGCGAACAAGGCAATCGGACTATGCGGCTTGATAACTTTCACTTAGCCATAGAAGTCTACAATTTTAAATTTCGGTGAAGCCCCTAGAATCCGGAAGGCCGAATTGGGGTGCTATACACGCCTAGATCGGACGAAGCCGACTTATCGCCTAAAGCGTAAAATCTTTAAGGATTTTAAAACCTCTCAAACAGCGACCAGCTCTCGCCACATCATGCCGGTCAGTTTTGGCTTTCTCTACTGAGGTGCTCGTTCGGATGAACCGGGACACAATTGCAGTAGTTCTCCCTGCGCTACCTTAGCCGATATAACGGAACGTAAGGCACCAAAACAAGGGAGCCGGGCTATCCCAACTATAGACCCAAGACATGATTCGGAGCTGATGCATATAGTGCTATAAGTTCGGGTGCCGCCTTTGTTGAAAGTGTTCGGACTTTAGTTGCCATATAGCGGGGCGCCATAAGAAGCCCCTGGCAAACCGGCCACACCAAGGTGTACGGATGCAATATCAAATAAACATTTATAAGAGAAAAATGCTCGAATGAGAATAATAAGCTGACGCTATATATAATCTCTCATTGACAAAAAATACGTTTAAGCATACATTTACAATGGATGCGTTAAGCAAATATAAAATAGGACTATTTGACATGTCATATCCAGGGGCAGACAGTGTGTAGGTAGATAAAGCAGGTCTAATGATCGTAAATAGATTCTACCTGGGTATTTTCTTCTGTGCACAACGTCTATTGCCTCCCTGGATGCCTCTTCCCTATAAGTTCGGCAATTCAGCTCTTTTGAGGATGTTGTGCCAACGCGGTGTCCTGAAAGGTGAGAGGGAAAGAGTGTGAAAGTATTTGGCGGTTACCTGCACTATTGACTTAGTCGTTGATGCGCCTCCGCCTATGCCCATGGTATTTTGAGTGCGTAATTGTGTGAACGTGGCACGAATGCTGCTATGATGGGGCTTAAGTGGAGGCTGGACTACTAGTCGCGCTCTTGGCGTGCCTGACCATCCTGTTGCGGGGTGCTCCGGACTCGCTTGACTGTGCTCGAAGTTGTTGTCGCCGGATTGGTTTGTTGGAGAAGGCCGCATTGTACTTCCGCCGCAAGGGCTGCAGTGTGTTCTTCTGTTCGTAGGGAGCGGTCCATATTTCCGTTCACCGTTAGGACCCCACGCGGTCCTGGCATCTTGAGCTTGAGATATGTGTAGTGTGGTACCGCATTGAATCTGGCGAATGCGGTTCGTCCGAGCGAGTGCATGGTAACCCGCTGCGGAAGGGGCGATATCGAAGATTAACTCTTCGCCGGAAGTTATCCGAAATCCAAGACCACTTCCATGTTATAGAGCCCGTCATGGGCCTCTACTCCAGGAATTACACCTTTAAAGGTGGTTTTAGTGGGCTTGATCCTTGAAGGGTCAATGCCCATTTTCTGACTTGTGTCTGGTAAAGCAGGTTGAGCTGCTGCCACCGTCCATAAGGGCGTGTGAGGTGGAATCCGTCAATGATTGGGTCTAGGACCAATGCGCCGAGCGCCGTGATGGATGCTAGTAGGGTGATCCCTACGATCAAAGGTGATCGGGCAAGCTGACCAAGGGTTGAACTTGGGGCGTGGCTCCATCGCGTGAAGCGTCCCTTAGTGCCCGCTTCCATTCCCGCTTGGGGATGTGCGTGGCATAGATCATGTTGACCGTTTTCACCTGGGGGGGGGGGGATTTCTTCTGTCCCCCCGTGTTCGGACGTCGGGGCTCATCGTCATCATCGCTGTGCAGCCCCTTGTCCTTGTCTTCGGCGTTTATCTTGCCGGCCTGTTTGAATACCCAACAATCTCTATTTGTGTGGTTGGCTGGCTTGTCCGGGGTGCCATGGATCTGGCACGAGCGCTCCAGTATGTGGTCCAGACTGGACGGTCCCTGATTATTTCTTTTGAACGGCTTCTTCCGCTGACCGGGCTTGGATCCACTGAATCCGGCGTTGACTGTCGTGTCTTCTGTGCTGTCACTGTTGTTCCGTCGCTTATGTCTGTTATGCCGTGGCTTGCCGTTATTGTCGCAGCCATCCGAATTGCCAGGCTGTGGCGTAGTGCTGCTGCGAGCCAACCAACTGTCCTCGCCCGCGCAAACGCGGGTCATTAATGTCGTGAGAGCTGCCATTGACTTGGGTTTTTCCTGGCCGAGGTGTCGAGCGAGCCACTCGTCACGGATATTATGCTTGAAAGCCGCTAGGGTTTCGGCGTCCGGACGATCAACTATTTGGTTCTTTTGGTTAGGAACCGAGTCGAATTTCTGGCTGACTCTTGGGCTGTTGAGTGATGTGGCTTAAGTCATCGGCGTCAGGTGGTCGCACATATGTGCCCTGGAAGTTGTCGAGGAATGCGTCCTCCAGGTTTTCCCAACTGCCAATGGAATTTGCTGGTAGGCTATTTAGCCAGTGCCGGGCTGGTCCTTTGAGCTTAAGTGGAAGATACTTGATGGCGTGTAGATTGTCTCCGCGGGCCATGTGAATGTGGAGAAGGAAATCTTCGATCCATACCGCGGGGTCTGTTGTGCCATCGTATGATTCGATGTTTACGGGTTTAAACCCTTACGAATTCATGATCCATTACTTCATCGATGAAGCGAGAGGGTGTGTGGCGCCTCTGTGCTGGGCTATGTGGCTACGCAGGTCGAATTGCTCCGGATGGCTATATTCGGCCCGGCCGGACTTGTTGAAGGTGTGTCCGGTGTGACGGTCCTTGTCACGTACCAAGGCGCGCCCCCGCGATCCGTAGATCGATCTTGGCTGTCCCGTTTTGTTGCCCCGGGCCGTAGTATTTTGGCGTGGGGGTGTTGGCTGGTATGCGGACTGGTATGCCATTTTATCCCGGCCACGAGGTGGCCGGTCAGCCATATGGTGCTCGAGTCCGTATTCCTCGGCTGCCAGGACTTCCGTCCATCTATCTGTGAGCAGATCTTGATCAGCTTGGAGTTGCTGATGTTTCTTTTTCAGGCTCCTCGCGGTGGCTATAAGCTGACGCTTGAAGCGCTCCTGCTCTATGGGATCCTCAGGCACGCCGAACTCGTCATCCCCGAGGCTAATCTCGTCTTCGGAGGGGGGGCATGTAGCTGTCCTCCTCCTGGTATTCGTCCGTCGCCTGTTCATCTGGGCTGACCTGCTCGTCCTCCTGTTCGGCCTGCTTGAAGGCAGGCTGTTCAGGGTTGTATTCTTCTTCGGTACCATTCGGATTGTTTTCGTCTCATAGGCCGGTATTGGTGTGGCGGGGCATGGAGTGGCGCCGGCCCATTCTTTGCTTTTTTCCCAGAGGTTTTATCCTCCGTTGCCTCATCGCCATTTGTTTCCTTCGGAGTGTCCACCATGTATATATCATAAGAAGAGGTGGCTGTCCACCGCCCAGTGAGCGGTGGTTCATGTTCTTCTCCTGCATCGTCATCCATACCGTCGATGTCTTCGGAGTCGAAGTTCAGTACCTCAGTTAAGTCATCGACCGTGGCAATGTAGTGGGTGGTGGGTGGGCAACAAATTCCTTCGTCGCCTGCTTCCCACTCAAGCCGGACAAAGTTCGGTGAAGAGCCTCCTGACAAAGAGAGAGACTTTAATGAGTCCAGCATGTCGCCAAAGGGCGAGTGTTGGAATATATCCGCAGCGATGAACACCATTACTGGAGCCCATCCTGGCCCGAGAGGCTCGGGAGCGTGCAGACTGGAACCAACGTCCGGATATGAATTCGGGGATTCGGAGTCACAGGCCGCCGCAGAGGCAAGGCCCGTGTTCGGCTCCACCGCCGATGAGTGTGCGACCTGGGGGGCGGGGTCCATCCCTCCGCCCTCAGGCGACGTAGTCTGCTCCGGATCTAGGTCCGGGGACAGTACGGGGATGATACCCCAGGCTTCGTCTGACGGCAGGTCTAAGCCATGCTCGTCATGACTGTCCGGTGCTCCTGGCATAGGCCCAAATCCGTTGAAGATCAAGTCTCCGCGGATGTCCGCCGTGTAGTTTAGGTTTCCGAACCTGACCTGGTGGCCAGGGGCGTAGCTATCAATCTGCTCTAGATGGCCAAGCGAGTTGGCCCGCAGTGTGAAGCCGCCGAACACAAAGATCTGTCCAGAGAGGAAAGTCTGGCCCTGGACAGTGTCGTTGATGATGATTGAAGGAGCCATCGAGCCTGACAGCGACGACACAGAGGAACTCTCAATGAAAGCACCAATGTCGGTGTCAAAACCGGAGGATCTCGAGTAGGGGGTCCCGATCTGTGCGTCAAGGCTGATGGTAACAGGAAGCAAGGGACACAGATGTTTACCGAGTTGGGCCCTCTCGATGGAGGTAAAACCCTACTTCCTGCTTGATTAATACTGATGATATGGGTAGTACAAGAGTAGATCTACCACGAGATCGTAGAGGCTAAACCCTAAGAGCTAGGCTATGATGGTATGAATGTAATTGTGATCGGCCTTCTAAGGACCAACCTCTCCGGTTTATATAGGAACCGGAGAGGGCTAGGGTTTACATGGAGTCGGTTACAAGGAAGGAAATATAATATCCGGATCGCCAAGCTTGCCTTCCACGCCAAGGAAAGTCCCATCCGGACACGGGCCGAAGTCTTGAGTCTTGTATCTTCACGCTTCAATAGTCCGGGCGTTGTACACAGTCTGGCTGTCCGGATTCCCCCTAATCCAGGACTCCCTCAGTGGTCGCTTTGGAAGAGCCTCAAGGAGCAATGATTCCTCATCCAGTGACTACAAGAAGAGGCTTTGTCACAAATGCAAGAAACCTGGACACTACATTCCTGACTATCCTCAGTGGGAAAAGGAATCAAAGAAGAAGAAATACAAGGATTACAGTTCTGATGATGCGAAGAAAAAGAAGAAATCGTCAAAATCTTCATCATCAAAATCCTCAAAGTCTTCATCTCACAAGAAGAGCAGCTCCAAGAAGGCTCGGGCATTCATTTGCAAGGAAATGGACTCTGAAGCTGGATTTGAAGAAAATAAGGAAGAGGGGGCATCTGAGGAGTCAGAATCCGGCGTGGCGAGCCTAGCCTTTTCTACTGCATTCGTCAGCAAGTCTATCTTCAACACTAAAGAAAATGACCTCACCAACAAGGCTGATGAAGGTAGTGATGACTACTCTCCCACCTATTGCTTCATGGCAAAGGGTGCCAAGGTACTGAAATATACCTCCTCTGACTCTAGTGAGAATGAATCTGATGAAAATCTTAAGCCCAACTATTCTAAACTTGCTAAGATTGCTGTGAAACAACAAAGGGCTTTTGAAAAGGTTCAAAACATACTAGACAAAAGTGATGATATGTTGGGTGAAGAAATGGATCGCACTAAAACCTTGACTGGAAATCTTCAGAGACTTCAGACCAGGTTTGACAACCTTCAAGGTCATCATAACACTCTCTTATCTGATCATGAGAAGCTTTCTTATGAATTTCTTCAAAGAAAGCAAGATCTTGTGAAGCTAAGAGTGAGTTATGAAGATCTTCAGAAGGAGCGCGATTCATTACTTGCTCAACAAATCAGCACTGCTCAGGAAGAATTTGTTCCTCCATGTTTAAAATGCATTGAACGTGAATCTGCTAATTCTTCACCTGAATGTTCAAATGCTTCTAATGTTAGAAATTCTTCACCTGCCTCTACTATCAGTAATTCCTCATCTGAGGACATTGCTAGTATCACTGACGATGTAGGGCTGAAGGAATTGTACATGACAGGCATGTACAAAAGCCTCAAAGGGAAAAAGCAGATCCTCAACAGGAACCCTAGGAAAGAGGGTATTGCCTTTGAGAGGAAATTCAATGCTGATGGTACATATTGGAAGCCTGAGCAGTACCCCAAAACCTCATGGGTTGCTGCAAAGGGTCCTCCAGTTGATCCATCTAATTTATCTGGCTTTACTTGTCAATCTCCTCATTCTTCTGATGAGTCATTTGACTCCAACTATAAACTGTTCAAAAATCAGAATGGTGAAGTATTTGCTAGATATGTTGGCACTAACTGCAGGAACGGTTCCCCTATGAAGAAAATCTGGGTTCCCAAAAGGTGCCTTGAAAGTCTTCAGGTGAATGTCCTCATGACACCACCTGTGAAGAATTGGAACCCCAGATCAAATTCTTCATATGGATCCAAGTCCTCATACGGACCAAATTCCTCACGTGGATCAAATTCCTCAAAAGGATCAAAGTCCTCATATGAAAACCATCGTGCTAACAACCCTGTTTCGTAGGGAAGAGCTAAGGGCTATGAATATGAGCATTATTCTTCTAATCATTATGTTCATAAGTCCTCGAAGAATTTCTCTGCTTATTCATATGCTTACCCTAACTCCTCTTATGCTAAACGAAATGGATTGGCTTCTCTGCCACCTTTCTCATATGGAGCTCGCAGAGTGATGAACTCTTTGCCACCCCTTCAGATGTGGGTGGTGAAGAAAAAGAACTAATCCCTTCTGCAGGGTCAGGTCTCCAGACGTGCTCAAACGTCTGAAGAATTTGCTGGAGACCTGACAAAGTGCCTGAAAGGATGCAAGCTAATCATGAAGAAATGAATCTTCATGTCTCACGTCCTCATACTGCTTTATCTGTCTTACTGCTTAATGAAACTGATCTGATGAATTTGATGTCATATTCTTCACTGATGAAGTATATGAAGTTCGTAAGCTGCACTAATTCATCTACAGGATGATCAACCCAAAGCCACTGAGTGGGTCCTCGATAGTGGATATAAAAATCACATGACTGGTGACAAGAATTTATTGATGGATGCTCCCTTATCACCATCACATCTGAAGCATATCATCTTCGCTGACAAAGGCAAAAGTCAGGTATTGGGTCTAGGTAAGTTTGCGATCACAAAGGATCGACACATGGACAAAGTCATGCTTGTTGAGTCCTTAGGATACAACCTTATGTCTGTCTCAATGCTTTGTGATCTTGATATGGTTGTTGTCTTTGGCAAGTATCGTTGTGTTGTGGTTATGGAAGCTGACAATTCGAAAGTCTTCGAAGGCTTTAGGAGAGGAGACTTGTATATTGTTGATTTCTCTACAGGACCGCAACCAGTCGTGTGCCTACTTGCAAAAGCTTCAGAAGGCTGGCTATGGCATCGACGACTTGGTCATGCTGGCATGAGGAATTTGCACACACTTGCAAAGCATAAGCATGTCATTGGCATTGAGAATGTCAAATTCCTCAAGGATCACTTATGTGGAGCTTGTGAAGCTGGGAAGGTGACCAAGGCCAAGCATCCAGCGAAGACTATCATGACCACTACTCGACCATTTGAATTGCTTCATATGGATCTCTTCGGTCCTAACCATTACTCACCAGTCACAAATGATGCATCTCTCTATGGCTTTGTTATTATTGATGATTACTCTCGTTACACATGGGTACACATTGTTACTTACAAACATGAAGTGCAGGAAGTCTTCAAATGATTTTCCTCGAGGGCTTCAACCAACTTTGGTGTGAAGATCAAGCACATCAGAAGTGACAATGGAACTGAGTTCAAGAATTCTGGTCTTGATGACTATCTTGATGAACTTGGTATTACTCATGAGTTATCTTCTCCTTATACTCCTCAGCAGAATGGCGTCGTGGAGCGCAAGAACAGGACTCTTGCTGAGATGGCTCGCACTATGCTTGATGAATACAAAACGCCTCGTCGTTTTTGGATTGATGCAATTGACACTGCGTGCCACATCATCAACAGAGTATATCTTCACAAATTCTTCAAGAAGACTGCCTATGAACTCCTCACTGACAAGAAACCCAATGTGAGTTATTTCAAAGTCTTCGGTGCTAAATGCTGGATTAGAGATCCTCATCACAATGCTAAATTTGCACCGAAAGCACATGAAGGTTTATGCTTGGTTACGGAATGGACTCGCACACCTACAGAGTTTTCAACAATGCTCTTCACAAGGTTGTTGAAACTGTAGATGTGTGGTTCGATGAAACTAATGGCTCGCAAAGAGAGCACCTACCTTCTGTTATAGATGAACCAGCACCTGAGGATTCTATCAAGTTCAAGGCTCTTGAGGATGTCATTCAGATCAAGAATCTGCTGAAGAATTCATTCCGAACGTGAAGAACGTCGAGCTGATGCACCTGAGGAAAATGCTGAAGAAAATGGTGCTGAAGAAAATGCTGATCAGATTCCTCAACGACAACCAGCTCATCCTCACGTTGCAAAAGAAGTACAAGTGGAGAAGATCATCGATGACATTAGAGCACCAGGTCGTCTCACACGCTCAAAAGCTTCACATCTAACATTCTTAAGAAGTTGCGCCCCACTTCTACCTATTCTCTCAACATGCACACTATCCACATCATCTCTATGCCACATCATCAATCAGTTTGCAAAATTAACCAATCACTTTTTCCCCCGCCTAGAAAAATAAAAATTGTTTCTTTTTCCAGTTTAACATCACCCGCTGTCCAACCCAATCTTTCCCCATCCCACATGGCCGGCCGGCCCACCAAATCTGCAGCGCCCCTCCTCCCTCCGGTCTCCTCGCTGCGTCGTAATTATCTCCTGATTCTTGGTCTCTTGTAACCGATGATCATGCGCCTTTACTGTTAATGAACGATTCATTTTTCCGTGGGCCACTAATACTCCCGGATCACAAAGACTCCATGTCCTACTCCTTATCCCGTCTCTGATGATCTCTCCTCATCCCTCACGTCCTTCTCTGCTTATGTCGCCGGCTGACTCGTGTCCCAGGCGCCTTCGCCCTCACCTCCTACTGCTGCTGTCGTGTGCCTTGCCGCGCGGTCATTGGTTGTTGACGACCTACCAACGCTCCAAGCGGTCGACATACTACTGCGGAGGATTTGTCGTGTGGCCGACTGCCCTACGTAATGTAATTCCGTGCCCGTATTGTTTTTCTATCAGTCTGGCTGCTTTGTCTAAGATCGCATGTCTGCTGGTGATTACAAGTGTTACCCCACTCCAAGTTTCTCGCTCCGCCACATGGTAATGCGATTCAAGGCACGCCTGATTCATCTCTGATCGGAGGAACCTTTTTTGTAAAGACTCCATGAAACCTTGGATCGAGGTATGTAACTATATAGTATAGGCTTGTATCTTCAATATAAGAGGTTTGGTAATGATATGAGATGGCCACTTTGGATCTGTTATGTTTATTTTAGCCCGTGACGTCTCTTTCCTTTGTGAAACATGAAAAGCCATGCATCATTGCTGACCATGTATTGTCATTTTTGCACATCTAGGAACTGATGAGATTAGAGAGAAGTATGATGTCCAGTTGTAAAGAAAGATTCGACCCATCCAGGACTACAGTCATGAGAAAGTTGTTTCTATGGGACCAATGAAGAATTAATATAAATTCTTACAATGGGCATCACATACTTCATATGGTCTAGCAGTTGGCCTTTGTTCTGTTGTGACCTATAGTATGCAGAAGACATTGAAAGTTTCTTACATTGAAATGAAGTGCAAGAAAATGTACGAGGATGACATATATAAATCCTTTTGATGCTTCCTCGAAGAAGGTAAATATATTCGAACATATCAGCAGCAATACGTGTTATCATGGTATGTGATCTGTTTAACTTTCAGCTCTTAACTTTTATCTGTTTTGCAACGCCAGTTTGCCACTCATCTCTGTGCACTAAGCGTTGAAGGAGTATACATCTACCTATCTTCATATGTTTAAGTTTCTTTCGTAGAGATCCAATCAAATTAATTCCTTCCAGTTGTGTTGTCTTCCCAAGTATTCTAGAATTTGCATATGTTGAACTGACTAAGCGACAATCTATTTGCATTTCTTGATTGTCGATAAGGATTGTGTTATCTCATACTTCTTAATTAGCTAGCTATGCTCTTATCCACCTTACTCATGGATCATAATTGAATATTTGTGCGGCTTCTATTTGCATTTATGTTTCAGAGATAGTATCCATGAAGATTATTCAACAAAGTGGAGAGTCGGTACATTTTTATTATTTATATGAAGAACATGTGCCGCCAGACAAAATACTGGGAGGTTCACTACCAGGACATTGCTTCAGTGTCGATACTATCACCCGCTGCATTTCATGAGCTTTCCAATGACATGATTATTTTACGTAAATACTTTTTCTGCCACACAGATAGATATGGCTCATTTTCTAATCAGTAAATATTATGCTACCCTACTATATTGGATGGATAAACTTCCTTGGTGTACCAATTCAGTATAGATGGGAAGTTGAATGCCACATCTTAAATACCAATAAACGATCACAACGACAGTGATCAATAATTCAGTATAGATGGGAAGTTGTGTAATTTCTGCGTGGTATCTTATTGCCTAACTCCATGATGTATGTGTTTAACTTTTAATTGCTAAAATGAAGAAAAAAATATATGATAATATACCTATTGTCCAAGGTCGCAACAAAATAATTCATAAGTTTGGAATTTTAAACCACAAAAATTTTCATTATTAAATTTTCATTTGCTTAATGTAGCTTATAGGGTTTCATGCATATTTTCTTTTTGTTGCAAAGAAATTTCCTCTTCAATATGATAATTTGGATCCCGGTGTTTATGTTTACAAGTACTCATGCTCTTTTCAGCACAACACTTTGGGACAAAGGAATTGGTACTCACTTTGGCAAAAAAAATTGGTTCTTAGTGTACCACACTTTGAGACAAAGGAATGGATACTCGATTTGGCCAAAAAACCAGAGTAGAATATGTACTCTTCTCCTCCGATGAGCATAATTGGTTCTTATTGTTGAATTGGAGTTGCATCACTCATTATCCAGTATTGCAAGCAACTACAGTGGCCAATATTTGTGTTCGGTTTTCATTCTTTCTATAGATCATAAGCATGCAGATATGAAGATCGGTTTATAATAACAATCTCAATAACGTGTCTTATATTGAATGCCCTTTCTTAGTGTAAGTCACATTAGATTACTTATATCATATCACTATATTTAGTTCAACTTGTTTGCATAATTCATGTTTTGCAGTAGTTATTATTATACTAAGTATTTTGTTCATTGCAATTTTTTCATCTTACAAAAAGTTATTCAATTTTTCTACGATATGACTAAGAGTTTCCGCAGCAACGCGCGGGGTATCATCTAGTTTATCTAACTTTTGTGGGCACTATGCTTTTGTCTCTATCACAGAGCCCACTAAGGCAGATGAAGCATTTCTGGAGCCTGAGTGGATTCAGGCCATGCAAGAAGAATTACATCAATTCGAGCTCAACAACGTTTGGGAACTGGTCAAACGTCCAGCTCCTCGCAAGCACAATACCATTGGCACGAAGTGGATCTACCGCAACAAGCAAGATGAAAATGGCCTTGTGGTGAGGAATAAGGCACGGCTTGTAGCTCAAGGCTACACACAGGTTGAAGGAATTGATTTCGATGAAACTTTTGCACCTGTTGCTAGACTTGAGGCTATTCGCATCTTACTTGCTTATGCTAACCATCATGATATCACTTTATATCAAATGGATGTGAAAAGTGCATTCCTCAATGGTAAGCTTGAGGAAGAAGTATATGTTTCTCAACCCCCAGGTTTTGAAGATCCAAAGAATCCTGACAAAGTCTTCAGACTCAATAAGGCCCTCTATGGCCTCAAGCAGGCCCCTCGGGCGTGGTATGATACTTTGAAGGAATTCCTCATGAAGAATGGCTTCACACTCGGTTCACTCGACCCTACTCTCTTTACTAAATCTTATGATGGTGAACTATTTGTGTGCCAAATATATGTTGATGGTATTATCTTTGGCTGTACTGACCAACGTTATAGTGATGAATTTGCCTATATGATGAGTGAAGAATATCAAATGTCTATGATGGGAGAGTTGAAATTCTTCTTAGGTCTTCAAATTCATCAACAGCGAAATGGCATATTCATATCTCAGGAGAAATACCTCAAGGATGTACTAAGGAAATTCGGCATGCAAGATTGCAAAGGCGTCAAAATTCCAATGCCCACAAATGGCCATCGTAATCGATGAAAATGGTATTGACTTTGATCATAAGGTATACCGCTCCATGATTGGTTCTTTATTGTACTTATGTGCATCTAGGCCAGATATAATGCTTAGTGTTTGCATGTGTGCCCGATTTCAAGCTACACCGAAGGAATCACACCATAAGGCTGTGAAACATGTTCTTCGATATCTAGCTCACACACCAAAACTTGGATTATGGTACCCCAAGGGCTCGGCTTTTGATCTCATTGGATATTCTGACTCTGACTATGCTGGTGATCGTGTGGACTGCAAGTCAACATCTGGTACATGTCATTTCCTTGGACGATCTTTGGTATGTTGGTCCTCGAAGAAATAGAACTGCGTATCACTGTCTACTGCTGAAGCTGAGTACATTGCTGCTGGTTCTTGCTGTGCTCAACTGCTATGGATGAAGCAAACTCTCAAGGACTATGGCGTCGACGTGAAGAATGTGCCTCTCCTTTGTGACAATGAGAGTGCCATCAAGATTGCTCACAACCCAGTTCAACACTCGAAGACAAAGCACATTCAGATTCGTCATCATTTTCTTCGTGATCATGTGTTGAAGGGCGACATTACTGTTGAGCATGTGAAGACTGAAGAACAGCTAGCCGATATCTTCACAAAGCCCTTGGATGAGAAGAGATTTAGCAAGTTGCAGTGTGAGCTAAATATCTTAGAGTCTTCGAATGATCTTTGAAAAGGACACTCATCCTAACACTTATGCAAAACTGATGACTTAGATGTGCAACACATGAAGAAAAGTTTTTCTTCAATCAATGAAGAATAACACTCTAAGTGTGAAGAAATTAATGAAGAATTTGATTCTCAGAACCCTACGACAATTGTACGAGGTGTCTGAAATCATCATTCTTATACGGTGGGTCACGCCACCACAAAAAGTTGAAAATCTTCAATTTGAGTTTTTCCTTAGTTTTTGAAATTCCTCAGTTGTTCAAATTCTTCAAATTTTCAAAATCTTCACTGTTTCCATCGTTTTTCTTCATTGGCTATATGCATATATATGAGTTTATGTCCTCTACAGCATTCACTTATGGCTATTTCTTCAAGTTGGTTTTTCTGCTAAGTGAATGTGATCGGACCCTTCCCCCTCTATGCTATACTCAACCCAATATATTCACAAATTCTTCATGTGCGTTCTGTTTGAAACTCGTTCAAAATCTTCACTGTGTCCTTGTCACCTGAAGAATTTGCGAACGGAACTTCTAACTTATCTTATCCAAAATTTTCGGTTTTGCCGCTCAAACCGTTCTGCATCCCATGATAGACTTATCTATTCACCCACGATCTCCACTTCTCAGTACGTGGGTGACACATGTCATGTGAATGAGAAGGGTGAGGGGCACGTTCGTCCAAAATCTTCGGGCGAACAGTTTTTCACCGGGGCTATAAATACCCCCTCTCCCCTTCCTCACTTCCTTTACTCCGCCGACCTCTCTCTCCCGCCGAAGCTTCAAACCCTAGCGTCGCTGCTACTCCATCGTCGCCGGTGAGGAAGAGCTTCATCGCTTCGACCTCGCCGCCGACGATTTCGCTACCGGCATGGAAATCTTCACCCCGCCGCCAGAGTCAGCCTTCCTCCGCCGAGTTAGGGCGTGGAAGATCTGCAGACCGATTTAACTTCACATCTCTACCTCACGGTTCGTCGTGTTCTTCATTCGGGTAATTAAAAGTTACTTTTACTGCCCTCTTTGATTCAAATGATTTCTTCAAAAATCTTCAAAGGTGTTTTTCTACTAATCCTCACACTATAAACACCTCACAAGTCATCTGTTCTTGATTCGTTTCTCTAAGCATCTTTTTTCTTCAAGATTCCTCAATTGTATGGATCTTCGATCTATACAACTCTGGAACCTAAGACAAAGAACGCTTAGTGAAATTCTTCAAGACTCATCTAGGCAAATTCCTCAAACTTGTTCTTTTTGAAAAACCTTCTGAGAACGCATATGACCTCTCCAAATTCCTCGCAACTATACTGCTCACAGGTACTCATGTCATTTGCTGAATCACTAGGTTCTCATCAACTTAACTCATTTGCAGCGTTCCTCGAAGAAAAGTTGCATACTTATTCAGAGAATTCGATTGTTCAAATTCCTCAACTGAAGAATATGGTAGACGGTAAGAAGCCGCAGAAAGGAGGAAAGAAGCCCGAGGTCATGACTGCCTTTGAGATCCCTGATGACATATATAAAGACTATTGCACTCTTGATGAGGCCAAGTTTGGTAAGGAGAACAAAAATCAGCGCAAGGTGCGCATCCAGAGGATTGAAAGGAGATGGGCAGGAGAGTGGAGGGAGTACAGATATGTAACTGCAAAGTACATGAAGAAATTCGCACTCAACCCTCCATGCCCAACACCTTCATTGGCACCTGGCCAAGAAGCAGATCCCACCAGCCTCAAGCGCGGTGAGGATTATCCTGATGAATGGGCCAAGCGCCAGGCCAAGTTGGCTAGACAAGCCAGAGAAGCAGTGAGGAAATTCAATGAAGACTCTGCTGCTGTTGCTACCACTGAGGCCTCTGTTAAGCCGAAGAAATCTATGGCAAAGAAGCCTGCGCGTAAGCCAAGTGCTTCACCGTCAATGCCTTCAAGGCCAAGTTCCTCAGCTATGTCCTCACGGCCAGAATCTTCAAAGTCCTCAAGGCCAATTCCTCATGCTGCTCCTGCTCCTCCAAAGTCCTCAACTGTCCGACAAAGTCCTCAGCACCTGTGCATCTTGCCACGTGCCAAAGGACTACAGGCATCTCCACTGCCTTAGGTGTCTCAACTAGTTCCTCAGTTGCACCCAATTCTTCAACGGGTCCTTCTCTGCTGAAGACAAAGGCCACTCCTGGACGAGGACCTCGCCCTAGTCCTCAGAATAAGCAGGTCGCCTTCCAAGTGCCGTCTGAAGAAGACGAAGCTGATGATGAAGAACTTGCTGATATCATCAGAGATAGGCAAGTCAGGGCCGCTAGAACCAAAGGCACAAATATGCCACTGCTTTTGGAACCAAGATTGATCCTCAACTATATTGATCTCTGGCATAAGGACCCAAACACTCCTATGCCTGATTTCAAGTTGACTCATGGCCAAAATCACATGCTGACCCATTTCATCCAAGAAGAGAAATGGAAATTTGAGAAGGCCAGGCAGATCAAGAAGGCGCAGTACAGGAAAGAGAAATTCCTGAGGAAAAACGTTATCTCTTTGACGACCGATGAATTTACAAAGATCCAGTCTGAAATCAAAGCCCTCAGCGATGACTTCAATGCTTACTGTGCTGATTGGCAAGGAGCCAAAGTCAGGTTTGTTAAACTGACTGAGAAGTTCACCTCAAATGTTGCAGCCCCATCGCAACACGAATTCCTCAGTCAAGCATCCGCTCACCGACCGAAGAACATGCCAAGACCACCGATGACTTTCAAAGGTCAAGAAAATGTGATTTCGGGGCTAATGACTGCATTCCACCAACCGAAGAAATTGCTGTGGCCTCCACTAGTGGTGTGCTCAAGAAAATGAAGAGGTCAGGCAACTGCATCGGGCCAGCTCAAGAAGTTGAACCAGATTCCTCCGCTCCTCCGCGCCTACCCCTAACTCCGATCCTTCCATCCGCATCGATGTGAAGAAGACCAAGGCTGCAGAACGTGCAGTGATGAAGAAAAGGAAAGCATCACCGCCTGCATTCTTCACTCAAGAAAATGAAGCCTATGACAAGTTCATTTGAAAATCCCATTGATGTTGTTCCGATCTCTACCATGCCATCAAAGGAAATCGTCCCTTTTGATGAAGAATATGTGATCCCTAGCGGATCCGATGAAGAAAATCCTTCTGCTGCTTCGTCAGAGCAGATGGATGAAGAAATTGAAGTGGATGAGGTCCCTTCAACTCCTGTTGTTTCCTCGCCTATGCCTCAGTTCACAGCTGAAGAGGCTGGCGTTGAAGAAATGGAGGATGAAGACGTGGACATTGGGAGTACTACTCTAGTGATGAATGATGAATTTTGGGAAATTTAGCACCCCAACTCTCCACTCTTCACTCCTTTACAACAAATCCCTCAGTCCCCTGCACCAACCGTTCAAATGGGCTCTGAAGAAACTCACCCCACCTCGTCTGTACGTGAAGAAATTCCAGCCACTAGTACTGAAGAAACTGCTGCTGCTGATCATCTGAAGACGCAGACTGCCACCAAAGAGGAACCAGAAATTCCTCAGCCTGAAGGACCAGAGATTCCGATTCCTGAGGTCGTGATGCAACTCACTGACACTCCTCTGCCCAAGCCAAAGGATCCTTTCTCAAGGAAGCAAAAATTCAAGGCTGAAGATTTCTTCGGCGAGCATGTATTCTTCACTCACTACAACCCGTATGACTCTGCTCGCATAAGGAAGAGGCGTTTCTGGACTGCCGGCCAGGCAAATTTCTATTCCCCAGTGATGTTCAACAAAGACAAAGTCTTCGATCATGCGCACATTCCTCACGTGGACATGGAGTCTCTGCCATGCTTCGAGCCAGTCCTAAGTGTTCTTCACGACGCTGGACTGTTAAATTTCTGCACTGACATATGTGATTGGAATGAATAACTCATTCTTCAATTCTATGCGACGCTGCACATCACAGGAGATTCTGAAGATGTGAATTCATGGGTGCTGGACTGGATGTCTGAAAATACTCACTACAAGGCACCGGCAACTGAATTGCTTCGTTCCTTACCACTCAGTCCTCCCCTTGAAGCCGCTCGTTGCGTCTAAAGTGAACCTGAGCTTACAAATCACTACATGCAAGTTCTGATGAAGCCTTTAAAGCTAGGTCAGGCCCCACGAACCAAATTCCTCGTCAAGGAATTACTCTATGTGCCTCGGACTGTCTATCGCATTCTGACGAAGACATTGAGTCCAATCAAGGGCCACGACTCGAATGATGAAGAAGTCGCTGGCATCATGAAGAATCTGCTTTTCAATATAATTCATGGCGTTCCTGTCAACTTCCATGATTTCTTCATGAGGACTCTCGCCAATATTGCTATGTCACCGTTTGAGCTGAAGCCTTATGCACCTTGGATTATGAGATTCATCAGAACAAGGTCTTCACTCAACTACAAAGTTGATACAGTGAACCACTGCAGCTACTTGCCTCCAATCAAGTCCTCAAATGACATATTCCTCACCGATGACAAGGGCAAGGCCGCTGCTGTTATAGATGAAGGCGTTCGTCCATTGGATGGTCAATTTCGCAAGGCTGCATCCTACTCAACCAATGACGACTCTGCCACCCATGACTCTGCCGCCAACACCGCCAAGCAAAATCCTCAAGCCACAAAGACCTGTGGTGATGGTGATCGTGAGCTTCTCCTCGCCTTCATCGGAAGGTTGATCGCCATCATAAATGGGTCAAGCGTCGTTTGGTTCAATTCTTCACAACATGACCTCAACCCACAATACTGTGAAGAAAAACCAGACTACCTCCATGAAACCTTCAACCGCACTGGCTGTTCATCTCATGTCTATAGCGAAGAAGACCTGAAGAAAATGGGTCTCAATGAAGACTTTGACTGGTCTGCACCTCCACCGAAGAAATACAAGAAGGTCAAGGTTCCTTCCTTGGTTACCAGCTCCTACTCTTCATCGCGCGACAATGATGAACATGAAGACTTGGATGACACTGCGGCAGGCCCTACTACAACAACTGACCCCAACAACGCTGGCGCTCCTTCAACAACTTGATATTCTGCAGGGGTGTTAGTCCTCAGTTTCGATCCTTTTGGTCATTCGATGACAAAGGGGGAGAAATTTGAGTTAATCTTCAAGCGGGTCTATTATATGGGCGTTTTTTTTGCGGAGTTACAACTCTCGTTCTTCTGATGACTTTGTTGGATCGAGTTGTAAACTTAAACCCGATGGTGCTCTGATACTTTTGATGTGTTATTCTGCATGCTTATTCCTCGTTAATGTTATTGCATGCATGCTGAATTTCATCAGTCACCATATTTCATCATGCATTTCAAATTCTTCATGTTATATGTCAAATGCGTGTATGAATTACAAGATATAGGGGGAGATCTCCATGATTCAAGTCTTCAAGCGTGCATTGCTTCAGAAGCAAATTCCTCACTATGCACATCTTCAGGGGGAGTTCTTCTATATCTTGCAATCAAATTCCTCATTATCAGTATTTACACTTCATATGTTTATCCCCGTTGAAAACTTAACCTATATTGTCATCAATCACCAAAAAGGGGGAGATTGTAAGTGCATCTAGTGCCCCTTGGTGATTTTGGTGTATTGAAGAGTTATAGGTTAAGGGACTAATGTGTTTATGAGTGTACACAAGTCTATAATTCTATGAGGAGTTTGATATTTACAGAGAAAGCCGACCCCTAAAGATGAAGTTCTTCAACTGAAGACTTTGGATTTCCGAAGACTTTCTGAAGACTTTGAAAGTGAAGAAATTGGTGTGACCTTGAAGACTTGGTATTCATTTGAGGAACATGAAGCGTGAAGACTTTTGTTTTCGTAGTTTCATTTTCTCTTTCTTGAGTCATAGGAAACACCGTACTGTTAAAGGGGGTCGAGGAAATACTAAGGAAAGATTTCCAAGTGATGCTCAACTCAAAATCCTACACATACCAATCCCTTCGAGTGAAGCCATTGGAAATCTCATACAGCTCACCATATTCTTCAAAGGATGAGACGAAGTTCTTCTGGTCTCTGAGGAATTTGTTCTGACTGAGGAGTTAGGAATTCGCCAGTGCGGATTGCCTACATAGTGAGGAACATGATAGCTCTGAGGAATATGAACCTCAAATTTCCGACCGTTGTTGTGCTACGCGCCAGCTGTCCCAAAATATCTTATCCACCTAATGGTCATATCATTGAAGGGCATTTATGTCTTGTCATGTCGGTCTGCTCCCTAGGCTATAAATAGTCGCCCCCTACAACCACTAGCTGGTTGGCTGCTCTGAGAGAAACTGACACTTGTCATTTGAGAGCATCCCATCCTCCGAGGACTTTGAGTGAAAATCATCAAGTGAGGAAAACCCAAACCCAAACACCTACAAACCCAAAGTGATTGAGCATCACTGAAGAGATTGATCCTGCATGGATCCGATGCTTGTTACCTTTGAAGACTGTGCTTATTCCAGACGGTTAGGCGTCATGGTCTAGAGCATCCAAGAGGAATTGTGGATCGCCGAGTGACCGAGTTTGTGAACGTTCGGAAATCACCTGAAGACTTACCATGAGTTATTGGGCGAGGTCTGTGTGACCTTAGCTCAAGGGGAATACGGTGAGGACTAAGTGTCCTGGACTGCGTGTTCAGGACTGGGTGTCCGGCACTGTGTGTCCTCATGTTTAAATACCTAGCCGCCCTAACCAGATGTACAACTGAGACAATAGTTGGAACTGGTCTACCAAATCATTGTTTTCACCAAGCCAACTGGTTCTATTTCCTCAACTCTTTCATTTCCTATGTATTGTGTTGTGTGCTTGTCATATATGTGTTTGAAGACTTTGACTGAAGACTTTCTCAATTTCCTCAGTTCAATTTCTTCAGTCTGTTTGTCTTCATCATGTGTTATCCTGTGATTACGATTTCTGTACTCTGTGCTTGTCTTCATTCAATCATGATGACCATGCTTGTATTCTGTTATGCTTACTTTTGAGTACTTATTCCGCTGCAAGTAGTTCTTCGCTAAGGAATTTCCTCACCGGCAAATTCCTCAGTGAAGAATTCATAAAAATCGCCTATTCACCCCCCCTCTAGTCGATATAACGCACTTTCAGCGCCCCCCTTTCCTTTCCCCCTCTCTCTCCTTCCCTCTCCTCTCCTACTCCAACATGGAAGGGGGGAGTCCTACTCCCGGTAGGAGTAGGACTCCTCATGGGGCGCGCCAAGGGTGGCCGGCCCCTCTCCCTCCTACACTCCTTTATATACGGGGAGGGAGGCACCCCCTAGAGACACACCAATTGATCTCTTGATCTCTTAGCCGTGTGCGGTGCCCCCCTCCACCATAATCCACCTCGATAATATCGTACCGGTGCTTAGGCGAATCCCTGTGTCGGTAGAACATCATCATCGTCACCACACCGTCGTGCTGACGAAACTCTCCCTCAAAGCTCGGCTGGATCAGAGTTCGAGGGACGTCATCGAGCTGAACATGTGCTGAACTCGGAGGTGCCATACGTTCGGTACTTGATCGGTCGGATCGTGAAGACGTACGACTACATCAACCACGTTGTGCTAACGCTTCGCTTTCGTCTCACAGTGCGTGGACACACTCTCCCCTCTCGTTGCTATGCATCACCATGATCTTGCGTGTGCGTAGGAATTTTTTTGAAATTACTACGTTCCCCAACACACGTGGGGCACACGAGGCAGGGGGCACACCCCAGGGGGGTGGTCGCGCCCTGTGCCCTCGTGGCCAAATGGTGAGCCCCCCTAGTGTGTTCTCAGTGCCAGAAATTCTTAAATATTCTACAAAAAATCATATTTCGTTTTCAGGACGTTTGGAGAACTTTTATTTTGCGGGGTATTTTTATTGCAAGGATAATTCAGAAAACAGATAGAAAATACTATTTTTGCTTTATATAATCTAGATAACAGAAAGTAAAAAGAGGGTACAAAAAGTTGTGCTTTCTAGCTTCATCCATCTCATGCTCATCAAAAGGAATCCACTAACAAGGTTGATCAAGTCTTGTTAACAAACTCTTTCCGAATAACATGAAACCAGAGAATTTTCGAATAACACTAGGTTACCTCAACAGGGATATGCATGTCCCCAACAATAAGAATATCATATTTCTTATTGACAGTAGGAAGAGGGAATTCAAAACTTCCAATAGTAATCATTGAAAATTTTCCAATGGAATTGATACTGTGGACTTGAGGTTGTTTCCTCGAAAAGTGTACCGTATGCTCATTACCATTAACATGAAAAGTGACATTGCCTTTGTTGCAATCAATAACAGCCCTTGCAGTATTCAAAAAGGGTCTACCAAGGATAATCGACATACTATCGTCCTCGGGAATATCAAGAATAACAATCCGTTAAAACAGTAACATTTGCAACCACAACAGGCACATCCTCACAAATACCGACAGGTATAGCAGTTGATTTATCGGCCATTTGCAAAGATATTTCAGTAGGTGTCAACTTATTCAAATCAAGTCTACGATATAAAGAGAGAGGCATAACACTAACACCGGCTCCAAGATCACATAAAGCAGTTTTAACATAGTTTCTTTTAATGGAGCATGGTATAGTTGGTACTCCTGGATCTTGGTACGTCCATTTTGCATCATGCTTTTATATAGATATGTATTGCATTATGGGCTGTTATTACACGTTATGTCACGATACCTATGCCTATTCTCTCTTATTTTACAAGGTTTACATAAGGAGGGAGAATGCCGGCAGCTGGAATTCTGGGCTGGAAAAGGAGCAAACGTTAGAGACCTATTATGCACAACTCCAAAAGTCCTGAAACTCCACGAAAGTAATTTTGGGAAATAATAAAAATATCCAAGAGAAGAAGTTCACGGAGGGGCCCCACCTGGCCACGAGGGTGGGGCGGCCCACCCCGGGCGCGCCTCTACCTCATGGGCCCTCGGTGGCCCTCCGATGCCCATCTTACGCTATATGAGGTCTTTCGTCGAGGAAAAATCATAAGAAACCTTTTGGGACGAAACTCCGCCGCCACGAGGCGGAACCTTGGCGGAACCAATATAGGGCTCCGGCAGAGCTGTTCTGCCGGGGACACTTCCCTCCGGCTGGGGGAAATCATCGTCATCGTCATCACCAACGCTTCTCTCATCAGGAGAGGGCAATCTCCATCAACATCTTCACCAGCACCATCTCCTCTCAAAACCCTAGTTCATCTCTTGTATCCAATTCTTGTCTCCAAGTCCGGGATTGGTACTAGTAGGTTGCTAGTAGTGTTGATTACTCCTTGTAGTTGATGCTAGTTGGTTTATTTGGTGGAAGATCATATGTTCAGATCCTTTATGCATATTATTACCCCTCTGATTATGAACATGAATATGCTTTGTGAGTAGTTACGTTTGTTCCTGAGGACATGTGAGAAGTCTTGCAATTAGTAGTTCAGGGAGTCCTGGATTAGGGGGTGTCCGGATAGCCGGACTATAGCCTTTGGCCGGACTCCTGGACTGTGAAGATACAAGACTGAAGACTTCGTCCCGTGTCCGGATGGGACTTTCCTTGGCGTGGAAGGCAAGCTTGGCGATACGGATATGTAGATATCCTACCATTGTAATCGACGTGTAACCCTAACCCTATTCGTGTCTATATAAACCGGAGGGTTTTAGTCCGTAGGATGAACAACAATCATACCATAGGCTAGCTTCTAGGGTTTAGCCTCTCGATCTCGTGGTAGATCTACTCTTGTACTACCCATATCATCAATATTAATCAAGAAGGAGTAGGGTTTTACCTCCATCGAGAGGGCCGAACCGGTAAAACATCGTGTCCCTTGTCTCCTGTTACCATCCGCCTAGACGCACGATTCGGGACCCCCTACCGAGATCCGCCGGTTTTGACACCGACATTGGTGCTTTCATTGAGAGTTCCTCCGTGTCGTCATCTTTGGCCCGATGGCTCCTCCGATCATCAATAACGATGCGCCTGTGGTGAGGCTTTTCTCCCAGACATGATCTTCAGATCCGCGGCTTTGCATCATGGGCCAATTAAGCTGGCCATCCGGAGCAGATTGAAAGCTACATCCCTGGCCATCAGGTCAGATTTGGAAGTTTGAACTACACGGCTGACGTCCGCGGAGACTTGATCTTCGACGGGTTCGAGCCACAGCCAAGCGCGCCGCACTGTCATGAGGGGCATGATATAGCTCTGCCACCGGACAGTGTCCTGGAGGCCGCACCAGTGTTCGCTCCGACCTTTAGCTCGAGCCGACTGCGCCGATCGAGGACGGGTGGCTGGACACCGCCTCGGGGGCTGCGATCTCTACGACGATTGAGCCGTACACCTACCCCGTCCTTTGCGAAGCTCGTGACTCCAAGGTGTCGGACTCCTCTCCAGACTCCGAGCCTTCCGCGCCCCCGCTATTCGAATCCGATTGGGCGCCGATCATGGAATTCACTGCCGCAGACATCTTTCAGCACTCGCCCTTTAGCGACATCCTGAATTCAATAAAGTCTCTCTCCTTATCAGGAGAGCCCTGGACGGATTATGGTAAGGAAGGTTAGGAGGCGGACGACGATGAAATTCAAAACCCACCCACCACCCACTTCGTAGCCACTGTCAACGATTTAACCGACATGCTCGACTTCGACTCCGAAGACATCGACGGTATGGACGACGATGTAGGGGAGGAGCATGAACCAGCACCAATAGGGCACTGGAGAACCACCTCATCTCATGATGTATACATGGTGGACACACCTAAAGGAAGCGACGACGAGGAACAACGGGACGCTACGAAGGATCGCTCCATCGAAAAGCAGTCAAAACGGCGACGTAAGCGCCGCTCAAAGTCCCGCCTCGACAAAGACAACAGCCATACAGACCCAACTATAGTGCAGGGTGAACCGGTGCACGACGAACATGCTATCGAGCAACCATCCGAACAGGACAATCTGGATAAACAACCCGTCCCCGGCAAAGATAACAGTCCGGACGATCTCACGCCGGACAAGCTGCTGGAGCAGAAGAACCTCCACAAAAGGCTCGTCGCCACAACACGTAGCCTGAAAAAGCACAAGCGGAAGCTCAAAACAGCGGAAGATGCACTCAGAATCAGATGGAGCAAAGTACTCAACACCGCAGACAAATACGGCGACAGTCGCCGAACGAAGAGCTACACAAAGCGAAAACTACTGCCCGAATTTGATGAGGAGGCCGTAGAGCCCCCACAATCAAAAAACAAGGAGGCCACCCGGTCGGATGGACGACCCCATGGCAAACAGAGAGCGGCGAGGTGCCGCACACAAGCCGGCACGCGATCCGCACAAGGATTCACATCAAAAAGATGGCCCAGTTAGATCTATCCACGGGCCAAGAAAGCAAGCTCTAGTAAGCAAGGCAACACATCAAGTATCCGAACATCACGGTACACCTAAATATAGGGGTGCCGCACACCCCCTATGTTTCACCGATGAGGTGCTGGATCATGAATTTCCAGCGGCATTCAAGCCCGTAAACATAGAGGCATACGACGGAACAACAAACCCTGGAGTCTGGATTGAGGATTACATCCTCCATATACACATGGCTAGAGGAGATGATCTCCACGCCATAAAATACTTACCCCTCAAGCTCAAAGGGCCAGCCCGGCATTGGCTTAAAAGCCTTCCCGAAAATACCATTGGAAGTTGGGAGGAGCTCGAGGATGCTTTTCGGGCAAATTTTCAAGGGACCCATGTCCGACCTCCGGATGCCGATGATTTAAGTCACTGTAACACCCCGGATGTAACTTTCCATATTTGTAACTCCAACTCTTGCCATTTTCGGCATTGTGTTATGATATTCCCTCCGTGGTTGGGTTTTTCCTCTTTTGCATTTTGTCCATGTCATGCATTTCATATCATGTCATCATGTGCATCGCATTTGCATACGTGTTCGTCTCATGATTCCGAGCATTTTTCCCGTTGTCCGTTTTGCAATCCGCACTCCTATGTCCCCCGGCGCCCCTCGTTACGCTTTTTCCGTGAGCGGTACTAAACTTTCTCGGAATGGACCGAGGTTTGTCAAGTGGCCTTGGTATACCACCGGTCAAGTTTCGGTCATTTGAGCTCGTTTGGTACTCCAACGGTTAACCGCACTCTCGCAAAAGCCTCTTTTAAGTTGCAGCCCAACACCCCTTCAAAATAGTCCAATAACACATCTAAGTCACTTCCATGCTCTCGGTCGTTCGATCACGATCGTGTGGGCGAAAAACCGCACCCCATTTGGAGCTTCCTAGCTCCTTCTACCTATAAATATGCATCTCCCCCTCCAAATCCCGGATCATTCCTACCCAAACCCTAGCCCGCTCTCTCCCGCCGCGGACGGACGTGTCGATTCGGGCGGACACGTCCGCCCACGCCGCCTGCCAACGGAAGCGAACGTGGCGCTTGGCCACCAGCGCCGCCGCCCGGCCGCTTGGCCTGTCAGCTGCCCTCAAGGGCTCCAGCCGGCCGGCCGCCTCCCCCAGCAGCGCCCTCGCTCCCGCCCCGGCCGCCGCCGCGCCATCCCGGGCGGTCGCGCTGCTGCCTCCGCGGCGCCCCCGCCTCCTCCGGCGGCCCGGCCTCTCCCTCTCCTCCCGGCCGAGCTCCATGAGCAGCCGCCTCGGCTTCCGATCCGCCGGATCTGAGATCTAGGTCGAGAGGGTTGACTTCTTCTCTCCCCGGTTCATCTAAGTCATTTTTCGGTGATATTTTCATGCATTTTCGTCGTGTACATAACTCGCACCCGTAGTCCGTTTTCGTGTGTGTAATATGTCAAAATGTTCGCCTCAAGAGTAGATCATTTCATCTCATTGCATCATTTTAATTTGAGCTCATCTTGATGCCCGAAATGCTGTTGGAAGAGGGCTATGTGATGTTAGTTTCATTTCTTAATGTAACTTGCACTTTGTCATTTTTGCCATGATTGATGTGTGCATCCTATGATCTTGAGTCCTACATGTGTTTTGTAATATGCCATGCCATCTTTACAGGGGTGTATGCCATGTATTTTTGTGATCTCTGTGGTGACTAGCACAAGCATGCAAACTAGGCTTCATGATGTTGCTGGTTTCAGCCCCTGTTTTGCTGATATTTTTATGCCATGTTAACTTGATGCTACCGAGAGATCCATGCATATTTTGAGATACTTCAGTAAGGATGTTTTGAACATATGGTTATGCTCTATCCATCCATGCCCTTGTTTGTAATTATGGAGTGCCATAGATTGAGTCAATCGAGCTCTACTTTTGCTATAAAACGTTTCCTGGCAGATTGTTTACATGTTATGCAATTTTGCCAAGGCTGTTGTAGTTGATCCGTGTATGCTATGATGTTATTCTTGCCATGTGTAGCTTCTATGCCATGTCTTCTTGATGGATGTATGCTTAGTTTATCATGAAATGCTCTGTAGTGAGTGCATCGAGCTCTTAAACATGCCTACTTGTTATCTGGTTTGTCATGCCCTGTTTGCTGAATCTGTTAACGAAACTTGCTATGTTTACATGGGTGCTATTATATTTTCTGATCCTTTTTGGCTTATGGTCAGTAAGGGACTTTTGTTCTATGCTTTGATTAGATTCATGCCATTCCTTGTTTTGCTATTATAAGTTCCTGTAGCATGCTGTTTGCTTGCTCTGAACATTGCTTCCTGATGCTGATTTTGCCATGTTCAGTAATTTCACTAAGTCTGTGAAGCTGATATATTTTTCATTTTTGCCATGCTTGTTTGGACCTGTTAATATGTGAATTAGCCGTAGCTCAGTGTTCCTCTTTTGTCAAGCATCTTGAGTAGATCACTGCCATATGCTTTGCTGGTACGTTTGGGTGCAGTAGCTTAATTTCTTGTTGCTTGCTATGTGGCATCATGTTGTTAATGGCAGATTTGTGCCATTCTTGTTTTGCTTGTCATTTGCAAACCGTGTATCCGATTCTGGTGATCTTTATATCGATTTCAACCGAAATCATCTCATCTTTCCAGCGGAATACTTGGTTTGCCAAGTTGATCCCTTGTTCATCATTTTCCTTCCGGAGCACGCATACGCATTGCATATCACATCTCGCATATCATGTCATGTTTTGCATCATGTTGCTTGTGCATTGCACCGTGATTTATTGTGGTTCCTTTGTTTGTGTTCTTGCTTTGGGTAGAGCCGGGAGACGAGTACGTGAACGAGGAACCTGTTGAGAACGCTTACGAGGATCAAGCTTTCGACAACTCTGAGAACTTTGCAGGCAAGATGACCATACCCTCGAAATCACTTCTATCTTTGCTTGCTAGATGCTCGCTCTTTTGCTATGCCTATGCTATGATGCCTATCACTTGCTATATCATGCCACCCATATTGCCATGTCAAGCCCCTAACCATCCTTTCCTAGCAAACCGTTGTTTGGCTATGTTACCGCTTTGCTCAGCCCCTCTTATAGCGTTGCTAGTTGCAGGTGAAGATGAAGTTTGTTCCTTGTTGGAACATGGAGATGTTATTCCTTGTTGGAACATGTTTACTTGTTGGGATATCACAATATCTATTGTTCAATTAATGCATCTATATACTTGGTAAAGGGTGGAAGACTCGGCCTTATGCCTGGTGTTTTGTTCCACTCTTGCCGCCCTAGTTTCCATCATACCGGTGTTATGTTCCTTTATTTCAAGTTCCTTACACGGTTGGGTGATTTACGGGACCCCCTTGACAGTTTGCTTTGAATAAGACTCGTCCAGCAAGGCCCAACTTTGGTTTTACCATTTGCCACCTAAGCCTTTTTTCCCGGTTTTCGCGAGCCCGAGGGTCATCTTTATTTTAACCCCCGGACCGGTGCTCCTTCGAGTGCTGGCCCGAACTAGAGCCCCTGCAGCGCCTCAAGGAAACTTGAGGTCTGGTTTTAGTTGTACGGACTGCTCATCCGGATGTGCCACGAGAACGAGATATGTGCAGCTCCTATCGGGATTTGTCGGCACAATCGGGCGGCTTTGCTGGTCTTGTTTTATTGCTGTCGAAATGTCTTGTAGTCCGGGATTCCGAGATTGATCGGTCTTCCAGTAGAAGGATTATCCTTCGTTGACCGTGAGAGCTTATAATGGGCTAAGTTGGGACACCCTGCAGGTATTATCTTTCAAAGCCGTGCTGCGGTTATGAGGCAGATGGGAATTTGTTAATGTCGGTTGTAGAAAACCTGAAGTTGACCTCAATTAAAATACACCTCAACCGCGTGTGTAACCGTGATGGTCTCTTCTCGGCGGAGTCCGGGAAGTGAACACGGTGTTGGAGTAATGTTTGACGTAAGTAGTTCAGATCACTTCTTGATCGCTACTAGCTTCACGACCGTGCTTTGCTCCTCTTCTCGCTCTTTTGCGAATGTAGCCACCATATATGCTAGTCGCTGCTGCAGCTCCACCTCAAAACTCGACCTTCCTATAAGCTTAAATAGTCTTGATCTCGCTGGTGTGAGATTGCTGAGTCCCGTGACTCACAGATTCTACCAAAACAGTTGCAGGTGCCGACGATGCGGTCAGGTGGACGAACCGAGCTCAAGTGGGAGTTCAACGAGGAACGTGGTCGTTACTATGTTTCTTTTCCCGATGATCAGTAGTGGAGCCAGTTGGGACGATCGGGATCTGTGTAGCATTTGGGGTATCTTCTTTTATTTTGGTTCCGTAGTCGGACCTTGAGTGTAATCTGAACGATGGATGTTTATTTATGTATTGTGTGAAGTGGCATCGTAAGCCAACTATGTATCTATTTCCTTATGTATTACATGGGTTGTGTGAAGATTACCTCACTTGCGACATTGCTTTCAATGCGGTTATGCCTCTAAGTCGTGCTTCGACACGTGGGAGATATAGCCGCATCGAGGGCGTTACTAAGTTGGTATCGAGCCATCCCGACTTAGGAGCCCCCCGCTTGATTGTTTGTTGGCGTTGTTGAGTCTAGAACAAAATGTTTTGAGTCTTAGGATTATATATATCGAGAGTAGGATTCTTTTTACTCCCGGTCCTTCGTCGCTCTGGTGAGGTCTCCCGACGAGAAGTTTTGACTCTCCTCTCCTCAAATTTCACTAAAAAATTTAGGATCACGCTGGTATCTTGGAATCGTTCGATGGTTTTGTGACGAGAACATTGTTCTTGGTGCCTCGACATTTAGGGGTTGTGGCGGTGTCCCGGGAGTTGAGCTCCGAGGTGTTGTCGTCACAATTTTATCGTTGCAGATTCTCGAATACCGAGTTTTGCCGACATCGAAATCTCTTTTGTACAGTTGTTGGTGAGATAACCCGATAACCCAAAGATTGGGCGAGCTCGAGTATTGCCATGACTCGTATAACGGATGCTTTTCAAGGTCGAGGTACACGATTTCGAAGGTTTCTTGGTTATGTGTTGACGGATGGATACAATGGATCTAGGTATTGTTAGTTTGGGTGATATATTTTGTGTCCCCTGTATCCCCAACACCAGATTGCATAACCAGAAAGTTTCGGGAGTTTATAGGTGGGATTCAAGTAGCTCTTAGCATTTCTTCCCGCAGATATTTGGTTCGTGATTGGGTAATCCTTACCACTTATTTGTTCCAGTCGTACCTTGTTATTTTTTCATCAACCTTTAATCAAGTGGCTTCTCACCTTAATGGACGTGTGATGATTAGCTTTTGGAATTCATTCGTTCATCCTTGTTCGAATGTTTATTGTGAAGACTATATGTTGCAATTTATATCCGTTGATTCAACTTGTCTATTTGTCTATCAAAGTGCTAACGGATGTCACCCTCTTCAGGATGGCTCCGCCAACGCGTCACAATCCGGAACGCAATGATGTGAAGTTGGGAGGAGCTCGAGGATGCTTTTCGGGCAAATTTTCAAGGGACCTATGTCCGACCTCCGGATGCCGACGATTTAAGTCACATAGCCCAACAACGCGGAGAGTCAGCCCGGAAATTCTGGAACAGATTCCTTACTAAAAAGAACCAAATAGTCGACTGTCCGGACGTCGAAGCCTTAGCAGCTTTCAAACACAACGTCCGAGACGAATGGCTCGCCAGACACCTCGGCCAAGAAAAGCCAATAACAATGGCCGCATTAACAAGCCTCATGACCCGCTTTTGCGTGGGAGAGGATAGCTGGCTAGCAAGATGCAGTACCAGCGACCCAAGTACATCCGAAGTCAGGGATGGAAACGGGGAACCACGACGCAGCAAGGACCAGCGTCGGACCAAGGGAAACAGCCCGAAGAGCACGGCAGTCAACGCCGGATTCAAAAGCTCTCGGCAGAATCATAAAAAGCTGCCCCTTAAGGATAATAGGGATGAGCTATCTAACTTAAACAAAATCTTGGACAAGATATGCCAAATCCATAGTACTCCCGGAAAGCCTGCAAACCACACCCACAGAGATTGTTGGGTCTTCAATCAGTCCGGCAAACTCAACGCCGAACACAAGGGGCTCGACACACCAAGCGAGGATGATGACGAACCCCAAAAGCAGAGCACCGGAAAACAAAAGAATTTCCCACAAGAAATCAAAACAGTGAACTTACTTCACGTGACAAAAGGGAAAAATAGAGCGGCGCCCATAGAGGTACGCGCCAGAAGGCCTATCCCGGATGAGTCCTGCGACTGGTTGTTAAAACCAATCACCTTCGACCATCGGGATTACTCTAGAAGTATATGGAACGCAGGTTGGACTGCCTTGATATTAGATCTGATAATTGGCGGACTCCAATTTTCACATGTCCTAATGGACGGCGGCAGTGATCTAAACCTGCTATATCAGGACACAATCCGGAATATGGGGATAGACCCAACCAAATTTCGCCATAGCAATACTTCCTTCAAGGGTAATGCCAGCCCATATGCCCATTGTACGGGTTTCTCATCGCTAGAAGTTGTGTTCGCTCACCCGACAACTTCGCCATGAAAAGTTAACCTTCCACCTCGCCCCATTTACAAGTAGCTATCAAGCACTATTGGGACGTGAAGCTACCGCTTTAACGCAATACCGCATTATGCATCTCTTACACTTAAAATGCCGGTCCACGTGGCATCATCTCATTAAAGGGAAACATTGACGGTTCCTCGAGTCCGGAAAATTGTGCGGATGCCTTGACAGCCCCACAATAAACCGGCTCCACCAATACAAGCACTTAGACAGGTCGTCTGCACCCGGACACGGCTGGACGAGTCCGCGTAAACATACAAGGGCTCGCTAGACGATACCCCGCATAAGGGCTCCGCGCATCCACAACAAGAGACAATAAATCTCAATTTTGTTCATTCTTTGAATTGTACTTTGTTTATTTAGTATAACGTACATTTTCACACGATTTTTTTTGGTTTTTCAACTAAGTTCCTCTCTTTTACAGATGAACACCGTGCTACACCCGCCCGTGATACGGCATAACAGAGACACAGCGCAGGCGCAAGAGGGACCCGTTGCAAGGATTCTTTTCAGATTAAGACCTCGTAAACCTTTTTCACTGTCTCTTGTTGATACACATCCCCGGTTTCTTGCTATAACCGAGGAGGAGGCTGGCGTTTTGGCATAGGCCACGCAGAATTTTATGCTGCACTGGACACGGGGCTTTTTACCAAGGCGATTGTTCGACCCGTTTTCATAAAGACCGAATACCTTAGGGAGTGTTCGGCGTCTCGAGTTAGGACTTATATGCATCAGCTCCGAATCATGTCTTTGGTCAAATGTTGGGTTTGCCCGGCTCCTGTGTTTTGCTACCTTACATTCCGCTCTATCGGCTAATGCGGCACCAGGAGAACTACTGCGATTTTGCCCCCAGTTCGGCCAGGGGAGCACCTCAGTAGAGAAAGCCGAAAACTGACTGTCATGATATAGCGTGAGACTGGTCAACCACTCGATGACCCGCTGGAATCTTTAGAATTCCTCCGCATTGACGAAGGGCCGTTTCCCGGCCAGGCACATACGCGCCCCGAATTCGGGTGAGAGCGGTGCCCCTAGGGGCTATATAGTAGCCCCACTGCCGAACTCCTATGGCTAAGTGAAAGTGATAAAGCATTATAGTCCGGTTGCCTAGTTTGCTGCGCTATCACCTCCCTTGTAGGACCAAGACGTTGGATCAAGTGTGAAAATGCATTTTCTGCAAACACCCCCGCATTATATGCGTAATAAGCCAAAGACTGCCATCTTTCAGGTTATATACACATATATATTAACGGCCGCACATGAGGTATTTTTAATTCTTGAAGGCACAAGTATAAAAAGCTTTTATATTCCATTCAAACATTGTTTCACAATAATACATGTTATTCGAACATAATATCCTTCGAGCACTGTGTCTCTATTAAACGAGCGCCCTGCAGAACTTCCTGAAAATAGTGCTCGACAGGTACTCGGCTTCTGTCCGAATCTTGGGATGCAACATCAGTGGCCTTCATCTCCGCCCAGTGTGTCTTGACACGGGCAAGAGCCATCCGCGCACCCTCTATGCATGCTGACCGCCTCATTGTCTTGATATGCGGCACCGCACCAAGGAACTGCTGCACCAAGCCAAAATAACTCTTCGGCTCGGGCCTTTTCGGCCACAAATGAGTCACGACATTCTTCATGGCAAGTCCGGACAACCTACTCAACTCCGCCCATTCGGCCAAACAATCGGTTAATGGACGTGGACGCTCTGGACTACGGAACTGTGACCAAAAAAGCTCTTCCATCTCGTGATCTTTTTGATCTCCGAAGTGTTCGGCCGCGTCCGCGGCACTCGCCGCCAAGTCCAGATAAGCATCCGCACTACTCCACAGCCGGTCCAACTGAGCATATTTAGGATCCGTGAACTTCCTCCACAGCAGAAAAGGCTTTCCAGCCGCGATATCTCCGGCCTGACGTAGCTCCTCCTTCATAGCTCCCATCACAGAGCGAGCATCCTTGGCCTCGGTGGTGGCCTTCTTCAGGTCCTCTTGCTCCGCTCGACCTTCTTTTTCAAGAAGCTCACAGCGGTCGGTAGCATTCTTCAACTTCACGGCCATTTCGGCCATTTCCTTTTTGCTTCGGCAGTGAGCAGCCTGTTCGGCTTTTAGCTCTTCGGCCGCCTTTAAGGCAGCCGCATCACTTTTTCTGGCTTGCTCCTTGGCTCAAGGGAGCTCTGCATGAAGATTCTCCGTGGCAGCGGCACCATCTGCATCAAGCATACATGTTGTAAGGCACGAGCATCAAGCTCCCTTACTAGGTGTCCGCGGAGAAACTGCATACCTTGTGACTCGTCTAGCCGCTTATTGACAAGCGCGATGTCGGCATCCGCCATGTCAAGTTGCCGCTTTAGTTCGGCAAATTCATCAGTCCGGCTAGCCACCGGACGACCCGCCACCTACATAGGAAGGGCGACATATTATATCTGGGACTATGATCCTCGGCACGCTGTCATTTTTGACAACGCACCGAGTCTCAGGGGCTACTATCTATACAGGGCGCATCTTATATATGCGGAACCGTCAAAAGGTACACCATTGCACGTACCTCAAAACCCGTCAAGAACTCTGGCGGCCTCGCATAACCCGCTTTCATGGACGAAATTTTTTCAATCACCGCACCCATCAATGCACGGGGATCTTCTGAGATAGACACTCGCCCGAGCAGATCCTTCAACTCCTCCGACCGTGCACCAGGAGGTGCCGGACTCGTCCGATGGCCTTTTTGAAGGCTGGACACGGAGGGCTCCGGGGGGCCCTACGACCGCACTCCACCCCTGCCGGATTCGGGGAAACCCTCCGTGACGACACCTCAGGATCGTCCGCCTCGCTAAGCGGTACGGCAGGGGGAGGTGTTCCGCTCTCCATCATCTCTGGATGAAGATCCCCTGATGACGAGCTCTGCTGAGAAGGGCTGAGATCCGAACTACAAGGTAAAATTTCGGTCATCTTCAGAAATAAAACAGGGATGTCTTTTATTTTATTTTATAAACTCCCCTCTCTACTTACGGCTCGCTGGAGGGCTAATCTCCTTGGGGAAACAATGCGGCCGGGGCATCTTCCGGCGCAGGACCCTCTGGCGAAGATTTCTTCCCGCGCTTTGAGGCCTTGGTCTCCGGATCTTCAGAGGAGGTCCTCTTCTCCCCTTGGATGGAGGGATTCTTGATCCCTCCTTTCTTGATAACCTCCTTCGCGGAGGCAGTAGCTTCCATGTTCCCCCCTTCGCCTTCTCCTAAAGGTGCAGCCTCCAGCATCCTGGTTAACACTGGATCCGGCGTAGTCTCAGGGAGGGGGGCCGGACACCTGATCAGTTTTGGTTTCGCTATCCACTCCTGTTTAAGGGACATCTCTTTTAAGGGCAAGTTTATGATAAATATACAGATAGCATGTCCGGGTACGGGACTACTTGCTTGAGCATCCGGGCGATTGCAGCTCAGACATGCGTCCTCGGTCAAGTCCGGACACATTGCTTGTGATCCGAAGAACAGTTTGTACATCTCCACGGGCGTTCCGCCCATGAAGTGTTGAAGAGCTCGTGGTCCCTCTGGATTGAACTCCCACAGGCGGAGGGGCGACGTTTGCAGGGCAGGATGCGACGAATCAGGATGACCTGCGTTACTACGACCAGATTGATCTCTCTCTCTCTAGGAGGTCTCGAATACGGCCCTACAACAAGGGCATGTCCTTGGACGGCCCCCAGTCAAGCCCTTTATTGACCCACGACGCCAGCCGCGGTGGAGGACCCGAGCGAAAGGCAGGTGGCGCCACCCATTTGGTGCCCCTGGGAGCTGTGATATAAAACAACTCTTGTTGCCATAAACTGAGCTCCTTTTGAAAAGAGCCCTCGGGCCATGGAGCGTCAGCATTCTTGCTTATAACAGCCCCTCCGCACTCTGCCAGTTGCCCCTTGATCATCTTTGGCTCCACCTTGAAGGTTTTGAGCCACAATCCGAAGTGTGGGGTAATGCGGAGGAAGGCTTCACATACGACGATGAACGACGAGATGTGGAGGATGGACTCCGGATCCAAGTCATGAAATTCCAGCCCATAATAAAACATGAGCCCCCTCACGAAGGGGTCCATCGGGAAACTTAGTCCCCAAAGAAAGTGAGACGTGAACACCACGCTTTCACCGGGCTTGGGAGTGGGAATAACCTGCCCTTGAGCAGGCAGCCTATGCGAGATTTTGCCGGTTAGATACCTGGCATCTCTTAGCTTTAGGACGTCTTCTTCCGTGATGGAGGAAGGCATCCACCGGCCTTGAAGGTCGGAGCCGGACATCATCGAAGGTCCAAAGCGCCTGAATCTGGAGCTTTGGGTGTTGGAACTCGAAGCGAGGGGCGAATTCGATGGAGATTGAGAAAAGGAGCGGGGCCTTGGTCTCTTTATAAAGAGGTTGAATACCAGGAGCCCTCCCCGTGACCGTTCGGGACTCGCCTTCGATAGGGGAGGCGTGCCAACGGGCACGATGGGGTTACCCACGCCCGTATTGATGAGAATCCCGGAATAAGGGCACACGATCTCTGCTTTGACAAGATGTACCAAGGAAACCGCCTCGCTAAACGCGCTGAGGTGGGACAGTAAAAACGATTCGAATAAAGGCTTGGTCGTGGTGTGATGTCACTCTGCGGAATACGTCAGCAGATTGAACTTGTGTAAATGTTATTCTCTCTACGGTGGTCTGTGGAACTTATTTTGCAGAGCCGGACACTATCCTTGTGTTCAAAATCTTCTATGAAGTATTCGGAGGAGGAACCCGCCTTGCAATGCCGAAGACAATATGCGTGCCGGACTCATCGTCATTGAAGCCTGGTTCAGGGGCTACTGAGAGAGTCATGGATTAGGGGGTGTCCGGATAGCCGGACTATAGCCTTTGGTCGGACTCCTGGACTGTGAAGATACAAGATTGAAGACTTCGTCCCGTGTCCGGATGGGACTTTCCTTGGCGTGGAAGGCAAGCTTGGCGATACGGATATGTAGATCTCCTACCATTGTAACCGACTCTGTGTAACCCTAACCCTATTTGGTGTCTATATAAACCGGAGGGTTTTAGTCCGTAGGACGAACAACAATCATACCATAGGCTAGCTTCTAGGGTTTAGCCTCTCTGATCTCGTGGTAGATCTACTCTTGTACTACCCATATCATAATTATTAATCAAGCAGGAGTAGGGTTTTACCTCCATCGAGAGGGCCCGAACCTGGGTTAAAACATTGTGTCCCTTGTCTCCTGTTACCATCCGCCTAGACGCACAGTTTGGGATCCCCTACCCGAGATGTTTTGATGTGAATTTGGTATTTGTTCGATATTTTGATGAGATGTATGTTGTCTAGCCTCTAGTGGTGTTATGTGAACGTCGACTACATAACACTTCACCATTATTTGGGCCTAGAGGAAGGCATTGGGAAGTAATAAGTAGATGATGGGTTGCTAGAGTGACAGAAGCTTAAACCCTAGTTTATGCTTTGCTTCGTAAGGGGCTGATTTGGATCCATATGTTTCATGCTATGGTTAGGTTTACCTTAATACTTTTGTTGTAGTTGCGGATGCTTGCAATAGAGGTTAATCATAAGTGGGATGCTTGTTCAAATAAGAATAGCACCCAAGCACCGGTCCACCCACATATCAAATTATCAAAGTACCGAACGCGAATCATATGAACGTGATGAAAATTAGCTTGACGATATTCCCATGTGTCCTCGGGAGCGCTTTTCCTATTATAAGAGTTTGTCCAGGCTTGTCCTTTGCTACAAAAAGGATTGGGCCACCTTTCTGCACTTTATTTACTTTTGTTACTTGTTGCTCGTTACAAATTATCCTAGCACAAAACTATCTGTTACCACTTATTTCTGTACTTGCAGAGAATACCTTGCTGAAAACCGCTTATCATTTCCTTCTGCTCCTCGTTGGGTTCGACACTCTTACTTATCGAAAGGACTACGATAGATCCCCTATACTTGTGGGTCATCAAGACTCTTTTCTGGCGCCGTTGCCGGTGAGTGAAGTGCCTTTGGTAGGTGGAATTTGGTAAGGAAAAATTTATATAGTGTGCTGAAATTTACTGTCACTTGTTACTATGGAAAGTAATCCTCTGAGGGCATTGTTCGGGGTATCTTCACCCCGACCAGTAGAGCAAAGAGTTGCTCCTCAACCTAATGAACCTACTGAAAATGAATATGAAAATGTTCCCTTTGAATTTCCTTCGGGTATGATGGAAAAACTGCTAGCCAATCCTTTTGTAGGAGATGGAACAAAGCATCCTGATGAGCACCTAATATATGTGGATGAAGTTTGTGGACTATTTAAGCTTGCAGGTATACCCGATGATGTTGTTAAGAAGAAGGTATTCCCTTTATCTTTGAAGGGAGATGCATTGACATGGTATAGGCTATGTGATGATACGAGATCATGGAACTATAGAAGATTTAAATTGGAATTTCATCAAAAGTATTATCCTATGCATCTTGTTCATCGTGATCGCAATTATATATATAATTTCTGGCCTCGCGAAGGAGAAAGCATCGCTCAAGCTTGGGGGAGGCTTAAATCAATGTTGTATTCATGCCCCAATCATGAGCTCCCATGAGAAACAATTATTCAAAATCTTTATGCTTGGCTTTCTGAAAACAATCGCACCATGCTCGATACTTCTTGTGCTGGCTCTTTTATGATGAAGACTATTGAATTTAAATGGGATTTATTGGATAGAATTAAACGCAACTCTGAAGATTGGGATCTCGACGAAGGTAAGGAGTCAGGTATGACACCTAAGTTTGATTGTGTTAAATCTTTTATGGATACCGATATTTTCCGTAAGTTTAGCACTAAATATGGACTTGACTCTGAAATAGTAGCTTCTTTCTGTGAATCTTTTGCTAGTTATGTTGATCTCCCTAAGGAGAAATGGTTTAAATATCATCCTCCCATAGAAGTAAAAGTAGCTGCACCTATTAAAGTTGAAGAAAAGATTGTCACTTATAATGATCCTATTGTTCCTACTTCTTATGTTGAGAAACCACCCTTCCCTGTTAGAATAAAGGATCATGCTAAAGCTTCAAGTGTTGTTTGTAAAAGTAATATTAGAACTTATACACCTCCTGAGCAAGTTAAAGTAGAACCTAATATTGCTATTGTTAAAGATCTCTTGGCTAATAATATTGATGGGCATGTTATTCAATTCTGTGGTGAAACTGCTAGAATTGCTAAACCTAGCGCTAAAGATAAACATAGACCTGTGGTAGGCGTGCCTGTTATTTCTGTTAAAATAGGAGATCATTGTTACCATGGCTTATGTGATATGGGTGCTAGTGCTAGTGTTATACCTTATACTTTGTATGAAGAAATTAAGCATGAAATTGCACCTGCTGAGATAGAAGGTATTGATTTTACAATTAAACTTGCCAATAGAGATACTATATCAGTTGTGGGAATTGTTAGAGATGTTGAAGTCTTGTGTGGGAAAACTAAATATCCTGCTGATTTTCTTGTTTTTAGTTCCCCACAAGATAGCTTTTGTCCCATTATATTTGGTAGACCCTTCTTGAATACTGTCAATGCTAAGATTGATTGCAAAAAGAATGTTGTTATTGTTGGCTTGGATGATATGATTCATGAGTTTAATTTCTCTAAATTTAGTAAACAACACCGTGAAGAAGAATTGCCTAGTAAGGATGAAATTATTGGTCTTGCTTCTATTGCCGTACCTCCTAGTGATCCTCTAGGATATTATTTGCTAGACCATGAAAATGATATGTTTATGAATGAAAGAAGGGAAATAGATGAAGTATTCTTTAAACAGGAACCTATTCTGAAACATAATTTGCCTGTTGAAATCCTAGGGGATCCTCCTCCACCTAAGGGTGATCCCGTGTTTGAGCTTAAACCGTTGCCTGATAATCTTAAATATGCTTATCTTGATGAAAAGAAAATATATCCTGTTATTATTAGTGCTAACCTTTCAGAGCATGAAGAAGAGACATTATTGAAAACTCTGAAGAAGCACCGTGCTGCTATTGGATATACTCTTGATGATCTCAAGGGCATTAGTCCCACTCTATGTCAACACAAAATAAATTTGGAAGAAGATGCCAAACCGGTTCGTGATCATCAATGAAGGTTGAATCCTAAGATGAAAGAAGTGGTAAGAAAAGAAATACTAAAGCTTTTGGAGGCAGGTATAATTTATCCCATTGCTGATAGCCAGTGGGTAAGTCCTGTTCATTGTGTCCCTAAGAAGGGAGGTGTTACTGTTGTTCTTAATGATAAAGATGAATTGATTCCACAAAGAATCATTACAGGTTATAGGATGGTAATTGATTTCCGCAAATTAAATAAAGCTACTAAGCAAGATCATTACCCCTTACCTTTTATTGATCAAATGCTAGAAAGATTATGCAAACATACACATTATTGCTTTCTAGATGGTTATTCTGGTTTCTCTCAAATACCTGTGTCGGCTAAGGATCAATCAAAGACTACTTTTACATGCCCTTTTGGTACTTTTGCTTATAGACATATGCCCTTTGGTTTATGTAATGCACCTGCTACCTTTCAAAGATGCATGATGGCTATATTCTCTGACTTTTGTGAAAAGATTTGTGAGGTTTTCATGGACGACTTTTCCGTCTATGGATCCTCTTTTGATGATTGCTTGAGCAATCTTGATCGAGTTTTGCAGAGATGTGAAGAAACTAATCTTGTCTTGAATTGGGAAAAGTGCCACTTTATGGTTAATGAAGGTATTGTCTTGGGGCATAAAGTTTCTGAAAGAGGTAGTGAAGTTGATAAAGCCAAGGTTGATGCTATTGAAAAGATGCCATGTCCCAAGGACATCAAAGGTATAAGAAGTTTCCTTGGTCACGCCGGATTTTATAGGAGGTTCATTAAGGACTTCTCAAAATTTCTCGCCTCTTACTAATTTATTACAAAAGATATACCATTTGTCTTTGATGATGATTGTGTAGAAGCATTTGAAATACTTAAGAAAGCATTGATCTCTACACCTATTGTTCAGCCACAGGATTGGAATTTACCCTTTGAAATTATGTGTGATGCTAGTGATTATGCTGTAGGTGCTGTTCTAGGACAAAGAGTCGATAAGAAATTAAATGTTATCCATTATGCTAGTAAGACTCTAGACAATGCTCAAAGAAACTATGCTACTACTGAAAAAGAATTCTTAGAAGTTGTATTTGCTTGTGATAAGTTCAGACCTTATATTGTTGAGTCTAAAGTAACTATTCACATTGATCATGCTGCTATTAAATATCTGATGGAAAAGAAAGATGCTAAACCTAGACTTATTAGATGGGTTCTCCTGCTACAAGAATTTAATTTGCATATTATTGATAGAAAGGGAGCTGAGAACCCCGTTGCAGACAACTTGTCTAGGTTAGAAAATTTTCTTGATGACCCACTACCTATTGATGATAGCTTTCCTGATGAACAATTAAATGTCATAAGTACTTCTCGTAGTACTCCATGGTATGCTGATTATGCTAATTACATTGTTGCTAAATTTATACCACCTAGTTTCACATACCAGCAAAAGAAAAAGTTTTTCTATGATTTGAGACATTACTTTTGGGATGACCCACATCTTTATAAAGAAGGAGTAGATGGTGTTATTAGACGTTGTGTACCTGAGCATGAACAGGAACAGATCCTACGCAAGTGTCACTCCGAAGCTTATGGAGGACACCACGCTGGAGATAGAACTGCACATAAGGTATTGTAGTCCGGTTTTTATTGGCCTACTCTCTTCAAGGATGCCCGTAAGTTTGTCTTGTCTTGTGATGAATGTCAAAGAATTGGTAATATTAGTAGACGTCAAGAAATGCCTATGAACTATTCACTTGTTATTGAACCATTTGACATTTGGGGTTTTGATTATATGGGACCTTTTCCTGCCTCTAATGGATATACACATATTTTAGTTGCTGTTGATTACGTTACTAAGTGGGTAGAAGCTATTCCAACTAGTAATGCTGATCATAACACCTCTATTAAAGTGCTTAAAGAAGTTATTTTTCCGAGGTTTGGAGTCCCTAGATATTTAACGACTGATGGTGGTTCACATTTTATTCATGGTGCTTTCCGTAAAATGGTTGCTAAATATGATATTAATCATAGAATTGCATCTCCATATCACCCACAGTCTAGTGGTCAAGTAGAATTGAGTAATAGAGGACTCAAATTAATTTTGCAAAAGACTGTCAATAGGTCTAGAAAGAATTGGTCCAAGAAACTTGATGATGCATTATGGGCCTATAGAACTGCATATAAAAATCCTATGGGTATGTCTCCGCATAAAATGGTTTATGGAAAAGCATGTCATTTACCTCTCGAACTAGAACATAAGGCTTATTGGGCTATTAAAGAGCTAAACTATGATTTAAAACTTGCCGGTGAGAAGAGGTTAATTGATATTAGCTCACTCGATGAATGGAGAACCCAAGCTTATGAAAATGCCAAGTTGTTTAAAGAAAAAGTTAAAAGATGGCATGGCAAAAGGATACAAAAGCGTGAGTTTAATGTAGGTGATTATGTATTGCTATACAACTCTCGTTTAAGATTTTTTGCAGGAAAACTTCTCTCTAAATGGGAAGGCCCTTACGTTATCGAGGAGGTCTATCGTTTCGGTGCCATAAAAATCAATAATTTCGAAGGCACAAATCCGAAGGTGGTAAACGGTCAAAGAATCAAACACTATATCTCAGGTAATCCTATAAATGTTGAAACCAATGTTATTGAAATCGTAACCCCGGAGGAATACATAAGGGACACTTTTCGGAACGTTTCATACTCCGAAAAGGAATAGGTATGTGGTACGGTAAGTAAATCGACTCCAAAACAATTTTTAAAGCAATATTTCTCCGTTTTGGAATATTTAGAAAAATAGAAAAATAAGTAGCAGTCCGGGAAGGACACGAGGGCCCCACGAGGGTGTAGGGCGCGCCCTACCCCCCTGGGCGCGCCCCCCTACCTCGTGGGCACCTCGTGTGCCTTCCGGACTCTGTTTTCTTGCACGATACGTATTTTGGTCGGTAAAAATTCATTATATATTCTCCGAAGGTTTTGACTCCGTATCACGCAAATATCCTCTGTTTTTGTTTCGAGCTGTTTCTGCTGCAGATTAGAGCAAGATGTCTTCTCAAGAGTCAGTCGGGGAGAGCCGGGTATCTAATCCGGCACCGGAACCAAGGGCAAACAGCGAAGCTGTCCCCTTTGGGCCAGCAACGGAGGAGGAGATGGAGGCTAACTTGATGAGAGTAGATGCCATGGAGGATCAAGAAGTCACTTCTCACTTCTGAGCTGGGTTCACGATGTGGGAACTACAGAGCTCAGCTATTCCAAACTCGGTTTTCCCTTCCAATGTTAGATTTCTTTCTTAAGAAAATATGAAGAGGAGTGTCACTTGTTCTCCCGCAGCTATGAACCACCCTTGGGTGCAAGGAGCCTTAGCAGTTACAGGAAAGCTTCGCAAGGAAATAATGGACCTCAAGCAGCAAGTCAATAAGCATGAGGAGGAGAATCGCATCCTAAAGGGCATCATCGCCAAGAACGTTTCACCAACCCCGAAGAAGGAGACATAATCACATGGGTATGGGCACTCCCCTTGGCAACTGCCAAGATTGGGGGAGATGCCCCGGTATCGTATCACAACCACATCTCCTATCTTTACTGTTTTTCTTAGTTCGATCCTATTAGTAGTATCTCGATCTAGTAGAATAAAGTTTATGGCATGATCTAGTTTTGAGTTTTGTTTTATGATCTCTCTATGTAATCGAGCCCGTGAGCTATATAATAAAGATTAGTGTTGAGTCAAGGGCTTGATAATTTTGCCATGATCTTCAGTGAATAAAAGAAAAGAGAAAAAGAATGAAAATAACAAAGAGTTCATATTTATCTTATTGAGAGTAATGACTTCACATAGAAAGGGTATGATGATTGAAAGTTGTTGGGAGTTGGCAAACATAGTTTTGGTCATCATTGCAATTAATAGGAAGTAATAAGGAAAGAGAGGTTTCACATATAAATATACTATTATTGACATCTTTTATGATTGCGAGCACTCATTAAAATATGACATGCTAAAGAGTTGATGTTGGACAAGGAAGACAACGTAATGGGCTATGTTTTCTTATATCTGAGATAAAGTATATTGTCATGGATCTTCCAACATGTTGAGCTTGCCTTTCCCCTCGTGCTAGCCAAATTCTCAGCACCAAGTAGAGATACTACTTGTGCTTCCAAAAACCATTAAACCAGTTTTGCCATGAGAGTCCACCATATCTACCTATGGATTGAGTAACATCCTTCAAGTAAGTTGTCATCGGTGCAAAGGAATAAAAATTGCCCTCTAAATATGTATGATTGATTGGTGTGGGGAAATAAGCTTTATACGATCTTGTGATGTGGAAGAAATAAAATCGACGGACTGCATAATAAAGGTTCATATCACAAGAGGCAATATAAAGTGACGTTCTTTCGCATTAAGATTTTGTGCATCCAACCATAAAAGCGCATGGCAACCTCTGCTTCCCTCTGCGAAGGGCCTATCTTTTATCATTATCTTCTACCTTATGCAAGAGTCATGGTGATCTTGACCTTTCCTTTTTACATTTTATCCTTTGGCAAGCACAATGTGTTGGAAAGATCCTGATTGATATATCTAATTAGATGTAGGGGGCATGAGTTATTATTGTTGACATTACCCTTGAGGTAAAAGGTTGGGAGGCGAAACTATAAGCCCCTATCTTTCTCTGTGTCCAATTAAAACTCCGTAACCACAAGTATCGCGTGAGTGTTAGCAATTATGAAGGACTAAATGATAGTTGAGTATGTGGACTTGCTATTAAGCTCTGACATAGACTCTTTCTGATGTTATGATAAATTGCAATTGCTTCAATGACCGAGACTATAGTTTGTTTGTTCTCAATAAAGTTTATGATTCGTACTCTGCATTGTGAATGGATTATTACTTGAACATAAGCAATCATATGACATTTCCTATATATGTTGCTGTTATGAGAATAATCATGATGCCTTCATGTCCGTATTTTGTTTTTATCGATGCCTCTACCTCTAAACATGGGGACATATTTATCGTTATCGGCTTTCGCTTGAGGACAAGCGAGGTCTAAGCTTGGGGGAGTTGATACGTCCATTTTGCATCATGCTTTTATATTGATATTTATTGCATTATGGGCTGTTATTACACGTTATGTCACAATACTTATGCCTATTCTCTCTTATTTTACAAGGTTTACATAAGGAGGAGAATGCTTGCAACTGGAATTCGGGCTGGAAAAGGAGCAACTATTAGAGACCTATTCGCACAACTCCAAAAGTCCTGAAACTCCACGAAAGTCATTTTGGGAAATAATAAAAATATCCAGCGGAAGAAGTTCACGGAGGGGCCCCACTGCCACGAGGGTGGGGGCGGGCCCTACCCCTGGGCGCGCCCCCCTACCTCATGGGCCCCCTGGTGGCCCTCCGATGCCCATCTTCTGCTATATGAGGTCTTTCGTCGAGGAAAAAATCATAAGAAACCTTTTGGGACGAAACTCCGCCGCCACGAGGCGGAACCTTGGCGGAACCAATCTAGGGCTCCGGCAGAGCTGTTCTGCCGGGGACACTTCCCTCCGGGGAGAATCATCGTCATCGTCATCACCAACGCTCCTCTCATCGGGAGAGGGCAATCTCCATCAACATCTTCATCAGCACCATCTCCTCTCAAAACCCTAGTTCATCTCTTGTATCCAATTCTTGTCTCCAAGTCCGGGATTGGTACTAGTAGGTTGCTAGTAGTGTTGATTACTCCTTGTAGTTGATGCTAGTTGGTTTATTTGGTGGAAGATCATATGTTCAGATCCTTTATGCATATTATTACCCCTTTGATTATGTACATGAATATGCTTTGTGAGTAGTTACGTTTGTTCCTGAGTACATGGGAGAAGTCTTGCTATTAGTAGTCATGTGAATTTGGTATTCGTTCGATATTTTGATGAGATGTATGTTGTCTAGCCTCTAGTGGTGTTATGTGAACGTCGACTACATAACACTTCACCATTATTTGGGCCTAGAGGAAGGCATTGGGAAGTAATAAGTAGATGATGGGTTGCTAGAGTGATGAAGCTTAAACCCTAGTTTATGCTTTGCTTCGTAAGGGCTGATTTGGATCCATATGTTTCATGCTATGGTTAGGTTTACCTTAATACTTTTGTTGTAGTTGCGGATGCTTGCAATAGAGGTTAATCATAAGTGGGATGCTTGTTCAAGTAAGAACAGCACCCAAGCACCGGTCCACCCACATATCAAATTATCAAAGTACCGAACGCGAATCATATGAACGTGATGAAAATTAGCTTGACGATATTCCCATGTGTCCTCGGGAGCGCTTTTCCTATTATAAGAGTTTGTCCAGGCTTGTCCTTTGCTACAAAAAGGATTGGGCCACCTTGCTGCACTTTATTTACTTTTGTTACTTGTTGCTCGTTACAAATTATCCTATCACAAAACTATCTGTTACCACTTATTTCAGTACTTGCAGAGAATACCTTGTTGAAAACCGCTTATCATTTCCTTCTGCTCCTCGTTGGGTTCGACACTCTTACTTATCGAAAGGACTACGATAGATCCCCTATACTTGTGGGTCATCAGATCTCCTAGTTTCTTTGGTATTCCACCTTTAAAAGTATAATTGGCAAGCATGGGGTATCTTTATTTTCTTTGTAACAATATCTTTCATATACTTAGCATAAGGATTCAGTTTAAGCACATTAGTCAAATGCATACGCAAAAAGATAGGTCCAATCATTTCAGCAAAGCTCTAAAAATCCTCATCATCCTTTTTCTTGGATGGTTTAGGAGGAAAAGGCATGGGTTTCTGAACCCATGGTTCTCTTTCTTTACCGTAATTCCTAGCAACGAAGTCTCTCTTATCATAACGTTAATTATTTGATTGTGGGTTATCAAGATCAACAACAGGTTCAATCTCTACATCATTGTTATTGCTAGGTTGAGCATCAACATGAACATCATCATTATCACTAGGTTCATGTTCATTACCATATTGTGTTTCAGCATCAGAAATAGAAATATCATTGGGATTCTCAGGTGTGTCAACAACAGGTTCACTAGAAGCATGCAAAGTCCTATCATTTTTATTTTTCTTCCTCTTAGAAGGACTAGGTGCATCAATATTAGTTCTCTGAGAATCTTGCTCAACTCTCTTAGGGTGTCCCTCAGGATACAACAGTTCCCGAGTCATTCTACCCCCTCTAGTCATAACTCTAACAACATTATCATTTTTTTTATTTAATTCATTGAGCAAATCATCTTGTGCTTTAAGCACTTGTTCTACCTGAGTGGTAACCATAGAAGCATGTTTACTAATAAGTTTAAGGTCACCTTTAACTCTAGACATATAATCACTCAAGTGTTCAACCATATAAGCATTACGTTTCAATTGTCTACCAACGTAAGCATTTAAGTTTTCTTGTTTAACAATAAAATTATCAAACTCATCCATGCGTTGGCTAGTAGACTTATTACGAGGAATATCACCTTCATCTAATCTATAGAGAGAATTTACCTTTACTACCTGTTTTGGGTTATTAAGACCATGTATTTCTTCAATAGGTGGTAAATTCTTAACATCTTCAGCTTTAATACCCTTTTCTTACATAGATTTCTTTGCCTCTTGCATATCTTCGGGACTAAGAAATAGAATACCCCTTTTCTTCGGAGTTGGCTTAGGAGTTGGTTCAGGAAGTGTCCAATCCTTATCATTACTCAATATATTATTCAATAGCAATTCAGCTTGCTCGACATTTCTTTCCTTGAAAACACAACCAGCACAACTATCCAGGTGGTCTTTGGAAGCATCTGTTAGTCCATTATAAAAGATATCAAGTATTTCATTTTTCTTGAGAGGGTGATCAGGCAAAGCATTAAGTAATCGAAGAAGCCTCCCAAGCTTGTGGGAGACTCTCTTCTTCAATTTGCACAAAATTATATATTTCCCTTAAGCGGGGAAATTTTTAGCAGAGAAGTAATAAATCATATCCTAGGGACTATGCACACAACCAGGAGCAAGAGAATTAAACCATGTTTTAGCATCACCCTTTAATGAGAACGGAAATAACTTAAGGATATAGTAGTAACGAATTTTTTCCTCATGAGTGAATAGGGTGGCTATATCATTCAATTTAGTAAGATGTGCCACAACAGTTTCAGATTCATAGCCATAAAAAGGATCAGATTCAACCAAAGTAATTAACTCAGGATCGACAGAGAAATCATAATCCTTATCAGAAATACAGATAGGTGAAGTAGCAAAAGCAGGGTCATATTTCATTCTAGCATTCAAAGACTTTTCTTTTAGCTTAGCTAACAGTTTCTTAAGATCATATCTATCTTTGGAAGCAAAAAGGTCTCTAGCAGTTTCTTCATCCATAACATAACCCTCAGGCACATCAAGCAATTCATATCTAGGGGAGAATCTTCATCATCACTTTCATCAATATTATCTGTTTCAATAATTTCATTCTCTCTAACCCTAGCAAGTTGTTCATCAAGAAATTCACCATAAGCTTCATGCTTAGCAGAAGTGGCATCATTAATAACATGCGACATATCAGAATCAATAACAGGTGTAGGTGTCACAAATTTACTCATAACAGAAGGTGAATCAAGTGCGGAGCTAGATGGCAGTTCCTTACCTCCCCTCGTAGTTGAGGGAAAAATCTTGGTTCTTTCATCTTTCAAGTTCCTCATAGTGATCAACAGATATAAATCCCAAGTGACTCAAAGAATAGAGCTATGCTCCCAACAACGGCGCCTTGAAAATAGTCTTGATAACCCACAAGTATAGGGGATGCAAGCAGTTTTCGAGGTAGAGTATTCAACCCAAATTTATTGATTCGACACAAGGGGAGCCAAATAATATTCTCAAGTATTAGCAGCTGAGTTGTCAATTCAACCACACCTGAAAGACTTAATATCTACAACAAAGTATTCAGTAGCAAAGTAGTATGGAAGTAGCGGTAACGGTGGCAAAAGTAACAGTAGCAGTTTTTGTAGCAATCCTAACAGTGGCAACGGAAAAGTAACTAAGCAAAGATCAATGAGTGAAAAGCTCATAGGCAATGGATCAATGATGGATAATTATGTCGGATGCGATTCTTCATGCAACAGTTATAACATAGGGCGACACAGAACTAGCTCCAGTTCATCAATGTAATGTAGGCATGTATACCGAATATAGTCATACGTGCTTATGGAAAAGAACTTGCATGACATCTTTTGTCCTACCCTCCCGTGGCAGCGGGGTCCTATTGGAAACTAAGGGATATTAAGGCCTCCTTTTAATAGAGTACCGGACCAAAGCATTAACACTTAGTGAACACATGAACTCCTCAAACTACGGTCATCACCAGGAGTGGTCCCTATTATTGTCACTTCAGGGTTGCCGGATCATAACACATAGTAGGTGACTATTGATTTGCAAGATAGGATCAAAAACTCACATATATTCATCAAAACATAATAGGTTCAGATCTGAAATCATGGCACTCGGGCCCTAGTGACAAACACATCAATCTTATAACATAATAGATATAAGGGATCAAACCTAACAAAACTAACTCGATTACATGGTAAATCTCATCCAACCCATCACCGTCCAGCAAGCCTACGATGGGATTACTCACGCACTATGATGAGAATCATGAAATTGATGATGGAGGATGGTTGATGATGACGATGAGGACGGATTCCCCTCTCCGGAGCCCCAAACGGACTCCAGATCAGCCCTCCCAAGGAAGATTAGGGCTTGGCGACGGCTCCGTATCGTAAAATGCGATGAATCCTTCTCTCTGATTTTTTTCTCCACGAAAGTGAATATATGGAGTTGGGGTTGAGGTCGGTGGAGTCCCAGGGGGGCCACGAGGCAGGGGGCGCCCTGCACTCTCGTGGACAGGGTGTGGGCCCCCTGATGCTGATTCTTTCGCCAATATTTTTCATTAATTCCAAAACATGTCTCCATGGATTTTCAGGTCCTTCCGAGAACTTTTATTTCTGCACAAAAATAACACCATGGCAATTCTGCTGAAAACAGCGTCAGTCCGGGTTAGTTCCATTCAAATCATGCAAGTTAGAGTCCAAAACAAGGGCAAAAGTGTTTGGAAAAGTAGATACGTCGGAGACGTATCACCTTCCTCCATCACCAATTTCATGATGCTCACCGCCGTGCATGAGTAACTCCATTGTAGGCTTGCTGGATCGTGATGGGTTGGATGAGATTTATTATGTAATCGAGTTAGTTTTGTTAGGGTTTGATCCCTAGTATCCACTATGTTCTGAGATTGATGTTGCTATGACTTTGCTATGCTAAATGCTTGTCACTAGGGCCCAACTACCATGATTTCAGATCTGAACCTATTATGTTTTCATGAATATATTTGTGTTCTTGATCCGATCTTGCAAGTTGTAGACACCTATTATGATTTACGATCCGCATACCCCAAGGTGACAATAATTGGGATTCTTTTTGGTGATTACCGTAGTTTGAGGAGTTATTGTATTCACTAAGTGCTAATGCTTTGTTCCAGTTCTCAATTAAAAAGAGGCCTTAATATCCCTTAGCTTCCATTAGGACCCCGCTACCACGGGAGGGTAGGACAAAAGATGTCATGCAAGTTCTTTTCCATAAGCACACATGACTATATTCGGAATACATGCCTACATTATATTGATGAATTGGAGCTAGTTCTCTGTCACCCTAGGTATAACCGTTGCATAATGAATGCCATCCGACACAGTTATCCATCATTGATCCATTGCCTATGAGCTTTTCACATATTGATCTTTGCTATGTTACTTTGTCGTTCCCACTGTTAGAATTGCTACAAAACTGTTACTTTTACTTTTGCCATCGTCACCGTTACTTCCATACTACTTTGCTACTAAATACTTTGTTGTAAATATTAAGTCTTTCAGGTGCGGTTGAATTGACAACTCAGCTGCTAATACTTGATAATATTCTTTGGCTCCCCTTGTGTCGAATCAATAAATTTGGGTTGAAGACTCTACCCTCAAAAATTGTTGCAATCCCCTATACTTGTGGGTTTTCAAGACCTTTTTCTGGCGCCGTTGCTGGGGACCATAGCTCTATTCTTTGACTCACTTGGGGTTTATCTCTGGTCAATCACTATGAAGAATTTGAAAGATAACAAAACCAAGATCTATCCCTCTACTACGAGGGGATGTAAGGAACTGCCATCTAGCTCTGCACTTGATTCACCTTCTTTTTTAGCAATAGCGCTCTATGCAGGAAACGCGCTGCTACAACGCACTTAGTGGTAGCGCGCTTTCTGTGGAATCGCTACTACTATTCCTAGCCTACCGCCAACACGGTGGGAATTATAGGGGTAGCGCTTTTTCCAGCAGACGCACTACTGCTATAGCTGTAGCTATAGTGTGCTTTGTGAGAACGCGCTACAACCAAGTAGCAGTAGTGCCCATGTTTTAATCAGCGCTACTGTTATACCTCTGTGTATAAGATTTTCCCTAGTAGTGTCCTATTACCCTGTCTTCTCCTTTGAATAAATGTTTGTAGATTCCAGGTTAGTCCATTGCACACACAATCTTATTATTATTCACACTGTTCGGTCGTGCAAGTGAAAGGCAATAATGACGATATATGATGAAATGATTGAGATGAGGAAAAGCTAGTACGAACTCGACCTATTTTGTTTTTGTAAATATGATTAGTTCATCGTTCTTGATTCAGCCCATTATGAATTAAACATGTTTGCAATGAAAGTTGGAGATTATAGTTACTCATGCCATGCTTAATTATCTAGGAGTTTATAATGGTTTGTCTTGAGTGCCAACATGCAAATTAAAATGGTTGTGACGTAGTATGATAGAATGGTATCCTCCTTTGAATCATTCAAGTGGCTTGACTTGGCACATGTTCACGCATGTAGTTGAAACAAAAACAACATAGCCTCCACGATATTTATGTTCATGGTGATTTATATCCTACTCATGCTTGCATTCAATGTTGGTTAATCTCAATGCATGTTTATGACCGTTGTCACTCTCTAGTTGGTCGCTCCTCAATCTCTTAGTAACCTTCACTTGTACTAAGTGGGAATGCTGCTTCTGCATCCACTTCCATAAACCCAAAGTTATTCCATATGAGTCCACCATACCTACCTATATGCGGTATTGACCTGCCGTCCCAAGTAAATTTCCATGTGCCAAACTCTAAAACTTCAAATAATAATCTGTTTTGTATGCCCGAATCGCTCATGTAGTGACTGGGGGACGTCAATATCTTCCATGCTAAGTGGGTTATTCTCATGATAAGTGTTTGTTCACTTGTCATTCACGAGAAAGTGGTTGGTAATCGGGATACCCAGTTCCATGCTCAAATCAAATCAAAATTTATTATCAAACAAAACTCCCCCAGGACTGTTGTTGGTTTGGACGGTACCCATTGTTTCGGACCAGCCGTGGAGTGTGCTTGTTGGTGGAGGGGGAGTTAAACTTTACCGTTCTGTTTGGGAACCACCTATAATGTATCTAGTATGGAAGATATCGAGATCTCTTGGTTGTTATGTTGACAATGAAAGCATACCGCTCAAAATTATATTCATCTCTGTTTTAAAAGCTCGAGCTCTGGCCTCTGCGAAGGGCCTATCTATTTACTTTTATTATCGAGTCGTCATCCTCTTATAAAAAGCAACAGTTAGAGAGCAAAACTGTCATTGGTATGCATTGTTATTAATTGATATTGAGTATGAGCGTGACTGGATCTCTTTTACAATGAATTACAATGTCTAGTCAGTCCTTGACCTTCTGGGGTGCTCTACATTTATGTTTTGCGGTCTCAGAAAGGGCTAGCGAGATACCATTTTGTTATATCATATGATGATTGTTTTGAAAAAATGTGTTGTCATCCGAGATTTATTATTATTGCTCGCTAGTTTATTATGCCATTGATAAGAGTAAATGTGAGACCTAAATGTTATTGTGAATATGGTTAGTTCATAATCTTTGTTGAAAACCTGAATGCTGGCTATACATATTTGCAACAAGATCAAACCGAGTTTGTAAAAGTTTTTCTTTATCACTTTCAGTTTATCAACTGAATTGCTTGAGGACAAGCAATGGGTTAAGCTTGGGGGAGTTGATACGTCTCCATCGTATCTACTTTTCCAAACTCTTTTGCCCTTGTTTTAAACTCTAATTTGCATGATTTGAATGGAACTAACCCAGACTGACGCTGTTTTCAGCAGAATTGCCATGGTGTTATTTTTTTGCAGAAATAAAAGTTCTCAGATTGACTGAAAATTTACGGAGAATATTTTGGAATATATAAAAAATACTGGCGAAAGAATCAACCAAAGGGGACCCACCAGGAGACCACAAGGGTGGGGGCGCGCCCTACTCCCTGGGTGCGCCCCCTGGCTTGTGGGTCCCATGGACCTCCTCCGACCCTAACTCCAACTCTATATATTCACATCCACGAAGAAAAAAAATCAGAGAGAAGGATTCATCACGCTTTACGATATGGAGCCACTCCCGCCTCCTGTTCTTCATCGGGAGGGCTGATCTGGAGTCCGTTCGGGGCTCCACAGAGGGGAATTCCTCGCCATCATCATCACCAAACTTCCTCCATCACCAATTTCATGATGCTCACCACCGTGTGTGAGTAATTCCATCATAGGATTGCTGGACCGTGATGGGTTGGATGAGATTTATTATGTAATCGAGTTAGTTTTGTTAGGGTTTGATCCCTAGTATCCACTATGTTATGAGATTGATGTTGCTATGACTTTGCTATGCTTAATGCTTGTCACTAGGGCCCAAGTGCCATGATTTCAGATCTGAACCAATTATGTTTTCATGAATATATTTGTGTTCTCGATCTGATCTTGAAAGTTGTAGACACCTATTACGAGTTATGATCCGCATACCCCAAGGTGACAATAATTGGGACTCTTTCCGATGATTACCGTAGTTTGAGGAGTTCATGTATTCACTAAGTGCTAATGCCTTGTTCCAGTTCTCTATTAAAAGGAGGCCTTAATATCCCTTAGTTTTCATTAGGGACCCGCTGCCAGGGAGGGTAGGACAAAAGATGTCATGCAAGTTCTTTTCCATAAGCACGTATGACTATGTTCGGAATACATGCCTACATTATATTGATGAATTGGAGCTAGTTCTGTGTCACCCTAGGTTATAACTGTTGCATGATGAATGCCATCCGACACGATTATCCATCATTGATCCATTGGCTACGAGTTTTTCACATATTGATCTTTGCTATGTTACTTTGTCGTTGCCACTATTACAATTGCTACAAAACTGTTACTGTTACTTTTGCCATCGTCACCGTTACTTCCATACTACTTTGCTACTAAATACTTTGCTGCAGATATTGAGTCTTTCAGGTGCGGTTGAATTGACAACTTAGCTGCTAATACTTGAGAATATTCTTTGGCTCCCCTTGTGTCGAATCAATAAATTTGGGGTGAATACTCTACCCTCTAAAACTGTTACGATCCCCTATACTTGTGGGTTATCGGACACTAGAAAAAAAAATTAAAGCAAGAAGAGGCGACGAATATCATTTTGTCCACAAAGGTGACACGTTTACCTAACGGAACCATGAGGCTTCTTGTGAGAAGCTCTGGTTTGTGAGAAGCTTATTGATACGTCTCCAACGTATCTATAATTTTTGATTTCTTCAAGCTATATTATATTCTGTTTTGGATGATTAATGGGCTTTGTTATACACTTTTATCTATATTATATCCTATTAACCGGAGGCCCAGCCCAAATTGTTGTTTTTTTTGCCTATTTCAGAGTTTCGCAGAAAAAGAATATCAAACGGAATCCAAACGGAATGAAACCTTCGGGAACGTGATTTTCAGAACAAACGTGATCCACGGGACTTGGAGTCTACGTCAAGAAATCAACCAGGAGAGCATGAGGCAGGGGGCACGCCTACCCCCTGGGCGTGCCCTCCACCCATGTGGGGCCCATGTTGCTCCACCGAGGTACTTCTTCCTCCTATATATACCTACGTACCCCCAAACCAACAGAAGCATCCACGAAAACCTAATTCCACCGCCGCAACCTTCTGTACCCATGAGATCCCATCTTGGGGCCTTTTCCAGCGTCCTGCCGGAGGGGGCATTGATCACGGAGGGCTTCTACATCAACACCGTAGCCTCTCCGATGATGTGTGAGTAGTTTACCTCAGACCTTCGGGTACATAGTTATTAGCTAGATGGCTTCTTCTCTCTTTTTGGATCTCAATACCATGTTCTCCTCGATTCTCGTGGAGATCTATTCGATGTAATCTTATTTTGCGACGTGTTTGTTGAGACTGATGAATTGTGGGTTTATGATCAAGTTTATCTATGAACAATATTTGAATATCCTCTGAATTCTTTTATGTATGATTGGTTATCTTTGCAAGTCTCTTCGAATTATCAGTTTGGTTTGGCCTACTAGATTGATCTTTCTTGCAATGGAAGAAGTGCTTGGCTTTGGGTTCAATCTTGCAGTTTCCTTTCCCAGTGACAGCAGGGGCAGCAAGGCACGTATTGTATTGTTGCCATCGAGGATAAAAAGATGGGGTTTATATCATATTGCATGAGTTTATCCCTCTACATCATCTCATCTTGCTTAAAGGGTTACTCTGTTCTTTTGAACTTAATACTCTAGATGCATGCTGGATAGCGGTCGATGTGTGGAGTAATAGTAGTAGATGCAGGCAGGAGTCGGTCTACTTGTCATGGACGTGATGCCTATATACATGATCATACCTAGATATTCTCATAACTATGCTCAATTCTATGAATTGCTCAACAGTAATTTGTTCACCCACCGTAATACTTATGCTCTTGAGAGAAGCCACTAGTGAAACCTATGGCGCCTGGGTCTATTTTCCATCATATTAATCTTCCAACACTTAGTTATTTTTATTGCCTTTTATTTTTCTTTGCATCTTTATTATAAAAATACGAAAAATATTATCTTATCATATCTATCAAATCTCACTTTCGTAAGTGACTGTGAAGGGATTGACAACCCCTTTATTGCGTTGGTTACGAGGTTTTTATTTGTTTGTGTAGGTGTGAGGGACTTGAGCGTGGCCTCCTACTGGATTGATACCTTGGTTCTAAAAAACTGAGGGAAATACTTACGCTGCTTTACTGCATCACCCTTTCCTCTTCAAGGGAAAACCAACAAAGTGCTCAAGAGATAGCACTTATGTCATAACCTGCCCCAAATGGGATGATATTTTTTACCCCAGCATGTTGATGCCATTCCATGATAGCATGCCAAGGTTCGTGAGTTTCAGACGGGTTTTGGATTTACTAGAATTACAAAAGCAAGTACCTCAACGTTTGCTGGAGAGCCACAGTGTCGTGGTGTTCAAAATTCATTCCCATTTCTTGCATGGAACATAAGCATAAACCCATGGACACATATATGATTTTACAACCCATTTTGGTGCACCGGAGCATGTGCATGTAGTTTAATTTTGAATTATTTTGGTGCACCGGAGCATGTGCATGTAGTTTAATTTTGAATTATTTTGGTGCACCGGAGCATGTGCATGTAGTTTAGTTTTGAATTGTGCAACTGAAATGGCTCGAAAACCAAGTTAATGTATAAAAATGTCCAAACGAATCCTGGATAATTCAATTTTTTTTATGACACACCTATTGTTGCATGTTCACTTCAGATAAAAGCTCTAGCAATTTGAACACACTCCATTGCAGCTGTGACCCCATTATGTAATTCAAATCAAGATGAAAAATCAAGTAGATCACACACAGTTTATTATCACCAACCGTGTGAGATGCAGTACAAAATATTTTGGAGCACCATCAGAGTATAGTACGCTTATGGCTTACGCGAGAAGGTGCGTCGGCTACAGTCTACAGCCGGCGTTTCAAGCACACTAGCTCGCTCCCCAGATATCATTTCACTGTTCAGCCGTCGCCGGTGAGCTGGGGACGTGGAACCGCGTTGTGCGGGCAACTTCGGTGGCCCGCCGCCATGCGCGTGCTAAAAAGGTGCATGAGCGCGGCCGAAATCTGCGACCGGGCGGCCAAGGCAGCCCAACGGCCGCCGCTGCTTCTCAGGTGGCGGCAGCAACATCTGCCTCGGGGATAGCAACTGGCAAGAGCGGCACAACAGCTGTTCGTTCTGTAGCGGTGGCCTTAGCCCTGATGGAGGCCACCCACGACCATGTCAAGGCCGCCCATGCCCAGCTCGTGGCGGTCACCGCCAAAATCGAACGAAGCTTCTCCAACAACGGTGGGCAACCCACAGCCAAAGAGTTGGCAATCGCCGAGAGCGTTCGAGTAGCCGTCTGTTCCTCCGCCGCATACCTTGCCACGACGGAGCCCGTCCAAGCGCAGATCGCAGCCGCCCACGCCCAGCTCGTGGCGGCCTTTTCCAAAGAGATGGCAGACGCGGATGGCGAGATGCTTGCCGAGTATGGTGTGATGGATGCCATGGAGCCCCTTCCCCAGGAGACCATCGGCGTGAGCTGGACATGGAGGAGGCGGCGGAGATCGGCGATCACCAACCGTAGTAGTACTCTTTGTTTTGTTTAATTAAGAGCACCGGTCTTTAATTTGTTAGAGTAATGTTTAGGTCAGCTAGCTCTGTTTAATTGCTGAACTTGCTCGATTAAGAAGTGTGGGTGTGTTTTAGTCTCCTTTGTGTACCCAAATTATGCAATGACGTGGATGACCACTTTAACCAGGGATATTCGAACCAAAATTTGCACGTTCAAACTCATCACACACGGGTTAAGCTATATGAATCGTTTGTGATGCTCACATGTCATACACAGTGCTAAATAAGGGGTCGTGTCTGATGACACTTTGCGCGCCAGTTTTTTCGCTGCACCAATTCAAAATTTTCAGCTTCTGTGGAAATATCTACATCCCTGCACCCTTCCCCTTACCAAAAGCCACATTTACCCTGTTTTTGCCTTCCTTTCCAAGTTGAAACCTTCACTCCTTGCTTGCAGCCCCGCCTCCTCGCCGGCGACCCTCCTTCACGCTGCTCGGCCTCGTCTATCCATGCAGGTAATCCACACCCGACCCCCATCCTCCTCCTCCTTCAACATCCCACATGGCCCAACCACCGGTGCGACACCTTCCACCCAAACCACCGACCCCTCCCCCAAATAAGCGCCCCCCTAAGCCATGGGACCGCAGTATAGCCAGGAGCTCAAGCAGCATTTGGTAGCAGCGAAGCAAATTGCAGCGGCACGCGCGGATGAGGTCGCAATGGCTGCATTCGTGCCGACCCCCTGATCTTGGGGGAGCACCTCGCCGTTGAGGCCACCATCGACGCCTCGTGCGCTGACGCCGCGACGCTGTTGGCTGCTTTAAATGATAGTTCGTGGCGTTTTCTCGAGGCCACCCTTGGTGCCTTCGACGAAGACTACGAGGTGTTTTCTCAGCGTGCCCGTGCTTACCTCAACTCGAGAGCCAGCAGGTTGGTGCCAAGAGCGGCTCAGGTAACTCACCACTACGACGAGGGCACCTACTATGTGGAGGCCTCGCCGTCTTCCATGTCCAAGGAGCCAATCATCATCGATATCTTCAACAATGAAGAGTAGCTTGTCTTATTAGCTCACTCTAAGGACCTATGTTCAGTTTGCTAGCTACGCCGGTTAAGCATGCTCGGTTTACCCATTGCATGTGCTGCTCCTGCCTTTCCTTAACAAATTCTAGTGAATTGTGCTATCTACTTTTACCATGCAATCTATTCCTCTAGTTTATATGTTCTATATGTCGTGCAATGTGGTGCTCACTTATTAACTGTTCGGTTAATTAGTTGTCGTCTTCAGTTAACTGTTTGGTTCAATTTTGCAAATGTGATGTTCAATTCTTCAGGCTGCAATTTTGTATTGTCTTCCATGTGAGAAATAAATCGAATTTATCTTTACAAAATACATGAGAAACAAATACAATTGCTATATTTCAAGTTGTCAGGCATGCTTGGTTTGGTTAACTGTCTGATCTTCTAGTATGTTATACATTGTGCAATGCGGTGCTCAGTTAACATTTGGTTCATTTGTTGTGGTGTTTAGTTAACTGCTTGGTTCAATTCCGCAATGCGATGTTCAATTGTCGTGGGTGCATTCTGTTATTATATACCATGTGAGAAATAAATCGAATTTGGTTGTACTAAATACATGAGAAACAAATACATTTGCTATATTTCCAAGTTGTTAAGCATGCTTGGTTTGGTTAACTGTCTGATCTTCTATTAGGAGTATGTTATATTGTGCAATGTGGTGCTCAGTTAATGTTTGGTTCATTTGTTGTGGTGTTTAGTTAACTGCTTGGTTCAATTCTGCAATGCGATGTCCAATTGTGGTGGGTAGAATTTTGTATATTGTGCATGTGAGGAATAAATCGAATTCGGCTGCACTTAATACATGAGAAACATATACAACTGCTATATTTCCTAGTTCTTAATCATGCTTGGTTTGGATAAAATGGGTTTTCCATGTGGCTTGAATTAATCTGATGAATCTGCAATGTGCTTATTTTTCATCAACATATTTTACTGATAGCATGCGAACCCTCACTTAACCTGATCACTAACTACCTTATATATGTTGTAGGGAAACAATGGAAAGCACCGAGGTATACAATCGAGGTTTGCACGTGCATGTTCCTTTGTCTAATAGCACATTATTGTGCAATTGTAGGAACCATTCTAATATTTAAGTTTTTAACAATTTGGTCTTGCACATGTAGGTCCTATTGTCAGAGATTTTGACCCACTGTTCGACCCTTTTTGCATATGGGGAAATGAGTTGTCCATGAATATCAGTCAAGTCAAGAAACTCAGAAAGATTGTTAGGATAAAGAAATTAGCGACAAAAAACAACAAGATCTTTATCTGCACAATGAACAAGACATCAGTTCACTACAGGATGGTACTAACTATTATACCTTGCCTTTTTTATTCCTTTGCCCCATTTCCAATATAGAGAAGATATTTATGCACATTGTTGTTTCCATGCCTTTCCAAAGCAGTTCACTGATGATTACCTCTCAAACCACCTGTATGGTCAGGAGGCAAGAAGGTATTCATACAACACCCACGGTTCCATATTGAAGTGTTCCTGAAGAGGACGAAGGATGGACGGTCAATCATCCACAGGCACTGGCCTAAAGTTGCAAAGACCTCCAACATCAATGAAGGCTCAATATTCGCCTTCTGCTTCAACAGTTTTCCAGATGAGTTTCATCTGTCTATATACCATCTATGATGCTAATTTCGAAAGGTTATAGATGTTGCATGTGTAACTTGGTGCTGGTGCAGTTTTGTAATGGGGTAGCTGAGTGCTGAAGCTATATGATGTTGTACTCTGATGTATTTCATTTATAAAATCCTGCTTCCTTAATATGGAAATGAGATATATTGTGTGCTCAATATGAAATGTCAATTAGATTAATAAATGGATTATTAATAATAGGACAATTAGCCGGCTAATTGGGTTTTTCTATTGCAAACAGTTATTGAGAAAACACTGTCGGCGATGACATCAGGCAACGCACACAGTTTCTAGGAATAAACTGTGTTGGATCAATGAACAATCACACACGACATCCTCTTGAAAAATGTTTGCGTTAGACCACCTTGCGCAAATGTTTACCACATAAAAGTGTGTGTGATGGACAACCTTTGCCACACAGCTTTTTCTACGCACCATGTGTGATGCATTCAATAACGCAAATGATAAAATTGTTAATATCGTGTGCAATGGCAACACTATCACAAACGATTTAATGGGGAAAATTGTGTGTGATGTACCTGTGAACGGAAACGCTTTCCTTGGAGTGACTGTGTGGGATGTATATATGAATGGAAACATACTTCTTGGATTAATTGTGTGGGATGTACATACTTACGGAAACGTATTCCTTGGATTGACTGTGTGGAACGTACATATGAATGGAAATGTTTAGCGGGGACTCACTGTGTGGGATGTACTTACGACCGGAAACGAATTCGCATGTATAATTGCATTTTTAGCACAACTGTACATATAACCGTATTTCATCGCTCGCGCGTCGCACGCGACCTCATTTTGCCGAGCGTGTGTGCCAGGAGGACCTATCCCCGACGGTTTCTGGGTCGTGTGGTAAGGACCCCCCTATCGCGGTCACTCACTTGGCGACGGTTCGAAATGCCGTCGCGGAAAGGGGTTAAAAACTGTTTGTATAGCACCTCACTGTACCAGTGACATATCAAGTTCACATGATTACTTGCAACAAGATTTCTCCCGTGACCTCAAGAACAAAAGTAACTACTCATAAATGATAATCACGCTCAAGATCAGAGGGGTATTAAACATCATAATGGATATGTACATATAATCTTTCAGCAAATAAACCATATAGTAATCAACTACAAGATGTAATCAACACTACTAGTCACCCACAAGCACCAATCTAAGGTTCCGGTGCAAACATTGAACACAAGAGATGAACTAGGGTTTGAGAGGATATGGTGATGTTGAAGATGTTGATGAAGATTGCCCTCCCCAAGATGGGAGAGTTGTTGTTGATGATGATGAAGGAAATATGCCCTAGAGGCAATAATAAAGTTGTTATTTATATTTCCTTATATCATGGTAAATGTTTATTATTCATGCTAGAATTTTATTAACCGGAAACTTAGTACATGTGTGAATACATAGACAAACTTAGTGTCCCTAGTATGCCTCTACTTGAATAGCTCGTTAATCAAAAATGGTTAAGTTTCGTAACCATAGACATGTGTTGTCATTTGATGAACGGGATCACATCATTAGAGAATGATGTGATGTACAAGACCCATCCGTTAGCTTAGCATAATGATCGTTTAGTTTTATTGCTATTGCTTTCTTCATGACTTATACATATTCCTCTGACTATGAGATGATGCAACTCCTGAATACCGGAGGAACACTTTGTGTGCTATCAAACATCTGGCGTAATCGGGTGATTATAAAGATGCTCTACAGGTGTCTCCAAAGGTGTTTGTTGAGTTGGCATAGATCGAGATTAGGATTTGTCACTCCATGTATCGGAGAGGTATCTCTGGGCCCTCTCATTTATGCACATCACTATGAGCCTTGCAAGCAATGTGATTAATGAGTTAGTTACAGGATGATGCATTACGGAACGAGTAAAGAGACTTGCCGGTAATGAGATTGAACTAGGTATGAGGATACGACGATCGGATCTCGGGCAAGTAACATACCGATGACAAAGGGAATAACGTATGTTGTTATGCGGTTTGACCGATAAAGATCTTCGTAGAATATGTAGGATCCACTATGAGCATCCAGGTTCCGCTATTGGTTATTGACCGGAGATATGTCTCGGTCATGTCTACATAGTTCTCGAACCCGTAGGGTCCGCACGCTTAACGTTCGATGACGATTTGTATTATGAGTTATGTGATTTGATGACCGAAGTTTGTTCGGAGTACCAGATAAGATCACGGACATGACGAGGAGTCTCGAAATGGTCGAGAGGTAAAGATTCATATATTGGAAGGTTATATTCGGATATCGGAATGGTTCCGAGTGATCCGGGTATTTTTTTCGGAGTACCGAGGGGTTACCGGAACCCCCGGGGAAGTTAATGGGCCTTAGTGGGCTTTAGCGGAGAGAGGGAAGAAGGGCCACAAGGTGGCGCACGCCTCCCCCTTGCCCAAACCGAATTGGACAAGGGGTGGGGGTGCGTCCCCCTCCTTCCTTCTCCTTCTCCCCTCCTTCCTTCCCCTCTGGTGGAAGAAAGGAAAAAGGGGGGGGGGGGCGAATCCTACTTGGACTACGAGTCCAAGTAGGACTCCCCATGGCGCGCCCCTCCTGGCCGCCAGCCTCTCTCCCTCCCTCCTTTATATACGTGGGCAGGGGCACCCCAAAGCACAACATACATCTCTTAGCCGTGTGCGGTGCCCCCCTCCACAGTTTAACACCTCGGTCATATCGTTGTAGTGCTTAGGTGAAGCCCTGCGCCGGTAACTTCATCACCACCGTCGCCACGCCATCATGCTGACGGAACTCTCCCTCGACCCTCTACTGGATCAAGAGCTCGAGGGACGTCATCGTGCTGAACGAGTGCTGAACACGGAGGTGCCGTACGTTCGGTAATTGGATCGGTTGGATCGTGAAGATGTCCGACTACATCAACCGCGTTACTAAACGCTTCCGCTTTCGGTCTATGAGGGTACATGGACACACTCTCCCGTCTCGTTGCTATGCATCTCCTAGATAGATCTTGCGTGATCGTAGGAATTTTTTTTGAAATACTGCGTTCCCCAACAGATGATGACGATGATTTCCCCCTCCGGGAGGGAAGTTCCCCGGTGGAATCGCTCCGCCGGAGGGCAAAAGTGCTCCTGCCCAAGTTCAGCCTCGAGACAGCGGCGTTTCGTCCCGAAAGTCCTCTGTTTATTTTTTCTAGGTCAAAATGACTTATATACCAGAAGAGGGGCACCAGAGGTGGGCCGAGGAGGGCACAACCCACCAAGGCGCGCCTGGGCTCCCTGGCGCGCCTAGGTGGGTTGTGCCCACCTGGTGGGACCCCTATGGTGGTTATTTGCTCCAATATTCCTCATATATTCCAAAACAATTCTCTGTAAATTTTCAACTCATTTGTAGATGTGCAGAATAAGTAACTCTGACGTAGCTTTTCCAGGTCCAGAATTCCAGCTGCCGGTATTCTCCCTCTTTGTGTAAACCTTGCATATTATGAGGGAAAAGGCATTATAATTACTCAAAAAGGCATTATTATGCATAAAAAACATAGTAAATAACAGTAGGTAAACATGATGCAAAATGGACGTATCAAGGGAGCGAACCGAGAACTGCTTGTTGGCCCCGAGCCACCAGGAGGCATGGTCCAGTTCAAGGCTTGGGTTGTGAAGAGCAACACACTCCAGCAGGCTTTCCCACTTGTCTCATTCAGGATGGCAGAAAGCGCGACAAATAGCGAGGCGCCCAAGATCATTTTGGGCAGCCTCAACCAAAATGCAGGGAACTCACATATGATGAAAATACATGGGAACATAGTAGCAAACAGATCACCTGCCCACCGTCAAACCAGAAGAGGGTGGATGAGCCTGAGCCCACATAAATCGAGGTGCCAATGCGTAAGACGGGCATGAGTTGGATCACGGATTACCAGAATTGAGAGCCACTCGACCATTGACAGTCAAGTTCCTAACCACTCAGTAACTTGGCGCGAATAATAGTGAGCCATAGCACGCCCTCATTATTCATGATGCGCCACACTCAATTAGAAAGCAAGGCTATGTCCGTTTGGTGGAGATTATCCCTAGACCGCCTTGATCCTTAGGCTTACACATATTCACCCATTTCACCATATGGTATTTCTACTTGTGGCCCTCGCCAGCCCTAAAAGACTTGGATTGATACATAGCAATCTCCTAATGAAGTGCACATACAAGCCCATGATAAACATGGGCAGACTCTACACGGACGAATTAATTAAAACTATCCTTGCCGCCTTGGAAAGCCACCTACCTTGCCAAGACTTGACTCTAAGGGCCCGTTCGAAACGTCTCCTAGCTCCCGCGCTAGCCAGCTTCTCGTGGAAGCCAGCGCTAGCCAGCTTCCCACAGGAGCCAAGAGCGTTCGGCAGCTCTGGCGCTGAAGCTCCTGTAGCACTACATAGTGGTTTGAAAACAGAGAGGTAGGGGAAGGGGAACAACGGGACGACCTCACGGTTGAACACGTCAAAGCTTCCCGGCGGTGACGAACTGGTCGTCTGCTCATTTCTGTGAGGAACTCCAGCGACACAGTGTTGGCGTTCATGCGGATGAGGCGTCAGGCTGAGGGTCCTGTTCCCGACGAGGTTGATGTGGCAGAGATGTGAGGGGGAGCGGAGGCATACTGGCGGCGGCGAGTCGGCCGGCCGACAACGGGGGTGGCGGCTGCCTAGGGTTAGCGTGAGAGGAGAGGCGAGCGTCGGTCCCACTGGGCGCGCATGGTCGCTCGAGTGTGGCGAGACGAGAGGCTTCCAGCAATCGAAATGGTACGCGACACTTCGGAGGGGCATTCCCATGTAATATGCATCAACTCGTCCTCCTCGTTTTTTAGGAGCTGGGATTCTGCTGTTCCTAAAAATACACTACGCCAGGATGTGCTCCCTGAAGCTGGCTTCCGAGAGCAGGAGCGTTCGGGGTGTCTTCTGCGCGGAGTTTGGTGAAGCTGGCTCGTGGAGACGTTCCGAACGGACCCTAAATTGGATCTTCATCACCACCGGACAATAGGGATCCCCAGATAAGATGTGGGGAAGGACCCTAGCCGACAATTAAGCCGGACGCCGAAAATCCTCAGAGTACCCTAACACCATAACCTCACTCTTATTCAAATGTGTAGCACTCTTGAAAGAAGAGTAGGAGGAATTTAACGTTGATAATATCAATCTCTGTGCCCTCAACTAACTAGATAGTGCCCCCGCAAAAAAAAACTAACAAGATAGTGTTGTCAGTATATTGGAGGAAAGATACGCCTCCGGGAACTAGGTGAGGTGGATATATACACCCAGGAGCAAAAAAAGGATATAATGATTTTTTACCCCGCAATTCCCGGAGCGCTCCCTTGGCGATTCTAGGGTTTTGGGGGTGGGACTTGGCGGCGCACGTCGATCCACTCGGCTGGGCGAGGGATCTGTCGTCTGGAGGATGGCAACATCATCGGATCGGCGAGGGGGACGGGAGCCATTGTCGCCCCGTGCGGCAAGGGCGAAGTTAGCGGAAGCCCTAGGAAAATTTGACATCACGGAGGAGGAAGCGACTCCGCTGGTGCTCGATGATCGGGATGACGGCGCGCCGGCGAAGTGGATGCTGGCGGGGAAGGTATTGCACCGGAATATACTCCACATCCAGAGCATTACCAGTGCCCTTCGGCCGGCGTGGGGAAACCTGAAGGGTTTGGCTTTTCGATCTGTTGGAGATAATATGTTTGTAGCGGAATTTGCAAACCAACGGGATCGTGATCGTGTATGGGAAGGCTCGCCGTGGCACGTGAGTAAGAATGCGGTGATTCTGTCGGAGTTTGATGATTGTATGCGTCCTTCGAACTCGGGTTTGACAGGCTGCAACTGTGGGCTCGAGTTGTCAATCTCCCCTTCAACCTGAGGGATGATAAGTGGAGTGCTGCTATTGCTAAGCAGATCGATAAACATGCAACTCATGTTTCGTTTGATCATGTGAATGGATATCTGAGAGCAAGAGTCACAATTGACGTGAGTAAGCCTCTCAGGAGGTGGATAGTGATTGAGTCAGCTCGTCGAAAATGTTCAGACTTGTATGATATCCAATACAAGAATGTACCACACTTTTGTTTTTCTTGTGGTCGCCTTGGCCACTCAGATCTGTACTGTCTGACGCCGGGGACTCGGGATGCCAATGGAGATTTACCATTTGGAAAAAACTTGAGGCCGATGGATGAATGGAAGAGGGCGTACTCGGGTGATGGCTCGTCAAAGGAGTATCAGGGTTTTTCGGGTAATAAAGCTGAGACGAGGAACTCTAGTCTTCGCCGAGAGAAGGGTGCAGAGGTTACCTCCCCAATCAAACCACGCGAGCAGTACAATCGTAAGGGGGGGCGAACACTAATCAGCAGGTTTACAGGAGGGTGGAAACGCCACTTCTGATGAATGAACCATTTGCGGCTAATGGTGAAGGTGTAGTCCTTGGGTCCTCCGGGAAAGATCTGAGTCGGGAAAAGGATGGAGAGGAGCCACGGTACGAAGAAAAAGAAACCTCGCCGGTGAATTCGGTAGCAGCAGAGGCTGCGATGCAGCCCGCCACTCGCAATGAGTTGTCTAAAATTTGAACTGTCGGGGCTTGGGAACCCATCGACAGTTCGAGAGCTCGCAATGTAGTGAAGCAGGAAGTGCCCTCTCCTGTTTTTATGGAGAAAAAATCTCGCAAAGAGAGTCGAGCGTTGCAAAATCAGTTAGGCTTTGCGGGGTGTTTCTTGTGGATAGCAGATGATTGAGTGGAGGTATTGGTCTGTTTTGGTCGGATGACGTTACAGTCGAGCTAAAGAATTATAGTTCGGCCCGTATCGATGTGGAAGTGCGGAAGGTGGAAAGAAGATCAGAAAAGTGGAGGTTCACCGGTTTCTACGGTGCATCAAAGGCGGAGGATCGCTATCAGAGTTGGCGGTTTCTCCGGACTTGTTCGTGGTACAACATTCAACATGGATATGTATCGACGATTTCAATGAAACTATGTATGGTTCGGAGCATTTCTCGCGAGCAGCTCGACCTGAATGGCAAATGCGGGCGTTTCGAGAAGTGACTGAAGAATGTATGTGGAAGGATCTTGGATGGTTAGGAATAGAATACACATGGGATAATGGGCAGTCAGGACTTGCAAATGTGAAGGCTCGGATTGATAGGGCTTTTGCTAATCCGGAGCTGCTTAATATGTTTGCTTATGCTCACGTTAGGCACATTAACACAACAGAGTCTGATCATTGTTTTGTTAAAGTGGACTTACATGAATATGCGGCCGAGGGGCGTTCTAGAGCAAACAAACAGTTTTGTTATGAGGACATGTGGCAGTGTCATGCCGACTATGATCAAGTTGTAAAAGAAAATTGGCAAAAGGGGTCCGGTCGACAGGGACTTGGAGGTGTTCTTCAAGCACTTTCTGCAATGCAATCAACTTTGGTGAATGGGGTGTTCTTGAGTTTGGGTGTCAGCACGTAAAATCCGTCAGCTGCGGTCGAGGCTTGATAAATTGCGTGGCCAATCTATAGGGCGAGGGCCCTCTGTTGAGGAGTTATCAGTTGCAAAACAGCTCAGAGAGGTCCTGCGCCAGGAGGAGATTTTTTTGAAACAACGATCGAGAGTGTTGTGGTTGAGGCAGGGAGACCGAAACACGAAATACTTCCAGCTACAAGCGGCTCAGCGGAAGAGAATGAACAAAATTGACAATCTTGTGCGAGAGGATGGTACCATATGTCGGACGAAGGAGGAAAATTGTACAGTGGTACAAGAGTTTTTTCAAGACCTATATACTTCCCAAGGGCACCGACCTATGGATGAACTGACAAATTTAGTCCCTCAGCGGGTAACGGCGGATATGAATGAAATTCTTGATAGGCCATACACAGCGGAGGAGGTGAGAGTGGCGCTGTTTCAGATGGCACCATCGAAGGCCCCGGGGGTGGATGGTTTTACGGCGGGTTTTTTCCAACGGCATTGGAGTTTGATCAAGGATGATATTATTCAGCTGTGTTGGACTTTCTTCTTGAGGCGAGTTACGGTGAGGAATGAATGACACAACTATCACGCTCATTCCTAAGGTGAGACATCCCCGGTAGCATTAATCAATATAGACCGATCTCTCTCGTCTCTGTACTTTACAAAATTGCAGCCAAGTGTATAGCAAACAGATTGAGGATCTTTTTGGATGATATCATAGGAGGAGAACAAAGTGCATTCGCGTGCGTGTCGTCGATTACGGATAACATCCTTATTGCCTATGAGAGTGTTCATGCAATGAGGAAGAGGAGGAAAGGAAAAAATAGTGTGTGTGCGGTGAAACTAGATATGATGAAAGCATCGACCGTGTTGAATGGCACTACATAGAAACAATGATGGCATGTCTTGGCTTCAAAGACGTCCTTTATTCGTCTTATCCTCAAGTGTGTTTCTTGGTCGGGTTTCTCTGTCCGTGTGAATGGGGAGCTTTACCGTTCTTTTCCCTTCAAGGGGTTAAGGCAAGGGACCAGCGCGCTTTATCTGTTCTGTTATGTGCGGAGGGTTTTACCACTTTGCTCAATAACTTTGGCGGACCGTCACGTGGACAAAGGTATAAGGGTGAGTCCGAACTCACCTTGGATCAATCACTTGCTTTTTGCGGACGACAGTCTAATATTCATGCAAGCAAAACAGCGAGTGCGTGGCGCTTGAATGATATTCTCAGAATTTACGGAGATTGCTCGGGTCGTGTGTGAGCAGAGAAAAGAGTTCCATTTTCTTCGGTCCAAACACCTCTGACACATGTCGCCAAGCAATGAAGAGTTTGATGGGCATCGCTGTAGAAGCGTTTAATGAGAGATATCTTGGTCTTCCGACAACAGTTGGCCGCATTACAAGTGGGACGTTTGATCATTTAGGGGAACGAATAAGAAGTAAATTAAATGGCGGATCAGAGAGACTTGTTTCTGTCTTTGTGAGGAAGTTCGTTTGAAGTCGGTCATCTGAGCTATACCCACCTTCTCAATGAGCTGTTTTAAAGCGACGAAGAAGGTTTGCAAGGGTTTTCATCTAGTATGGCAAAATATTGGTGGAGTAGTTCTCTCGTGGCGCGCCGCTGACTGGGTCGATTGGCAAACACTCGCATCACCGAAGGTACAGGAGGGATGGGTTTTGAATCTTGAGATGTTTAACTTAGCTATGCTAGGCAAGCATGGATGGAGAATGATCACAAACCCAGAATCTCTCTGTTGTCGTGTGTTGAAGGGGAACTATTTCCCTCTCGTGGATTTCATGCACGCCATCAGACCAAAGAACGCCTCGGCTACCGGCGTGCTATTATAGCAGGAAGGAGGCGCTTAAAGTGGGTTTGATCAGCGTATTGGGGATGGCTCTTGGTGTCAATCTGGAATGATAATTGGATCCAAGGAAGCTCTCCATGAAGCCATCAATGCAGGTTGGAAGTGATACATTACACACGTCTCCGATCTCATTGACGGTGACTCTTGGTTATGGAAGGTGGATATTGTCGGGAGGAATTTTATCGCTCCCGATGCTGATGCTATCTTGAATATACCATTGCGGCAAGGGGGAGGAGAGGACTTCTGGGCATGGGCGTGGGAGAAGATGGGTACCTATACTGTAAAATCTGCGTATCGGGCTCTTATGACTGGCAACGAGCACTTAGCCCTAGAGGAAGGGACCACTACGGGTACTTCAGAGACTAAAAAACAGTTATGGACAAGGCTGTGGAAGCTAAAAGTGGTGCCTAAAGTGCGTGTGTTCTGGTGGCGAGCTCTACGGGGAATCCTTCCTGTCGAGCGTACATTACAAAGACAGCACATAGTCAACACAGCTAGATGTAAAGTCCGCTTAGCTGCAGACGAGGATTTGATGCATCTTGTTGGTTAAGTGCACTCATGCAAAGAGGTTACTGGGGGAAAGCGAGAGAGTGTATGCAAGTGAAACTTCCTGCTCTCCACCCAGAAACATGGATGAAAGATATTCTTTGTGACTCAAGGTTTCAAGAAACTGATAGGGCAAAAATTGTTTCTGTCATGTGGGCGATTTGGACCTCCAGAAATAATATTACACATGATAAGGAAAGTTCAAACCCAGTCCAGTTTCTGAGAATGATCAAGGAGGCTTTGGCGGTGCTAGAACTTCCTATGGAGCACACCAAAGTCCTGACTGGATACGGATGGAGACCACCTAAGGGTGATGGGATCAAGATCAACACTGATGCAGGTATCTCTACTGAGGAGAGGAAAGGGGGTGCAGGAGGGATCGCTCGGTCTTCGACTGGCTTTCTTGCTGCCTGGAGCAAGCCATATCTCGGAGTGACGGATCCATTGGTAGTAGAAGCTTTGGCTCTGCGTGATGGGGTTCTTTTTGCTCGTCTCCGAGGATTCATGCGAGTGGTTATGGAGGTTGACTGCAAGGAGGTAGTCGATATGTGGGCTTCTCGCACTTACTCGCGCTCGACGGTAGCGCCAGTTCTATTGGAAATAGAAGGACTAGCTTTATCTTTTCAGTCTTTTGCTATTCAATTTGTATTAAGAAATGCTAATGCTCCAGCCCATCTTTGTGCCAAGTTTGCTTGCACATTAGGGGTTTCGAGCTGTTGGATGGACTCCCCTCCTAGCTTTCTCATGACTAGCGTTATGGCTGATCATGCAGGAGCTAGAGATGATTGAATAAAGTTCTCATTTCCCTGCAAAAAAAATATACACCCAGGAGCCGGAGGTGCTTATCCCGAGGGAATGAATACAGTCTTTGCGGTTTTTCGCCTTAGAAGAAAATGAACCGACAGCCCCTTGCTCTGTGGGCCTAATGTGTTTTCTGCCTAGATGCAGCTAGACGCGGCCGTTCCAACGGGCCTGTTTCAGCTCCGGTTGACGACCCAGCCCTCAGTATCACCGGCCCACACAGGCCACAGGATGATAGTTGGTCACCATAGGCCGCTTCCACCGTACTGTCTGTCGCCGTCGCGTCCGTCCAGCACGAGCGGAGCAACCGAGGCATCCAGAACGCGGCGAGCGCTACCGTCGGATCCGTGCTCCCGTCCGCGCACAATGCCGAATGGCGCGTGGACGCGGGATCCGTCGAAGGGTCCCAGTTAAGAGCCCAGTTAAAACCAAAACCAAAGCCTCGGCTGACGCGTCTCTTCTCTTCCCCCCGCCCCCATCCGTATCCCAGCCAAGCGCCCCGTGACCGTTCCATTTCCACGCTCCTCCTCTTCTCCCCATTCGCCTTGGGTCGGCTCAGGATTGCAGCGCGGCGGCACACTTCCTTCCTACCAGTACCAGGTCAGTCTCCTCTGCTCTTCTCATCCCATCTTCCAAGTTCCAAATCCCGCGTCAGATAAGTGGTGCCCAAATGCAATGGTAGGTAAACCACCACTGTTCAATGTTCATCACTTGGTTGGTTTCGCCTGTGCTGTGTAGACTCTAGTGCGATGCGAATGTGCAATGCAGGGAACCGCGTCTGCACCTCGTATTGCCTGCTTCGCCACTCATGCTCTGCTCCCTCCCTCTCATAAATGTCTAGTATGAGTTGCGCAGTTGCGCTGATTAGTTGAGGTTTCTGTAGGCTGGACAAATCTGATAGGTATACTATACTGAGTTCTTTCTGACCATGCCTGTCGAATTATATGGGTCCAAGTCCAGCTGTTCAACCCCAAATCTAATAAGCAGTAGTAGTAGTAGTATCAGTTAACATTACTTTCTGTTTTGACATCAGCAGCATATAAACTATGGCTTAGTTTCAGGGCCCAAACCACAACCTTATCCGCAAATATGTAAAGTAGAGTATTGGGCTTAACGTGCACAACATGCTGTCAAAGATGCCGCGCTTACTCTTATCGGCATTACTTATGTTGTAAGGGTTTCATCTTACTCTGAAAGAGCTTTGTGGTGAAAAGGAAATCTAAAAGGTCTCGCATCATACTATATCATGCGGCGGGTAATTCAAGTGCGGATGACAAAGATCCGCATAGAGTTTCCCACATAAATGGAAAAGCTGATTCACTACCATAGACTTGATATGTGTCATGCACTTTGCAGTCTCATCCATATCCCAATCCCAAATACATGTTGTGAAAAACTATTGGCTGCAACTGGATATCTTTTATTCATCAGGCACTTGACTGTAATAGCATCGCTTCTACTTTAATTAATGTCCATTGTTAGAGATTTAAAAAATGTATCCCTGCTGATCAACTAGCTTCTAATGTCCATGTGTTATGGCCCATTCGGGACATTCTTCTGCCTTTTTTTTTTCCGTGCGACAGGTGTCGTGGGGAAGAGTTGTATTGCTTTCTTCGAAGTGGATATGCCAAACTTCTGTGATCAGACGATATTGTTGTTCTTTCATAACTGCGAAAACGTCTTACATTTGTGAACAGATGGGGTACCTGCTAAGACGGGTAGGACGTAGTTGTGACGCTTTACTTCATTTTAGCACCTGCTTTCAGACCTTTTTCTAGCCAGAAATACTAGCTTGGTTGCTTGGTCACATCCTATAGCTCAATCAACACCATACTTAGGGCAACTCTAACCGATCCCCTAAAAATTGTGAAGTATCTGGTGGAGTAAAAACATAGTGGAGTATATATACTCCACTAAGTTTTGGCCGGACCTAGCCAATCCCCTATATCTAACGGAGTAAAATTTTGTTTTTCTAAACTTTGCAATTCTAGTATAATTTCAACTACATATTAGCACACATATAGAAACTAAACATAAATTTGAATGTTCACGCAAATCACCAATATAGTTTACAAACCGAATTCAGAGTTTACAATCCGAATTATTCAAATTTAAACACTACGAATTGTTCAAATGTAGCAAAGTAGCATGTGATAGGACAACTAGGACTCGCTAAGACGATGCCAGTGATGCTCAACTAGATCTTGTTGGAGCTGAGAATGAACTTGACGGTTCTCGATCTTGCGATGCTCCTCAAGGAATGCCAAGATCCTATTCGTATCATACTCTGGCTCAACCGGAGTCCCGTTGATGATGTACCGAAAGTTCTCAGGCATATATCTCTCGTCTTCAATGATCATGTTATGCAATATGATGCAACAAGTCATGATCCGCCATAGAACCTTGGAGCTCTAGTACTCGGCAGGGCCACGAACAATTGCAAAGTGCTTCTGAAGCACACCAAAGGCTCTCTCAACATCCTACCTAGCAGCTTCTTGACATTGAGCAAAGTGAATGTTTTTGTTACCTTTTGGACGCTGAATTGTTTTGACCAAGGCGACCCATGGTGGATAGATTCCATCTGCATGGTAGTAACCCATCGAGTAGGTGTGCCCGTTGACCGAGTAGTTGCAAGTAGGGGCTTCACCTTTTATAAGCCTAGAAAACAGGGGTGATCTCGACAACACATTCAAGTCATTGTGAGAGCCAAGCAAACCTAAGAATGAATGCCATATCCAAAGATCCTTCGATGCAACTGCCTCAAAAATGATCGTTGGATCGTTGCAGTGGCCTTTGTACTGACCCTTCCACCCTGCAGGACAATTCTTCAATGTCCAGTGCATACAGTTAACTGATCCAAGCATCCCTGGGCATCCTCTTGCTTCACTCCTAGTCATCAGCATCTGAGTGTCTTCCTCGGTTGGTGCTCTCAAGTACTCTGGGCCAAAGACAGTGATCACTACTTTAGTGAATCTTCGAACAGACTCCAAGATTGTGTCTTCACCAATGCAGACATAGTCATCGATTGCATCGGCCGAACACCCATACGCCAAGACTCGAACAACCACAATGCATTTCATCAGAGGGCTTGCACTTATTTCTCCACATGCATTTCTCCGAAGCTTGAACCAATCATCATATCTCTCAACGGCTTTTGCGATGGTGAGAAAAAGAATTGTGTGCATCCGAAAGCGCCGACGAAAGTACTTCTCTGCATAGGTTGGCTTTGTGTCAAAGTAGTCTCTCATGATCTCCGCATGACTCTCCGCTCTATCGCAGTTGATGTTTATGCGGCCAAACTGTGATCCTCTCCTCGGCCACCAAACATCATCATTGAAAATCATGCCTAAAACAGTGTCAAAGTCATCGTCATCTTCTTCCTCTTCGGATGCCGACGAGTCCTCCAAAGCCATCTCCCTCAACCTCATCTACAATTCAAACGGCTCGGTTCAATCCAAACGGCTCGGTTCACAAAGAAACGATAAAAAACTCACCTAGCCAATTCATCGAACACTTGCAGTGCGATGGTGGTGCACCGGCCGGCCAGTGTCGTTCTGACCAAACAGGCCGGCGACAACGAGAGGGAATGACCTACAGCGAAGAAAAAGAGAAGAAACGAAGGAATCCGACGAATCAACAACAATGGCGTCGGCGGACGGGGGCGGGGGCCGAAAGGGCTTGACGTCGGGCGGAAGGACGGCGGAGGGAAGGGGAGGCAACGAGCAGCGACGGGCCGTGGGGAGGGAAGTCGCCGTGTCGCTACCGACGAAAGTGCTGGCAGAGGCGACGAAGGAGTGGCGCGGCTTTTACTTAGCCGCCAGTCGGCGGAGTAAATTTAGGGAGAAGATCGGGGAGAGGAGTAAAATTTTACTCCGTAAGGGATCGGCTAGGTGCCGGTTAGAGGAGCAAAACAGAAATTTTACTCCTCTAACCGGTTATAACTTATAAGGGATCGGTTAGAAATGCCCTTACTAAATATCCGCTCCCCTATATTGTATTACTTCTGTTCCAAATTACTAGATACATCTGTACCTAGACAAATTTAAGACAAATAATTTGGGACAGAGGGAGTAGTTAAGTGCTTTTTTTAATGGCCCTAGGAAAGCATAATTTTGGGACAGGTCTAATTGAAGTGTTGAGTTTAAAAGTAGTGTAAAATCAATTTATTAAGCCCACATGTTAAGCCTTATTGCACCCAAAAATGGAAATTCTGGGGCCAAATATTTATGCTTGAATTTTGTGCCTGTAAACTTCTTTCTGTGATATCTGTTATTATAACACCTCCCCTCTGAAAGTGTTTCTGATTAGTAATTTACCATTTTTCCAGACCCCAACCATCCGAGATGGCAACTACATTCACCGCACCAATTCTGTGCAACTTGAGAGCGAGCCCACGCCTGAACCACAGCAGCAGACAACAGCCACCGCACTTGCACCTGAGCTGGGCGAGAATGGCGCCCACGCTGACAGGCTCAAGAGCACGGAGCGACTTCAGCGCGGCGGCCGTGTACAAGGTGAAGCTGATCGGGCCGGAGGGGAAGGAGAGCGTGATCGAGGTGGCGGAGGACAGCTACATCCTGGACGCGGCGGAGGAGGCCGGCGTGGAGCTGCCCTACTCGTGCCGCGCCGGCGCGTGCTCCACCTGCGCCGGCAAGGTCCTGGAGGGCGGCGTGGACCAGTCGGACCAGTCGTTCCTCGACGACGCGCAGGTCGGCGCCGGCTACGCGCTCACCTGCGTCGCCTACCCCACCTCCGACCTCGTCATCGAGACGCACAAGGAGTCCGACCTCTACTAGCATGTAGCAGCAGCACTAGTTTCATTCAATCTTTGGCACTCTGATCTGATCTGATCTGCCTGCATATGTAGCTGTCGCCTGAATCTTAGCTAAATTTTATTCTCACTTCATCGCCGTCGACTTTAACCTGAGCAAGTGCACTTTTTATTTTCATTTTGTCCTTCTCTCGATGTTCTCATGTGGATATCTGGAATCTGTCGAGCCCATCTTTGAGGTCGACGGCCGTGGGTATTGCTGTGGCGCGTCAATCGGTTTCAGGTTCGCCGCCGTTCTCGCCACGTCCACGAACAAGAACGGGTGAATCTTCCCCGGAGTGTTGTGCCGCGCGCATTACAGTTTTTTGCTATCGCGGCAACATCATCCCATTATCTGGATGCTTTGGTGCAGAAAGGCGTGTCACTTGACTTGGGGGTAAAGTATACATACGTAACATACCACCACCGCCACGAAAACATCGATCTCGACAGCGCGAGGAGATGCTTTTTTGAGCTCCGAAATTGCTGTGATCTTTGGCGGTATATGTTGGTTGGTTGGTTGGTTGGTTGGTTGGTGTATACGTACGTTTTATAAACACACATGAAAAGACCTTTTGCGGTTTGGTGCGAAGAAAAGAGATGTAATAATAGGGTCGGCACGAAGCGTGCGTGTCCAAAACAGATTCGCGTGCACCTGTACTGGATATCCCATCGGCGTTAGGTGCGGCACCGTGATCGAGCAAGCGACTGGCTGTCCCTGGTCGTGGTCGTGGGGAGTCCAGTGCAGACAAAAGTTGAGGAAACAAAAGACGATGAACTGGCGGCTCGGGGACGATTTGTAGGGCAAAGATGCCGATTAAAAGGTGCCAAATGGAGGAAAAGGAATCGTCGATCACGATGTTGCTCACATGTAGCGTATCGAATTATTGTTGTCATGACTCACGAATCATAGGATCCAGTCGTGGGTCTGAGCTAATGCGCCAATTCCACAGGCTCGCGCGGTGCCTGGTCCGTCATGTTAACAAGATTGGAAGTACTACTACAGCTAAACGAGTTGCTACGACTGTATGTGGCAATGTCGCAGGTCGGCGTGGACAAGCAAAGCGGCAGCCCGTGACCGGAATGCGGCGGGTCTGTCTGTGCGCGCGATCGGCAGGCGGGCCCGGTCCACGTGCCGCCGAGTCTGCGCGGCGTCACAGGCGGTGTCGCGCGCACCCAGCCGGATCGCGTCGACGGCCACCGCCCCATCACCGCGCACCGACGCCAGCCTGCCGCCTGCCGTGGTCCCGCTCTAGGACGGACCCGTCGACTTAACCTTGCTTCCCGTTTGGGAGAAACCATTCATTCTCGGACGCCCAGTACAAAATGCATATGCGTGTGGCCTTCAACTTGCGTTTCTTTGGCTGAAACCTGCAGCCAGCGTGATTCGTGCCGCGAGAGTCTATTTTCGTCTTGGGCCGAGAGAAGCAGGGAATCACGAGGGGGGAATGCGGGTACCAACCTGCGGGCGCGCACGTCGGATCCCGTCCCGAACATGGAATGGTCGGCGCGGCGGAGATACATACCAGGTCGACACGCGTCGACGGCGCACATGTACAAGGCAGCAGGGCTGTACCTGCCGCCGGACCGGCCCACGCGCGCAGGCTCTTCCCGACCTCACTCTCCCTCCCTCCTCGCGCTTTCCTCCTGCATCCGGCACAAAACCCTCGATCCAGAAGCACACGCAACGCGACGCAGCGCGGCCTAACCAACGGCTGTAACTGTCGTCGGTCGTCACCATTGTTGCCGCCCCTTAAATATCCCCAAACACTACCCCAAGCCCAAAAACGCAAGCAAAACGCTCCGTCCACACAAACACGCGAGCAGCGGGCGAGCATCCAGAGGTCAAGCATTTCCCCAGTGCCTGGCTGGAATTGGAGCTTCAAGCTATCTGCGTCCACACTCGTCCAGCAATCCGGCCATGGCCGTGGCGGAACCGTCAAGAGCAGGGTCGCCGCCTCGCGTCTTCCTCCTCGTCGTCGCCATCCTTCTCACGGCCACAGGTGAGCGCCGTGCAACTTTGTGACTACACATCCTCGCATATTCGCTTCACACACTAGCTAGAGAGGGTTTTGCGGGGCATACAGAGGGTTGGATTAGAGACTGTGTACATGATCATTGCATGATGAACCTCCAAAGGACCTTCCAATTTGTGCTTCACCCGCTAGAGCTAACTCGTTTCGGTTTGGGCTCAAAGCCGTGATCCTTTATTTTCCTTGTAAATGCTTTGCATGCCATTTGCGTTGTACACAAGCTGATGTTTACTTAGTTCCATTGCCATCTGTCAAACTTACACCACATCATTGATCATGGAGCGAAGTGGTCTTTCATTTCTTGTTTCCTCTGTACAGAGTTTCTCTCTGACATCTGATACGTTTATTTTATTTTAATTCTTTTTCGGAATGCAACTCTTTCCTCTCTTTCTTAGTCTCAAAAGGTTTTATTCAAGCCCCCCAAAAGTAAAATTTAATCTTGGCTGCCAGATTTCTTTTAAGTAAGAGCATGACATGACGATCTAGCTATCGATAGTGGTTGTTAGGTGTACTTGCTGAGATTATCTTGTCACTTATCTCGACGTAGTACGTTTTAAACGAATATCCGGAGAGCTCACATGGTCCCTCAAGGTGCTCCATGGCGTAAGGAAGGCTGCCCACTAGGTACCACTAGGGAGCATCTCCCAAATCCCAATACCAAATCCAAGCCATTCCGGCATTATTTTCCTTTGCTTTCCTTCCCAAATTGACGTGGATCCGATCTGGTGCTGAGCTGCGATGACTCTCTCCATAAAGTATCTCCCAAAGGGTACCCAAGTGGCTTGCTCATTACAGTTCTTGAGCTAAACATGGTGTACTTTTGGATCGCTTGTGGCCACTGGATGACTGGTACAAAATGAAACACTCTAAAAAGGTGTTTGACAACGTACGTAGTCTTTATATTGGCTCGATTCTTGGTAGGATGCCCCAGTCACATGCTCTTTCACATGTGGACCCCAGCTTTCACTGTATCGTGCAATTAAACAAGTACTCCGTGATGTTCTAATTTTTTTTCTAAATCAGATACATGTAGACATATTTTGATGTGCTTATTCACTCGTTTCAGTTTGTACATGGTTCATATTAAAATATCCGAAACATCTTATAACAGCGAACGGAGGAAAGTACTACCGTGTGTGCTTAGATTATTGTTCATTTCCAACCTTTGAGGACGTATCTCCCATTGGACGAAATTGATGGATGTTTCTAATATGATCCAAGCGACCATAATCAAATTAATCACGACCTCCAATTAGTCATCTTCCCGTTTTGCCTGTGCGCGAAATGCAGTTTCTGTATGTGAAGTTGATGTGGATGCATGCATGCATGCAGATCGTGGTTTTCTGACTTTGTGACAATCGCAGCAGATGAGGCGCTGGCAGCCGGAGGCCTATCGATCGGGATCAACTACGGGCAGATCGCGGACAACCTCCCTTCGCCGTCCCGCGTGTCGATGCTCCTCCGGTCGATGCAGGTGAGCAAGGTGAAGCTCTACGACGCCGACCAGAACGTGCTGAGCGCGTTCCTGGACACGGGCGTGGAGTTCGTGATCGGCATCGGCAACGAGAACGTGTCGGCGATGGTGGACCCGGCGGCGGCGCGGGCGTGGGTCCAGCAGCACGTCCGGCCGTACCTCCCGAGCACGCGCATCACCTGCATCACCGTCGGGAACGAGGTGTTCAAGGGCAACGACACCGACCTCAAGGACAGCCTCCTGCCGGCGATGAAGTCCGTGTACCAGGCGCTCGGCGCGCTGGGCCTGCAGGGGCAGGTGAACGTCACCACGGCGCACTCCCTGGACATCATGGGAAGCTCCTACCCTCCGTCCGCCGGCGCGTTCCGGCCCGACGTGGTGTCCTACATCCAGCCGCTCCTCGACTTCCTGTCGGCGGCGAGGTCCCCGTTCCTCATCAACTGCTACCCCTACTTCGCCTACAAGGACGACCCCACCGGCGTGCCGCTGGAGTACGTGCTGTTCCAGCCCAACGCCGGGGTGACGGACCCGACCACGGGGCTCAACTACGACAACATGCTGTACGCGCAGGTGGACTCGGTGTACGCCGCGGTCCAGGCGCTGGGCCACACCGACGTGGACGTGAAGATCTCCGAGACCGGGTGGCCGTCCAGGGGCGACCCCGACGAGGCCGGCGCCACGCCGCAGTACGCCGGGATCTACATCGGGAACCTGCTGCGGAGGATAGAGACGAAGCAAGGGACGCCACTGAGGCCGGCGGTGCCCATAGATGTCTACGTCTTCGCGCTCTTCAACGAGAACCTCAAGCCGGGGCCGGCCTCCGAGCGGAACTACGGGCTCTTCTACCCCGACGGCACGCCGGTCTACAATGTCGGCCTGCGCGGCTACCTCCCGCCGATGGATGAATCGGACGCCACGCGGACGGTAAGGCCCTCCGGGATCCGTCTTCTCAGATTCTGCAAGTTCGTTGCAAACTTTCTGAATGTGGATCATACGTCGTCCGAGAATATTTGGTGTCTTGCTCTTTACGAGACGGCACTGTCGTCTTTGGCATTCCTACTTTGTGTGAGACCTGAATCTGACGTGCCTGAAAATGGCCTCTGTCTTTTGCAGGCGATTCACTTGTTTGCGCTCATCGCCTTGGCATTTGTCGCCCTCTTCTTATCCTGAGAGTATATACTGCTGACCACTGCAGACTGCAGTAAAGCGAGCGAAGATGTTGAGCCTAAGCATCTTAGTTAATCCCAAAGCCCGAGCATCTTTTGCTGCTAGGGATTTCACTAGCAGATCACAAAGGTGAGAAAACTGACTGAAAAACCTGCTTTTGGGAATTGCTTGTCGGTAACATTTGCTGCTTCTTTTCACCCAAGCAACGTACTATTTCGCTGGAAAAAAATTAACCGATGTGCTTTGTTTCTCCAGGATGCTCGTGACCATCAGAAACGCACAGCTAGCCCTGGCAAATCACTCTTGTCATTTCGGCAGCATACAGGAGCTGTAGCTGTTAACTCCATACATACACACATACTGAGAATGAAGTTTAACTGCATGATAGATGGCCAATATTTGTACAAACAACAATCATTTGATAGGATTCCTCTTGATTCATTCTGGAGATATCTTCTCTGTACATGAAGCTGTATAGTATTTGTACATAGGACACAAATATTCAGGACAAGGCTGCCAATTTGTCACGTGTACTGTTCTTCTCGTGATACTTCTTAAGAGCATCTCCAACACCGACCCCCTAAATCGGACATCACATCCGTCTGCGGACAGGGGTCCGGACACTGATATGGGAGTTAGCCATTTAAAGTTTGCCGCTATCTTCCAGTCACATTTGATGTAAATTAAACAAATTTGACAACTTTCATTCAATAGATACTTTTCACATATAAGCGGCTGGTTTTCATCTAAACCGAAGCACATTCATTATATTTTCGACATATCTCAACTAAATTATAGCAGACTCGGCTATTTTAACCTAGTCTAAAAGATCACCGCTCACCGTCGTGCCTGTTTCCCACAACATGTCTTCCTCATGGCCGGCAACAAGCTCACTGGACGCCCTGAGCGCTAAAAAATGAAGCTTCAACGGAAGGGGAAGAATAGCCCCCGCCTCCACGAAGTGGGCAAGCTAATCGGCCGACGATGAGCCCACCAAGTTTCTAATTACTAGCTATCTATGAGACTTTGTGTGTATGATATGTTCAATTTTTTGGATCTTCTGAATATTTAAATATTTGTGCAAATATCGCAGATACTAGTCGTTGCACCCACTTGTCCGCTCTAGGGGAACCCGATGCCTCTCACTTTGTCTGTGGATTAGTAGTTGGGAATCTAAATGAACACCTTTGGAGATGTCCTAAGCTCGGACAGTGCACATCCTCAATTTTATTAGGACGCCGATATCCATCACGTGTGGCATAATAGGCATTCGCCCATACATCGTGTGTGGCATGAGTAGGGGGCAGCCACACGGGCGTGTGTGGGCGAACAGTAGAATTGTCCACAAGTGTGGGCGCAACTATTTCGTGTCACACGTTCAACAAGTACTACTCATTCCCACCTCGCTCGTGTGGGCGACCTGTCCAATGTCCACACACCGGCATTGTCTTACATGACACGCGAAAACCGCCTCGGTGTGTTAAGATTCGTGCAAACTTAATTGAACGGTGATCCAGGCGTGTGGGCGAGTTACAATGTTGCCACACATGTGGCTGTTAGTGTTTTTGATTTTATTATAGGCTCTCGGGCAATACACTAATTAGGTCAAATCGTTAGGTTAATTCTGCTCTACAACGAGTTGTTCTAAGGAGCCTCGAGCTAGACGATGGCCTTGTGTAATTAGGTCAAATCATTAGGTTAATCCTTCTCAACAACGAGTTGTTTTGGGGAGCCACGAGGTAGACGATAGCCTTGGGCTAGGCTAGGTTGCTGCAGGTTCTTGTCCCAAAAGGGAAGGTGGTTTGGTTTCTCTCTTTTTTTCTTTCTATTTCAGCTTTCTTTCGAACATCTTCTGAATTTCGTTTCTAATTCAAAAATAAAACTTCAATTCCCTTGCAATTTTTATGAGACTTTAGGAAATTATTTTGGGTACGAATAAAGAAAATCACTATGTACAAAGGTTTACTTCATAGTGTTTGGGAAATTTTATCTGCCGACCGTTCACCAGGAGGCTAACCCCAGCAAACGTTGGAGTTGCACAAATCTCAGCGCAGAGTCGACGCCATGTAGAATTGTTGGTGAACGCCCGCTTTTTCCCTCCAAATCGCGTGGTGAGGGTTCGAACCCGCGACCCATGTGAGTGCTCGGGTGCCCATCGCCACTGGGCTAAGAGGGACTTTGTGAATCTTTGTGTTGAAAATGCCACATATATTTTTAAATCCTGAATTTTTTATTTTCTCACATGGCATTTTTATTTATTTTATAGCATGGCATATTTTATTAATGAGATATGGCATTTTTTATTAATGAGATATGGCATTTTTAATGGCATGGAAATTTTATTACTAAGCAATCATTTTTTATTAACAATAGGATGGTATTTTTATAAATAATAGGATAATATTTCTTTTCTTATTGAGAGATGGCATTTTTATTTTTAGTGGCATGGGAGTTTTATTACCAAGAGTAGTATATTTATTAACAATAGGATGACAATTTTATCAATAACACGACGGCATTTTAATTATTGAGAGGACACCATTTTATTACTATAATTAGGATGACATTTTTTAAAGTTTCAGAGGATGGCATTTTTTAATGGCATGGTAGTTTTTAATTTTTGGGGCTTATCCAGATAAAAAAATATCTAGAGGATGGCGGTTTTATAAAGTAGCGCGGCAATTTTTCAAATCATGGCATTTTCTCAATTTATAATTTTGTCCTATTTTTCGTTCATGGCATTTTCACCCAGAGGATGCCAGTTTTAAAGTATAGCATGGCAATTTTTATTTTTGTAGTTCATATACAACCTTTTCTTAATCATACTCGTTGTAATAAGCATTTAACCATAGATGATTTCCTCTTAATCACTGACTATGTGGCCAAGAGAATTGAGCCTTGGGTAGGAAAGTATCAGTCCATTGGTGGCAAAACTACCTCGAATAACTCATGTGTGTCCTTACCAATGTTTACCATGGGATTCCTTTTACTTCAAGATGGGGTCCATGTGAAACTTGACCTAGTGCGATACCAGTTCTTCTGGGGAAAAGAACTTGGAAAACAGAAATATCACATGGTCCACTGGAGTATCGTTTGTGCACCAAAGGAGGTTGGGGGCCTCGGTATTATAAATACCAAACACATGAACAGGTGCCTAATGACTAAATGGGCTTGGAAAATGCTTACAGACCAAGGTGGATTGTGGTTGGATATTGTACGTGCATTTAGTGACACCCCTTATTGATTTTGGAGTATAGAAGACAAACATGGTTGAGAGACTAATGTGTTTGTGAGATTCACAAGATAACACAGACAAAAAAGTCCTTGGAGATTCGGTTTAACTGCTGAAGACGACCCCCAAAAATGTCTCAAGACATTGAATATATTGGTGGTGTGCGACGACATTCGCCTCAAGACAATGAAACACGAAGACAGTCTTTTGGATAACACAGATAGAATTCTCATGTGTCCTCGACAATGCTTTTCTTAATATAAGAAAGACTTCCGGCTTGTCCTTTGTTATAAAAAAGATTGGGCCACCTTGCTGCACCTTTATTACTATTGTTACATGCTACTTGTTACGAATCGTCTTGCTAACAAACAATTTGTTACTACTACTTACAACATTTGCAGAGAATACCTTCCTGAAACTGCTTATCATTTCCTTCTGCTCCTTGTTGGTTCGACACTCTCACTTATCGTAAGGACTAGATTGATCCCTTATGCTTGTCGGTAATCAGGGGCTCGATCGATGAGTCTTGACTCATTCTACGTGTATCGCGCGCGCGGCGCAACGATAACTGTTCATCGAGAGGCAACCATTCGACTAGCTCAACTCACGTCTCGCATGGGGGCTCAATGCAACGCGTCGATCGCCCGGGTTTAGTAAGCAGTAGCGATTGATCGCTCGGGTTCAGATAGCAGCGGGGTTCAGTTAGCAGCGAAGGGATTGATTGGCTTCAGTACGTAGCTATTGGGATGTATCGCTCGTGTTCGGTACGTACTGCGAGAGATCGACCGATCGCTCGAGTTCAGTAAGAGACGCCTCGCTCGAGTTTAGTTAGCAAACACGACTCACACACACGCGCACGTACGAGAGAAACACGCTAAGACTGCATCGCTCGAGCCCGACCACCCACGTGTACCGGAACTCCCAGAAAATTTTCTCGCCCTCACTTCTACCACAATTGCGTCATGGACGGCCCAAAGAATGTCATGCAGGTGCGTCTCCAGCCCGCTCAGGACGAAAAACCCATTTTCCATCATATTTTTTTATCATAGAAGTAGGAGCCCACCACATCTATGATGATACGTGTTTTTGTCACAATTATCATCATAAAAGTGAAGGAAATATGCCCTAGAGGCAATAATAAAGTTGTTATTTATATTTACTTATATCATGATAAATGTTTATTATTCATGCTAGAATTGTATTAGCCGAAAACTTAGTACATGTGTGAATACATAGACAAATAGAGTGTCCCTAGTATGCCTCTACTTGACTAGCTCGTTAATCAAAGATGGTTAAGTTTCCTGACCATAGACATGTGTTATCATTTGATGAACGGGATCACATCATTGGAGAATGATGTGATGGACAAGACCCATCCATTAGCTTAGCATAATGATCGTTTAGCTTTATTGCTATAGCTTTCTTAATGACTTATACATATTCCTCTGACTATGAGATTATGCAACTCCCGAATACGGGAGGAACACCTTGTGTGCTATCAAACGTCACAACGTAACTGGGTGATTATAAATATGCTCTATAGGTGTCTCCGATGGTGTTTGTTGAGTTGGCATAGATCGTGATTAGGATTTGTCACTCCGTGTTTCGGGGAGGTATCTCCGGGCCCTCTCGGTAATGCACATCACTATGAGCCTTGCAAGCAATGTGTCTAATGAGTTAGTCACGGGATGATGCATTACAGAACGAATAAAGAGACTTGCCGGTAACGAGATTGAACTAGGTATGATGATGACAATCGAATCTCGGGCAAGTAACATACCGATGACAAAGGGAACAACGTATGTTGTTATGCAGTTTAACCGATAAAGATCTTCGTAGAATATATAGGAGCCAATATGAGCATCCATGTTCCGCTATTGGTTATTGACTGGAGATGTGTCTCGGTCATGTCTACATAGTTCTCGAACCCGTAGGGTCCGCACGCTTAACATTCGATGACGATTTGTATTATGAGTTATGTGATTTGATGACCGAAGTATGTTCGGAGTCCCGGATGAGACCACAGACATGACGAGGAGTCTCGAAATGGCCGAGACATAAAGATTCATATATTGGAAGGTTGCATTCGGACACCGGAATGGTTCGGGTCGTTTCGAATAAGTTTCGGAGTACCGGGGGTTACCGAAACCCCCCGGGAAGTTCATGGGCCTTCATGGGCCTTAGTGGAAAGGAGAGGAGGACCACAAGGGAGGCCGCCCCACCATGGCCAGCCCGAATTGGACTAGGGAGGGGGGCGCCGCCCCCTCTTTCCTTCTCCCCTCTTCCTCCTTCCCTCTCTCTCCCTCTCTTGGAAGGAAGGGGACTGCAACTAGGATTGGGAATCCTAGTTGGACTCCCCATGGCACACGCCCCCCTTGGCCAGCCTCCTCATCCTCCCCTCCTTTATATACGTCGAAGGGGGGCACCCCAAAGACACACCAAGCTTTCTCTTAGCCGTGTGCGGTGCACCCCTTCACAGTTACACACCTCGGTCATATCGTCGTAGTGCTTAGGCGAAGCCCTGCGCTGGTAACTTCATCATCACCGTCGCCACGCCGTCATGCTGACGGAACTCTCCCTCGTCCTCAAATGGATCAAGAGATCGAGGGACGTCATCGACCTGAACGTGTGTTGAACACGGAGGTGTCGTACGTTCGGTGCTTTTATCGGTTGGATCGCGAAGACGTTCGACTACATCAACCGCGTTATTAAACGCTTCCGCTTTCGGTCTACGAGGGTACGTGGACACACTCTCCCCGCTTGTTGTTATGCATCTCATAGATAGGTCTTGCGTGATCGTAGGTAATTTTTTTTAAATACTGCGTTCCCCTACAGTGGTATCAGAGCCAGGTTTATGCGTAGATGTTATATGCATGAGTAGAACACAATGAGTTGTGGGCGATAATAGTCATACTGCTAAACAGCAACATCTTACTTTGATTCGGCTGTATTGTTGGATGAAGTGGCCCAGACCGACATTACATGACCGCGTTCATGAGACTGGTTCTACCGACATGCTTCGCACACAACTGGCTAGCGGGTGTCTGTTTCTCCAACTTTAGTTGAATCGAGTTTGACTATGCCCGGTCCTTGTTGAAGGTTAAAACAACACACTTGACGAAAAATCGTTGTGGTTTTGATGCGTAGGTAAGAACGGTTCTTGCTAGAAGCCCATAGTATCCACGTAAAACTTGCAACAACAAAGTAGAGGACGTCTAACTTGTTTTTGCAGGGTTGCTGTGATGTGATATGGTCAAGACGTGATGATATATGAATTGTTGTATGAGATGATCATGTTTTGTAACAGTTATCGGCAACTGGCAGGAGCCATATGGTTGTCGCTTTTATTATATGAAATGCTATCGCCATGTAATTCCTTTACTTTATCACTAAGCGGTAGCGATAGTCGTGGAAGCAATAGTTGGCGAGACGATAACGATGCTATGATGGAGATCAAGGTGTCAAGCCGGTGAAGATGGTGAACATGACGGTGCTTTGGAGATAGAGATCAAAGGCACAAGATGATGATGGCCATATCATATCACTTATTTTGATTGCATGTGATGTTTATCCTTTATGCATCTTATTTTGCTTAGTACGACGGTAGCATTATAAGATGATCTCTCACTAAATTTCAAGGTATAAGTGTTCTCCTTGAGTATGCACCGTTGCTATAGTTCGTCGTGTCGAGACACCACGTGATGATCGGGTGTGATAAGCTCTACGTTCACATACAGCGGGTGCAAGCCAGTTTTGCACACGCAGAATACTCAGGTTAAACTTGACGAGCCTAGCATATGCAGATATGGCCTCGGAACACTGAGACTGAAAGGTCGAGCGTGAATCATATAGCAGATATGATCAACATAGTGATGTCCACCATTGAAAACTACTCCATCTCACATGATGATCGGACATGGTTTAGTTGATATGGATCACGTGATCATTTAGACGACTAGAGAGATGTCTATCTAAGTGGGAGTTCTTAAGTAATATGATTAATTAAACTTTAATTTATCATGAACTTAGTACCTGATAGTATTTTGCATGTCCATGTTGTTGTAGATCAATGGCCCGTGCTGCCATTCCTTTGAATTTTAATGCGTTCCTAGAGAAAGATAAGTAGAAAGATGATGGTAGCAACTACACGGACCGGGTCCGTAACTTGAGGATTATCCTCATTGCTGCACAGAAGAATTACGTCCTGGAAGCACCGCTAGGTGCCAAACCCACTGTAGGAGCAACTCCGGACGTTATGAACGTGTGCCATGCTTTATGGCTTAGAACCGGGACTTTAACGACGTTTTGAACGTCATGGAGCATATGAGATGTTCCAAGAGTTGAAGTTAATATTTCAAGCAAATGCCCAGATTGAGAGATATGAAGTCTCCAATAAGTTCTATAACTGCATGATGGAGGAGAATATTTCTGTCAGTGAACATATTCTCAGAATGTTTGGGTACCACAACCACTTGACTCAAATGGGAGTTAATCTTCCTCTTGATAGGTGTCATTGACAGAGTTCTTCAATCACTGCCACCAAGCTACAAAAGCTTCGTGATGAACTATAATATGCAAGGGATGGATAAGACAATTACCGAGCTCTTCGCGATGCTAAAGGCTGCGGAGGTAGAAATCAAGAAGGAGCATCAAGTGTTGATCGTTAACAAGACCACTAGTTTCAAGAAAAGGGGTAAAGGGAAGAAGGGGAACTTCAAGAAGAACGGCAAGCAAGTTTCTGCTCAAGTGAAGAAGCCCAAGTCTGGACCTAAGCCTGAGACTGAGTGCTTCTACTACAAAGGGACTGGTCACTGAAAGCGGAACTGCCCCAAGTATTTGACGGATAAGAAGGATGGCAAAGTGAAAGGTATATTTGATATACATGTTATTGATGTGTACCTTACTAATGCTTGTAGTAGTGCACGGTATTTGATCTTTGGTTACATTGCTCATATTTGCAACTCAAGCAGGGCTACGGATTAAACGAAGATTGGCTAAGGACGAGGTGACGATGCGCGTGGGAAATGGTTCCAAAGTCGATGTGATCACCGTCGGGGCGCTACCTCTACATCTACCTTCGGGATTAGTTTTAGACCTGAATAATTGTTATTTGGTGCCAGCGTTAAGCATGAAGATTATATCTGGATCTTGTTTGATGCGAGACGGTTATTCATTTAAATCAGAGAATAATGGTCGTTCTATTTATATGAGTAATATCTTTTATGGTCATGCACCCTTGATGAGTGGTCTAGTTTTGTTGAATCTCGATAGTAGTGATACACATATTCATAGTATTGAAGCCAAAAGATATAAGTGTAATAATGATTGTCGGCGTTGTAGGACCGGGGGTGCCCAGACTTGCCTGCCTGCGGCCCGAGGCATGGCTCCACCAATGGCCTGGTACGGCCCAGCTTCAGCAGCGACAACCCAAGACCCTCGCAAGGGGCCAAGCCTCGCGAGGCGGACGACACCAAGACCTCCCTGGGTAAGGATGGGAATGGGTAGGGTATGGGCAGGGTAGAGCAATACGATACCCATACCCATATAGTCAGTGGGTACAAAATTCTACCCATACCCGTACCCATGGGTATTAAACTTTACCCATACCCATACCCGACGGGTACCCGTATCCATTGGGTACCAAGGGGGGTAGAACAAATAGTACACAAGTTGTTCACAATTTTATGCTGATTGATAGCATATTTGACAAAAAAATCAATTATCTCAGCTCAATAATAGGTAGATGAGTAAATGACCACTATAAAAATTTGGAAATCACAACATACTCTTAAGTGAATAGGAGTAGACGAGTCAGATGGCAAATTAATGACTAATTGACGACAACTTAATATTAGTTCACAAACGGGTAGGGTATGGGTATACCCGCGGGTACAAGGCTATACCCGTACCCTACCCATGACTTAACGGGTAGGGTATGGGTACTACCCATGGGTATAAAAGTGTGCCCATACCCTACCCATGCGGGTACGATACCCGCGGGTACCCGTACCCATGGGTAAAATTGCCATCCTTATCCCTGGGGGTGGCCTCACTAGGCTGGCTCCCCAGGAGCGGAGATATCTATACAAGGGGCACCTCGCGACGTTCACGTGACATGAGCCATGACGACCAAGGCCAGGCGGGCGCCAGCGAGCACAGTGTACCAGTTTCCTCTTTAGTGTTAAGGAGGCAAGCGCAGGTGCGGGGTCCCGAGGCATCAGGCAAAGGTTTCCATATTGGTGCAACAAGAACAAGACCGCCAGGACGGCAGGACGGAGGTCATCGCGGAGCCCACAGCAGCATCACCACCAGAGCCTTTGGCACGCGAAGACCACCTTTTGTCAGGAAATCTTGTACTTGTTGCCCCCCTTCGAACTTGGTCGTTGTGGGATCCCTTCCCGCCTAACATTTGGGAAGAGGACCAATGCCACTATAAATAGGACCAAGCCACCACCGTAGCAAGGGACGGATCATTCAGATCGTCCTCACACGCACTAGCTCATCGAGCCCAAGAACACCTCACCTCCTGAGGCTGTTCATCCACTGTCCTAGTTCATCCTCAGCCCCTCGAGGCAATCCACCACACACTGGAGCAGGGTATTACACCGCAAGGTGGACCGAACCAGTATAAACCCCCGTGTCTCTTGTTCTTTGGGTCCGCCGGGCTAGGTCGCGGGATCATTGAGCGAGCCAGCTAGGAAGAGAGTGTTCTTCGTGCGCACCCCAGAGTTTGAACCTCACAAGGGTTTGCTGGAACCCGTAATCCGCCATTTGGCATGCCAGGTAGGGTGCGCTGAAGCCCCTCTTCTGTCGATCAACCCGCCGACTACCCGCGGTTTCGATGTTTGATGACCCGAGGACCCACGCCGACCATTGGGCTGCTTGGCCCGTCCGGGCGGCGCCATCCACCCAAGAAGACCTCAACTCCGCACTCCAGGCGGCACACACATCGCGGAACACTGCTGGACGCGGGCGGCGCAGACCGACGCCCTCTGCACTCGCGCCGCGGGGCACGCGCACCACCACGCGATCTTCAGGCTACGATGTGGCAACGGCACCGCACACCTGACAGGAGCAGGCGAACATGCGAGCCACTCTCATCGTGGCGCGAGAGGTGCTGCGATGCCGGCTGGCGGAGAGCGGCTGCGGTGCGCTGCTGGAACGCGTCGCCGAGCTGATGGGCGCTGCCTCTAGAGGTACGCCGCCTTTCTGCTCCTTGCCCACGCCTCAGGTTGAGGCAGAAGCGCGCGCGAGGCCCCGGTGAGCTCGCGCGCCCCCTGGAGCTCCAGGGGGACCCGACAACACCAACATGGACCCCGACGCGACCCGTCCTGCCACGACAACACCGTCACCAGGAGGGACAAGCGCTGACGGACCACCCCGAGGACGCGCTGGAGTGCCACCCAGCGGCCACCAGAGCTAGGCGCCCCAGCTAGTGGCTCAAGGCGCGGGGCATCCAGGCGATGGCTCCGGCGGGGCGATCGAAGACGCCTACGTGCCCCGCATGGTGAACCTAGGGTACATGCCGGGGGTGGGCCCCAACCAGTTCCCCGAGCCAGGATGGGAGGACGAAACGCCCAAAGCGGGGGCCTTCCATGAGTTGCCCGGAGGCTTCGCCGACCCCTGCAGCAACGATGACGGCGGGGTACAGCCAACATCTCGGGATCAAGTTTACACTAAACATGGGCTACAGGTGAACCAGGCTGCAACAGCAGTCGGAGACCCCAGGGCGGTGGATCCGCCCCCGGCGGGAGTGGTGCACTGGGGGCTGCGCGGGCGGGGCCTGGAGCCAGGGCCTCCCCCGCGCGGAGCAAGGCGCTGCATGGTGGTAGGTCCTCTGTCAGGGGAGGCACCGACGAGCCCTCCCCCTGGTAGAGGGCCCGTGGTCACCGAGGGTGCCGCCAGCGTCCCCTTTGCCCCTTGGCCTCGTCCTGGTTTCCGAACGCCCCAATGGTGGTCGGGGGTGGTGCAGGGCGGGGCCCTCATCTGGTGATATGAAGCAAGGATCACGCCTGTGAAGGTCTCCCCTCGTGACACTCTCACGTAATAATGAGTGGGGTTGTACACGCCCGGGAGTCTCCGGAGTGCCGCCCTCGGCCTCGGGGGCTCCCGCCCACGTCCTAGTGGAAGCACCATGCTCCGCGCTAGTCGTCGACACTGTCCCCCAATGACTATGCTCACAGCCAGTGAAAGAACTTACCTCCGCGCTGGTGGGAAGACAAGAAGACTAGCTAGGTGCCGGACGCGGCCATTTGCTTTCATCCGCTTTTCTGTAACTCGATTCGCCGCCCTTTGGGATTGAACTTGAAGTCTTTTTTATTGTCAGGTGTGGGGGGAGTCTTCTCTTGTTCGTGTTGATTTCTTTCGTTTTGGTTGCGCGCTTTATTTCGAGGCTCACACCTGCTTCCTCCCTTGCGGCGCCATGAAGCAGGGGCTGGTGTGTGTATGCGTTTAAGCGACTCGAGCAAGACCGAGTGGCAACAAACCCCGCAGGGTCGAGAGTAGCATCGCCGGAGGATCACCACATGCACACCCTGCCGTTGTCGGCATCTGTTCCTCGCGAGGCTCTCTCAGCCAGATCAGCAGGCTCCTAGGAAGATCTAAAACATCGCAAGCCCCTAACGGGCTCCCCTTAGGAGAAGGACGCATCGGCAACCTCAAAGCCTTCCCAAGGCCTATAGGGATCGAGGTAAGTCATAGCGACAAACCTGCTGTGGGACTCGCAAGCTTGCAAAAGTGTGTTTCAGGTTCGGCCTAAAAGATATAACATCAATTTACATACACGAGGGGCTCCCCCTCCAAAATGCTCTCACACCCTGCAGGGCCGCGTCCAAGTCTCTGCGTGCAGGTTCAAGCAAAGGAACGCGGCTTAATCGGATATGCCGCTCGCAACGCCGTCCTGGTCGCTCTCGTACGCACTGCTGGCATTGTCGCTAGAGTCGTCTTTGCCGTTGTCGACTACGCCATCTTCATCCGCCATGACCAGCACCACGTCGTCCTCGGTGGCAAACGCCCTGACCAGGGCGTCCACGTGATTGTCCACCCAGTGCGACGGGTTGTCCCGGACGGCCCCGAGCACTGGAGCAATGCCAGTGTCAAAGTCAAAGTTGGGGTCGAGGTTCTGGAGATGGCTGAAGACGCGTGAGAACATGCACCCAAGGAGACCCCGACTCCTTTCCTCAACAAGCTCGCGAGCCATTGCAGCCCGGTCCTCCAGGCGCGTCACGACGTCGGTGAAGAAGCGGAGGTGGCTAGCATAGTCTTCCACGCGGGGATGACGGACGCTCTCCTCGCAGATGACGCCCAGTGCTCGATTGGCCCTCACTCTGAGGGCCTGGAGCATGGGGGCATGCTCATGCTGCAACGTCTGCCGATGACACGCCTCCTTCCTGTTCTGCTGTGCGAGGGACGCAACATCATCAATATGCTGCTGAAGCGAAAGCAGATCAGCGCGAGCCTCGGCCAAGTCGGCCTGGGAGGAAGTCTAGGCCGCCGCAGCGGTCCTCTCGCGCTGCTCTGCCTAGTCCAGCTTAGACCTAAGGGCGGTGGTCCTGCCCTCAGCTTCAGCCTCCGAGAACTTCAGCTTCAGGTCATACTCGTTGGCGAGATCCGCACGAGCCTTCGCCACCCTCCGGGCAACCTCCTCCTGGATCTTGGCTTCACGTGCGGTGACGGCATCTTCGGTCATGGCCACATGGCGCTCCCTCGTCTCTAGCCACTCAAGCTTGAGGTTGCGCTCTGAGGCCTCCAACATCAGCGCTTCCTCATGCTTCTGGATCTCCTTCTCTTCGGAAGGCGCCCCCCCTCATTGACGCCAAGATAGCCCGGCGCGCCTCAACCTGCTGCTCGAGGGTAGCATTCAAGGCCTGGAGCTCCCGTCTGCGCTCCTCGGCGACCTCGCGGCGGCAGTCAGCCTCCCTGGCCTCCTCCAAGGCTCGAGCGCTTTCCTTGCGTGAGGTCGCAAGGGACGCCGCGGCCTTCACACTGTCGCGCTCGTGCTGAAGACGCCCGAGGTTGATGGCCACCTTCAATTCATGCCATTCGTCCGCCAGCCGAAGGCCCTCTGCCTCTAGGCGGGAGTCGACATTGACAAGCTCTTCCCCGAGCCGGCTCAGCGCGCCCATCGCCTCCGGGAAGAGCTCGTGGCGGACGGCGCCACGCCCGCGTGCAAGCTCAAACGCGCGGCCAGGTCCGTCTTCCACGCCGGGAATCATCGGGGAGGCTTGTGGCGGCTGGCCTTCTCCTAGCAGGGGGCTGGAGGCCGGCGCCTTCCCGGCTGCCTCTCGGGCCTCGGCGGAGGCTCCACAGCGTGAGGCCTCACGACTTGAAGACGAAACAGGGGGCTGGAGGCCAGCGCCTTCCCGGTTGCCTCTCGGGCCTCGGCGGAGGCGCCGCAGCATGAGGCCTCACGGCTTGAAGACGAAGCCGGGGCTGAGGCCGCCTAGCTGCGAGCGACAACCAATATAGGAGCCCTCGGCACGCCTCCAGCGCCCCAGACCGGACCGTGAGGAGGGACGACAAGAACGCAGGATCAAGACCCCCAGTTGGCGCACCCTCCTCAGGAACGGGCCTCGAGCCGCATGCAGCGGCTTGGTGAGGGGAGCCGAGGGTCAGTGGCAAGCCAATGACTGACGGGGGCCGCCCCCTGGAGATCTCGCCGCATGAACTGAAGGGACCCTGAAGAGTTGTGGTCAGGAAGGGATGCATCACTCAGGAAATCACGCAGATGAGGTACTTGTCTTTGGCAATGTATTTCCTCTGCTTTAACGACGGGTAGGTGCCACCATTGCAGCTAGGGGGCACCTTCCTCTTGCGGAGTGCTCCGAAGTTCAGGCAAAGCTGGCTGAAGCCCTGGGCGCGACCGCCGTCGCCTGGGGTAGTTGGCGGGGCTCCTGAGGGGACGACCTCGGGGGCGTCAAGCTGCGTCGACCCCTCAGCCTCCACCCCAGGACGGCTCGCCTGAGCCTCGGGGGCTTCCACCTCAGGAGCCTCAGACCGCGTCGGCCCTCTGGCCACCGCCTCGAGGCAGCTTGCCCGAGCTCCAGGAGCCACCACCTCAGGAGCAGCGACCAACGTCGCTTCCTCGGTGGCCACTTCGTTGGCATTTGATGGCGCTCGCCCCCCTGCACCCACTTCCAGGGTGAGCGCCGAGGTGACGACAGGCAAGGGAACCACAAGATCCGGGCTCTCGCGGGGCCCTTCAAGACCGACCGGGCACAGTCCCCATTCGTCGAATGGGGGCATCTGCCTCACGAACTCCACCTTGTTCGAGCAGCAGTACAAGAGGCAGATCTCCTCCGGTAGGTCAGCTGGCACCGGGTCACCTGTCAAGAGCTCAAGTACCGTCCACGGCGCCCCGGGAGGAAGCGCAGACACGTGAAGCCTTATGGAGTCCCTGCTGCCGGAGAAGGTCCACATCGGTCAGGAGTGACGCTGGAGTAGAGCAATGTGGCACCGGATGAAGTCCTTCACCACCATAGGTGCCGTCACCCCAAGGTCCTTCAGCCTAGCTATTCGACACCAGACGTGGGCGAGCTGTCGGTCAACGAGCTTCGCATGCCCCCAGCCGGAGCTAGGGACAGCTGGTGCTCGTGGGAGCAGGAGCAGGGGCTGAGCACGCCAGCATCCACGAATACCCACCGCTTCCGAAATCCGCCCACAACTAGTGAGAGCTCAAAGTCAATCCCCGAGCCGGCCGTCGCCGCAACGGCTTGGAGGGTCACGCACCCTGAGCGCTGGCGGGCATCAGTCAGATGCAGGGAGAAGAAATGGCGAAGCAAAGCCACAGAAGGGGCAATGCCCACCATGGCCTCACAGACGAAGGCGAAGACGGCGAGGAGGATGATGGACTGGGGATCCAGGTGCAGCGCATTGACTTGGTTATGCAAGAGCACATCGTCGAAGAAGAAATTGGAGAAGGGGGGAATCAAGCCAGCCCAGAGGGTGTGAATATGAATGGGGATCTCGGTAGTTGTCCTATCAATCGCGGCATGGGAAGCAGGCCAGGCCACCATCACCTTCCATTCATTGGAATTTGCGGCGAGCGCGAGGCGAACCTTGTCCATCGCTTCCTGGTTGAGCACCACCAACCACTCGATGGCGGGCTCGAGGACCGGCGGTGCCTGGAATGAGGTATGGGTCTTCTTCTTTCCCTTCTTCTTCTGGCTCGGCACCATGGCAGCGGAGAGGATTGGTGCCGGGTTAGGCCAGGGGAGGAAACTGCTGTTTCTGGGAGATGGAGGAGTTATGGAAGTGCGCTGCCAGCAATGGAGGTGGAGCTGTGTTGGCAACGGCGGCCGCCTAGCCTGGCAGATATCAAGGCTGCGTGGGGGAGTGGAGGCACCCACATACCACCAATTGCCACGCGTCAATCAAGGCCGCAGGCGGTTGGGGCCCACGGCGCCCCGCACTTGACCTTTGGCTTCGCCTCGAAGCCAAGTCCGAGCGCGCCTTGGGCCTGGGGGCTACTGTCGGCGTTCTGGGACGGGGGTGCCCAGACTTGCCTACCTGCGGCCTGAGGCGTGGCTCCACCAACGGCCTGGTACGGCCCAACTTCAGCAGCGACAACCCAAGACCCTTGCGAGGGGCCAAGCCTCGCGAGGCAGATGACACTAAGACCTCCCTGGTGGTGGCCTCACTAGGCTGGCTCCCAAGGAGCGGAGATATCTATGCAAGGGGCACCTCGCGAGGTTCACGTGACGTGAGCCATGACGACCAAGGCCAGGCGGGTGCCAGCGGGCACATTGTACCAGTTTCCTCTTTAGTGTTAAGGAGGCAAGCGCAGGCGCGGGGTCCCGAGGCATCAGGCAAAGGTTTCCATATCGGTGCAACAAAACCAAGACCGCCAGGACGGCAGGACGGAGGTTGTTGCGGAGCCCACAGCAGCATCTCCACCAGAGCCTTTGGCAGGCGAAGACCACCTTTTGTCAGGATATCTTGTACTAGTTGTCCCCCTTAAAACTTGGCCGTTGTGGGATCCCTTCCCGCCTAACATTTGGGAACAGGACCAAGGCCACTATAAATAGGACCTAGCCACCACCATAGCATGGGACGGATCATTCAGATCGTCCTCACACGCGCGAGCTCATTGAGCCCAAGAACACCTCACCTCCTGAGGCAGTTCATCCACTATACTAGTTCATCCTCATCCCCTCGAGGCAATCCACCACACACTGAAGTAGGGTATTACACCGCAAGGTGGCCCGAACCAGTATAAACCCTCGTGTCTCTTGTTCTTTGGGTCCGCCGAGCTAGGTCGGGGGATCGTTGAGCGAGCCAGCTAGGAAGAGAGTGTTCTTCGTGTGCACGCCAAAGGTTCAACCTCACAAGGGTTTGCCGGAACCCGTAATCCGACACTGATAGTGCAACTTATTTGTGGCACTGCCATTTAGGTCATATTGGTGTAAAGCGCATGAAGAAACTCCATGCTGATGGGCTTTTGGAATCACTTGATTATGAATCACTTGATGCTTGCGAACCATGCCTCATGAGCAAGATCACCAAGACTCCGTTCTCCAGAACAATGGAGCGAGCAACAGACTTGTTGGAAATAATACATACGGATGTATGCGGTCCATGGGTGTTGAGGCTCGTGGCGGGTATCGTTATTTTCTGACCTTCACAGATTATTTGAGCAGATATGGGTATATCTACTTGATGAAACATAAGTCTGAAACATTTGAAAAGTTCAAAGAATTTCAGAGTGAAGTGGAAAATCGTCATAATAAGAAAATGAATTTTCTACGATCTGATCGTGGATGTGAATATTCGAGTTATGAGTTTGGTCTTCATTTGAAACAATGTGGAATAGTTTCGCAACTCACACCATCTGGAACACCACAGCGTAATGGTGTGTCCGAATGTCGTAACCGCACTTTATTAGATATGGTGCGATCTATGATGTCTCTTACTGATTTACCGCTATCATTTTGGGGTTATGCTTTAGAGAAGGCTGCATTCATGTTAAATAGGGCACCATCTAAATCTGTTGAGATGACACCATATGAACTGTGGTTTGGCAGGAAACCCAAGTCGTCGTTTCTTAAAGTTTGGTGCTGTGATGCTTATGTGAAAAAGCTTCAACCTGATAAGCTCGAACCCAAATCGAAGAAATGTGTCTTCATAGGATACCCAAAAGAGACTGTTGGGTACACCTTCTATCATAGATCCGAAGGCAAGATATTTGTTGCTAAGAATGGATCCTTCCTAGAGAAGGAGTTTTCTCGAAAGAAGTGAGTGGGAGGAAAGTAGAACTTGATGAGGTAACTATATCTGCTCCCTCATTGGAAAGTAGTTCATCACAGAAATTAGTTGCAGTGATTCCTACACCAATTAGTGAGGAAGCTAAAGATGATGATCATGAAACTTCAGATCAAGTTACTACCGAACCTCGTAGGTCAACCAGAGTAAGATACGCACCAGAGTGGTACGGAAATCCTGTTCTGGAAGTCACATTACTTGACCATGGCGAACCTACGAACTATGAGGAAGCGATGATGAGCCCAGTTTCCGCAAAATGGCTTGAGGCCATGAAATCTGAGATGGAGTCCATGTATGAGAACAAAGTGTGGACTTTGGTTGACTTGCCCGATGATCGGCAAGCCATAGAGAATAAATGGATATTCAAGAAGAAGTCTGACGCTGATGGTAATGTTACTATCTACAAAGCTTGGCTTGTTGCGAAAGGTTTTCGACAAGTTCAAGGAGTTGACTACGATGAGACCTTCTCACCCGTAGCGATGCTTAAGTCTGTCTGAATCATGTTAGCAATTGCCCCATTTTATGGTTATGAAATTTGGCAAATGGATGTCAAAACTGCATTCCTTAATGGATATCTTAAAGAAGAGTTGTATATGATGCAACCAGAAGGTTTTGTCGATCCTAAATATGCTAACAAAGTGTGCAAGCTCTAGCGATCCATTTATGGACTGGTGCAAGCCTCTCGGAGTTGGAATATATGCTTTGATAGTGTGATCAAAGCATATGGTTTTATACAGACTTTTGGAGAAGCCTGTATTTACAAGAAAGTGAGTGGGAGCTCTGTAGTATTTCTGATATTATATGTAGATGACATATTGTTGATCGGAAATGATACTTAATTTCTGGATAGCATAAAAGGATACTTGAATAAGAATTTTTCAATGAAAGACCTCGGTGAAGCGGCTTATATATTGGGTATCAAGATCTATAGAGATAGATCAAGACGCTTAATTGGACTTTCACAAAGCACATACCTTGATAAAGTTTTGAAGAAGTTCAAAATGGATCAGTCAAAGAAAGGGTTCTTGCCTGTGTTACAAGGTGTGAAGTTGAGTCAGACTCAATGCCCGACCACTGCAGAAGATAGAGAGAAAATGAAAGTCATTCCCGATGCATCAGCCATAGGTTCTATCATGTATGCTGATGACCCACAAGTGTAGGGGATCTATCGTAGTCCTTTTGATAAGTAAGAGTGTCAAACCCAACGAGGAGCAGAAGGAAATGACAAGCAGTTTTCAGTAAGGTATTCTCTGCAAGCACTGAAATTATCGGTGACAGATAGTTTTATGATAAGGTAATTTCTAACGGGTAACAAGTAATGAAAGTAAACAAGGTGCAGCAAGATGGCCCAATCCTTTTTGTAGCAAAGGACAAGCCTGGACAAACTCTTATATAGAGAAGAGCGCTCCCGAGGACACATGGGAATTATCGTCAAGCTAGTTTTCATCACGCTCATATGATTCGCGTTCGTTACTTTGATAATTTGGTATGTCGGTGGACCGGTGCTTGGGTGTTGTCCTTTCTTGGACAAGCATCCCACTTATGATTAACCCCTATTGCAAGCATCCGCAACTACAAAATAAGTATTAAGGTAAACCTGACCATAGCATGAAACATATGGATCCAAATCAGCCCCTTACGAAGCAACTCATAAACTAGGGTTTAAGCTTCTGTCACTCTAGCAACCCATCATCTAGTTATTACTTCCCAATGCCTTCCTCTAGGCCCAAACCATGGTGAATTGTCATGTAGTCGATGTTCACATAACACCACTAGAGGAGAGACAACATACATCTCATCAAAATATCAAACAAATACCAAATTCACATGACTACTTATAGCAATACTTCTCTCATGTCCTTAGGAACAAACGTAACTACTGACAAATCATATTCATGTTCGTCATCAGAGGGGTATTAATATGCATAAATGATCTGAACATATGATCTTTCACCAAATAAACCAACTAGCATCAACTATAAGGAGTGATCAACACTACTAGCAACCCACATGTACCAACTGAGCTTTGGGAAAAAGATTGGATACAAGAGATGAACTAGGGTTTTAGAGGAGATGGTGCTGGTGAAGATGTTGATGGAGGTTGACCCCCTCCCGATGAGAGGATCATTGGCGATGACGATGGCGATGATTTCCCCCTCCCGGAGGGAAGTTTCCCTGGCAGAACAGCTCTGCCGGAGCCCTAGATTGGTTCCGCCAAGGTTCCGCCTCGTGGCGGCGGAGTTTCTTCCCGAAAGTTTGCTTATGGTTTTTTCTCGGACGAAAGACTTCATATAGCAGAAGATGGGCATCGGAGGCCTGCCAGGGGGCCCACGAGGCAGGGGGCGCGCCTAGGGGGGTAGGACGCGCCCCCACCCTCGTGGCGAGGGTGTGGGCCCCCTCTAGTGGATTCTTTCTCCAGTATTTTTTATTAATTCCAAAAATAACTTCCGTGAAGTTTCAGGACTTTTGGAGCTGTGCAGAATAGGTCTCTAATATTTGCTCCTTTTCCAGCCCAGAATTCTAGCTGCCAGCATTCTCCCTCTTCATGTAAACCTTGTAAAATAAGATAGAATAGGCATAAGTATTGTGACATAACGTGTAATAACAGCCCCTAATGCAATAAATATCGATATAAAAGCATGATCCAAAATGGACGTATCATATGCAATGTTGTGTACCAGACCTGATGTGTGCCTTGCTATTAGTTTAGCAGAGAGGTAGCAAAGTAATCCAGGAGTGGATCACTGGAGAGTCGGTCAAGAACATCCTGAAATATCTGAAAAGGAATAAGGATATGTTTCTCGTTTATGGAGGTGACAAAGAGCTCGTCGTAAATGGTTACGTCGATGCAAGCTTTGACACTGATCCGGATGACTCTAAGTCACAAACTGGATACGTATTTATATTGAATAGTGGAGCTCTCAGTTGGTGCAGTTCCAAGCAGAGCGTCGTGGCGGGATTTGCATGTGAAGCGGAGTACAAAGCTACTTCAGAAGTAGCAAATAAAGGAGTCTGGATGAAGGAGTTTATATCTGATCTAGGTGTAATACCTAGTGCATCGGGTCCAATGAAAATCTTTTATGACAATACTGGTGCAATTGCCTTGGCAAAGGAATCCAGATTTCACAAGAGAACCAAGCACAACAAGATATGCTTCAATTCCATCCGCGATCAAGTCAAGGAGGGAGACATAGAGATTTTCAAGATACATACAGATCTGAATGTTGCAGACCCGCTGACTAAGCATGTCTCACGAGCAAAATATGATCAGCACCAAGACTCCATGGGTGTTAGAATCATTACTATGTAATCTAGATTATTGACTCTAGTGCAAGTGGGAGACTGAAGGAAATATGCCCTAGAGGCAATAATAAAGTTGTTATTTATATTTATTTAAATCATGATAAATGTTTATTATTCATCCTAGAATTGTATTAACCGGAAACTTAGTACATTTGTGAATACATAGACAAACAGAGTGTCCCTAGTATGCCTCTACTTGACTAGCTCGTTAATCAAAGATGGTTAAGTTTCCTGATCACAAACATGTGTTGTCATTTGATGAACGGGATCACATAATTGGAGAATGATGTGATGGACAAGACCCATCCGTTAGCTTAGCATAATGATCGTTTAGTTTTATTGCTATTGCTTTCTTCATGACTTATACATGTTCCTCTGACTATGAGATTATGCAACTCCCGAATACGGAGGAACTCCTTGTGTGCTATCAAGCGTCACTGGCGAGCTGGGTGATTATAAAGATGCTCTACATGTGTCTCTGATGGTGTTTGTTGAGTTGGCATAGATCGAGATTAGGATTTTTCACTCCGTGTTTCGGAGAGGTATCTCTGGGCCCTCTCGGTAATGCACATCACTATGAGCCTTGCAAGCAATGTGTCTAATGAGTTAGTCACGGGATGATGCATTACAGAACGAGTAAAGAGACTTGCCGGTAACGAGATTGAACTAGGTATGATGATACCGACGACCGAATCTCGGGCAAGTAACATACCGATGACAAAGGGAACAACGTATGTTGTTATGCAGTTTGACCGATAAAGATCTTCATAGAATATGTAGGAGCCAATATGAGCATCCAGGTTCCGCTATTGGTTATTGACCGGATATGTGTCTCATTCATGTCTACATAGTTCTCGAACCCGTAGGGTCTGCACGCTTAACGTTCGATGACAATTTGTATTATGAGATATGTGATTTGATGACCGAAGTATGTTCGAAGTTCCAAATGAGATCACGGACATGATGAGGTGCCTCGAAATGGTCGATACATAAAGATTCATATATTGGAAGGTTGCATTTGGACACCAGAATGGTTCGGGTCGTTTCGGAGTATCGGGGGTTACATGAACCCCCCCCCCCCCGGGAAGTTCATGGGCCTTCATGGGCCTTAGTGGAAAGGAGAGGAGGACCACAAGGGAGCCCCCCCCCCCCCGCCCATGGCCAGTCCGAATTGGACTAGGGAGGGGGTGACACCCCCTCTTTCCTTCTCCCCTCTTCCTCCTTCTCTCTCTCTCCCTCTCTTGGAAGGAAGGGGACTCCAACTAGGATTGGGAATCCTAGTTGGACTCCCCATGGCGCGCGCCCCCCTTGGCCGGCCTCATCCTCCTCCCCTCCTGTATGTACGTGTGAGGGGGGCACCCCAAAGACACACCAAGCCTTCTCTTAGCCGTGTGCGGTGCCCCCCTCCATAGTTACACACCTCGGTCATATTGTCGTAGTGCTTAGGCGAAGCCCTGCGCCGGTAACTTCATCATCAATGTCGCCACGCCGTCATGCTGACGGAACTTTCCCTCGTCCTCAACTGGATCAAGAGATCGAGGGACGTCATCGAGCTGGACGTGTGCTGAACGTGGAGGTGCCGTACATTCGGTGCTTGGATCGGTTGGATCGCGAAGACGTTCGACTACATCAACCGCGTTACTAAACGCTTTCGCTTTCGGTCTACGAGGGTACATGGACACACTCTCCCCGCTCGTTGCTATGCATCTCACAGATAGATCTTGCATCATCGTAGGTAAAAAATTGAAATACTGCGTTCCCCTACAAAAAGTGCCACATCCATGACAGTACAAGTTTTCATTCAGGCCGTAATACCACTAAAATTTCTTTTTTTGTAGTGGCAGCTGCCCGAGGCACGTGCGTTTAGCGAAGGTTGCCAATCGCGTCGATTCCAAGGCATGAACCTCGGGAGTCGTCACCGTGATAGGTGTATGTAGAGCTTTCTCGGACCTTCGGTTGAGTTTATCCCTCTGCTCCCGAGTGAGAGGTGGGTGCATCAACTCGGGGGTCGTCTCTGAGGCCGTCATCAGCGTGTAGTCTCGTGTTGGGCCTCCAAGCGTAGAGTTTTGTAGGATAGTAGCAATTTTCCCTCAAGTGGATGACCTAAGGTTTATCAATCCGTGGGAGGCATAGGATGAAGATAGTCTCTCTCAAAGAACCCCTCCAATCAAATACAAGAAATCTCTTGTGTCCCAACACACCCAATAATATGGCAAATTGTATAGGTGCACTAGTTCGGTGAAGAGATGGTGATACAAGTGTAGTATGGATAGTAGATATAGGTCTTTGTAATATGAAAATATAAAAACATCAAGGTAGCAAGTGATAAAATGGAGCACAAACGTATTGCAATGCTTGGAACCAAGGCCTAGCATTCATACTTTCACTAGTGCAATCTCTCAACAGTGCTAACATAATTGAATCATATAACAATCACTCAATGTGTGACAAAGAGTCACTCCAAAGTTCTTATCTAGCGGAGAACATAAGATGAAATCATTTGTAGGGTATGAAACCACCTCAAAGTTATTCTTTTCGATCAATCTATTGAGCTATTCCTATAAGTGTCACAAACAACCCTAGAGTTCTTACTACAATAACACCATATGATACAGATCAACTAACTCTAATGTCACCTAGACACTCCAATGTCACCACAAGTATCCGTGAGTTGATTACTCGGTATGCATCAAACAACTTTAGATTCATAATATTCAATCCAACACAAAGAGCTTCAAAGAGTGCCCTAAGATTTCTACTGGAGAAGGTAAGACGAAAATGTGCATCAACCCCTATGCATAGATTACCCCTGTCGGATCACGGGTTCCGCAGAGCCTTGAGAGGTTTGAACTTTGGGGTGCGCACGAAGAACACTCTCTCCCCAGATCGCTCGCTCAATGATCCCACGGCCTAACTCGACGAACCCGAAGAAGAGAGAGACACAGGGGTTTATACTGGTTCGGGCCACCTTGTGGTGTAATACCCTACTCCAGTGTGTGGTGGATTGCCTCGAGGGGCTGAGGATGAACTAGTACAGTGGATGAACTGCCTCAGGAGTTGAGGTGTTCTTGTGCTCGATGAGCTGGTGAGTGTGAGGGTGGTCTAAATGATCTCCCCTTTCTACGGTGGTGGCTAGGTCCTATTTATAGTGGCCTTGGTCCTCTTCCCAAATGTTAGGCGGGAAGGGATCCCACAACAGCCAAGTTTGAAGGGGAACAACTAGTACAAGCTATCCTGACAAAAGTAGTCTTCGCCTGCCAAAGGCTCTGGCGGTGACGTTGCTATGGGCTCCGTGATGACCTCCGTCCTGCCGTCCTGCTGGTCTTGGTCTTGTTGCACCGATATGGAAACCTTTGCCTGATGCCTCGGGACCCCACGCTTGCCTCCTTAGCACCAAAGAGGAAATTGGTACACTGCGCCCATTGGCGCCCTCCTGGCCTTGGTCGTCATGGCTCATGCCAGACAAACCTCGCGAGGTGCCCCTTGCATAGATATCTCCGCTCCTCGGGATCCAGCCTAGTGAGGCCACCCCTAGGGAGGTCTTGGTATCGCCTGCCTCGTGAGGCTTGTCCCCTCGCAGGGTCTTGAGTTGTTGCTGCTAAAGCTGGGCTGTACCGAGCCATTGGTGGAGCCACGCCGCGGGCCACAGGCAGGCAAGTTTGGGCACCCCTGTTCCCAGGACACCGACAGTAGCCCCCGGGCCCAAGGCGCGCTCGAACTTGGCTTCGAGGCGAAGCCAAAGGGCAAGTGCGGAGCGCTGCGGGCCCCAACCTCCTACGACCTTGGTCGACGTGTGGCGATTGAACATGGGCGCTTCTGCTTCCCCATGCTGCCTTGGCAACCGTTCGACTTTACGAGACCCTGCTGCATGCATCAGAAAACCATCATTGTGTGCGATCATGGAGGCCGGCGGTTGGCCTCCTCCTGGCTATAAATGAGGAGCGGGGCGGAGCCCCCATTGCTCATCTCCTTTTTCTCGCCGCCAGCTTCTCTTCTTCCCCCTCGCCTTGCCATCTTGCCTCAGCCCCATGGCGCCAACGAAGAGGTTCTCGGCCGCGGAGAAAGGGAAGGCTCGCCAGGAGGGGCCCGGCTCGCCTCCACCCAAGAGGGGGCGTGGTCGCCCCCGTAAGCACGCTGCAACCCCTGCTGTTGATCCTCGGGGGCGCAAGCGCACTCCTTTGGGGACCGACATCGTCCTAGGTGGCTGCAGCGGTGCCTCCTCCCATGGCGGGGGCCGCTCTAGGCGGAGCAGCCCGCACCGAGGGGAGGCGCGCCGTGGTCGCCCGGCCTCCTCGGCCATGCTTCCACTTGGCGGAGGTGCTCCCGGAGTTTGTCGTGTGGTCGGAGCAGCCGGCTGGCACCTGGCTCCAGCTCCCGTGCTCCTTCGTCGGCGAGCTACCGGCTGCGGGTCTCCACGGCTTCTGGCTGCAAGCCGACGGCTGCTGCAGGCGGGCCTCGTGGGCCGCGGTGGAGATTTCTGCCGCAGGCAATGCGGTCCTGGCCCGCGGTTGGCAGATGTTTCCCCCCGTGCGCCGCCTTGGCAGGAGGTGCACCTCCACTCCAAGTACGACGACGTCACGACCCTCTTCATGAGGGTATTTGGGGAAGATGTTCGCCGCGCAGGCTGCTGCCCCAAGACAGCGGTGGCGACGACGAGCTTGGCCTTGACGATGGCCGTGGCGACGCCGAGGGCGATCTCGCCCTTGGCAACGGCCGTGGCTCGTCCAGCGGCGGCTGCTCCTCCTCCGCGAGAGCTCCAGCAGCAGTGGCTATGACCAGCCACCACGTCACCGGGCTCGCTTTGAGGCTGGTGGCGGGTCGTCCCGTCGCCGAGCTCCGGTGAAGCGCGAGGAAGACTCCGGCTGAGTCCAGGGGGCGCTGGGAGCCGATCCTCATGAGCTGTTGCGGTCGCGCGGGCCGCTTTTGTTTAACCTTTCCTTTCTTCCTGCATTTGAAAAAGGTAGATGTCCCTACTGGGGCGTGTAATGAATTATGGTCTTTATGCAGCTATGTTATATTTATCGCTCCGATGTTGTACTATGTTGTTTGTGCTGCACGTAGATGTAATTAAAAAGGGGTAACTTAGCTTGATATGCTCAGGGTAGTTTCCCGTCTCATGGGGGCGCGCCTTTTGGCACCTGGTGAGGCCTTCTTACTACTGACTTGGGAGCCCTTGACCTCGGGAGGCGTCGTAAAGCTACAGAATTGGTTAGGAGATTTGTCGGGTGCCTTGCTCTTCCTTGCGCGGGCCCTCAGGCATGGGCTAATCATGGCCTAGCGCACCATGTCGCGGTACCCGTGGGGCACGGACTTAGGAGGGTGCGCCAATCACGAGCTCAATCAAGGGCGCCTTGCGAAGATGAAGGGAGCCGAAGCTCTGGGGTGACAGGGTGTCGGTGTCAAAACCGGCGGATCTCGGTTAGGGGGTCCCGAACTGTGCGTCTAAGGTCGATAGCAACAGGAGATAGGGGACACATGTTTACCCAGGTTCGGGCCCTCTCTATGGAGGTAATACCCTACTTCCTGCTTGATTGATCTTGATGAATTTGAGTATTACAAGAGTTGATCTACCATGAGATCGTAATGGCTAAACCCTAGAGGTCTAGCTTGTATGACTATGGTAATGTATCTGTCCTCTACGGACTAAGTCCTCCGGTTTATATAGACATCGGGAGGATCTAAGGTTACACAAGGTCGGTTACAAAGAAGGGAATCTACATATTTGGTCGCCAAGCTTGCCTTCCACGCCAAGGAGAGTCCCATCTGGACACGGGTGCAGTCTTCGGCCTTCGCATCTTCACAACCCATCAGTCCGGCCCATGGCTAACAGGCCGGACACCCGACGACCCCTTAGTCCAGGACTCCCTCAGTAGCCCCCGAACCAGGCTTAAATGACGAGGTGTTCGGCGTGCAGATTGTCTTCGGCATTGCAAGGCGGGTTCCTCCTCCGCCGACTTCTAAGTAATGTATTCGGCTTTTGATTCAATGTCGCACCCCTCGGCTTCTATGCATTAATGACTTCAGCTTCCACGTTTCAAACGAATGCGGAAGGTCAGGGTATTTTTTGCAAATAACACCCCGGCCATGCAAGAAAGAGCATCTATTTAAAGAGATTGGGTCTCAGATCCATTTGGCACCACGCGGAGAAAATCCTCAGAGATTGCTAGGAAAGACCATTCCAACATGGCTAGCATTCACAGCTCCTCCTCCCGTTCCGACCCAGAGAAAGGCGAGTGGGAGAGGTGCTCTGTGTCCCACAGTCAATTGGCGAAGTTGCAAACGCAGGGATTTCTCCCCCTGTGGATCTGGTCCCTGTTCGAGCAGGGTTGGCTTCCTTCAACGGCAAAACCCAGGCGGAGGATTTCCTCAATCCATCTGCAGGGGAACGAGTGTGCTTCGTCCCCTATCTGCTAAGGGGCGTGGGATTTCCAATTCACCCATTCCTCCGAGGGCTTCTGGAGTATTATGGCCTCCAGCTGCACTATTTTACCCCAGCCTCCATCCTGCACATTGTGGGTTATGTCGCTTTATGTGAACTATTCCTAGGTTGTGAGGCCCATTTTGATCTATGGAGAAGGTCATTTTGCCTTGTCCCGCGCAACCACGAGGGATCGATATTTGAAGTGGGTGGGGCCGAAATATGGCGCATTGCTGAGACCGGATACCTATCCGGCACACCGAAGAAAGCTTCCGAAGAGTGGACCTATGAATGGTTTTACATTGAGGACGTCGTACTTCCAGATCCAGTCCAGAGGGGTCTCCCCAAGTTTACAAGTGTTCCTCTGAAGAAACGCCACAGCTGGCGCCCTTGGAGCCTCGAGGAGGAAGAAAGTGCGGAAGTTTACCAACTCCTGAGCAAGATCAGGACGCTTGCCCAGTCCGGATATACGATAGTCGAAGTGATGGCAACCTCCATAGTGCGGGGGGTCCAGCCACTCCAATACAAAGGACTTCCCATGTGGAACTACAATGGGGAAGATGACGCCTCCCGCTGCGGCAGGAAAGGTCCGGACACCCCTGCCGCCCTAGCCAAAATATTGGCCGAACTGTTCAAGGGTGAGGAAGAGGAGTTCCTGCGCATCACGCATAGAGAAGGATATTCCATGTACAGTCCTCCTAGCTGGGTAAGCCCCCAACTCTTCTGCTCTACTCATTCCACTCCCTGAGCGTCATTCAATTAATATTAACCCGTCCATTTATAACAGCACTGGCGAAAGATTTCTGAGGGGCTTCACAGCCCCGCCCCGCAGCCCGAGGGCCAAAATCGGGACCTTGACCCCGGATTCGAAGAGGATCGGGATATAGTTGTGGTGCTTGAGAATGGGACGTTTTACCAAACGAGCTATGACGGCACATAAGTGGCTATCATCAATGATTGTCCCGGTCTTCTTCCCGCTTCTCATGTAAGTAATCAGGAGATACTTTGTCCAAGAGGGTTCTTCTCATTCTTCCTCACCTACCGCACCATCCTGTGCTCAGAAGGGGAGGCGTTCGGCGCGTCGTGCTGCCCCAGGGGCATCTCCAAAGAGAGTGGCTCCCACGCGGGCAGGCCTCCGAAGAGGAAGGCAAACAGAGATACGGTCGGGCCTTCCTTGAAGAGGTATGGGTTCGCAACTATGCTCTTTTTAGCAGCCGCGTCCAACTGTGACTCCTATGTTCATTTTGTATCAGGAAAAAGGTTCGACGGACTGTGTCCGGGGACTCGGCCAGTCGTACTCCTAATAGCCAAGATTTGGTCCCAGCAGAAGAGACGGGGCTCGATATGGGAGTGGCGCCGGACTGTCCTTCTGCCGAGGGTTTGGAAAAAATGTCCGTCACCAATTCGGAAGTGGAGATCGCCATGTATCACCGGCGCCGGAGGGCCGTTTTACGAAATCCCCGCTTCTCAAAAGAGGCGTTTGGTGCCTTCAGCTCAGCTGATGCATACATCCGGGCTGCTCAAGATGGGCTTAACAGACCCACCGAGCAGCATTTGAAAGATGTGCAGGTAAGTTTACCCTGTCTGAATTTGATAACCATGTGCTAGTAGCCCCCGAGACTTGAAGCAGTTGGGACAATTGTTTTAAGGATCGTTGTATAACCAGGTTCTTATGGAGAAGAATGACCTGCTAGCCCAAGAGCTGGAGCAGTGCCAGACACAGCTAACTGCTGCTACCACCAAACTGGAAAAGTTCAAGAAGGCATCCTCTAGTAATATTTCCCTCCATCGAGAAACAAAAATGATACGCTAGCTGTGTGGAAACTGCTGCTTGTCTTATAACAGGGTCATCAGATCAACTGGAAGAGGAACTGAAGGCCACTCAAACGAGCGAAAAAGAGGCGAAGAGACAACATGCGCAGGCGAGCACATTCTGACCCGAGTCAGAGAGGAGAAAAACAAACTCCAGGATTCGAACACCAAACTGGGCGAAGAACTAAAAGATGCGAGAGCCCAGCTAGCCGACTCCGTGAAGGAGGACAAAAAGCTGCGAGGCGGCATATTCAGTATGTGGCCGAATTTACCTTATAATAGTTTGGAGGTAGAAGTAGCTGATATAGCTATGATTGCAGGTATGTTGACGGGCCGTCCAGAAGAGGAGGTGTCCGGATCATCAAGTGATCTTCTGCAAAGGTTGTCGCAGTTTGCATGAGCAAGCTCGGCAGGCAATGCAGAGTGTAGCCAAGGCCTTATGGCCATCCGCCTCCCCTCCAGGGAGTATGGAGAAGCTTGTAGAGCTGTTCAAGGGAGCGCGGCGGCGTATCCGGCTATGGAAGATATTGGCCTGCCGAGAGGGCGCGCGAGAGGCCTGGGCCATGGTGAAAACGTGGTATACCAAGCTGGATCCAAATCACATGGCCCGGGTCGGACCGCTAGGGTCAAATGGGTAAGAAATTCCCGTTAGTTTAGTATATGACCAAGTAGAGGTGGCCGCTTGCTACCTCTTGAGCTCTGCGTTGGTTTTCCCTTGAAGAGGAAAGGGTGATGCAGCAAAGTAGCGTAAGTATTTCCCTCAGTTTTTGAGAACCAAGGTATCAATCCAGTAGGAGGCTACGCGTGAGTCCCTCATACCTACACAAAACAAATAACTCCTTGCAACCAACGCGATAAGGGGTTGCCAATCCCTTCACGGTCACTTACGAGAGTGAGATCTGATCGATATGATAGATAATATTTTTGGTATTTTTATGATAAAGATGCAAAGTAAAATAAAAGCAAAGTAAAAAGCAAAGGAAATAACTAAGTATTGGAAGATTAATATGATGAAGATAGACCTGGGGGCCATAGGTTTCACTAGTGGCTTCTCTCAAGAGCATAAGTATTTTACGGTGGGTGAGCAATTCTTGTTGAGCAATTGATGAATTGAGCATAGTTATGAGAATATCTAGGTATGATCATGTATATAGGCATCACGTTAGAGACAAATAGACCGACTCTGCCGCATCTACTACTATTACTCCACTCATCGACCGCTATCCAAGCATGCATCTAGAGTATTAAGTTCATGAAAACAGAGTAACGCCTTAAGCAAGATGACATGATGTAGAGGATAAATTCATGCAATATGATTAAAAACCCATCTTGTTATCCTCGATGGCAACAATACAATACGTGCCTTGCTGCCCCTCATCCTTTGGGAAAGGAAACCGCAAGATTGAACCCAAAGCTAAGCACTTCTCCATTGCAAGAAAGATCAATCTAGTAGGCCAAACCAAACTGATAATTCGAAGAGACTTGCAAAGATAACCAATCATACATAAAAGAATTCAGAGAAGATTCAAATATTGTTCATAGATAATCTTGATCATAAACCCACAATTCATCGGTCTCAACAAACACACCGCAAAAATAATATTACATCGAATAGATCTCCACGAGAAAGGGGGAGAACATTGTATTGAGATCCAAAAAGAGAGAAGAAGCCACCTAGCTACTAACTATGGACCCGAAGGTCTGAAGTAAACTACTCACACTTCATCGGAGAGGCTATGGTGTTGATGTAGAAGACCTCCGTGATGGATTCCCCCTCCGGCGGAGCTCCGGAACAGACCCCAAGATGGGATCTCGTGGGTACAGAAGGTTGCGGCGGTGGAATTAGGTTTTTGGCTCCGTATCTAATCATTTGGGGGTACGTAGGTATATATAGGAGGAAGGAGTACGTCGGTGGAGCAACAGGGGGCCCACGAGGCTGGAGGGCGTGCCCTGGGGGGTGGGCGCGCCCCCCTACCTCGTGGCTTCCTCTTTTGTTTCTTGATGTAGGGTCCAAGTCTCCCGGATCATAATCTTCCTAAAAATCACGTTCCTAAAGGTTTCATTCCATTTGGACTCCGTTTGATATTCCTTTTCTGTGAAACTCTGAAATAGGCAAAAAACAACAATTCTGGGCTGGGCCTTCGGTTAATAGGTTAGTCCCAAAAATAATATAGAAGTGGATAATAAAGCCCAATATTGTCCAAAACAGTAGATAATATAGCATGGAGCAATCAAAAATTATAGATACGTTGGAGACGTATCACCGCTAGATATTCCCAACAGGACTGTAAGTTAGACCGCCTGTTTGACGGTATAGAGGAGGAAGTTTTGAAGTCTTAAGTGACTATGTACTTTCCTTCTAGCTGGATTGTAAAACGATTGTCACGGCTAACCTTTTCGCTTCGACCTCTCGACCCGAAGTTGCGGAGTGTTTTCCGAATACCTTAGTGGCAAAATAAACCGGGGTATGCGTGAAAACCAGGAGTAGGGGTCATAGTTGCTTAAACAGACAAGTTGTATCCGGCTAGTTATGTTATATTACATTAAAATTGTAAGAAACATCTTCCAGAGAGAATAGTTCCGTTAAGGGTTCCTTTCCTTGGGTGTGCATGCATCGATGTGCATGTCCGGACTGTGATGAAGAAATCACAATGTGTATAGCTTTTGGGGGTTCACGATGGAACGAGTGCAAAAACACCTTTAGTTCACCGACCGAATATTCCCTTAAGAACGCTAGCTTTCGGCTTCACCCAGTCTGAGGTACATATCCGGATGACCCGACAGTAACAATCGCAGAGGTGCTCCCTGTATGCCCTAGCCGAACTAACGGGAACGTAGGACATAAGCACAGGAGCCAGGCAACCCAGCTTGGCCAAAACTTAAGTCATATCGATGCATATAATGGCGAAGAAAAGGTACATATGGGAGAAAACGCATATGTGATGAGCTTGATGCTCGGGAAATAATAATAGCAAGCCTCTGTCCAAGAAGCCCCCAGGTATAATAGATGTACATACTTGAAGATGTATGCCTCAGGGGTGCACAATCTAACCGCACGAAAGCTTTTAAGGCTAAAGAGAAAAAACGAAAAGAGAGAAAAAACGACGAAAGCAAATAGGGGAAAGGAAACAAACAAAGAGTTCGGTGCTAGGCATAGAATCTTCGGAGTCTGGTCGCGTTCCAGGGGTTCGGCTCTAGCCGATTGTCGGACGCATCACGCAAGCGGTACGCCCCTCCGGTGAGAACTTCGTCGATGATGAAGGGACCCTCCCACTTGGGCTTGAGTTTGTCCCTTTTCTTCTCCGACAGGCGTAGAACGAGTTCGCCGACGTTATATGTTTTGGCCCGCATTTCTCTGCTTTGATACCTGCGAGCCTGCTGTTGAGAAAATGTAGAACGGGCTTTTGCGACGTCGCGCTCCTCCTCCATGGCATCTAGGCTGTCCTGCCGATCAAGCTCGGCCTCTCTCTCTTCGTACATGCTCACTCGAGGTGATTCATGAATAATGTCGCAGGGTAGCACTGCCTCTGCACCGTACACCATGAAGAAAGGTGTGTATCCGGTAGTGCGATTGGGCGTGGTTCGCAGCCCCCAGAGTATGGAGTCGAGCTCCTCAACTCAGTGCTTGTCTGATTCTTTCAAAGACCGCACTAGTCTAGGCTTAATGCCGCTCATAATAAGACCATTGGATCTTTCGACTTGACCATTTGTCTGTGGATGATAGACAGAGGCGTAATCGAGCTTAATGCCCAGATTAGCACACCAGGTTTTCAATTCGTCAGTTGTGAAGTTGGAGCCGTTATCTGTGATGATACTGTGCGGAACACCATAATGGTGTACAATGTCGGATATGAATTCTATCACCGGCCCGGACTCGGCCGTTTTAACTGGTTTGGCCTCTATCCACTTAGTGAATTTATCCACCATGACCAGCAGATATTTTTTTCTTATGGCTTCCTCCTTTAAGGGGTCCAACCATATCCAGTCCCCTGACCGCAAAAGGCCAAGTGATGGGGATTGTTTGTATGGCAGTGGGGGGCATGTGGCTTTGGTTGGCGAAGAGTTGGCATCCGACGCAAGTTGAACAAGGTCCTGTGCATCTGCTCGGGCCGTCGACCAATAGAATCCTGTACGGAAGGCCTTGCTAACAAGGGCCCGAGCTGCGGCATGGTGCCCGCCGAGCGGCATGAATCTCAGCTAGGAGTTGCCGCCCCTCCTCCTCGGAGACACACCTTTGAAGGACTCCGGTAGCGCTTTTCTTATAGAGTTCTCCGTCGTGAACCTTGTAGGCTTTCGAACGCCGGACAATGCGACGGGCCTCATTCTGATCCTCAGGAAGTTCTTTCCTATTAAGGTAGGCCAGGAAAGGTTCGGTCCATGGTGCAATGATGTAGCGACCCGACCTCAGACGGTCAAGCCTCTGTGTTGCTGTGCCATCCCTGGATCAGTATGCTGGCACACACAGTACATCAATGTATATATCAAAGTGCAATCACATGTATAATTAACGTAAAACTGATATATACCTCATAAGTCACAGCGGAAACAAATAGTCGGGTGTGGAGTCCCATCAACGCCATCGGCAGGTTGAGTGTATACCGTAACCCTGTATCGTAACTCTTACTCGTCGAAGAAAATCCTGCAACATGATACGTTGCAGCCGTGTAGGTCAGTACATTGAATGTACCGGCAAGATCACAACACGAGAAAACAGATGATAAAACTATACTATATGCAATTTGGCTTTGTGGCTCTGTATCTGAGTTTTGTTTGCGTAAAAGCTGATTTTATTTTCCCTACATCAAAGGAATAAATGAAGTCTGTACTATGGAGTTTTCTATCATGACATGGTTCCGCCAACCGATGTCTCATAGCCCAAAATCATCATATGTTGCCCACAATTAAGTTATCAATCCGGTGTTGAGAGTTCGAGATAGATCCAAGTCCAGAGGCTCAAATTGTCCGTAAATCGGGACACGGCTAATCGATTAGGTTTTAACCCTCTGCAGAGGTTTGTACACTTTTCCCGCAAGATTCGATCCTCTCTTTACGTTCTCGCACTTCAGGTGTTTGAGAACAAGATGACCAAACATGGTCTTCGAAGAGTTCCTCGACCACCGTCCGGTGCTCATCCCATCCTACCGTAGTTCTACATCTGCTAGCACCGCCCCAGCCAGAGTCACAACTAAGGTCAACCAAGCGAGCCCATAATGACTTGCGGTTGCAGGTAAGCTTCCGGGCATGAAGTATTCTTCCATCTCTTTGAGTCTGGGTGAAGCTTTCCGCAAGATGTCATGGCGCTTCTCCATGCATCCCGCCAACCACTGGTTTCTCCAGGTGCCCGTCAACCATCCTTCACCCAAGAGTGTGTATTGAATTCTTGTCTCGAGTCTTGAAGTCTTGAGGCCTTGAAGATGCAGTCCTTGCAGATTCCATCATGGAGTTGTCGTCATTGACGTAGATCCTCCATTCTCACACCACTCCCGAGCACTCATACCAAACCCCGTCTACTATAGCGTAGCATTAAAATAAAATATCGTCCCGGGCTTGGTAACAGGGTGATGGGTTCCTACCTCATGCATACTACTCAACTACAAGAACTCAATATCACTACCGGAGGGATTGTTGCGAGGTTTACACTAGATGCAATAAAACACATAGGTATGAAAAACATGGTCAAAGTGAACTTGCCTTGCTGACGATCTTCGAAAACTAGGGACTCGGGGTAGCAAACTTCGCACTCCGGAAATTCTACCGAGGCAAACAATAACCATAATAAGCACATAGCATATGATCACTTAACACAATAGCATAATCAAAACACACCAAAACAAACGAATCAAAACCCAAAGGGAAACTCGAAGAAATCCAACTCAAAGTTTTCCTACTTCAAACAACATCTAAAAATAGTTTTATATAACAAAATTTTTCCTAACATAACCTAACCATGGATTTTTGTTAACTTAACAGAAAAGAATGCATTAAGCAACTAGGAGCAAAAAGAATTAACTTAAAAGCTAATATAAAACTCCTATTAGGCCTAATTCAATTTCTATTAAGAAAAATAAAATAAAAGTTTTATTTATTATAAATAAAAGTTCATCCTCTAAGGTGACAGAAATTAACCTAGAATAATCAATCACATGTGAAAAATAAATTTATTTGCTAATTAAAATAATAGGAAAACAGTAGCTAGTTAATTAATTAAGAATAACAAGATTCTGATTAAAACTATATTTTTATTATTTCTAAAATGCCCAAATTAATTCCTACGGTTAGGCAATGTCAAAACAAAGTTGGAACAGAAAGAATCATATAAAATAATTTTCCTAACTCATTTTATAACAGATTTACTATTCTGACTAAAATTAAAATAAAGCAATTTTAAATAATTTTAACATAGTTAATTATATTTTCTACAGAAACTATAAGAAATTTGCAAACCAACAAAAAAAGAATCACTTAAAAATATTAAGTAGATTAAAAGATATGAATTTTTCAAATCGGAAACTATTCTGTTAAAACAGAAAAACGAAAATAAAGAAAAACGGGCTAAATGGGCCTAACTAACGCCATGTGCGTAATATAGCTAAACGGGCCCTAGGGTTTAAATGAATCGGGCCGATTAAAAATAAAAACCCTAACTAAGAATAAACCGGACTAACTAAACCAGACCGAACCGGTTTTATATAAAAAAACATACCCCTTCGGGGGGATCTAATCCTAACCGTACGCGTCGGATCTAACGGCGAGGAGGGGGTCCGGCGACTTACCGGTCGGCGACGGCGACGGCGGCTCGGCCGGCGATGGTTCCAGCGACTCCGGTGGTCGGGGGCGTCGGCGGAGGCCTCCGTGGTGCAGTCTGTGCGAGGAGTCCGGGGTGGGGTCGGTCGAGCTCGGGGTGGCAGGGTGGGTCGGAAGGTGGCAATGGCGGCGCGCTCTCGGGCTCAGCGAGGCCTTGCGGGAGAGGAGAGGTCCGCGAGGGGAAATGTGGTGAGGGGGGGCATTTATAGGGGGGGCGTCGGCGTCTTGTGGGAAGCGAATCGGGAGAGGATCGGGTGGATCCGGAGATCACGGGATCTCCGTGAGCGGGCGGCGCTCGTGTGTAGGGGGCGAGGGGAGAAGGAGGTGGGGGCCCTGTCGCTGGGGAGAGAGGGGCGGCTGATCGGTCGACCGACGCGGGAGGAGGCGAGGGGCGCGGGCTGGCTCATTGGCTGGCTCGGCCGTTAGGCTGGGCCGGTTCGGTGGGCCGCTGGGTGGGTCGCTCGCAGGCTGGCTGGGCCGATGCTTTGGTGGCGCTGAGGATTTTCCTTTTCTATTTTTTTTTATAAAAAATAAAACAGAGAGAAATATAAATATTTATATAAGACATATATATATCAAAATGATCAGGGGAATATTCCCTATCATTTGAACATTTTTCCAGGGGCAAAATCCAAAGTTTATAAAAATTCATTTTTTTCCAAATTCAAAATAAAACTCAAATTTGAAAGGGGTTTCAAGGCATTTTCAAATGACTTTCAATTTGATATTTTTTTAACTTCCAACTCATATTTCATATAATTGAAGAAGTCATTTTATCTTCCCTCATGAAAATCATTGAGTTGCATAAAGCTTTGAATTTGAAATATTTTCAAATGAAATTCAAATCTTTTCAAAACCCTTTTCATTTCAAATGGAAGAAGTCATTTCATCTTCACTCTAGGGTTTTGGTGTTGGAATGGAATTGAATTCATTGAGATCCAAAAGGGCAAAGGGGATAGTTTTGGGAAAGTCATTTTATTCCCTCTCGTCCAAATTTCAAAAAAATTTCAAATTCCACTCAATTTCACTCAATCACTCAAACAAACAATCAGACAACAAACATAGTTATTTATATAATATAACATTCCAAAATTTAGAGTTTTGGGATGTTACAAATGACTGCCATAATGAGATGGGCCGACGGTGTTATTTCGGTGCCTGAGCCGCCGATGATATCTGTGTGTTCGGCATCTGGGGTTGTGCTCAGATCCGGCCTAGTGTTGCCGCTTTCCCCTTGCCACACCACGGATGGCTTAAAAAGCCTTTCCAGAAATATGTTAGATGGGACGGGGTCGCGCTTGGCGCCAATACGAGCGAGAACGTCCGCCGCTTGATTACTTTCACGGGCCACATGATGGAACTCGAGCCCCTCGAACTCAGCCGATATTTTTAGGACGGAATTACGATAAGCCACCATCTTTGGGTCTTTGGCATCAAAATCTCCATTTATTTGAGATATTGCAAGGTTTGAGTCCCCGCGCACCTCTAGGCGTTGTATGCCCATGGAGACAACCATCCGGAGACCATGCAATAAGGCCTCGTATTCGGCTGCATTGTTGGAGTCTGTGTATAGTATTTGGAGTACATAATGAACGACGTCTCCAGTAGGAGACGTTAAAACGACGCCCGCTCCCAGTCCTGCTAGCATTTTGGAGCCATCGAAATACATAACCCGATTGGAATATGTGCCGTACTCTTTAGGGAGTTCGGCCTCTGTCCATTCGGCGACGAAGTCAGACAGTACTTGGGATTTAATAGCTCGATGTGGTTTGTATGTAATATCAAATGGAAGGAGCTCAAAGTCCCATTTGGCAATCTGGCCCGTGGCATCGCGATTGTTTATTATGTCGTTGAGTGGTACTTCGGAAGCCACTGTGATCGAACACTCCTGGAAGTAGTGTCGTAGCTTTCGGGAAGCCATGAAGACCGCGTATGCTATATTTTGATAATGGGGGTACCCGAATTTGCATGGTGTAAGGACAGTGGATACGTAGCATACTGGCTTCTGAAGCGCGAATTTGTAGCCGTCCTGTTCTCGTTCAACGACGAGCACGACGCTCACCACCTGATGTGTTGCCGATATGTATAGTAACATGGGTTCGCCGATGTTTGGCATGGCCAGGATTGGGTTGCTCGCTAGAAGGGTTTTTATTTCTTCCAATCCGGCTGCTGCCGCGTCTGTCCACTCGAAGTGATCGGTTCGCCGTAGAAGACGATAGAGTGGCAGTGCCTTTTCTCCCAATCCGGAGATAAAGCGGCTTAGACCTGCCACGCGACCCGCGAGTTTTTGGACTTGTTTAAGGTCTGTTGGCATAGCCAATTGTGACAGAGCTCGGATTTTGGCTGGATTTGCTTCAATTCCTCTATTGGAAACGATGAAGCCCAGCAGTTTTCCAGCGGGGCCACCGAAAACGCACTTTTCCGGATTGAGCTTAATGTCATACGCACGGAGGTTGTTGAATGTGAGACGTAAATCGTCTATTAGTGTTTCGACGTGCCTAGTTTTGATGATGACGTTGTCCACATAAGCTTCAACTGTCCTGTCGATCTGCTTCTCCAGGCATATTTGAATCGTGCGTTGGTATGTGTCGCCGGCGTTCTTGAGCCCGAAGGGCATGGTGTTGAAGCAAAATGGCCCATATGGGGTAATGAATGTTGTTGCAGCTTGGTTAGACTCCTTCATTTTGATTTGATGCTATCCGGAATATGCATCAAGGAAACACAATGAGTCGTGTCCTGCGGTAGCATCAATGATTTGATCAATGCGAGGGAGGGGTAAGGGATCCTTAGGGCAAGCCTTATTGAGGTCTTTAAAATTGACGCACAGGCGCCAGGATTTGTCCTTCTTTGGTACCATCACCAAGTTTGCGAGCCAGCCCGGATGTTTTATTTCTCTAATGAATCCGACCTCAATTAGCTTGGCTAGCTCCTCCCCCATAGCTTGGTGTTTGGGTTCGGAAAAGCGCCGCAGTGCTTGTTTGACTGGTTTGTATCCCTTTAATATATTGAGGCTCTGTTCGGCCAGCTTGCGTGGGATTCCAGGCATATCAGAAGGGTGCCAGGCGAATATATCCCAGTTTTCGCGAAGGAAATCCCGTAGCGCGGCGTCGACTGTTGGGTCTAGTTGTGCTAATAGATGCTGTCTTCTTGGGGTCCGTTGGGTGACCTGGAATTTGACTATTTCTTCTGCCGGTTTGAAGGAGGTGGATTTGGGTCGTTTGTCTAAGATCACATCGTTCATATCCACCGTGGAGCGCAATGCGGTTAATTCTTCGGCCGCGAGGGCTTCGGATAATGCCTCAAGGGCCAAGGATGCGGTTTTGTTTTCGGCGCGGAGTGCTATGTCCGGATCACTGACAAGAGTGATTATGCCGTTGGGCCTGGGCATTTTGTGCTTCATGTACCCGTAATGAGGAATAGCTTGGAAGTGTGTAAAAGCATCTCGCCCCAACAGGGTGTGATATATACTGCTCAAAGGAGCCACTTGCAAGGTTATTTCTTTGGACCGCTAATTCTCCGGCGTGCCAAATACCATGTCGAGTGTGATTTTTCCCGCACACCGCGCCTCCTGATTGGGAATGATTCCTCGGAAGGTCGTGCCACTTTGCTCGATGCGGCTCTTGTCTATTTCCATTTTGTGGAGTGTATCCTCATAGATGAGGTTTAGTCCGCTGCCACCGTCCATGAGGACCTTGGTGAGTCAAAAGCCGTCCATGATGGGACTGAGGACTAATGCAGCTGGCGCTCGGACTGTCCTGTATTTTGGTTCGTCACCGTCATTAAAGGTTATGGCCGTCTCGTTCCAAGGGTTTATTGCGGTGATTTGATGGACTTCAGCAAGGTCGCGGAGTGCCCTTTTGCACTTATTGTTTGAAGCGAATGTCTCAAAGACCGTCAATACTCTGGGGTCGTCGTCTTCTGGAGGGTGTTGCTCTGGGGCGTTTTTGGTAAGGATGTCCTCGCCGCTCTTGGCTACCTGTCGGAGTATCCAACATGCTCTAAGGCTGTGGGTTGATATGGTATCCGGTGTTGTGTGTATTCTGCATGGGCCATCGAGCCATCCCTCCAGAACGGTTCCGTGCTGCGTAATGGGTTTATATTTCTTGGCTATTGGACTGGGCATCACGGGGATGCGCCCTTTTCGCCTGGACAAGAGGCTGAGTTGGGACCGATGGCTCCCAGCAAGCTGCCTGAGCTTTCCAGGTGCTTTCCATGGCGATGTACTTCTGTATGATAGTTGGCAAGTCAGCGAAGTGTAGTATGCGGCGGCGATTGATGGCGTTGAGTATTCCATCGTCCATGCAATTGTTGCAGAACGCTGATATCTCGTCCTCGTCGCGGCAATCTTTAACCTTGTCCTTGACAAGGAGGATTCTAGCCTAGAAGTGGTGGACTGTTTCCTGAGGCTGCTGTTGTATGCTCATAAGAGTGCTTATGTTTGGGTGGGTGGGTGGAATTGGATCCGGACCCTGACCCGATCGATGATCCAGAGTCTGAAGATTTTCCAGACTTAACAGTCCGGGCTCCGGAGTATCTTCTGATTGCTTGTGCCCGCCGTCCGATTCTATGTTCAGAAGGCCGGTCACATCCTTTCGCTGATGGGTATCTGCCCTTGCAGGGTCGGCGAACCGAACATAGTCCATCTTCAGTATGGGGGAAGAGTCGTTGTCTTGCTCCTCGACTACCGCTATCTGGTGCGTGACCGGTGGAGACTTAATTTCTCTTTGGTCAGGTTTAAGCCCGATCTGATCGTAATCTGTGGCGATTCCCGGGGCGGTGATGCGATCAAGGAGCTCATTTAAAGACGAGAATTCTGCTGGATCCATCTGCTTGGAGTGTTTGGAGTCAATACGAAGGGGATTTTCGATGGCCCGAGAGGTCATCGTCGGCTTAACAGCCAAACGGGCGATCATGGTAAAGCCGCCCAGCCGGAGGGTTTGGCCTGGGGCCAGTCCTCCTCCGGCGGTGATATTGTATTTAAGGACGAGACGAGTCATCGATCCTGTCGTCGACGACACAGTGGAACTCTCAATGAAAGCACCAATGTCGGTGTCAAAACCGGCGGATTTCGGGTAGGGGGTCCCGAACTGTGCGTCTAAGGTCGATGGTAACAGGAGACAGGGGACACAATGTTTACCCAGGTTTGGGCCCTCTGTATGGAGGTAATACCCTACTTCCTGCTTGATTGATCTTGATGAATATGAGTATTACAAGAGTTGATCTAGCACGAGATCGTAATGGCTAAACCCTAGAGGTCTAGCTTGTATGAGTATGGTAATGTATCTGTCCTCGCCGGACAAAGTCCTCCGGTTTATATAGACACCGGGAGGATCTAGGGTTACACAAGGTTGGTTACAAAGAAGGGAATCTACATATTTGGTCGCCAAGCTTGCCTTCCACGCCAAGGAGAGTCCCATCCGGACACGGGTGCAGTCTTCGGTCTTCGCATCTTCACAGCCCATCAGTCCGGTCCAATGCTAACAGGCCGGACGCCCGAGGACCCCTTAGTCCAGGACTCCCTCATAGGGTTTTGGCGAGGTGTGTCCATGGTTTAGGCTAGCCCAGCGCACCTACACACCTGCCCAGCCCCCGCGCGAGGTGCACGAGGGAGAGCGTCGGGCAACTGTCGTCCTCCCTGGCGCAAAACAAAGAAGCGAGCGAAGAAGTAGAGGAAAAGGGGACTCAACCAAGCAACTGAGAAACGCCAGAACTCCAAATTTCACTAAAAGGTTGCAAACCAGCTACAGAAAGCAAATAAACAGCCATGTACGGCACATAGTCTAGTCTTCTCACCAGCGCGGCGCTAAGTGCTGCCACTAGGACGTGGGAGGGAGCCCCTGAGGCCCGAGGGCGGCACTCCAGAGACTCCGGGGTGTGTACAACCCCACTCATTATTACATGAGAGTGTCACGAGCGGAGACCTTCACAGGCACTGGGCCTTGCTTCATGGCTAGAACTTCCGGAGGTGTTGGATGTTCCAGGCATTCTGGATGGGGATCCTGCCCTGCGTCTCCAGGCGCACGGCGGCAGGCCTGGAGACGCGGGCAATCCAAAACGGGCCCTCCCACATGGGTGAGAGGTTATGCAACCCTTCCTTGGAGAGCACCCGCCCGAGGACGAGATCGCCCACCTCGAGCGTCCTTGAGAGGACGCTGCGGTAGTGGTACCGTCGCAACGCTTGCTGGTATCTTCCCGCTCGGAGCGAGACTTTGCGGCGGCGTTCCTCCCCCAACACGAGGTCCATCCCTGCATGGCATCCTGACATGCCTCGTCAAACACCAAGACCCGCGCTGAGCGATGCCTGACCTCGTGAGGGATAACCGCTTTGGCTCCGTAGACGAGGAAGAACGGAGTCTCGCCTATCGCTTGGTGGCGGTGGTCGATGGCTCTCAGACTATAGCGCCAGAAAAGCTCCTGTCTGCTAGGACTAAGTCGGTATTTCCCCAAAGAGCAAGGGATGATGCAGCACAATGACGGTAGGTATTTCCCTCAGTGAAGAAACCAAGGTTATCGAACCAGTAGGAGAACCAAGCAACACAACATAAACAACACCTGCACACAAATAACAACACCTCGCAACCCATCTTTTTATCCTTAGTAGCAACGATACATATGTGTCGGTTCCCTTTCCATTTCTGTCACTGAGATCAAGCACCATAAGATCGAACCCACTACCGGGCACCTCTTCCCATTGCAAGATAATAGATCAAGTTGTCCAAACAAAACCCAAATATCGGAGAAGAAATACGAGGCTATAAGAGATCATGCATATAAGAGATCAAAGAAACTCAAATAACTTTCATGGATATAAAAAGATATGACTGATCATAAACTCAAAGTTCATCAGATCCCAACAAACACACCGCAAAAAGAGTTACATCATATGGATCTCCAAGAGACCATTGTATTGAGAATTCAGCGAGAGAGAGGAAGCCATCTAGCTACTAACTACGGACCCGAAGGTATACAATGAACTACTCACGCATCATCGGAGAGGCACCAATGGAGGTGGTGAACCCCATCCGAGATGGTGTCTAGATTGGATCTGGTGGTTCTGGACTCTGCGGCGGCTGGATGAATATATCGTCGACTCCCCTAGGGTTCTGGTATTTTTTTGGATATTTATAGAGCAAAGAGGCGGTCCGAGGGAACCCGAGGTGGGCACAACCCACCAGGGCGCGCCTTGGCCTCCTGGCGCACCCTGGTGGGGTGTCCCCTCCTCGGGACTCCTCCCATGTGCAACCAGGGCCCAACATCTTCCATATGGCCCATAAAAAATCATCATGGAGTTTCGTGGCATTTGGACTCCGTCTGGTATTGATTTTCTGCGATGTAAAAAAATGGAAAAAACAACAACTGGCACTTGGCACTATGTCAATAGGTTAGTACCAAAAAATGATATAAAATGATTATAAAACATCCAAGATTGATAGTAAAACAACATGGAACAATCAAAAATTATAGATACGTTGGATACATATCAACATCCTCAAGCTTAACTCATGGTCGTCCTCGAGTAGGTAAGGGATAAAAACAGAATTTTTGATGTGGAGTGATGTCTATCATGTCATATCATATTCTTTTCTTTATAGCATGGATATTTGGAATTTTATGTGATTCAAAGCAATAGTCTAGTTTTGACATAATAATTTAGATACTCAAGCATATCAACAAGCAACCATGTCTTTCAAAATATCAACGCTAAAATAAGTTATCCCTAGCCCATCATGCTCAAACATTGATCCATTCATGAAACACACTCGAATATTAGCTACACCCAATACTTAAGTACGCTCATATTTCCTCCTAGTAGGTGCTTTTTTTAGAGAAGATGGAGACTCAAATTTCAAAATAAAAATTGCATAAAGTAAAAGAAAGGCCCTTCGCAGAGGGAAGTAGGGATTTGTAGAGGTGCCTGAGGTCAAAGCAAAAAATTAGAGATAAAAACATTTTGGGAGGTGTATTCATCCCACCAACGTAAACGACTTAGAGCTCCCAACACTTTCAATGCTAGATATGCCATAGGCGGTTCCCAAACAGAAAATAAAATTTATTCCTTTTTCCACCATACTTTCACTTTCCATGGCTAGCCGTATCCGCGGTTGCCCTCCATACCAACACTTTCGAAGGAATTTATTATTTGACAACATAAAGTAAATTCATATTTGCATTTTGGGACTGGGCATCCGTAAGATCTTTGCCTTACTCTCGTGCAATGACAAGTGAATAAACACTCATCTTGAGAATGACACATCCAACATGGAAAATATTAGCCACCCGTTACTGTTCCGCGAGCGAAACAAACACACAAGCGAGAAGTTTATTTTGAAAATTAGAGATGGCACATGCAAATTTTCTTAGAACGGCAAAAGAATACCGCATATAGGTAGATATAGTGGACTCATGTGGCAAAACTGGTTTAAGGATTTTGGATGCACAAGTAGAGATCATACTTGGTGCAAAATAAAGGCTACCAAAAGATTGGGAAGCGACCAACCAACAAACGAATAATCTCATAAGCAAGCACTAAGCATAATTAACACCGAATAATGCACCACAAGTAGGATATAATTTTCATTGCATGATTATTGACTTTTGTGCATGCATAGGGAATCACAAACCTTAACACCAATATTCTTACTAAAGCACAATTACTCATCGACATAACTCACATATCACATCATCATATCTCAAAACTATTACTAAGAATCAAGTTTATTTTGTCCAATGATCTTCATGACATATTTTTATTTTATCTTTATCCTTCTTGGATATCTATCACTTTGGGACTAATTTTCATGTGTTGCTTTTCATATGCTCAAATAAATATAAGTGAAGATCATGAGCATAACAAATTTTCTTTCTCTCAAAATAATTTATGTGAAGCAAGAGATAATTTCTTCAAAAATTTACTAACTCTCAGATAAATATAAGTGAAGCAAGAGAGCATTTCTTCAAAAATACTAAACACACCATGCTAAAAAAGATATAAGTGAAGCACCAGAGCAAGTCCTAGCTCATAAAAGATTTAAGTGAAGCATAGAGAGCAAATCTAACAAGTCATGAAATAATTTTGGCTCTCTCAAATAGGTGTGTCCAGAAAGGATTGATGACTTAAAACACAAAATAAAACAAGCAACTAATCATATCATACAAGACGCTCCAAGCAAAACACATATCATGTGACGAATAAAAATATAGCCTCGAGTAAAATACCAATAGTTATTGGAAGAAAGCGGGGATGCCACTCGGGGGCATACCCAAGCTTAGTTGGTTGCTCATTCTTGGATAATAGCTTGGGATTCCGGGGCATCCCCAAGCTTAGGCTCTTCTATCCTTCTTTCATCCATCGTAAGATAACCCAAAACTTGAAAACTTCAATCAAACAAAACTCAACAAAACCTTCGTGAGATCATTTAGTGTAAGAAGAATAAATCACTACTATAAGTTCTGTGTCAAACCAATTCATATTTTGTTTTTGTATTATATCTACTGTATTCCAACTTTTCTATGGCAAAAACTCATCAAAGAAAACCATAGAGCCATCAAAATAAGCACACAACACAAAGAAAACAGAATCTGTCAAAACAGAACAGTCTTTAGCAATCTGATTTGTTTGAATACTTCTGGAACTCCAAAAATTCTGAAAAACTGGGACAACCTGGATAATTTGTATATTAATCTTCTGCAAAAAGAATTGGCATTTTATAACGTTCTGGTGAATTTTTACAATTATTTTTGTGAGCACAAAGTTTCTGTCTTTTTCAGCAAGATCAAACAACTATCACCCAAGAAGATCCTATTGGTTCTACTTGGCACAAACACTAATTAAAACACCAAAAACACAATCATAACAGTAGCATAATTGTGCTAACACTCAAAAACAGAAAGCAAAAAGAAAAAAATAATTTTTATTCATTGGGTTGCCTCCCAACAAGCTCTTTCTTTATAGCCATTAAGATAGGCTTAAGATTTCAATGATGCTTACACGAAAGATAATAATTGAAACACAAAGACAGCATCATGAAACATACGACAAACATATTTAAGTCTAACATACTTCCTATGCATAGTAATTTTATATGTAAACAAATTATCACGACAAGCAAAAACTAGCATATGCAAGGAAGAAGAAAGAAACAATAGCAATCTCAACATAACGAGAGGTGATTTAATAACATGAAATTTTCTATAACCATATTTTCTCCTCTCATAATAATTGCATGTAAGTTCATAATCAAATTCAACAATATAACCATCACATAAAATATTCTCTTCATGATCCAAAAGCATGCAAAATTGACACTCTTCCAAAATAGTGGGATCATCAAATAAAGTAATGACCTCTCCAAACCCACTTTTATCAAAAAATTCACAAGATCGATAATTCTCCAAAGTAGTGGGATCATTAACACCTAAAGTTGACACTCTTCCAAACCCACTTTCAATATTATTGCAAACATATTCATCATGAGGTTTAAATAAATTTTCAAGATCATAAGAAAAATCACCCCAATCATGATCATTGCAATAAGTAGTGGACATAGCAAAATTAGCATCCCCAAGCTTGGGGTTTTGCATATTGTTAACACAATTGACATTGATAGAATTTAAAGTAAAATCATGCTCTTCATTCAAGGAGCTATCATGAATCACTTCATAAATTTCTTCATCACAATTTTCAGATTCACGAACCTCAAGCAAAACTTCATAAAGATAATCTAGCGCACTCAACTTACTAGCAATGGGTTCATCATAATTGGATCTCTTAAAAAGATTAGCAAGTGGATGAGGATCCATATCAATAGATTTTTAGCAAGCTAAGATACAAGCAAATAAAAGGCACATGGCAACACAAGCAAACATGAGATCTGATGAGAAAACGGCGAACGAAAAAGAGGGCGAATAAAACGGCAAATTTTTGTGAAGTGAGGGAGAGGAAAACGAAAGGCAAATGGAAAATAATGTAAATTGCGAGGAGATGAGATTTGTGATTAGGAACCTGATATATGTTGAAGATCCTCCCCGACAACGGCGCCAGAAATTCCTTTTGATGGCTCTCTGACTATGGCGCTAGAAAAGCTCATGTCTGCTAGGACTACGTCTGTATTTCCCCAAAGAGGAAAAGATGATGAGCACAACGACGTTAGGTATTTCCCTCAGTGAAGAAACCAAGGTTATCGAACCAGTAGGAGAACCAAGCAACACAACGTAAACAACACCTGCACACAAATAACAACACCTCGCAACCCAACGTGTTAAAGGGGTTGTCAATCCCTTTCGGGTAACGATGCCAGAAATTTGTAGTAGATTGGAATAATAGATCACAAATAAATTAAAGTGCAGCAAAGTATTTTTGTATTTTTGGTTTAATAGATCTGAATAAAAATGCAAAGGAAAAGTAGATCGCAAGCAAATATATGAGGAAGAAGACCCGAGGGGCGTAGGTTTCACCAGTGGCTTCTCTCGAGAAAAGATAGCAAACAGTGGGTAAACAAATTATTGTTGCGCAATGGATAGAACCTCAAATAATTATGACGATATCCAGGCAATGATCATTACATAGGCATCACGTCAAAGATTAGTAGACCGACTCCTGCATCGCATCTACTATTACTCACACATCGACCGCTATCCAAAGATGCATCTAGTGTATTAAGTTCATGGAGAAACGGAGTAATGCAATAAGAATGATGACATGATGTAGACAAGATCCGTTTATCTATTGCGTTAGATATAGATCCCATCTTTTTATCCTTAGTAGCAACGATACATACGTGTCGGTTCCCTTTCCATTTCTGTCACTGAGATCAAGCACCATAAGATCGAACCCACTACCGGGCACCTCTTCCCATTGCAAGATAAATAGATCAAGTTGGCCAAACAAAACCCAAATATCGGAGAAGAAATACGAGGCTATAAGAGATCATGCATATAATAGATCAAAGAAACTCAAATAACTTTCATGGATATAAAACGGTATGACTGATCATAAACTCAAAGTTCATCAGATCCCAACAAATACACCGCAAAAAGAGTTACATCATATGGATCTCCAAGAGACCATTCTATTGAGAATTCAGCGAGAGAGAGGAAGCCATCTAGCTACTAACTACGGACCCGAAGGTCTACAAAGAACTACTCACGCATCATCGGAGAGGCACCAATGGAGGTGGTGAACCCCATCGGAGATGGTGTCCAGACTGGATCTGGTGGTTCTGGACTCTGCGGCGGCTGGATGAATATTTCGTCGACTCCCCTAGGGTTCTGGTATTTTTTGGGTATTTATAGAGCAAAGAGACGGTCCGGGGGCACCCGAGGTGGGCACAACCCACCAGGGCGCGCCTGGGACTCCTGGTGCGCCCTGGTGGGGTGTCCCCTCCTCAGGACTCCCCCCAGGTGCAACCAGGGCCCAACATCTTCCATACGGCCCATAAAAAATAATCATGGAGTTTCGTGGCATTTGGACTCCGTCTGGTATTGATTTTCTGCGATGTAAAAACATGGAAAAAAGAGCAACTGGCACTTGGCACTATGTCAATAGGTTAGTACCAAATAATGATATAAAATAACTATAAAATGATTATAAAACATCCAAGATTGATAATAAAATAGCATGGAACAATAAAAAAATATAGATACGTTGGAGACGTATGAGTGGTGCGGATGGACCACAGCACAGACTGGAGCTCATCGTGCTAGCCTCTGACGCAGGCCTCGAGCTTCTTCTTGAAGGTCCTTGTATTGAGGCCTCTCAAGACCTCCGCGTTGGCGCGCTCAACTTGGCCGTTGCTTCTAGGGTGTGCCACTGAGGCGTAGCATGTCTACGTTCCAAGATTAGCACAATATGTTTTGAAGAGATTGCTAGTGAATTGCGAGCCGTTGTCGGTGATGATGCGACTAGGGACTCCGAAATGGCTCACTAGGCCCTTGATGAACTTGACTGCGGAACCGGCTGGGATGGTGCAGACGGCTTCCACCTCTGCCCACTTGGTGAACGTGTCGATGGCGATGTAGAGCGCGCCTGGGCCTAGGTCAGACGGTCAGACAGAGTCTAACCTATTGACCCGCTAGGGCGCGCCTGGGCCTCCTGGTGCACCCTGGTGGGGTGTCCCCTCCTTGGGACTCCCCCCCAGGTGCAACCAGGGCCCAACATCTTCCATACGGCCCATGAAAAATCATCGTGGAGTTTCGTGGCATTTGGACTTCGTCTGGTATTGATTTTCCAAGATGTAAAATACATGGAAAAACAGCAACTGGCACTTGGCACTATGTCAATAGGTTAGTACCAAAAAATGATATAAAATAACTATAAAATGATTATAAAACATCCAAGATTGATAATAAAACAGCATGGAACAATAAAAAAATATAGATACATTGGAGACGTATGAGTGGTGCGGATGGACTACATCACGAACTGGAGCTCGTCGTGCCAGCCTCTGTCGCAGGCCTCGAGCTTCTTCTTGAAGGTCCTTGTCTTGAGGCCTCTCAAGACCTCCACGTTGGCGCACTCAGCTTGGCCGTTGCTTCTAGGGTGTGCCACTGAGGCGTAGCATATCTACGTTCCAAGATTAGCATAATATCTTTTGAAGAGATTGCTAGTGAACTGCGAGCCGTTGTCAGTGATGATGCGATTAGGGACTCCGAAATGGCTCACTAGGCCCTTGATGAACTTGACTACGGAACCGGCTGGGTGGTGCAGAGGGCTTCCACCTCTGCCCACTTGGTGAACTTGTCGATGGCGTTGTAGAGGTAGCGGTAGCCCCCGGGCGCTCGAGGGAACGGACCCAGGATATCCACCCCCAGACCGCAAACGGCCACGAGAGTGGGATAGTTTGGAGGCCCTGAGCAGGCTGGTGGATTTGCTTGGCATGGAACTGGCAGGCCTCGCAGGATCTCACCAGCTCGGTTGCGTCGTTGAGTGCCGTGGGCCAGTAGAATCCGCCGCGGAACGCCTTGCCCACCAGGGTGCATGATGACGAGTGATGCCCGCAATCTCCATCGTGTATGTCAGCTAGCAGTTCACATCCCTGCTCCCTGGAGATGCATCGCAAGGAAACATCATTCGGTCGTTTTCGGTATAGCTCACCGTCCTGGATGCAGTAGGCTGTAGCTTGCCGAGCCACGCGTTTCGCGTCCTCCTCCATCTCCGGCAGGGCCCCTTGCAGCAGGTATGCCTTGAATTCTTCGGTCCAACACCCCTCCCGAGGCTCGAGCGTGAGGAGCAGGCGCTCTCCTGAGGTCGGGCCGCAGGAGGGGGCTCCATAGGCTGGTGGCGGGGGAAGCTCCTCCCGAGGCGGTGCCGACTCCGCAGCCAGAGGGGCCGCTGAAGGATTGAAGAGCCGCTCCTCGAAGACGCCGGGTTCCTGTGGCTGACGCCTGGACGCCCTCTTGGCGATATCGTTGGCTTCCTTGTTTGTGCCACGGGGCACATGGTGCAGTTCCAGGCCCAAGAATTGCTTCTCCATTTTGCGTACCTTCGCGAGGTATGCCTCCATGTGCTTGTCTTTCGGCTCGTACACCTTGTTGGAGAAGTTGACGAGGAGCTGCGAGCCGCCCTTGATGGTGAGGCGCTTCACCCCCAAGGCTGTCGCAGCCTTGAGGCCGGCGTTCAAACCTTTGTACTGCGCGATGTTAATGGAGACCTTATCACCCCGCTGGAAGCAGAGCTGCACGGCGTCGTAGAGCTTGTCCTGGGTGGGCGATATGAGTACAGCTCCAGCCTCCACGCCCTAGAGCGCGAAGGCGCCGTCGAAGTACATGACCCAGCTGTCTGGTGCTTCGCTCCCTGGCGAGAGAGACCGATCCTCGCTTGCTTCGGGCCCTAGAGCGTCAGTCCACTCCACCATGAAGTCGGCGAGCGCGGCTCCCTTGATGACCCTGGTGGTGCTGAACTCTAGTTGGAAGGCCTGCAGCTCGATGTTCCACTCGGTGACCCTCCCCGCTGCGTTGGGGCTTCGGAGTACCCTCTACAGCGGGTAAGCTGAGACGACCTTGATTGGGTGGCCTTCGAAGTAGTGGCGCAACTTGCGCGAGGCCACGAGTGCGAGCAGAAGCTTCTGCGGCATGGGGTAGTGTGCCGCGCGTATCATAATACCGTGCAGACGAGGTACACCGGGTGTTCAACGGGGGCGGAAGCGTCGGTGGAGTCCGGGATCTCCCGAGGCTGGGGCGCCTCCTGAGGCTGGGGGACCTCACGAGCTTGGTTGCCCATCGGGGCCATCGCAGCCTCAGGAGCGCCGTCTTGTGAGGCTTGATCATCTGCTGGCGCCGCTGTGGCTTCAGGGGCGCCGTCTTGGGGTCGCACCATCCCGGCCGAACTGCAGCGTCGCGTGGCAGGCTCTTCGCCTGACGCTCTTCCCGGACGGCCATCGGCGCTGCGCTAGCGGAATGAGGTGTGGCGGCCAGGTAAAGCACCAGGGGCTCGAGAGGACGAGGCGCCACCATCACCGGTGGGCTGGTTAGGTATCTCTTGAGGTCTTGAAACGCTTTGTCAGCCTCTGGAGTCCACTCGAACGGGCCCTTCTTCTTCATCAGCTTGAAGAACGGGAGGGCGTGCTCCCCCAGCTTGGAGATGAAGCGCCCCAGTGAGGTTACGCAGCCCACGAGTTTTTGCATTTCCTTGAGAGTCTGCGGCGAGCTCATGTCTACTATCGCTCTGACCTTCTCCGGGTTCGCCTCGATCCCTCTGTGCGACACAAGGAAACCCAGTAGCTTGCCGATGGGGACGCCGAACACGTATTTCTCCAGGTTGAGCTGTAGGTCTACCTTGCGTAGGTTGGCAAAAGTCTCCTCCAGATCCTGAATGAGGGTCCTTGCCTCCCGAGATTTCACCACAATGTCATCGACGTAGGCCTCAGCGTTCCTCCTGAGCTGTTGGCCTAGAGCGATGTGCATCAACCACTGGAAGGTCGCCCCGGTGTTACGCAGCCCGAATGGCATGCAGGTGTAATAGTACACCCCGCACGGGGTTAAGAAAGTTGTCTTTTCTACATCCTCCACCGCCATCTTGATCTGGTGGTAACCCGAGAAAGCATTTAGAAAACACAGCAAGTCGCACTTGGCGATGGAGTCAACGATCAGATCAATGCACGGAAGCGGGAACGGGTCTTGAGGGCAGGCCTTGTTGAGGTTGGTGAAGTCGACGCACATGCGCTCCTTCCCGCCTTTCCTGGGCACGACGACCGGGTTCGCCAGTGAATCCGGGTACCGAACCTCGTGGACGACACCCGCATCTTGCAGCTTGCGGGTCTCCTGGACGATGAAGGACTGCTTCTCCGCGGAATGTCGCCGTGCCTTCTGCTTCACTGGGCGCACATTCGGGCACAACCTTAGGTGATGCTCGATTACCTCCCTCGGGACCCCGACCAGCTGCTTGGGCTCCCATGCGAATACCTCCTTATTCGCGCATAGGAAGTTCACCAATGCATCTTCTTGGTTCGGGGCAAGGTCGGCACCTATGGTGAAGCTGGCTCCTGAGGCCCGGTCCTCATTGACCGGCACCCGCTTCGTCTTGGCCCGATCTTGAGAGAACAATTGCTTCTTCTTCGCCGAAGCAGCCCCTGGGTCCCAGGTGTTGACTCGCCTACGGGGTGCGCTGCCGCCGCGGCCCTGAAGGTGAGCTTGAGGGCCGTCAGGGCCTCCTTGGTGTCTCCCGCCATGTTGAGGACGCCATTGCTCCCCGGCATCTTCATGAGGTTGTAGGCAGGGTGAGTTGCTGCCATGAACTGAGCCAGGGCTGGGTACCTGAGGATGGCGTTGCTCGGGAGGCCGATGCGAGCGATGTCGAAATCGATAAGCTCAGTGCAGTAGTTGTCGTGAGTACCGAAGGTGATCGGGAGGCGGATCTGCCCTAGGGGGCTGGTGGAACTGCCGCCAACTCTGGAGAAGGGCTTTGTGTGGCGGAGCTGGCCGTGTGGCACGTGGAGCAAGCCGAAAGCTTTCACGGACAGCACATTGAGGCCAGCCCCGCCATCAACGATGGTCTTGGTTACTGCCACATTGCAGATGGTGGGCGTGCAAAGCATTGGGAGCATGCCCGAGCCAGCAGTGGTCGCCGGATGGTCCCCTGAGTCAAAGGTGAGGTTGGCCTTGGGCACCGCCCATCCCAGAGGGGGTCCCAGCTGCACAGAGGCGGCGCCCATTTGGGTGAAGAACTGCTTGACGTGGCGATACGAAGGCGGTGCCTGCGAGCCGCCGAGGATGGCTGCAACGGCGAGGAGTGCTGGTGCCGCGGAGCGCGCGACGAAGAGACCGTGCAACTCCTCCCAGGAGATCACGGAGGATTCCGGCAGGTTGAGCAGCTAGGCGTGCGGCTCGCCGGCTAGGGCCATGGAAAACCAGTTGGCCATGACCTTGTCGTCGCCTCCGGCTTCCCGGACGGCCTCCTTGTACACCAGCAGGAAGACAGCTGGATCCACCGCGCCATCATAGCGAGGCGGCATATCCGGCTTGAACTTGTGTGGCCACTGCACCTATCATAAGGCAGGGGTGAAGGCCCGGAGGCCCACGGCGCCTCCGCGCACGCCCGTCGATCCGGCCGATGGGGCGGCACCTGCCATGAAAGTCGAACGGAGAGACGAAGCGAGTGGAGGGGCAGAACAAGCGGAGAGGCAGAGCTCCGGCGCACCCCTACCTGGCGCACCAAATGTCGGATCACGGGTTCCACTGACCCTTGAGAGGTTCAAACTCTGGGGTGCGCAGGAAGAACAATCTCTCACCAGCTCGGTCGCTCAACGATCCCACGGCCTAACTCGACGAACCCGAAGAACAGAGAGACACATGGGTTTATACTGGTTCGGGCCACCTTCCGGTGTAATACCCTACTCCAGTGTGTGGTGGATTGCCTCGAGGGGCTGAGGATGAACTAGTATAGTGGATGAACTGCCTCAGGAGGTGAGGTGTTCTTGGGCTCAATGAGCTCGCGCGTGTGAGGACGATCTGAATGATCCGTCCCATGCTATGGTGGTGGCTAGGTCCTATTTATAGTGGCCTTGGTCCTCTTGCCAAATGTTAGGCGGGAAGGGATCCCACAATGGCCAAGTTTGAAGGGGAACAACTAGTACAAGCTATCCTGACAAAATTAGTCTTTGCCTGCCAAAGGCTCTGGCGGTGACGCTGTTGTGGGCTCCGCGATGACCTCCGTCCTACCATCCTGTTGGTCTTGGTCTTGTTGCACCGATATGGAAACCTTTGCGTGATGCCTCGGGACTCCGCGCCTGCGCTTGCCTCCTTAGCACCAAAGAGGAAACTGGTACACTGCGCCCGCTGGCGCCCGCTTGGCCTTGGTTGTCTTGGCTCATGCTACCTCTTGATCACTGCGTTGGATTTCCCCGAAGAGGAGAGGATGATGCAGCAAAGTAGCGTAAGTATTTCCCTCAGTTTTTGAGAACCTAGGTATCAATCCAGTAGGAGGCCACGCGCGAGTCCCTTGTACCTACACAAAGCGAATAGCTCCTCACAACCAACGCGATTAGGGGTTGTCAATCCCTTCACGGTCACTTACGAGAGTGAGATCCGATAGAGATGATAGATAATATTTTTGGTATTTTTTATATAAAGATGCAAGGTAAAATAAAAGGCAAAAGTAAAAGCAAAGCAATAATAAAGTGATTGGAGATTGATATGATGAGAATAGACCCGGGGGCCATAGATTTCACTAGTGGCTTCTCTCAAGAGCATAAGTATTTCTACGGTGGGTGAACAAATTACTGTTGAGCAATTGACAGAATTGAGCATAGTTATGAGAATATCTAGGTATGACCATGTATATAGGCATCACGTTCGAGACAAGTAGACCGACTCCTGCCTGCATCTACTACTATTACTCCACTCATCGACCGCTATCCAGCATGCATCTAGAGTATTAAGTTCATGAAAACAGAGTAACGCCTTAAGCAAGATGACATGATGTAGAGGGATAAATTCATGCAATATGATATAAACCCCATCTTGTTATCCTCGATCGCAACAATACAATACGTGCCTTGCTGCCCCTACTGTCACTGGGAAAGGACATCGCAAGATTGAACCCAAAGCTAAGCACTTCTCCCATTGCAAGAAAAACCAATCTAGTAGGCCAAACCAAACTGATAATTCGAAGAGACTGGCAAAGGTAACCAATCATACATAAAAGAATTCAGAGAAGATTCAAATATTGTTCATAGATAATCTTGATCATAAACCCACAATTCATCGGTCTCAACAAACACACCGCAAAAAGAAGATTACATCGAATAGATCTCCACGAGAGGGGAGAACATTGTCTTGAGATCCAAAAGAGAGAAGAAGCCATCTAGCTACTAACTATGGACCCAAGGTCTGAGGTAAACTACTCACACTTCATCGGAGGGGCTATGGTGATGATGTAGAAGCCCTCCGTGGTGGATTCCCCTTCCGGCAGAGCTCCGGAACAGGCCCCAAGATGGGATCTCGTGGATACAGAAAGTTGCGGCGGTGTAATTAGGTTTTTGGCTCCGTATCTGATCGTTTGGGGGTACGTAGGTATATATAGGAGGAAGGAGTACGTCGGTGGAGCTTTGAGGGGCCCACGAGGCAGGGGGCGCGCCCTAGGGGGGGGCGTGCCCTCCACCCTCGTGACCGCCTTGTGGCTTTCTTGACGGAGGGTCCAAGTCTCCTGGATCTTATCTGATGAGTAAATCACGTTCCCGAAGGTTTCATCCCGTTTGGACTCCGTTTGATATTCCGTTTCTTCGAAACACTGAAATAGGCAAAAAACAGCAATTCTGGGCTGGGCCTCCGGTTAATAGGTTAGTCCCAAAAATAATACAAAAGTGGAAAATAAAGCCCAATATGGTACAAAACAATATATAATATAGCATGGAGCAATAAAAAATTATAGATACGTTGGAGACGTATCAGCTCACATTACACGAACCTTGCGAGGTGCCCTTGCATAGATATCTCTGCTCCTCGGGAGCCAGCCTAGTGAGGCCGCCCCTAGGGAGGTATTGGTGTCGTCTGCCTCGCGAGGCTTGGCCACTCGCGAGGGTCTTGAGTTGTTGTTGCTGAAGTTGGGCCGTACCGGGCCGTTGGTGGAGCCACGCCGCAGGTAGCAGGCAGGCAAGTCTGGGCACCCCCATTCTCAAGACGCCGACAGCCCCAATGTCACCTCGGGAATCCGTGAGTTGAGTGCCAAAACATACATCAAGTGAATCAATATAATACCCCATTGTCACCACGAGTATTCATATCCAAGACATATATCAGGTGTTCTCAAATCCTAAAAGTATTAAATTCGATAATAGTGAAACCTCAAAGGTAAAAATTCAATTCATCACAACAAGATAGAGAGGGAGAAACACCATATGATCCAACGATATTAACAAAGCTCGCGGTACATCAAGATCGTGCCAAATCAAGAACATGAGAGAGAGAGAGATCAAACACATAGCTACTGATACATACCCTTAGCCCCGAGGGTGAACTACTCCCTCCTACTCATGATGGTCGCCGGGATGATGAAGATGGCCTCCGGTGATGATTTCCCCCTCCGGCAAAGTGCCAGAGAAGGCCTCCAGATGGGATTTCTTTGGTACAGAGGCTTGCGGGAGCGGCGTGGAAGTTCTAGGTTTCTTTCTGGGGGTTTTGGTGTTTATTGAAATTTTCGGTGCCGATCTCACATCAAGGGGGCCCACGAGGGAGCGAGAAGCCTGCTCCATGTGCCCTAGGGGGAGGGTGTGCCCCCAGGATTGTCGCTTCCTCATGAGGCTTCTGGTCCTTCCTCGAAGCTTCGGGGGTCTTTTTTGCTCCATAAAAATCATCGTAAATTTTCAGCCCATTCTGAGAACTTTTATTTCTGCACAAAAAACAACACCATGGTAGTTCTGCTGAAAACAACGTCGGTCCGGGTTAGTTCTAATCAAATCATACCAAAACTATATAAAAATGTTGCAAACATGGAATGAATACTTTATAAATTATAGATACGCCGGAGACATATCATGCGTCTATGTGACGCGCGGCCGTGACCATCCTGATGGGTCTGAAACCCGGGTGGGTCATTATCCATATCTTCCATAAAACTTCTGCAAAGGACTCGACGCTCTCGTGGCTGACCTCATCTTCTGACCCCTCATGAAGAGAGGCGAACAAATCATGGAAGGTGTTAAGGCATGTCTCTCTCTAAGTAGTTTTGGTGATTGGCGACAATGCTTTTGAGGACTAATTGTGTGCGTTGAGTATTTTAGAGATTCATTCTTTGGCACGAGATGGTTCCTTCCCCTTGGAGTTTTAAGTGAAGACGGTGTAGCTCTTTCGTTTAAGTTGTGGTGGACTTGTTTCGTAGGAGTCACTGTACTATCAAGAGGGGGTCCGCATTGGAAAGGCTATGGTGGAATCAACACGTACACATCTCCTTTGCACCCACTGAGCCTTCTCGCTTCAATGGAGGATCTTTTGTTGCTTCTTTTGTGAGCCTGTTCTGGTCCCAGCGGTAGTACCGCAGACCCAAGCGGAAGTACCGCTCAAGAGCCACAGGCGGCAGTACCGCTGCCCGGCGGTAGTACCGCCTGGGGGCTCTCAGCCGTAGTGCCACTGAGGTGCTGCGCTTCTACCGCCTCGACTCGATAGGTTCGCCTCTCGTGTCGGGTTTTGCGGCACTGGCAGCGGCAGTAGAGGCGGTAGTACCGCTCGTAAGCGGTAATACCGCCCCTACCACCGCTGCTAGTACTGCCCTGGGACTAGATCTTGCTCCACCTCTGGTCTCCCTCTGTCTTCATGGTAGTACCGCGTGGGGGAGCGGTAGTACCGCGACACCCAGCAGTAGTACCGCTACCCCCAGCGGTAGTACCGCTCTGTGCGGGCTGTTTGGGGGGGTAACGGTTGGATTGTTTCCCCCCACTATAAAAGGAGGTCTTCTTCTCCAAGTTGACCTACCTCTTTTCCCCCAAGCTCCATTGTTGCTCCAAAGCTCATTTTCGCCCGATCTCTCTCCCTAGCCAATCAAACTTGTTGATTCTTTAGGGATTGGTTGAGAAGGCCCAGATCTACACTTCCACCAAGAGAAATTTGATTCCCCCCACTAATCCCTTGTGGATTTTGTTACTCTTGGGTGTTTGAGCACCCTAGACGGTTGAGGTCACCTCGAAGCCATATTCCATTGTGGTGAAGATCTGTGGTATCGTTGGGAGCCTCCAATTGAGTTGTTGAGATAGCCCCAACCTTGTTTGTAAAGGTTCGGTCGCCGCCTTCAAGGGCACCAATAGTGGATTCACGGCATCTCGCATTGTGTGAGGGCATGAGGAGAATACGGTGGTCCTAGTTGCTTCTTGGGGAGCATTGTGCCTCCACACCGCTCCAACGGAAACGTACTTCCCCTCAAAGGGAAGGAACTTCGGTAACACATCCTCGTCTCCACCGGCTCCGCTATTGGTTATCTCCCACCTTTACTTGTGCAAGCTCATATTGTGCTATATTCTTTGCTTGCTTGTGTGATTGTTGTTGTTGCATCATATAGGTTGCTCACCTAGTTACATATCTAGACAACCTACTTTGATGCAAAGTTTAATTTTGTAAAGAAATGCTAAAAATTGTTAGTTGCCTATTCACCCCCCCCCCCCTCTAGTCAACTATATCGATCCTTTCAGAAGGATTCATCGGGCTCGAGTGTAGCTACTAGCTAGGTCGTGGCCAGAAGAGCCACGACATGCTTGATCCACCATTGGAGCCATGATTGGCTGAAGCGCTTGCGGAAGCGTCCAGCGGGGAGACAGGGAGTTGTCTGGTACAAGACCGACGGTTGCCAGAGTAGAAGTCCGTACGAGCTCGCGTGGAAGTGCATCGCGCCATGAATGGGTAGCGATCCCACGTCCAACAGGGCCTCTTGTATCCACTCTGAGTCGTCAGTTGTGAAGCTGAGGGTGACAAAATGGATCTCGTCATCAAAAACCATCTCGCCACCGAAAACCATACTAGGTGAAGAAAATTCCACCTGCGCTGTAAATCACTAGATGCGCAGCCCCACAGTGGGTGATACATCCATTTTGCATCATGTTTACCTACTGTTATTTATGATATTTTTATCCATAATAATGCTTTTTGGAGTAATTCTAATGCTTTTTCTCTCATAATATGCAAGGTTGACACAAAGAATCCTCCGGAACCTTCTAGAAGCTTCATGGTACAATACTGAAAAAACTGCACTTCTCCTAAACCCAAAATATGACTTCCCATATATAAATCCTTACCTCTCAACCATTCTGAGACTCCTCGTGACGTTCGGGATCTCATCTGGGACTCCGAAAAACATTCGGTTACCAATCATCAAATATCCCAATACTACTCTAGCGTCAACGAACATTAAGCGTGCGACCCTGCGGGTTCGGGAATCATGTAGTCATGACCGAGACACCTCTCCGGTCAATAACCAATAGCGGGACCTGGATGCCCATATTTATTCCTACATATTCCATGAAGATCTTTTATCGGTTGAACCACGATGTCATGGATTCGATTAATCCCATATGCAATTCCCTTTGTTCGGCGATATGTTACTTGCGTGAGATTCGATTGTCGGTATCTCCATACCTAGTTAGATCTCGTTACTGGCAAGTCTCTTTACTCATTCTATAATACAATATCCCGTGACTAACTCATTAATCACATTGTATGCAAGCTATTTAAGATGTTGTATTACCAAGAGGGCCCAAAGATATCTCCCCGTCATATGGAGTGACAAATCCCAGTCTTGATCCATGCCAATCCAACAGATACCTTCGGAGATACCTGTAGAGCACCTTTATCATCACCCAGTTATGAAGTAACGTTTGGATACAGACTAATTATTCCTCCGGTGTCAAGGAGTTACACGATCTAATGGTTTAAGGAAGAGATACTTGACATGAAGAAAGCTATAGCAAATAAACTAAACAATCTGATGCTAAGCTTACGGTTGGGTCTTGTCCATCACATCATTCTCCTAATGATGTGATCCCGTTATCAAATGACAACTCATGTATATGGTTAGGAAACCTTAACCATCTTTGATCAATGAGCTAGTCTAGTAGAGGCATACTAGGGACACTGTGTAGTCTATGTATTCACACATGTATTTAAGTTTACGGTCAATACAATTCTAGCATGAACAATAAACATTTATCATGAACAAGAAATATGATAATAACCATTTTATTATTGCCTCTAGGGAATATTTCCAACATGTTGTCTATTCGCCTCCCCTGCCCGGGTGCAGATAGAGCAGCCGAGTGGATTGCCTGCATCCGAGTGGCCAGGTGACCATCCGAGTGGATGGATGCAATACGAGTGGAATGTTTCTTGGTGAACACATGAGTGTGCTTGTGGCCCGAGTGCCTTACTATTTGTTGATGTGGGGTCCTGGGTTGGTCCAAGATATCTGCTTTATGACCCTACCTGTAGTAGGTGACCCCATCACATAGTTCAGAAGATTCATAGTTAACACATTAGAAGCCACGGTTCAGAGCTTCTAACTAAAGATACTGACCCACAAGGTCAGATTAAAAATTTGTCTTGATCACAAATATCCCTGATCTCCTTGAGCTTCCTCTCGTTATGCTCACCTGCTTCCTTAGGTCAGCAATGTAACACACCAGATTGCTCTTCTCAATGTTGAACTTCTCCTTCCCTTTGTTCAGGTCAGCAATGCAACACTCCAGATTGCTCTTCCTAGTGCTCAGCTTCTCCTTCTCTTTCTTTAGGCATGCAAAGCAAAACTCCAAAGTCCTCTTATCAGTGCTCATCTTTCTCAATTCAAAGTCCAGTTAAAGATTTAGTCTAAAGTAAAGTTAAAAGATTCAGTAAAAAGTTTAGATAGAGATCTAGTTATAAGTTCAGTTAGAGATCCCGTTAAGAAGTTCAGATTTGAGATTCAGCTAAAAGTTAAGATAGAGATTCAGTTAAAAGTTCGGTTACAGATTCAGTTAAAAGTTAAGTTAAAGATTCAATTAAAAAGTTCAGATTTGAGATTCAGTTAAAACTTCAGTTATCGATTTAGTTAAAAGCTTCAGTTAAAACTGAATTTTACACTAAATACTTGACTGAACTTTTCCTTACACCTTGATAATCAAATCATCAAATTTACTTACCAAAGTAAACATCAAAATGGCTACATAATCACATTTTAAACATGCTCATCTTATCAACTAAAAACTACAGAGCTATATAATCAAGAAAAAAGTCCATTTTACTCCATTTTATGCATGCAACTCTTGTGAACAGTGTGTCCTGATGGCCTGATGCTTTGCACGTACTATTAAACATCACCATGATTTCCCAAAAATTAAAACAAAACAGCACCATGGACCAACCTTATCCTCCCCCACTAAGCGATCATGGGGCGGCAAATGTGAAGTACGTAAATCCAGAATCCCGTGGTTAGCATTTGAAGTGGCCGGACATCGCGGGACATGTCACATATTTGGCCTGCCATAGGCTCTACCCTATTCAATTATTCCCTTGACTACTGTTGATCACTTGGTCTTGCTGGAGTCAACTTTTTGCGCCTGCTGAAGTGGTAGGCAGTGCAATGCCAGGCCAGCATGGATCAACTTATGAATGTCAACCTCCCAGAGGACAAGGCGCGTCTATTATTTCATCCATGATTCCTTCCAGAACGTGCCATGGATGGACCCTGAAGCTTGCAATGTGTCGAATAGTGTGATGTATTCCCGTAGATAAGCGACGCTTTCCTCCCACTTGCACGTCTCTTGGTTCTAGTAGCTAGTGATGGGTTTTGGTCTCACAGTGCTGTCAAAAGTAACGAATGTTCTTGTTACTTTTTCACTCAGTTGTGTTACTGCCTGCTGTTTGGATTAACTGCAGGGCTTTATTGTATATCTCGTTGATCGGCCATGATCTGTTGTTCTCACGAAGATAAAAATGACCGGACCCGCAACACGGTGCAGCAAGGCAGAATAAAACGGCCCTGGTGTCTGCGCACCCGGCTTGCCCGCCCCTCCTAATTCCTATATATGGTTTTCGCGAAGTGATCACAATCTATTGTTCAAAGAGCGCGGGAAGAATTTTGATGTCCGCCAAAGGGCCTGAGCCGCGCGCGCGCGCCTTAAGGGTGTGGAGGACGTAAACATGGCCGAGCCTTAAGGGTGTGGAGGACGTGGCCCAACATTCTCTGAAGCACGACTCGTGCATGCATGCACGGTGAAATTGCTGCACACGTACGTAGTACGTGCTACGATTACCGCGGGGAGCACTAGCCACCACTCCTCCCACGCGCACCGTAACTCTCTGCAAGAGTGATGGGCCACATCGTCAAGTGGCTACCTGACCTGACCTGCCCTGTGTATATATAGGAGACGCGAGCTAGCTAGCACCTTCACCGGCAGCGCGCGTTCTTGCTCGGGTCTCGTCTCGGAAGAAAGATTCCAGCACCGAGAGCTCGAGGTCGACTACTCGCCTTTTGGAAAGGCTACTCGGGTTCTTCTGAGGTGACGGTGTGTGGCTATCAGCATCCCGGCCTACGACCTCATCTCATCTCGATCGAGGCCCTGCATGATTACGCTCTTTTGCGCATGATCTTGTGATGGGTATAGGGAATCGCCTCACCTTCCGTCTGTCTTTTTGCAGGACCTTGCATCTCCAGTAGACCGGCCGCGTCCACTGCTCCCAGGACCAGAGCATCGCACTTGGCAAAGCAGAGGTAGGCGGAGCTCGGGCCGGCCGATGGCCACCACAGTGCCACAATTAAGCCCTATCTATCTTTCCATCTGCCCGCCCTCTATTTATTTGCGCATTCTACTTCTGTTCTACCTGCGGCTTAACTTCGAAGAACACACCCGTTGCAGGAGAAGATGGCGAGTACTCGCGACGGAGATGCATCAGCCATTGCTCTGCTGCTGCTGTGCGCTTGCTTTCTCACCTCCCTTGCATGTGACAGCAGTACGTTAATTCTTCTTCCTAGCACATTTGCAGTTCGGATTTCACTGTGTGTTTTTATGTATGATGATATGCCCAACCATCCTTGATGCGTAGCAGATGGTGCCAAGTTTGGGTACACCGGTCCTCTTGGCCCCGATCACTGGGGGGGATTGGACCCCAACTTCACGCAGTGCGCCATGGGGACGTACCAGTCTCCGGTTGATATCAAGACCAGCGACGTGGTTTACAACCCGATGTTGGGGCCTCTTCACAGGGAGTACACCGCTGCGAATGCTACCCTCGTAGACAACATCTTCAACATCGCGGTAATTTTGCTCTGAACCAAACGCCGCTTACCTGCCTTCTGCGCGTTCAACAGTTTCTGTTTCATCCTCTCGCTGCGTATCTACATATACAGATTTGTCTCATTGGTTTCACTGTACGTGTTCTTCTTCTGTGTGATCGGTGGATGCAGCTGCGATGCGAGGATGCTGCTGGGACGGTGCAGATCGACGGGGTGAAGTACAAGCTGGACAATATCCATTGGCACTCTCCTTCGGAGCACACCATCAACGGCGAGAGGTTTGCAAACCGAAACGCGCACAAAGGATAGATACTAGATGGATCGTCGTGTTTTTTAGCATGATTTGTGCACCTGTGTGGCAGGTTTGCGGTGGAGCAACACATGGTTCACTTCAGTGACGACGGCAACATATCCGTTGTGTCGATCCTGTATCGGCTCGGCAGGCCAGACCCTTTCCTTATGCAGGTGAGTTTTGAACCTCAAAGAGTTTATATGCCTTGACTGCAGATTCATTTCTAGATTTGACCATTTGGTCCGTTGATGGATGGCAGCTGCAGGATAAGCTATCGGAGCTCTACGTGGAGGCCTGCAGGGCCGAGAAAGGTGCTCCGATCCCCGCCGGAGTCGTAAACATGTGGCCGCTGCGGCGTTACGCCAACATGTACTACCGGTACGTCGGGTCGCTGACCACGCCGCCGTGCACCGAGAACGTCATCTGGAACATCCACGGCAGGGTACGTCGTCTCCGGCCTCCAAACCAGTTAACTTTTTTACTTTCGAAAAGGAGGATTAGCGCTGAATCGCAGCTTGTGCTCTGAATTCGTTTGATGTTTGAACCTGGGAGAAACCTGGTGCAGGTGAGGGAGATGGCGATGGGGCAGGCTGCCGCCCTGATCGCGCCCCTGGAGGAAGGCTACCGGCGCAACAACAGGCCGACGCAGCCGCTCAACGGCCGCACCGTGCAGTTCTACCGCAGGTTCTGGAAGAAGAAGGGGAACGGGAAGCCGTAAGCCTGGTCGATGCGCCTCGATCGATGTTTGGAGATGATGATGATGATGATGATGTTGCAGTGTCACTCGTCTTTGCTCTCGGTTCAGGAGAAAGTTATAGTAGTCGTTTATCTCTGCAAGTCGTGTTAGCATATAGGTCTGCTTTATAGGTTGCTTTATCGTTCTTACTCTGAATTTGGTTTAAGTAAGTGTTAGGTCTTTGGTGTCTGTAAATGGGTCCGGGAGGGTTGATGTGATCGATCCTTCTTTTGTCTACAAGAATAGTTAAGCTAATCAACAAAGTTTCACTTTACGATCCAGTGATGATCATGAAAACTGTGCGTCTTGCTCTGACTTCGCAGAGGCAGCGAGGAACTGACGTTGAAAGAGTGTCTCGCCAGTTGCGACTCGTAACGAGAAATTCCCCCTAAAAATACCGTAATGAGAAATTTTGTTTCACGACGTGTTGGATGAAACTCTTGACAATGCGCTCTTCCACGCAGGGAGTACGGCGTACCTATGCGCTCTGTGCCGCAAAACGATGCTGTGGGGATAAGAGCATCTCATAACATATCATCTCAGACAAGAGTGCAGACTTTTGATGACCGAGAGCTCGGTATTAAAAAAAATCAAAAAACATATTTAACTGTTTTAAAAAATCGATGAAAACATATATGTGTCCCGCGCAAACCTATGGAATTTTGTTTAAAAATATTACAATTTGTAGGGTGTAAAGAAAACAAAATTCCAGCCCAACAACAAAAGTAAAGGGCACATTTTGAAAATACTTATTTGTCTTATGAGTATGTGTGTTCACAAAAGAATCAAAAACGAAAAATCACGCTGTGGGAAATTTGAAAATGAGCTCCCTGTAGCTCGAGCTCCTTTGGCATTTTTCGCTCAAACGGCCTTTATACATTAAGTATTTATATTTGAGGAGTTAAATAAAAATGGTTCCTAGCCAAACCCCTAAAACTTAACTCCTTCACAAAAATCTTCGCCAATTGTTTTTGTTTACGTACTACATTTCAACTACATATTAAATCCAAAACATGGTGATAAAAGTTGACAAGACAAATTATTCAAATTTAAACACACGAAAGGTTCCAAATGAAGTAATAAGCATGAGGAGCATCTCCAATAGATGATGTAAAATATGTTGGGGCCACTTTTTACATCACCAGTGGAAAAACACTACTCCAATAGATGATATAGATGCAAATATTTTTACTCGAGGGATAGGGTGTGATGTAAAATAAGCCACCAACTCATGCCAGTTTGCATCAATTGATGTTGTCGAGCAAATTTTATATCATCAGGGGACCACACTGCTGGAGCAAAATTTGTATCACCAAGTGCTATTTTTACATCACGAAGTCCTCCAACAGATGGTCAAATAGGGCACTCACAAGAAGACAACCATGATGTATTTTGCAACACCTATCTTACATCATATGTTGGACTTGTAGTTTTTTTATGATATATAAAAATCACCTTTTGGTGACATAAATTTTACTTGAATCACAATTTGATGATGTATTTTACATCAGCTATTGAAGATGCTCTCATAGAAACGCAACAATCAAATGCTATGGAGTAGCCATTGATGCTCAGCAAGATCATCTTGGAGTTGGGTATGAACTTCTTGGTTTTCGATGCTCCGATGCGCTGCGAGGAATCTCTATATCCTGTTTGCGTCGTGTTCCGCCCTCAAGTACTCCGCCCCATATATTTGCAAGTGTGGCCTATTAGTTCTAACTGCGAGCTTTTAAACATATCAATGGTGGAGATATTCCCTCATGAACATATGTTGATGAATTATAAAATAGTATTTAAACCTTCACCCACATAGATCATTAATTGAGCGGAAAATACGTTCCGACGCAATCATAGTTTTTTTTAATGATTTTTTGCTTAAAATGCTATTGCTAATTTTGCCGGGGAATGATGAAACTCAATTTGTTCACCTAATAAATTATGATTGCGAAATCACAGAACATTTCAATAGAACAAAAAAAGGTGCAAGCTGAATCACGTATTTAGTCCAATACAGAGCACTCCGCATGAAATAAGTTGTATAATTTGTATCAAGTCGTGGACAAGTTATATTTGTCCGTTTGTTTTACACGTGATGCATCCATGACACACATTTTTGTAAGGAATTTATGTTGCATTTTTTGATCAACTAAGAATATGAGATTGTTTTCACATTTTGGTACTTTTCTTTGCATGTTAGAGATGGATATGCTCATAAATATGGAAATGCTTCTCTTCGACCAAAATGATGCTATCTTCAAGCTGGCATGTTTTATCAGAGTTATACAAAGCTTCCTTTTATTATGAATTGAAGAATGGCACAACTCACTGCAAATGAACTTATTGCCAATGAAATCATATATGGTGGAAAATGCTGAAACTTTTATTTCGTTTAATCCCTCTTGATGAATTATAGTGTAGTTGATTCTAGTTCAACTAAAATACTGTTTTCCTTACATCTTCATGCAAAGTCCCACGTTGACATTTTGCATGCATGTATGATTCTCTCTACCGTTCTTCCCCTTCCCCTTAAGTAGTGAGGTCTTGTCCTGTGGGGTTGATTGTCGTGGGTAGCTAGTTCTTCATGTGTTTAATCTCTCTTGATGAATTGCGGTGTAGTTAATTCTAGTTCAGCTAACATAATGTTTTCTCTACATCTTCATGGAAAGTCACAGGTTGACATTTTGCATGTATGATTCTCTCTACCATTTTTCCCCCTCCCCTTAAGTGGTGTGGTCGCTGTCTTGTGGGGTCGATTGTCGTGGGCAGTTGGTTCTTCCCATGTTTGTTTATATCGGTGGATCGTTTGGCGTTTGTGTGGTGGACAGTGTTTGTTCTAGTCAATCTACGTGTTATAGAGGTTGAAAAATAATAATTGAAACAACGAGTTTTGAGGTTGAAGGCATATTTTTAGTCTCTTTGGGAGAGACTAATCCTCACACTGAGATGGTAAAACCCGAACTTAGAATCAAACTTCATGCCATCGAGACTATTACAAGAATGTTGAAAATGCAAATTTGAGGTTTAAAACATACTTCGATTTTTTTGGCTGTATAAATGTAAAAACATTGTCAAGTAGAACTAAAAAAGGATACTAGTTGAATCAGTAGTGTATTTATTCCAATACAGAGCAGTTCACATGAAATAAGTTGTATAATTTGTATCAAGTCATTGCCAAGTTATATTCTTCGTTTGATTTACATGTGATGCATCCATGATACTCATTTTTGTAAGGAATTTATGCCGATTTTGTGATCAACAAAGAATATGAGATGGTTTTCACATTTTGGTTATTTTCTTTGGATGTTAGAGATGCATATCCTCATAAAAATAGAAATCCTTCTCTTCGACCAAAATGATGCTACCTTCAAGCTGGCATGTTTTATTACTATTAGTGTTATACAAAGCTTCCTTTCATTATGAACTAAAGAATGGTGCAACTCATTGCAAATGAACTTATTGTTGCCAACGAAATCATATGTGGTGGGAAATGCTGAAACTTTTGTTTTGTTAAATCTCTCTTAATGAATTATAGTGTAGTTGATTCTGGTTCAGCTAACAAATGTTTTCTCTACATCTTCATGGGAAGTCCCGCATTGACATTCTGCATGTATGATTCTCTCTACCGCTCTTCCCCTTCCCCTTAAATGATGTGGTCACTGTCTTGTGGTGTCGATTGTTGTGGGTAGCTGGTACTTCATATGTTTGTTTAGGGGATCAGCAACGCGGACCCTCAAACCGCCCGCAATCGTCTGGGTCGCGCGGTCTGGACGTGTTTTGCCATCCAACGTGGTCCTGTATCCATCCGCGAGCTGGTCCGGACATCTTTTTTCTTGCAAACCAGAAGCAAATTAGGGGGCTTTGCGGGTGTCCACACCGCTGCCACGCAAGCACCCGACAACCTGACCTCACCCAAAACCCTCTCCCTTGCCCACGCCCTTTGCCGCCAAAAGCGGTCAGTGCCGTTCCAAAGCGTCAGTGCTGCATTCATGTCGTCCCAGATCAGACGCGGCCTCTCACTGGAGCTGACATTGAAGCGACACGCTGGCAAAGAGTGTCGCCCACACCGCTTTCCGGTGCATGGGCTTTCTCCGTGTTCAAACGACAACCCGTCCATTCGTCTCCCTCCATTCATCATGTGTGCTCCATGTTCAAGAGACAACCCGTCCATTCGTCTTCCTCCATTAATAATGTGTTGTTGCCGAGAAACCTACTTCGGTGCCAACCATCTATCCGTCTACCGCCCATGAGCAACCAGCCAACATGTATTAACTTTCATGTTAATACAATTCTAGCATGAATAATAAACATTTATCATGATATAAGGAAATATAAAATAACAACTTTATTATTGCCTCTAGGGCATATTTCCTTCACCAGCCAACTATCTTCTCCCGTCCAAAAGTGGGTCATGAGAGAGGTAAGTGCCGCCATTGTCCTCGGCTTGTCTTGGCCGAGCTGGCATGCGAGTCATTCGTCCCGGATACTATGCTTGAATGCGGCTATGGCTTCGGCGTCCGCACTGTTGGAAATATGCCCTAGAGGCAATAATAAATTAGTTATTATTATTATATTTCCTTGTTCATGATAATCGTTTATTATCCATGCTATAATTGTATTGATAGGAAACTCAGATACATGTGTGGATACATAGACAACACCATGTCCCTAGTAAGCCTCTAGTTGACTAGCTCGTTGATCAATAGATGGTTACGGTTTCCTGACCATGGACATTGGATGTCGTTGATAACGGGATCACATCATTAGGAGAATGATGTGATGGACAAGACCCAATCCTAAGCCTAGCACAAAGATCGTGTAGTTCGTATGCTAAAGCTTTTCTAATGTCAAGTATCATTTACTTAGACCATGAGATTGTGCAACTCCCGGATGCCGTAGGAATGCTTTGGGTGTACCAAACGTCACAACGTAACTGGGTGGCTATAAAGGTGCACTACGGGTATCTCCGAAAGTGTCTGTTGGGTTGGCACGAATCGAGACCGGGATTTGTCACTCCGTGTGACGGAGAGGTATCTCTGGGCCCACTCGGTAGGACATCATCATAATGTGCACAATGTGACCAAGGGGTTGATCACGGGATGATGTGCTACGGAACGAGTAAAGAGACTTGCGTAACGAGATTGAACAAGGTATCGAGGATACCGACGATCGAATCTCGGGAAGTACTATACCGGTAGACAAAGGGAATTGCATACACGGATTTCTTGAATCCTTGACATCGTGGTTCATCGATGAGATCATCGTGGAACATGTGGGAGCCAACATGGGTATCCAGATCCGCTGTTGGTTATTGACGGAGAACGTCTCGGTCATGTTCGCATGGTTCCCGAACCCGTAGGGTCTACACTTAAGGTTCGGTGACGCTAGAGTTGTTATGGGAAATAGTATGTGGTTACCGAAGGTTGTTTGGAGTCCCGAATGAGATCCCGGACATGACGAGGAGCTTCGGAATGGTCCGGAGGTGAAGATCGGTATATTGGATGAAGGGTATTGGAGTCCGGAATTGTTCCGGGGTACCAGTGATGACCAGCGTGTCGAAAGGGGTTTGGAGGTCCGGCAACCTTTGGGGGCCTTATGGGCCAAGGAGAGGGCACATCAGCCCACTAAGGGCTGGCGCCTCCCACCCCATATCACGTAACTGGAGAGGTGGGGCGCCACCCTAGGGCAGCCGCCCCTCCCGACTTGGGGGCAAGTTTCCTAGGGGTGGGGCGCCAAAACCCATCTAGGGTTTCCCCTATGGCCGCCGCCCTCCCTAGGGAACCCTAGGCGCCCCCTCCTCCCTTCCCCTATATATAGTGAGAGAGAGGGCAGCCGCACCTTCCTGGCGCAGCCCTCTCCCTCCTCCAACACCTCCTCCTCCTCCGTAGTACTTGGCGAAGCCCTGCCGGAGAAACACGAGCTCCATCACCACCATGTCGTCGTGCTGTCGGAGTTCTCCCTCAACTTCTCCTCTCCCCTTGCTGGATCAAGAAGGAGGAGACGTCCCCGGGCTGTACGTGTGTTGAACACGGAGGCACCGTTGTTCGGTGCTTAGATTGGAATCAACCGCGATCTGAATCGCTGCGAGTACGACTCCTTCATCCGCGTTCTTGTAACGCTTCCGCTTAGCGATCTACAAGGGTATGTAGATGCACTCTCCTTCCTCTCGTTGCTAGATTACTCCATAGATTGATCTTGGTGATGCGTAGAAAATTTTGAATTTCTGCTACGTTACCCAACACGCACAATCAACGATATGGTTCTTTTTGGTCAAAAACCGATTCCAAAATTGTCGGGCTGACTCACCGGGTTGTTGGACTACATGGCTCAGGTCATCGGCATCCGGAGGTCGGACATAGGTGCCTTGAAAGTTAGCTCGTAAAGCATCCTCGAGCTCCTCCTAACTTCCTATGGAGTCTTCAGGGAGGCTATTCAACCAATCCCGAGCTGGTCCTTTGAGTTTTAACGGTAGATATTTAATGGCGTGGAGGTCATCTCCTCGAGCCACATGAATGTGGAGAAGGAAATCTTTGATCCACATGGCTGGGTTCGTAGTCCCGTCGTATGGCCCGTCGTAATGAGACTTGCTGGTAACGAGATTGAACAAGGTATCAGGATACCGACGATCGAATCTCGGGCAAGTACTATACCGGTAGACAAAGGGAATTGCATATAGGATTGCTTGAATCCTTGACATCGTGGTTCATCCGATGAGATCATCATGGAACATGTGGGAGCCAACATGGGTATCCAGATCCCGCTGTTGGTTATTGACCGGAGAACGTCTCGGTCATGTCTGCATGGTTCGCGAACCCGTAGGGTCTACACACTTAAGGTTCGGTGACGCTAGAGTTGTTATGGGAAATAGTATATGGTTACCGAAGGTTGTTCGGAGTCCCGGATGAGATCCCGGACATGACGAGGAGCTCCGGAATGGTCCGGAGGTGAAGATCGGTATATTGGACGAAGGGTATTGGAGTCCGGAATTGTTCCGGGGGTACCAGGTCATGACCAGCGTGTCCGAAAGGGGTTTCGGAGGCCCCGGCAAGCTTTGGGGGGCCTTATGGGCCAAGGGGAGAGGGCACATCAGCCCACTAAGGGGCTGAGCGCCCCTCCCACCCCATCTCACGTAACCTAGAGAGGTGGGGGCGCCACCCCTAGGGCAGCCGCCCCTCCCGGCTTGGGGGGCAAGTTTCCTAGGGGGTGGTGTAAGTGCATCTAGTGCCACCCCTAGTTGGTTTTGGAGTATTGACGACAAATTTGGTTGAGGGACTAATGCATTTGTGAGAATTGCAGGATAACACAGGTAGTGTCCCTCATTGATTCGGTTTACCTACCGGAGATGACCCCTAAAAATGTATGAAGACATTGACGACAATGGTGGTATGTGAAGATATTCATATTGAAGACTATGACATGAGAAGACATTGAGTGAAGACTATGGAGCGCGAAGACTGTGTCGTTTTGTTGTTTCCTTTTTCTTCTTTGTTGAGTCATAGGAACCACCGTACTGCTAAGTGGGTCCAAGTGAACAAAGTCAGAATGACTGAAGTGATGCTCAACCCAAATCCTATGTCTTTGAGCGAAGACAATGAGAGCAAATCTTATCCAATCTTTGGATGAGTCGGCTTTGCTTGTAGCCCAAGTAAAGTTGCCGTGTGTGTTTGAAATCGACCGTTGGAACACGTGCAGTTCCTTAGTGACCCCAGGTCATTTCGGACATATCAGGTCGGGTTGCCTAGTGGCTATAAATAGACCACCCCCTACACCATAAATTGGTGGCTGCTCAGAGTTAGTGCACGGCTTTTGTCGTTTGAGAGCAACCCACCTCGAAGCCTTTGAGAGAGAGAAATCTTTGCGAGGACAAAGCCCAAACACCCAGAGCCAAAGAGTGTTAGGCATCACTGAAGTCTTTCTGTCTGCGTGACCTGAAGACTTATTACACTTGAGGACTGCGAATCCTCCGGCCGGTTAGGCGTCGCGCTCTGAGCATCCAAGAGTCATTGTGGATCTCCGGTGAACGAAGTCTGTGAAGGTTCGGAAGTCTACCTTGAAGACTTACCAGAGTGATTGGGCGAGGACTGTGTGTCCTTTGCTCAAGGGTAATAAGGTGAAGACGCGGTCTTCTGAGTTGAATCTCAGCCTCCCTAACCAGACGTCATAGCTTGTCACAAAGAATCGAACTGGTCCAACAAATCATGTGTCTTCAACAAGTGACTGGTTCTATCCTCTCCTCCCTTTACTTAGAGTTTGTCTTCGTGAAGTCATTGCCTATTTGTCGTACCTGTTTGACTTCATTGCTTGACTACTATCGTTGGTTGGCTTCATACTATCTTCCATCCTGATCCTTACTACTAAGCTGCTATTCGTCTTTGTACTTTCACATTACTGCATACTTGACTATGGTTTGCTTGTTGTAGTTTATCTTCCGCTGCATATCAATTAGGTCATTTCTATTGTTTGTCTTTGAAACTTCCACATTTTGAAGACTTTCATAAAAATCGCCTATTCACCCCCCTCTAGTCGATAACTAGCACTTTCAATTGGTATCAGAGCAAGGTACTCTCTTGTTCTGTGTGGTTCGGTTTAACCACCTGGAGTTTTAGCTATGTCGACTGCAGGGATAATCAAAGTCTCCGCTGCTTGCCCTGTGTTCGATGGAACTGAATATCCCTACTGGAAGAATAAGATGCGCATGCATCTTGAAGCCATTGATGTCGACCTCGGTATGTCGTCAAGAACGGCGTTCCCAAAACTGGTGAAGGTGTCACCCTGCGATGTCAAGAAGTTCATTCAAGCTGGACTCTCTTGCCAAAAACATCATCTGTGGTCATCGACCAAAGGACAATATGGCCGTGTGAGTGCTCTGGAAGCGTCGAAGCTAGTGCGAGACTGGCTATCCAAGGTCAACGGCGTCTCAACCCGAGAGATCAAAGGATCGGTGTTCTTCGCAACCTCTTCAACCGCTTCAAGAGAAACGACAATGAAAATGTCCAGCTCACGTTTGATCGCCTCACCGACATCACAAATGAGCTTCGTCCTCTCGCCGCCACTGAGATTACCAAGCATGAAATCGTCAAGACACTACTGAGATCACTTGACAGCTCCTTTGACACCCTTGCCCTCATGATACAAGAACATACGACTTCAAGACACTTGATCCGCCTGATATACTTGAGAGGCTCAACACACATGAGTTCCACTTTACGAGAAAAGAGATATCTATGGTCCCAACTATGGCCGAACTCGCGCTTTGAAGGCAAAAGTTGTTTCCTCATCTGAAGAAGAATCTGACTGCAGTTCTAATGATCCTAAAGACATTGGAAAGGAACTTGCTATGCTTGTGAAGAAGTTCCAGAAGTTCACTAAGAAGAAGGGCTTCAGAAAGTCTTTACGATCTAGCTCAAGAAATGATGAAGCTTCCACTCATGACTACAAGAAGAGAACATGTCACAAGTGCAAGAAACCTGGACACTATATCTCTGAGTGTCCACAGTGGGACAATGAGAAGAAGAAGAAGAAGAAGAGCAAGGAATATGATTCTGATGACAAGAAGAAGAAGAAATCTTCAAAGTCTTCTTCCAAGTCCTCATCAAAGTCTTCATCTCATAAGAAGAGCTCATCTGGCAAGGCTCGTGCTTTTGTTGGCAAGGAAATTGTCACGCCCAATATGCGATACTATCCTAAAGAGACTCGAAGGTCCCACCAAGGATAGAACCGCATATTGATACGCTTTTGCAAGGTGGATATCATTACATCAACATTACATAATAGTGGGGATACATACATTACATACAATGTCACATGAATACAACAATACAACATACAAGATCAACATCCGACTACGGATGAATCATAAACAGAAACTCAAACAATATCCACCTGCTAGCCCAGGCTGCCGACTGGAACCTATCCCCGATCAAAGAAGAAGCGAAGGAGAACTCCAAAACAAGCAAACATCGCTCTCGCGTCATGATCATCGCATAACCTGTACCTGCAATCGTTGTTGTAGTAATCGTGAGCCACGAGGACTCAGCAATCCCATTACCATGGGTGTCAAGACTAGCAAAGCTTAATGGGAAAGGAAGGGGTAAAGTGGTGAGGTTGCAGCAGGCTAAGCATATATGGTGGCTAATATACGCAAATGAGAGCGAGAAGAGAAACAAAGGAACGGTCGTCAACTAGTAATGATCAAGAAGTGATCCTGAACTCCTACTTATGTCAGACATAACCCAGAAACCGTGTTCCCCTCTCGATCAACCCCGAAAAGAGACACTCACGGTTACACGCACGGTTGGTGTATTTTAGAAGAGTTTACTTCAAGTTTACTACAACCGGACATTAACAAATTCCCATCTTCCACATAACCGCGGGCACGGCTTTCGAAAGTTCAAACCCTGCAGGGGTGTCCCAACTTAGCCCATGATAAGCTCTCTCGATCAACGAAGGATATTCCTTCTCCCCGGGAAGACCCGATCAGTCTCGGAATCCCGGCTACAAGACATTTCGACAGTAATAAAACAAGAGCAGCAAAGCCGCCCGATGCGCCGACAATCCCGATAGGAGCTGCACATATCTCGTTCTCAGGGCAACACCGGATGAGACTAGCTACGAGTAAAACCAGACCTCGAGTTTCTCCGAGGGGCCCCTGCAGTAGCTTGTTCAGCAAGCACTTAGAGAAGCACCGCCGGGGGGCTAAAATAAAGATGACCCTTGGGTTGGCCGACCCAAGGGAAGGGTATAGGTGGTGGTGAGGCAAATGGTAAAACCAAGGTTGGGCCTTCTTTGGAGGAGTCTTATTCAAAGCGAACTGTCAAGGGGTCCCATAAACCACCCAACCGCGTTAGGGACGCAAAATCCGGGAACATAATACCGATATGACGGAAACTAGGGCAGCAAGAGTGGAACAAAACACCAGGCATAAGGCCGAGCCTTCCACCCTTTACCAAGTATATAGATGCATTAATAAAATAAGAGATATTGTGATATCCCAACATAAACATAATCCAACATGGAGCAATCTTCATCTTCACCGCAACTAGCAACGCTATAAGAGGGCTGAGCAAAAGCGGTAACATAGCCAAACAACGGTTTGCTAGGAAGGGTAACAAAGGTTAGAGGTTCATGCAATTTGGGAGGCTTGAGCAGCAAGTGGTAGGTAACGCAGCATAGCGATAGAACGAAGCAACTAGCATAGCAATGATAGTAATGAGATCCAAGGTGACGGTCATCTTGCTGAAATCCCGCAAGGAAGAAGAACGAGTCCATGAAGAAGATGAAGCCACGAAGATGAACCAAGCGTGAGCGAATGAATCCTCACGATCATAGCAAGCAGGAACTATCGAGAAGAAGCACACAACATAGTAAACACACCACACATGAACAAGGCATGATGCACAACAAGCATGATGCATGACAAGGCTACATGGAGCTACTCATGGCAAAATATGATGCAAACAAGAACAACACCTCAAAGCAAGCTTAAATGAGGCCGGAAACAACAAACAACAATTCCGGAAAATCCCCACATGCATTTAGCATTTTAATGCAAACACAATTTTAAACATTTTAAATGTTGTTATCATGATGCGAATGACATATGCAAGTTTTAAGCAATTCTATGAAAATGTTGACATGAGCATGATATGAGGCATTTGTCGCTATGGCGAAGGAAAAGGGTGCCACGGCGAATCCGAAAATGATGCCACGACAACATATCGGTTCCGTAGCTCATGGAATACCTGCGGTGGAAATGGGCGTGGCGTGTCATGCAAGGATGGTGGGGTGATCCGGATTCCGGGTTCCCCACGGATGGCAGCATGGCAAGCGAGGAGGAACGTGCAAAGACATCTCGGGCACGGTGCAAACACGAGCATCACATACAACATGCATTCGTTCTTGGAAGGTCGTCTCGGGGTTATACCTTCGAAGCGTGCATTTCGGGGTGGTTCTAAATCGTCGAGGGAAGTAGTCGTTCACGGGTCGTCGTGGAAGTAGTGGTACACACGAAGGTAGTCGAACTTGACGGTTCCGTTACACAGGTCTTCGGCGACGGTAGTGGTACACGGGTCGAAGAGGAACTTGGCGTATCCACATGTAGGGGTACTTGGCGATCGACGGACGTCGTGGTACTTGTTGTTCCGGGTCTTGGCGTAACCAGGGAACGTCTTGCGAGGCGGTAACAAAGGTGTTCGTCGAGGTACTTGGCGTCCACGGCAACATGCGGAGGAGGTGCACAGACCTGGCCTGCTGTAGGCACTTGGAACAGAGAAGCCATCGGGCTGCTGTTCATTGGAAACGAGTTGAACCGGGGAGGTCAAAGCAGCAGCGGTGGAAGCAGAGTTGGCGGAGGGGCGGCTCGGCAGGAGCTCCATAGCACGAGGAGGAGGCCGACGGAGATGCAACAGAGATGGGCGCAGGCGTCGCACTTGCCGACACCGGTCGCGGGAGGTCGCCGGGGTTCCGTTCCTGCCAGATCAAAGCGGAGGCAGGCCGACGGACTTGGGGCTCGGCCAGCAATAAGGAGGCGATGGTGGTGGTCAGCAGCAGGAAGCGGTGACCCAGCTCGTGGTGACAACGACGAACAGAGGCGCGTGGAGAAGCAGCCGGCCGGCGATGGAGCAGAGGCGTCCATGGCCAGCGACTCAAGGCCTCGAAGATGGCCGGGTCAAAGGCAGAGGAGGTTGCGGGAAGTCAAACCAGACCGGACCCGGGCTAAGGTGGCCGGGCCATGGGCGGAGGCGTGGTGGATCCGGTAAGGTGGCGCTGGATCTAGGCAGAGCAGGCAGCAGAGTGGGGGCTTCGGGCGGCGCTGGTTGAAGCAGCGGCGGCGGGGAAAACGGAGGAGATCGCGGAGGTTGGAGGAGTCAGGGAGGCGAGTGATCGAGGGAAGGGAGAGGGGATCGAGCGTAGATGGGGATCGAGCAAGAGGCGGCGGCCGGAGGGAGAGATCGAGAGGAGGGGGTCGGGGCTAGGGTTAGATAGGTAGGGGCCGGCTGGGCCTTGGGCAGCGGAGGAAGCAGGCTTGGCCTGGCTGCTGGGCTCTCTTCTCTCTCTCAATCTAAAGAAAATTAAAAGAAAACAGAGATAAGAAAGAAAAGAAAGGGAGGTTAGGGGAAGATGTTGGACACGGAATAATATTCCTGGGCTCACCAAAATGGTCTTGATCCAGAAAAATTGCAAAGAGACGTGTCGAAGGGTTTGAATACAACCTCATTTGAATGTAATTACATTCAAAAGAGTTTAAATAGGGAGTGGGGGTTTGGAAGGTCCAAAAATGTTCAGATTTTTGGTGGAGCTTGGAAAAATGATGAAATGATATATGGCAAAGTTAGAGACCAAGAATTATGATAACAAAGGCATTGGGATTTATTTTTGCAAGTGTGTTATGATCAATTCCAAATAATGGAATATTTATTATAGCTCCCTAATATTGGGAGGATATGTTATAAAGAGAAATCACCATTGTGAATATCCCTCAATTTAAATGGACCGAGGATCCACTCGATTTATTTAGTTGAGTTTTTAAAAAGGGTTGCATGATGACATGATGCAATGCAAAAGATGCAATGATGAATGCATGACATGAACAAAAAGCAAAACGAAGACAAAAACCCAACCACGAAGGAAATATCATATCACATAGCCGAAAATGGCAAGAGTTGGAGTTACTAATATGGAAAGTTGTATCCGGGGCATTACAGAAATGGATTCAGAGGAGGAGTCTGCTTCTGAGGAGGCGGAGGTGGAGTCTAAAGAGGAGTTCGACCCTGGCGTTGCAAGTCTGGCTCTAGCCACAGCCTATGTTGCCAAGTCCATCTTCAACACTGAAGACAATGACTTCCACACCAACGCCAAGGCGATGACAAGGACGACCCTGCTCCCACCTCTCGCTTCATGGCACGTGGTGCCAAGGTAAAATCACGTGATGCTTACTTTCAAACATCAAGTGAAGATGACTCGATCGTGAATCCAAGCCCAGCTACAAAACACTTGCTAAAATTGCAACTGAACAACAAAAGCTATGGAACATACTCAAAAACTGTTAGACAAAAGCGATGACCTGTTGGACGCGGAAATGACACGTTCACAGTCCTTAGTTTAAGACATAAAAAATCTTCATGCGAAGTACCAAGAACTTGAAAGTCGTCATGAAACGCTCTCAACCACTCATGAAAAGCTCTCCTATGATTATCTTCAAAGGAAGCAAGAGCTTGAGAAATTGAGGCGGCTCATGAAGATCTTCAAAAGAGAATGTGTCACCGGCGCTCAACTGATCATCCCGCTCGGGATGGATTTGAACCACCATGTCTAAAATGCCTTGAGCATGATAATGCTACCTCTGTTCTTTGAATGTTCCCTTGCTGCTCTTGTTGCATTGTTTTCAACTCTTGATGTGGTAACTAACCCCTCTGCGGAGGATACCACTACTATTCTTGATGAAAATGCTAGGTTGAAGACATTGCTTGAAACAGGGATGTATAAAAGTGCGAAGGACATCAGACACTTTGCGATGTCCTCAAAAAGCAGATTCTGAACCGAAACCCTAGGAAAGAGAGTGTTGGGTTCGAGAGGAAAATGAATGTTGATGGTTCCTACTAGAAGCCTGAGCAGTATCCCAAACCACATGGGTTGCTGCAAAGGGACCTTCAGTGGATCCATCGACCTTATCTGGCTTTACCTGTGCTAATCCTATTATCATTGATGAATCCCTTGATGCAAACTATAAGATGTTCAAGAATCAGAATGGTGAAGTGTTTGCCAGGTATATTGGTACTAACTGCAGGAATGGACCACCTATGAAGAAGATCTGGGTTCCCAAAAGTTGTCTTGAGAATCTTCTAGTGAATGTGATCATGACACCACCTGGGATGAAGACAAACCCCATACCTAAGGCGTCATATGGTCCAAAGGCTTCAAACAGACAGAGGACTCACCTGAGTCACCCTAACACCAATGTTTTGCAGGGAAACCGTACTCAAACTTGTGAATATGAGCGTGTGTCTTCAAACCGCTATGTTCATAGAACTAAGAAATTTTCTGCTTATTCATATGAGTATCATTCATCTCCTGCAAGGCTATTTGCTAGGGCTCCAAAGCCGAAGTTCTCAGATGCTGCACTTAGACTCATTGCTTCTAAGCCACCCCTGAAGATGTGGGTGGTTAAGAAGAATTAACTTTCATTTGCAGGGAAGGGTCTCCAACCGAAAATCAAAGGCGTCTGATGCTATTGTTGGGGACCTAAAACATCTTGTAGGGCGCAAGATCAAATGGCCAAATGGTCTCACTATGTATTTTGTTCCTGAATTGTTTGCCATTCATCCTATCAGTCCTAATCTTGATCTGAGCTTCAACAATCCTCTTGCCCGTCAAATGTTTATGCTTCACAATACTCTTGGTGAAGCCTATCCCCCTAACTGTACTGTAGGGTATGACACCTCATGCTTCAGAATGGATTATGGACAGCGGATGCACTAATCATATGACTGGTGATCGAAGTCTTCTCATGGACTCAACCTTACGTCCATCAGACAAGAGTCACATCACATTTGCTGACACTGGTAAAAGCAAGGTATAGGGTCTAGGTAGAGTTGCAATCTAAAAGGATCAACACATGGATAAAGTGATGCTTGTTGAATCCTTTGGTTTCAACTTAATGTCTGTCTCGATGCTTTGTGACTTGAACATGATTGTGCTATTCGGAAAATATCGTTGCCTTGTACTAATGGAATCTGACAAGTCTCTAGTCTTTGTGAAGGAAATATGCCCTAGAGGCAATAATAAAGTTATTATTTATTTCCTTATATCATGATAAATGTTTATTATTCATGCTAGAATTGTATTAACCGGAAACATAATACATGTGTGAATACATAGACAAACAAAGTGTCACTAGTATGCCTCTACTTGACTAGCTCGTTAATCGAAGATGGTTATGTTTCTAACCATAGACATGAGTTGTCATTTGATTAACTGGATCACATCATTAGGAGAATGATCTGATTGACATGACCCATTCCGTTAGCCTAGCACTTGATCGTTTAGTATGTTGCTATTGCTTTCTTCATGACTTATACATGTTCACGTAACTATGAGATTATGCAACTCCGTTTACGGAGGAACACTTTGGGTACTACCAAGCGTCACAACGAATCGGGTGATTATAAAGGAGTACTACAGGTGTCTCCAAAGGTACATGTTGGGTTGGCGTATTTGAGATTAGGTTTTGTCACTCCGATTGTCGGAGAGGTATCTCTGGGCCTTCTCGGTAATACACATCATATAAGCCTTGCAAGCATTGCAACTAATAAGTTAGTTGCGAGATGATGTATTACGGAACGAGTAAAGAGACTTGACGATAGCGAGATTGAACTAGGTATTGCATACCGGCGATCGAATCTCGGGCAAGTAACATACCGATGACAAAGGAACAACGTATATCGTTATGCGGTTTGACCGATAAAGATCTTAAGTAGAATATGCAGGAACCAATATGGGCATCCAGGTTCCGCTATTGGTTATTGACCGAGAATGGTTCTAGGTCATGTCTACATAGTCCTCGAACCCGTAGGGTCCGCACGCTTAACGTTCGATGACGAGTTCATTATGAGTTTATAAGTTTTGATGTACGAAGGTTGTTGAGTCCGGATGTGATCACGGACATGACGAGGAGTCTCGAAATGGTCGAGACATAAAGATTGATATATTGGAAGCCTATGTTTGGACTTGGAAAGGTTCGGATGAAACAGGAAGTTACGGAACAGGGGGTTACGGAACCCTTGGGGGTCAATGGGCCTTAATGGGCCATATGGAGAAGAGGAAGGGCGGCCAGGGCAGGCGCGCACCCCTCCCTCTAGTCGAATAGGACAAGAGAGAGGGGGGCGCGCCTTCCCTCTTCCCTCCCCAATCCTATTCCAACTAGGAAGGGGAGTCCTACTCCGGTGGGAGTAGGACTCCTCAGCGCCGCCTTTGGGCTGGCCGCACCCCCTTGCTCCTTTATATCTGAGGGCAGGGGCACCCAGAACACACAAGTTGATCTACGGATCGTTCCTTAGCTGCAGCGGTGCCCCCTCCACCATATTCCACTTCGGTCATATCGTCGCGGAGCTTAGGCGAAGCCTGCGCCGGAGAAGTCATATCGTCGCGGAGCTTAGCGAAGCCCTGCGTCGGTGGAGCATCATCATCGCCACCACGCCGTCGTCTTGTGGAACTCATCCCGACACTCTGCTGGATCGAGTCCGGGATCGTCATCGAGCTGAGCGTGTGCGAGAACTTCGGAGGTGTCGTGCGTTCGGTGCTTGGATCGGTCGGATCGTGAAGGCGTCGACTACATCAACAGCGTTGTTATAATGCTTCGCTTTCGGTCTCACAGTGCGTGGACGACACTCTCCCTCTCGTTGCTATGCCATCACCATGGTCTTGCGTGTGCATAGGAAATTTTTGAAATTACTCGTTCCCCAACAGTGGCATCCGAGCCTGGTTTTATGCGTTGATGTCATATGCGAGTAGAACACAAGTGAGTTGTGGGCGATATAAGTCATCTGCTTACCAGCATGTCATACTTTGGTTGGCGGTATTGTGAGATGAAGCGGCCCGGACCGACATTACGCAGACGCTTACGCGAGACTGGTTTCACCGCTTGAGCACTAGTTGCTTAAAGGTGACGGCGGGTGTCTGTTTCTCCCACTTTAGTTGAACCGAGTGTGGCTACGCCCGGTCCTTGCGAAGGTTAAAACAGCACCAACTTGACAAACTATCGTTGTGGTTTTGATGCGTAGGTAAGAACGGTTCTTGCTCAACCCGTAGCAGCCACGTAAAACTTGCAACAACAAAGTAGAGGACGTCTAACTTGTTTTTGCAGGGCATGTTGTGATGTGATATGGTCAAGGCGTGATGCTATATTGTATGAGATGATCATGTTTTGTAACGAGTTATCGGCAATCTGGCGAGAGCCATATGGTTGTCGCTTTATTGTATGAAATGCAAGCGCCATGTAATTGCTTTACTTTATCACTAAGCGATAGCGATAGTCGTAGAAGCAATAGTGGGCGAGGCGACAACGATGCTACGATGGAGATCAAGGTGTCGCGCCGGTGACGATGGTGATCATGGCGGTGCTTTGGAGATGGAGATCACAAGCACAAGATGATGATGGCCATATCATATCACTTATATTGATTGCATGTGATGTTTATCCTTTATGCATCTTATCTTGCTTTGATTGACGGTAGCATTATAAGATGATCTCTCACTAAAATTATCAAGAAGTGTTCTCCACGAGTATGCACCGTTGCGAAAGTTCTTCGTCTGAGACACCACGTGATGATCGGGTGTGATAGGCTCTACGTTCAAATACAGCGGGTGCAAAACAGTTGCGCACGCGGAATACTCGAGTTAAACTTGACGAGCCTAGCATATAACAGATATGGCCTCGGAACACGGAGACCGAAGGTCGGCGTGAATCATATAGTAGATATGATCAACATATTGATATTCACCGTTGAAACTACTCCATCTCACGTGACGATCGGACATGGTGTAGTTGATATGGATCACGTAATCACTTAGAAGATTAGAGGATGTCTATCTAAGTGGGAGTTCTTAAGTAATATGATTAATTGAACTTTAATTTATCATGAACTTAGTCCTGGTAGTATTTTGCAAATTATGTTGTAGATCAATAGCTCGCGTTGTTGCTTTCATATGGTTATTTTAATGTGTTCCTAGAAAATTGTATTGAAAAATGTTAGTAGCAATGTTGCGGATTGGATCCGTGATCTGAGGTTTATCCTCATTGCTGCCTGAAGAATTATGTCCTTGATGCACCGCTAGGTGACAGACCTATTGCAAGAGCAAGATGCGGCGTTATGAGCGTTTGGCTAGCTCAATATGATGACTACTTGGTAGTTTAGTGCACCATGCTTAAGCGGCTTAGAATCGGGACTTCAAAGGCGTTTTAAGCGTCATGGACCATATGAGATGTTCCAGGAGTTGAAGTTAATATTTCAAGCAAATACCGAGTTGAGAGATATGAAGTCTCCAACAAGTTCTATAGCTAAAAGATGGAGGAGAATCGCTCAACTAGTGAGCATGTGCTCAGATTATGCAGGTACTTCAATCGCTTGAATCAAGTGGGAGTTAGTCTCCCGAGATAAGATAGTGATTGACAGAATTCTCTAGTCACCATCACTAAGTTACTAGAACTTCGTGATGAACTATAGTATGCAAGGGATGGCGAAAACGATTCGAGCTCTTCGTGATGTTGAAATCGACGAAGGTAGAAATCGAGAAAGAGCATCAAGTGTTGATGATTGACAAGACCACTAGTTTCAAGAAAAGGGCAAAGGCAAAGAAAGGGGAACTTCAAGTAGAATGACAAGCAAGTTGTCACTCCCACGAAGAAACCAAAGCTGAACCAAAGCCTGAAACTGAGTGCTTACACTGCATAGGAAATGGTCACTGGAAACGGAAATGCCCGAGATATTTGATGGATAAGAAGGATGGCAAAGTGAACAAGGGTATATTTGATATACAGGTTATTGATGTGTGCTTTACTAGTGTTTATAGTAGCCCCTGAGTATTTGATACTTGTTCGGTTGCTAAGATTAGTAACTCGAAACAGAGTTCTGAGAATAAGCAGAGACTAGTTGAAGGGAAGTGACGATGAGTGTTGGAAGTAGTTCCAAGATTGATATGATCATCATCGCACACTCCTATACTATCGAGATTAGTGTTTATAGTAGCCCCGAGTATTTGATACTTGTTAGGTTGCTAAGATTAGTAACTCGAAACAGGAGTTTGAGAATAAATGAAACTAGTTGAAGGGCGATAACGATGAGTGTTGGAAGTAGTTCCAAGATTGATATGATCATCATCGCACACTCCCTATACTATCGGGATTAGTGTTGAACCTAAATAAATGTTATTTGGCGTTTGCGTTGAGCATGGATATGATTTGATCATGTTTATTGCAATCGGTTATTCATGTAAGTTAGAGAATAATTATTGTTACATTTACATGAATAAAACCTTCTATGGTCATACACTCAATGAAAATGGTTTGTTGGATCTCGATCGTGTGATACACATATTCATAATATTGAAACCAAAAGATGTAAAGTTAATAATGATAGTGCAATTTATTTGTGGCACTGCCGTTTGGGTCATATCGGTGTAAAGCGCATGAAGAAATTCCATAAAGATGGATTTTCGAAATCACTTGGTTATGAATCGTTTGATGCTTGCGAACCATGCCTTTTGGGCAAGATGACTGAAACTCCGTTGTTCGGAACAATGGAACGAGCAACAAACTTGTTGGAAATAATACATACTGATGTATGCGATCCAATGAGTGTTGATGCTCGTGGCAAATATCGTTACTTTCTGACCTTCACAAGATGATTTGAGTAGATATGGGTATATCTACTTGGTGAAACATAAGTCTGAAATAATTGAAAGGTTCAAAGAATTTCAGAGTGAAGTGGAAAAATCATCGTAACATGAAAATAAAGTTTCTGCGATCTGATCACGGAGCGAATATTTGAGTTCTGAGTTTGGTCTTCAATTAAAATAATGTGGAATAGTTTCACAGCTCACGCCACAGAACACCACAATGTTATGGTGTGTCCGAACGTCGTAACCGCACTTTATTGGATATGATGCGATCTATGATGTCTCTTATCGGTTTACCACTATCATTTTGGGGTTATGCATTAGAGACAGCTGCATTCACGTTTAAAAAGGGCACCATCTAAATACGTTGAGACGACACCGTATGAACTATGGTTTAGCAATAAACCTAGTATGTCGTTTCTTAAAGTTTGGAGTTGTGATGCTTATGTGAAAAAGTTTTCACCTGATAAGCTTGAACCCAAATCGAGAAGTGCGTCTTCATAGAATACCCAAAGGTAACTATTGGGTACACCTTCTAACACAGATCCGAAAGCAAGATATTTGTTGCTAAGATGGATCCTTTCTAGAGAAGAAGTTTCTCTCAAAAGAAGTGAGTGGGAGGAAAGTAGAACTTGATGAGGTAATTGTACCTTCTCCTTATTGGAGAGTAGTTCATCACAGAAATCGGTTCAAGTGATTCCTACACCAATTAGTGAGGAAGTTAATGATGATGATCATAAAACTTCAGATCAAGTTGCTACCAAACCTCGTAGGTCTTCGAGTAAGATCCGCACCAAAGTGGTGCGGTAATCCTATTCTAGAAGTCATGTTACTAGACCATGATGAACCTGCGAACTATGAGGAAGCGATGATGAGCCCAGATTCCATGAAATGGCTTGAGGCCATAAAATCTGAGATAGGATCCATATATAAGAACAAAGTGTGGACTTTGGTTGACCTGCTCGATGATCAGCAAGTCATGTTAAATGAATGGATCTTCAAGAGGAAGGCGGACAACGATAGTAGTGTTACTATCTACAAAGCTCAACTTGTCACAAAAGGTTTTTGACAAGTTCAAGGTGTTGACTACAATGAGATTTTCTCAACTGTAGCGATGCTTAAGTCTGTCCGAATCATGTTAGCAATTGCCACATTTTATGAAATCTGGCAAATGGATGTCAAAACTACATTCTTTAATGGATTTATTAAAGAAGAGTTGTATATGATGCAACCGAAGGTTTTATCAATCCTAAAGGAGCTAACAAAATGTGCAAGCTTCAGCGATCCATCTATGGACTGGTGCAAGCATCTCGGAGTTGGAACAAACGCTTTGATAGTGTGATCAAAGCATATGGTTTTATCTGAGACTTTTGGAGAAGCTGTATTTGCAAGAAAGTGAGTGGGAGCACTACAGCCTTTCGATAAGTATATGTGAATGACATATTGTTGATCGGAAATAATGTAGAATTATTCGAAAAGCATAAAGGAGTGTTTGAAAGGAGTTTTTTTCAAAGAAAGACCTCGGTGAAGCTGCTTACATATTGAGCATCAAGATCTATAGAGATAGATCAAGGCGGCTTGATAAGTTTTCAATGAATACATACCTTGACAAGATTTTGAAGTAGTTCAAAATGGAACAGTCAAAGAAAGAGTTCTTGCCTGTGTTACAAGGTGTGAGATTGAGTAAGACTCAAAACCCGACCACGGCAGAAGATAGAAAGAGAATGAAAGTCATTCCCTATGCATCAGCCATAGGTTCTATAAAGTATGTCATCTGTGTACGGATCTATTGCATACCCTACCACTAAGCTTGGCAAGGGAGTGCAATAGTGATCTAGGAGTAGATCAATGGACAGCGGTCAAAATTATCCTTAGTAGAATAAGGATATGTTTCTCGATTATGGAAGTGAAAAAAGGTTCATCGTAAAGGGTTACGTCGATGCAAGTTTTAACACTAATCTAGATGACTCTGAGTCTCAATCTGGATACATATTGAAAGTGGGAGCAATTAGCTAGAGTAGCTCATGCGAGCATTGTAGATATAGAAATTTGCGAAATACTTACGGCTCTGAATGTGACAGACCCGTTGACTAAAATTATCTCACAAGCAAAACATGATCACACCTTAGTACTCTTTGGGTGTTAATCACATAGCGATGTGAACTAGATTACTGACTCTAGTAAACCCTTTGGGTGTTGGTCACATGCCGATGTGAACTATGGGTGTTAACCACATATAGATGTGAACTATTGATGTTAAATCACATGGCGATGTGAACTAGATTATTGACTCTAGTGCAAGTGGGAGACTGAAGGAAATATGCCCTAGAGGCAATAATAAAGTTATTATTTATTTCCTTATATCATGATAAATGTTTATTATTCATGCTAGAATTGTATTAACCGGAAACATAATACATGTGTGAATACATAGACAAGCAGAGTGTCACTAGTATGCCTCTACTTGACTAGCTCGTTAATCGAAGATGGTTATGTTTCCTAACCATAGACATGAGTTGTCATTTGATTAACGGGATCACATCATTAGGAGAATGATCTGATTGACATGACCCATTCCGTTAGCCTAGCACTTGATCGTTTAGTATGTTGCTATTGCTTTCTTCATGACTTATACATGTTCCTGTAACTATGAGATTATGCAACTCCGTTTACGGAGGAACGCTTTGGTACTACCAAGCGTCACAACGAATCGGGTGATTATAAAGGAGTACTACAGGTGTCTCCAAAGGTACATGTTGGGTTGGCGTATTTGAGATTAGGTTTTGTCACTCCGATTGTCGGAGAGGTATCTCTGGGCCTTCTCGGTAATACACATCATATAAGCCTTGCAAGCATTGCAACTAATAAGGTAGTTGCGAGATGATGTATTACGGAGCGAGTAAAGAGACTTGCCGTAGCGAGATTGAACTAGGTATTGGATACCGACGATCGAATCTCGGGCAAGTAACATACCGATGACAAAAGGAACAACATATATCGTTATGCGGTTTGACCGATAAAGATCTTCGTAGAATATGTAGGAACCAATATGGGCATCCAGGTTCCGCTATTGGTTATTGACCGAGAATGGTTCTAGGTCATGTCTACATAGTTCTCGAACCCGTAGGGTCCGCACGCTTAACGTTTCGATGACAGTTCATTATGAGTTTATAAGTTTTGATGTACCGAAGGTTGTTCAGAGTCCCGGATGTGATCACGGACATGACGAGGAGTCTCGAAATGGTCGAGACATAAAGATTGATATATTGGAAGCCTATGTTTGGACTTGGAAGGTTCGGATGAAAACAGGAAGTTTACGGAACACCGGGGTTACGGAACCCCGGGGTCAATGGGCCTTAATGGGCCATATGGAGAAGAGGAAGGGCCGGCCAGGGCAGGTCGCGCCCCCCCCCTCTAGTCCGAATAGGACAGGAGAAGGCGGCGCCCCTTCCCTCTTCCCCCCCAATCCTATTCCAACTAGGAAGGGGGAGTCCTACTCTGGTGGGAGTAGGACTCCTCGCAGCGCCTTGGGCTGGCCGCACCTTGCTCCTTTATATCTGGGGCAGGGGGCACCCAGAGCACACAAGTTGATCTACGGATCGTTCCTTAGCCGTGTCGGTGCCCCCTCCACCATATTCCACTTGGTCATATCGTCATGAGCTTAAGCGAAGCCTCGCGCGGAGAAGTCATATCGTCGCGGAGCTTAGGCGAAGCCCTGCGTCGGTGGAGCATCATCATCGCCACCACGCCGCGTCGTCTTGTGGAACTCATCCCGACACTCTGCTGGATCGAGTCCGGGATCATCATCGAGCTGAGCGTGTGCAGAACTTGGAGGTGCCGACGTTCGGTGCTTGGATCGGTCGGATCGTGAAGGCGTCGACTACATCAACGCGTTGTTATAACGCTTCGCTTTCGGTCTCACGAGTGTACGTGGACAGACACTCTCCCCTCTCGTTGCTATGCCATCACCATGGTCTTGCGTGTGCGTAGGAATTTTTTTGAAATTACTACGTTCCCCAACACTTTGAAGGGTATCGAAAAGATGATCTATACATGGTAGATTTCTCAGCAGGTCCACAGCTTGCCGTATGTCTTCTTGCAAAAGCTTCAGAATGCTGGCTCTGGCATCGGAGGCTGGGGCATGCTGGCATGAGGAACTTACACACACTCGCCAAGAAGAAGCATGTCATAGGCATCGAGGGTGTCAAGTTCAAGAAGGATCATTTGTGTGGTGCCTGCGAAGCTGGAAAGATGACTAGGGCAAAGCACCCCTCGAAGACAATCATGACGACATCTCAACCCTTCGAGCTATTACACATGGACTTATTTGGCCCTACTCACTACTCTACCCTCACAAAAACTGCTTGTCTCTATGGCTTCGTCATTGTTGATGACTACTCAAGATATACATGGGTGCACATAATTCTCTACAAGACAGAAGTGCAAGATGTCTTCAGACGCTTCGCCAATCGAGCCATGAACAATTATGGCATCAAGATCAAGCATATCAGAAGTGACAACGGCACTGAGTTCAAGAACACCGGACTTGATCTTTGTCTGGATACAATGGGAATCACTCATGAGTTCTCTGCTCCATACACACCTCGGCAAAATGGCATCGTAGAGCGTAAGAACAGAACCCTCATTGAGATGGCTTGAACAATGCTCGGCGAGTACAAGACACCAAGAAAGTTACGGCACGAAGCTATTGATACTGACATGTCACGTCATCAACCGTGTTTACATCCATAAGCTTCGAACAAAACATCCTATGAGCTCCTTCTTGGCAAGAAGCCAAGCGTCGGCTACTTGAGTATTTGGAGCTAGGTGCTGGATCAAGGATCCCCATCACAAGTCAAAATTTGCACCTAAAGCTCACGAAGGCTTCATGCTCGATTTACGGAAAGGACTCGCACTCTTACTGAGTCTTCAACCTCTATCTCTACAAAATCGTCAAAGCTGTGGACGTGCGATTTGATGAAACCAATGGTTCACAAAGAGAGCTCTGCCAAGTACACTAGACGAAGCTCCGCCCAGCCGAATCTATCAAGCTGATGGGAACTAGTGAAATCATGCCTTCAAGCACAACTGAAGAGGAACTTATCATTTCGCACCTAATCAACTTTGAAGACAATGCTCGGATGAAGACAATCCTCCCAATGATGACAATGATCAGCAAGAGCAAGGTCTTCGTCCGATTCATCCTCGAGTTGCAAATGAAGTACAAATTGAGAAGATAATTGATAGCATCAATGCACTGGTCCACTTACTCGCTCAAGAGCAACACAGTTAGCAAATTTCGTGGGCACTTTTCTTTTGTGTCAATATCGAACCCAAGAAAGTAGCTGAAGCCTTTATGGAACTTGAATGGATACAAGCTATGCAAGAAGAACTTCAACAGTTCAAGCTGAACAAGGTTTGGGAACTTGTCAAGCGCCCCGACCCTCATAAGCATAACATTATTGGCACAAAATGGATATATCGAAACAAGCAAGATGAGCATGGTCAAGTAAATCGAAACAAAGCACGTCTTGTGGCTCAAGGATATACTCAAGTTGAAGGAATTGACTTGATGAAACATTTTCTCTGTGGCTAGGCTTGAAGCTATTAGCATCTTGCTAGCCTATGCTAACCACCACAACATCTTGCTATATCAAATGGATGTGAAGAGTGCATTTCTCAACGGCAAGATTGAAGAAGAAGTATATGTCGCTCAACCACCTGGCTTTGAAGATCCAAAACATCCATATATGGTGTACAAGCTAAACAAAGCATCATATGGCCTCAAACAAGCTCCTCGCGCTTGGTATGATACGATCAAAGACTTCACGAAGAGCAAAGGCTTCAAACCTGGATCCCTCGATCCCACACTCTTCACAAAGACATATGATGGTGAACTGTTTGTGTGCCAAATATATGTGGATGACATTATCTTGGCTGCACCAACCGAAGTATAGTGATGAGTTTGGATACATGATGCAAGAGCAATATCGATGTCCATGATGGGTGAGCTGAAGTTCTTCCTTGGTCTTCAAATTAAATCGACAAAGGAATGGCATCTTCATATCTCAAGAAAAATACCTCAAAGATTGTGCGAAGAAGTTTGGAATGCAAGATTGCAAAGGTTATCTGACGCCAATGCCAGCCAAACACCATCGGGTCCCGACGACAATGGTAAAGAATTTGATCAAAAGGTATACCGCTCCATGATTGGTTCCTTACTTTACCTATGTGCATCTAGGCCAGATATTATGCTTAGTGTTTGCATGTGTGCTCGATTCCAAGCGGCACCAAAGGAATCGCATCACTTAGCTGTGAAGCGAATTCTTCAATATTTGGCTCACACCCCAACACTCGGATTATGGTATCCAAAGGGCTCAAAATTTGATCTGGTTGGATTCTCGGATGCTGATTATGCTGGTGACAAGGTGGATCGCAAGTCTACATCAGGCACATGTCACTTTACAGCACGATCACTTGTCATTTGTCTTCAAAGAAGCGAAGCTGTATCACTCTCAAGCTGCTGAATCTGAATACATTGTTTTGGATCTTGCTGCGCTCGCTTCTATGGATGAAGCAAACTCTCAAGGACTATGGCATCAATCTGAAACAAGTACCTCTCTTCTGCGACAACGAAAGCGCCATCAAGATTGCCAACAATCCAGTCCAGCACTCGAAGACAAAGCACATTAAAATTCGTGATCACTTTCTCAGGGATCATGTCATGAAGAAAGATATTGACATCATTCACGTCAACAACGAAGAGCAATGGAAGATATCTTCACAAAGCCCTTGGATGAGAAAAGGTTTTGCAAGTTACGGTGTGAGCTAAATATCTTGGAATCCTCAAATGTCACGTGATCGGGCACACATCCTAACACTTATGCATGTTGATGACTTAGATGTGCAACACACGAAGTAAAGTATATCTTCAATCAATGAAGACTTACATTACGAGTGTGAATACATTAACTTGAATTTGACTTGAGTGCCACGATAATTGTGCGTCGTGTCTGGGTCTAATACTTCCTATACGGTGGGTAACGCCACCACCAAATTTCTCTGTTTGAAGTGTTTCACTCATGGCGTTATTTTTGCTATGTCTTTGCATTTGGTTTGTCTTCAAATTTCAACTTATCTTCATGATTTTCTTCACTATGTTGATTTGATTGCTTTCTGATATATATATACTAGTGTCCTGTCCTCTACAGCATTCACTTATAGCTATGTCTTCCTAGTTGAATCTTTTGAACTAAGTGAATGTGTAGGACCTTGAGAAGAGGTGTCTAGAGGGGGGGTGATTAGACACTAAATACCAAAGTTGCAGTTTTAAGTTTCTTTAAAGTTTGAGTGGAGTTTAGGCACAAGTTTAACATTCACAACATATAGCAAGCAAGCATGCAAAGAGTATATGAGCAGCGGAAAATAAAGCATGCAACTTGCAAGAATGTAAAGGGAACGGATTGGAGGATTCAAACGCAATTGGAGACACAGATGTTTTTGGCGTGGTTCCGATAGGTGGTGCTATCGTACATCCACGTTGATGGAGACTTCAACCCACGAAGGGTAACAGTTATGCGAGTCCACGGAGGGCTCCACCCACGAAGGGTCCACGAAGAAGCAACCTTGTCTATCCCACCATGGCCGTCGCCCACGAAGGACTTGCCTCACTAGCGGTAGATCTTCACACAGTAGGCGATCTCCTTGCCCTTACAAACTCCTTGGTTCAACTCCACAATCTTGTCGAGGCTCCCAAGTGACACCTAGCCAATCTAGGAGACACCACTCTCCAAGAAGTAACAAATGGTGTGTTGATGATGAACTCCTTACTCTTGTGCTTCAAATGATAGTCTCCCCAACACTCAACTCTCTCTCATAGGATTTGGATCTGGTGGAAAGAGGATTTGAGTGGAAAGCAACTTGGGGAAGGCTACAGATCAAGATTCATATGGTAGGAATGGAATATCTTGGCCTCAACACATGAGTAGGTAGTTCTCTCTCAGAAAAAGGATGCTTGAAGTGTAGGTTCAGTCTGATGGCTCTCTCCACGAATGAAGAGGAGGTGGAGCGGTATATATAGCCTCCACACAAAATCTAACCGTTACACACAATTTACCAAACTCGGTGGGACCGAATCGTTAAACTCGGTCGGACCGATTTAGCAAATAATGTGACCGTTAGGGTTTTCGGTGGGACCGGAATGCAACTCGGTGGGACCGATTCGGTTAGGGTTAGGGCATAACGTAATCTCGGTAAGACCGATTACACAAACTCGGTGGGACCGATTTTGGTAATAAGCTTTCCAGAGAGTTGGTCAGGCAAATTCGGTTTGACCGATTATCAAACTCGATGGGACCGATTTTGATAATAAGTTAACCAGAGAGTTTGCATTGTAATCTCGGTAGTACCAATTGCTCAAAACCGGTGAGACTTATTTTGATAATGGACATACACAGAGAGATTACAATCCCATCTCGGTGAGACCGAGATCCCTATCGGTAAGACCGATTTGCCTAGGGTTTGTGGCAGTGGCTAAGATATCCAAACTCGGTGTCGCCGGATAGAAAGAATCAGTGGGGCCGAGTTTGACTTTAGGTTTAGTACATATGTGTGGAAGTGGGAAAGTAGCTGAGGGTTTTGGAGCATATCACTAAGCACATGAAGCAAGAGGCTCATTAAGCAACACCTCATCCCTACTTGATAGTATTGGCTTTTCCTATAGACTCAATGTGATCTTGGATCACTAAAATGTAAAATGAAGAGTCTTGAGCTTGAAGCTTTAGCCAATCCTTTGTCCTTAGCATCTTGAAGGAGTTCCCACATCCTTTAGTCCATGCCACTCCATTGTTGAACTTATCTGAAACATACTAGATAAAAGTGTTAGTCCAACAAGAGATATGTTGTCATTAATTACCAAAACCACCTAGGGAGCACTTGTGCTTTCAATCTCCCCCTTTTTGGTAATTTATGGCAGCATACATCAAAGCTTTAGATAAAGATAGAAAGAACAGCGAGTAAAGCTTTGGAAAGACATGTAACAAGCATAGGCTCCCCCTACATGTATGCAATCATGTGAATATGAAATATAGAAGCATGTGATAGCATAACCATGATAGAGCAGGCAATGTGTTACATGTATCTTGGCTATATGCATCAGAGCAAAAACGTATTAAAGAGCATACCTTCATGCCTATGAGTCCTTCTTGCAAACAGTATGTACATCAGCAAGAATTCCTCATACACATGATTGTGATGCATATACTTACCTTGTGGTCTTGAGTTGGCTTAGGATGGAATGAACCTGCGTAAACAAGGTTAGATAACACAGATACATCTACTAGCGAGCAAAGCAGAAGAAACCACAAGAATACCAAGACTGGGATGACATGTAGAGAGTGAGTACTAAGTACCACATTGGATTAGACATGTCCCCAAGAGTAAAGATATGCAATGAATTTAAATGATCTCTTTCCTTAGATGTCTTGCTCCCCTGAATCTAACATGGGATCTTTGGGAGAAGATAGGGAGCAGAAAATCAGAGCTGAAGGAAAACAGAGCTGAAAGATATGAATGATGATCGAGCTAAAGTTGAGCTAATGTATGCTAATGCAAAATTGAGCACAACAGATCATATGAACATGTCTCTCCCCTCAAGAAGACATGTGGCATCTCTCCTCTTGAACACCAAGCATCTGGGATCCTTGAGAAATACTTTCTACTAGTATTCTCTCCCCCTGGAGATCTCTCTCTCCCCCTAAAGGATCTCTCTCTCTCCTTCTCTGATGATCTCTCTCTCTCTAAATGATAAGCTTTGATGTGATCTCTCTCTCCCCCTTTGACATCAATTTCCAAGAAGGGCTTGATAAAGATGTAATCTCTCTCCCCCTCTGGAATTTGTCGTGAATGGGTTTGATCCTTGAGTCACAACATAAAGCAATGATAAAAAATGTGATGCTTGTAGAGGACAAGATTCATTGAGTGGAGCTGGAATAGACGAAACACAGAATAAGTGGCGAACTGTTTTTCCTGTGGTGAAATCGGTGGCACCGAGTTGTAGGCTTCGGTTGCACCGAAAGGATTCGGTTGGACCGAAAACAACAAAACGGTTGAACCGAGTTCATCGCAGAGAAAACACTTGTCACCTCAGCTCACTAGATTAGTAAGATCTCGCAAAGATTTGCAAGGAATAAACTGAAAGATATGCAAGGAATTAGATGCAGAAAATGCAGAGAAATTTGAAAGAAATCTAGATGAAGTTTTTTTTGAAAGGGGAAACACAAATGCATGAGACAAATGCAAAAACTCAGAAAAGAACACAGGAGAACTTCATCTAGAGAAGGTCGGCGACAAAGTCACCTATGTTAGAGTATATTGACTTAGGAGTCAAGTGAGATCACTTGATCATAGGCCATACTCATCGTTTAAGCTCAAAATGGGGTTGCCATTTTTCGTTTAAGCATCTTGATGTATTCACATCTTGTCGAGTTGCTTTAACTCATGACTCGGAGTAAAGCTTCTCTAAGATGGAATAACATACCTTGGTTGGTGGTGTTGTCCATGTTGTTGAACTTGCGTGGGTTGCTCAAGGTTGATGTAGCTCATCAAGAATTTGGAGCACCACTTGGAATTTGAGTCCATCTACCTACTTGGGTTAGTTCTTGAAAGGAAGAGCACTTGTATATCCAAAAATGACAGTCATGAAACTCAACATAGAATTTGTCAAAGGATATGTTTGAATGGTTTCGTGCTTCCTTGTCTTCAACCACCTTGTGTAGAGACTTGGTGATGTAAAGATTGCTCAAGATATGAGTAGGTTTCAACCTCATGGAATTTGATTCAACCAAGTACCTACATGGGTTAGATAACATGCAAGATACAAATATATCCAAGTCATAAGTTTTTCATCATAAGAGAAATATCAAGGATTAGTCATAAGCTCATGTCTTGCATGTATCCAATGGAGTTTCTACTCCAAGTTTGAAGCATCAATGATGTTCAATTCTCCTCTTAACCTGCAAAACACTTTCTCATCAAGAGGTTTAGTGAATATATCCGCTAATTGCTTTTAGGTGCGAACATGCTTAAGATCAATGTCACCCTTAGCAACATGATCTCGAATGAAATGATGACGAACTTCAATATGCTTAGTTCGAGAATGTTGCACAGGATTATGACCAATTTTGATAGCACTTTCATTATCACAAAGCAATGGAACATGTCTCACATATATCCCATAATCTTTAAGAGTTTGGGTCATCCAAAGTAATTGAGCACAACATGAACCATGGCAATATATTCAGCTTCGGTGGATAAGGATACCGAGTTTTGTTTCTTGGAGGACCAAGACACAAGAGATCTACCAAGAAATTGACAAGTACCAAGTGGACTTTCTATCAACCTTGTCTCCGGCATAGTCCAGTCGGAATAGCCAACAAGATCGAAAGAGGCCCTCTTAGGATACCAAATGCCAAAATTTGGTGTATGGATTAAGTATCTCACTATCCTTTTCACGGCCTTAAGATGACATTCTTTAGGGGCAGCTTGATATCGTGCACACATGCACACACTTAGCATAATATCGGGATGTGAAGCACATAGATATAACAATGAACCAATCATAGAGCGATAAACCTTTTGATCAACGGTTCATCATCTTTGGTTAAGTCAAGATGTCCACTAGTAGGCATGGGTGTAGTCATACCTTTGCATTCTTGCATATTGAACTTCTTGAATAAGTCCTTGGTGTACTTTGTTTTAGAGACAAAAGTACCTTCCTTAGTTTGCTTGATTTGCAAACCAAGAAAGAATTTGAGTTCACTCATCATAGACATCTCAAACTTCTCCGACATTAGCTTCCCAAACTTTTCACTAAAATGAGGGTTAGTTGAGCCAAATATAATATCATCAGCATAAATTTGGCACACAAAGAGTTCACCATTAACCCTTTTAGTAAAAAGAGTAGAATCAATTTTCCCAATTTCAAAGCCTTTTTCAATAAGGAACTTGGTCAAGCATTTATACCATGCTCTAGGAGCTTGTTTAAGTCCATAAAGAGCTTTGTAAAGTTTGTAAACATGATTGGGTTTCTTAGGATTGACAAAGCCAGGAGGTTGTTTAACATAAACTTCCTCCTCTATTTCACCATTTAGAAAAGCACTTTTAATGTCCATTTGGTACAAGGTGATATCATGGTGATTAGCATAGGCAAGTAAGATGCGAATGGACTCAAGTCTAGCAACGGGGGCGTAAGTCTCACCATAGTCCATACCTTCGACTTGTGTGTAGCCTTGGGCGATGAGACGTGCTTTGTTGCGAACTACTTATCCATCTTCATCTTGCTTGTTGCGAAACTCCCATTTGGTACCGATGATGTTGTGGTTGTTGTCGGGCTTCTCAACCAATGTCCAAACTTGGTTCCTCTCAAAGTTGTGTAGCTCTTCATGCATAGCATTTATCCAATCCGGATCTTCCAATGCTTCTTCGACCTTCATAGGTTCAATGCTAGAGATGAAAGAATAGTTTTCACAAAAGTTAGCTAAGCGAGTTTTAGGCGAGTGATTCTCCGGTTTGAATATCATTGTAGATTTGCTCGACGGGATGGTCTTTAGCAATTCTTGCTCAAACTCGTGAAAGCTTTTGCTTGGGTCTTCGTTGAACATCTTCTTCATCTTGTTCTTCTTCTTGGCCTTCTTCATTGTTGGCATTGTCGTTCTCTTGTCGTGGTGGAGAAGGAGGTTGTTGACGTTCATCTTGATGCACTTCCTCGTTTTATTCATCTTGGTGTGTCCCACTTGTGGATGCTTCCGTATCAACTCTTGGTTCACCTTGTCGTGAAGTTGAAGCTTCCACTTGGACGGACGAGGTACTCTCCTTCACCTCCGTTGGACGGACCTTGCCAATAGACAAGTCTTGGATTGCTTAGAAGGATCTTTGTCTCCTACATCAATTGGCAATTGCTCTACTTGCGAGCCGTTAGATTCATCAAACTTCACATCTACCGTCTCTTCAACCTTTCGGGTGAAATTGTTGTAGACATGGTAAGTGTGAGAGTTTGAGCCATAACCTAGTAGGAAACCTTCATGAGACTTAGGAGCAAATTTAGAACGACGATGCTTATCAAGAATGTAGTAGTTTGAGCCGAATACTCGAAAGTATCCAACTTGGGGTTTGTTACCGGTGAGTAGCTCGTATGCCGTCTTGCCGAGTAGCTTGTGAAGATACAAGCGATTTGTTGCATGACAAGATGTCTCAACCGCTTCTGCCCAAAAGTGCTTCGGCGTCTTGTACTCATCAAGCATCGTTCTCGCCATTTCGATGAGCGTCCGGTTCTTCCTCTCAACAACTCCATTTTGTTGAGGTGTGTACGTAGCCGAGAACTCGTGTGAAATCCCTTCTTCGTCAAGAAAGGTGTCCACATTTGCATTCTTGAACTCCATTCCGTTGTCGCTGCGAACCTTCTTGATCTTCACTTCAAATTGGTTTTGGGCCTTCCTAGCGAAGTTTTTGAAGATCTTTTGGACCTGTGATTTATCATCGAGAAAGAACACCCATGTAAATCTGGAAAAATCATCAACTATAACTAGACCAAAAGAATTTCCACCGAGACTCTTGTAAGAGTTGGGACCAAAGAGATCCATGTGAAGTAGCTCAAGTGGCCTCTTCGTGGTCATGATGTTCTTCACGGATGCCTTCCTCCAACCTGTTTACCGCTTGACAAGCACCGCAAAGTCTATCCTTATCAAATATGACATCATTAACTCCAAGGATATGATTCCCCTTAATAAGCTTGTCAAGGTTTCGCATACCAACATGACCTAATCATCTATGCCATAACCAGCCTTTTGAGGGTTTAGCAATGAAGCAAGTTTTAGGTTGAGCCTTTTTAGTGAAATCAACAATGTATAGATCACCTCTACGCACACCAGTAAAGACCATTTTATGATTATCTCGATCAAACACTTGGCAATCTACTTCAGTAAATAGAACATTGAAACCAAAATCAACAAGTCTAGATACTGAAAGTAAGTTGTAACCAAGAGATTCAACGAGCATAACATTTTGTATGGAGCTATCATGTGAGATGGCCACCTTACCGAGGCCAACCACCTTACCCTTTGAGTTGTCACCGAAAGTGACAAACTTTCGAGGACCATCATTTTCAGCAAGCTCACGAAACATGTCTTTATCTCTGGTCATGTGATCGGTACATCCACTATCAAGAACCCATTCCTTTCCTCCTGACATATATCCCCGAAGATTTGCCATAAGACCAAAATGTCTCATTGCATCATCAAGATCGAAGTCACTATCATCATCCTCATCATAGTATCCATGTTCAACATCGTCATGTGGTGGATCAAATCCTAGAGAGGGTAATTCATTAGAATGAGTTTGACAATAATCTTGTCTATGAATTCTTATAGCTTGAAATAATGTCACTAATAATACCAACATTTCCTTTGGCACGCATAAGGTTTGTAAGCTCAAATAGACGATCACCAAACATAGGATCACTAGTATTCATCTTACTCAAAGCAATAGACTTATAGAGAATTTCATCTAGATTTTTCAAGGAATAATCTGGAAATCGTTCCTCAAGAAATTTCCATATAGTGTAGGCACACTCAAAAGTAGGCAAGATTCTAATCAAGTTTCTAGGCAATCCTCTAATGATAAGTTCGGCAGTTCTAAGATTCCTAACCATGTCAATTGACTCATCATGGGTTGGATGCATAGGATCAACATAAGGTGCACAAGGGCTAGCAATGTACTTGTTAAAATTATATTGATTGAAAATAACAAGCATCTCATTTTTCCACTCACGAAAATATACTCCATCAAGAATAGGCACTCTATGTCTAAGACTCCCCAAAGTAGACTCATCCATCTTCCTCCAATGGTGATTAAACCAAGGCAATGGAGACCAAAGCTCTGATACCACTTGTAGGACCTTGAGAAGAGGTGTCTAGAGGGGGGGTGATTACACACTAAGTACACAAGTTGCAGTTTTTAAGTTTCTTTAAAGTTTGAGTGGAGTTTAGGCACAAGTTTAACATTCACAACATATAGCAAGCAAGCATGCAAAGAGTATATGAGCAGCGGAAAATAAAGCATGCAACTTGCAAGAATGTAAAGGGAAGGGATTGGAGGATTCAAACGCAATTGGAGACACAGATGTTTTTGGCGTGGTTCCGATAGGTGGTGCTATCGTACATCCACGTTGATGGAGACTTCAACCCACGAAGGGTAACGGTTCTTGTGAGTCCACGGAGGGCTCCACCCACGAAGGGTCCACGAAGAAGCAACCTTGTCTATCCCACCATGGCCGTCGCCCACGAAGGATTTGCCTCACTAGCGGTAGATCTTCATGAAGTAGGCGATCTCCTTGCCCTTACAAACTCCTTGGTTCAACTCCACAATCTTGTCGGAGGCTCCCAAGTGACACCTAGCCAATCTAGGAGACACCACTCTCCAAGAAGTAACAAATGGTGCGTTGATGATGAACTCCTTGCACTTGTGCTTCAAATGATAGTCTCCCCAACACTCAACTCTCTCTCATAGGATTTGGATCTGGTGGAAAGAGGATTTGAGTGGAAAGCAACTTGGGGAAGGCTAGAGATCAAGATTCATATGGTAGGAATGGAATATCTTGGCCTCAACACATGAGTAGGTAGTTCTCTCTCAGAAAAAGGATGCTCAAAGTGTAGGTTCAGTCTGATGGCTCTCTCCACGAATGAAGAGGAGGTGGAGGGGTATATATAGCCTCCACACAAAATCTAACCGTTACACACAATTTACCAAACTCGGTGGGACCGAATCGTTAAACTCGGTCGGACTGATTTAGCAAATAATGTGACCGTTAGGGTTTTCGGTGGGACCGGAATGCGACTCGGTAGGACCGATTCGGTTAGGGTTAGGGCATAACGTAATCTCGGTAAGACCGATTACACAAACTCGGTGGGACCGATTTTGGTAATAAGCTTTCAGAGAGTTGGTCGAGCAAACTCGGTTTGATGATTATCAAACTTCGGTGGGACCGATTTTGATAATAAGTTAACCAGAGAGTTTGCATTGTAATCTCGGTAGTACCGATTGCTCAAAACCGGTGAGACCGATTTTGATAATGGACATACACAGAGAGATTACAATCCCATCTCGGTGAGACCGAGATCCCTATCGGTAAGACCGATTTGCCTAGGGTTTGTGGCAGTGGCTAAGATATCCAAACTCGGTGGCGCCGGAGAGAAAGAATCAGTGGGGCCGAGTTTGACTTTAGGTTTAGGACATATGTGTGGAAGTGGGAAAGTAGCTGAGGGTTTTGGAGCATATCACGAAGCACATGAAGCAAGAGGCTCATTAAGCAACACCTCATCCCTCCTTGATAGTATTGGCTTTTCCTATAGACTCAATGTGATCTTGGATCACTAAAATGTAAAATAAAGAGTCTTGAGCTTGAAGCTTTAGCCAATCCTTTGTCCTTAGCATCTTGAAGGAGTTCCCACATCCTTTAGTCCATGCCACTCCATTGTTGAACTTATCTGAAACGTACTAGATAAAAGTGTTAGTCCAACAAGAGATATGTTGTCATTAATTACCAAAACCACCTAGGGAACACTTGTGCTTTCAGAATGTGATCGGACCCTAATCTCTCTATGCTTTCTATCTCAAACTCTATCTGTCCAAATCATATGCGTTCTATTGAAACTGTCGAATGTCTTCTCTGCGTCCTTGTCAGCAGAAGACACAGAGACAAACATTAAGTCTATTTTAAATGATTCATCCTTATTGTTTGAAATCCGGAGAAGCCGGAACGACCATCCGACAAACCTCGCGGGCGTGGGAACGTGGGACAACTCTGAGTATGTTGCATGCCTGCCACGTACCCTCAGATGTGAACCGCCAGGGGTACCTGCGTAATTGCGTTGTGCCGCACACTTCCTTATAAATACATGTCCCCTGCGTTAAAGAAAACCTTCGTCCACCTCTCCACCTCGTCAAAACCCTAGCGCCACCGCTAGCTCTCGACGATGCTGGCGACGAAACGCTTAGCTGCCGCGACTTCTCTGACGCCGTCCTCACACCGGCCGCGGACATCGTCCTCTCCGCCGCCGCCGTAGGTGTCCTCCGTCGCCAAGTTAGGGCACGGTGGATTGAACTGCTCGGTCTCCTACTTATCTCATCTGGCAGTTCTTCGTGTGGTAAATACAACTCTATTTTTACCATCTTTTTGATCCTCAAAGATTCATCCTATTTACCAAAATTGGTTTCTGCCTATACAATGTTAGATCTATTCTGTCTGCATCTCATACTTCCTAGTATATTCACTTAAGCTTCATATCTAGTTAGATTCCTCACTTGTACTTATTCACGGATTCGTACAAATCTGGAACCAACTCTCAACATATAAGTGAATGTCTTCGCATCATGAGGTCAATGTCTTCAAACTGATTTATCTTGAAAATCTTACGAGAATGCATATGACCTCTTCCCGTTCCTCGCATCTCTAATGCTATCACAGTACATGTCCGTGGGAGAATCCTTGGTTCTCATAGTCCGCATTCGTTTGCAAATTCATACTGACATCACATTAACTCTCCGAAGCCGTTCTGTTTGTCCGACAAGCGAAAGCCTTTGAAGCCTTGAACATGTTGAAGCCATTTAGTTTGAAGTTCATGGCTGCAGAGAAATCAGTAAGGAAGGGTGGCAGACAGCGTCGTGGGGGAACATCAAGAGATTTGCCTGAGGACCTCTCAGAGCTTTACAAAATAGATCCTGAAGAGGATTATAATCAGCGCAAGACACGAATCCAATGGATTCAACAATATTGGGTTGAACAATGGTTCAAATACAAGTTCATGACCCAGGAATACGCTGAGAAGAATGTATGAAAGTCCTTGGGGTGATATTCTCTTTCGAGGCCTTCCACCCAAGAACAGAGCTGAAGCTATTGCACAGGGTTTCTATCCTTGTATGGTCCGTGGACCTCAGCCTGAAAATGCCGACCCATCGTCATTGCTCGTGTCGTGGCGATAATCTCTTCAAGCGCAACTTCCAAAGACATAAAGCCATCGGCCAAGGAAAACAAGAAGTCATTGGGATTAGACTTCAACCTGGTCCCTCTGCTCCCCGTGGCCGACGGCTCACGTGATGCGAGAACCCAATGTCATCGGTCCTTTCTACAACCTTGATGGCCTCATCACTCACATCTCAGTCCAAGGTGCCAAAGTGGATCATTCGATGATAATATCGACACCGATGAAGCCCAGCTCCTACTCCAAAGCCGCGAGAAGACAAAGAAGGCTAAGGCTTCAAGATCAGCTCCTCCTCCAAAAGCTTCACGCGAAGCCATCGGCCTTGCACCTCCGAAGGCGGTGTGAAGTCGAAGATCTATCACGTATCTCCAAGAAGACGGAGAAGAAAAAGGAAATCGTCAAAAATACTGATCAGACATTGACTCCTGCTGCCATCCTGCGAGAAGAGCACATTGATCTATCCAGCGATGAAGGTCTTGCAGATGATGCTCTTGAGCAACTGATCAAGAGCAAGGAAGAAGCAGAGATCTTCAATGACTTGCCTCTCTTTGATGTATCAATCATCCATAACTTCATTGATGAGAGGTTTGACACCCCAAATCTCAGCTTTGAAGATCTGCAACTTCCCATTGGCCTCAACGTCTCCTTCAATGGCGCCATTGCTTCTGAGCTAGCTCTTGCTCAGCGCATCATTGAACTGAAGCACAAGATCGACTATGAGAAAGCTCAGTTCAAGAAGCATGTGGCAGAGCTCAGCGTGCAAGATGTCAAAAACTTCAAGATCATGCTGCACGAGCTCAAAGAAGCCTTTCTCAAGAAGCGTGACGAAGCTAAAGGCTCTCATGTGCGCATGAAGAGTCTGGCTGACAAGTGTGTGCAAGCCTAGAATGAGGATGAGAAGCGCAAGGCTCTTGGTCGTCCTGGCATTGACCCCGGAATGGCTGCAAAGAAGAAGAAGCCATCAACTGACCAATCTGCACCTTCAAGGCAGGAAGAACCTCGCATAGTCCTCCCAAGCAGCATGGTGGCTCGAAGCCAAAGGTCAGTCAACCGCTGTAACTGAAGAAGACGAGGACTGCCGAGGCTAAAGCCAGAAAAAGGAAAAATCCTGAAGCCTCTGATGTTGCTCCCTCCATGAAGAAGCGCAAAACCAAGAAGGATCGGGCTGCTCCCACAGAGCCCTTAGTTGTTGAACCTATCTCAATGGTTCGCCCTGCATCTGAACACCAAGAATGACGGATGATAGTTCATGAGCCTGCTTCCACAGAGGCTCATGAAGCTGAAGACATTCCAGCAGTTGATCCCACCGCTGCTGAAGACATTGGTCACAATGACAATGTTGAAGATGATGTAGTTCTTCCTCAGATCGAACAGAACTTGGTATCATCGCCTGTTCTCACGAACAGCGAACTCATCAGCATTGGTCGTCCTCTGATGCCAATTGCTCAGGATGCATCATGGGCTGATCACCCACAACAACAAGACTCCCAGTACTCCCCAACAACAACAAGTCACACCACATGTGCAAGAAGAAGAGGTGACTTTGAGGCCCAGCCAACTCCATCTCCAAAGGCGCCGCCTTGACATTACATGAGCTTCACAAAGGACCAAGGCCTCAAGTCCCTCTTTCGAGCGTTCCAGAAGGAGAAGTGCACCACTAATCTGTTGCACGTCAAGTGTTTCCAGAAGCCACTCCGACTGTGAATGTCTCCGTGTCTGAAGCCAAAACTGCTGAAGACAATCTGGCTGCATCAGCCGATGACAACCAAGAAGAAGAACGTGTCCCTACTCCCCCCATTACAGAAGAAGTTGTTCCTGAAGTGAACGTGCCAGTGCCCGACCCTCCAGCTCATCAAGGGGAGGTTGAAAATCTTGAGGCTGCCACCACCAACACAAATGAAGCCAACGACGTAGTCATGGCTGAAGCAAATGTGGAGCCTGCACCAACCAATGTGCCAGAAGCCAATGATGCAACTGCTCCTGAAGCATCTGTTGTGCAGCCTGACGCATCTGTTGTTTCCACTGCTCCTGTTCCGCCACCAAAGCCCCATACAATTGAGCAAGCATACAACTATGGTCAGTTGATCACTGTCAAATGGCCTGTTCTGGTCCCTCCGCCTAATGCCTCCGGTCCTCAGTTTAATTATCATGTTGAGCATAGGCCTCTGGTCCAGAAACCAAAGCCAAGACTGTCAAGGTTCCCAGGTACTGCCACCTCTATAGGATCCTTCAATGCAAATGGCTTCAAAGCCCACAACACCTTCTTTGTGAGCAAAGAACCCTACTCAAGGCCAAGAATATCATCGATCGTTTACGGAGCTATCGGCAATGAAGCTATTACTCCTGCGTTACAGATGATCAAGGGCGCATTTTCTCTCATATCGCCTCGAACCTTTGAAGCCGTTCTTTGGACTACCATGCTTAGAAGAAGCACTTGACTGCTTTCGTGATGCAGGTCTGCTCAGCTTTGTGACAGACAAAGAACATTGGAATGAGGAACTTTTGCTTCAATTCTATGCTACCCTCCACATTCGCGGCTACTACAGGGATACAAAGACATGGGTTCTCGAGTGGATGACAGGAAATGTTCATCATGAAGCCAAAGCTCTTGACGTCATTGAGCTTACAGGCCTACCCACTCCCGGAGAGCTGTTCGAACCTGATTGTCAACTCCACCGCAATGCACTGGAGAGCATCTTCCATAAGCCAGAGCCCAACATGAGCCAGATGTTGAGCATGATGAAGCCTCGCCACACGACGCTGAATACCCAAAGGAGTTCTTTGTTCATGACCTTGAGTATCTGCCTCGCACAATATATCACATCATCAGGCAAACTCTATGGCCTATCAAAGGGCATTCATCATCTGCAAAACTTGAAGGAGCCATGAAGACATTGGTCTTTTACATCCTCAATGGCATCGACTTCAATACACAAGAATTCTTCATCCGCAAATGGCTGCGTCGGATCGACCTTTTGGCCTGAAATTCTATGCTCCATGGGTCATGCGCCTCATCAAGCTACACTCTGCTATCAACTATCAGCCCTCTGCTGCAATCATCGATCTTTCTACGAGAGGTTGATATGTCGATTGAAGCCATATACCCGAGCCTGCCAAGAAGCCTCTTTGTCTTCAAAATGCTGATCAAGAAAGCTTCACTCAACCCATGGAAGGAGTCAAGCAGTAACTCGTGTCTATCCAATGGATGGGAACACTCGTCTGCCTCACCGTGCGCAAACTGAAGCTACTGAGAGCATAATTGCCCAAAGGCCTAAGAAGTGCTCTCGCGTCCTAAATGACCGAGAACTTCTTGTGGCACTACATCAGAAACAAGACAAGCATCACTTACGGCTCAGCGGCGGATGCAAAGCCTCTTGGTGGGCGTCAATCGCATTCAAATCTTGCCACCAAGAATGCTTTTGTCACTCACGAGACACATCGGCGATCATGGAAGAGTTTGGCGCTGCTCGGTCTTGAAGCAGATCTTCAAGACGATGGCTTCACTGAAAGATTCAAGTTTGACTCCACTCCTCCACGGAATGTTGTCCTACGTCGAACTCCATCCCTTGAAGACTCTGACTATTCTTCCTCCGCGGCAACGGTGAATGCCAAAGTGATCGACGATGAAGACGATGCTACTTCACCGCCCCCTACTTCTGCACGCGTCGACACTGCACCAAGTTCGTCTGCGCCGCCAAATAACAACGACAACCCTGCTGCTTCACCTACTCCTCATGGGAACGAGTAGATGCTCTATATCTTCAAACCTTTTTGGTCCTTACTAATAAAGGGGGAGAAGCATATGAGTTTGGTAGTCTTCAAGCTGGTTCATATGGCGGTTGCTTTATATTTTGCCTAGTGTTTACAACTCTCGCTTTTGATACATTTGGTTCTTTGAGTTGTAACACTTAAACTTGATGGTCGTCTGCTACTTATTTGCTTTTCTGTGATGCGATGATAAATTCCGCATGTGCGATGATAACTTCCGCACTTAGATCATTCTGCAGACGTCCATTTTTCATTATGCATGTCATTCTCTTAGTTATATCATTTCATGCATGATGAATTATCTTCATAAGTTGAAGAGGATCTCCAAAAGTACAACCTGCCATATGAATTTGCATTCCAAAAGCAAATTACTTATATGCACATCTTCAGGGGGAGCATTTGCCACTTATGAAGACAATACCCTATCCTTTACAATTTCACATACTTTATCCCCGTTGAAAACTTCAACCAGTTTGTCATCAATCACCAAAAAGGGGGATATTGTAAGTGCATCTAGTGCCACCCCTAGTTGGTTTTGGAGTATTGACGACAAATTTGGTTGAGGGACTAATGCGTTTGTGAGAATTGTAGGATAGCACAGGTAGTGTCCCTCATTGATTCGGTTTACCTACCGGAGATGACCCCTAAAAATGTATGAAGACATTGACGACAATGGTGGTATGTGAAGATATTCATATTGAAGACTATGACATGAGAAGACATTGAGTGAAGACTATGGAGCGCGAAGAATGTGTCGTTTCGTTGTTTCCTTTTTCTTCTTTGTTGAGTCATAGGAACCACCATACTGCTAAGTGGGGTCCAAGTGAACAAAGTCAGCATGACTGAAGTGATGCTCAACCCAAATCATATGTCTTCGAGCGAAGACAATGAGAGCAAATCTTATCCAGTGCTGGATGGGTCGACTTTGCTTGTAGCCCAAGTAAAGTTGCCGTGTGTGTTTGAAATCTGACCGTTGGAACACGTGTCAGTTCCTTAGTGACCCAGGGTCATTTCGGACATATCAGGTCGGGTTGCCTAGTGGCTATAAATAGCCCACCCCCTACACCATAAATTGGTGGCTGCTCGGAGTTAGTGCACGGCTTTTGTCGTTTGAGAGCAGCCCACCTCAAGCCTTTGAGAGAGAGGAATCCTTGCTAGGACAAAGCCCAAACACCCGAGCCAAAGAGTGTTAGGCATCATCAAGTCTTTCTCGTCTGCGTGACACGAAGACTTATTACACTTGAGGACTGTGAATCCTCCGGCCGGTTAGGCGTCGCGTTCTCGAGCATCCAAGAGTCATTGTGGATCGCCGGTGAGCGAAGTCTGTGAAGGTTCGAAGTCTACCTTGAAGACTTACAGAGTGATTGGGCGAGGACTGTGTCCTTTGCTCAAGGGAATAAGGTGAAGATGCGGTCTTGAGTTGAATCTCAGCCTCCCTAACAGACGTCTGCTTGTCACAAACAAGCGAACTGGTCCAACAAATCATGTGTCTTCAACAAGTGACTGGTTCTATCCTCTCCTCCCTTTACTTAGAGTTTGTCTTCGTGAAGTCATTGCCTATTTGTCGTACTGTTTGACTTCTTTGCTTGACTACTATCGTTGGTTGGCTTCATACTATCTTCCATCCCGATCCTTACTACTAAGCTGCTATTAGTCTTTGTACTTTCACATTACTGCATACTTGACTATGGTTTGCTTGTTGTAGTTTATCTTCTGCTGCATATCAATTAGGTCATTTCTATTGTTTGTCTTTGAAACTTCCACGTTTTGAAGACTTTCATAAAAATCGCCTATTCACCCTCCCCCCCCTCTAGTCGATAACTAGCACTTTCAATTGGTATCGAGCAAGGTACTCCCTTGTTACGTGTGATTGATTTAACCACCGGAGTTTTAGCTATGTCGATCGCAGGGATAATCAAAGTCTCCGCTGCTTGCCCCGTGTTCGATGGAACTGAATATCCCTACTGGAAGAATAAGATGCGCATGCATCTTGAAGCCATTGATGTTGACCTCTGGTATGTTGTCAAGAACGGCGTTCCCAAAACTGGTGAAGGTGTCACCCTGCCGATGTCAAGAAGTTCATTCAAGCTGGACTCTCCGCCAAAAACATCATCTGTGGTCATCGACCAAAGGACGGTATGGCCGTGTGAGTGCTCTGGAAGCGTCGAAGCTAGTCCAACACTCAACTCTCTCTCATAGGATTTGGATCTGGTGGAAAGAGGATTTGAGTGAAAGCAACTTGGGAAGGCTACAGATCAAGATTCATATGGTAGGAATGGAATATCTTGGCCTCAACACATGAGTAGGTAGTTCTCTCGGGAAAAAGGATGCTTGAAGTGTAGGTTGGTCGATGGCTCTCTCCACGAATGAAGAGGAGGTGGGCGGTATATATAGCCTCCACAAAAATCTAACCGTTACACACAATTTACCAAACTCGGTGGGAGAATCGTTAAACTCGGTCAGGACGATTTAGCAAATAATGTGACCGTTAGGGTTTCGGTGGGACGAATGCAACTTCGGTGGGACCCGATTCGGTTAGGTTAGGGCATAACGTAATCTCGGTAAGACCGATTACACAAACTGGTGGGACGATTTTGGTAATAAGCTTTCGAGAGTTGGTCGAGCAAATTAGGTTTGACCGATTATCAAACTCGATGGGACCGATTTTGATAATAAGTTAACGAGAGAGTTTGCATTGTAATCTCGGTAGTACCAATTGCTCAAACGGTGAGACTTATTTTGATAATGGACATACAGATTACAATCCCATCTCGGTGACCAGGATCCCTATCGATGAACCGATTTGCCTAGGGTTTGTGGCGATGCTAAGATATCCAACTCGGTGTGGCGGATAGAAAAATCGGTGGGGCCAGTTTGACTTTAGGTTTAATACATATGTGTGGAAGTGGGAGAGAAGTAGGCGGGGTTTTGGAGCATATCACTAAGCACATGAAGCAAGAGGCTCATTAAGCAACACCTCATCCCCGATAGTATTGGCTTTTCCTATAGACTCAATGTGATCTTGGATCACTAAAATGTAAAATGAAGAGTCTTGAGCTTGAGCTTTAGCCAATCCTTTGTCCTTAGCATCTTGAAGGGTTCCCACATCCTTTAGTCCATGCCACTCCATTGTTGAACTTATCAAACATACTAGATAAAAGTGTTAGTCCAACAAGAGATATGTTGTCATTAATTACCAAACCACCTAGGAGCACTTGTGCTTTCAATCTCCCCTTTTGGTAATTTATGGCAGCATACATCAAACTTTAGATAAAGATAGAAAGAACAGCAGTAAAGCTTTGGAAAGACATGTAACAAGCATAGGCTCCCTACATGTATGCAATCATGTGAATATGAAATATAGAAGCATGTGATAGCATAACCATGATAGAAGCGAGGCAATGTGTTACATGTATCTTGGCTATGCATCGAGCAAAAGCATATTAAAGATATACCTTCATGCCTATGAGTCCTTCTTGCAACAGAGTATGTACATCAGCAAGAATTCCTCATACATGATTGTGATGCATATACTTACCTTGTGGTCTTGAGTTGGCTTAGGATGGAATGAACCTGCGTAAACAAGGTTAGATAACCAGATACATCTACTAGCGAAGCAAGGAAGAAACCTAAGAATACCAAGGCGGGATGATGACATGTAGAGAGTGAGTACTAAGTACCACATTGGATTGACATGTCCCAAGAGTAAAGATATGCAATGAATTTAAATGATCTCTTTCCCTTAGATGTCTTGCTCCCAGATCTAACATGGGATCTTTGGGAGAAGATAGGGAGCAGAAAATCAGAGTGAAGGAAAGCATTTGAAAGATATGAATGATGATCGAGCTAAAGTTGAGCTAATGTATGCTAATGCAAAATTGAGCACAACAGATCATATGAACATGTCTCTCCCTCAAGAAGACATGTGCATCTCTCTCTTGAACACCAAGCATCTGGGATCCTAGAAATACTTTCTACTAGTATTCTCTCCCCTGAGATCTCTCTCTCCCCTAAAGGATCTCTCTCTCTCCTTCTCGATGATCTCTCTCTCTAAATGATAAGCTTTGATGTGATCTCTCTCTCCCCTTTGACATCAATTTCAAGAGAAGGGCTTGATAAAGATGTAATCTCTCTCCCCTCTGGAATTTGTCGTGAATGGGTTTGATCCTTAGTCACAACATAAAGCAATGATAAAAAATGTGATGCTTATGAGAGGACAAGATTCATTGAGTGGAGCTGGAATGAATGAAACACAGAATAAGTGGCGAACTGTTTTCCTGTGGTGAAATCGGTGTACTAGTTATGAAGCTTGGTTGCACGAAAGGATTCAGTTGGACGAAAACAACAAAGCAGCGGTTGACAGGAGTTCATCAGAGAAAACACTTGTCACCTAGCTCACTAGATTAGTAAATCTACAAAGATTTGCAAGGAATAGCTGAAAGATATGCAAGAATTAGATCACGAAAATCAGGAGAAATTTGAAGAAATCTAGATGAAGTTTTTTGAAGGAAACACAAATGCATGAGACAAATGCAAAAACTCAGAAAAGAACCGGAGAACTTCATCTAGAGAGGTCGGCGACAAAGTCACCTATGTTAGTATATTGACTTAGGGTCAAGTGAGATCACTTGATCATAGGCCATACTCATCGTTTAAGCTCAAAATGGGGTTGCCATTTTTAGTTTAACATCTTGATGTATTCATCTTGTCGGTTGCTTTAACTCATGACTCAGATAAAAGCTTCTCTAAGATGGAATATACCTTAGTTGGTGGTGTTGTCCATGTTGTTGAACTTGCGTGGGTTGCTCAAGGTTGATGTAGCTCATCAAATTTGGAGCACCCTTGGAATTTGAGTCCATCTACCTACTTGGGTTAGTTCTTGAAAGGAAGAGCACTTGTATATCCAAAATGACAGTCATGAAACTCAACATAGAATTTGTCGAAGGATATGTTTGAATGGTTTAGATGCTTCCTTGTCTTCAACCACCTTGTGTAGAGACTTGGTGATGTAAAGATTGCTCAAGATATGTGGTTTCAACCTCATGGAATTTGATTCAACCAAGTACCTACATGGGTTAGATAACATACAAGATACAAATATATCCAAGTCATAAGTTTTTCATCATAAGAAATATCAAGGATTAGTCATAAGCTCATGTCTTGCATGTATCCAATGGAGTTTCTACTCAAGTTTGAAGCATCAATGATGTTCAATTCTCCTCTTAACCTGCAAAACACTTTCTCATCAAGAGGTTTAGTGAATATATCCGCTAATTGCTTTTAGAATGCGAACTTAAGATCAATGTCACCCTTAGCAGCATGATCTCGAATGAAATGATGGCGAACTTCAATATGCTTAGTTAAGAATGTTGCACAGGATTATGACCAATTTTGATAGCTTTTCATTATCACAAAGCAATGGAACATGTCTCACATATATCCCATAATCTTTAAGAGTTTGGGTCATCCAAGTAATTGAGCACAACATGAACCCGGTGACAATATATTGACGGTGGATAAAGGATACGAGTTTTGTTTCTTGGAGGACCAAGACACAGAGATCTACCAAGAAATTGACAAGTACCGAAGTGGACTTTCTATCAACCTTGTCTCCGGCATAGTCAAGTCGAATAGCCAACAAGATCGAAAAGGCCCTCTTAGGATACCAAATGCCAAAATTTGGTGTATGGATTAAATATCTCACTATCCTTTTCACGGCCTAAGATGACATTCTTTAGGGGCAGCTTGATATCGTGCACATGCACACTTAGCATAATATCGGGATGTGAAGCACATAGATATAACAATGAACCAATCATAGGCGATAAACCTTTTGATCAACGGTTCATCATCTTTGGTTAAGTCAAGATGTCCACTAGTAGGCATGGGTGTAGTCATACCTTTGCATTCTTGCATATTGAACTTCTTGAATAAGTCCTTGGTGTACTTTGTTTTGAGACAAAAGTACCTTCCTTAGTTACTTGATTTGCAAACCAAGAAATTGAGTTCACTCATCATAGACATCTCAAACTTCTCCGACATTAGCCCCAAACTTTTCACTAAAATGAGGTTAGTTGAGCCAAATATAATATCATCAGCATAAATTTGGCACACAAAGAGTTCACCATTAACCCTTTTAGTAAAAGAGTAGAATCAATTTTCCCAATTTCAAAGCCTTTTTCAATAAGAACTTGGTCAACATTTATACCATGCTCTAGGGGCTTGTTTAAGTCCATAAAGAGCTTTGTAAAAGTTTGTAAACATGATTGGGTTTCTTAGGATTGACAAAGCGAGGAGGTTGTTTAACATAAACTTCCTCCTCTATTTCACATTGAAAAGCACTTTTAATGTCCATTTGGTACAAGGTGATATCATGGTGATTAGCATAGGCAAGTAAGATCTTGAATGGACTCAAGTCTAGCAGGCGTAAGTCTCACCATAGTCCATACCTTCGACTTGTGTGTAGCCTTGGCGATGAGGCGTGCTTTATTCGAACTACTTATCCATCTTCATCTTGCTTGTTGCGAAACTCCCATTTGGTACCGATGATGTTGTGGTTGTTGTCGGGCTTCTCAACCAATGTCAAACTTGGTTCCTCTCAAAGTTGTGTAGCTCTTCATGCATAGCATTTATCCAATCCGGATCTTCAATGCTTCTTCGACCTTCATAGGTTCAATGCTAGAGATGAAGAATAGTTTTCACAGATTAGCTAAGCGAGTTTTTAGGCGAGTGATTCTCGATTTGAATATCATTGTAGATTTGCTCGACGGGATGGTCTTTAGCAATTCTTGCTCAAACTTCGTGAAAGCTTTTGCTTGGGTCTTCGTTGAACATCTTCTTCATCTTGTTCTTCTTCTTGGCCTTCTTCATTGTTGGCATTGTCGTTCTCTTGTCGTGGTGGAGAAGAGGTTGTTGGCGTTCATCTTGATGCTTCCTTTTATTCATCTTGGTGTGTCACTTGTGGATGCTTCGTATCAACTCTTGGTTCACCTTGGGTTGAAGTTGAACTTGCCAGACGGTACTCTCCTTCACCTCCGTTGGACGGACCTTGCCAATAGACAAGTCTTGGATTGCTTAGAAGGATCTTTGTCTCCTACATCAATTGGCAATTGCTCTACTTGAGCCGTTAGATTCATCAAACTTCACATCTACCGTCTCTTCAACCTCGGGTGAAATTGTTGTAGAACATGGTAATGTGAGAGTTTGAGCCATAACCTAGTGGAAACCTTCATGAGACTTAGGAGCAAATTTAGAGAGCGATGCTTATCAAGAATGTAGTAGTTTGAGCGAATACTAAAGTATCCAACTTGGGTTGTTGCGGGTGAGTAGCTCGTATGCCGTCTTGCCGAGTAGCTTGTGAAGATACAAGCGATTTGTTGCATGACAAGATGTCTCAACGCTTCTGCCCAAAAAGTCTTGACGTCTTGTACTCATCAAGCATCGTTCTCGCCATTTCGATGGCGTCGGTTCTTCCTCTCAACAACTCCATTTTGTTGAGGTGTTACGTAACCGAGAACTCGTGTGAAATCCTTCTTCGTCAGAAAGGTGTCACATTTGCATTCTTGAACTCCATTCCGTTGTCGCTGCGAACCTTCTTGATCTTCACTTCAAATTGGTTTTGGGCCTTCCTAGCGAAGTTTTGAAGATCTTTTGGACCTGTGATTTATCATCGAGAAAGAACACCGTAAATCTGGAAAAATCATCAACTATAACTAGACCAAAAGAATTTCCACGAGACTCTTGTAGAGTTGGGACCAAAGAGATCCATGTGAAGTAGCTCAAGTGGCCTCTTCGTGGTCATGATGTTCTTCACGGGATGCCTTCCTCCAACCTGTTTACACCTTGACAAGCACTAAAGTCTATCCTTATCAAATATGACATCATTAACTCCAAGGATATGATTCCCTTAATAAGCTTGTCAAGGTTTAAGCATACCAACATGACCTAATCATCTATGCCATAACCAGCCTTTTGAGGGTTTAGCAATGAAGCAAGTTTTAGGTTGAGCCTTTTAGTGAAATCAACAATGTATAGATCACCTCTCACGCACACCAGTAAAGACCATTTATGATTATCTCGATCAAACACTTGGCAATCTACTTGATAAATAGAACATTGAAACCAAAATCAACAAGTCTAGATCTGAAAGTAAGTTGTAACCAAGAGATTCAACGAGCATAACATTTTGTATGGAGCTATCATGTGAGATGGCCACCTTACGAGGCCAACCACCTTACCCTTTGAGTTGTCACGAAAGTGACAAACTTTCGAGACCATCATTTTCAGCAAGCTCACGAAACATGTCTTTATCTCTGGTCATATGATCGTACATCCACTATCAAGAACCCATTCCTTTCCTCTGACATATATCCCGAAGATTTGCCATAAGACCAAAATGTCTCATTGCATCATCAAGATCGAAGTCACTATCATCATCCTCATCATAGTATCCATGTTCAACATCGTCATGTGGTGGATCAAATCCTAGAGAGGGTAATTCATTAGAATGAGTTTGACAATAATCTTGTCTATAATTCTTATAGCTTGAAATAATGTCACTAATAATACCAACATTTCCTTTAGCGCGCATAAGGTTTGTAAGCTCAAATGATCCACAAACATAGGATCACTAGTATTCATCTTACTCAAAGCAATAGACTTATAGAGAATTTCATAACTTTGGGTTATCTACAACGGACATTAACAAACTCCCATCTGCCTCATAACCGCGGGCACGGCTTTGAAAGATATTACCCTGCAGGGTGTCCCAACAGCCCATTATAAGCTCTCACGGTCAACGAAGGATATTCCTTCTCTGGGAAGACCCGATCAATCTCGAATCCCGGACTACAAGACATCTCGACAGCAATAAAACAAGTCCAGCAAAGCCGCCCGGATGTGCCGACAAATCCTGATAGGAGCTGCACATATCTCGGTCTCGGGGCACACCGGATCGTCAAGCTTCCCGGTAGGCCAACCCAGAGTTGCCCTGGTGGCCACGGCGGTCGACAGTTTGGACCAACACTCGAAGGAGCACCGGCCCGGGGTTAAAATAAAGATGACCCTTGAGTCTGCAGAACCCAAGGGAAAAAAGGCTTAGGTGACAAATGGTAAAACCAAAGTTGGGCCTTCTGGAAAAGTCTTATTCAAAGCGAACTGTCAAGGGGTCCCATAAATCACCCGACCGCGTTAGGGACGCAAAATCAAGGAACATAACACCGATATGACGGAAACTAGGGTGGCAAGAGTGGAACAAAACACAGGCATAAGGCCGAGCCTTCCACCCTTTACCAAGTATATAGATGCATTAATTATAGCAGATAGATATTGTGATATCCCCAACAAGTAAACATGTTCCAACAAGGAACAACATCTCCATGTTCAACAAGGAACAAACTTCACTTCACCGCAACTAGCAACGCTATAAGAGGGCTGAGCAAGCGGTAACATAGCCAATCAACGGTTTGCTAGGAAAAGATGGTTAGGGGCTGACATGGCAATATGGGTGGCATGATATAGCAAGTGGTAGGCATCGCAGCATAGGCATAGCAAAAGAGCGAGCAACTAGCATAGCAAAGATAGAAGTGATATCGAGGGTATGGTCATCTTGCCTGCAAGGTTCTCAGAGTTGTCGAAAGCTTGATCCTCGAAAACGTTCTCAACAGGCTCCTCGTTCACGTACTCGTCTCCCGACTCTACCCAAAGCAACAACACAAACAAAGGAACCACAATAAATCACGGTGCAATGCACAATCAACATGATGCAAAACATGACATGATATGCGAGATGCGATATGCAATGCGTATATGCGCCCGGAAGGTAAATGATGAACCAGGCATCAACTTGGCAAACCAAGCATGCCACTGGAAAGATGAGATGATTTGGTTGAAATCGATATAAAGATCACCGGAAACGGATGCACGGTTTGCAAATGGCAAGCAAAACAAGAATGGCGCAAATCTGCCATTAACAGCATGATGCCACTTAGCAAGCAACAAATAATTAAGCTACTGCACCCAAACGTAACAAGAAAGCACATGGCAGTGATCTACACATGATGCTCGACAAAAGATGAGCACTGAGCTACGGCTAGTTCACATCATAACATGTTCAAACAAGCATGGCAAAAGTGCTCAAAGTAACAGGCTGGACATGGCAAAAACAGTAACAGGTTGCAATGTTCAGAGCAGCAAAACTACATGCTACAGGACCTTAAAATAGCAAAACATGGCATGGCATGAATCTACTCAAAGCCTAGAACAAAAATCCCTTACTGACCATAAGCCAAAAAGGACTAGAAAATATAGTAACACCCATGTCAATATTGAAAGTCTAGTTAACAGATTCAGCAACTTGACATGTCAAAACTGATAACGAGATGGCATGTTAACAAGCTCAATGCACTCACTACAGAGCCTCATATGATAAACTAAGCATACATACATCAAGAAGACCTGACATAGAAGACATACATGGCAAGAACAATAACATAGCCTATACGGATCAACCACAACAAGCTAGGCAAAATTGAATAACACGTATACAATCTGCCAGGAATCATTTGGTAGCAAAAGTAGAGCTCGATTGACTCAAGCTATGGCATCCCATAATTGCAAACAAAGGCATGGATGGATAGAGCAAGTCATGCTTTACAAAACACCCTTACTGAAGTATCTCAAAATATGCATAGATCTCTCGGTATCATCAAGTTAACATGGCATCAAAATCAGCTAAAACAGGGCTGAAATCAGCAACATTAGGACACCTACTTTGCATGCTTGTGCTAGTCACCACATAGATCACAAAAATACATGGCATATACCACTGGAAAGATGACATGGCATTTTACAAAACACATGTAGGACTCAAATTCATAGGGTGCACACAATAATCATGGCAAAAATAACAAAAGTGCAACTTCTGATAAAAATCAGAAACTATCAGCACATAGCACTATTCCAACAGCATTTCGGGCATCAAGATGAGCTCAAATGAAAATGATGCAATGGAACGAAATGATCTACTCTTCGAGAAGAACATTTTGACATATTATACGCGAAAAATGGATCTACGGATGCGAAGATATAGCACGTTGAAAAATGCACGAAATAACGAAGAACTAAGGACTTAGTGAAAAAAAGAAGGGAGACGAGGTCAACGGCGGCGCGGCTCCGAGGCCGGATCGAGGCTCGCCCGATCCGTCGAACAGCGGCGGCGGATCCGTGGAGGTCGCCTGGGGGGCGGGCGGCCGCACTGGCGGCGAGGTGGCTTAAGGCCTTGAGGCCGGGCGACCTCGAAGCCTTGGCGAGGCCGCGGGCGAGGCGGGCGGCGAAGCTCGCCGGCCGGCCGTGGGCGGTGGGTGTGGCCGGCGGAGGCGCCCGGGCGGCGGAGGCGGCGGCGAGAGGCGGCGGCGCGGGTCATGAGTCTGTGGCCGGGCCGTGGAGGGCAGAGGCCTGGGCCATGGGCCGGCGATGTGGGCGCCCGGTGGCGGCGTGGCGCCCGCGATTGGCCGGCGGCGGCGGGGCGGACGCGTCCGGCTCGCCCGGACGTGTCCGGCGGCGCGGAGGGACGAAAATAGCTAGGGTTTCGGGGGATGATCCGGATTTCGGGGGAGGTTTGCTTAAATAGGCATAGAGGGAGCTAGGAGAGTCCAAATGAGGTGTAGTTTTCGCCCACACGATCGTGATCGAACGACGGAGAGCATGGAAGTGACTTAGATGGGTTATTGGGCTGTTTTGAAGGGGTGTTGGGCTGCAACTTAAAAGAGGCCTTTGCGAGGGTGCGGTTAACCGTTGGAGTACCAAACGAGCTCCAAATGACCCGAAACTTGACCGGTGGTCTCCGGGTGTTATACCAAGGCCACTAGACAAACCTCGGTCCATTTCGAGACGGTTTAAATACCCGCACACGGAAAAACGTAAAAGGACCGCGGAGAGATAGGAGTGTCGGATTGCAAAAGCGGACAACGGAAAAATGCTCGGAATCATGAGGCGAACACGTATGCAAATCGATGCACATGATGACATAATATAAAATGCATGGCATGGACAAAATGCAAAAAGAAGAAAACCCACCACGGAGGGAATATCATATATCAAAGCCGAAAATGGCAAGAGTTGGAGTTACAAATATGGAAAGTTACTTCCGGGTGTTACAACACTCCACCACTACAAGAGGATCTCGTCCGAGATCTAGGACCGAAAGAACTCCGGATACTCGAGCGGAGGTGATCCTCGCGCTCTGTGTAGCTTCTCGGTCGGAATGGTGTGACCACTTCACTTTCAGGAATTTGATTGACTTGTTGCGAGTCTTGCGCTCGGTTTCTCAAGAATAGCAACGGGTGCTCATGATAGAGAGATCTTCTTGAAGGTCAATCTCTTGAAGTTGATAGTGCGTTCAGAGTCTTGAAGCACTTGCGAAGCTGTGACACGTGAAACACATCGCACGTTTGCAAAGTTGGATGGAAGCTCAAGTTGATAGGCGAGATCGCCTCTTTTCCCAATGATCTTGAAAGGACCCACGTATCTAGGGGCAAGCTTCCCTTTGATACCGGGCGGACGAGTACCTTTCATTGAGAGACGCGAGGTAGACATGGTCTCCGATTTCAAAAGCCACATCACGGTGCTTATCATCATAATAGCTCTTCCGGCGCGATTGCGCTGCTTTGAGATTCTCACGAATGATCTTGCACATTTCTTACGCTACGTGATCAAGTCATTGCCAAGAAGTTGGCGTTCACTGCCTCGAGACCAATTGAGAGGAGTCGGCACTTTTCGCCATAGAGAATTTCGAATGGGGCCTTGCCGAACTCGCTTGGAAGCTGTTGTTGTAAGAGAACTTCGGCATATGGAAGACAATCTTCCCACTTCATACCGAAGGAAATGACACAAGCCCCGAGCATATCTTCAAGAATTTGATTAACTCGCTCGACTTGGCCACTTGTTTGAGGATGGAAAGCTGTCTTTGAAACGAATGTTGGTGCCCATGGCCTTACGGAAAGAATCCCAAAACTTGGAGGTAAAGATGCTGCCACGGTGCCAAGAGATCACTTGTGGAATGCCGTGCAAGGAGACAATCTCGAGGTGTATAGCTCGCCAACCGAGCTGCAGTGATGGATTCTTTGATAGGAAGAAAATGAGCCACTTTAGTCAGCTTGTCAATGACAACGAAGATAGCATCATTTCCACGCTTGGACTTTGGAAAGCCACCACGAAGTCCATTTCAATATGATCAAACTTCCATTCAGGAATAGCAAGAGGTTGGAGGAGACCAGCTGGTCTTTGGTGTTACCTTTCACTCTTCTGCAGACATCACACTCATTCACGAATTGAGCAATTTCTCGCTTCATTCGAGTCCACCAATATGATTTGCTTGAGGTCATGGTACATCTTCGTACTTCCAGGATGAATGGATAGAAGCGAATTGTGAGCCTCGTTCATAATGACTTTTCTCAGATCACCCTTAGGAACCACAATCCGGTCCTCAAAGAACAGAGTGTCTTTGTCATCAACGTGGAAGCACTTGTACTTGGAAATGCCCTTGTCGATACCACGTTTCACCTTCTTCACCATGGTATCCGAAGTTGAGCCTCACGAATCTGATCTTCCAAAGTAGGAGATACTATGAGGTTGGCAAGAAAGCCTTGAGGAACAACTTGAAGATTCAGCTTATGGAAAGATTCACAGAGATCCGGCTGAAAAGGCTTGAGGATTAGGCTCTGCGAGAAGCTTTCCTGCTCAAAGCGTCTGCAATGACATTGGCCTTGCCGGAGTATACTCAATACTTGGGTTGTACTCTTGAATCATTTCGACCCATCGAGTGCACGAGGTTGAGGTTGGGCTGGGTGAAGATGTACTTGAGACTCTTGTGATCGGTGAAAATGTCCACTTTCCTTCCCAACAAGAGATGTCTCCACGTAATCAATGCATGGACAAGCGCCGCCAACTCAAGATCATGAGTGGGGTAGTTCTTCTCGTTGGGCTTCAATGGCGAGAGGTATAAGCCACAACTCTCTTCTCTTGCATTAACACAGCACCGAGACCTTGAAGAGAAGCATCACAGAAAACTTCATATGGCTTGGATTCATCAGAGGAGTCAAGGCAGAGCTGTGACGAGTTTCTCTTTGAGGGTATTGAAAGCAACGTCACACTCGGGAGACCGGACATACTTCACCGCTTCGGAGAAGGTTGGAAAGAGGCTTTGCAATCTTGGAGAAGTTCTCAACGAATCTTGCAATAGCTTGCAAGACCAAGAAAGCTGGAGCTGCTTGACATTCGAGGAGGTTCCCAATTCACAATTGCGGACACCTTCTCGGGATCAACAGCGATGCCCTTGGCAGAGATGATATGACCAAGATAAAGCACTTCATCAAGCCGAATTCACATTTGGAGAACTTAGCATAGAATTGGTACTCTCGAGCTTGTCTAGCACCAATCGCAAATGTTTGGCATGATCCTTCTTATTCTTGAGAAGACCAAAATATCATCAAGATAGACCAAGACGAATTCATTGGTGTAGGGGTTGAATATGAAGTTCATCATCCGAGAGAAAGTTGGAGGAGCATTGACGAGGCGAAAGACATGACGGTATATTCATAAGAACCAAAGCTTGTTCGAATCTGTCTTGGGAATATCTTGTTCACGAATGCGAATCGATGATACCCCATCGAAGGTCAAGCTTAGAGAACACTTTGTAGCACCTTTGAGTTGCTCGAAAAGCTCATTGATGTTGGGAAGTGGATACTTGTTCTTGATTGTCTTCTTATTCAATGGACGGTAATCGGCGCAAAGTCGGTCCGTGCCATCCTTCTTTCGGACAAAAGAACACCACAACCCCAAGGAGATGAACTCGTCCGATCAAACCCAGACGCTCTTGTTCATCGAGCTGCTTCTTCAATTCCTTCAGCTCATCAGGTCCAAGCTTGTAAGGGCGCTTGCAAGCGGGTTCGATGCGGGCTCAAGATCGATAACGAACTCCATCGGCCGATGAGGAGGCATACCGGAAGCTCTTACGGAAAGACATCTTGGTACTCACAAGCGATGGAATCGAGAGATGGCATTCAATTCGCCCTTCTCATTGAGAGAAAACAACCGAATGGTTTCATCACGAGCGGCATAGATGATCACATCATTAGAAGAGTGAGTCAATTGAATTTCACGGCAGCACAATCAAGCCGAGCTTTGTGCCGATAAAGCGATCCATTCCGAGAATAAGATCAATATCCGAGTCACCAAGGACAACTGGTTTAGACAGAAATCTATAATCGCCCATCTTGATAGAGACATCCGAACCATGTAGCTTGCATTCATGCATTTACCGGAGAGACAACTGCTAATGGTCTTGGCAAAACTTGGAAAGACAAATCATGCTTAGATGCAAATGGTTTAGAGATGAAACTAAGCGATGCACCGGTGTCAAAGAGAACTTTTGCAGAATATCATTAACAAGAAGATTACCCATTAGCACATCTGAAGAATCCTCTGCTGAGCTGCATTCATCATATTGACCTTGGCATACTTTGGATTATGCTTGACCTTTGCATTGCTGGAAGATTTCACAGAGGAGGAGGCGGAAGGCGCCTCTGGTTGAAGCACTTGTTAGCATAGTGACCCTTCTGCGACACTTGTTGCAAGTGACCTCGAGAGCGGACGGTGGTAAGGAGCACTTGACCTTGGAGCTTGAGAATTAGACTTGTTACGATAGCTTGGGTTGGGTGGGTGGGAAGATCCACGGCCACCGAGTTCTTCTTGGTAAAGGCCGACGGAACGGAGGAGGGCGAGTAAAACTTCGCTGCTTGGTTGCCACTTGAGAGGACGAAGAGGACTGAACTGCATCCTGATTCTCTTCTTAGAAGCCTCGCATTTGAGCTGAGCCGCTTCTTGCTTGAGAGCCATGTTGTAGAAATCATCATACTTATCTCGCTCAAACAGCACAAGAGGTAATTGCAGATCTTCTCTCGTGCCACCCCCAGGCGATAGATCATACTCCTTTCATCGTGTACATCTTGCTTAGCAAAACGAGCGAGCTTCGAACTGGATATTGTATTGATAGACAGACATGTTGCCCTGCTTGAGATTGCGGAACTCCTCACGCTTGCTCTCAACAACACTCTTGAATGTGATGAGCTCGAAATCACGGCGGAACTCATCCTGTAATGACACGACCTCCTCTGGAATCTTTGTATTCTGGTACCACTCAGCAGCTTGATCCTTGAGTTGAAACGATGCAAACTTGACAAAGTCCTCGGTCGACATTGCTACTGATCAAAGCGCTTGCAGATGTCCACTAGCCAATCATCGTCTGTTGCCTCAACACGTAAACCGAAAGACTTGGCTGATTAGCGAGGAACCGATCGAGAGTAGCAAAGTGTGGCTGATTGTTGCCTTGACCTTGATTGCCTTGATTGCCTTGATTGCCTTGCCCTGAGTACGTTCTTGCAAGAGCTGCAAAATCATCGAGCATTGGCATTGGTGGCTGCCATGATAGCTTGCCGTGCCTCGGAGGCGGAGGTGGAGGTGGAGGTGGAGGGTTCGATGATCCCCATCATTGCGATCCGGATTGAGACGCGTTGGCGGAGCCATCTGAAGAGGGTGACATCCGTTAGTCCTTTGATAGACAAATAGATAAGTAGAATCAACGGATAGAAATTGCAACATATAGTCTTCACAATAAACATTGAACAAAATGAGCGAATGAATTCCAAAGTTAATCATCACACGTCCATTAAGGTGAGAAGCCACTTAGATAAAGATATGGAAACAACAACATCTTAGACACAATTCAATATCACAATTGAAAACAAAGATTGGCTTCTAGAATGAGCGGAACAAACACATGATAGAGATTTCGCTCAAAGTGTTAGTGGTGGGGCCCACACGGACACGACGATAGCGGACGTCACGAATGACTAACAAGACGTCCCGAATCAGCATAGCCAAGGATTCTTTAAGACGTCTCGCGACCATGTAAATCGACCGTGAATGGGCGGACCACTAAACTTTGAACCCCAATCTCAAATCATACATCCGTCGGATAGAATATCCCGTAAGCTACTAGAATTCCCACCTATAAACTCCGAAACTTTCGGTTATGCAATCTGGTGTTGGGGATACAGGGACACAAAATATATCACCCAAACTAACAATACCTAGATCCAATTGTATCCATCCGTCAACACATAACCAAGAAATCCTCGAAATCGTGGTACCTCGACCTTGAAAAACATCCGTTATACAAGTCATGGCAATACTCCCTTTTCGCCACGAAGATTGGGCTATCGTGGTTATCTCACCAACAACTGCACAAAAGAGATTTCGATGTCGGCAAAACTCGGGTATTCAGAATCGCAACGATAAAATTGTGACGACAACACCTCGGAGCTCAACTCCCCGGGACACTGCCACAACCCCTAAATGACAGGAGGCACCAAGAACAATGTTCTCGTCACAAAACCATCGGAACGATTCCAAGATACCCACGTGATCCTAAAAAAAATTTAGTGAAATTTGAGAAGAGAAGAGTCAATACTCTCGCGGGATACCTCACCGAGCGGCGAAGGACCTGGGAGTAAAAGAATCCTACTCTCCGATATATATAATCCTAAGACTCAAAACATTTTCCATTCTAGACTCAACAACGCCAAAGAACCAATCAAGTAGGGGCTCCTAAGTCGGGAAGGCTCGATTACCAACTTGTAACGCCCGATGCGGCTATATCTCCCACGTGTCGAGGCACGACTTAGAGGCATAACCGCATTGAAAGCAATGTCGCAAGTGAGGTAATCTTCACACAACCCATGTAATAATTAAGGAAAGATACATAGTTGGCTTACGAACGCCACTTCACACAAGTACATAAATAAACATCCATCATTGAGTACACTCAAGGTCCGACTACGGAACCAAAATAAAGAAGATACCCCAAATGCTAACACAGATCCCCTAATCGTCCCAACTGGGCACCACTAATGATCATCTGGAAACGACACATAGTAACGACCACGTTCCTCGTCGAACTCCCACTTGAGCTCGGTGGAATCACCTGCACCGCCTCATCGGAACCTGCAACTGTTTTGAAGTATCGTGAGTCACGGGACTCAGCAATCTCACACCCGCGAGATCAAGACTATTTAAGCTTATAGGAAGGACAGAGTAGTAAAGTGGAGCTGCAGCAAGCGACTAGCATATATGGTGGCTACTTCGCAAAAGAGAGCGAGAAGAGGAGCAAAGCGCGGACGTGAAACTAGTAGTGATCAAGAAGTGATCCTGAACTACTTACGTCAGACATAACTCCAACACCGTGTTCACTTCCGGACTCCACCGAGAAGAGACCATCACGGTTACACACGCCGTTGATGTGTATTTTATTTGAGGTCAACTTTGGGTTATCTACAACGGACATTAACAAACTCCCATCGCCTCATAACGCGGGCACGGCTTTGAAAGATATTACCTGCAGGGTGTCCCAACTTAGCCCATTATAAGCTCTCACGGTCAACGAAGGATATTCCTTCTACGGGAAGACCCGATCAATCTCGAATCCGGACTACAAGACATCTCGACAAACAATAAAACAAGTCCAGCAAAGCCGCCGGATGTGCCGACAAATCGATAGGAGCTGCACATATCTCGGTCTCGTGGCACACCGGATCGTCAAGCTTCGGTAGGCCAACCCAGAGTTGCCCTGGTGGCCACCGGCGGTCGACAGTTTGGACCAACACTCGAAGGAGCACCGCCCGGGGTTAAAATAAAGATGACCCTTGAGTCTGCAGAACCCAAGGGAAAAAGGCTTAGGTGACAAATGGTAAAACCAAAGTTGGGCCTTGCTGGAAAAGTCTTATTCAAAGCGAACTGTCAAGGGGGTCCCATAAATCACCCGACCGCGTTAGGGACGCAAAAATCAAGGAACATAACACCGATATGACGGAAACTAGGGCGGCAAGAGTGGAACAAAACACCATGCATAAGGCCGAGCCTTCCACCCTTTACCAAGTATATAGATGCATTAATTATAGCAGATAGATATTGTGATATCCCCAACAAGTAAACATGTTCCAACAAGGAACAACATCTCCATGTTCCAACAAGGAACAAACTTCACTTCACCGCAACTAGCAACGCTATAAGAGGGCTGAGCAAGCGGTAACATAGCCAATCAACGGTTTGCTAGGAAAGGATGGTTAGGGCTGACATGGCAATATGGGTGGCATGATATAGCAAGTGGTAGGCATCGCAGCATAGGCATAGCAAAAGAGCGAGCAACTAGCATAGCAAAGATAGAAGTGATATCGAGGGTATGGTCATCTTGCTCGCAAGGTTCTCGAGTTGTCGAAAGCTTGATCCTCGAAAACGTTCTCAACAGGCTCCTCGTTCACGCACTCGCCTCCCGACTCTACCCAAAGCAACAACACAAACAAAGGAACCACAATAAATCACGGTGCAATGCACAATCAACATGATGCAAAACATGACATGATATGCGAGATGCGATATGCAATGCGTATGTGCGCCCGGAAGGTAATGATGAACCAGGCATCAACTTGGCAAACCAAGCATGCCACTGGAAAGATGAGATGATTTCGGTTGAAATCGATATAAAGATCACCGGAAACGGATGCACGGTTTGCAAATGGCAAGCAAAACAAGAATGGCGCAAATCTGCCATTAACAGCATGATGCCACTTAGCAAGCAACAAATAATTAAGCTACTGCACCCAAACGTAACAAGAAAGCACATGGCAGTGATCTACACATGATGCTCGACAAAAGATGAGCACTGAGCTACGGCTAGTTCACATCATAACATGTTCAAACAAGCATGGCAAAAGTGCTCAAAGTAACAGGCTGGACATGGCAAAAACAGTAACAGGTTGCAATGTTCAGAGCAGCAAAACTACATGCTACAGGACCTTAAAATAGCAAAACATGGCATGGCATGAATCTACTCAAAGCCTAGAACAAAAATCCCTTACTGACCATAAGCCAAAAAGGACTAGAAAATATAGTAACACCCATGTCAATATTGAAAGTCTCGTTAACAGATTCAGCAACTTGACATGTCAAAAACTGATAACGAGATGGCATGTTAACAAGCTCAATGCACTCACTACAGAGCCTCATATGATAAACTAAGCATACATACATCAAGAATACCTGACATAGAAGACATACATGGCAAGAACAATAACATAGCCTATACGGATCAACCACAACAAGCTAGGCAAAATTGAATAACACGTATACAATCTGCCAGGAATCATTTGGTAGCAAAAGTAGAGCTCGATTGACTCAAGCTATGGCATCCCATAATTGCAAACAAAGGCATGGATGGATAAAGCAAGTCATGCTTTACAAAACACCCTTACTGAAGTATCTCAAAATATGCATAGATCTCTCGGTATCATCAAGTTAACATGGCATCAAAATCAGCTAAAACAGGGCTGAAATCAGCAACATTAGGACACCTAATTTGCATGCTTGTGCTAGTCACCACATAGATCACAAAAATACATGGCATATACCACTGGAAAGATGACATGGCATTTTACAAAACACATGTAGGACTCAAATTCATAGGGTGCACACAATAATCATGGCAAAAATAACAAAAGTGCAACTTCTGATAAAAATCAGAAACTATCAGCACATAGCACTCTTCCAACAGCATTTCGGGCATCAAGATGAGCTCAAATGAAAATGATGCAATGGAACGAAATGATCTACTCTTCGAGGCGAACATTTTGACATATTATACGCGAAAAATGGATCTACGGATGCGAAGATATAGCACGTTGAAAATGCACGAAATAACGAAGAACTAAGGACTTGGTGAAAAAAAAAGAAGGAGGCGAGGTCAACGGCGGCGCGCGGCTCCGAGGCGGATCGGGCTCGGCCCGATCCGTCGAGGACGGTGGCGGCGGATCCGGTGGAGGTCGCCGCGGGAGGCCGGAGCAAGCGCCCGGCGGCGAGGTGGCCGGGCGCTGGCGAGGCTAACGACCTCGGGTATGGCGGCGGAGACGGCGAGGCGGCGGCGAAGCCGCGGGCCGCATGGCGGCGGGCCGGGCCGGGCGCGGAGGCGCCGGCGCCAGGAGGCGGCGGCGGAGAGGCGGCGGGCGGGCATGGGTCTGTGGCCGGGCGGGAGGCAATGGCACGGGCATGGGGCGGCGATGTGGGGCGCCGGGTGGCGACGTGGCGCCCATGATTGGCGGGCGGCGGCGGGGGGACGCGTCTGCTCGCCGGACGTGTCCGCGGCGCGGAGGACGAAAATAGCTAGGGTTTCGGGATGATCCGGATTCGGGGAGGTTTGCTTAAATAGGCATAGAGGAGCTAGGAGAGTCCAAATGAGGTGTAGTTTTCCACACGATCGTGATCGAACGACGGAGAGCATGGAAGTGACTTAGATGGGTTATTGGGCTGTTTTGAAGGGTGTTGGGCTGCAACTTAAAAGAGGCCTTTGCGAGGGTGCGGTTAACCGTTGGAGTACCAAACGAGCTCCAAATGACCAAACTTGACCGTGGTCTCCGGTGTTATACCAAGGCCACTAGACAAATCTCGGTCCATTTCGAGACGGTTTAAATACCCGCACACGGAAAAACGTAAAAGGACCGCGGGAGAGATAGGAGTGTCGGATTGCAAAAGCGGACAACGGGAAGAATGCTCGGAATCATGAGACGAACACGTATGCAAATGCGATGCACATGATGACATAATATAAAATGCATGACATGGACAAAATGCAAAAAGAAGAAAACCCGACCACGGAGGGAATATCATATATCAAAGCCGAAAATGGCAAGAGTTGGAGTTACAAATATGGAAAGTTACTTCCGGGGTGTTACACTAGTTTATTGACACTAGTAAACTCTTTGGATGTTGGTCACATGGCGATGTGACCTGTGAGTGTTAATCACATGGCGATGTGAACTAGATTATTGACTCTAGTGCAAGTGGGAGACTGTTGGAAATATGCCCTAGAGGCAATAATAAATTAGTTATTATTATTATATTTCCTTGTTCATGATAATCGTTTATTATCCATGTTATAATTGTATTGATAGGAAACTCAGATACATGTGTGGATACATAGACAACACCATGTCCCTAGTAAGCCTCTAGTTGACTAGATCGTTGATCAATAGATGGTTACGGTTTCGACCATGGACATTGGATGTCGTTGATAACGGATCACATCATTAGGAGAATGATGTGATGGACAAGACCCAATCCTAAGCCTAGCACAAAGATCGTGTAGTTCAGTATGCTAAAGCTTTTCTAATGTCAAGTATCATTTCCTTAGACCATGAGATTGTGCAACTCCGGATACCGTAGGAATGCTTTGGGTGTACCAAACGTCACAACGTATCGGGTGGCTATAAAGGTGCACTACGGTATCTCCGAAAGTGTCATTGGGTTGGTACGAATCGAGACTGGATTTGTCACTCCGTGTGACGGAGAGGTATCTCTGGGCCCACTCGGTAGGACATCATCATAATGTGCACAATGTGACCAAGGGGTTGATCACGGGATGATGTGCTACGGAACGAGTAAAGAGATTTTGCGTAACGAGATTGAACAAGGTATCGGGATACCGACGATCGAATCTCGGGCAAGTACTATACCGTAGACAAAGGGAATTGCATACGGATTTCTTGAATCCTTGACATCGTGGTTCATCCGATGAGATCATCGTGGAACATGTGGGAGCCAACATGGGTATCCAGATCCGCTGTTGGTTATTGACCGGAGAACGTCTCGGTCATGTTCGCATGGTTCCCGAACCCGTAGGGTCTACACATAAGGTTGGTGACGCTAGAGTTGTTATGGGAAATAGTATGTAGTTCTTGAAGGTTGTTTGGAGTCCCGAATGAGATCCCGGACATGACGAGGAGCTTTAGAATGGTCTGGAGGTGAAGATCGGTATATTGGACGAAGGGTATTGGAGTCCGGAATTGTTTCGGGGGTACCAGGTGATGACCAGCGTGTCCGAAAGGGGTTTCGGAGGTCCCGGCAACCTTTGGGGGGCCTTATGGGCCAAGGGGAGAGGCACATCAGCCCACTAAGGGGCTGAGCGCCCTCCCACCCCATCTCACGTAACTGGAGAGGTGGGGCGCCACCCCTAGGGCAGCCGCCCCTCCCGGCTTGGGGGCAAGTTTCCTAGGGGTGGGGCGCAAAACCCATCTAGGGTTTCCCCTATGGCCGCCGCCCTCCCCTAGGGAACCCTAGGCGCCTCCCCTCCTCCCTTCCCCTATATATAGTGAGAGAGAGAGGCAGCCGCACCTTCCCTGGTGCAGCCCTCTCCTCCTCCAACACCTCCTCCTCCTTCGTAGTGCTTGGCGAAGCCTGCCGAGAAACACGAGCTCCATCACCACCATGCCGTCGTGTTGTCGGAGTTCTCCTCAACTTCTCCTCTCCCTTGCTGGATCAAGAAGGAGGAGACGTCCCCGGGCTGTACGTGTGTTGAACACGGAGGCACCGTTGTTCGGTGCTTAGATCGGAATCAACCGCGATCTGAATCGCTGCGAGTACGACTCCTTCATCCGCGTTCTTGTAACGCTTCCGCTTAGCGATCTACAAGGGTATGTAGATGCACTCTCCTTCCTCTAGTTGCTAGATTACTCCATAGATTGATCTTGGTGATGCGTAGAAAATTTTGAATTTCTGCTACGTTACCCAACACGCACAATCAACGATATGGTTCTTTTTGGTCAAAAACCGATTCCAAAATTGTCGGGCTGACTCACCGGGCTGTTGGACTACATGGCTCAGGTCATCGGCATCTGGAGGCCGGACATAGGTGCCTTGAATGTTAGCTCGTAAAGCATCCTCGAGCTCCTCCTAACTTCCTATGGAGTCTTCAGGGAGGCTATTCAACCAATCCCGAGCTGGTCCTTTGAGTTTTAACGGTAGATATTTAATGGCATGGAGGTCATCTCCTTGAGCCACATGAATGTGGAGAAGGAAATCTTTGATCCACATGGCTGGGTTCGTAGTCCCGTCGTATGGCCCGATGTTGACGGTTTTAAACCCTTCCGGGAACTGGTGTTGCATCACCTCATTAGTAAAGCACATGGGGTGAGCGGCGCCCCTTACCCGGGCTACGTCGCGTCGGAGCTCGGTTTCCATCTGGGCCCGGTGCAGCTCCCGGGCTCTATCGTTCCGACCGAGCCACGCTTGGTATCCATCCCGTCTATCGGGAGGGTATCCTCTGGATCCATAAATGGATCTTGATTGACCTGCTCTAGCGGCTAGGTCATGTCGTAGATCATATCGGTATTCTAGTTGTGTTGCCTCCTTGCCTTTTCGACAAGGGTGGACAGGTGCATGTTCGGCCTCTCCAGCCGACCTGTCCCGTCCTCGAGGGGGGTGGTCTGTTTGGTCGCCTTGAGTTTGTTTGGGCGGTACGGGCTCAAGGGCCTCATCATCGAATTGCAGCAACAGTTTGCACTTGGGGTAGCTCTTCATTTGTCGCTCGTAGCCGTACCCTTCTTCGGCAGCTAGGACTTTTGTCCATCTGTCATTGAGGGTGTGTTGTTCGACCTTTATCTGTTGCTGCTTCTTCTTCAAGCTCCGCGCGGTGGCTATGAGCTGCTGCTTGAACCTCTCTTGTTCCAATGGATCTTCTGGAACGATAAAATCTTCAGCTCCAAGGCTGACTTCCTCTTCGGAGAGAGGCATGTAGTTGCTGTCTTTGGAATCATTGGGGTCCTCCGGGTTATACTGACCCTCATGCCCCTCTGAGCCATCAGGCTGGTGCTTAGGGGCGAGGTCGCCGAGGTCTTCCGCGTTGTCCGGGGTGTCGCCCTCTCCGGTGCCCGTGTTGCTTTCCCTGCCTCGACGTCCCTTGGATCATCGGCGTTGTCTCCAGCGTTTGGGGGGCTCCTTGCCAGGCTTTTTACTGTCTCTGCTGGGGGTGCCATTGTCACGCCCAATATGCGACCCTATCCAAAAGGAACTCGACGGTCCCACCAAGGATAGACCCGCATATTGAAACGCTTTTGCAAGGTGGATATCATTACATCAACATTACATAATACATAGGGATACATACATAAGGCACAAATGCCACAATAATACATCAACATCATATACAAGATCAACATCCGACTACGGATGAAACATAAATGAAACTCAAACGACATCCACCCTGCTAGCCCGGGCTGCCACACTGGAACCTATCCCCGATCGAAGAAGAAGCGAAAGAACTCCAAGACAAGCAAACATCGCTCTCACGTCATGATCATCGCGTAACCTGTACTGCAATCGGTGGTGTAGTAATCTGTGAGCCACGAGGACTCAAGCAATCCCATTACCATGGGTATCAAGACTAGCAAAGCTTAATGGGAAAGGAAGGGGTAAAGTGGTGAGGTTGCAGCAGCGACTAAGCATATATGGTGGCTAACATACGCAAATGAGAGCGAGAAGAGAAACAGCGGAACGGTCGTCAACTAGTAATGATCAAGAAGTGTTCCTGAACTCCTACTTATGTCAGACATAACCCAAGAACCGTGTTCTCCTCTCGATCAACCCCGAAAAGAGACACTCACGGTTATGCACACGGTTGGTGTGTTTTAATTAAGATCAACTTCGGGTTTTCTACAACCGGACATTAACAAATTCCCATCTGCCACATAACCGGGGGCACGGCTCTCGAAAGTTTATACCCTGCAGGGGTGTCCCAACTTAGCCCATGATAAGCTCTCGCGATCAACGAAGGATATTCCTTCTCCCGGAAGACCCGATCAGTCTCGGAATCCGGCTACAAGACATTTCGACAACAATAAAACAAGACCAGCAAAGCCGCCGGATGTGCCGACAAAACCTGATAGGAGCTGCACATATCTCGGTCTCAGGGCACACCGGATGAGCGAAGCGTACAGGAACCGACGTAAACCAAGTTGCCAAGGAATGGTCCCGCACGGTGCTCTAGTTTGGACCAACACTCGGAGGAGCACTGGCCCGGGGGGGTAAAATAAAGATGACCCTCGGGCTCCGGAAACCCAAGGGAAAAAGGGCTAGGTGAGGCAAATGGTAAAACCAAGGTTGGGCCTTGCTGGAGGAGTCTTATTCAAAGCGAACTGTCAAGGGGGTCCCATAAATCACCCGACCGCGTTAGGGATGCAAAATCCGGGAACATTATACCGATATGACGGAAACTAGGGCGGCAAGAGTGGAACAAAACACCAGGCATAAGGCCGAGCCTTCCACCCTTTACCAAGTATATAGATGCATTAATAATATAAGATATATATTGTGATATCCCAACAAGTAAACATGTTCCAACAAGGAACAACATCTCCATGTTCCAACAAGGAACAAACTTCATCTTCACCTGCAACTAACAACGCTATAAGAGGGGCTGAGCAAAGCGGTAACATAGCCAAACAACGGTTTGCTAGGAAGGGTGCAAAAGGTTAGGGGTTCATGGCAATTTGGGATGGCTTGATAAACAGGTAATAGGTAGCGCAGCATAGCGATAGAACGAAGCAACTAGCATGGCAATGATAGTAGTGAGATCCAGGGTAGCGGTCATCTTGCCTGAAATCCCGCTAGGAAGAAGAACGAGTCCATGAAGAAGATGAAGCCACGAAGACGAACCAAGCGTGAGCGAAGCGAATCCTCACGATCACTGGCAAACGGAACTAACAAGAAGAAGCACCCAACATAGTAAACACACCACACATGAACAAGACATGATGCACGACAAGCATGATGCATGACAAAGCTACATGAAGCTACTCATGGCAAGAGATGATGCAAACAAGAGCAACACGTCAAAGCAAGTTTAAATGAGGCCGGGAACAACATATAACAATTCCGGTAAGTCCTCATATGCAAATTTCGAAATTGGTTCAGATCTGAATAAACCTTATGTTCAAGTTGTTAAACAGCAAGTTAAGATGCACCACGACGATCTACACGAAATGCTAATCAAGTTACATATAAAGTTCATTAGATTCGGAGCTACGGCCTAGAAGATATGAGCAAAACAAGATAAGCATGGCATAGATGCAAAATGCATACAAACATCAAGCAAACACCTCAAAACAAGGATGCAACATGATAATATGAAACTACATACAAAATCAAGCAAGTTTCATATAGAGCACACTCAAAACGGAGCAACGGTTCAACACATACACCCTATACAAGTTTAAAGGACAAGCTGTCCAAAACAGCAACTAGGCATATTGCAAGCATCAAAACAATAAGCTACAGGACCACAACATGAAAACAAAAGGCATGGGCATGATGTACAGGTAAAGCATGACAAAACATGAACACTGAGCTATCTCCAGAAATCACTAGAACATGCTCAAAATGACATGGCAAGATTGCAAATAATAACAGTTTCAGACTTTGGCAGAAATAACATCAGGTTGCAATGTTTAGAGCTATCAAACAACATGCTACAGGAACTTATCAAGTCAAACTAGAGCATGGCATGAATCTAATAAAAGCATATAGCAAAAGTCCCTTACTGACCATAAGCCAAAAAGGATCAGAAAATATGATAGCACCCATGTAAACATGGCAAGTTATATTACAGCTTTGAACATGGCAGGAACAACAATGAGTAGGCATGTTGGTGAGCTTGAAGCACTCACCACAAAGCAATACATGGCATGGCAAGGCAACCAACAGTAAGAAGACATGGCATACGAGCTATACATGGCAAGAAAAACATCATAGCATACACGGATCAACTACAACAACCTTGGCAAAATTGAATAACATGTAAACAATCTGCCAGGAAACATTTTATAGCAAAAGTAGAGCTCGATTGACTCAAGCTATGGCACTCCATAATTGCAAACAAGGGCATGGATGGATAGAGCAAGACATGTATAACAAAACATCCTTACTGAAGTATCTCAAAATAAGCATGGATCTCTCGGTAGCAACAAGCTAACATGGCATAAAAATATCAGCAGAACAGGGGCTGAAATCAGCAACATCATGAAGCCTAGTTTGCATGCTTGTTCTAGTCACCACAGAGATCACAAAAATACATGGCATACACCCCTGTAAAGATGGCATGGCATATTGCAAAACACATGTAGGACTCAAGTTCATAGGGTGCACACATCAATCATGGCAAAAATGACAAAAGTGCATGTTCTGATAAGAATCTGAAACTAACATCACATAGCCCTCTTCTAACAGCATTTAGGGCATCAAGATGAGCTCAAATGAAAATGATGCAATGAGATGAAATGATGTACTCGTCGAGACGAACAATTTGACATATTACACGTGCAAAACGAAGCTACGGGTGCAGAGATACAATACTATGAACATGGCATGATAATGTGCTAATTTCGGGGACTTAGTGAAAAAAAACGGGGGGAAAGTCAACCTAGTGGGCTCGGCCCAGGACGCGGGAAGGGGCCGGCTGGGCCTGGAGGGGGGATCCAGCCCACGCGGGTGAGGCGTCGTCCTCCTCCTCGATCCCTCCTGGATCGGGCAGGGCGGCGCGCCTCCCGGCGAGGCGGCGCCCCGGCTCCGGGGGGGGGGCGGACGGCGACGGGAACAGGAACAGGCAGCTCCGGCGACGGGGAGCAGATCCGGCGTCGGCAGCGGCCGGAGGGTTTGGGGCGGCGCTGGGAGGCCGGGAGGCGCGAGCATGGCGGCGCTCGGGAGGAGCTCCGGCAGCGCGACTCCCGAGGAGCTCCGGCAGGAGGAGGTGAATCCGGCAGAGGCGGCAAGGCTCTCGGCGGGCGGCGGGCGCGACGCTCGGGCGGCGCGCGAAGCGTCTGCGGGCGGCGACGTGGGGAGACGGGCGGGAGGGCCCGATCCGGGCTCTCCGGGCAGCGGTGGCGGGGGAGCCGGGAGCGCCACGTGGCGGGCGGAGTGGAGGAGAGGCGGCAGGGTGACGGGGCGCACCCATTGGCCGGGCGACGTGGCAGCGGGATGGACGCGTCACGGTGGCGCGGACGTGTCCCAAGGCCATGAGGAGGAGAGGTTAGGGTTCATCTGCGATTTTTCGGGGGGAGGCACCTATAAATAGGTAGAGGGAGCTAGGAGAGTCCAAATGAGGAGCGGTTTTCGGCCACGCGATCGTGATCGAACGACCGAGAGCATGGAGGGGAGTTTGATGGGTTTTGGGCCACTTTGGAAGGGGTGTTGGGCTGCAAACAAAAGAGGCCTTTGCGGTTACCCGGTTAACCGTTGGAGTATCAAACGACCTCCAAATGGCACGAAACTTGACAGGCGGTCTACCGGTGCTATACCAAGGCCGCTTGACAAACCTCGGGCATTCCGAGAAAGTTTAACACCCGCACATGAAAAGAGGCAAAAGGGGGCGCCGGGAGACATAGGAGTGCCAGATTGCAAAACGGACAATGGGGAAAATGCTCGGATGCATGAGACGAACATGTATGCAAAATGAAATGCACATGATGACATGATATGAAATGCAGATGATGACATGGCAAAGTGCAACACGCAAGCAAATGACATGGCAGCAACGGCGAATAACTGAAGGACACCTGGCGCATCGAATCCGGGGCGTTACAGCCATCCCCATTAGCTCCATCGCCGTTGTCCTTGGGATGTCCACCATGTAAACGTCATAGGTGGAGGTGGCCGTCCATCGGCCGATGACGGGAGGGGCAGCGTCAATGTGGGCCATGGCTTCGCTGTCGTCGGCCTTCTCAGAGGCGTAGTCCAACATGTTCGTTAAGTCTTCGACAATGGCTACTAAGTGGGTGGTGGGTGGGACGTAAAATTCCATGTGTCCTGCCTCAAGGGCGAGACTGGATGGATTGGTGTACGGGGTTTCTTCAGAGTCTACCTTCGGTGTGGCAGTGAGGCGAGGGGTGAGCCCGGCCGGGACTGACTCCTGGTCTTTTGACGCCGAACCTGCGTCGAGGCTCAAAGCCAGATCCATGGTGAGGAGGGTGGTTCCGGCCGTGGGTAACACCCGGTCTTCGGACGTGGTGGCTGCGTCCAGGCTTGAAGCCGGTTGCGAAGTGAGAGCCGATCCAAAGGTCAGATCAAGAAGAGGCCCCAAGGTTGATGCTTCGGGGTCCGTGGGCGTCTCAGATGAAGCCGAGAAGCCAGTGAAGATCAGATCGCCCCGAGCATCGATGACGTACTCTAAGTTACCAAACCTGATCTGGTGCTCAGGGGCGAAACTGTCGACCTTGTCGAGATGACCGGTCGAGTCGGCGTGCAGAACGATGCTGCCGAACGCAAAAAGCTACGCGGGGACGAAGATGTCCTCGGTGTTGATGTCATATCCGATGATCAGGCGAGCCATCGATCCCTCGGCGATCCAATGACTGAAATCTCAATGAAAGCACCAATTTCGATGTCAGAACCGGCGGATCTCGGGTAGGGGTCCCGAGCTGTGGATCTTGGATCAATGGGGAACAAGGGACTAGGTACGCTATGTTTACCAAGGTTCGGGCCCTCTCTAAGAGGTAAAACCCTACATCCTGCTTGATTATATTGCTGGTGTATATGAGGATTACAAAGTCGATCTACCACGAGATCAGATGAACTAAACCCTAAACTAGTAGGATGATAGTTGTTCCTCTTTTACGAACTAAACCCTCTGGTTTATGTAGACACCAGGGGTGCTAGGGTTTACACATGGTCGGTTACAAGGAAAGGATAAACATGCCCATTCTTCCCATGGTGACTTGGAGGACACACCAGGGCACCAAAAAGCCTCCTGTCCAGATACGGGGTCTCCACGTAGCTTAGCCTCCTATTGTTGGCAATACGACCCAACAGTCCGGCCCACGAGGGATAGACCGACAGGCCTAGGACCCCCTAATCCAGGACTCCCCCACACGCCAAGTCTTCGACTGAGTCCGTCTTGGTCACGTCTGAGTTCGAGGCTTCCAGAGTCCTTCCTCGTGAGATCGGCGGGCTGTAAACTCGGCCTATGGACTCTGGGCAAACTAGGTTGGTACTCCCTAGTCTAGGACACCGTCAACATCCACGTCAACCGCCATCATCGAGAAAAAGTAGAGCATGAAAGGACGTTGTCGCTTGGGTCCCATGAAGGTCACTGCCGAGGCGATGCCGGAGTACACAGCCGGTGTCTTGCCTCGTGGCAGGTCACCGTCGTCCCATTCCCCTCCGCTGAAGCACATCCCGGCGGTTCCACTCCGATGAGCGACGCTGTCGAACATGGGGAAGCGAGCCGCCCTTTGCGTTGAAGCTATACCTTCGGGGTTCACGGTAGTCCGATGAGCGGGCTGCCGGACATGGGGAAGACAATGGACGCTCCGCCGCAGTCGGCTGTAGACTAGTCAATGGTATCCGTGTCGTGGGAATGGATATCCGCCGACGCAGGACTAGTTTTATCTTAGTCTGGTATAGTATTCAGTTAAAACATGTCCGAATGTAATGAATTTCGTTCGGTTTATATGAAATCCGCCGTGTGTGCACGAATTTCATCCGGTTAGTTCAAATAGTGGTTGAATGTATGCGGGAGCGTTGCATGGTGGCATGCGGCATCAGTGTTTGGGGACTGTCCTCCGTCCAATTTGCGGTTCGGTGTTGGAGATGCCCTTGGAAGCAATCTTCACGCCGTCGAGATCGTTAAAAAATAATTTACCACTTTACATTTTATTGGCTGAATATCCACTGATAGTTGGTGCTTCTCTTATGAGTAGCCGAGTAATCCATGTTCGATCGGGAGACCTCTTGATCTGCAGTCAAATGCTCTACAACTGAGCTATGGACTCAAGTGATAAATTAATGCAAATTTAGTTTATATGATAATCACAAGTAACACTCGAGAAACTGAGTAGAAAGACCAATTCAGATGTGACCCAAGAAACCCATAGCCGGCAGTACGTCACAGTCACACCTCTCGCCTGGCGGTTCCATTCGGCAGCTCGAGGACACGAGAAAAACCACTTGCCGCAGAGCTGCTGACCTGCGCGCTGAAACACGCCATCATTCCATGGAGCAAACTCCAAAACTTCCCCGGTAACCCGCACCTCACTCAACGACCCTCCCAACGGCACTCGGCGCTCGGCAGTCGCCACCGTCGCGGCGCTCCTCAGCCAAGCCAACCTTTCGAAATCTCCACGCCTTTGTCGCCTCCCTTTTATACCAAACCTCCGACTCCCAGAGTCCCAGTTCCCAGCCATACACATCCGATAGCAATCACTCACAACTGTTGCCCAGCAGCAGGCGAGAGGCAAGAATGCCACAGCTCGATCTGGAGTCCCTCTTCTGCGTCGGCGGCGGCCAGTCAAGGTCGAAGGTCGCCTGCGAGACCATCGCGGTCGCAGCCTCCGACGTCGGCAACGCCCACGAGCAGTCGCGACGGATTATCTGGGACTGGTCCGGGCCAACCGGCGCGGCGCTGGAGCGGGACGGGTCGACCAAGGGCAGCTCCAACCCCAAGACCGCGGCGGAAGAGGCGACGCGTAACAAGGGCGCGTCGAGGGCGCCGAGGAGGTTGGAGTTGGAGGCAATCGTCGTCGGTGTTCTGCCTGCCGGGAAGATGGTTGTGCAGCAGCGGCGCTCTCCCGTGGTCGGCCGCAGCTGGCGCCGGCCGGCCGCAGGGGCCAGGGTGTTCGCGAGCGAGGCCGTGGGCGCGGAGCCTGCGTCCCCGAAGGTGTCGTGCTTTGGGTCTGTGCGGTCCGAGAGCCGCGCGGCGGCGCCCGCGCCATCCCCGCGCGGGGAGGAGGAGCAGGTCGAGGAGCGGAGCGGGTGCTGGGCGAGCGTCGCCTCCGCGCTTCGTGGCTTTTGGTGCGGCTCTGACTCTGACGACCGTCGGGAAGGCGAAGTTGGGGCGAGTGAACCGAAGGCCGCGGTGTCGGAGTCGCCGACGGTGGACGTTCCAGTCCTGTCGCCCCCGCGGCCGGTTCCGGGTCTGGGAGACGTGAAGCAAATTGCTTCGCGGCGGTGGCCGGATGGAGATGGCCGGTGCTTCGTTTGAATCTCTTGCGTGCTTGAGGAACAGGAAGGACGGGAACAGTTGTGTACACATCTTCAGTTGTACACAGTCTTGCGTGCTTCGGTAGGCACGGGAACAGCTGTACATTAGCAACCAGCATAGTAGTATGTGTACTTGCCTGCTTGCGCCCGTGCTAAACAAAACCAACCTTTGATCTTCTCTCGTGCAGTGTGTATGGACCCGTCTCTTTCTTTTGTACAGCTAGTAATATTACGTAGTATAGTATCATTGTGCGAAATCGATGTTTGACTTTTGTATGTAGTTTGCCCTGCATGTTATACTCTTTCTTTGGGGCACAATCTCATCACTCGTTCACTGCTCGGAGAAAAAAAACAAAGGCAATGTGTACTAATCCTATATGGTAGTACTCCAGAAGTAAAATTATTTATCTCACCGGGAAGAAAAAGGTACTACTAGTACGGATGGTCAAAGACGAACGCGGCTGAAACGATGAAATAAATGTACTTTCTAGAAAGAAGTAATAAAACTGAAAAGTCTCAGACTTTATGGGCTCCCACGCGAGATGAAATGAAATGGGAACCCAACCCAGTGAGGCCGGAGAGGCCAGCCCAACCCAATAGTGCGCGACTCAACGGATAGATATACATGCTGACACGGGCCGCGCCACTTTTTTTCGGTTTGCGGACCCTCCTCCTCTTCTCTGGCGCGGGCACCAAACGCCTCCCCCGTTCGATTCGACCGTTGGAATGGAACGAGAGCACCGCACCACACGAGGAAAGTAGTAAAAGAAAAACTAAATCTGCAGCAACTGCACACACTTGACGACCGTTGCGCCACTACACAATACAAACACCACAAAATCTCCTCGATCCAGCCAGTCATCAGCCCGCATTCTCTCTTGCCCACCGGTCAACAAAGCCAAAGGAGGAAAGAACGCCGTTAGAGAGAAGAGCGAGGAGTGCCTCTCCGTCGCCGTCGTCGCGCCGCCGCGCCCATGGGGTGCATCTCGTCCAAGCTCCTCCCGCCCGGGCCCGGAGGCCGCAGCGGCGCCGCGCGCGCCACCGTGCGCGGCCGCGTCGACCACGTCGTCTCCCTCACCTCCACCACCTACGGCGTCCTCGACCTGCAGATCAAGCACGGCGCCACCGCCACGGCTGGAGCCAAGGAGCTGCCGTTGCCGCAGGAGCAGGAGAAGCCGATAAGCCGGGAGTGGAAGCGCGCGTCCGCCAAGCGCCCGCCGCCCCTCGTCGTCCCGGACGCCAAGAAGCCGGCTCCGGCGGCCAAGCCGGAGTCCGGCATGGAGGTGATCAATGCGTGGGAGATCATGGCCGGGCTGGAGGACGCCGATTCGCCTGCCAAGAAGCCGGCCAAGCCCGGCCGTTGGTCTCCGGCCAGGGTCCTCGCCATGGCCCTGTCGTCGCCCAAGAGGTCGTCGGCGAAGCGGAGGAACACGCCTGGGAAGGAGAACAGCCCGCTGCAGCGTTGCTCCGGGAAGGAGAACAGCAAGCCCAGCGACGTCGCCGACGAGGACAGGGTCCTCCGCCCGTACAACTCCATCGACAACTCCAAGCTGTCCAGGGCGTCCAAGAGATTCTCCCCGGGAAGCGCCCGGGTCGCCCGGAAGCCCAGCGCGGCCGAGACCGGAGGCATGTCGTCGTCGCGCCGGAGCCTGAGCCCGCTGTTCGACCCGGAGCTCCTCGCGTCCATCGAGCGGGAGCTGTCGGAGGAAGGCGCGCACATCAAGCGGGTGATTGGGTCCGAGAAGCCCAAGCAGCCGAAGGTGATTCCGGCGATCGTGGCGGAGGGCAAGTGCCCGCCCGGCGGCGCGGACGCGGTCGTGCTCTACACCACCACCCTCCGCGGCATCCGCAAGACGTTCGAGGACTGCAACGCGGTGCGCGCCGCGATCGAGGCCCACGACGTGAAGGTCATCGAGCGGGACGTGTCCATGGACTCGGGCTACCGGGAGGAGCTGCGGCTGCTGCTGGGCGGGCGGGAGCTGCGTGTGCCCGCCGTGTTCGTCCGGGGCAAGCACGTCGGTGGCGCGGCCGAGGTGACGAGGATGGAGGAGGAGGGGAAGCTCAAGGCCCTGCTCCAGGGGCTGCCGCGGGCGCGAGTCTGGTGCGCGGGGTGCGCCGGCGTGAGGTTCGTCATGTGCAGGGACTGCAACGGCAGCCGCAAGGTGCGCGTCGACGGCGAGCGGAAGGAGACGGTCCAGTGCGGCGAGTGCAACGAGAACGGCCTCGTCCGGTGCCCCATCTGCTCGTGATGGGGCATGCAGATGTGGATTGGATTGTTCAGTGTTACATTGGGTTGATTTGCTTGTCTACCCGTCGTCTGGTGTTTGAACCTCAGAGGCTCTGATTTTGCGATGTTCTTGTTGCGCTTTGCAACCTAGTACTAATTAAACACCTGTAATGCGTACCCGTTCATATTGATTCGTATCTAATTAAATTGCTTTTCATTCTTTCCTATTGAAGCTGCTTTCAGAAGGGTCACTGCCTATTGCATTTTCGCTGTTTTTTTCCAAGAAAAGACATCCAAATAACGTCTTAGATCTGATCACTAAACGCCCCATTTGGATGTATACATCCAGAGGTAGGGCCCGTTCGGGAACACTCCGGCTCCCAACTCCGAGGAGCTAAAGTGATGGGGAGGAGCAACGCACAGTTCATTTTTGCGGAGCAGCCATTCTGCCGCTCTTCATTTCCAGCGTTGAGCGGAGCGGAGTCGCAGGAGTGGTCCGTTGCAGAATAGGTCCGTAGAGCTTCCATAAACTTGAGGAACAAAGGAATGGTTGTTCATGTTTAATGAGAAGAATGGCTCTTTATTTATTAGAGACATTAAAATTGTGCGCTGATCCAACCCTTTCAAATCATCATCATTTTTACTGTCAACTCTGGACTTATGGTCATCTCTGAGCATTGGATCTTCACTTAATCCCGCTACTCCTGTGACAAAATCCTTGATTTGCTGTTAATCAGGCCTATTGGGCCCTGCGTCTTTCGTATGTGGTCGATTCAACATCCAAGCGAAGAAACACAATGCGACCTCTATTTATCCCCGTCCACTTCTTCCACTCTTGCCCTAAGCCTAATCGCCGCACCGACGAAGCAAAGTGAAGGGCAATGACTGTGAGCCACCCCTCCTAGCAACCTAGCTATTGCCATTGGAATATCATGCTTCTATGGTCAAACTCAACTAGAACAAGTTGCTAAATCTCAAAGCGAGTTGCTTAATAAAATGAATAACAATTTGAATGATCATGCTATAAGAGTAGTAACTAGGGGAGGTAGAATGACTCAGGAACCACTTTATCCTGAAGGTCACCCTAAAAGAATTGAACAAGACTCTCAAAGAATTAACACTGATGCACCTAGTCCTTCTAAAAATAGAAAGAAGAAGAAAAATGATAAGACTTTGCATACCTCTAGTGAACCTGGGAAAGAAAAACCTCCTGCAGATAATAGTGATGTTTCTATTTCTGATGCTGAAACTCAATCTGGTAATGAACATTCACCTAGTGATAATGAAAACGATAATGATGATGTTCATGAAGATACTCAACCGGACAATGATAAAGAACCAGATAATGATGTTGAAATAGAACATGTTGTTGATCTTGATAACCTACAATCTAAAAATAAAAGATATGATGAAAGAGACTTTGTTGCTAGAAAATATGGTAAAGAAAGAGAACCATGGGTACAAAAACTCATGCCCTTTCCACCTAAATCAACTAAGAAAAAAGGATGATGAAAATTCGAACGCCTTGCTGAAATGCTTAGGCCAGTCTTTCTGCACACTCGCTTGACTGATATTTTAAAGATGGCCCCTTCTGCAAAGTACATGAAAGACATCATCACTAATAAGAGAAAAAATACCTGAAGCTGAGATCTCCACCATGCTTGCTAATTATTCTTTTACGGATGGAGTACCTAAAAACTTGGAGATCAGGGAATACCAACCATACCTTGCTCCATCAAAAAAAATTATGTCAAAACTGCTTTCTGTGATTTAGGAGCCGGTGTTAGTGTCATGCCTTTCTCTTTATATAAAAAACTTGATTTAAATAAACTCACACATACTGAAATATCTTTGCAAATGGCTGACAAATCAACTGCCATATCTATCGGTATTTGTGAGGATGTGCCTGTTGTTGTTGCAAATGTTACTATCTTAACTGACTTTGTTATAATTGAGATGCCCGAGGACGACAACATGTCGATTATCCTCGGTAGACCCTTCTTGAATACTACAGGGGATGTTATTGATTGCAAGAAAAGCAAGGTCACTTTTCATATCAATGGTAATGAACATACGATGGACTTTCCGAAAAAACAATTCCAAGTGATTGATATTAATGTTATTGAAAAATCTTCGACACTTACTATTGGAAGTTTTCAACTACCTCTACCTACCGCCAAAAATAAATATGAAATGCTTATTGTTGGGGACATGCATATCCCCGTTGAGGTAACTTAATATTTTACGAAATTTCTTTGGTTTTGTGGTTGTTAATAAGACTTGATCAACCTTATTAATGGATCATTTTTTAGAGGTATGAAGTTGATGAATTTAGTAAACACCACCTTCTGTTCCCAACCTTTGTTTCCTGTTTTCATTAGTTAAATAAAATAAAATTCCATGTGTTTGCTTGTTTTCTGAATTTCCCGTGCAATAAAAAATGACCCAAAAATAAAAGTTCTCAGAATGCCCTGAAAATTTAATATGATTTTTTCTGAACATTTAAGATTGTTTTAGTGCAAATAACATCAAAGGGGGGTGCACCAGTTGGGCACAACCCACCTGGACGCACTAGCAGCCCCAGGCACGCCCTGGTGGGTTGTGGTCCCACATGGCCCCCCTCACTTATCTCTTCAGCCCATGTCATCACCTACCTCCATAAAAAAACACCATTGCTCTCTCTCTATCTCTCTCTCTCTCTCTCTCTCTCTCTCTCTCTCTCTCTCTCTCTCTCTCTCTCTCTCTCTCTCTCTCTCTCTCTCTCTCTCTCTCTCTCTCTCTCTCTCGTGTTCTTACTCTCAAACCCGCGGATTTCGATCTCTTTGCTCGAAGCTCCGTTTCTGAAACTGTTTTGAGGGATTGCTACTTGGTATGTGACTCTCCATTGGTCCAATTAGTTTTTGCTTTCGTGAATTATATTTTGAATAATTAGCTACTCTTGGTGCTGCTGTAGATGAGCTTGCATGTTGAATTCTTAGATTTCTAAGTAATTTGAATGCTCAACATAGCCTCTATGCATTCCTATGAGTAGTTGCCATTAATCTTGGAAAGTTTTGTTGAAAAAAAATTGTGACCCAATTTTTTCAGAAAATTGTACGCAAATATGATGAACTTTGTTGGAAGGAGTTCTTTGAGGCGGAGGCCCTCGGAGGCATCTTCTAATAGTGGCTCAACTCGTCAGTCTTATGTTGAACCACAAGTTCAATACGGGATGCCGCCACTAAATGATGCTTATGGTCGTGCGACGATTTCATGATGATGGCAGGTATTAAAGAAGAATTTGAGCAATATGTTCACAATGCCGAGCTTGGTCCCTACATTGAAGATAAGTGCAACCAGTATCTCAGTCTTACAGAAATGTTTACTAAAGAGTTTAACTTTCATCTTCGTGAGTCTAGGGTTTTGTTTAAACTTTATGACCGTTCAATTACCATGCCTCTAGACGCGTTTAGTGGTCTGTGTAAAATTCCATTTTGGGGTTCGTTGGACGAACCACCAAGGTCTGAGTATGAGTCATTTTTTACTAGTCTTTGCTACGGTGAGAATAGAGGGGTAACACAAGGTAGAATAAAAAGTACACTTCCCATCAATTCAATACTTTGCACTGTTTAATGGAAAATGCATCGTAGGCAAACAAGACTGTAGTACACTATGTGCTCCTGACTTGAGCCTCTTACACACGGCTCTCACCGGTGTTAAATGTTATAACCTTGGAGCGATTGTTGCACGTAGATTGCAACACAACGCTGATAGTGGATATTTTCATGGTGGGATTTATGCTTCACGTTTAGCAGAGGAGTTTGGTGTATCACTTTTGCCTAATGAATCCATCCTACCTACTCAGTACTTAGACTTTGAGGCCATGAAGCGCCAAAAGTTCCTTAAGGGCGAGATCACTGATTATACTTATAACTTGATGTTCAATAAAGAATCCATTGTGCGTACCTTTTTGCCCGCACCTGCTCTCTTTGATTATCACATCAAAGGAAGGTATTATGTTCTTGAGAGCGAGGCCCGCGCACATAAGGCAGAGGTTGTGGCTGCTCGGCGGGCTGAGGAGGCTGCATCGAGAGCCTCCGTGAGCTATCACTTTGATTATTACGCAGGCTGCAGACGGTGATTACCAAGCTAGGACAAAAGCCTAAGCTTGGGGGAGTACGTATTTCCACCGACATTACATTTATATTCATACATTGCATTCCAGTTGTCGGTGTCCACACTTTTTCATTGTATTATCCATGCTATATTTATTTTTTCTTCTCGCATTCTTCTTGTGTGTTTGAAAACTTTGAGAAAATCCAAAAAATGTTTCTTGCTTCTTTTCGGTCTTTCTTTCTAGCCTAGTTAGTTGTAGTATTAAAAAGAAAACCCAAAAAGATTTCCTCGTTCTTCTTTTGGCTTGTTGGAAGCTCTCCCGTGTAAATAGTTTTTCTCGTTTTTGTTTTTCCTTTTTCTTTGGTTTGCTTTCTTCAAGAAAAACTAAAAACTCCAAAAATATTTTAGTGTGTTTCTATGAACTTCTTTTCTTTTTTATTTGATTCATACTAAGGAGAAGACCGCGATGAAAATGTTGAGTGCCTCTCATATGCATTGATATTGATCTAACAAAGAGCCATATTACCTTGTCTTCTCCTTCTTGAATAAAATGTTTGTCGGTTCCAGCTTAGTCCACGGCACTCTTTCACTATTATCATTTTCATATCATTCGGTCATGCAAGTGAAAGGCAATAATGATGATATTTGATGAAGTGACTGTGGCAGAGAGAAACGGGTATGAACTCAACTTGTTCTGTTTTTGTAAATATGTTTAACCTAGTATCCATGATTCAGCCTATTATGATCAAACATGTTCGCAATGACAATTATAGATTATAGTTTCTCATGCCATGCTTAAATAGCTAGGAGTGGATAATGATTTATCTTGGATGTCAACATTGAGTTAAAATGATTGTGATGTAGTATGATGATATGGTATCCTCCTCTGAATGTTTGAGTGGCTTAACTTGGCACATGTCCATGCATGTAGTTGAATAAAAACCAGCATAGCCTATATGATATTTGTGTTCATGGTGTTCATATCCTACTCATGCTAGTACTCAATGTTTATTATGCATAATGCATGTTCATGTCTGTTTTTGCTCTCTAGTTGGCCGCTTCTCAACCTATTTGCTAGCCTTTGCCTATACTAAGCGGAAATACTGCTTGTGCATCAAAATCCTAAAACCCAAAGTTATTCCACATGAGTCCACTATATCTACCTATATGCGGTATTACCCTGCCGTTCTAAGTAAATTTGCATGTGCCACCTCTAAAAACTTCAAATAAACATCTATTTTTTGTGCCTGGATTGTTCATAGAGCGACTGAAGGTAGTCGGTATCTTCCATGCTAAGCGGGTTATTCTCATGATGAGTGTTTATTCACTTGTCCTTGCACAATAGGGGCAGTAATAGGGATTCCCAGTCCCGAATTCAAATTGCAAATAATTAAACAAAACTCCCCCAGGAATGATGTTGGTATGGACGGTACCCGTGGATTCGGCTAGCCGTGGAATGTGTTTGTTGTTGGAGGGGGAGTAAACCTTTACTTTATCGCTTGGGAACCGCCACTAATGTGTTTAGCATGGAAGATATCGATAACTAATGGTTGCGAAGTAAACAGGAAGGGTGCATTTCTCAAAATTTCATTTATCTATGTTTTAAAAAAAATCTGAGCTCTGGCATCGCTGCAAATCCCTGCTTCCCTCTAGACTCTCTATTTACTTTTATGTTGAGTCATCACCTTCTCAAATAAGCGCCAGATCTGAGAGCACTATTGTCATCCTCATGCATTGTGTATAGTTAATGTTGGGTGCATCATGACTGGATCTTTTCTACCATGAATTACAATGTTTAGTCGTTGTTTGAACTTCGGAGGTGCTCTGCGTTTATGTTTTGCGGTCTCAGAAAGGGCTAGCGAGATACCACTATTGTCATATTATATCATGGTTGTTTTGACAAAGTGTTGTCGTTAAGATATCTTATTATTGCTCGCTAGTCTCTTATGCCATTGATATGAGCTAATATAATTTTTAAGAGTTATTGTCGACATGGTTAGTCATAATCTTTGCTGAAAACTTGGGTGCTACTTAAGCTTATTTATATAAACAAGAGCAAAAGAGTTCGTAAAAAAATTTCTTTTTCACTTTCAGTTTAGCAACTGAATTGCTTGAGGACAAGCAAAGGTTTCAGCTGGGGGGAGTTGATACGTCTCCGTCGTATCTACTTTTCCTAACACTTTTGCTCTTGTTTTGGACTCTAATTTGCATGATTTGAACGAAACTAACCTGGACTGATGCTACTTCTTGAGCTTGCGTTGGTTTTTCCCTTGAAGCAGAAAGGGTGATGCAGCAAAGTAGAGATAAGTATTGTAACGTCCGGATAATTATGCAACAGTGAACCTATGCTAATGATGCCACGCCACCTCCGTTACTGTTGCTAATCTCTTGTTAGCTCAAAAAACTGGTTCAAAATTCAAATTCAAAATATGGCAAACAACAAAAGTTTTCAAACATTAAAACAAAAATGTTCAGACTGTGCCAAAAATTACATAGGTAATTATAGTGAAGAAAACACATGTTTAGAAAATGCTAAGATGCTCTAAAATAAATAAAACAAAAAAATGGAAAATAATAAAAAGCAGAAAACAAATCTAACAAGAGAGAAACTAAACCCCCCTGCTGGGCCGAATGGCCCAACTGGCCATCCAGGCCAACCAGGCCGGCTTAGCCGCGCCCCACTCCACTCCCATATCCCCCCACCCCGGTCAAACCCTAGACCGAACCACCCCACTTCCCCCACTCCCTCTCGCTCCCCCTCCGATCTGGATCGAGGCTGCGACCGCGTCGTCGCTCGACGTCCCGGAGCGCCTTCGCCTCGGCCACCTCGCCGGACTGCCTCCCCTACGTCGCCATCGTCCCCGTCCTCCACCCCGCGCCTCGCTGCCCTTTCCCTACGGCCCCCGTGAGCCTCCGCCTCCCCCTCTCCACATGTCTCCCTTGCACACGCGCTCAGGAACGCGGCCTCGTCCCACGCACGTGTGCTAGCGCCCGTCCGGCCCGCGCCCTTTCTCGCCCGCTCACCGATGCCCGCGCTCCAGCTCCTGCTGCTGGCGGTTGGCGCTGCCGCCGCTATTCTGCTGCTGCTGTCGCTGCTCCTCGCTGCTGCTCCTGCTCTATGCCGTGCGCTATTGCTACTACCCTTGCGTTGCTGCTGCGCATGCTGGTTCTGCTCTACTACTGCGGCTGTTGCTTCTGCGTCGCTGCTACCACCCCGCGCCCGCCTTCGCCAGCCAGCTTCGTCCAAACTTTGTACATGAAAGTTGCTCAGAACAACAAGATGAATCAGGATACGCAGCCCGTTCGTCCGCCACACATCCCTAGCATAGCAAACATGCAACTTTCCCCTCCGATTCATCTGTCCAAAAACGCGAAACACCGGGAATACTTTCCCGGATGTTTCCCCCCTTCGCCGGTATCACCTACTACCGCGTTAGGGCACACCTAGCACCGCTCATTGTCATGTCATGCATTGTCATGCATATGTTTGCTTTATATTTATTGTTTCTTCCCCCTCTTCTCTCGCTAGACACCGAGACCGACGCCGCTGCTACCCAGTACGACGAATCCTCCTTCTCGGCTGAGCTTCCAGGCAAGCCCCCATTTTATCACCAGATATCGCCTATTCCGTCTCTTTACTTCTTGCATTAGAGTAGTGTAGCATGTTACTGCTTTTGGTTAGTCCTATTCCGCTGCATAGCCTATCATTGTTGCTTTAGTTGTCACCCTTGCCTGCAATCATTAATGTTTAGTATATGATGCTAGTATCCCATCAGTGGCCCTACATTCTTGTCCATCTAGCATGCTATACTACCGGACCATGACCACTCGGGAGGTGATCACGGATTTATACTTGTATACATTATATGATACATGTGGTGACTAAAGTCGAGTCGGCTCATAGAGTACCCGCAAGTGATTCCGATGTGGGTGCTGAAAGGACAGGTGGCTCCATCTCGGTAGAGGTGGGCCTGGGTTCCTGACGGCCCTCAACTGTTACTTTGTGGCGGAGCGACAGGGCAGGTTGAGACCACCTGGGTGAGAGGTGGGCCTGGCCCTGGTCGGCGTCCGCGGTTGCTTCAAAATAACACGCTTAACGAGATCTTGGTATTTGATATGAGTCTAGCCACTGGCCTATACGCACTAACCAACTACGCGGGAACAGTTATGGTCACTCGACGTCGTGGTATCAGCCGAAGCCTTCTTGACGTCAGCGACTGAGCGGCGCGCGCCGGGTTGGACTGCGTAACGCAACTTCCTTTGTAATGGAGGTTGCTAGGTCTGCTCACTGGCCGCCCATGCAACGTGCAGGTGTGCAATGGGCGATGGGCCCAGACCCCTGCGTGCATAGGATTTAGACCGGCGTGCTTACCTCTCTGTTGTGCCTAGGTGGGGCTGCGACGTGTTGATCTTCCGAGGCCGGGCATGACCCAGGAAATTGTGTCTGGCCAGAGGGATCGGGCGTGTTGGGTTATGTGGTGCACCCCTGCAGGGAAGTTTATCTATTCGAATAGCCGTGTCCATCGGTAGAAGGACGACCCGGAGTTGTACCTTGACCTTATGACAACTAGAACCGGATACTTAATAAAACACACCCTTCCAAGTGCCAGATATAGCCCGGTGATTGCTCTCACACAGGGCGACGAGGTGAGGATCGCCGGGTAGGATTATGCTATGCGATGATACTTCGTGAACTTACCATATACTCTCTTCTTCATGCTGCAAGATGGAGGCTGCCAGAAGCGTAGTCTTCGACAGGACTAGATATCCCCCTCTTATTCTGGCATTCTGCAGTTCAGTCCATCGATATTGCCCCTTTACACAGATACCCATGCATATGTAGTGTAGATCCTTGCTTGCGAGTACTTTGGATGAGTACTCACGGTTGCTTTGCTCCCCCTTTTCCCCCTTTCCTTTCTTCTCGGTTGACACAACCAGATCTTTGGAGCCCAGAGCCGACGCCACCATCGATGACGACTCCTACTACACGCGGGTGCCTACTACTACGCAGGCCCCGTCGGCGAGGAAGAGTAGTTTAGGAGGATCCCGAGGCAGGAGGCCTCGCCTCTTCGTCTGTATCCCGGTTTGTGCTAGCCATCTTATGGCACCTTTTTTAACTTATGTCGTACTCAGATATTGTTGCTTCCGCTGACTCGTCTATGATCGAGCACTTGTATTCGAGCCCTCGAGACCCCTGGCTTGTATTATGATGCTTGTATGACTTATTTTATTTTTAGAGTTGTGTTGTGATATCTTCCCGTGAGTCCCTGATCTTGATCATACATGTTTGCGTGTATGATTAGTGTATGATTAAATTGGGGGCGTCACAAGTTGGTATCAGAGCCGGCTGCCTGTAGGAATCCCCCTTCCACACTCCTTGGTCGAAGTCGAGTCTAGTCAATTGCAAAACTTTTACTAACATGGCTGTGTGGCTGACGGGCCCACGTCGACATTGGGTGGTATTAGGATCTTTTATTCCTCGTCTATACTCTAGGACTCTGATCTCTCTTCTATTCGGGTTTAATGGTTTTACTAAATCTGACTCTAGGTTCTCATAACTACTTCCTCCCGGAGAGCCCCTTATTACAAATGATCGCCTGCTGCACCAGAAGGTTCCGAAGATGCTATTCATTGTTTTCCCGAGATGCTTGTGCCGACCGCCTTTGCAAATTCCCTACCACTATTATATCCGTATGGATAACTGCATACACTTGCCTACCTTGAATACCATTGATCTTGTTATTACAAGATACCCCAAACTGCTCTCCGTTGTTCCGAGAATCCTTTGAGCTTACTGCCCTACAGTTCTTGCCTAATGAATACCCCCTACGGATAATTCCTTGCACTTACCGAGTATCCGTTCTTCCCCATTGTTAATATGATTCACAAGATACATTGAAATACTATCCGATCTTCCGATAATCCTCTACCCGCTATTGCTCTACAAATACTTGTCTGCTTGCATTATGGATGCGTTCCATATGACTAGCAATATTCATAGTTTCCTTGGTCATTATCATTGCGAGTCCCTTGATTCAATATGTTGTGAATTCTCGCAATCCTCAATCAGGTCTTAGATTCTTCCTTCCAGCTCAGGCGTCATTTAAACATGAGATGGATCTCGACCAATCAAATTGCCATCGATTTCACCCCTAAGCCTACTCAACTTATCCATCCTCAATCAGAACACTTGCTTCTGATCTCTTGATTTGGAAATCATAATTCATTTGCATTTGAGCTTTGAATTTGTCAGTTGATTCTACAATCCAATGCCTTTGCATTATTCTTTCTCTAGTTGTGTGACGATGCTCACATCAGCTTCGTTGAGGATTGCCAGATCCATTGTTGGATTATTATCTGACAATGTCGTTCATATTCAATAACCTTGTGAGCTTTTCCTCGGATACATAATGTCTTTGGTAAATTGTATCCTCTGCCTTGTCAACCATGTTGTGCTTCTGAGCTCAAGTTATTTAACCCTGAAGTTTGTGGAATATATTCCTAAGACGCCCCTATGGGTTGAACCTATGCCTTCCCTAATCCGTGTGGACCCGAGAGTTTTCACGAGTTATACTCTACTGGCTTTTTGTCAGATAAAATTTCAACACCTACAACTTCTTGAAAAGCGAGAAGTGAATGAAAAGTTGTGCATTGGAGAAGTGGGAGTCGACCTTGAACTTTGTGTTCATGCCCATGGACACGATGTAGATCTTATCATGGAAGCTTCTTGCAAAATATTTAATCATTTGGGTAATTCTTTCGGTGTCATTAAATTGGATCCCTTGCAGCTACGGTTCTGACCATATTGTTCTTCTTTGATCCCATTTCTCGGCCAAGTTTAAGCATTTGTCTTCTGTGCATCAATACCCCAGTCCAACCTTTACTTTGATCTACCGTCGAGTATTACACTCTGGTATCTCGAGAATATCGTGGAAGTGCATAACATCTTATGGTTTCTTCATGAATTGTTATTTCTCACCGATTACAATTTTCTTGGGTTCTGGGTTGTCGTCAATCGAGAACACCAAATAGTGAATCGAGTCTACACTCTGATTCAATAACTCTAAGTATTTTTTGTTGCTTACGAGTTTAATAATCCTTCAAGTCATCCCAAGCCTGATCGGCTGTATCTTTATCGTGCTAAATTTTAACTGTGCTACCTGGCCCTTCTCCTCGTAGCAAAATTTTCGATGATGAGCTAAGCTTACGTCCATCTTCCTCGTCATATCATTTCTCCTTGAACAACAAACTTGATTTCGAGTTTGTGTCCTACCCATGGTTCCAATAACCTTTCGCTTCATCATTCCTTTGACTTGATGTCATCACCGATCGATTACATCTTCATGAAATCTCTCGACAAATGTGTCATGATCATCATCAGCCTCCCGAGCTCTTCCAGGATATCAATTGAATATATGACGAGAAATACCATCCTTGTCGTCGATGATTTGTGTTATCATTAACCACTTTATTGCCTTCCCTCGAACACAAACTTGTTCGTGTTTTGTGTTATACCTTGAGTTCCTTGATATCAAGCATTTGTTCTTCTTTACCTTGGAGTATTACCATATTTTATGTCAGGAATGTCGTGAGAATTTCACCACCTCTCAAGAATTCTTGATACAAGTGATACTTCTTGCCATCGTTGTTCATTCCTTGCTCCCCGTGTTGTTTCTAACCAGGAAACTGACAATTGAACTATGACGTGCGACTTCGAAACTTCTAGCAACCCTATTGCTTTGAAGTTAATGGTCGACATTTCATTCTTAGACCATTGATTATCTAATCACCATTCTAACATTGATCATGCTACCTATGCCCATATTCTGGGCTCACATTTCAACCAATGTTTAATTGTGTATGTTTTCCTCGAGCATACATCATTATGTCATTTGATCTGACAAATGTTATCCCCTTGTTCACATGTTTGTGAAAATCCATCTTTTTGGAAATCTCGAGGAACTGTCGCTGAGTCCATCAGCCACCCCCTCATCCTCTTCTTGGTTTAATGATGAACTCTTGTTTCAGAACTCGCTTCGATAGTTCATTTCCCGAGAATCTTACAATGTCATCTCATCAATTGTGTCGCACCTTTTCTTCTCAGGCATCCTGAGTCTGAGGTATCCAGACACCAATCAGATCTGAATCTCGGTTAAGTATGATGGTTGGATCATATATCCAAGAGGTATATCATTGGTCTTTATATGACCCGGTAAGATGATATCATGCCTAGCACACCTGGCCGGAGGACCTATTGTTATAGTTTCCTTTTTAGCAAGCTTAGCGATTCTTCCATAAGGAAATCGTAAGTCTTATTTTATAAGTTGTTCCTGATGAATCCTTTGAGTATCCAAAGTCCAACCTTGCTCGAAGACCATGTCAATGCTATCTCAATGCATGTCTGTGTTACCCCGATTTTCGGTAAAAGCATTTTGAAGAACAATGCTAAATTTTCTTTATCAAATTCATCCAAACACCGTTGTATGGGTATTGTCATGAAATTCCTCTCCCCTTACCTAAATGGTTTCTACTTTCTATCATGTCATGGATATCTTGCTTTGTTTGTCCTTGGGAAGGATATACCCCTGAAATGTGTTTAAACACATTTTCCTTTCCATTGTTCTGTTTAACCTGGTAATCACATTTTCCTTTCCATTGTTTTGTTTAACCTTACTGGTGATCTATATGATCTAAGCAGTAATATTCTCCTGCTTATGTAAACACCTTGGTGTACAACCGTGTCGGTAAGACCCTGTTGCTTTTGTTGACGGCATTCCGGTAACCACCGATGGATGAGAGCTTTTCCTATTGGTCCGCCTCGTTTCAAAGAGCAGGAAAATCGTTCTCTTCGTCCCTCACCCTTGGTACCGATGTTGTTGCCGACATAACTGACGGGTTATTCTCCGACGTGCCTTGCTATCATAACCGTGCAAGATGTAACCGCTCTTTCTACTTTTAACCCACATGGTGGGCCCATAACCCACAGTTCCACATGATCGAAACCTGACTCTCCTATACACCCTGTTGCCAAAGTTATTCCTCGTGCTTGACTACATATGTAATTCACGGGCCACCTACCTAGTGATCTATTCTGGTATCAGACGCAATACTTATTCCCATTGCTCTGAATTCCTTTCACACTTCGTTCCAGGCGACGAACGATTGCCTATGCGCTTGACACTTCTATTTTGCACCTTCTTACTTTGCTCTCGATAATGTCTTAAATTTCAAATCGAGAGTTACTTTCCGCCACCTTCCCTGATGTTATCTACCAGATAAGCAACACTACAGCGGCCGTTCTTCCGGAATACCCCCTATACTTTCGTAAGTACGATGGAGACTCCAAAGAAAGGATGACGACTTCATCGTGATGACCGGAAGCAGAGGAAGAAGACATCAATGTAATGGATCGATCTCTTAGAGAAGAGCAACTAAGACAGAGAAGAATCGTTAGAATTTCGTAACCTATTCTTCGCCCCTACTCCCCTCTTAAATCTCGGGACGAGATTTCTTGTAGTGGAGGAGATTTGTAATGCCCGGATAATTATGCTACAGTGAACCTATGCTAATGATGCCACGTCACCTCCGTTACTGTTGCTAATCTCTCGTTAGTTCAACAAACCGGTTCAAAATTCAAATTCAAAATATGGCAAATAATAAAAGTTTCCCAACATTAAAACAAAAATGTTCGGATTGTGCCAAAAATTACATAGGTAATTATAGTGAAGAAAACACATGTTTAGAAAATGCTAAGATGCTCTAAAATAAATAAAACAGAAAAATGGAAAAGAATAAAAAGCAGAAAACAAATCTAACAAGAGAGAAACTAAACCCCCCTGCTGAGCCGAATGGCCCAACTGGCCCACCCCACTCCCATATCCCCCCACCCCGGTCAAACCCTAGATCGAACCACCCAACTTCCCCCACTCCCTCTCGTTCCCCCCCTCCGATCTGATTTGGATCGGGGCTACGACCGCGTCGCCGCTCGACGTCCCGGAGCGCCTCCGCCTCGGCCACCTCGCCGAACTGCCTCCCTTACGTCGCCGTCGTCCCCGTCCTCCACCCCGCGCCTCGCTGCCCTTTCCCTACGGCCCTCGTGAGCCTCCGCCTCTCCCTCCCCCTCTCCTCTTGTCTCCCTCGCACATGCGCTCACGACCATAGCCTCATCCCATGCACGCGCGCTAGCGCCCGTCCGGCCCGCGCCCTTTCTCGCCCGCTCGCCGATGCCCGTGCTCCAGTGCCTGCTGCTGGCTGTTGCCGCTGCTGCCGCTATTCTGCTGCTGCTGGCACCGCTCCTCGCTGTTGCTCCTGCTCTATGCCATGCGCTGCTGTTGCTACCTATGCGTTGCTACTGCGCATGCTGCTTCTGCTCTACTACTGCCGATGTTGCTTCTGCGTCGCTGCTACCGCCCTGCGCCCGCCTTCGCCAGCCAGCGTCGTCCAAGCACGCGACCCTCCTGCGCCCTGCCTCGCTCGTCCGCTGCCCCCTCGCGCTGCCGCTCACTTGCTACTGCACTCGCCACGGCCGACCGCCTCGCCTCTGCTCCCGCCGCGACACCGCCGCCCCGCGTCGTGGCCTTGTGCTCGCCACCGCCCCCCTGCTTGCCTCCCATCGCAGCCCTTCGACCGGCGTCCCCTTCCGACGACCGCGCGCCGCCTCCGGCCCTTGCCTGCATGATCGCGGCCCCCTCCGCTTCGCCATGGGCAGCGCCGTGCTGCCCGTCTTGGCTGCCACCGCTCGGGCTGCGATCGCGCGGCCGTAGCGCAAGAAGACCAGCGTCCGTAGCGCCCGCCCCGTTAAGGCCCCTCGGTGCCTATGACAAGGGGCCCCGCCCCAGAACGTTTTTATAAAATTAATTAATTAAAGAATTAATTAACTTAATTAATCTTGATTAGATTAACCTATCACTAGTTAACTTAATTCAACCCTGATTAGCCTGAAGAGTCAATGACATGCGGACCCCACATGTCAGTTTGACCCAGTCAACACCTCTGTTGACAGCTGATGTCATACTGACGTCATGTTGATACAGTAGTGCTGATTTCGAATTAATTTAATAATAATAATTTAGAAAATGATTTAAAACTTTAAAAATAAATAGAAAATAAACCGTTACTCGGATGGAAAAACTTTGTACATGAAAGTTGCTCAGAACGACTAGACGAATCCGGATACGCAGCCCATTTGTCCGCCACACATCCCTAGCATAGCAAACACGCAAATTTCCCCTTCCGATTCATTTGTTCGAAAACGCGAAACACCGGAAATACTTTCTCGGATGTTTCCCCCCTTCGCCGATATCACCTACTACTGCGTTAGGGCACACCTAGCACCGCTCATTGTCATGTCATGCATCGTCATGCATGTGTTTGATTTATATTTATTGTTTCTTCCCCCTCTTCTCTGCTAGACACCGAGACCGACGCCGCTGCTACCCAGTACGACTACGGTGTTGACGACCCTCTTCTCGGTGAGCTTCGTGCAAGCCCCCTTTGATCACCGATATCGCTTATTCCTTCTCTCTACTGCTTGCATTAGAGTAGTGTAGCATGTTACTGCTTTCAGTTAATCCTATTATGTTGCATAGCCTGTCATTGTTGCTACAGTTGTTACTCTTACCTGCAATCCTAAATGTTTAGTATATGATGCTAGTCTCCCATCAGTGGCCCTACATTCTTGTTCGTCTGCCATGCTATACTACTGGGCCATGATCACTCGGGAGGTGATCACAGGTTTATACTTGTATACATTATATGATACATGTGGTGACTAAAGTCGGGTCGGCTCGTAGAGTACCTGCAAGTGATTCCGATGTGGGGGTTGAAAGGACAGGTGGCTCCATCCCGGTAGAGGTGGGCCTCGGTTCCCGATGGCCCCCGACTGTTACTTTGTGGTGGAGCGACAGGGTAGGTTGAGACCACCTGGGTGAGAGGTGGGCCTGGCCCTGGTCGGCGTCCGTGGTTGCTTCAAAATAACATGCTTAACGAGATCTTAGTAGTTGATCTGAGTCTGGCCACTGGCCTATACGCACTAACCAACTACTTGGGAACAGTTATGGGCACTCGACGTCGTGGTATCAGCCGAAGCCTTCTTGACGTCAACGACTGAGCGGCACGCGCCGGGTTGGACCGCGTAACGCAACTTCCTTTGCAATGGAGGTTGCTAGGTCTGCTCACCGGCCGCCCACGCAACGTGCAGGTGTGCAATGGGCGATGGGCCCAGACCCCTGCACGCATAGGATTTAGACCGGCGTGCTAACCTCTCTGTTGTGCCTAGGTGGGGTTGCGATGTTTGATCTTCCGAGGCCGGGCATGACCTAGGAAAGTGTGTCCGGCCAGAGGAATCGAGCATGTTGGGTTATGTGGTGTACCCTTGCAGGGAAGTTTATCTATTCGAATAGCCGTGTCCCTCGGTAAAGGACGACCCGGAGTTGTACCTTGACCTTATGACAACTAGAACCAGATACTTAATAAAACACACCCTTCCAAGTGCCAGATATAGCCCGGTGATCGCTCTCACACAGAGCGACGAGGGGAGGATCGCTTTGTAGGATTATGCTATGCGATGATACTTGGTGAACTTACCATCTACTCTCTTCTACATGCTGCAAGATGGAGGCTGCCAGAAGCGTAGTCTTTGACAGGACTAGCTATCCCCCTCTTATTACGGCATTCTGCGATTCGAGACCGATATTGCCCTTTACACGATACCCATGCATATGTAGTGTAGATCCTTGCTTGCGAGTACTTTGGATGAGTACTCACGGTTGCTTTGCTCCCCCTTTTCCCCCTTTCCTTTCTTCTCGGTTGACGCAACCAGATGTCGGAGCCCAGGAGCCAGACGCCAAAGTCGACGATGACTCCTACTACACTGTGGGTGCCTACTACTACGTGCAGGCCGCCCCTGACGACCAGGAGTACTTTAGGGGGATCCCAGGCGGGAGGCCTGCGCCTCTTTCGATCTGTATCCCAGTTTGTGCTAGCCATCTTATGGCACCTTGTTTAACTTATGTCTGTACTCAGATATTGTTGCTTCCGCTGACTCGTCTATGATCGAGCACTTGTATTCGAGCCCTCGAGGCCCCTGGCTTGTATTATGATGCTTGTATGACTTATTTTATTTGTAGAGTTGTGTTGTGATATCTTCCCGTGAGTCCCTGATCTTGATCGTACACGTTTGCGTGTATGATTAGTGTACGATTCGATCGGGGGCGTCACAAGTATTTCCCTCAGTCAAGAACCAAGGTATCAATCCAGTAGGAGATACAAGCAAGTCTCCAATCTATGCACCTGCACAAACAATCAAACACTTGCACCCAACGCGATAAAGAGGTTGTCAATCCCTTTACGATCACTTGCAAAGGTGAGATCTGATAGAGATAGATATAAAAGTTTACTAAAACGAAAAACAAAATAAAATTAAATAAAACTCAGTGAGGTATTTTTGTTTTTTTTGTTTATAGATATGAAAATATATGATGGAAATTAGACCCGTGGGCCATAGGTTTCACTAGAGGCTTCTCTCTTGAAGGAAAATAATATGGTGGGTGAACCAATTACTGTCGAGCAATTGATAGAAAAGCGCAACGCTATGATGATATCCAAGGCAATGATTATGAATAAAGGCATCACGTCCATGTCAGGTAGACCGAAATGATTCTGCATCTACTACTATTACTCCACACATCGACCGACTCATGCCTGCATCTAGAGTATTAAGTTCATAAGAACAGAGTAACGCCTTAAGTAAGATGACATGATGTAGAGGGATAAACACAGGCAATATGATGAAAACCCCATCTTTTTACCCTTGATGGCAACAATACAATATGTGCCTCTCTACCCCTACTATGTCACTGGGCGAGGAAACCGCAAGATTGAACCCGAAACTAAGCACCTCTACCATTGCAAGAAATACCAATCTAGTTGGCCAAACCAAATCGATAATTCAAAGAGAAATACAAAGATATAAAATCATGCATATAAGAATTCAGAGAAGATTCAAATAATATTCATAGATAAACTGATCATAAATCCACAATTCACCGGATCTCGATAAACACACTATAAAAGAATATTACATCAGATAGAACTCCAAGAACATCAAAGAGAACATTGTATTGAGGATCAAAGAGAGATAAGAAGCCATCTAGCTACTAGCTATGGACCCGTAGGTCTGTGGTAAACTACTCACGCTTCATTAGAAGGGCAATAGAGTTGATGTAGAAGCCCTCCGTGATCGAATCCCCCTCCGGCAGAGTACCGGAAAAGGCCTCCAGATGGGATCTCACGAGGTCAGAGACCTGCGGTAGCGGAAAAGTATTTTGGTGGACGCTTCTGTTCATTTGGGAATATGATTAGGGTTGGAGGCATATCAAGCATCCCCAAGCATCCCCAAAAATTATAGATACGTTGGAGACATATCAAGCATCCCCAAGCTTAATTCCTGCTCGTCCTCGAGTAGGTAAATGATAAAAATAGGTTTTTTGATGTGGAATGCTACCCAACATATTTATCCATATAATTTTCTTTATTGTGGCATGAATATTCAGATCCGTAAGATTCAAAACAAAAGTTTTATATTGACATAAAAACAATAATACTTCAAGCATACTAATAAAACAATTGTGTCTTCTCAAAATAACATGGCCAAAGAAAGCTATCCCTACAAAATCATATAGTCTGGCTATGCTCCATCTTCATCACACAAAGTATTAAACATGCACAACCCCAGTTTTAGTCAAGCAATTGTTTCACACTTTAGTATTCTCAAACTTTTTCAACTTTCACGCAATACATGAGTGTGAGCCATGGATATAGCACTATAGGTGGAATAGAATATGGTGGATGTGGAGAAGACAAAAAGAAGGAGATAGTCTCAGATCAACTAGGCATATTAACGGGCTATGGAGATGCCCATAAATAGATATCAATGCGAGTGAGTAGGGATAGCCATGCAACGGATGCACTAGAGCTATAAGTTTATGAAAGCTCAAAAGAAACTAAGTGGGTGTGCATCCAACTCGCTTGCTCACGAAGACCTAGGGCAATCTGAGGAAGCCCCCATCATTGGAATATACAAGCCAAGTTCTATAATGAAAAATTCCCACTAGTATATGCAAGTGACAACATAGGAGACTCTCTATCATGAAGATCATGGTGCTACTTTGAAGCACAAGTGTGGAAAAAGGATAATAGCCACTACAAAAAAATACACTTCCGTGATGATACGTGTTTGTCATAGTCGGTCACGTTTTCTGTCATGCATGTACATCCATGACGATTTTATGACAGAATCAAGATAGTCATACATGTGCTGTCGTAGAAGTTTTCCATGATATTACCCAAATTATCATCACGGAAGTGTCCACTTCCATGACGATAAATCACGCGTCATAGAAGTGCTTTCGTCAAGGGTGACCGACATGTGGCATCCACCGTAACGGGTCGCCGTTAAGCTATCAGGTTCCGTTTTTGGATCCGATAACCCGTTAATAGCCCCGACCAATGGGGATTTTCCACGTGTAAAATCATCATTGGCTGGAGGAAACACGTGTCAGCTCACCGTTGGGACAGATGTCATCCACTCATTGGACCGAAGGCGCCTATAATATGTTGACACGTGGCACGGCCCAACAGAGGTCCATTCTTGTGAAAAGGCCAGCCCGTTTGACTTGGTCAAAAGGTAGCGGGCCGGCCCACGGAAAGCCTGTTAACGGCATGTTCGCATATAGCCTATTTACAGCCCGCTAACCTAGGGCCCGTTATGGCCTATCCAAATTAGGCTCGGTAGCGTCATCTGGTCCGTCCAATACGATTCCAGCCCGTTTTAACTTCCGGCCCATGTATGGCCCATGACGTCTTTCGGCCCATATGAGGCCCTTTGTAACTCTTGGCCCATTAACGGCCCGTGGTGAAACTGGCCCGTAATGAACAGTGTATCACTTTATACCCATTAACGACCCATTATTCCATTGGGTTGTTTCCAACACATGTTATCTTTCGGCCTTCTCAGGGCCCACTTATTCTTGGGCTCATTTCCAGCATTCGGTTACTTACGACCTGTTACTGTCCCTTTCTACCCTTGGGCCAAATTCAGCCCGTGGTTACAGTCGGCCCGTTTGTGGACCATTAATCCGTTGGGCCATTTTCATAGCGTCATCAAATACGACCGAGTAATGACGGCCCGTTATGGTGGGGCCATGAACGGACGATTCCAACTCTAGTCCGTTTACAACCCGTAATGCAGTCTGTTATTGGCCCATGTTTGGCCAATCGATCATACGGCCCATAGAAGGCCCATTGATTATACGGCCCGTAGAAGGCCCATTGTTTCTACGGTCCGTAGAAGGCCCAGGGTCACTACAGTAAATATGTAGCCCATGGTTATTGTGGCCTAGTTTTTAAAAATACTCCCTCCGTCCCGAAAAACATGCCGAAGTGACATTTTTGCGAAAACCCCCTCTGCAAATTCCCGACACAACCCGCAGTCCCTGGCCGTCTCCCTCGCAGCCTCACTCGTCTCCCCTGCGTGCCGGAGCCCTCCCTCTCAGCTCCCCCCGCGCTGGAGCTCCCCTGCTCGGCTCCCCTGTGCGTCACCGAAGCTGCCTCGCCCCACACCTCCACCGCGTTGCTTCCCTTTCCTTGTTCCCTTGCTCGTTCCCCATGGTGAACCACGGGAAGGAGAAGGCTCGATTTTTGTTCTCGATCTGCTCTCCGGCGGTGGCGGCCTTCCCCGAGCTTGGCGAGCTGGAGTTGTCCCTTCCAGTCGTCGATATGCTCTCCACGACGCCGCCTGCCTCCCCGGACCATCCCCTCTTGCTCAGCCATGACTCCCTCCCTGGAGCAGCCGCTCCCACCCAACCCAAAGCCGACGGCCGGAGCTATGCCGCAGCACGCTCCCTCCCCCTCTTTTTGGGGACCGGATTGTGGCCGAGGAGGAGCTTGCCCTTGTCGCCCAGCAGCTCCCGCTCCAACGGGCTCGTCCACAAGTCCGGCAGCACCAGCCGCTCTTCCCTCTTCCGGTCCGCCCTCCTCCCTCCCCTCCCCTCTCGTAGCATGCTCTATTCTGTTATCTTCCTTCTTTCTTTGTCCTGATGATTTTTACTGATGGAGTTGTACACATAGGCGACCCAAATCCAACATTTTAGTAAGATTTGTACTGTCTCAAAATTCACCCATGAACTCTGACTCTGAAATTAGTAATGTCCCAAAGTTCAATAAGATTTGCTCATTGTTGCGTAGTACTGAATCATGGATTATATTGTGGCTCTGCAGGTCTAGCCCATCAATGACGACGGCTCCTCCTCATGCTCATCGGACTCGTGCACAAGTGCTCTGCAAGTCTGCATTGGGTAAAGTCTGAATTTTTCATTTTTACTACCGTCAAAATTCAATTGTCAAAGAAAGTGCCATCAACATGTCAATGGCCATGCTAGACAGAGTTCTTATTCATGTCTAGGCAGAGTTCTTATTTATGACAAAACTGGATGTCTAGACAGAGTTCTTATTCATGTCTACTCCATCAGTAATTGTGTTAGAATCAAAACTGATTTATTACCTTCCCATATGAACTTTACTGAAAAAATCAGTCACCATTCTGAATTTTGACAATACTCTACAAACTGCTTCAAGGTGAAGCGAGATCTGATTTTCTTGGTGGGCGTGGTTTTGGAACAGCCATGTCTTCTCTAATTTTGGCAGTACTTGAGTTTAGAGTATGGTTATACTTTTGCTTACGGTAAGTTAACACGCCTCTTTCTGCAATTTTTAAATGCTTCTTGTCAGGAAGGGAATTATGTTTGTAAGGATAGTGTATTTTGCAAAGGCTTTTGTACTTGCTATTTTTATGTCTAACTACCAACTGTTTATTCTTAAATAAAAATAGCAGGGTAATTGCTTTTCTTACTGGCTCCTGATTATGAAGATGGTCAACTAGACACTAAGAGATATGGTGAGCAATATGCTAGCAAAGGGGAAGATGTTGACCTCATGTTTCTCCCTGAACCGATACCTTCCTATAGAGATCTGGTAAGCTTGTGCTTCTTTTGCAGTAAAAAAAATTTCTATCCATTAGTGAAATTTTGAAACAGGCCACTGTGGTGCTATTGTTGTTCAAGCAGGAGGATGTGTACACATATTTGTAGGCGAATGCTATGCTGAGATTGACTTACAGTTAATTGCTATCCTTAGATTGACTAAACTTCAGTACATTACTTCTGTTCTGACTTGAAGATGTCCTCGAATGCCAAATTGCTCTGCAGACTTTGAACCCCTTTCATTTTCTTTCATGTAAAGTTTTTTTGTTTTCTTAAATGGCAGTGGATGTTGAGTAATCTATGCTAGCAATGTGATGTTAGAGAAAGGCGTATTTCTAGACCTGCTTGTAAATTATTCCACACAAGGGACTCTTGCTTTTTTACTAAAGCTAGATTGCAATTACAGTAGAAGACCATATCATCTACTGATGATATGGGATTAGCAAAGGCCTTGCTTGCCTCATTAGTTGATGTAGTTGTCAAGCAAAAATTTCAGTCCACTAACCCAAATTAATTCAAATAACTAAAATCAATCCAAATCAATTCAAATAAATCCAAATAACCCAAATTAATTCAAATAACCCAGATAATTCAATTAATCCAAATAACCCTGATAATTCCAATAAATTCCAACAAGGAGTTGATATACAAGGATTAGACAAGGCATACACAAGGATATGCCATAAGGGCAGCTTTGTCCCCTCTTGACACAAGATTACACAAGACATACACAAGGAGCACCTGACTACATGACATAAGGGCCTCTTTGTCCCCTCTTGACTACATTCTTTTCCTTTCTCTGGCCACTTCTTCCCTACCCTTCCCTTTACTTTTATTTATTTTCCCTTCTCTAGCTAATTCTTTCCTTTCATTTTCTTTTCCTATTGCAATTTCCATTTCTTCTATAATGGCCCTAGTATCAACAACTACCCGACTGTCGCAATATACACCGGTTATTTCCATTCCAGCATTCTGAACGCGATCCTTGTGCAAGTGGGGCAACTTATATTGATTTCCTCCTTTGTCTTTCATAACTGCAAACATAACTGCTTCTAATGTGATAAAGCTTCTGTGCAACCTGTCGGGATCGTAGTTCTCGAATTCCTCTTCCACACCCTGTACCAGTTCCTGGATGTTTGTAGTGACATGCAGTCGGTTAGAGACCGGAGAGAGTTATGGAAGCAGAGGTCCAAACAATTTAACTCAGGGCTATTTGGGGGCTGTTGTAGCAATCGGATGTCAAGATCAGTTTGTTCCACAGCTTCTCAAAAAGCTACATAATTGGGAAGGACATGAGGCTTTGCGTTATCATGTTGGATGAATATTGTTGCTCCCTCATCATTGTCAGGCCACTTATCTTGAATTTCCGGGATAACCTTATTGATTAGATAATCTCTGCACACAGGCCTGGTTACTTTCACTGATGTCAACACTTTTGTTCCCTTTGTTCTGTTCTGACTTGTCCGCTTCGCCTCAGTCTCTTCGACGAATGCCCAAATGCCGATCTTCCCATCGAATGTTAGCTCCCCCTCATTGTTATATTGAGGCCTGGCAACAGCTGTTAGGAACATTACCTTCCCAATGTTGTGAGTGTTTGACACGGTGCGCTTCGGTTCAGGTTCTCCTGGAAGTACATAGTAACTATTCTTCACTCTCATCATGTCAAACCACTTTTCATCGATGTGAACCATATTCGTCATTGGTTTGAACATAGGCCGAGAAGTTGAGATCGAATTGTCATCGACCATTGACATACAAAATTTCAATCTCGCAAGCTTGTAGCTTGAGATGAGGCTTCACGGTGCTTGTGATGCGGTTGAGATCATTCAACTGGAACCTCTTATGTAGGGTTGATCAGGCCACACCTAGAGACCGTGCCAGAGAATGAATTGTTCTTATTTTATTCAGTGGGATTGTTGAGGTCCTCTCTAGATCCAGCTCCTTTCTCTTTCGGCCTGATCTTCCTGGCTTCTTGCTTGATACATCTACTTCTTTGCCATCGGCAATTCGCTTTTTAGTGTCTTCCCAGATTCTTTCAACAGATCATACACTTATGTCCAATAGGTTTGAGACTAGCAGCTTGTCGTCTGGTTGAACAGACCCATCTCTGAGCTCGATTACCAGCAAGGCGAAGTAAACACCATGCCTCTCCTTATCTGACAATTATCTTCTCTTGTCTTGAAGTATCCAATTCATAACTTCATCCTCTTCCTCTTGAGCTTCATCCTCTTTCCCTTCATCTTCTTGAGGCATCCAATTCATATCTTCATCGTCTTCCTCTTGAGGCATCAAGTTCAAATCCATAGCTACATTCTCTGCCACTTGAGGTTCCTCCTCTTGAGGCATCAAATTCAAATTAATAACTTCATCGTCTTCCTCTTGAGGCATCATGTTCAAATCCATACTCTTGCTATCAATGACAAAAGATGAGTACATCATGGTACCATAACAAGGATATACACACAAAAAATGAGTAGAATGACAGGAGCCTTGCAAGCATTACAAAAATGTGAACTGCTGACCAAGAAATAAAGATGCTCCTTTGTAACACCATTTCATTTCTTATGAAACTTCCAACTCCAGTCATTTCAGAAAGAATTCCAATCCATCATGACCAATTTTGAAGTTTATGTCATTAGTTTATCAACTTCATTTTTATGACTAATTTTGCTTAACTTTATGTAATGATGTTAAGTGATCTGCTCCTGTTAGGAGGCGTTTTGCAAAAATACGATTGCTTGATGTAACTCCCCAAAATTTTAACCTTGTTTTATTAATTAAAATTTTGCCAGGAAATTAAATTTTTATTTTTCTGGATTTATTCTTGATCTCAGAGCCTCTCTTTTCCCCTAAGTTGTGGAGTTTCCACCCCTAGTAAAAACATTCCAATTATTATTGGACTTGTTTACCCTCTCAAATAAAACAATTCTTTCATCAGTGAGATTATCTATAAAATTATTTTCCCCCTGGGCTTTATTTCTCTAAATTGGTTTTTCATAAGTTATAGGGTTCCATTTGCACTGCAACCCTTTGATAAATTTATTTAAAAATCCCACCAAAATTTGGGGATGTCATGTGATGTTTTAAGACACTTTTATGCAAAAAGATATTTCATTCTTTGGATATTTTGAGCTCTACATCAAATTCTCAAATCTGGTCCAATGGGCAATTTTACACTACAACCTATTTAAATATTTCTTTAAAACTTCTACCAAAAATTTGGGATGTCAGTAGGAGCATATTATTCAACTTTATGCAAAAATCTAGGGATATTCCTTGAAAGATTTGAGTGAATCATTCTCATCTTCATTCTGGTGCAACTTGGTGATTTGTACTGCAACCATCTTCTAACTTGCTCCTTTACCCATGAGCTTTCTCCTGCTTGTAGTACACCTTACCAAACCCTTAAGTCCAGGAGATTGGACCCATTGGGAGAATTTTGGTCCATGCAATGATGCCATTTACCTTCTGTCCAGAACTGAGGTTTTGAAAAACTTCCACTATTAAGTTTCTTCTTTTGCCCAAATGACCTTACCACCCTCTTTTGCAATTAAAGAGACACTAGCCTGGAGAATTTGGCCACTCCAAGAAATGCCTAGGTACCCCTGACATTATGACAAACACCTTATGGGCATGATCAATTTTGACATGATCTTTGTTTTGCACTGAGACCTTGCACCTCTGGACAATCTAGCATGTCCACTAAACTCCTAGACACTCCTAACCTAGGTCTGCTAAGTGCCAGCCTCACCCAAGCCCTGTAGCAAGCACTGGCATTTCGCCAAGCACCTGGTGGGCGTGCTCTGGGCGCGCCCAGAGCGTGCGTTTTGAACGTGCCGCGCCCGAGCCGCCGCGCTCCTGGCCTGTTTCCCCAAGCTTATCCAAGCTCTCTGCCGCTCGCAGCGTAGGGCCAAGCCTTGACACGTACACCCCCACGAGCACCACAACCCCTCGCCACGTCTCCGGCAAGCCAGAAGCTAGCCGCCACTGCCGCCCGACAGCCTCTGCACTGGTCGGCACCACCCGAGCCGCTCCCGCTCGCCAGCTCGCCCCTGGAGCAGTGCCCGCTCGTCCGCTAGCTCCTGCCGCCATCCCCAGCCCCGACACGGTGCCCTGCAAGCTATAGAACGGCGGTCCGCCGTCGTTCTTATCCGGCCGCCGCAAACCGACCTTGCCGCACTATAAGTAGGGGCCCCCGAGCACGTCCAACCACTCAGGCGACCTCAGACCACCCCCATGGCACCTCCACAGTCTGCAATCGTCGGGGGGAAGCCATCTTCCCCGACTCCGGCAGGTTCGGCCGCCGCCACGTCCCAGCTCCGTTCACCGCAACCAGAGCCCCTCCCATCCAACCAGTGCCACCAACCTTCTCCCCTCGCCCCTGCGGAGCCGCCCAGCACCTCAAACGCGATCGAAAGCCAACGTAGTTCAAACCCCTAAAACTCCCGGCCACCGCGCCGCTGGCTTCGCCGCCGACGACTCACTCCGTCCCCGCCAAAGAAGTCGACCATCGGAAGGACCGCCCTGATCTTGCGGATCCATCCCTGTCCTTGGATCCCCGTGGGATGCCTCCGTTCGCCGGCGGCGATCGCCGGAGCTCCGCCTCTGTTCGGTCGGAGGAGACGATGCGCACGTGGACTGGACAAACCTGACCAGTGGGCCAGGCGGGCCCACCGTCAGTGACCCAGCGCCGGTCCACGCTGGATAAGTGAAGGCGTATTCCCAGAGTACGTCTTCGACGTGTATTTATCCGAAGCGTTTTTCTTTTTCTGTTTAAAAAAACCAGAAATTTGACTAAACTTTGACTGGCTATATCTTTATAAATAAAACTCCAAATGAGTTGATTCTTTTTCCTACCTCTCTCAAATTTAGTCTAGTTTATTTTAAGATTTATTTGAAAAAAATTCAGACAACTTCTATGCACTGTTTTTAAAGTATGTGTTATTTGAATATTTTTCAAAATATGATTTTTGGCGAAGAAGAAAACTTTCAAAAGTTTTAGGATGCCCCCTGCCTCTACACAACTTGAAGGCAAGCATTCTGAACCCTGGCATGATATTTTTGTGTGTTAGTTGGCACGCCTATAACACCGCCCTAATACGGAGAACACGTTATTTTATGTGGTGACGCGATCATTTGCTTGAATTGCATATTAGTGATTTCCTTGCTGTTGGAAATGAATATACTTGTGATGGTAATCATCCTCATGTGCCTTGCATGCATGCTGGAAAAGAATCCGGGAATGCCTCTGCCTTGGGTAGGCATGAGCTTGTCGCCGGTCTCCGTCGGGACGGTTATGTCCGGTATGGCATAGTAAGGTATAATGAGTGGTGATTCTGTTGGTTGAAATATTTTGTTACACATATCATGCAGGGAATTTATAATCCTCCTGAGTCGACCGTAGATCGAGTCTTGTTCCAGCAACCCCCATACTTGTTTTGTACTACCACTTGCCCTACCGCAGTACGGTGCGGTTCGAGAAGTTGTCAACCCCTTTCTTGGCACACACCGCATGAGAGGCCATGGTGGAAGATACTGATTGCAGCGGTGGGCAGGCCACCTGGTCCGGGGCATGGGTGTTTCGGTTGGGACCGAGAGGGGGCACCCCTTAGAGCGCGCGATATAAATTTGATCCCATGCTACGCGAGGTTGTAGCCTCCCCACTTAGAGTTTTGCTTGACGGGTGTCGTGGGTGATTCCAGACACTGGTAAGTTAAGCTGGTGTGTGCAAGTCAGGTGTGTTTTCAATTAAAAGACCGTAGACGGAATTAGTCCCGGTGGACTAAAGAAATCCGTTACTCGTGGGTAAGGAGTACACCCTCTGCAGAGATTAAATCCATTCGAATAGTCGTGTCATGGTTAAGGACTACAGTCTGGGATGGGTCAAGAGTCGCTCTTAGTGTCGGTCTTCGGAGGAGAAACTACTAAACCAGAACATGGATCATGACGTGTGACATATGATGATTATAATTATTATTATTATGGACTAACCCCTTTATATTACTTGAAGTATTGAGTATTCCTGGGACGGTTCTACCTCCTGGATATTCACTATGACTGTATTTACTTTATGAGCCCTTTATGTGGTGTCGCTGAGACGCCCGACTGTGGCATGCTTATTATTTATTTATGAGCCCTTTATGTGGTGTCATTTGACGCCTTGATCGTGGCATGCTTATTATTTATTTATGAGCCCTTTATGTGGTGTCATTTGAGACGCCTCGATCGTGGCATGCTTATTATTTATTTACTTTATAAGCCCTTTATGTGGTGTCGCTTAGACGCCCGACTGTGGCATGCTTATTGCTTACATTATAAGCCCTTTATGTGGTGTCGCTCAGACGCCCGACTGAGGCACGCTCGTTATTTACTATCCTTTCGAGGCGCCGCCTGCACACCGATCGGTGCATTTTATTACTACCCTGTTATTGCATATTCATGTTGTATATAAATAACCTACTTGCATGCATCCGAGATATTGTTTTATGACTGACGTTGTGAGCATAGAATATTTTAGTGCATGATTATCATTTATATTATACCCGTGTTCATAATGTTTGCGAGTACATTCAAAGTACTCACTGGCTTGTCCCTGGCTATTGTCTTGGCCAGATTTCTTGCATGGAGAGGTGCGTTGCGATGACCGCCCCGGAACCTAAGCAACGGTGACAGCAGCCTCGTGAAGATAGGAGTTAACCTGGTCAGTTGTTCCTATGGGAAATGGAGTCCCATAGACACTGATGATCCACAAACCGCTTCCGCCATCAACCACTAGAAACCATTTGTTGTACTCATAGGCCAGAATGGTCTTGTACTACATATTTTGTATTTTGCTTGGAATTTCTGTATCAAGTTTGATGCGGAGCATCCGACGATCATCCCCATGTACACTCGAGCCTACGCCATTGGACCTAAGGTGAATTCGCTCCTTTCCGAATCTTCCCTTTTCGCATGTAAGACAGGGATGCTACTTCAAGCGTGGACCTTGTGCATACTCAGGTACACCCGAGGAGATCATGGAGAGCCCAAGGAACAAGGCCAAGCGTCTTGTGAGCGAGGAAGGAGAAGGAAGAAGAGCCACTGCTACAAAGCAGCGGACATCCGCCCAGCCGGACATCAGCCCTTGCCCGAAATCCGCCTTGGCTATCCAGAGTACACGAAAAGGACCAGAGCAGCCGGACATCCGGCACCATGCCCGGACATCCGGCTCTTCCGAAGCCCCGGATATCCGCCCTTCGCCGAAATCCGGCCTCTCCATCACCGAATCGTCTCGGAAGACCCAGGCCAGCCCGGACATCCGCCTCCCGCCGGACATCCGCCCGCCCCAAGCCCAGACATCCGCCCGACGCCGGACATCCGCCTCGCTTTGTCGCGTGAATAAAGTGAAGGGCCGACGCCCATGTACCCTTTCCCCTCAGAGACTATATATACTCCATCCCTTCCTCTTTCTAGGGTTAGCTTAGGTTTAGCTCATGTTTGTGTGAGAGCCTTGCTCGTCCACTTGGTTACTTCTCCTCGGAGCTCAGGACCTCTTCGGAGAAGATCCCCCAAGCGGATTCAAGACCCCCTTCTACGGTGGACCCCATCAACACCTCCTCACGGAGAAGAATGGTTACCGTTTTTATCGTCCTTTGTTGACCTTGAATCATGTATCTCCCTTTGTGTTCATCGATCTAGCACTTGTGTGATTGATTCCTTGTTGGTTGAGCGATCTCTCTCTCGTTTCCTCCGTGTTTCCCTTTGTTCTTCCGCGTGTTCTTCGTGATTCCCCGTAGGATCCACTCCAAACGTGAAAGATCATCCACGTAGGGTTCCGCCCTACATCATCTATGGATCAGAGCTTAGGTTGATCATGTTTTTGGAGCCCCTACCCCTCTTTTTCTAGCTTGATTTTGTTGATTTTGTCCTAAATCCGAAAATCCCCACCAAAAATAGCCCCAATTTTTTTTTGTGATTTGTTAGTTTTGATGATGTTTTGTTGATTTTGATCCATGGATTTGCTTGGTTTCGAGTGGATCTAGCATTTCCCCAAGTTTCCCCACCTTCCATCCACGAAATCCATCAAATTTTGCCCCCGAAATCATCAATTTCCGCCCCCAATTCAAAAATTTCCGCCCCAAACGAGATCTGGAATCGTCGGGCCGGACATCTGGGCCTCAGGCCGGACATCCGGGCCATCTGGCCGGACATCCGGGCCCTGGAGCACCAAATCTGCTTGATTCTGGACAGACACCCCCGGAAATCCAGGCTCCACCCCGGACATCCGGCCCCTGGGATTTCGGTTTTTTCCGTTTCACCGTTTTGTCCATAACTAATTCATCCGGAGTCCGATTTTGACGTTCTTTAGCTCGTTTTGAAGCTATTGACATCCCCCATCCCACAAAAATACCACCAACATCATTTGACTCCATCAAATTTTCAAAATTTGGCAAGTTTGCCTAGGCCTTCCACCATATCATCCGCATAGCCACCACCGACTTCCGCAACCTAACCAATTTTGTTCCCCATAGCATTAGTGGTTGCTTGAGTAGTGATTCGAGTCTCCTAAGGTGTTTCGGCTACTTAGGGACGATTGCTTCTTCATCAACCACCACCACCACTTCGACATAACCTTGCCCACCATACACTTCCGACAACCCAACTTAACCCAATAGTTGTTTGAGCTTGTTTGAGTTGTGGCTTGTGTCTCCTAAGGTGTTTCGGCTACTTAGGGACGGCAACTTCAACTCCGACACGTGTATAGCCCATCATTCCACTTCCGCATTGCCAAGTGCAAACCACCACCGCATTCCGCTACCACCATTTTGACATTTGACGCTTGAGATTTTGAGTTCGCGGTTTTCCGCTTCCTAAGGTGTTTCGCTACTTAGGGACGAGTCTCCATCATCTTGGTATCTACATCAAGAACACCGCTACTCCTCATCGCCGGACGGTAACCTCCATATCATCTTGGTATCGTGGTATCCCTCCATTGTATATTCCCCTTGCCATTGCATTGTTAACCCCTAGCCTTACTTTTGCGTTACTTGCCTATCGAGATTAGCCATTTGAGTATTGCCGGCAACGTTACTTGTGCACATTAGTGATCATACTTCCCATAGCATATATACCATATCATTGTGGTGCATATATTGGTATCATATCTTGTGTCACAAGTTTGTTCCCGCATATACACAATTGCTATCTTGGTTTGTGCATTGTGCAAAGTGGCCATAGAAAAAAAGAAGAAGAAGAAATAAAGATTTTAAGCAAAAGAAAGAGAGCAAAGAAGCTTGTAAGCAAGTGCCATAGCATCATACCACATTGCATATAAGATTGTCATATCCAATCCTCTTGGATCATCTTGAGAGAAACACCGGGAACCATACATACATAGCATACTTGGGATAGAAGTTTATCCATTTTGCATCTTATAGGTTGTGCACAAGTGTCGTATCCGCCTATTGAGCAATCGTGCTAGCGTCTCTCTTGAGTTGTGCAACACAAGTGTTTTCCGTGGATTCCACATTTTGTGCTCATTCCTTGGTTGCACGACCCCATTTATCTATCCGTGTGTGTGTTTCCGTGTGCCATTCTTTGCTATTGGTCCATTTGTTTCACTTGCGAATTTGTGAATCTCTTTCAACATTATTGACTCTTGCTAACATTTTGCATTAAATTTTTGTGCCACTATCCTCACCGAGCTCCTCCATAAGCTTTACTTGTGTAGGTGTGAGAACCGACAAGGATTGGTACCAATAGTGCTATTTCATTGTCCGCATTTGAGTGAACTTGATTCGTTTTCAACATCGGTCAAGGTACATTGGTATAAGTTCTTCTCTTTCTCCCACTCATATTTGCTCGAGTCTTGTGATGGATAGGCAAGGCATTTCACCTCCGGTCTACGACAACAACGACGGCGTGAACAACTACATCACCAAAGCGTCTATCTTCGATCTACAACGACAAGTGCAAGGCACACAATCAAGATTGCGAGAGCGCATCGAGAACATCTCCATCGACATTCGTCACTCCGAAGCAAGGAGAAGGGACTACTTCGACAAGAAACTTGCCGCACATAAAGAGGAGCAAAATGCAAGGATGGAGGAGATTAGAGCCTTGATTAAGTCTTCTTCCCCTTCGTCATCTTCAAGGCGGCGACATTCAAGCCACAAGTCTTCGGAGCGCGAAAAAGATGCAAGTGCAAATCGTCCTCGTCCACATCTACATGGCGACCACCATCATGTTCGTGATCCACATCGTCATGAAGGGCAAGTCACCTCCAAGCATCATGTGCACGACGACGACGAACGCCAAGGAGCTCAAGCACGACAACGACATCATCATCATGAAGATGCTCCACAAGCACAAATGCACAAGTCCCAACACGCCAAGTCGAAGCTTCATAAGCACAAGAGAAGACCGCGAGACGAGCACCACCAAGACGGCGCTACGGCTACATCAACCACTTCGGCATCTTCGCCAAGTGTTCTCAAGGCATCTTCGCCTTTGGACGTACGGCATCTTCGCCTACTTCCCACGTGTACGCCTACATCGACTTCATCAAGTCCAAGGCGACCACCTACGAGCGAGGGCGCCACTTCCATCTTCGGAAGCCCCTCAAGGAAGATGTCCGAGCATGGGAAATTCCCTTCGGTCATGGAGACGAGCTATGAGGTGCCACATCATATGGGCCTCCAACACCAAGACGGTGACAAGACGGTCGATCAAGGGCCATCCCCTTCGACCACGGCGACGAGCGCGAACCTCTTCAACAACATGAAGACGACGCCCACTTTGGACTCATACTCCGAGTCAAGCTACGCGACTGCGCATGGAGACATTTGCACCAACATCTCTCCGACACCCACATATCATGAGATGACCCAATTGCCATGTGAGGAGAGCCACCACCACATGAGTGACATGAGTGACTCCACCCTATATGACATTGAGTGCATTTCCTATGAGAGGATGAGTGTGACCACCACTAGTCCCACACTTGAGAGCATGCCACACATCCTATGTGAGGTTGGCGCCATTTGGTGACTCCACCAACCATACGAAAGTGAGAGCATCATATTGGGAGTGAGTGAGCCACAACACTTAGTGAGTGAGGTAGTTGACACGGCATGTGAGGCCACTATGATTCCTAACGAATTAACCTCTACTCCTAGTGTGTTTTCTTCTTTGGTGTTAGGTCTCCTGCATGACGACATGCCTATCCTTGATGAGTCTATTCCTCCATTGGAGACGACGATGGCCATGGTGGACGATGACGCACCCCCCACATGGTTCCATCAAGATGACGATGACAACGAGACGATCTTCAACACCTCACCTACAACACATGAGCGACTCTCCAAAGGTAACATTGGTGATGGTGCTTCTCTTGTCCCACTAGTGGACTATCTTGACATCGATTGTTCCCATGATGTTGACCCACCTATTACCATGCTTCACGCTAGTGAGACTTCTTCATGCCTTGACTTACCTATTTATGATTATTATGATGATGAGCATGTTGAGTTGCCTAGTTGTGATGCTATGCTTCATAGGATATCATGTGAAAATTCTATTGGTCACATTATGTTTGACAATCCATTGAACTTGTCATATGCTATGAGTGAGATCTCCCATATTGCATCATTACAATCTCAACATAGTAACTATGCATGCCCCATTAAAATAAATCCCATTTGCACTTATGGCATTGCCACGCCCAAGATGCGACCCTATCCTAAAGGAACTCGAAGGTCCCACCAAGGATAGAAGCGCATCTTGAAGACGCTTTTGCAAGGTGGATATCATTACATCAACATTACATAATAGTGGGGATACATACAAAAGGGCATACAATGCCACATGAATACACCAATACAACATACAAGATCAACATCCGACTACGGATGAAACATAAATGAAACTCAAACAATATCCACCTCGCTAGCCCAGCTGCCGACTGGAACCTATCCCCGATCAAGAAGTAGATGAAGAACTCCAACACAAATAAACATCGCTCTCGCGTCATGATCATCGCATAACCTGTACACAAGAATCGGTGGTGTAGTAATCTGTGAGCCACGAGGACCCAGCAATCCCATTACCATGGGTATCAAGACTAGCAAAGCTTAACGGGAAAGGAAGGGGTAAAGTGGTGAGGTTGCAGCAGCGACTAAGCATATATGGTGGCTAACATACACAAATGAGGGCGAGAAGAGAAACAAAGGAACGGTCGTCAACTAGTAATGATCAAGAAGTGATCCTGAACTCATACTTACGTCAGACATAACCCAGAAACCGTGTTCTCCTCTCGATCAACCCCGAAAAGAGACACTCACGGTTACGCACATGGTTGGTGTATTTTAGAAGAGTTTACTTCAAGTTTACTACAACCGGATATTAACAAATTCCCATCTTCCACATAACCGCATGGCACGGCTCTCGAAAGTTTATACCTGCGCAGGGTGTCCCAACTTAGCCCATGATAAGCTCTCGCGATCAACGAAGGATATCCCTTCTCCCGGAAGACCCGATCAGTCTCGAATCCGGCTACAAGACATTTCGACAAGTAATAAAACAAGACCAGCAAAGCCGCCCGATCGCCGACAATCCCGATAGGAGCTGCACATATCTCGCTCTCGTGGAAACACGGATGAGACTAGCTATGAGTAAAACCAGACCTCGAGTTGCTCGAGGGGCCCCCAGTAGCTTCGGTTCGGCCAGACTTAGAGAAGCACCGCCCGGGGGCTAAAATAAAGATGACCCTTGGGTTGGCCGACCAGGAAGGGTATAGGTGGTGGCGAGGCAAATGGTAAAACCAAGGTTGGGCCTTCTTTGGAGGAGTCTTATTCAAAGCGAACCTGTCAAGGGGTCCCATAAACCACCCGACCGCGTTAGGGACGCAAAATCCGGGAACATAACACCGATATGACGGAAACTAGGGCGGCAAGAGTGGAACAAAACACCAGGCATAAGGCCGAGCCTTCCACCCTTTACCAAGTATATAGATGCATTAATTAAATAAGATATATTGTGATAACCCAACAAGTAAACATGTTCCAACAAGGAACAACATCTCCATGTTCCAACAAGGAACAAACTTCATCTTCACCGCAGCTAACAACGCTATAAGAGGGGCTGAGCGAAGCGGTAACATAGCCAAACAACGGTTTGCTAGGAAGGGTGCAAAAGGTTAGGGGCTGACATGGCAATTTGGGAGGCTTGAGCAGCAAGTGGTAGGTAACGCAGCATAGCGATAGAACGAAGCAACTAGCATAGCAATGATAGTAATGAGATCCAAGGTGACGGTCATCTTGCCTGAAATCCCGCAAGGAAGAAGAACGAGTCCATGAAGAAGACGAACGGAAGTAGTCGAACGAATCCTCACAATCGCAACATTACCGGAACCAAGAAGCAACACCGGAAAGAAACAAACAACATAGTAAACACACAATCATAAACATGGCATGATGCACAAACAAGTATGATGCATGTCCGGTTTAATAAGGCATGGCATGGTAATATGCAACAAACAATACTACAAGTTAAGTGGAGCTCAATATGCAACGAGTTGCATATTGACGAAACACCACATTCGAGTTATTTAGTTTGATCTCGTTTAGGTACACAACAATATTAAATTTTGTTAAACATGGCAAGGGGTGAAGCATAAGTAAACTAACTATTTAGGCAAGTTTAAATGAGGCCGGAAATAAGAAACAACAATTCCAGAAAATCCTCATGAGCAATATTTTAGATTCGGTACTGTTCTGCCCTAAAACATATTTTATTGTTGTTAAACAGGAAAATAAACTGCACCATGTTAAACTAGGCATTTTTCCACCCCATTTACATATAAAGTTTATTAAAATTGGAGCTACGGTTATTTAGTTATGAAATAAATCATTTTAGCATGCATTTAGGCAAATTTAAACAAACAACATTTTAAACATTTTAACATGGGATGAAAACAGCAGATTATGAAACTAGATGAAAAACTAAGCATTTTTCATATATAAATCATTTTAATCCGATGCACGGTTTGTGAGATATTAAATGCATGAACATGAAGGTTTTTCTGCAAATCTGTAAATCCCTGGTTAATGCTAAATTCGCAGACTGGAAAAAAAAATAACTAGGCCACATCTCGAGCGGACTTGGCTACAGGAACTTGAGGCTCACCATGGGCTCTTGGCCCGGCTGGTGGGGAGGAGGCCAGGCAGGCCGGATCTGGCGCGGCTGGGCCTTGGCCAGCAGGCGGAGGGGAGGCAGCCCAGGTGCGTGCGGTTGGTCGCGGGACTTGACGCGGTCAGCGCGAGCGAGGCGCTCGTCCACCTCGTACAGGGGCGAAGCAGAGGGGGCAAGCAGGGCACCGACGCTGGACTTGGAGGGAGGCACCCATGGCGCGGCGGCGGACTTGACGGGGCGCTGGAGAGGAGGCAGGCTGCGGATGCGGCAGGAGGAGCTTGGGCGCGGCGGCGTTGGGTTGCTGCGGAGGAAGGCGGCTGCTTGGCGGCCGATCTGGAGCAAGGAAGCAGAGGCGGACGACGGGGATGGCCGTCAGCGACGAACCCCAAGGGCGGCGGCGCTGCAATTCTCCTTGGCCTCAACGTGGTTCCCTGTGAGAGAGAGGCAGAGGCATGAGAGAGAGGGGGGAAACGTGACGGGAAGGAGGAGGCGCAAGAGACGGTAGGGTCAGGGCGGTGCTCATCTGAGGCGGCAACGACGAGGATGTTGCTGCTGCTGCTAGGGACGGGGGCACAAGGCAATGGGCGCCGTGTTGAGGCGAGGGCGCGAGGCAGCTCATGGCCGACGGCGGGGTTGAGCAGACTCGGGCGTGAGGAGGCACAGATGGAGCGAGAGCTCGCTTGGGAACATGCTCAGCAGAGGGATCGGGTGCTGTTGGTTCAGACGCGGGGTGGGCTCGGTGGATTTGGATCGGGGCAAGGTGGAGGCTGCCGGTTGGGGTGGTGCTGAAAACGAAGGAGAACTGGTGGCTGGATCGGGAGGGTTCCCGAGGATGGAGGGAGGCTGTCGGCTGGCTCGGCTGCTCGGGGAGGATCCCGAGGAAGGTGGAGACTGGGTGGCGGCGCGAGGAGGGGAATAGGGTTAGGCTAGGGTTTTATTGGTTTATATATATATACTAGCAGAACGCCCGTGCGTTGCTACGGGCTATCCGCAATATCTGTAACATCCGGGTTCAACACAAAAACCCTATTCAATGACGCACCTTCCCTTTTTCTGTCGGAACCTCTCATTCTTGACCAATTTTCCGCCGTAGCGAGACATTTCTCGTTTTTTCTCTCACTGGCGCCACCTCCTTTAAAAGCAGATGACAGCCAACTCATCTTCGCCATGCATTGCAGTAAGGATGAAATTTTCTTGTTTACGATATAATAGAGTGGGTTAAAAACTAACACATACTATTGACACAAAACAACAAATAACTACAGAGATCTTTCCTAGTCACCAATAAGCTCCACCTCCATCCCACATATATGCTAGAAGGGATAATTGTCGTTCTTCTCTTCTTTATATTTCCCTACGTCTTCTACTCCATGCCTCTTCGCCAATCTGTTTAATTGGCACCAACCAGCACCATGTCAACATTAATGTGTTCATCATCGATGCCTCATCTTCTTCTTTCTCATTCCTCGGCAACTTTAGTTCTCGTTCCTACTTATTTCCTAGAATACTCTTTCTTTCTTTTTTTCTCTTATTATTTGGAACACTCTTACTTTCTCCAACACCATGCACCACTTTGGCTTCAGTTCTTTTTCCTTCTTGTTTTGGAACACTCTTCCTTTTACTATAGCATGAACCACCTAGCTAGTGTTGTGTCATGTTGTCCTCACTGTGAACATTTCGCCACCGTCATCGAGTGGACATCCCATGAGCATATACTTCATCCATCTTGGTGAATGCTAGGTCACCCATGTCGCGGCGCATGGTGGCCGTTGTCCATGTTGGCAAGCGGTTCTCGGTGCTTTGCAATGTAACCGAGAGCCCATTGATTGTTTATGTCCACTCTCGACCGTTAGTACTTGGTCTTCCTCAAGCACGCGACCGCTGACCTTGTTCTATGGCATCTATTATCCTCGCCCGCAAACATTTCGGCAACCATCGGTGTGTAGATGACGGTCATCATCCATCTTACTGAATGCTTGGTCGCTCATGTCACGAGGCGTGGTGGTTGTTATCTATGTTGGCAAACGCTGGCCAACCATGTCGTTGAGAGCATGTTGGCAGTCACCAATGGCAGCGATAGCCTAGCTCTTGGCCGTCCTTGCCCACAAACACTTTCAAACTGATTCGGCATGATTAAGCGCCTGCCTAATTAATTAAGCACATCCAAATTTTATGTACTTGGTTTTTTTTTTTTTGCTAATTTTGCGAAATCAGCACCAAGCAAGGCATTGCTTATCCTGGTAGTTTCTCTAATTTTGTTGAAATAGTAAACATGGTTTTGAGGATCTTGTCTTACAATTTTAACATCATGTCGCCTAAACTTACACATCACACAGGTAAACCAGCTAGAGATTGAGAAGTAGTGCATTTTGGTCACCAAGAGCATTCTCATATTTGACCAAAGAAAATTTTCCAATCAAAAAGCACGCCATTGCAGCTAGATGGCTGTGCCAATGCATGCGCTAATTAACCCCACACGACCAGCAGCCAAGACACTTCGCAACTACATGTTTGCTGAACCCGTCACTTCATCCGAGTACACCAAAACTATGAAGCTATATTGGTTTACTACTTCGGTCACAAATCAGTTTCAATTCACCGCCAGCAAAAGTTGCATCCGATGCGTAAGCACGATCGGGAGGATTGACAAAATCCAGATAATTAGTGTACCGTGACTTGGAGTTGACTTGATGCAACTGCCGCTTCTTGATTCGCCTACTCCTTCTTTGGTCTCCTCTCAACACTACCACTCTACCAGATCCGTGTACATGGAATCGGACCCTTCGCCATTACGGAGGCGGGGAGGTGGCATTGGGAGGCGCCGAGCAAGGTGGCCAGCAGCGGGGGGCGGTGGCGGCGGCGAAGCCATCGAAGGACGGCGGCATTCTGCAACGGGAGTGGCGGTGGGCTGCGTCTGAAAGCAGAGGTTAGACCTCTTGCTCGGAAGTCCCAAAGGATGTGGGCGTTGCTTTTCTTTTGAGGGTGCCCCATCATTGATTTGGTTTGGAGAGGATCGGAAAACGGGATATGTTTCCTTTTCGTAAATGCGACGATATAATTGTGATTTCGAGGTGATTTCGTGTGCAGACTCCTCCATTAAGAGTAGAGATAGCCATTGAGGTAATTGAAATCTATTACCATATAATTACCGTATTCAAAATTTTCTGAGTTATGGCCTTACCATACCTGGATTGATAGCCTTTAGGGTAATTTAAATTTATTACCATATGATTACCATATTCGAAATTTTCCGAGTTATGGCCTTACCATACCTGGATTGATGAGATTTCTGAGTTTATAGCCTTTCCATACGTGGATTAATTGTGATTGATTACCATAAAGGCTATCAATCCAGGTGGGAGGTGGGACAAAAAAACCAGACGAAAAATAACCGGTTGAAAATAAACCGGTTGAAAATAAACCGGTTGAAAATGGTGGGACTATTCAACCAATTCGTCCATTAGGAGTAGAGATTACACATCAGACAGGTAAACCAGCTAGAGATTGAGAAGTAGTGCATTTTGGTCACCAAGAGCATTCTCATATTTGACCAAAGAAAATTTTCCAATCAAAAAGCACGCCATTGCAGCTGGATGGCTGTGCCAATGCATGCGCTTAATTAACCCCACACGACCAGCAGCCAAGACACTTCGCAACTACATGTTTGCTGAACCCGCCGCTTCATCCGAGTACGCCAAAACTATGAAGCTATATTGGTTTACTACTTCCAATGTAAATCAGTTTCAATTCACCGCCAGCAAAAGTTGCATCCGATGCGTAAGCACGATCGGGAGGATTGACAAAATCCAGATAATTAGTGTACCGTGACTTGGAGTTGACTTGATGCAACTGCCGCTTCTTGATTCGCCTACTCCTTCTTTGGTCTCCTCTCAACACTACCACTCTACCAGATCCGTGTCCATGGAATCGGACCCTTCGCCATTACGGAGGCAGGGGAGGTGGCATTGGGAGGCGCCGAGCAAGGTGGCCAGCAGCGAAGGGGCGGTGGCGGCAATGAAAGCCATCGAAAGGACGGCGGCATTCTGCAACGGAGTGGCGGCGGGCTGCGCGGCGAAAGCAGAGGTTAGACCTCTTGCTCGGAAGTCCCAAAGGATGTGGGCGTTGCTTTTCTTTTGAGGGGTGCCCCATCATTGATTTGGTTTGGAGAGGATCGGAAAACGGGATATGTTTCCTTTTTCGTGTGCGACGATATAATTGTGATTTCTGAGGTGATTTCGTGTGCAGACTCCTCCATTAAGAGTAGAGATAGCCTTTGAGGTAATTGAAATCTATTACCATATAATTACCGATTCGAAATTTTCTGAGTTATGGCCTTACCATACCGGATTGATAGCCTTTAGGGTAATTTAAATTTATTACCATATGATTACCATATTCAAAATTTTCTGAGTTATGGCCTTACCATACCTGGATTGATGAGATTTCTGAGTTTATAGCCTTTCCATACGTGGATTAATTGTGATTGATTACCATAAAGGCTATCAATCCAAGTGGGAGGTGGGACAAAAAAACCAGACGAAAAATAACCGGTTGAAAATAAACCGGTTGAAAATAAACCAGTTGAAAATGGTGGGACTATTCAACCAATTCGTCCATTAGGAGTAGAGATAGGCAGGTGGTTGGCTTAGGGGCTAATCGGTCCCTCCGATCGAAATCGGGCGGTCGAGAATAAATAAGTTAGGGAATCCAATGAATAAAATGAAGATATTTTCGGGATGTTTGGGGATGATCCGGACCCAACGGCGACGACAGCCCGGGTCGGGTACGGAACAGCTTTCGGACGCGCACGAGGGGTTTGAGTATTGTGCAAAGAGGGTCAAACGGTCGGGCAACAACAGAAGGGTCGGTCTGAGAAAGGTCAACAGAGATGAGGAAGAAGCGGCAACTAACAACGGCTACGAGGTTTTATGAAAACATGCGGATGATGCTATGAGATGAGATGCATGACATGAACAAAATGCAAAACAAAAGACAAAAACCCAACCACGGAGAAAATAATATATCGCATCTCCGGAAAAGGCAAGAGTTGGAGTTACGAATATGGAACGTTGTATCCGGGGCGTTACAACACTCCACCACTACGAGAGGATCTCGTCCCGAGATCTAGGATGGCACCGGAGAGAAAAGGAAGAGGAAGATAAGAGGTAAACTAAGTTGCTTCTTTGACGAACGAGTGAAACCACGAACCTTGAGAGGTTAAACAATTTAAAAGAAAGAGTACAACAGAGATGAACGAGATTGCAAACAATCCGGTAGAAAAGAGGAACAAGGAGTACTACGAGAACTTGAAGGTTGCAAAGACATGAATCAAGAGTTTAATGGACAAGATAGAATTAGAAACCACTCCGGTTAAAACTAGATAGAGAAGGAATAAGATTGATATAATTTGGGCAGCACTCCGACTAAAATAAAAAGGAAAACTTGATAAGATGAAAAGAACTTGAAGAGATGACACAACACTCCGGTTAAATGAATAAGCATGAAAAGAACACGATCCTCATAATTCGAGATGATGAGTGAAGAGAGCAACATCACAATGCCTCTGTAACAAAAGAATAGAAGTTAGACCGTTGGGATAAAGGGACGGAGAAGAAAATGACAACTTCTACCACAATTGAATTTGGAAGGCATCCTTGCAAGAAGGTTAGAATAGAGTTGTTGGAAGACCAACAACGAAAAGAATAAGTTTGTAGTGGGCTTATGGAAACATCTTAACATTATGAGGTGACAACCGACCACTAAAGGAAACAAATAATATAATTGATAACACCGACGAGATGAAAAATTTCTTCCACCAAGATGATAGAGAGATAACTTGGATCATTGATAAGCACCACAAAAGCAACATTCCTTAGGGAAGGCTTTAGGTGAAATATGACACAAGATAACTCCAACAACGAGGTTGATGGTTGAAAAGATCTCTTGAACAAAGAGAAAATGATGGATTTAAATATCTCATTCTTAACAACTTGCGAATCATGAAACACGAAGTGAAATTGTCAAGAATGACATAAGACCACCTCAAATGATAAGGTAGAACGAATTGCACTTCGAAATGCAAGAAGAAGAAAACTTGAACTCCTCAAAACAAAACATGTGTTGAGCACCATGTTTATTTTAGAGTATATCTTGGCGGATCATAACTTCGAGAGAAATCTTGAAGAACAATTGAAGAATGAAAAGAATCCTTGACGAACTATCATGTAGAACCTCCATGAAGAACTACGGTAATAAAAGGATGATAAAAAGAAAGAGAAGTTGAAGACACAAGGTGAAGCCTTGCAATAAATTTAGATGGAGCTTCGCGACACGATAATGCGGAAAACTTGGAACTCCGGAAAGAAAAGATGAACATCTTAGAACCGATAAATGTGACATGATGGCAATGATGGAAAGAAGAAACTAGATCACTTGGATGAAACAATAATAAGAATTACATTATGCGTATCCTTCACCAATTTACATTGATGACAAGCAATGGATTTGGCATACTACTTATTCTTCTTGAGGGATTGAAAAGAGATATAGTGCAAACTTGAGAAGGTATTGATGGAACCACCGGTGGAATTTGGAAACAGCGAATGAATTAATGAATTGACACCATGACGAAGGAAGAGAAATCATGAACGAACCACTGTAAGAATTGAAAATGAACGTAGCAAAGGCACAATTCACCGGAAGAATTGGAGAAGAAAAAAAAACGAAGATACTTGAGAGGATTTAGATACATGAGAACGTAGAGATCATGAACTGATTAGAGGATATTTGAACGATTCACCATTAAGATTTGGAGAACGATAGCTACACGCTGAGAATGAAGAATTATGACATGATGGCCTTCGGAGGAAAGAAATGGAAACAACTCATGAAATGCTCCGGATGGGTGAAAAGAATTCCCACAATCGAAAACAATTATGAGAGGATGGCATCAAACTTGAACTACGCATCTTTGGAAGAACGGGTAAGGATTTAAGAGGAACTCTTCTTCGGTCTTCACATGCAGAGAATGACGATGAGAAACATCACCATGAATTGTTGAGGCACTCCATAATGAAAATTAGAAAGGTTGAACCAACAATGAAAAGAATTTGAAAGATCTTGGAGAAAGACATATGACTGATGAAAATTCATTCTTACGTCAAGCTTCGAAAAGAATTTGGGAATAGCTCCGGGATAAATTAGAAGAGTCAGGTAAGATCCTGGGAAAAGACCTGTGGGTTAGGGCCCACTCAAAAGAAACACCGTTGAAAAGATTGCTTGAAATAAAGATTGCACCGGTAGAATTAAATGGCTTGAATGAGATAACAATCTCCAAATAGCTTGAACGGATTAAGAATGGAAACACAAATCTTCTGAGATATCTTCAACACTCTGGAACAAATGAATAGCAAGAGGTGAGTGATTGAGAGGTGCACCGGCATGAGAAAGCATTTGACACGAGGAAAGGAATATGATCAACACTAAAAGCTTGAATTGGATCCACCGGAGAAGAAAAAAAAGAACGAAGGATGATGAACTTGAAGCTCGTGAGCATCTTCACGAGGGATCACCGGATCAGAACATTGATTGAAAAGAGTGAAGTGACTTCACATGAATAAATGGATACTTGATTAAGAAATCTGTGTCCTTGAAGAAAAAGGGTGGGAGGGCGGGAAAACAAAGGCAACTTGGGGACGGATGAAACGAACACCGTTGAGAAAAACTTAGAATTTATCTTGCGGATGTTGAAATGATCGGATCCACTTGAAGAGAAGAACGCCGGTTGGAAAGAATTAACATGACGACCTCGATGATCAAGAAGGATTAGTATTCACATAGCAATATGAGAACACCGTTTAGGAAAGGTATGGATCCAACATTTGACTTCGAAGCAACTCGAATACCACAAATAAAACAAAACAAAGGATTTGGTTTGCAGAATAAGCCGGAACAAATACATATGATAGAGATTTACCCAATCCCATATCATGCATCTGTCAGAAAGATATTCTAGGAGCTACTTGAATTCCCACCTATAAACTCCCGAAACTTTACGGTTATGCAATCTGGTGTTGGGGATCTGAGGACACAAAATATATCACCCAAACTAACAATACCTAGATCCAATTGTATCCATCCGTCAACACATAACCAAGAAAACTCCGGAAATCGTGTACCTCAACCTTCGAAAAGCATCCGTTATACAAGCTATGGCAATACTCCCGAGCTCGCCCCAGTACTGGGTTATCGGGGTTATCTCACCAACAACTGTACAAAAGAGATTTTTGATGTCGGCAAAGCTCGGTATTCCAGAATCTGCAACGATAAAATTGTGACGACAACACCTCGGAGCTCAACTTCCCGGACACCGCCACAACCCCTAAATGTCGAGGCACCAAGAACAATGTTCTCGTCACAAAACCATCGAACGATCCCAAGATACCCGCGTGATCCTAAAAAATTTCGTGAAATTTGAGGAGAGGAAAGACAAAACATCTACGCCAGAGGCCTCACCAGAGCGATTTAAGGACCGAGGAGTAAAAGAATCCTACTCTCCGATATATATAATCCTAAGACTCAAAATAGTTTTCTTCTAGACTCAACAACGGCCAACAAACAAGGGGCTCCTAAGGTCGGTCGAGGCTCGATACCAACTTGTCACGCCTAAGATGCGACCCTATCCTAAAGGAACTCAAGGTCCCACCAAGGATAGAAGCGCATCTTGAAGACGCTTTTGCAAGGTGGATATCATTACATCAACATTACATAATAGTGGGGATACATACAAAAGGGCATACAATGCCACATGAATACAACAATACAACATACAAGATCAACATCGACTACGGATGAAACATAAACGAAACTCAAACAATATCCACCTCGCTAGCCCAGTCTGCCGACCGAACCTATCCCCGATCGAAGAAGCGGATGAAGAACTCCAACACAAATAAACATCGCTCTCGCCATGATCATCGCATAACCTGTACTGCAATCGGTGGTGTGTAAGTAATGTGAGCCACGAGGACCCAGCAATCCCATTACCATGGGTATCAAGACTAGCAAAGCATAACAGGAAAGGAAGGGGTAAAGTGGTGAGGTTGCAGCAGCGACTAAGCATATATGGTGGCTAACATACACAAATGAGGCGAGAAGAGAAACAAAGGAACGGTCGTCAACTAGTAATGATCAAGAAGTGATCCTGAACTCCTACTTACGCCGACATAACCCGAAACCGTGTTCTCCTCTCGATCAACCCGAAAAGAGACACTCACGGTTACGCTACGGTTGGTGTATTTTAGAAGAGTTTACTTCAAGTTTACTACAACGGATATTAACAAATTCCCATCTGCCACATAACCGCGGGCACGGCTCTCGAAAGTTTATACCTGCAGGGTGTCCCAACTTAGCCCATGATAAGCTCTCGCGATCAACGAAGGATATTCCTTCTCCCGGAAGACCCGATCAGTCTCGGAATCCGGCTACAAGACATTTCGACAAGTAATAAAACAAGACCAGCAAAGCCGCCCGATGCGCCGACAATCCCGATAGGAGCTGCACATATCTCGTTCTCGTGGCAACACCGGATGAGACTAGCTACGAGTAAAATCAGACCTCGAGTTGCTCGAGGGGCCCCTGCAGTAGCTTCGGTTCCGCCAGACTTAGAGAAGCACCGCCCGGGGGCTAAAATAAAGATGACCCTTGGGTTGGCCGACCCAAGGAAGGGTATAGGTGGTGGTGAGGCAAATGGTAAAACCAAGGTTGGGCCTTCTTTGGAGGAGTCTTATTCAAAGCAAACTGTCAAGGGGGTCTCATAAACCACCCGACCGCGTTAGGGACGCAAAATCCGGGAACATAACACCGATATGACGGAAACTAGGGCGGCAAGAGTGGAACAAAACACCAGGCATAAGGCCGAGCCTTCCACCCTTTACCAAGTATATAGATGCATTAATTAAATAAGATATATTGTGATAACCCAACAAGTAAACATGTTCCAACAAGGAACAACATCTCCATGTTCCAACAAGGAACAAACTTCATCTTCACCTGCAGCTAACAACGCTATAAGAGGGGCTGAGCGAAAGCGGTAACATAGCCAAACAACGGTTTGCTAGGAAGGGTGCAAAAGGTTAGGGGCTGACATGGCAATTTGGGAGGCTTGAGCAGCAAGTGGTAGGTAACGCAGCATAGCGATAGAACGAAGCAACTAGCATAGCAATGATAGTAATGAGATCCAAGGTGACGGTCATCTTGCCTGAAATCCCGCAAGGAAGAAGAACGAGTCCATGAAGAAGACGAACGGAAGTAGTCGAACGAATCCTCACAATCACAACATTACCGGAACCAAGAAGCAACACCGGAAAGAAACAAACAACATAGTAAACACACAATCATAAACATGGCATGATGCACAAACAAGTATGATGCATGTCCGGTTTAATAAGGCATGGCATGGTAATATGCAACAAACAATACTACAAGTTAAGTGGAGCTCAATATGCAACGAGTTGCATATTGACGAAACACCACATTCGAGTTATTTAGTTTGATCTCGTTTAGGTACACAACAATATTAAATTTTGTTAAACATGGCAAGGGGTGAAGCATAAGTAAACTAACTATTTAGGCAAGTTTAAATGAGGCCGGAAATAAGAAACAACAATTCCGGAAAATCCTCATGAGCAATATTTTAGATTCGGTACTGTTCTGCCCTAAAACATATTTTATTGTTGTTAAACAGGAAAATAAACTGCACCATGTTAAACTAGGCATTTTTCCACCCCATTTACATATAAAGTTTATTAAAATTGGAGCTACGGTTATTTAGTTATGAAATAAATCATTTTAGCATGCATTTAGGCAAATTTAAACAAACAACATTTTAAACATTTTAACATGGGATGAAAACAGCAGATTATGAAACTAGATGAAAAACTAAGCATTTTTCATATATAAATCATTTTAATCCGATGCACGGTTTGTGAGATATTAAATGCATGAACATGAAGGTTTTTCTGCAAATCTGTAAATCCCTGGTTAATGCTAAATTCGCAGACTGGAAAAAAAAAGAACTAGGCCACATCTCGAGCGGACTTGGCTACAGGAACTTGAGGCTCACCATGGGCTCTTGGCCCGGCTGGTGGGGAGGAGGCCAGGCAGGCCGGATCTGGCGCGGCTGGGCCTTGGCCAGCAGGCGGAGGGGAGGCAGCCAGTGCGTCGGTTGGTCGCGGGACTTGACGCGTCAGCATGAAGCGAGGGCTAAATCCACCTCGTCTGGGGCGAGCAGAGGGGCAAGCAGGGCACCGACGCTGGACTTGGAGGGAGGCGCCCATGGCGCGGCGGCGGACTTGACGGGGCGCTGGAGAGGAGGCAGGCTGCGGAAGCGGTAGGAGGAGCTTGGGCGCGGCGGCGTTGGGTTGCTGCGGAGGAAGGCGGCTGCTTGGCGGCCGATCTGGAGCAAGGAAGCAGAGGCGGACGACGGGGATGGCCGTCAGCGACGAACCCCAAGGGCGGCGGCGCTGCAATTCTCCTTGGCCTCAACGTGGTTCCCTGTGAGAGAGAGGCAGAGGCATGAGAGAGAGGGGGGAAACGTGACGGGAAGGAGGAGGCGCAAGAGATGGTAGGGTCAGGGCGGTGCTCATCTGAGGCGGCAACGACGAGGATGTTGCTGCTGCTGCTAGGACGGCAGGGGCACAAGGCAATGGGCGCTCGTGTTCGAGGCGAGGGCGCGAGGCAGCTCATGGCCGACGGCGGGGTTGAGCAGACTCGGGCGTGAGGAGGCACAGATGGAGCGAGAGCTCGCTTGGGAACATGCTCAGGCAGAGGGGATCGGGTGCTGTTGGTTCAGACGCGGGGTGGGCTCGGTGGATTTGGATCGGGGCAAGGTGGAGGCTGCCGGTTGGGGTGGTGCTGAAAACGAAGGAGAACTGGTGGCTGGATCGGGAGGGTTCCCGAGGATGGAGGGAGGCTGTCGGCTGGCTCGGCTGCTCGGGGAGGATCCCGAGGAAGGTGGAGACTGGGTGGCGGCGCGAGGAGGGGAATAGGGTTAGGCTAGGGTTTTATTGGTTTATATATATAGGCAGGTGGTTGGCTTAGGGGCTAATCGGTCCCTCCGATCGAAATCGGGCGGTCGAGAATAAATAAGTTAGGGAATCCAATGAATAAAACGAAGATATTTTCGGGATGTTTGGGGATGATCCGGACCCAACGGCGACGACAGCCCGGGTCGGGTACGGAACAGCTTTCGGACGCGCGCGAGGGGTTTGAGTATTGTGCAAAGAGGGTCAAACGGTCGGGCAACAACAGAAGGGTCGGTCTAAGAAAGGTCAACAGAGACGAGGAAGAAGCGGCAACTAACAACGGCTACGAGGTTTTATGAAAACATGCGGATGATGCTATGAGATGAGATGCATGACATGAACAAAATGCAAAACAAAAGACAAAAACCCAACCACGGAGAAAATAATATATCGCATCTCCGGAAAAGGCAAGAGTTGGAGTTACGAATATGGAACGTTGTATCCGGGGCGTTACAGGCATAGATGACGAGATGATGGTCATTGGCTTTTGCTTCTCTTGTGGTGATATTGCCATGCTTCCTTTACATGATTTATGCAATTCATCTACTATTCCATGCCATGATCACATTGTTCCAAATATGCATTGTTTTGGAAGTTGTCAATATTCTCCATGTGATGTTTCCATTAATACTCATGAGGAGACCCCCATAGTTTCCTCATATATATTAGGAGATTTTGATATATTCCATACTTTGCATGATTCCCATATTTGCGTGCCCCATATGCATTCCATGAATAACAATGCTCTAGATATTTCTCATGATGCATTACACAATTTGAGTATCCATTATGCTATACATAACAACAAACCTATCATGATGGATGACATGTTTCTATATCACGCATCTCATTTATTTGAGCATTGGATATTTTGTGCTAACCGACACATGCATGTGCGCATCATTATGGATGATGTGTACATATACCACACACACACAATTTTTCCTTTGTGTTTGTTTTGTAAAGGTACTCATGTATACTCGTCAACTTCTCAATCCCAAGAGTTGACGAAACGAGCTCTTGAGTGCAACGATGCTTTGGGATCCCGTGGACTATCCTTACCACCGTTCCCTTCGCGCAAGGACTACGCAAATCTCTTCTACTTGGCTCTCACACGGCTATGGGCCATTTACCACATGTCACCTTATGCTCATTTTCCCGTGTTCACTTTGCATGTTATGCTTGCTCCTATGCCTTTGCCATGCAATTGTGACCCTTGCTTGCATCTACCCATGTTTCATCATTATGCCACTTCTATGCGTATTTGCATGCTTGGTGGAGATCCTTGTTACTATTGCCATGTTTATCATGTGCCCCATGCTATTGATGCTTGTTGTGTTGGGAGAGTCATGATGCCCCATTGCTATTTACACATGGCCTCTCGCCAATACATTCATGCCATTCTACTCATATCTTGCTTTCATGCATGTGCTATGCCATGTGAATTATCCATGCCCACTATTTGCACACATGACATGCTTGCCATGATTCCTTCTAGTATGTTGCATCTTCGCACTACTAGCTTGCTTGACTTGATCTCTATGATTGATTGCTTTGATGCATCACCCATGTTCCATTACTCACTTTCTTGGGTTGATGACATATATGTTCATGCCTCTCACATGATATATCTTGATCCTTGTCACTTGTCTCCAATAGTTGCCTCTATGCTTAATGATCTTGGAGACTTGGACACTTCACTTGTGATGCATGCTTGGTTTATTGAGCATATTGTATTTGGTTGTTCTTGCATCATATGCCTCCATTCTATGAAATGCTCCCTTGTCCTTTCTTATGATAAGAATGATGAGAACACTTGTTGGGTATCTTACCACTCGAATGATAGGTTTTGCATTTCCGCTAACCTCATTTGTTTCTCCGAGTGTTTGTCATGTTCTTTCATTTTGGAGGTTTCACAAGGCGATGCCGTTATGCGACAACTTGGTCATGCGAAGGCATACACTATGTGCAACACCATCATTTGCGAAAATCTACTAAAGGTGAACTCCTTCCCTTTGAGCCATCCTCAAGTTTGCATATTGGATGGGTCACTCTTTCATTGTTGTTTCCTTCTTGTTGTGTACATGTTACATCTATTGGACGGAGGAGCAACATTGGAGATTGGCTCTTTGGACATTCATATTGAGGAGCGCTCGCACTTATTGGATGCACCTTCGGAACTCCACTCATGCCTCGACATCGAGCTTTGGTACACCAACACCTCCATATTTGTTGATTGTGCTCATACATGTCATGCTCGATGGACATATCATACTCACCACAAATTTGCACCCTACGCATGGATTGACACACATTATGATTGCCTTGTTGCATCTTGTATTCTCATGTCATCCGTGATATTTGAGCTTGTTCACTTCCTTAGCAAATTTGTTGTGATCTTCCTTGATGGCATTTTCATACATCATGATCATATGGTCCTCCATCAATTGCATGATGACATTCACATATTGAGCATCCATTGCTATGTTCATGCTTTTGATGCACCATCCCATTATGACATCATATTGCACCGTGGTTGCATTGCCCATACTCATAACACAATTGTGTGCACAATGATTGCATTTGTTCCCATGAATGCTTTGCATACCATTCTAGATCATCTTGATAAGCTTCATGATGGACACTTTGTGTGCGCTAACCATTGTATTTCCGAGTGTCGTTTGTGTTTGCTCTCTTGGCATGTCTACCATCCCGACGACATCTTCAAGTACTTGGATTGCGCCATGACTTCCACTCCGTCCAATTACAAGTTCGTCCACGACAACCGTTTCCATGGTGATCAGGATTTCGATCCGAGGTCGGATCTTTCCCAAGGGAGGGGAGATGATGCGGAGCATCCGACGATCATCCCCATGTACACTCGAGCCTACGCCATTGGACCTAAGGTGAATTCGCTCCTTTCCGAATCTTCCCTTTTCGCATGTAAGACAGGGATGCTACTTCAAGCGCGGACCTTGTGCATACTCAGGTACACCCGAGGAGATCATGGAGAGCCCAAGGACCAAGGCCAAGCGTGCGCGGAAGCGAGGGAAGGAGAAGGAAGAAGAGCCAGCTGCTATAGCAGCCGGACATCCGGCCCCAGCCCGGACATCCGGCCCTTGCCCCGGAAATCCGGCCTTGGCTATCCAGAGTACACCGAAAAGGACCAGAGCAGCCCGGACATCCGGCACCATGCCCCGGACATCCGGCTCTTCCTGAAGCCCCGGATATCCGGCCCCTTCGCCCGAAAATCCGGCCTCTCCATCACCGAATGCGTCTGGAAGACCCAGGCCAGCCCGGACATCCGGCCTCCCCGCCCGGACATCCGGCCCGACGCCCGGACATCCGGCCTCGCCTGTGCGTGAACAGTGAAGGGCCGACGCCCATGTACCCTTTCGCCCCCGTAGACTATATATACTCCATCCCCTTCCTCTTTCTAGGGTTAGCTTAGGTTTAGCTCATGTTTGTGTGAGAGCCTTGCTCGTCCACTTGGTTACTTCTCCTCGGAGCTCAGGACCTCTTCGGAGAAGATCCCCCAAGCGGATTCAAGACCCCCTTCTACGGTGGACCCCATCAAGACCTCCTCACGGAGAAGAACGGCTACCGTTTGTATCATCCTTTGTTGACCTTGAATCATGTATCTCCCTTTGTGTTCATCGATCTAGCACTTGTGTGATTGATTCCTTGTTGGTTGAGCGATCTCTCTCTCGTTTCCTCCGTGTTTCCCTTTGTTCTTCCGCGCGTTCTTCGTGATTCCCTGTAGGATCCACTCCAAACGTGAAAGATCATCCACGTAGGGTTCCGCCCTACATCAAAGTTGGTGCCTCATCAGCTAACAGTAATCCTGGGGCTGGTGAGCTCAAGGGCCATTTTCTGGGGAATCAATACCCGGAAAACCGGTCGTGACACTTGACAACGTAATATTCTTGTGATTCCTTGAAAACAAAATTTGTTCTCTCAATATGTGTTTTGTACTGTGTCTCTGTTTATTTCCACTATATATACCCAGTCAGAAGTTGTCTCTGTTTTTATATTGCTTGACAACGTGATGGCTTGGAGTAATTTGTTTTTGTTATTCTATCTCTGTTTAATAGCCAGAAGTTGTGGCGACCTGACCCAAAATCGGTCAAATCTACGTATGCATACCATCCCAAGATCATCTTTGGTACTCACGAGACATCGATAAAGTAATCAAAGTTCAATCACACCTGAATATCATTAATCGATTCTCATATAGAGTCTTTATTACAAGGGAATAAATTCGCTCAAGGCCAACTCATGAGAAAATAAACTAAAATGCTGCGGAAGCGTCGAAGGTAAGCGAGTCCATCCGACTCAAAGGGCAATCGCTAAGGCGGAGCGTAGCCTCACTCCGATCGAATATATCTACGCAACATAATACGTTGCAGCCATGTAGGTCAGCTTTTGGAATAAGCTGGCAAGTTATGAAGAACAACAATAATAAAGTTACTAACTCTATATGCATATTTGGCTGTGGAGCTCTAAGTTTCACCATTTTGCGTAAAGCCAATTTTATCCTACTACAGTGGACTTATTTGCAAATTACTACAAATTGTTGGTAGTTATTGAGATGGTTCCGCCAACCAATATCTCGTTCCCAAATTATTATTAAGTCATAAACCCAATCAAATTACTTCATTAGAGTTAAGTGTTGAGATATCCGAATACTTCCAAGGTCCAGATGCTCAAATGTCCGTAACCGGGGACACGGCTAATCGATTAGGTTATAACACTCTGCAGAGGTTTATGACTTTCCCGCAAGAATCATTCCCTCCTTTTAAAGTCTTCGCACTTCATGGTGTTTGAAGACGGACGAATGAAACAGGGTCTTCCAAAGAGTTCTTCCGCCACCGCGGTACCCATCCAATCCTACCGCTCGTCTACTTCTCGTAGTACCGCCCAGCCAGCTTCACTACAAGGGTCAACCCAGCCAGAGCCCATAATGGCTTGCGGCTGCACAGTAAGCTTCGGTCATGGGGCATCCATCCTTCTCTTCGTGGCTGGGTGAAGCTTTCGCAGGATGTCATGGCGCTTCTCCATGCATCCCGCCACCACTGGTGCTCCAGGTGCCCGTCAACAAATCCTCCACCCAGTAGTGGTTTTCCAAGTCCATCTTGATCATTGTAGTCCATGGGGTCATCATCATCATCATTGACTCTCACATCTTACTTATGAATTTCTCTCATCCCCAAATCCCGTCTACGAGCATAGCAAATTAACTACTACGTCCCGGGGCCATGGTAACAAGGGGATTGGTTCATCCTACCACATGATACTACTCAAGTTTAATGACTTCAAGATTATCACTACTGCATGCAATGATGGGGTGGTGACAACTACTAATGCACAAAAACATAGGTATAGAAATAACATGATCAAAACTTGCCTTGCTGATGATCCTCGTAAGCTAAAGAGTCGAGTAGCAAGCTTCAGACTCAGGAACTCTACCGAGACAAACAATAACATAATAAGCACAAAGCAAGAGGATCACACAAGATAACAAAGATAACATAACACAACCAACAATCAAAACCGAATCAAAAGGAAAACTCAAAGAAATCAAATTCAAAGTTTTTTCCCTATTCCAAACAATAGCAAAAAGAGTTTTTATTTAACAAAAATTCCTCAATAAGACCTAATCATGGTTTTAGGTTAACCTAACAGAAAAGGATTAACTAAGCAATTAGGAGCAAAAAGAATTAATTAATTAGCTATTATAAAACTCAATTTAGGCCTAATCCAATTTCTATTAGGAAAATTAATTTAAAACTTTTATTAATTATAAATAAAAGTTCATCTAATGGAATGACAGAAACTAACCTAGAATCACTAATCACAAGTTAAAAATAAATTAATTTACTAATTAATTAATTAGGAAAACAGAACTAATCAATTAATTAGGATTAATAGGATTCTGCCTAGAATTAATTATTTATTAACCCTAAAATACCAAAGTTAATTTCTAGGGTTTGGCAATATCAAAATAAAGTGATTGCAAAAGAATCATGCAAAATAATTTTTCTAACTAAAACTATAGCAGATTTGCTATTCTGACTAAAATAATATTAAAGCATTTTTAATTATTTTTAACATAGCTAAATATATGTTTTTCAGAAACTACATAAAATTTGCAATCCAACAAAAAAAGAATCACTAAAAAATATTAAACAGAACAAAAGATATACATTTTTGAAATTTGAAACAAATCGGCTAAAACAGAAAATCTAAATAAAAGAAAAATGCCTAATGGGCCTAAATGTGCACTAGGCGCCGATAGACTAAATGGGCCTAGGGTTTAACTAAAACGAACCGCCTAAATAAATAAACCTAACTAAAAATAAACCCAGGGGCGGCGGTTTTCTAACTAAAACGTACCCCTTCGTGGGCTTCTAATCGTAGCCGCCCGATTGGGATCGGACGGGGGAAGGGTCTTCCGGGGACTCACCGGACTCCGGCGACGTCGGCGGCGGCGGCGGGAGTGCTCCGAGGCGTTAGGGGTCGGTGAGCCTGGGAGACGTCGGGAGGTCTTGGGGAGCTCTGGGAAGGTTCGGTGGTGTCGGGGAGGTTCGGGGGGCACCAGGGCGGCGACGGCGAGGGTTTTGGCGGCGGGGAGGGGTTCGGTGCTCCGGCGAGCTCGGGAGGGAGAAGGAGAGGGGCTCCGGCGAGGCTAAGGGGGGGAATGGGGTGCGGGGGGCTTGGCTTATATAGCCAGGGCCTCGGCTGGGGGGCGGAAGGGCATCGGGGCCTGTCGGGGATCCCGGATCCTTCGGGATCCCATGGATCTCAGCGAGGTTCGTTCGTGGGCGAGGGAAGAAGAGAGGGGGGGTCCACGGGTCAGTGAGGAGAGAGGGGAAGGTTGGTGGTGGCCGGATCCTAGGGATTCGAGGCGGGGCGGGGTGAGTCTGTTGGGCTGGCTGTGGCCTAGTGGGCCGGTGGCTGGGCTGGTCTGTGGGTGGTGAGGCGCAGTCTTGGCTGGGCACAGGTGGCTGGTGGCGCCTCAAAAGGTTTTTTTTTTTTCTTTATTTTTTAATAAAACCAAAAACAAAAATAAAACCTAAACTAATAATATTTTATATAGGGTATATATATACCAAAATGATCAGGGGAATATTCCCTTTCATTTGAACATTTTTCCAAAGGCAAAATCCAAACTTTATGAAAATCCATTTTTTTCAAATTCAAATAAAATTTCAGATTTGAATCCAATTCTTTTGGCATTGTTTCCTCTGATATTTTTGGAGTGTCATGTTTGCTCCTCTCATACTTTTGATCAAGTATTTATCAGGCTTGGTTTTGAAATTGTTTCCCACATGCCAAGTTTGGAATTCAAATTTCAAATTCAAAACTCTCTGAAACTTCAAATGGTATTCAAATTCAAACAGGATGCATAGGATGCTTAGCTATAATTGTAAAACATTCCAAATAGGAAAATTTGGGATGTTACAAACCTACCCACCTTAAGATGAATCTCGCCCTCGAGATTCGGGTTGGCTAGCAAATAGGTGCGGATGGTCTCGACGAAGGTCTTCTTCGCGTCCTGTGTGGCTTCTTCCTCGGTGTGGTGACTCCACAAAGACCTTGCAAAATTTGATGACCTTGCTGCGGGTGACTCGCTTGCAGTCTCAAGAATTTTGACGGGTTTCTCCTTGTAAGTCAAATCTTTGTCAAGCTGTATGGCCTCTAGGGGCCTTGTGTCTCTCAACGGAACATCGGCCATGTCCGCATGGCACTTCTTCAACCGAGAAACGTGGAAAACATCATGAACTCCGGACAATCCTTCCGCAATTCCAGTTGTATGCAACTTCTCCACGACGCTCGAGGATTTTGTAGGGGCCAATGAATCGGGTGCTAACTTTCCTTGACTCCAAACCTCTCGATTCCACGAAGTGAGACACACGAAGGTATGCTCGGTCTCCCACTTCGTAAGTCACCTCCTTGCTTCATCGTCGGCATAACTCTTCTGTCGTGACTGTGCTATCTTGAGCCGGTCTCGAATCAGCTTGACTTTCTCTTCGGAATCCTTGATAAGATCGGAACCGAAAAGTGATCGATCTCCAACACTATCCCACAACAATGGTGTTCTGCACCTCCTTCCGTATAGAGCTTGAAGGGCCATCTTCAAACCGGATGATAATCTGTTGTTGTAAGAGAACTCTGCGTAAGGCAAGTTATCATCCCAGCTAGACCCATAGTCTAGCACACAAGCTCTCAACATGTCCTCCAGAATCTGATTGACTCTCTCGGTCTGTCCATCTGTCTGCGGATGAAAGGCTGTACTGAATTCCAGCCTCGTACCCAAAGTTTCATGCAATTGTTTCCAAAACTTTGAGGTAAACTGCGTTCCCCTATCGACACGATTTTCCTCGAACTCCATGCGGACATACGATCCTGGTCATGTATATCTTGGCCAACTTGGCACTGGTATAGGTAGTCTTCACGGGAATGAAGTGAGCTACCTTAGTCAAACGATCAACTACCACCCAGATAGAATCATAACTGAACGGGTCATGGGTAATCTGTGATGAAATCCATACCAAGTTTCTCCCATTTCCAATCGGGAATCGGCAAAGGTTGAAGTAACCTGCTGGCTTCGATGTTCGCCTTTACACGTTGGCAAACATCGATACTGCCACGTACTCGGCAATGTCCTTCTTCATTCCTGTCCACCGAAACTTTGCTTCAAATCCGGTACATCTTGGTGTTGCCGGGTGAATCGAGTACGGTGAATCATGAGCCTCTGTAGAATTAGCTTCCGAGCTCGGAATCATTGGGCACATAAATCGATCCCCAAACCATATAGTTCCATGTTCATCCTTTCGAATCCTTTAGCTTTTCCATCCTCCATCTTTTGCTTAATCTCATCGATTTCCTTGTCCGACTTACGGGCTTCACGAATCCTTTCGGTCAAGGTGGACTGAACTTCGAGGTTGCAACAAATCCTTTCGAACTATCTCCGATCGGAGATCTCGAGGTCATCAACCAACTCCTGGGGTAATCCTCCTGCTTTGTAAGAGTGTTCACATAACTCTTACGGCTCAAAGCATCTGCTACAACATTGGCTTTACCGGGTGGTAATGTAGCCTCATGTCATAGTCCTTTATCAACTCTAGCCATCTCCTCTGCCTGAGGTTCAATTCCTTCTGCGTGAAGATATATTTCAGACTCTTGTGATCCGTATAGACATCACAACGATTTCCAATGAGGAAATGTCTCCAGGTCTTGAGAGCATGTACTACAGCTGCCAACTCCAAATCGTGCGTGGCATAATTCATCTCATGAGGCCGTAGTTGTCTGGAGGCATACGCTACAACCTTACCTTCCTGCATCAATACTCCTCCGAGTCCTTGACGAGAAGCGTCACAATAGACCTGGTATTCCTTATGTATGTCCGGCAATATCAACACTGGAGCTGTGACCAACCGTTTCTTCAACTCCTGAAAACTGGCTTCACATTCCTCGGTCCAAACATACTTGGCTTCCTTCTTCAACAGCTCAGTCATGGGCTTGGCAATCTTCGAGAAGTTCTCAATGAATCTCCGATAATATCCTGCGAGTCCGAGAAAACTGCGGATCTCCTTGACTGAGGTGGGTGACGCCATTCGGTGGTGATTCAACCTTGGCGGGATCAACTGCTATTCCTTCTCCTGAAATAACATGTCCGAGGAATCCAACTTCCTTCAACCAAAATTCACATTTGCTGAATTTGGCATACAGCTGATGTTCTCGAAGTTTCTCCAGAACTAGACGCAAATGTTCCTTATGCTCTTCCTCGCTCTTGGAGAATATCAATATGTCATCGATGAACACCACGACAAACTTGTCCAAGTACTCCATGAACACCTTGTTCATCAAATTCATGAAGTATGCAGGAGCATTAGTCAATCAAATGACATGACGGTATACTCGTATAAACCATACCTAGTGGTGAATGCTGTTTTGGGTATATCCTTTTCACGAATTTTCAATTGATGATACCCTGATCGAAGATCGATCTTAGAGAATACCTTGGCTCCAACAAGCTGATCAAACAAGTCATTGATCATGGGCAGAGGGTACTTGTTCTTGATGGTTACCTCGTTCAATGCACGATAATCCACAACCATCCTCAAGCTTCCATCCTTCTTCTCTACCAAAAGAACTGGGCTCCCCAAGGTGATGAGCTTGGACGAATATACCCTTTCTCCAATAACTCATTTATTTGCTCCTTGATTTCTTTCAACTCATTCGGTGGCATCCGATAAGGTCTCTTAGATATTGGGGCTGTGCCGGGCAATAACTCAATCAGAAACTCAATGTCTACGTCGGTGGCATTCTGGTAATTCCTCCGGAACACGTCGGAAATTCTTGCACTCATGGCACTTCCTCTGAACAACTCCCGTGAGGGAATGCACTGATTCTTCATCCGGCTGTGCTGGCTACATACTTGATCCTCTTCGCTCCGGGGTGGTGAGCAGAATAGACTTCTTGGCACGATCAATGTTCCTTCATACTTTGACAACCAATCCATGCCTAGGATTACATCCAAGGTCTGTGTTTCCAACACTATGAGTTCTACGGGAAATTTGTGGTTCCCGATGTTGAGGTTTGCAGGACAGCTTAAACCTGCCATCATTTCTCCTCCTGCGGAACTGACGCGGAGGGGGCTTCTAAGGGTTCTAGTGCGTAATCCGTACTTATCCACAACTACCCTTGATATGAATGAATGCGTTGCACCAGAATCAAACAGAACCAAAACTGAATGTGAATTCAATAAAAACTTACCAACCACAGTGTCTGGCTGATCATAGACGTTCTCCACGTCGATGTGATTCACTTGAGCACGAGGGAAAGGATTGGGCTTCTTCGCTGAGCCTCCATTGCCATTCCCGTTCCTCTGCTTGGCCTCCGGGCAGTCGGTGGCGTAGTGCCCTGTCTTCTGGCACTTGAAGCAGGTGATGTGGCTCAGATCCTTCGGAGCCGGGGCAGAACGGTGATGATTGCCATTACCATTGCCATTGCCATTGCCATGGCCTGACTTGTTGTCCTGACTGCGGTTGTTTCCATTTCCACCATGGTTATGACCTCCATGGTTGTGATGGATGTGCCCTCCTGAGTACGGTGCATAGCGGGCTTCACGAGCTCTGAATTGTGCTTCCCCGGCTGTACTTCCTCTTGCGGCTTTCTATCTGCTGCTGCTTGCCTTCCAGAATGGTGGCCTTGTCTACCAGCTCCTGGTAGTTGTTGAAAGTAGCCACAATAAGCTGCATGCTCAATTCATCATTGAGTCCCTCCAGGAACTTCTCCTGCTTGGCGGCATCAGTGGCCACATCATCAGGGGCATAGCGTGCAAGTTTGCTGAATTCCTCCACGTACTGTGCCACAGTACGATTCCCCTGGCGCAAGTTTCGGAACTCACGCTTCTTCAGACTCATGGCTCCAGATGAGACATGAGCAGTGCGAAAGGCCTGCTGGAATTGATCCCAAGTGATGCCACCCAAAGGAAAAGTGGCGGTATAATTCTCCCACCAAGAAGCTGCAGGTCCATCCAGTTGATGCGCGGCAAAGCGCACCTTCTCAGCATCAGTGCATCCAACGGTGACTAGCTCTCTTCCAATCTTGCGGAGCGACCGTCACCACAATCGGCTCGGTGCTACTAGAGAACACTGGCGGATTCAACCTCGTAAATCGAGTCAAGTTGTCCACGATGGGTGGTGGTGGCGGTGGATTGTTGGCGGGTTGTTCGATTCTGAATCGGGAGCTGCATCGATGCATTCTCGCTGTTGGAGCAGCTGGGTGAGCTCCGGCGGGAAACCAGTGTCGCGTCTCGGAGGCATCTGGTGTTTTGGAGTGGATGAGAAATTTAGAATAGAACAAGGGTCTATGAGAAATAACACTACCCATATGAATGCACAATCATAACACACCAAACATTTATTCATTCCACTCAAACATGGTTCAAACTCGATTACAAAAGCTCATGACTAAACGAGGGAAAAACATCAGCCTAACTGATCGACGAAAAGTAAAAGATAACATGGTGGTCGACTAAAAAGTCTTCATCAGTGGCGCCTCCTCTTGGGGTTTCCTTCAGTGGTACTCCCTTCAAAATCCTGATCATTGCTCACGAGGGTGCTTCATCTCCACTCGGGTAAAGGTCCTCTCCCAAGTCCATCTTTTCCTCAATCGCGGCAAGCTTCATCTTGGTCGTCGACTATCTCCATGAAGTCCGTGATTTCTTCCTCATGGCCCGGAAGTCTCTGCGAGCCTTCTCCTCCGATTCCATTCGCGGAACAAAAGCTTCGGTGTGTCTTGAGTTACGGCGAGCCTGAATCTCCGCTTCTCGAGAAGACATTCCAAGTCCTGAATGTACGAGAGGGTGGAATCGTCCTCGATGGTACGGATGATATCTCCATTCCTTGCCCTGCGAGAAACCATGGCGAGGTCCGAGTGATCGAGCTCATCCTGTACTCCTCTCGGAGATGTCCAAGTGCTCGGTAGATCGCCACGTCTCTTCCGATGATCCAGCTTGAACTCGGTGAACTCAAAATTGATAGGCTCCGTCGTCCTCCAAAAGTCCTCCCAGGATATGCACCTCAATCTCAGTAGCGGTGTCCGTCGGAAGTGCATTAGTGGGTTTCCAGTGATCGAGGGCGAGCGATCTTCAGCAGCTTCACCATCTGGACCAGCTTCCTTCCGAAGGGCATCGTCTCATCGGGCTGACTGAACTCCGGTAGCAAAACTGGGGTGAACTCGACGGCCATCTAGAATGTTGCAAAGGAGAGAAGAGTCAGAATAGATCAGGGAAGAAATATAGAATGAAAGAGGGGTTCAAAGTAAATGGTCTCTGCTTGGCTTTCCGATCCTAGGGGTTACGATCCCACGGTCGCGTGTGCTCGATACCATCTCAGAGCGACCGACCCAAAATCGGTCAAATCTACGTATGCATACCATCCCAAGATCATCTTTGGTACTCACAGTACATCGATAAAGTAATCAAAGTTCAATCACACCTGAATATCATTAATCGATTCTCATATAGAGTCTTTATTACAAGGGAATAAATTCGGCTCAAGGCCAACTCATGAGAAAATAAACTAAAATGCTGCGGAAGCGTCGAAGGTAAGCGAGTCCATCCGACTCAAAGGGCAATCGCCAAGCGCGGGCGTAGCCTCACTCTGATCGAATATATCTACGCAACATAATACGTTGCAGCCATGTAGGTCAGCTTTTGGAATAAAGCGGCAAGTTATGAAGAACAACAATAATAAAGTTACTAACTCTATATGCATATTTGGTGTGGAGCTCTAAGTTTCACCATTTTGCGTAAAGCCAATTTTATCCTACTACGGTGGACTTATTTGCAAATTACTACAAATTGTTGGTAGTTATTGAGATGGTTCCGCCAACCAATATCTCGTTCCCAAATTATTATTAAGTCATAAACCCAATCAAATTACTTCATTAGAGTTAAGTGTTGAGATATCCGAATACTTCCAAGGTCCAGATGCTCAAATGTCCGTGAATCGGGACACGGCTAATCGATTAGGTTATAACACTCTGCAGAGGTTTGCGACTTTCCCGCAAGAATCATTCCCTCCTTTTAAAGTCTTCGCACTTCATGGTGTTTGAAGACGGACGAATGAAACAGGGTCTTCCAAAGAGTTCTTACGCCACCGCGGTACCCATCCAATCCTACCGTTCGTCTACTTCTCGTAGTACCGCCCAGCCAGCTTCACTACAAGGGCCAACCCAGCCAGAGCCCATAATGGCTTGCGGCTGCACAGGTAAGCTTCCGGTCATGGGGCATCCATCCTTCTCTTCGTGGCTGGGTGAAGCTTTCCGCAGGATGTCATGGCGCTTCTCCATGCATCCCGGCCACCACTGGGTGCTCCAGGGTGCCCGTCAACCGTCCTCCACCCAGTAGTGGTTTTCCGAAGTCCATCTTGATCATTGTAGTCCATGGGGTCATCATCATCATCATTGACTCTCACATCTTACTTATGAATTTCTCTCATCCCCAAATCCCGTCTACGAGCATAGCAAATTAACTACTACGTCCCGGGGCCATGGTAACAAGGGGATTGGTTCATCCTACCACATGATACTACTCAAGTTTAATGACTTCAAGATTATCACTACTGCATGCAATGATGGGGTGGTGACAACTACTAATGCACAAAAACATAGGTATAGAAATAACATGATCAAAACTTGCCTTGCTGATGATCCTCGTAAGCTAAAGAGTCGTAGTAGCAAGCTTCGCACTCCGGGAACTCTACCGAGACAAACAATAACATAATAAGCACAAAGCAAGAGGATCACACAAGATAACAAAGATAACATAACACAACCAACAATCAAAACCAAATCAAAAGGAAAACTCAAAGAAATCAAATTCAAAGTTTTTTCCCTATTCCAAACAATAGCAAAAAGAGTTTTTATTTAACAAAAATTCCTCAATAAGACCTAATCATGGTTTTAGGTTAACCTAACAGAAAAGGATTAACTAAGCAATTAGGAGCAAAAAGAATTAATTAATTAGCTATTATAAAACTCAATTTAGGCCTAATCCAATTTCTATTAGGAAAATTAATTTAAAACTTTTATTAATTATAAATAAAAGTTCATCTAATGGAATGACAGAAACTAACCTAGAATCACTAATCACAAGTTAAAAATAAATTAATTTACTAATTAATTAATTAGGAAAACAGAACTAATCAATTAATTAGGATTAATAGGATTCTGCCTAGAATTAATTATTTATTAACCCTAAAATACCAAAGTTAATTTCTAGGGTTTGGCAATATCAAAATAAAGTGATTGCAAAAAGAATCATGCAAAAATAATTTTTCTAACTAAAACTATAGCAGATTTGCTATTCTGACTAAAATAATATTAAAGCATTTTTAATTATTTTTAACATAGCTAAATATATGTTTTTCAGAAACTACATAAAATTTGCAATCCAACAAAAAAAGAATCACTAAAAAATATTAAACAGAACAAAAGATATACATTTTTGAAATTTGAAACAAATCGGCTAAAACAGAAAATCTAAATAAAAGAAAAATGCCTAATGGGCCTAAACTGTGCACTAGGCGTCAGATAGACTAAATGGGCCTAGGGTTTAACTAAAAACGAACCGGCCTAAATAAATAAACCTAACTAAAAATAAACCGCGCGGGCCGGCCGGTTTTCTAACTAAAACGTACCCCTTCGGGGGCTTCTAATCGTAGCCGCCCGATTGGGATCGGACGGGGGAGGGGTCTTCCGGGGACTCACCGGACTCCGGCGACGTCGGCGGCGGCGGCGGGAGTGCTCCGAGGCGTTGGGGGGTCGGCGAGCTTCGGGGAGACGTCGGGAGGTCTTGGGAGCTCGGGGAAGGTTCGGTGGTGTCGGGAGGTTCGGGGCACCAGGCGGCGACGGCGAGGGTTTTGGCGGGAGGGGTTCGGTGCTCGGCGAGCTCGGGAGGGAGAAGGAGAGGGCTCCGTGAGGCTAAGGGGGAATGGGGTGCGGGGGCTTGGCTTATATAGCGGGGCCTCGGTGGGGCGGAAGGGCATCGGGGCTGTCTGGGATCCGGATCCTTCGGGATCAGCGGATCTCAGCGAGGTTCGTTCGTGGGCGAGGAAGAAGAGAGGGGGGGTCCACGGTCGAGTGAGGAGAGAGGGGAAGGTTGGGCGGGTGGCCGGATCCTAGGGATTCGGGCGAGGGGCGTGAGGTGAGTCTGCTGGGTTGGCTGTGGCCTAGTGGGCGGTGGGTGGGCTGGTCTGCTGGGTGTGCTGAGGGGTGTGCTGGCTGGGCTGGGTGGCTGGTGGCGCTTCAAAAGGTTTTTATTTCTTTATTTTTTAATAAAACCAAAAACAAAAATAAAACCTAAACTAATAATATTTTATATAGGGTATATATATACCAAAATGATCAGGGAATATTCCTTTCATTTGAACATTTTTCCAAAGGCAAAATCCAAACTTTATGAAAATCCATTTTTTCAAATTCAAATAAAATTTCAGATTTGAATCCAATTCTTTTGGCATTGTTTCCTCTGATATTTTTGGAGTGTCATGTTTGCTCCTCTCATACTTTTGATCAAGTATTTATCAGGCTTGGTTTTGAAATTGTTTCCCACATGCCAAGTTTGGAATTCAAATTTCAAATTCAAAACTCTCTGAAACTTCAAATGGTATTCAAATTCAAACAGGATGCATAGGATGCTTAGCTATAATTGTAAAACATTCCAAATAGGAAAATTTGGGATGTTACAGAAGTTGTCCCTCCAATTTCTGAACTTGGACCAGATGCCCTACGCGAACCAATGCAGCTTGATGATTTTGTACAATCTTTTGGTAGAAAGAATGCGCCAATAAAATCCCTTTTGCTTGACGAGGTATAATCTTAAGCTCCATACTCTGCTCAAACTGCTTGTCTGAAGCAGAAGGGGTTATCCATATTATATTCAGATATCATATAAATTCAAAATTCAGTTATGAGCTTATAGCAAAGTGTTGTTAAAACACTGAAGAAATTTCTTGACTTCATTTCCAAATATTTCTAAACCTCAAGCACTGGTTAACATTTTTTACCAGTTAATTTATAGATTGTGGTTTAAGATGATCATGTAGTTGCCTCAGTAGCACACATGCACACACAGCCATCGCTTTCATTCTTATTTTCAAGGTAATGTTTAGCACAAAAACCTTTTTATTTATGCCAATTCTTACAGCCCCTTTTGTTGAATCATCTTTGCAGAGCTTTATGTCAGGAATCGGCAACTGGATGGCAGATGAGGTGCTTTATCAGGTATGTTTCCCTGACATTGCTAAAACTGCTTTGCTAGATAAAATTATAAGAGGCATCAGTCTTTTAGTTTATCTATCCTCTGTATCATAGTTCTACTCTAGTGAGGTGGTTTGTTATATGCAGAATTTGTTTTTATCTTTGAACTTGTATGATATGTGAACCCCAAAACATGCATCGTCAGACATGTGTAGGTTGATGCCCCTCCATTTTTCACATCACAGGTGATCATTTTATTTTTAAATGCTAGGAAAAGGGGAGGTGTTCACCATACTATAGAGAGCAGAAAGATTGATGGCTAGGGAAACTCATGGAGAAAATAAGACAAAGTTCTTCAGTAACATTGACTAACTGAATATCTACTGATTTTTTTAGTTAACTCATGGAGAATATCTACTAAAGTTACTCTACTTACAGTAGTTTTAACTGAATCTTACTCTACTTACAGTAGTTTCTACAACCATTCTCTTGTTTGTTCCTCTAGTACTGATAGAGGTCCCAGAGCCGTGGATGCATCTATGTGCTTGTGAATCCATGCTAAATTGGAATAGACTACATTTTTTTAACACATGTCAGTTACTTAATTATCAGGTCTGTACTCATGTGCCATGCACTGAATCCTAACTGGAGTCACTAAACCTGATTGGAGTAAACAAGTGCATCCACTAAACCTGATTGGAGTAAACAAGCGCATCCACTAAACCTGATTGGAGTAAACCATTTTTTTCACTGAATCCTAACTGGAGTCACTTAACCTGATTGGAGTAAACAAGTGCATCCACTGAATTATGCATCTACTCTACTGACTGACTGAATTATCAGCAGATTATCAACATTAGAATCTGATGTGGTAACAGTTCTAGAGATAGTGTTTGTTCAGATCATAATTGCTATGCATCTCAAGATTTTTTCAGTTAACATTGTTCAGAGCACAAGGAGCACAAGGAGCAGAGCACAAGCAACAGATTATCAACCCCACGTGTGCACAAGGAGCAGAGAAGCAACTATGCTTTCAAATGTTTCTACAAATTGTAGACATCTCAAGACTTGCTTAAATTAATTCAAATATTCTACAAATATTCACTGGTAATTGTAGACATCATAAGCAGAAGTATTTTTCTCCAATTGAAGTTTTACATCATCATCACACAGTTTTACTGTACCTTCTTCAGGGTGCAGAGTAGCAGCAACAGCAGCACGGGCAGGGTCAAGGAGCAGCAGCACGGGCAGCTCAGTGGAGCAGCAGCAGCACGGGCAGGGTCAGTGGAGCAGCCCCAGTACGGGCGGGGTCAATGGAGCAGCAGCAGCACAGGCAGAGACCACCGGTGACAGGGGAGAAGTAGTCGCACGGGTGCGTGGGCAGGGGAGAAGGAGCAGCACAGGTGCGCAGGCGTGGGAGATCGATGAGGTCGCGCTGGAGATCGAGGATCACGTGCGCGAGCTCCTGGTCCACCGGATCATGGAGTTAGGCTCCGGCGACGCCGGTAGGGGATCACAGCGGCGCACGCACCAGAGCTTGAGGAGGACGTGCACGGGCTTGAGGAGGATGGTTGGGAGCTCAAGGAGGGACGCGCGCGGTAGGAGATTCCGGCGAAGCCCACAGTCAGCAGGAAGGGACCACGACAGCGCAGGTCTGGGCTGCAGCGGCGGAGGAGGTAATTGGCAACGACGGCGAGAGCAGGTACTTGGCGAAGGTGAGAGCAGGTACTTGGCTACGGCGGAGGAGCTCAGCTGGCCTCGCCGGCCCCTGGCGAATCACGCAGCTGGGCGGCGCCGGCCCCTGGCGACGCGCACGCGACGGGCGGAGGAAGAAGACGGGGCGGAGGGACTTGTTTGAAACGCTTTTGAAACCACGAGGTTTTTTTTGCAAAATTACCAGTGAACTACGCCCGCGACATGTTTTTCGGGACGGAGGGAGTAGGTTATTGCGGCCACTAGCAAACCGCGGAAAAAGAACTGCACTAACTACAAGCAAACAGATAAACAAGGCAACGAGGAAATAAATAAGCAAGCAAGTTACGCTACCCTATCACGACTATTACAACTTATTACATCCACTGGGCATCAAAGTTCGCCACCAGTGCAAATATAGGGAACAAAGCAGCATACACATACACTGGTTGTGAAAGTTGGCGACCAGTGCAAATAAACGCCACAACAAAACAAGTCCAGAACTGAAACCACTTCAGAAGAGCTCAAGAAACAATATCCTGGGTACCCATAATGCTGGAAAGATGCTTAGCAAGCTTATTAACTTTCTCTTGTTTGGCGCTTAAATCCTCCAGCACTTGCTGTTGCACCAGAAAGTATGCATCTGAATTCTGCAGGGACTTCCTCAGTCCTTCGGTTCCTGTCGCATAACATCTGATCGATGTCTTTCAACTTGAAGTTGAGACTCAAGAAGCCGAACTGATTCAAGCAGCGAGTTCGAAGAGCTGGTGCCTGCAGTAGTAGCCAGTAACTCGAACACTACATCAAGACATGACTTTGGGTTTGTCTCAGTGTCTTCAATATAGTTTTTATCAGCTTTCTTAGAGACCAACAGGGATGTCTCACTATCCCGAACCTTATCTGCGTTACTTCCTTTACCATTGCATAAAAGGGTGCTCTTCTCCAATATTTTATCTGCATTCTAAAAGAGAAACAAACAGACACATCACAGGTTTACCATGTTGTATATGAGACTCATTTTGGTAAACCAGTTCAGTAGTAAGGTGGACAGGATAACAACATGAAACAAACATATATCTATGTAGTATGGTCACTGTATGGTCTATATCATTCTAGTTTATGTTGCCAAATCAAGATAGACAGTTTAAATCATATCTATTTAAGACAAAGCAGCATAGACAGAATATAAGTGTGGGAAACTACACAGCAATAACAACACTTGTAATGTGCATGGCATGAGAACATAACTGTTTATTCAATTGAAACTGAAATCAACATAGAGCAAGTTACAACAGCAAACACGTTAAAGAAACAGGTTTAAAACATACTTGTTGTGCCATTGGAGTTTCAGTTGCATCCTTCAAATTTGAAATTAGTTGGTATGAGTAAATACAGTGATTCAAGAGCAAAGGGGTATGAACCATAGCTATGAAACCTGACCTGAGAACAATTCTTCTGCTTTAAGCGTTGACTTGGGGTTCGGAACGGTGGTCCTCGTGCTTTGGGCACTGCAGTTGCCTTACTAACTGCTCGTGTTTGGGTGCTCTATGGTGGAGACGGTGTTGTGTCAACTGGAACTGGGTTACTATCTGCTGGGGTTGGGGTTAGAAGGGGTGTAGCTGGTTCTCTGTCCAACTGGGTAGGGGTACAATCTGCGTGAGTCTGGGTTATGTGTGGTGGGGCTGGTTCTTGGGCAAGTACAACTGTGGTTCTATCTGCATCGACCGGTAGCACGGTCTTTTCTGAAGACCGTGTTTTTACTCCCACAGATACTGTCATCACCCCCTCCAATTCAAATGGCTAATAAACAAGAAAAGTAATTGAATGTATAGACATTGTAAGATAGACATGTGCAATGGATAGTAGGGAAGAAAACAGGGCATGAAATAATTCACATTTAAGTTGTCTAACCAAATAGAATAGCATGACATAATTTCACATATATGATGGCTAATTAAACACGATAGCATGACACAATTTCACATGTATGATGGCTAACAAAATAGGATAGAATGACATACTTCAAAATATGATGACTATGTAAACAGGATGACATGATATAACTATACGATGTGTCTATTAAAGTGGTTGGCATGCCATAATTCACAAACATGCCGTCGATGGAAACATGATGGCATGATATAATTCACGGATAGAATGACATAATTCAAAATATGATGACTATGTAAACAGGATGAGATGATATAACTATGTTATGTCTTTAGAAAATGGGTTGGCATGCCATAATTCAGATACATGTTGTCTATGTAAACATCATGGCATGATATACTTCAAATATATGATTTATATACTAATCAAGTGAGCAGAGGGCAATCGCATATATGGTGTGTCAACTAAGGAGATGGCATTCAATATTGTGCATATGATGTAAAAACTAAGCACTGCAATACAACATATGCATGATATGAGTAATATACCCTGCCAAGTTTGAGCATACACCTTAGGGGGATAATAGAACTGGTCATCTGCCTCTGAATCCTCCTCTGAGGAGCTATCTGTAACCAGCAAGATATCTGCTTCAGCAGGTAGCATTGTCTGCTCTGAAGACCTTGTTTTCACTCCAGATTTCTCCATCACCAATTCAAATGGCTGATGCACAGGAAGAGCAGTTGAATATACAAACATTGTCGACAAATGCAATGAGAAATACAAAAAAAGGACGGCATGATATAATTCACATATATGACGCTTGGCTAAACAGCATGGCATTGCATAATTCACATATATAATGTCTTGCAATAAGGTAGCATTGCATAATTCACATATATAATGTCTTGCAACAAGATGGCATTGCATAATTCCCATATATGGTAATTAGACACTAAACAGGTGGCATTCACACAAAGTATATCCAAACTAAGCAAATGACATAGCAATGCAAGACACCATACGCATGATATGAGCAACATAACCCTGCCAAGTTAGAGCATGCACCTCAGGGGGGATAGGACTGGTCATCTGTCTCTGAATCCTCCTCTAAGGAGCTATTCGTAACCAACAAGACATGCGCTTTGTCAGATAGCATTGTCTGCTCTGAAGACCTTGTTTCTACTCCAGATTTTTCCATGACTGTGTCGAATGGCTGATGCACAGGAAGAGTAATTGAATGTACTAAAATTGTTGACAAATTTAGTATGTAATAAAAAATGATGGCATGATATAATTCACATATAAGATGACTGGCTAACCAGGGTGGCAATGCAAAATTCACATATATGATGCCTGGCTAAACAAGATGGTTTTGCATGATTCACATATACGATAAAAAAACTAAACAGATGTCATTCACACAAAGTATGTCTAAACTAAGCAGATGACATATTTGATGTATAAAATAAGTAATGCAAGGCACCATATGCATGATATTACCAACATCAGCATGCCAAGTCAGGGCGAAGACCTCAGGGGGTAAGAAGGAGTGGTCTTCTCCTTCTGAATCCCCCTCAGAACAGTTATCTTCCTCTTTATTACAATCCAAAATGGGTGGAGGGGCTGCCTTTGCGCCCACCATGGAGCGACGTCTGCATGAAATTTTATCGCCATGCAAGGCTCGTCTCTTTTGCTCTACATGTTCAGTTCCATTGTGTACAATAACTGACATGCATAGGAATAAAACATGGTGAGATTATATAAGGAGTGCATGCACAAATCCAGAGTGATGGTAGCAAACTGTGGATAGACCCAAAACCAATGATAGCAGGCAGATAATAGCTTTAGTTAAAAAATACAGATAATGGCTCCTTTAATGTTTGTTTGCACCCAACATGAAACTCATAGTAGACACCTGAGATTAACCAGATAGTAGACAGATAGTACTGGTTGCTGCCCCGATATGTACCCCACAACCATTTAAAAACTCAAGTTTCAGCATTAGTTTGGACCTGACTCAGAGTCTAATAGGTGAACAGGACGATAAAGTAGCATGTCATCATATTAAGCGATGCATAACGTAAGAAGACACTGAAGAGTGCGACCTCTCTTGCGGACCCGTGTAGTCCTCAAGGTCATCTGCTCAGTTGATGATGGCTTGTCGTGGCTGCCGGCGGCGGGAAGAAGATCTAAGGCGGCGAAAGACAGTCTGGAGAGCGCATCCCTGCTGTGGTGAACCCTTCCGTCGTTGGAGCAGTTGAGCTGGGGTGGAACACAGCACAGCAGGAGCGGAGCAAACCACACAAGGTTTTCTTTGACACATATCTGTAACAGAAGTAACTGTGCAAGGGCTTGTTTGAATTTGAGGATTGTAACAATGCAGGGATAGGAAATACACAGGAATAGGATAGGAATGCACGTGTCAAACAGAGAATTTAAAAACACATGATTTCTGACAATCTGGGTGTTTGGTTCACAGGAATTGGAAGATCACAGGATGCAAAGAAGCATGGTGAGATTAAGTCAAACCACAAGAAAATGTACGATTATAATGCTATTATGCTACTATCTCTTAGTCTTGTGCTTCATGAATAGGAATTTGAAAAGGAGGACAAGTTGATATTAAAATTACTATGGTTTTTCTTTCAAGCAGACACTAAAGGAACAAATCATATAGTTTTCCTTTGCTCCATTCCTTTGAACCAAATGCATGAATAGTAATACCATAGGAAACTTTCCAATTCTTATGTTTTTCCTTCACTTTTCCTTTCAAGCACTGCGATTCTAGTAGGCAGGCTTGAGCAGGGAAAAGCCTACACTCAAAAAATGTTTTTGTGCCACTTCTACTACTTTGGACCTAGGCCACTGCCCTACTAGCTCAACTCCCAGGCCCATCTACAAATGCACAGCTCAAACGCGCAGAGATAAATAATGATGGCATTCAAGAGAGTCCATCACGGATAGCTAAGTTGCCTGGTACCTCACAGCTTGTCATATAGTAGGAGAAACTAATCGTATTTCACGTTACTACGTGTGCTCAGTGGACAATATATATAACATGTAGAGTAAAAAAGAGATGCAACAAGTGTACAACCTGTTTGGCGAAGCCATGTCGATCTCAGCGTGATTGGGTTGGTCGGTGAGGATGCTCCGGCTAATTTGGCTGTCGGAGGAGGGGAAGAAGATCTTAGGCATTTGGAGATGGAGCCCGGGGTACTGCTCCGCTGTGATGGAGGGTTTCGTCATTGGAGCAGCTCCGTTGAGTTGTACGACGGCGAGGCTGAAGCAGGACAAGAGAGACAACGTTAACCTGAGTGGAATTCTAATAGCATCTCCAATAGATGACGTAAAATACATAACCACAAAGTGCTAGATGTAAAATACATCAGCCGCTCATCTCTGAACTTAACTGTCAAAACTGAATTTAACTGTCGAAACTGAATTTTGCTGTCAAAACTGAATTTTACTGTCAAAACTGAACGCACTAGTAGCAGAAAAGCAATAGCAGCAGCAATACCGCCAGGAGCGGCAGCGCGTGCGAGAGCCAGGGCAGCTGGTCGTGTAGCAGCATCTCGGGTAGCAGCTGCAGGGGCTCGAGCGAGAGTAGTATCTGCTGCTCGTGTAGCAGCAGCACGCGCAAGAGTAGAGCAGCAGGCAGGGTGAGGCTACACGTCAGTCGACTGCATTTTTCATCTCTAGTTAGTCGATTTTCCAGCCGTTGGATACGAAATCAAGGGCAATGCGGTTCATCTTCAACCTCCACCCCCTGAGCCGCCAGCCACCACCGGCCAAACCGCCGGCCCCGCCGCCATGATCGGCGGCACTTCGTGCCGCCCCCCGCCTCAAACTACTCCCCACCGCGGTTGCCGCCTCCCCGCCATCCATCTTGCCCCCCGCCAAGCTTTTTCTCCGGTGATCCCCACGCCACTGCCCCACCACCGCCGGCGACCACCGCCCCCATGTTGAACCCTAAGATAGATAGTGGGGACCTCTCCGGTGAGCCCCCTCCCCGCTGCGGCTAGTTCTTCCTTAACTCCGGCGAGCCCCCCACCCCACCCCCTGAAAACCGACTGACCCAAAAGTCGATTCAGTCAACTGAAGTGTAGCTCAATCGGAGCAGCAGCGCAAGCAAGAGCAAGAGTGAGAGTAGCAGCGCAAGCGCGAGCAAGAGCAAGAGCAGACCAGGCGGGGGACCGAGAGCAAGAGTAGAGCAGCACCGCGGGCAAGAGCCAAAGCAGCAGCAGGTCCTACTGATGTGGACGTCGCCATCGAGGACGCCATGGAGCAAGTGGCCGGCGACGCCGCCGTGGATGGAGTCACGCCATGTCGGCTCGGGACCGAGTGCCGACAGCACCATGAGATCGAATCAAGATGAAAATGTGGTGATTAGTGTAGAACCTCTTTGGTGGCGCCGATTAGGCCTCAGCTTCATCCGAGGAAACGGTGATGATGCTGCTCTTCCGGTGGTGCAGGTGAAGACGGCGGTGTGGGAATGGAGGTGGCGCGAAAGACGAGGGGAATGTCGGGACAGCTCCTTGGAGGTGGAGGACGGGGTGGCTGAACCGGCAGGACAACGAGATCGACGACGGATCCTCATCCGGTGCGGTGGATGAGGGACGTCGAGGTGTTGCTGTGGACGATGTCATCAGGGAAGAGGTTCGGCTGGGTGGCGGACGGAGGAGGGTGTGGGGCTTCGCGGGTTTCGCGGCCTCGGTGTATGAATGGGTGGGCGGATGGGATGGGAGGGGAAACCATGGCTTAGGGATGTGCTTGTCCGATATGTGGGGTAAGTTACGAAAGTACCCCCACCGATTTGAGCTAGGCGGTTCTTTCGGTTCAAGGGTATCACAGGCATTTCGTGTGTCGGCATTTCGCCGGAGGTGGGAGTTTCGCGCGCGTTGTAATTTTAGGATAGCAAGGCGCGGGTTGAGAAGGAGGGAGTTTTCGGAGCACAACGAGACAAAGATATATCTTAAATATTTCGGAGTAACAAGGCGCGGGTTGAAGAGGCGGGAGTTACCGCCTAAATCTCATGAGCAGCACGATAGACAGAGATGTACTCAAATTTAGATGGTTGTATAACTAACCCGAGTACAATCCCATTCAAGCTGGGAAAATGTACTCAAATTTAGTCCATATGCTAGACAACACGAATTGGTTTTTTATTGTTGAGGGAAGTGCAAATTGATTTGGTACTGTACACGTTATGCTTGTTGTCCCGATTTTTTTTATTTTGTTGTTGTTGTATTTGTATGCATTTCTAGTAATATAGTAAAACGAGACATGGCTCTATCTATTGATGAGGTGCAAATTGTCTTTTTTTGTACACGTTAAGCTTGTTCTCCCAAAATTCAAGCTGCGCCTTGTTATGCCGAAATTTCAAGCTAGCATCTCTGTCTATCGTGCTGCTCATGAGATTTAGGCGGGCCTTGCTACACACAACACACACACAAACACCATTTAGACTAGTAAGGTACACGTGCATTGCATTGGCAACCAAATTATGAATAAATACCTCATTATAGCATGTAAGCTTTGAGTCATATATGCATGATGTAGATGTACGTTTAATTCTTATAGTTCATCTCATTCAAAATCATCTAGTTTTTATAAGAAAGCTAATCTATTTTAAGATTCATGGAATTGTGCATTGTAAAGCATAAAGTAAAAACAAATAATGGCAAATCATGTAGAAAAACATTTGGGCAATTATGATACAGAAGATTCTATAATGAAGAAGAAGTGCTTGTGTTTTGAGGTTTGTGCATTATGCTTAAGTTCAACCATGGAGTCTTCTAGATTGTACATGTGGCAAAATCTGGTGGAATGTAGATGATATCCAACGGCTAATAGTGCTCGAATTTGCAATCTCTGCACCATCGGGTTGGCTTCATCCAACGACCATCTTTCAAAGTTAAAGTTATTCGCACACTATATAAAAATATAAAATATAATACATAGGGGTATAGATATAGATATGTGATGCGAAAGCGACCCATCATCTCCAATTAGAATAGTGTCTCCATGCACGGATGCACTGTGGCCAAACGATGTCTGCCATCGGTATCTCAAATTCAAATCAGTCTGACCTTGTTCAATGTGTATACAGTATATCATGCTCGTTTCCAAACCACACCACGCATATCTCAGTTATATTCATGCATGCATGGGTTTCAAACATCATGATCTCTTATTCAAATATTTGAATTCAACTTTACATTGATTATGACCTCACCTAGTCTTTTACACCCACACAGTCGTCTTCTCTTTATAATTGTACCACTAACTTTCTCTCGTGCATGCATGCACACACACTACCACTCGGCATTATCCATCGCACACATGCAATCTTTGTCTTCAGGTCGGTCTCCCATGCATGCACCCACACACACACCTCCCGCTCTTCATCATATCGGGCATTCTTTATCCCTCACGTGCATGCACAACGATCGATGTTCCTCTATGTGTGTGTGTATATGGCTAGGTCTTTCCCAGTTTTCCACACAAACCGATCAATCTATATATCTAGTGAGGTCTCACCCTCTTTCCCACATACACATCGATCAATCTATACCTCTCTATATGGGATTACATAGCTAATACACCCACATTAATTATATATCCAACGTCCCCCTCTCATCATCCATGCCTTCCGCTTCATCTCTCAGACGCGTGCACAGTGGCGAAGACAGGGGCAGCAAGGGCCATGCCCCCCCTAACATCACAATATATTGAGGCTAATATGAATGTGATCAGTAGATCAATTACTGGTAAAATGGTTTAAATTGATGAATTGGCCCTCCTCATAAAGGATTAGCAATGCTTGCCCCCCTAGCTCATTTATTTTTCATGGCTCCGCCACTGCGCGCAACAACGCACGTTCTCGCCCCCTCTCTTTAAATATCGATCTCGCACTTGTGCACTCCTTCATAGTCTCCCTCCATTTGGCCCCTCGCACCATCTTCTAGCCCCCCCCCCACCGGGTTTTGCCACATGTACAATCTAGCAGACTCCATGGTTGAACTTAAGCATAATGCACAAACCTCAAAACACAAGAACTTCTCATTTGTTCTAGAATCTTCCGTATCATAAATGCCCAAACTTTTTTCTAGTTGAATTGCCATTATTTGTTTTTTACTTTATGCTTACAACGCACAATTCCATGAATCATAAAATAGATTAAGGGCTTTGATTCAACAGATTCTCAAAGGAATTTTGGAGGATTCTAATCCTTAGGAATTTTTCCTATCTTGGTTGTCTGATTCGTAGGATTGTAAACCATAGGAATTTTTCCATAGGATGCATTTGCACTAGATTTCATAGGAAACTTTTCATCCACTCAAACCCCTTTGAAGGAATCCTACGTTTTTTCTATGCACAATCAAACACTCGTACAATCCTGTAGGATTCAAGATGACATTCCACTCTAATCCCATGTTTTTCCTATTCCTGCGTTTTGGAACTCCTACGAATCAAAGAGGCCCTAACTTTTTTATAAAAACTAATTGATTTTGAATGAGACAAACTATAAGAATTAAACGAACGTCTACATCATGCATATATTACTCAAAGCTTACATGCTATAGTGTGGTATTTATTCATAATTTGGTTGCCAAATCTGATGCATGCAATGCACGTGTACCTTACTAGTACTTCCAGTATGTGCAAAACACGTAAATTAGAATTCCAATGGCACGCTACACAGTGTCTCTCTTTCAGTTCATGAAGCCTTGTGTGGATTGATCACAGTGATGTGCTGCTGGTTCCAGAAGAATGTACTCATCCTCTCTCAGGCACACTGGCAGTACATGCACGAAGCGAAGATGTGCACGCATGCACACGTGGGTACACGGTGGGACGCATTTTTGTACAAAGATCCACCCCATGTGATAATTTGACACGTGTAAAGTCCTTCACTTCATTGATGGTCAATTAATACAACGCATGCAAATTGAGTGGACGTGTGGGAGGAAGTAGTTGAGAAAGACATTACTACTCCATTGCGTGCATGCTAGTAGTTAAATCATGGGTTGCTACTTCCATTGGTCTCCTTCGTAACATAATATTTATGCATGTCATAATAAGTGGCACAAAAAGGGGGCTAATAAACCAGGACGTAGGCAACATGATCAATTTTTGCCAGGGCTAATGTTGGTGGCCTTTGTATTTAAATATGGACGGAGTGGAGTAGTACTATTTTTATCTTAGCCTCGTAGGGCTCTCCCAGCGCCTAGGCTCGCCTCCCCGCCACGCCCACCGGATCCCACCATGGATAATCCCTTAGATCCCAGGATCCCGCGGGTAGCCCTCTGGAAGTGCAAGTATCCCTAGGTGGTTTTGGTAATTCATAACAACATATAGCTCATTGAGCTAATGCTATTCCAAGACTATTATTTCAGGAAAGCTCAATGAATGGCATGGCATGGATGATGAAAGTGGATCCCTCAAAATGCTAATGACAAAGGATTGGCTCAAGCACAAAAGCTCAAGACTCTTCATTTTATATTTTAGTGATCCAAGATCACATTGAGTCTATAGGAAAAGCCAATACTATCAAGGAGGGATGAGGTGTTGCTTAATGAGCCTTTTGCTTCATGTGCTTAGTGATATGCTCCAAAGCCCTCAGCTACTTTCTCACATCCTCATATGACCTAAACCCAAAGCCAAAATCGGTCACACCGATTCTTCCAATCTGGCGCCACCGAGTTCAATAGTCATAGCCACTGCCTCAAACCCTAAGCAAATCGGTTCTACCGATAGGGATCTCGGTCTCACCGAGATGGGATTGTAATCTCTCTGTTTCCTTTTCGTAACTTTTCGGTCTCACCGAAAAGAGCGGATCGGTCCCACCGAGATTGCAATGTAAACTCTCTGTTTCCTTTTTGTAACATTTCGGTATCACCGAAAAGAGCAAATCGGTCCCACCGAGTTTACCTGACCAACTCTCTGGTTAGCTAATTACCAAAATCGGTCTCACCGAGTTTGTGTAATCGGTCTCACCGAGATTACGTTATGCCCCAACCCTAACCTTATCGGTCCTACCGAGATGCATGTCAGTCCCACTGAAAACCCTAACGGTCACTAGGTTTACTAAAATCGGTCTGACCAAGTTTGTTGATTTGGTCCCACCGAGATTGGTAAATTGTGTGTAATGGTTAGATTTTGTGTGGAGGCTATATATACCCCTCCACCTCCTCTTCATTCGGGGAGAGAGCCATCAGAACAAGCCTACACTTCCAACTTACCAGTTCTGAGAGAGAACTACCTACTCATGTGTTGAGGCCAAGATATTCCATTCCTACCATATGAATCTTGATCTCTAGCCTTCCCCAAGTTGCTTTCCACTCAAATCTTCTTTCCACCAGATCCATATCCTATGAGAGAGAGTTGAGTGTTGGGGAGACTATCATTTGAAGCACAAGAGCAAGAAGTTCATCATCAACACACCATTTGTTACTTCTTGGAGAGTGGTGTCTCCTAGATTGGCTAGGTGTCACTTGGGAGCCTCCGACAAGATTGTGGAGTTGAACCAAGGAGTTTGTAAGGGCAAGGAGATTGCCTACTTCGTGAAGATCTACCGCTAGTGAGGCAAGTCCTTCGTGGGCGACGGCCATGGTGGGATAGACAAGGTTGCTACTTCGTGGACCCTTCATGGGTGGAGCCCTCCGTGGACTCGTGCAGCCATTACCCTTCGTGGGTTGAAGTCTCCAACAACGTGGAAGTACGATAGCACCACCTATCGGAACCACGCCAAAAACATCCGTGTCTCCAATTGCGTTTCAATTCTCCAAACCCTTCCCTTTACTTTCTTGCAAGTTGCATGCTTTAATTTCCGTTGCCTATATACTCTTTGCATGCTTGCTTGAATTGTTTGATGATTGCTTGACTTGTCCCAAAATAGCTAAAATCTGCCAAACTCTAAAACTGGGAAAAGGTTAAGTTTTTATTTGGTCAAGTAGTCTAATCACCGCCCCTCTAGACATACTTCAAGGTCCTACAAGTGGTATCAGAGCTACGGTCTCCATTTGCTTTGATTTCCATAGCTTTTGGTAGTCATATCCTTGGTTTCACAACCTAGGAGAGTATGGCGTCTAGCGAGGGAAACTATCACCGTAGAGGTCCTTACTTTGATGGTACTAATTTTGCTAGTTGGAAGCATAAGATGAAAATGCATATTCTTGGACATAACCCCGCCGTTTGGGCTATTGTGTGTATTGGTTTGCAAGGTGAATTCTTTGATGGGAGAGAACCGAACCGTGAAGCTAGCGCGGAAGAGTTGAAGATGCTACAATACAACGCTCAAGCTTGTGATATCCTCTTCAACGGATTGTGCCCCGAAGAATTCAACAAAATCAGCCGTCTTGAGAACGCAAAGGAAATTTGGGATACTTTGATTGATATGCACGAAGGTACCGAATCCGTCAAGGAATCCAAGTTGGATGTGCTCCAAAGTTAGCTTGACAAGTTGAAAATGAAGAATGGTGCAGGTATCGCTGAAATGTACTCTAGGCTCGCTCTTATCACAAATGAGATTGCCGGCTTAGGGAGTGAAGAGATGACCGACAAATTCATCATCAAGAAGATCCTAAGAGCATTGGATGGAAAATATGATACCGTGTGCACATTGATTCAGATGATGCCAAACTACAAAGATCTCAAGCCCACGGAAGTCATTCGAAGAATTGTTGCTCATGAGATGTCACTTAAGGATAAGGAGGAACTTCACAACAAGTCAAGTGGAGCTTACAAAGCCTCAAGTGAAGCCCTCACATCATCAAGTGAGAAACAAACCTTCAATGAAGAATTGAGCTTAATGGTGAAGAACTTCAACAAGTTCTACAAGAGTAGAAGCAAAGAAAGAAGCTCCAAGTCAAGATCTTACCATGACAAAAGATCTTCTAGTCGAGAGCGAAACTTCTACAATTGTGGGAGACCCGGACACTACTCCAATGAATGTACGGCACCCTACAAAAGAAGATAAGATTCTCCAAGAAGAAGTAGCAAAAGAGAAGAATCACCACCAGAAGAGAGAAGGAGTAGAGATGATCGCTATGAACGAAGATCCTCACGGAGAAGCAAGGATTCGGAAAGGAAGGATAAGTCATCAAAGAGCTATACAAAATGAAGACATCAAGCTCATGTTGGTGAATGGGTATCTGGCTCCGACTCCGACCATCACTCCGAGAGAAGCTATCACTCCGAATCCGAATATACTCAAGATGAAGGTGTTGCCGGTCTAGCACTTATGTCAACCAACTCCTACGACATATTTGAATCACCAAATGAAGGAATTGGAAGATGCTTCATGGCCAAAGGTCCTAAGGTAACACACCCTGAGTATATTGATTTTGATGTTGATGAAGATGACTTGCTAGGGGATGATGATTTACTTGTTGACAACTCTAGTGATGAATACTATGATGAAACGTCAATTAATCATGCTGGAACGAATGACAATGATAAGGAGAAGATTGAGCTTCTAACTAAAGAACTAAACACTCTTAAGTTGGCTCATGAAACTATCTTTGAAGATCATCGAGAACTTTTAAGGGCTCATGAGAAGTTACGCTTTAAAAAGCTCAATCTTGAGCAAGAGCATGAGTTCTTGAAAGCAATCAATGATGATCTCCGTAAGAAAAGTTCTTCTTACATTGCCAAGCATTTACTCTTATCTACTTACATGCCTCAAGTCAAGTCTAGTAACAAGTACAAGAAAGATTCTTCCTCTAGTAGTAACAATAATAATGTCAAATCCAATATTGTTGCTTCTAGTAGTTCTCTTGATCCCACTAATGATTCTCTTAGCCAAGTTACACTTGAGCAAGAAAATAGCTTATTGAAGGGAATTATAGAGAAAGGTGTGTACAAGAGTCTTGCCGGGAGTAAGCAATTTGAGGAAATTGTACGCAAGCAAGGAAGACACCAAAAGAATCAAGGTGTTGGTTTTGAACGAAAGTTCAATGCCAATGGAGCTGAGTGGGAAGAAGATCAATACCCCAAGATGAAGTTTGTTCCTCAACAAGAGAAGTATGATCCTACTTCCTTCAAGGGAACACAAGCACAAGATGATCTTCCACCACAAGACCACAAGAACAAAGGCAAAGACAAGCTTCAAGAAGAGATTGATGCATTTGAAGAAGCACCTAAGGTCTCGGTCAAGTGGATTCCCAAGACTACGACAAGTTCTACCTCATCAAGTACAACTTCAACTCCAAGGATTCCCATCAAGATGATGTGGATCCCGAAGACCAAGAACTAGAGAGTTCTTGAGGGTGACTCCGCCAACATTCTTCACTCATATCATTATGGCAAGAACAAGTGCAATCAACTTCCACATCTTGCATTAGTTCAAGGAGTCACAAACCCTCATGTTGGTAAGGCAAGGGACAAGGTAACCTAATGATTTCATAGACATCATTTTGTGTGTGCATCACTCTATGTCTATGGATATTCTTGTTTGTTCCTTGTGGGACTAACCCATGTAGGTATTGAAAGTGAAACTCACTCCAACGGATTGCTCCGAAAGAACTACGTCAACATTGAGCATCCACATCTTCAACACCTACATGAAGTCAACATCGACAAAACCCAAGGTTAGTTCATTCCTCCAAAGGGGGATATCACATCTAGGGGGAGCTTAACTCAAAGGATTGAGCCAAAGCAACTCTAATGGTGTGAACACATCAATGCATTATGTAAAAGTGGTAACCCCACTTGAGCTTAAACGATGAGTATGACCTATGATCAAATGACTATCATTTGACTCCTAAGTCAATATACTCATATATAGATGACCTAGTCATCGCCAATTGTTTGATAGATGCTAGAATTGGTTGTGCATGCTTTGTCACATATTTCATTTGATATCTTATTGTGTGAGCATGTTGGTTGCATACTTTACTCATTCGAGGACATCCACTTGTTGTTTTGATTGTTTGGTTTCTCTTCTTCTTGCCAAGTGGATGGACAAGAATGCCTAAGAACCTTCTCTAGCTATCTATGCTTTTCTCTTCTCAAACTCTATTCATGATACATCACAAAATCTGATCAAGTCAGATTCGAACCACTCTGTGTGAGGAGCACTCGGAGTCCCCGATTCGTCATAGGCTTAAACTTCCAAAACTTCTTTGTGATTCTCGGTCCGACCGATTCCTCATTTTTGGTCCTACCGAGATCATTAAGTCGATCTAAGTTTTCGATCTCGGTGCAACATATTTGAACCTTTTGGTCACACCGAGTTTCAATAATTGTACACAGTTTTGCATCTCGGTGCCACCGAGTTATTCCACCTCGGTCACACCGACAGGGTCGGGCTATATATAGTCATGGGCAAAAATTTGGAAATTTCTCTGAACCCCTTCGCCCACGCAATAGCTCGCTCTACCTCCGTGGTCTCCGGATCGTCTCCTTGCCGCCAGCCGCCTCCTGTCGCTGGTCTCCATCACCGTCAACGGAATTCAACCCCGCCGTTGCCGCCGTAGCGAGTCTCCGCCGAACTAGGGTATGGACTCGATCATTTTGCTTTCCCTGTCTGATTCCTAACACATTGTATTCTTATTGATTCTTGCCACGATTGAAACACTCCTATCCAGTCAATGCAATCCTTAGAATAGTTTTGATTCGAAAATTTAGGGTTAGGTTTCCGCCGAAACCATCTCGGACCCACCGAGTTGAAAAACTCGGTCCCACCGATTTGGCTTATGCCATTGCACTAGTGAGACTCGGTCTGACCGAGAATTGCTAATCGGTGAGACCGATTTTAAGACTTTGTGAAACCCTAGCAGTCTCGGTGCCACCGAACTATGACTCGGTCCAACCGAGTTCATCAGTTTAGGTTCCAAAACTGCTTCGGTATCACCGAGTTTAAAAATCGGTTGATCCGAAATGCTTTCTGTGGAAAACTAAAATTGAATTTTTGAGTCATTCTTTTGCAAAAATCTCTGCATTTTGTGATGCTCATCCACTCTACCTCATCTATAACTCTTCACAGGATCAGCAGTCAGCATGTCAGACTAGAGTGATAGTCAGAACAGGTCAGAGGAACAGGTGGACATGAGTGAGGGCACTAGTCCCTCCAGATCTTCAGTTGAAGGCAGCAGGAGTACCCCAAGCAATTTGCCAAAAGCTGCCACCAGACAGAGGAAGAAGAGAACCTCAGATTCTGAAGATGAGGATTATATAGCAGAAGAAGATGAAGCTACTTCCAAGAAAGTAGTGCTCAAGAAGGAATATAGCTTTGCACAAGGCACAAAGCCAGGCTTGAAAGTCAAAGGGCCAGCAGGTAGACAGCCTATGCCAAAGGCCAGAGCATCAACTCAAATTCCTGAAAAGCCTGCACCCATAGAGCCAGTTTCTGCTGAAGGGAAGAAGAGGAAAGAAAGGGTCAAGAAGACCACTGTCAGAGTTATTGGGAGACCTTCCATGATGGAAGAGGAAGAAGAGGTTGCTGCACCAGCACCTAAGGCACCAAAGCTTATGGGTGATGCTATTAGATCAGGGGCTGCCTCATCTAAGCCCAAGGAAGCACCCAAAGCTTCCTCTAAGGCCAAGTTTGCACCAAAGAGGAATACCAGGAGTATTCCAGCTGCTGAGAAGAACAAGGCCCCTGTGCCTGAGGCTGCTGAGGAGGAAGATGAAGAAGGACAAGTTCTGAGAAAGCTCAAGCCCAAGATACCAGACCACAACGATGCTCATCCTGTGGCTGAGGACATGAAAATCAGAAGAGACAATGGGTTGAGGCTATGGAGGATGTCAGATCCATATGCCACAAGGAGAAGGACTGATGTGGATTATAGGTTCCACACCAAGGAACAGCAGGACTTCTATGAGACTATCCTGCTGGACAAGAAGCCTATCATTTGTGACATGAGGTGGGTCGACTGGACCTACATGAAGGAGAATGAAGAGCACTATCCTGGAGTGCGAGACAGTTTTGTTGCTGTTGGAGTTGCAGACTTTGTTGGACAAAAGCTCACCAACTGGAACGATGAACTCATCATGCAATTCTACTCCATAGCACACTTTTATCCAGATGGCAGGATAGTGTGGATGTCTGAAGGTACAAGGTACCAGACAACTGTTGAGGAATGGGCAAAGTTGATAAAAGCCCCAAAGGAAAATGAAGATGATTTGGATGTATATGCCAAGAAGAAAATGGATCACAATTCCATGGCACACATGTATAAGGAGATTCCAGATGATGCCCTTGAGACACATAAGTTTGGATCAGTCCACTTCCTTCTGTCAGGGCTGCCAACAATCAACTGCATCTTAAGGCACACCCTATTGCCCAAGTCTGGTGACCACAATATGATTAGAGGGCATGCAATCAACATGTTGCATTTGTTTGATGTGCCACAGAAATTCAAAGTCATGAGCCTTATGGTTGAAACCATTAAGAGGACTGCAGCAGACCAGAAGAGGAGCTGTGGATATGCCCCTCAGATCCAGGAGTTAATTAACTCAAAGATGGGCAAAGGCAAATATCAATTGGATAAGGAACACTTTCCACTTTATCCAGACTTTGAGGACAACAATGTTGTCATGAATGAGAATGATCCATCGTCATTTCAAGCTCAAGAGAGGAAGGAGAAGGCAAGGAAGGAGAAAGCTGCCAGGATGCCAACTCAAGAGGAGGCATCTGAGTATTTCTTGAAGAACAAGTAGGAGCAGCTTGGTTACTTAATAGCATCAACACTGAGGATTGAGAAAGGACTGGCCACCCTCACTCAAAACCAGGAGAGCTTAGAGAGAATCATGAACAAAAGTTCTATGACCTAGATGTGAAAGTAACTGAAATTCAGTCAGCAGTAGAGAAATTACAGGATGATATGCAGGAAAGGAAGGGCAAAACAACGACAAATGCATTTGCCAGAGTGCCATGAGCTCAGAGGTCAGCTGCAGTGCCAACTCCAGACACCAGAGCCACCTCATCAGCTCCAGCTACAGCACCAGCCCAACCAGCTCCAGCACCTACGTCAGCTCCAGCTCCATCCACTTCAACAGAAGCCTTCGTCCTTGGAGTAATCCAGACTCCACCACCACCAGAAGATCAAGACTGAGAGTCGCTTTAGCACTATGCATTTTCTAGGAACTTTTTGGTAACTTGTGGCCAAAGGGGGAGAAAAATGTATAGATCATAGGCTTCGAGAGAGAGAGTGTTGCTTTTGTTCTCTCTTGATTTGGTGTTTTTTTTAACTTGTTTGCTTTTGAGTGCTTGATATACTATGCTATGTTTGTGAGACATTGATGATCATGTGTTTGATCATAAGCTACACTTATGCATGTTTGATGATATTATCTTATCTATCCTTTGTGATCATTCACTTTGCTTGGTGATGAGTGCATGTATTCAATTGTTATTATTTTGAGCGCTCCACCAAGATGTATGTGACATGGAAGAGTAACCCATGAGCCTGATCTCTTGTGCATTTGCAGTCCAAAGCAAATCTTAATATATGCACAAATTTAGGGGGAGCTCTCGCTTATCACATACTTCTCAAAGCGAAGATGTTGTTTTTAATCTTATTATCATTTGTCGAAGCTTTGATCTATATGTTGTCGTCAATTACCAAAAAGGGGGAGATTGAAAGTGCAACTATCCCTAGGTGGTCTTGGTAATTCATAACAACATATAGCTCATTGAGCTAATGCTATTCCAAGACTATTATTTCAGGAAAGCTCAATGAATGGCATGGCATGGATGATGAAAGTGGATCCCTCAAAATGCTAATGACAAAGGATTGGCTCAAGCACAAAAGGTCAAGACTCTTCATTTTATATTTTAGTGATCCAAGATCACATTGAGTCTATAGGAAAAGCCAATACTATCAAAGAGGGATGAGGTGTTGCTTAATGAGCCTTTTGCTTCATGTGCTTAGTGATATGCTCCAAAACCCTCAGCTACTTTCTCACATCCTCATATGACCTAAACCCAAAGCCAAAATCGGTCACACCGATTCTTCCAATCCGGCGCCATCGAGTTCAATAGTCATAGCCACTGCCTCAAACCCTAAGCAAATCGGTTCTACCGATAGGGATCTCGGTCTCACCGAGATGGGATTGTAATCTCTCTGTTTCCTTTTCGTAACTTTTCGGTCTCACCGAAAAGAGCGGATCGGTCCCACCGGGATTGCAATGTAAACTCTCTATTTCCTTTTTGTAACATTTTGGTCTCACCGAAAAGAGCAAATCGGTCCCACCGAGTTTACCTGACCAACTCTCTGGTTAGCTAATTACCAAAATTGGTCTCACCGAGTTTGTGTTATCGGTCTCACCGAGATTACGTTATGCCCTAACCCTAATCATATCGGTCCTACCGAGATGCATGTCGATCCACCAAAACCCTAACGGTCACTAGGTTTACTAAAATCGGTCCGATCGAGTTTGTTGATTCGGTCCCACCGAGATTGGTAAATTGTGTGTAAGTTAGATTTTGTGTGGAGGCTATATATACCCCTCCACCTCCTCTTCATTCGGGAGAGAGCCATCGAACAAGCCTACACTTCCAACTTACCAGTTCGAGAGAGAACTACCTACTCATGTGTTGAGGCCAAGATATTCCATTCCTACCATATGAATCTTGATCTCTAGCCTTCCCCAAGTTGCTTTCCACTCAAATCTTCTTTCCACCAGATCCATATCCTATGAGAGAGAGTTGAGTGTTGGGGAGACTATCATTTGAAGCACAAGAGCAAGGAGTTCATCATCAACACACCATTTGTTACTTCTTGGAGAGTGGTGTCTCCTAGATTGGCTAGGTGTCACTTGGGAGCCTCCGACAAGATTGTGGAGTTGAACCAAGGAGTTTGTAAGGGCAAGGAGATCGCCTACTTCGTGAAGATCTACCGCTAGTGAGTCAAGTCCTTCGTGGGCGACGGCCATGGTGGGATAGACAAGGTTGCTACTTCATGGACCCTTCGTGGGTGGAGCCCTCCGTGGACTCGCGCAGCCGTTACCCTTTGTGGGTTGAAGTCTCCACCAATGTGGAAGTACGATAGCACCACCTATCGGAACCACGCCAAAAACATCTGTGTCTCCAATTGCATTTGAATTCTCCAAACCCTTCCCTTTACTTTCTTGCAAGTTGCATGCTTTAATTTCCGCTGCCTATATACTCTTTGCATGCTTGCTTGAATTGTTTGATGATTGCTTGACTTGTCCCAAAATAGCTAAAATCTGCCAAACTCTAAAACTGGGAAAAGGTTAAGTTTTTATTTGGTCAAGTAGTCTAATCACCCCCCCTCTAGACATACTTCAAGGTCCTACACCCTCTCACTGTGGCCCGCAGCACTGCCGCCTTTGAGCAAAACCCACATGTGTTTTAGAGCGGATCCATTGCTCTGGAATCACAGATCGGTGGCGCCGGAGGACATGCCAGGGCTGCGTTTCAGGTGGTGGGCAGCAAGGGCAAATTGGATCGAGGAAGTGTCACATCGATTGGAGAGAAGTTCGAAGGAGCTGCGCCTGGCGCAGCACAAGGCGGAGGCGCAAGTCGATCTCAGGGGAGAGATGCTGAGGGATGCCAGCATCTGGCAGCGTCGCGTTGATTTCGAGCTAGGGCTAATGGCATAGATCATATTCACAGAGTCAACTGCGGATGAAAGAATGCGCATGCCTGCGGAATGGCATGAGCAGCCTTTGCAACTGTTCAAATGAGCGGTAGGAGAAGCCAAATCACAGGACCAGCTACGGCGGCGCCGCTGGGCATGCATCGTAGGCGAGGTGAGCTGCCCTCCTTCCCCGCCGGTGATGCAGTGACCTACTCCGTTGCTGCTGCAGTGAACTTGCAGCGTCATGGCGGTTTGCAACTGTGACAATCACTCCATCTATATGTATTGTATTCCTGTGAAAATACTTGGTCATTTGCAAAAAGATGGTAATTGATTTATGACTAGTTTTTGAATGCTTGGTCGTGACAATCACTCGAAGCCACAACCAGAAGTCTCCATCGCGTAATACTAATGGTCGGTCGCACCAATAGACGGTCGGTTGGACCCATGACACGCATCGGCTTGGTCTGACATGTACGACCAGTTACATCACTGACTTGTGCGGCCGTATTTGAGCAGTAGTACTTGAAATTTGTGTTCCAGGAAACTCATCGGGAGCTGTTTCAGGCCTCGAAACCAAAACCAACAATTAATCTTTATCTTGTTCCCATCACATTCCAAAGTGTATAGTAGTATAATTATAAGTGCAAACCTGTTCACACCTAGTAGTACGTATCAAACCTGAACGTGTTCCCACTATGCAGGTTTTAGAACTAGTGCTAGTACAAGGTTATAAAAAGGGGAACTGGTACCTAGCCGAAAATTACTCTACCTCTTCCTCCTCATAAGTCTTTCTTGTTCGTCCGTCCTTCCCATGGCCGGTGTGCAGAGCTCTAGGTCGACAACTACTCGTAACAAGGGAGCGGCAACCAAGGCCGCGGAAAAAAAGAGGGCTCGCTGCCTGGCAGAGACAGGCGAGGGCTCCCAGGAGCGCCCTAGCCGCGGAGGTGAGGGCTCCCAGGAGTGCCCTAGCCGCGGAGGCGAACATGCCGAGTTGGCGGCGCTGGAGTCGTTATCCCTCAACGATAGGCCCGATCAGCTCAATAAGCAGGAGGAGTTCATCGACGGCTTGGTGGAGCTGCTGAAGGAGAGCCTCGACGACATGCCCGTTGAGCTCAATGAGCAGGGGGAGTTGACCACCGGCTTGGTGATGCTGCTGAGGAAGAGCATTGTGTCAGATAAGAAGGCAACTGGAAAAATCCTGCAACTTCAGAAGGACAAGGCGAAGCTCTGCCACGAGCTCGACCTGCTGAAGGAGGAGAACGCCGGCTGGAAGAAGCTGCATGATAAGAGTAGTTCCTCGATGAAGATGTTGTAGGCCCTCGTCATGGAACAAAAGGAGGAGTTGGCGAAGCTCCGCATCGAGCACCCGGCTGCTGTCAAGGTACGTAATGCGGCCGTGGAACAGATGATGAAGGCTCGCGTCGAGAAATCCCGCGTCATGGATAGAATGAAGAAGATGGCGGAGGAGACGTGCAAGGAGATGGAGGTCGTGGAGGCAATGAAGAAGCAGCTATGACTCCGGGGCCAGCAACCCTTCATGTAGTAGAGAGCAGCCCCCCTGACTTGTGTGTGTGTCTTCCTTTTTTTTGGGGGGTGATAATCTTCCTTCTTCTTTTGCTCCTGTGTTTCTACTTTTGCTTCGGGTGTTTCGCCGCATGATACGTCCCCAACGTATCTACTTTTCCAAACACTTTTGCCCTTGTTTTGGACTCTAACTTGCATTATTTGACTGGAACTAACCCGGACTAACACTGTTTTCAGCAGAACTGCCATGGTGTTATTTTTGTGCAGAAAGAAAAGTTCTCAGAATGACCTGAAACTTCATGGAGTCACCTTTTGGAATTAATAAAAATTACTGGCAAAAGAATCAACCAAAGGGGGTCCCACACCCTGGCCTCGAGGGTGGGGGCGCGCCCTACCCCTGGGCGCGCCCCCCTACCTCGTGGGCCCCCTGGAGCTCCACCGACCTCAACTCCAACTCCATATATTCATGTTCGGGGAGAAAAAAATCAGAGGGAAGGATTCATCGCGTTTTACGATACGGAGCCGCCGCCAAACCCTAATCTTCCTTGGGAGGGCTGATCTGGAGTCTGTTCGGGGCTCCAAAGAGGGGAATCCGTCGCCATCGTCATCATCAACCATCCTCCATCACCAATTTCATGATGCTCACCGCCATGCATGAGTAATCCCATCGTAGGCTTGCTGGACGATGATGGGTTGGATGAGATTTACCATGTAATCGAGTTAGTTTTGTTAGGGTTTGATCCCTAGTATCCATTATGTTCTAAGATTTATGTTGCTATGACTTAGCTATGCTTAATGCTTGTCACTAGGGCCCGAGTGCCATCATTTCAGATCTGAACCTATTATGTTTTCATGAATATATGTGAGTTCTTGATCCTATCTTGCAAGTCAATAGTCACCTACTATGTGTTATGATTCGGCAACCCCGAAGTGACAATAATCGGGACCACTCCCGGTGATGACCGTAGTTTGAGGAGTTCATGTATTCACTAAGTGTTAATGCTTTGGTCCGGTACTCTATTAAAAGCAGGCCTTAATATCCCTTAGTTTCCAATAGGACCCCGCTGCCACGGGAGGGTAGGACAAAAGATGTCATGCAAGTTCTTTTCCATAAGTACGTATGACTATATTCAGAATACATGCCTACATTACATTGATGAACTGGAGCTAGTTCTGTGTCACCCTATGTTATAACTGTTTCATGAGGAATCGCATCCGACATAATTATCCATCATTATCCATTGCCTACAAGCTTTTCACATATTGATCTTTGCTCAGTTACTTTTCCATTGCCACTGTTTCGATTGCTACAAAAACTGCTACCATTACTTTTGCCACCGTTACCATTACTTCCATACTACTTTGCTACTATACTTTGCTGTAGATATTAAGTCTTTCAGGTGTGGTTGAATTGACAACTCAACTGCTAATACTTGAGAATATTCTTTGGCTCCCCTTGTGTCAAATCAATAAATTTGGGTTGAATACTCTACCCTCAAAAATTGTTGCGATCCCCTATACTTGTGGGTTATCACCGCACATGCCACGTTCTCTGCAAGGCATGAATAGAACAATGCTAACGATGAGCGGCGCCGTGGGAACGATGACTAGAAAATTATATCATTTTTATCGCCATATGGACTGGGTTGTCGTGTTTCGTGCTCCTCCGTCGTACTAGTACTCTAGTGGAAAACTTGAGTATACCGCACGGTTCTTTGCTCCTCCTCAGGTTGTCGGCAACATTTATACGAGCAATCAAATCACAAGGCCCCGCCTTCCAGCATTAATGAGCCGTCAAATCATAAAGGCCCTCGCCTCTCGTGAAACCGATGAAGCGAGACTGCCCCGCCCTCTAGCCTTTTAAAAAATGTATACTTTTGTACAGTAGTAGTATCTATGGATTGCGCCAGGAGAAAAACTAACAAGATGAAATTAAAGAAAAAAGGTGGTACATATAGAGAGCGCTCATCGCCAAATTATGCATATAGTACTATTAAAAAAGCTAGTGCATGCTTAAATGGGGTGCTAAATTCTGTTAAAGAAATTAGCATACCTATTTAATTCTTGGGTTCTTATTATTTATGCCACTAGTTGTGTATCACTACTCAGTTTTGCCATTAGAAGTTACAACTACTCAAAAATGCCATCGATCCGTGAGATGCTTGCTCAAAAATGCAATTAGATATCTCAAAAATGCCATCGTTCCGTTAGATGTTTGCTCAAAAAATGCCATTAGACATTGTTATTTTCACGTCAAACCCGTTGACCATGTTATATGACAAAAATAAGCAGATTCTCACAATGATAAGTGTGGCCTCACTTTTCAGGAGTAACCAAGCGAATAATTTACAGGAAAATAAGAACGCTGTTGGGATCAAGTAGGCCTCACACTTTATTGTACTGTAGTGAGATAGAGGGAGAGCTGGCATGTTGGTCCATAGGTATTTGTGTCATTATAACATGGCAAAAGAGATTTCAGTCGCAATAATGGTGTCCAACACAACACACCCCTCAAATAAAACTAAGCACCCTGAAATTCTTTGTCAACTAAACTGCTGGCTATATGATGTTGGCCATATATATTGTACGTATATAATGTGAAGAAACGAGTGGTAGTACTACCAACTACAAGATGAACTATAAGAAATACTAGTATGTACGTACTGAAGAGTTAAAGTAATGAGAAGGAATATAACATAGTTCTGTTGGGGGCTCGGCACAACACACCCCTCAAATAAAACTAAGCACCTTGAAATTAAACTAAGCAACTAATCCGGTAGACACTGCATTAACCACCATGAGCAACGACACTGCCACCTTACTCGGACTCCTCGTCCACGTGCTCGACTTCGTCCTTGTCCCTCTTCCTCTTGGCCGATACTTCTTTGCTTGAACCGCACACTTGGCTCTTGCTCTTCATCCAACCCTTGTAGATATTGAAACAAAGGTAGGCATCCATTGCAGCGTACTGGATGTGGTCTATATCTAGTACATTCCACTGCCATGCATGACGATGAAACTTGGGCAGACGTTTCTTCAGTTTGGCGTACGAAGGATGAATCATGGCTCCTTCCAGGGTCAGCACCGAAGGCTGGTCACGGGAGGGCACCAGCCCATTCTTCTAGAGGTCAAAGGGCTCGCCTACAACGAGGCCTATCTGACCTAGGACTCTTCTATCATTCGGAAAGTCTACAATAGCGAATTTGACTAGGCCGCCCGCGAGGAAGTTCTTAAATTACTCACACTCAACGTCGGCATGGCATATCTGGTACGCCAAGCACAAGTTATGCATGCAAACCTGGATCACGGTGTGCTTCATCTTCTCTTCCTCCTTTAGATTCTACTCTTTGTCCTGGGTTGTGGTGTACTCAACATCTAGCCCAGCGACCCACTCATCATTTGACTTTTCGAACATGCGTTTGAAGCGAGCAAGGCATCCTTTCACCGTCATGGAAGAACGGGTGTAGATGACGTCGAACTCATCGCTGGTGATGGTTCTAACCTTGTACTCACCGCCGATCTTGGAGATTAGGGATGCCATGGATTTGGGAGGAGGGTTAGGATAAGTGGAACTGTCATAATATGAAAGGATGGGACGACTAGGAGCGAACTGATGTAATGTTAAAGGACGTCCGGGGACGAGTAGGAGCGAACTCCTAGCGGTTTTTCGATTGGAAAAATGCTGAGTGGGGCGTGCGAACGGCAGGGTAGTGGCTTTCCTGGTGGATAAATGGATTCATGCACAGTACTATGGGGGCCTAATTAGATGTCATGTCTACTCGACACCCAATTAAATGGCTTCATGCATCTGTGTGTTCGCACGTCAAGCGTCTTGAAAATTACAGGTGATACGAAGCTTTCCATGCTCCCATGATATGGGCTTCCGAGAGCCCCTGGATCTGAGATCGAACGGTTGCATGGTGTGATTCTAGACCTGTGGGTGAATATCCTATCCTGGAGGGTTATTCTGCAAAGTTTCAGCAACTTAGCATGTGACCGTACGATCTCAGATCCAAGGGCTGCCAACAGCCCGTATCATGGTCGCGCCTACTGAGGGAGTCCTGGATTAGGGGGTATCCGGACAGCCAGACTCTATACAACATCCGTACTATTGAAGCGTGGACATACAAGACTCAAGACTTCGGCCTGTGTTCGGATGGGACTTTCCTTGGCGTGGAAGGCAAGCTTGGCGATCCGGATATTATATTTCCTTCCTTGTAACCGACTCCATGTAAACCCTAGCCCTCTCTGGTGTCTATATAAACCGGAGAGGTTGGTCCTTAGAAGGCCGATCACAATTACAATCATACCATCATAGTAGCTCTTAGGGTTTAGCCTCTACGATCTCGTGGTAGATCTACTCTTGTACTACCCATATCATCAATATTAATCAAGCAGAAGTAGGGTTTTACCTCCATCAAGAGGGCCCAACACAGGTAAACATCGTGTCCCTTGCTTCCTGTTACCATCAGCCTTGACGCACGATCGACCCCTACCCGAGATCCGCCAGTTTTGACACCGACATTGGTGCTTTCATTGAGAGTTCCTCTGTGTCATCGCTGTCAGGCACGATGGCTCCTTCAATCATCGTCAGCGACATTGTCCAGGGCAAGACTTTCCTCCCCGGACAGATCTTCGTGTTCGACGGCTTCGCACTGCGGGCCAACTCGCTTGGCCATCTGGAGCAGATCGACAGCTATGCCCCTGGCCACCAGGTCAAGTTCGGAAACCTGAACTACACGATGGACATCCGCGGAGACTTGATCTTCGATGGATTTGGGCCTATGCAAGGTGCACCGGACAGTCACGACAAGCATGGCTTAGACCTGCCGTCGGACGAAGCTCGTGGCATCATCCCCGTAATATCCCCGGACCTAGATCCGGAGCAGGCTGCGTTGCCTAAGGACGGAAGGATGGACCCCGCCCCCCAGGTCGCACACTCATCAGCGGTGGAGCCGAACATGGGCCTTACCTCTGCGGTGGCTCGTGACTCAATCCTCGGATTCGTGATTCGGACGTTGGTTCCACCGCGACACTCCCGAGCCCGCCGGGCCAGGATGGGCTCCGTAATGCAGTTCACCGCTAGGATATCTTTCCAAAGACTCGCCTTTGGCTACATGTCGACTCATTAAAGTCTCCCTTTTTTAAGAGGCTCTTCGCCGAACTATGTCCGGCTCGAGTGGGAGGCAGGCGACGAAGGAATTTGTAGCCCACCCACCACCCACTTCATTGCCACGGTCAATGACTTAATCGAGGTACTGAACTTCGACTCCGAAGACATCGACGGTAAGGACGACGATGCAGGAGAAGAACATGAACCACCGCTCACTGGGCGGTGGACAGCCACCTCTTCTTATGATATATATATGGTGGACACTCCGAGGGAAACAAATGGCGATGAGGCAACGGAGGATAAAACCTCAGGGAAAAAAGCAAATAATGGGCGTCGCCGGCGCCACTCCAAGCCCCGCCACACTAATACCGGCACAGGAGGCAAAAACAATCCGAATGGTGCCGAAGAAGAATACAACCCTGAACAGCCCGCCGAAAGCAGGCCGAACAGAGGATGAGCAGGTCAGCCCGTAAGAACAAAGCGATTTAACGAATACCCGGAGGAGGACAACTACATGCCCCTTCGAAGACGAGATTAGCCTCGGCGACGACGAAGTTCGGGCGTGCTCGAGGATCCCAGAGCAGAGCGCTTGCCGCCGGCTTATAGCCACCGTGAGGAGCCTGAAAAGAAGCAAGAAGAACTCCAAGCTGATCAAGACCTGCTCACGACAGATGGATGAAGTCCCGCAGCCGAGGAATACGGACTCGAGCACCACATGGCTGACCGGCCACCTCGTGGCCGGGATAAAACGGCATACCAGTCCGCATACCAGCCAACACCCCCACGCAAACATACTACGGCCCGGGGCAACAAATCAGGACAGCCAAGATCGATCTACGGATCGCGGGGCGTGCCTCGGTACGCGACGAGGACCGTCACGCCGGACACACCTTCAACAAGTCCGGCCGGGCCGAATATAGCCACCCAGAGCAATTCGACCTGCGAGCCACATAGCTCGCATGTAGGCGCCACGCACCCCTCGCTTCACTGACGAAGTAATGGATCATGAATTCCTAGAAGGGTTCAAACCCGTAAACATCGAATCATACGATGGCACAACAGACCCCGCAGTATGGATCAAAGATTTTCTTCTCCACATTCACATGGCCAGCAGAGACGATCTGCACGCCATCAAGTATCTTCCCCTTAAGCTCAAAGGACCAGCCCGCACTGGCTAAACAGCCTGCCAAAGAAACTCCATTAGCAGCTGGGAAAACCGAAGACGATTCCTCGACAACTTCCGTGGCACATATGTGCGACCACCGACGCCGACGACTTGAGCCACATTACTAAACAGCCCGGAGAGTCAGCCAGAAATTCGGACTCGGTTCCTAACTAAGAAGAACCAAATAGTTGATCGTCCGGACGCCAAGTTCTCGGGCGGCTTTCAAGCATGATATCCATGATGAGTGGCTCGCCGACACCTCGCTAGGAAATACCCAAGTCCATGGCAGCTCTCACAACACTAATGACCCGCTTTTGCGCTGGCGAGGACAGTTGGTTGGTTCAAGCAGCACTACGCCACAGTCTGGCAATTCGGATGGCCGCGACAATAACGGCAAGCCACGGCGTAACAGACATAAGCGACGGAACAACGGTGACAGCACTGAAGACACGGCAGTCAACGCCAGATTTAGTGGATCCAAGCCCGGTCAGCGGAAGAAGCCGTTCAAAAGAAATAATCAAGGGCCGCCCACCGACCGTGATATCGAGCGCCGTGCAAATTCATGGCACCCGGACAAGCCAGCCAACCACACCAATAGAGATTGCTGGGTATTCAAACAGGCCGGCAAGATAAACGCCGAAGACAAGGACAAGGGGCTGCACAGCGCCAATGATGAGGAGCCCCGACGTCCGAACACGGGGGGACAAAAGAAATCCCCCCCCCCCCAGGTGAAAACGGTCAACATGATCTACGCCACGCACATCCCCAAGCGGGAACGGAAGCGGTCACTAACGGACGTCTATGCGATGGAGCCAGTCGCACCCAAATTCAACCCTTGGTCAGCTTGCCCGATCACCTTTGATCGTAGGGATCACCCTACTAGCATCCGTCATGGCGGCTCGGCCGCATTGGTCCTAGACCCAATCATTGATGGATTCCACCTCACGCGCCCTTATGGATGGTGGCAGCAGCCTGAACCTGCTTTACCAGGACACAGTGCGCAAAATGGGCATTGACCCTTCAAGGATCAAGCCCACTAAAACCACCTTTAAAGGTGTAATTCCTGGAGTAGAGGCCCGCTGTACGGGCTCTATAACATTGAAAGTGGTCTTCGGATCTCCGGATAACTTCCGAAGCGAAGAGTTAATCTTCGATATCGTCCCCTTCCGCAGTGGTTACCATGCACTGCTCGGACGAACCGCATTCGCTAGATTCAATGCAGTACCACACTACGCATATCTCAAGCTCAACATGCCAGGACCACGCGGGGTCATAACGGTGAACGGAAATAAGGACCGCTCCCTACGAACAGAAGAACATACCGCAGCCCTTGCGGCGGAAGTACAATGCGGCCTTCTCCGACAAACCAATCCGCGACAACAACTTCGAAAGCACGCCAAGCGAGTCCGAGCACCCCGCAGCAGGATCATCAGGCACGCCAAGAGCGTGACTAGCAGTCCGGCCTCCGCTTAAGCCCCATCAAAGCAGCATTCGTGCCATGTGCACACAATTACGCACTTAAAATACCATGGGCATAGGCGGAGGCGCATCAACGACTCAGTCAATAGTGTGGGTAACCGCCAAATACTTTCATACTCTTTCCCTCTTACCTTTCAGGACACCGTGTTGGCGCAACATCCTCAAAAGAGCCGAATTGTCAGACTTATAGGGAAGAGACATCCAAGGAGGCAATAGACGGTGTGCACAGAAGAAAATACCCAGGTGGAATCTATTCACGATCATTATACCTGCTTTATCTACCTGAACACAGCTTGCCCCTGGATAGGACATGTCCAACAGTCCTATTTTATTTCTTCTTAACGCATCCATTGTAAATGTACGCTTAAATGTATTTTTCGCCAATGAGAGATTATATATAGCGTCAGCTTATTATTCTCATTTGAGCATTTTTCTCTTATAAATGTTTATTTGATATTGCATCCGTACACCTTGGTGTGGCCGGTTTGCCAGGGGCTTCTTATGGCGCCCCGCTATCTGGCAACTAAAGTCCGAACACTTTCAACAGTGCGGCACCCCAAACTTATAGCACTATATGCATCAGCTCCGAATCATGTCTTGGGTCTACAGTTGGGATAGCCTGCCCTTGTTTTGGTGCCTTACGCCCGTTATATCGGGTAAGGTAGCACAGGAGAACTACTGCGATTGTGTCCCGGTTCTTCCCGGACGAGCACCTCAAGAGATAAAGCCAAAACTGACCGGCATGATGTGGCGAGAGCTGGTCGCTGTTCGGGAGGTTTTAAAATCCTTAAAGATTTTCCGCTTTAGGCGATAATCGCTTCGTCCGATCTAGGCGTGTATAGCGATCGATTCGGTCTTCCGGATTCTAGGGCTTCACGAAATTTAAAATTGTAGACTTCTATGGCTAAGTGAAAGTTATAAAGTCAAGATAGTCCAATTGCCTTGTTCGCTGCACCGACACCTCCTTAAGGAACCAAACATTTGGGTAAAGAGTGTCCGGTTTTCCACGAACACCCCAAAGGTTAGTCACGCTGGGGCGGAAGCCGACGACTAGCCTACTTTCAGGATTTTATAAACAGCCGCACAGAAGGTAATATTTTAAATAACAAAAGCGCTACATAGCGCAAGTAACTTCGTCTTTAATTACAAACATGACAGAAGTGAATTCATTCAAATATGGCGTCCTTGGTACACTCATTGGCGACGAGGCGAGCACCCTTCATCACGCCATCGTAGTACATTTCAGGATGGCGACGCGCCTTGCCCTCTGGCGGCCCGTCCTTGACCAGCTTCTCCGCATCCAGCTTGCCCCAATGCACCTTGACGCGGGCAAAAGCTCGGCGGGCACCTTTGATGCAAATGGATCACTTGATCACTTCCAGCCGCGGGCAGGCATCCACCATCCGCTTGATCAGACGACGAAGGTATGATGGCCTTGCATCGACGGGCCTCTCTCGGCCCCACGGCCCGTCCCCTCGGGCCTCTCATCCTTTCCGGATGGGGCGCCTTCTTATTCTTCCTCCTCCTCCTCGGGGGAGAAGTGAACCTCATCGTCTTCGGACGAGGTTTCTGGCACAACCTTACGCCGGAGACCCTTTCAGGTCCGCGGGGCCTTCTTCTCGACCTTCTTCTCCGGCACCTTGTACGGAGCCGGGACCAGCATCTCCGTCAGGAGAGCATCCGCTGGGCCTTCTGGCATCGGAGCCGGACAGTAGACCTGATCCGCTGTCTCCACATAGTCCTGAAGCAAATATGCATGATTACTTAAGGGACTCCCGTGAATATATTGGGAAAAACTAGGTCCGGTGGCGGTCTGAGAATTCACCTGACTAGGAGCCCGCGCGGCGTGAAGCCCGCGGTCCTCGGATGTGGGAGGAGATACTTCGGAGGCCTTGAACAGCACTTTCCATGCGCCTTCGTGCGACATGCCGTAGAGCTTCCGGAGCGTCCGGTGTTCTGCCGGGACGAACTCCCACAGATTAACTGCCCATCTTTGGCAGGGCAGGATCCGGCGAACGAGCATAACCTGGATCACGTTGACAAGCTTGATGTTCTTGTCCTTCATGCTTTTGATGCATGTCTGGAGTCCGGCCAGCTCCGTGGAATCGCCCCAGGACAGGCCCTTCTTTTCCCAGGAGGTGAGCCTCATAGGGGTTCCGGATCGGAACTTGGGGGCCGCCGCCCAGTCGGTGCCGCGCGGCTCGGTGATGTAGAACCACCCCTATTGCCATCCTTTTACGGTCTCCGCGAAGGAACCGTCCAGCCAGGTGACGTTAGGCATCTTGCCCACCATGGCTCCTCCGCACTCCGCTAGCTGGCCGCTTACAACCTTCGGCTTCACGCAGAAGGTTTGCAGCCATAGGCCGAAGTGAGGCCGGATGCGGAGGAAGGCCTCGCAAACAACGATGAACGCTGAGATGTTGAGGACGAAATTCGGGGCTAGATCATGGAAATCTAGCCCATAGTAGGGCTATGAGCCCATGAGACGAAGGATGGAGGGAAATCGAGTCCACGGACGAAGTGGGCGACAAACCACGACTCTCTCGTGGGGTCCTGGGTGGAATGACCTGCCCAGCATCCGTAGCCGGTGCGCTATGTCTGTGACCAAGTATCCGCCGCCCAAGATTTGTGATGTGCTTCTCCTCGATGGTGGAAGCCACCCACTTGCCTCCTGCTCCGGACATGTCTAGCTGTGCGAGAGGAGACTTGGGCTTAGGCTTTGGAGCTCGAGGGGCAAGAATGGGCGAGAGAGGAAGAAGGCGTGGGTAAAATGGGAAATCTTGTCCCTTTATAGAGGCGACGAAAGCGGTGCGCCTGCCCACTTGCCTGTTGGAAATCGCTTGCTTCCCAAGCGCCACGATTAATGATGTGGTGGGATTACCCGTACCCGTATTGATGAGAATCCCGTAATGAGGAGGCATGATCTCTGTTTTGACAAGACATGTCAAGGAAACCGCCTCGCAATATGCGCTGTGGCTGGTTTTGGAAAGACGGTTCGAATAATGACCTGACCGTAGTGATACGTCGCGTTGCCTAAAAAGTTGTCAGCAGATTGCATTTGTGAAACATCATTCTCTCTATGGTGGCATGCGAAGATCATCTTGTGGATCCGGACACGGTTTGAGTGTTCGATAATTACCTTGGAGAATTCGGAGGAGGAACCCGCCCTGCAATGCCGAAGACAAGACTGCGCGCCGGACTCGCCGTCATTGAATCCTGGTTTATGGGCTACTGAGGGAATCCTGGATTAGGGGGTATCCGGACAGCCGGACTCTATACAATGTTCGGACTATTGAAGCATGGACATATAAGACTCAAGACTTCGGCCCGTGTCTAGATGGGACTTTCCTTGGCGTGGAAGGCAAGCTTGGCGATCCGGATATCATATTTCCTTCCTTATAACCGACTCCATGTAAACCCTAGCCCTCTTCGGTGTCTATATAAACCGGAGAGGTTGGTCCTTAGAAGGCCGATCACAATTACAATCATACCATCATAGGCTAGCTCTTAGGGTTTAGCCTCTATGATCTCGTGGTAGATCTACTCTTGTACTACCCATATCATCAATATTAATCAAGAAGGAAGTAGGGTTTTACCTCCATCGAGAGGGCCCGAACCTAGGTAAACATATGTGTCCCTTGCTTCCTTACCATCAGCCTTGACGCACAGATCGGGACCCCCTACCCGAGATCCGCCGGTTTTGACACCTACACCTACCACGACTGTCGCCTCGCTCGCGCAGTCGCGCCCTTGGATATTTCACACGGTGGGTTGGGCTATCTGATGTTGGCATGTCATACATAGTCATCACTTAGTCACTCATACAACAAGGTTAGCTATAAGGTTGGCTATAAGAGTATTTTTTTTACTTCTCTCTATCTCTGTCTTCATAGTATTTATTGCATTTGTCAAGGAGTGACCTCTTCCAATGAAATTGTGCTTAGATGAGGTGCTAAGGGTATTAAATGGCTTAGCAACTCAAGTCCCCAATGCATAGGTGCTTAGTTTTTTGTTGCTAAGGGCATCTCCAACAATTGTAAAGATAGATGTTGGTTAATTTGCCACCTAGGACATAGTTATGATGTGTCATGTAATAAATGTGGAGAGAGAGCAAAGTTGTATGTAGATTAACCAACAACATTTGCACAAGCTCCAAGGTGAAATAGAGACCAATCACATTTATTTTCTCACCACCTATTGGATAACTTAGATACAACCTACTATTGGAGTAGTTGTATGATAGCTTGTTGGTTGATGACATGGACATTTTACCAACAAGACTGACATACAACCTGTTGGAGATGCTCTAAGGTTGCTTCATTTAATTAGCTATAGACTTAAGATTGTGTTTTCACCTAGGTACATGCGCTTAGCACCGTTTCTTCATGGGGTCACCAAACTAGTCTCTCTCTTCTTAATTAACTTGCCACATCAGACTTTATGCCTATGTGGTAGGCTTAGCACCTGTACGAGCAAGTACAATAGTGGCATTTTTGCATATGTCGAGGAGAGAGGCAAGGAAAAAGTGGAGGAGTGGGCTCTCATGCAAGAGCCAGCCTCTACACGTGCTCCTAGATAAAAGAATTTAATACAAGCAGAGAGATAGAGAGAAAATGAGAAAAACCTTATAGCCAACCCTATTGTATGACTAATAAATAATACTACTAACTTTTGATGACATGGCATGTCTATATGCAGCACCAGCAGCTGGCTATACTAACCATGCTCTACATGGTGGAGCATTGGGAGAGGCACCTGTATACCATGGAGGTGGTCAGGAATCGGGAAGCTCACGCCGGTCGCAGCGCCGCAGTTAAAATGATAATGGCAAGTCAAATCACGGGGCCCCACCTATCCAGCAGTAACTCACTGTCAAATCACACAGCCCTATGTTTGCACCAGCCTACTCCCTCATCTTCTCGCTCTCTGTCACAAACCGACTAGGCGGAACTGCCCCGCCATCGCCGGTGTCAAACCGCGGATCTCGGTAGGGGGTCCCGATCTATGCGCAAGGCTGATGGTAACAGAAGCAAGGGACACAACTATTTACCCAGGTTTGGGCCTCTCGATGGAGGTAAAACCCTACTTCTCGCTTGATTAATATTGATGATATGGGTAGTACAAGAGTAGATCTACCACGAGATCGTAGAGGCTAAACCCTAAGAGCTAGCCTATGATGGTATGATTGTAATTGTGATCGGCCTTCTAAGGACCAACCTCTCCGGTTTATATAGACACCGGAGAGGGCTAGGTTTACATGGAGTCGGTTACAAGGAAGTAAATATAATATCCGGATCACCAAGCTTGCCTTCCACGCCAAGGAAAGTCCCATCCGGACACAGACCGAAGTCTTGAGTCTTGTATGTCCACGCTTCAATAGTCCGGACGTTGTATAGAGTCCGGCTGTCCGGATACCCCCTAATCTAGGACTCCCTTAGTAGCCCCTGAACCAGGCTTCAATGACGATGAGTCCGGCACACAGTCTTGTCTTCGGCATTGCAGGGCGGGTTCCTCCTCCGAATTCTCCAAGCTAATTATCGAACACTAAAATCGTGTCCGGATCCACAAGATGATCTTCGCATGCCACCGTAGAGAGAATGATGTTTCACAAATACAATCTACTGACAACTTTTTAGGCAACGCGACGTATCACTACGGTCAGGTCATTATTCGAACCGTCTTTCCACAAACAGCCACACAAGATATTACAGGCGGTTTCCTTGACACGTCTTGTCAAAGCAGAGATCGTGCCCCCTCATTACGGGATTCTCATCAATACGGGTACGGGTAATCCCACCACATCATTAATCATGGCGCTTGGGAAGCAAGCGATTTCCAACGGGCAAGTGGGGAGGCGCACCGCTTTCGTCGCCTCTATAAAGGGATAAGACTTCCCATTTTTACCCACGCTTCTTCTTCCTCTCTGCCCATTCTGCCCCTCGAGCCCAATACTAAGCCCAAGTCTCCTCCGCACAGCTAGACATGTCCAGAGCAGGAGGCAAGTGGGTGGCTTCCACCGTCGAGGAGAAGCACATCACAAATCTTCGGGCGGCCGGATACTTGGCCGCAGACATAGCGCACCGGCTACCGAACGCTGGGCAGGTCATTCCGACCCCAGGACCCCATGAGAGAGTCGTGTTCGCCGCCCACTTCGCCCTGTGGACTCGATTTACCCATCCCTTCGTCTGCTGGGCTCATGTTCTACTATGGGCTAGATTTCCATGATCAAGCCCCAATTTAAATCCTCAACATCTCGGCGTTCATCATTGTTTGCGAGGCCTTCCTCCGCATCCGCCTCACTTCGCCTATGGCTGCAAACCTTCGCGAAGCCAAGGTTGTAAGCGCCAGCAAGCGGAGTGCGGCGAGCCATGGTGGGCAAGATGCCTAACGTCACTCGGCTGGACGGTTCTTCGCGAGACCGTAAAAGGATGGCAATCGGGGTGGTTCTACATCACCGAGCCGCGCGGCGCCGACTGGGCGGCGGCCCCCAAGTTCCGATCCGGAACCCCTATGCGGCTCACCTCCTGGGAAAAGAAGGGCCTGTCCTGGGGCGATTCCACGGAGCTGGCCGGACTCCAGACATGCATCAAAAGCATGAAGGACAAGAACATCAAGCTTGTCAACGTGATCCAGGTTATGCTCGTTCGCCGGATCCTGCCCTGCCAAAGGCGGGCAGTTAATCTGTGGTTGTTCGTCCCGGCCGAACACCGGACGCTCCAAAAGCTCTACGGCATGTCGCACGAAGGCGCATGGAAAGTGCTGTTCAAGGCCTCCGAAGTACCTCCTCCCACATCGAAGGACCGCGGGCTTCACGCCGCGCGGGCTCCTAGTCAGGTGAATTCTCAGACCGCCACCGGACCTAGTTTTTCCCAATATATTCACGGGAGTCCCTTAAGTAATCATGCATATTTGCTTCAGACTATGTGGAGACAGCGGAGCAGGTCTACCGTCTGCTCATGCTGCCGAAGGCTCAGCTGGATGCTCTCCCGACGGAGATGTTGGTCCCGCCTGCATAAGGTGCCGGAGAAGAAGGCCGAGAAGAAGGCCCCGGGGACCCGAAAGGGTCTCCGGCGTAAGGTTGTGCTAGAAACCTCGTCCGAAGACGACGAGGCGCACTCCTCCACCGAGGAGGAGGAGGAAGAAGAAGAAGAAGAAGAAGGCGCCCCATCCGGAAAGGATGAGAGGCCCGAGGGGACGGGCCGTGGGGCCGAGAGAGGCCCTTCGACGCAAGGCCGTCATACCTTTGTCGTCTGATGACGATGAAACAGATTCTTCCCACGGAGGCGGGGGAAAGCAAGAAGAAATTCCACCTCCCCATACTGGGGAGGAGAAAAAGAGGAAAGCCGCCCCAGAAGGGGAGGCTGGGACGCCCAAGAAGGGAAAGACATCCCTTCCAGACTAATCCACCACGGCCGCTCATAGCGAGGAAGGGTGGCTGCCCAGGGGGAAGCCCCTGGCGCGATCGTAAGTGTCCGCACTCTACCGTGATTTTCACTTCACAATTGTTAATAACGCCGAACATTGATGCAGTCCGGTCTGGGCTCATCCGGAGGTGTTATCTTCGGATGGGTCTCTGAGCGCTCCAGAGTTGAACTCGCACCCGACGGCCACCACTCCTCAGCCTGCGGATGACACGGAGGTTTTGTCCCGAAGATTCCCCGAGCAGGGGGAGGTGGCACTGGAGAGGCCCCAAGGCAGACTTCCGAATGTTGGACATGCGGGGTTCAAGATCCCCGCGGATCGCGTCGATGAGAGCCGCAACAAGGCGGGCTCCCAACCGAACACTGCTCCGGAACCTCAGACGGTTCCGGACTTAGGCGGGCAGCCCCTCGTTAGGGAGGGCGAGCCGCCCGTGCCGAGGACTTCCGTCGCGTCGACGGCGCCGGATAGTCTGGTGGAAGCCTGCACAAGCCTCCTGACGGGCTTTGAGGTAAGTAATAAAAATGTATGAAATTATCACCCGATAGGTAGTAGCCCCCGATACTCTGTTTGGTGTTCAGAAAGAAAAGCCAAACGGAGGGTCAATTATAATCCGCAGGAGTCTAATAATAAGCATTATTGTGAATAAGCAGGCTGTGCTGCTTGCTGCTGCTGCCCGTACTGCCGAGGTTGCCAAGCTGAAGCGGGACCTGGAGCTGGCGCAGGGAGAGCTTGTCCTCACGAAGAGGCAGCTCAAAGATAACAAGGGTAAGTGATTCCCGCTCTTGTGTATTTAAAGATAGGCAAAATTTGTCAATCTAACGCCAAAGCGTCGTGACTGTGTAACAGGGGCCACCGCTGAAGTGGTGTCCCTGAAGAAAACGCTGTGCGAGGCCGAAGACAAAGCGGCCTTGGAATGCAGGGAGCGCGAAAAGCAAAATTCTAGAGTGGGCGAGGTACAGCAAGAGCTCCAGGACCTCAGCAAGAAGTGTGAGTCCGTGGAGCATGACCTGAAGGCAAAGGAGGCCGAGCTTGCGAAGGCCCTGGTCAATTTGAAAGATGCCAAGGCCGAGGCCGAGAAAGCACAACAAGAGATCCAGGAGGCCAAGAAGATAGCAGCGGGTAAGAAATTCTTTATGCAAAGCAAACATGTGGAGGAGGCATTTATTTTACTTACTCGAATACGGAGCTCTCCAGGGGCATTTGCAGATCTGCCACGCAGCGCCTCGACGCCATGGAGTTCTACCGCGTCTAGGAGGAGCTCAACCGAGAAGCTGTTCTGGTCCCAAAGATGTGGGCCGAACATCCGATGCTCGAGCCACCAACCAAGCAGTTGGTCGAACTCCTGTGGTGGCCGAACTGGCTATGAAGGACTTCATAGTCGGGATGTGGCTCGGTGAGCTACTACCAAAGAGCTACTTTGGCCCGATTGCGGATGGTGGATGCCTGCCCGCGGCTTGAAGTGATCTGCGATCCGCTTGCATCAAAGGTGCCCACCGAGCTTTTGCCCGCCAAGGTGCATTGGGGCAAGCTGGATGCGAGAAGCTGGTCAAGGACGGGCCGCCGGAGGGCAAGGCGATCGCCATCCCGAAATGTACTACGATGGCGTGATGAAGGGTGCTCGCCTCGCCGCCAATGAGTGTACCAAGGACGCTATATTTGAATGAATTCACTTTGTCATGTTTGTAATTAAAGACGAAGTTACTTGCGCTTATGTAGCGCTTTTGTTATTTAAAATATTACCTTCATGCGGCTGTTTATAAAATCCGAAAGTAGGCTACCGTCGGCTTCCGCCTGCGGACTAGCACCGGGTGTTCGTGGAAAACCCAACACTCTTCACCCAAATGTTTGGTCCCTTAAGGAGGTGTCCGCGCAGCGTAACAAGGCAATCGGACTATGCGGCTTTATAACTTTCACTTAGCCATAGAAGTTCACAGTTTTAAATTTCGTGAAGCCCCTAGAACTGAAGATCAATCGGGCGCTATACACGCCTAGATCGGACGGTTTATTTATCGCCTAAAGCGGAAAATCTTTAAGGATTTTAAAACCTCTCGAACAGCGACCAGCTCTCGCCACATCATGCCGGTTAGTTTCCGTATTTCTCTACTGAGGTGCTCGTCCAAACGAACCGGGACACAATCAAGTAGTTCTCCTGCGCTTACCTTAGCCGATATAACGGAACGTAAGGCACCAAAACAAGGGAGCCGGGCTATCCCAATCAGAGACCCAAGACATGATTCGAGATGGTGCATATAGTGCTATAAGTTCGGGTGCCGACTGCTGAAAGTGTTCGGACTTTAGTTGCCATATAGCGGGCGCCATAAGAAGCCCTCGCAAACCGCCGCACTAAGGTGTACGGATGCAATATCAAATAAACATTTATAAGAGAAAATGCTCAAATGAGAATAATAAGCTGACGCTATATATAATCTCTCATTGACGAAAAATACGTTTAAGCGTACATTTTACAATGGATGCGTTAAGCAGATATAAAATAGGACTATTTGACATGTCCTATCCAGGGACAGGCTGTGTTCACGTAGATAAAGCAGGTATAATGATCGTGAATAGATTCCACCTGGGTATTTTCTTCTGTGCACAATGTCTATTGCCTCCTTGGATGTCTCTTCCATATAAGTCCGGCAATTCGGCTCTTTTGAGGATGTTGCGCCAACGCGGTGTCCTGAAAGGTAAGAGGGAAAGAGTATGAAAGTATTTGGCGGTTACCCGCACTATTGACTGAGTCATTGATGTGCCTCCGCCTATGCCCATGGTATTTTAAGTGCGTAATTGTGTGCACGTGGCACGAATGCTGCTTTGATGGGGCTTAAGCGGAGGCCGGACTGCTAGTCGCGCTCTTGGCGTGCCTGATGATCCTGCTGCGGGGTGCTCCGGACTCGCTTGACTGTGCTCGAAGTTGTTGTCACCGGATTGGTTTGTCGGAGAAGGCCGCATTATACTTCCGCCGCAAGGGCTGCAGTATGTTCTTCTGTTCGTAGGGAGCGGTCCATATTTCCGTTCACCGTTATGACCCCGCGTGGTCCTGGCATCTTGAGCTTGAGATATGCGTAGTGTGGTACCGCATTGAATCTGGCGAATGCGGTTCGTCCGAGCAGTGCATGGTAACCACTGCGGAAGGGGACGATATCGAAGATTAACTCTTGCCTACGGAAGTTATCCGGAGATCCCAAGACCACTTCCAATGTTATAGAGCCCGTATAGCGGGCCTCTACTCCAGGAATTACACCTTTAAAGGTGGTTTTAGTGGGCTTGATCCTTGAAGGGTCAATGCCCATTTTGCACACTGTGTCCTGGTAAAGCAGGTTCAGGCTGCCGCCGCCATCCATAAGGACGCGCGTGAGGTGGAATCTGTCAATGATTGGGTCTAGGACCAATGCGGCAGAACCGCCGTGACGGATGCTAGTAGGGTGATCCCTACGATCAAAGGTGATCGCGCAAGCTGACCAAGGGTTGAATTTGGGGACGACTGGCTCCATCGCATAGACGTCCCTTAGTGCCCGCTTCCGTTCCCGCTTAGGGATGTGCGTGGCATAGATCATGTTGACCGTTTTCACCTGGGGGGGAATTTCTTCTGTCCCCCCGTGTTCGGACATCGGGGCTCCTCGTCATCGTCGCTGTGCAGCCCCTTGTCCTTGTCTTCGGCGTTTATCTTGCCGGCATGTTTGAATACCCAGCAATCTCTATTGGTGTGGTTGGCTGGCTTGTCCGGGGTGCCATGAATTTGGCACGAGTGCTCCAGTATGCGGTCCAGACTGGACGTCCCTGATTATTTCTTTTGAACGGCTTCTTCCGCTGACCGGGCTTGGATCCACTGAATCCGGCGTTGATTTCGTGTCTTCAGTGCTGTCATCGTTGTTCCGTCGCTTATGTCTGTTACGTCGTGGCTTGCCGTTATTGCCGCGGCCATCCGAATTGCCAGACTGTGGCGTAGTGCTGCTGCGGGCCAACCAACTGTCCTCGCCCGTGCAAAAGCGGGTCATTAGTGTTGTGAGAGCTGCCATGGACTTGGGTTTTTCCTGGCCGAGGTGTCGAGCGAGCCACTCATCACGGATATTATGCTTGAAAGCCGCCAGGCTTCGCGCTCGGACGACCAACTATTTGGTTCTTCTTAGTTAGGAACCGAGTCCAGAATTTCTTGGCTGACTCTCTGGGCTATTGAGTAATGTGGCTCACGTCGTCGGCGTCAGGTGGTCGCACATATGTGCCCTGGAAGTTGTCAAGGAATGCGTCTTCCAGGTTTTCCCAGCTGCCAATGGAGTTTGCTGGCAGGCTGTTTAGCCAGTGTCGGGCTGGTCCTTTGAGCTTAAGGGGAAGATACTTGATGGCGTGCAGATCGTCTCCGCGGGCCATGTGAATGTGGAGAAGAAAATCTTCGATCCATACTGCAGGGTCTGTTGTTCCATCGTATGATTCGATGTTTACGGGTTTGAACCCTTCTGGGAATTCATGATCCATTACTTTGTCAGTGAAGCAGAGGGGGTGCACGGCGCCTCTGTGCCGGGCTATGTGGCTACTTAAGTCGAATTGCTCTGGGTGGCTATATTCAGCCCCGCCGGACTTGCTGGAGGTGTGTCCGGCGTGACGGTCCTCGTCGCGTACCGAGGAGCACCCCCACGATCCGTAGATCGACCTTGGCTGTCCTGATTTGTTGGCCTGGGCCGTAGTATGTTGGCGTGGGGGTGTTGGCTGGTATGCGGACTAGTATGCCGTTTTATCCCGGCCACCAGGTGGCTGGTCAGCCGTGTGGTGCTCGAGTCCGTATTCCTTGGCTGCCAGGACTTCAGTCCATCTGTCTGTGAGCAGGTCTTGATCAGCTTGGAGTTGTTGCTGCTTCTTTTTTAGGCTCCTCGCAGTGGCTCTAAGCCGACGCTTGAAGCGCTCCTGCTCTACGGGATCCTCAGGCACGCCGAACTCGTCATCGCCAAGGCTAATCTCGTCTTCGGAGGGGGGCATGTAGCTGTCCTCCTCCGGGTATTAAATCCGTCGCTTTGTTCTTCCGGGCTGACCTGCTCATCCTCCTGCTCGCCTGCCAAGGCGGGCTGTTCAGGTTGTATTCTTCTTCGCACCATTCGGATTGTTTTCGCCTCCGGGCCGGTATTAGTGTGGCGGGCTTGGAGGGCGCGGCGACGCCCATTCTTTGCTTTTTTCCCCGAGGTTTTATCCTCCGTTGCCTCATCGCCATTTGTTTCTTCGAGTGTCCACCATATATATATCATAAGAAGAGGTGGCTGTCCACCGCCCAGTGAGCGGTGGTTCATGTTCTTCTCCTGCATCGTCGTCCATACCGTCGATGTCTTCGGAGTCGAAGTTCAATACCTCGGTTAAGTCATCGACCGTGGCAATGAAGTGGGTGGTGGGTGGGCAACAAATTCCTACATCGCCTGCCTCCCACTCGAGCCGGACATAGTTCGGCGAAGAGCCTCCTGACAAAGAGAGAGACTTTAATGAGTCCAGCATGTCGCCAAAGGGCGAGTGCTGGAAGATATCCGCAGCGGTGAACTCCATTACCGGAGCCCATCCTGGCCCGACGGGCTCGGGAGTGTGCGGACTGGAACCAACGTCCGGATACGAATCCGGGGATTCGGAGTCACAGGCCACCGCAGAGGTAAGGCCCGTGTTCGGCTCCACCGCCGATGAGTGTGCGACCTGGGGGGCAGGTTCCATCCCTCCGTTCTTAGGCAACGCAGCCTGCTCCGGATCTAGGTCCGGGGATAGTACGGGGATGATGCCCCGAGCTTCGTCCGACGGCAGGTCTAAGCCATGCTCGTCGTGACTGTCCGGTGCACCTGTCATAGGCCCAAATCCATCAAAGATCAAGTCTTCGCGGATGTCCGCCGTGTAGTTCAGGTTTCCGAACCTGACCTGGTGGCCAGGGGCGTAGCTGTCGATCTGCTCCAGATGGCCAAGCGAGTTGAGCCGCAGTGCAAAGTTGCCGAACACAAAGATCTGCCCGGGGAGGAAACTCTTGCCATGGACAGTGTCGTTGATGATGATTGAAGGAGCCATCGTGCCTGACAGCGACGACACAGAGGAACTCTCAATGAAAGCACCAATGTCGGTGTCAAAACCGGCGGATCTCGGGTAGGGGGTCCCGATCTGTGCGTCAAGGCTGATGGTAACAGGAAGCAAGGGACACAGATGTTTACCCAGGTTCGGGCCCTCTCGATGGAGGTAAAACCCTACTTCCTGCTTGATTAATATTGATGATAAGGGTAGTACAAGAGTAGATCTACCACAAGATCGTAGAGGCTAAAACCTAAGAGTTGGCCTATGATGGTATGATTGTAATTGTGATCGGCCTTCTAAGGACCAACCTCTCCGGTTTATATAGACACCGGAGAGGGCTAGGGTTTACATGGAGTCGGTTACAAGGAAGGAAATATAATATCCGGATCGCCAAGCTTGCCTTCCACGCCAAGGAAAGTCCCATCCGGACACGGGCCGAAGTCTTGAGTCTCGTATGTCCACGCTTCAATAGTCCGGACGTTGTATAGAGTCCGGCTGTCCGGATACCCCCTAATTCAGGACTCCCTCACCTACCACGCATGAAAAGCCCTGCCCTCGACTTTGTACTAGTACAGTATAATTTTGTATCCATGGATTGCGCCATGGAGCAAATCCTCAAGAAAACCGCGGTACACATGTACGGAGTATACAGCACGCCCGTCGCATTCGCATCACACCCCAGATGGTAGTTCGGTTTGGCACGCCGCTCTCCGAATGGAACGTGCGGCATATTGCGTTTGCACACACATGTGGTACCGCAATTGAGAACCGACCATAGGCACACTCCCCGGCCCCACAAGTCGGGTGAGTTAATAGAAGAGAGAGACGAGTGATAGTACTGGAGCAGTGTTGTACAGCCGGCGGTGCCTAGACGATCCCTGCATGACACGGAAGATCAGTTCATCCATGCATGTGACCAGACTCCAGCTGACACGGCTGGATTGGCTATCGTCTACATATCATGCATGCTGTGTTGTACAGGGTTGTAGTTCTAATGAGAAATATATAAAAAGGTTTCTTGTCATCTCGCAATATTAGGTGTCATGTGCTTCAGATCACTACGAGGGTTAAACAGCGACAACTGAGTTCCTCCAAGGCGCTGGTCATTGGGGGCACATCCACGAAGACTACTCGGCTGCCATCTAGGTCAAGCCGGCTATGTTAATTAGGACATATATCGATGGACCCCTTTTCTACGAGTTTATCTTTAATTAGAGCTTTGATCCTCGTCTAGTTTGTCCCTCCAGATTGATGTTGTCTCATTGGGGCAGTGAGGTTATGGTTTCTTGACATGTGGCATTTTTCGTGTTATATGTTAATCCGGTGCTTCAGATCAAAATGACGACAACTGCGCCTCCGAGGCACGTGCATGAAGACTTCTCGACAGTCATTGACGAGGTCAAGCCAGCTGCGGTAGACAAAAGAAAACCACTCCACTATATAGGCAGGAGCCTCCGCGCTTGCTTGCTTGCTCTCTTCACACTATCTCATCCTCTCCAGACCTAAACACGACATCGGTGGCCACACTCTCTCTGCTCACCGCTGGTCATAGATCCAGCCAGATCCTCTCCGTCAGGGAAGGTGAGAAGGTGCAACGTTCATGCGGTCGTCCTCGGCGCCGGCTCTTACCCACTACCGGCGTGTCCCGATCAGCGTGCCTTGTCGTTCTCTCCCACGCACCACCAGCTAGGGAGGGCCTCCGACCCCTTCTTCCTCGCTGCCGTAGTGTGGGCAGATCCAGCCTCCTGCCGCCCACCTAGCGACATCCCAATGACCATCAGGTATAACTTCCTTGGAAACCGGCCTTGCTCTACTTCCCCAGCTCCTGTCGTTGCTACATTTGTATCTTTTACTATTTCTTAGGCCCCCTCGTAGATAGGATCGATCGGTTGTTCGAAAGCCACCTTAACTATTACTGTTAAGGGGTAAAACTAGTTCATGCACTCGAATCTAGTACTACTTGGTTCAAACAAGGAAGAAGGGGGGTGGGGGTGGGGGAAGATTTGTTACCTGAATCTAGGACTTGGTCGGAAGAGGAAATAATGGGGGTGAAAAGTAGCAGAGACTGGCTATCCAACTGGTCTCTTGGTCTAATAGGGAAATAAAGGGAAACACAGTACAAACTCAATATAAACCCGATCTATTGGTTGAAAAAGAAAATAAAGTGGGGACTGGGGGACAAGTCAACAGAGTATGTCCAGCACTAGATTTTCTAGCCTCACAGAGTATAAGGTGGCTATACCGAACAAAAATGGGACCAACCCAGATATCCTGTTCTGATGTTTGTTGCCCCGAGCCCCTCTTATGTAATGCCACTGGTAAAATGTAGCAGTCGCCCTATTAAAAGTAAGGACACATTAAGCCAATGTTGTTTTCAGTGTAATGCCTCCAATAATATGAATCAATGGCACTGTTTTTCATGTCTTGCTAAATTTCCCATTAAGATAAGTTGCTTCTTTTCGTTAGAAATGCAACTGTCTTGGTCTGGCTACTCTCCCGTGCACAAATACCAACTCTGTAGCAGCTGTTAATGTAATGTTGCTGGTAAAATGAAGCAATGGCACCATTAAAGTAATGTTGTATTTAACGGTTATCATAGTTAATCCTAATGCCCACACTAATAACTAGCAATGCTGCTGCTTTGGAAATTGCTACTGTCCTTGTAGGATTGCCATTCAGATAAGGAACATGCTTCTTTTCATTCGATGTATGTTTCATCACTTGTTAGTCACCCTCCTTTCCACCTTTTTGTGCAAACAGAGATATACATTTCACGCTTGATCTTAGTTGAACTACACAAATGATATCCAAATTATAGTTGAACATTCCACGAGCTTCACAACCAACCTTGATGTTGCTCAATTTTATTGCAACTAATGAAGAAGAAGCTCTGTGGGTTTCGTTTTTTGATGGAAATGGAACCAGGGTTGGAGCCCTTTTCTTAAAAAATGAAGAAGAAGCTGCTAGCTCATGGGACATTGCTTCATTTTAGGTGAACTGCACAAAAGGTCCCATGAATTGAATCATCCATGTTGGTGACTAGTGTCATCCCTTCTATGATGGCGTTGACTGCAAATATGGTTCCCATCACGAGGTATGTTCCTTTTTGGTCCGACCGTTTGCCAAAGATCCTGCATGTTGAGTCTGCTCTTGTGCTATTGTTTTGGCACTAAAGCTGTAATGTTATTATTTTGCACCTTAATCTAGTGGCACTATTAATTTGAGGCAATGTTTTGGCATCGCTAGTGCCATTGATTTTTTTTATATATCGGAAGAGGGGGTTTCATTAAAGAAACCCAACCATAGAGAACCATTATCCGACAACATCTCAGTGTAAACGGGCAGTTATGCAACTACTTCTAGAACGGACTGAGTACTAGCAGGAGACAAGTTCGCCACATAAGCTAGGCAGGTAGGGGGACGCAGCACCATCTTGACCAAGTTTGGATTACAACCCAAATGCTACCACAGAAACATCAGGGGGGAAGATAGGGACTGAAAGAGCTAGCTTCAGCATCCCAGTCTAAGCACCCCCGGCCTCCATCCTTGCGACGCACGATACACCTCATTTGCCACCTGCTCGACCCTAGTGCCACTGATAAAATGAAGTAATAATACAGTTAAAATAGAGCGAGTGTCCTCTCTATCATTTCATTTCCAATGTAGATAAAGAAAGTGCTTCTCTTTGTTAGTATATGTTTCATCAACTAGTCCCATAGTTAATGTTTAAGCGCTTCTGCAAACTGGGGTGCTTATTTTAGTTTATCTGCACAAAAATAGAGATTGGAATGTCTCAAGGCCCCTCCTTGTACTACCGCTATGCATGCTTCGGGAATCACAAACCTTAATGCAAATATTATTAATAATCCACAATTACTCACTAGCATGACTCTAATATCATTCATCACTAGCAGAAGGTGTATCGGGGAGAATTGGGTCGATTTCCAGTATAAGGCCTATCGTATGAGGCGTCGCAGGGCCCATCTCGCCCTCGCAGCATGGCATACTACGGTACTATCGCAATATTTTCTTCTATTTATTAGTGTATGTTTCATCAACTAGTGCCACTATAATGTAATCACGCTCTTTCATTATCTGTGCAAACAGGGTTATTCAGCTGCATTTTGGTGGAACTGCACAAATGTACGGATGGAACCGCATATATGCAGAAAAGCGAGGTGTGCCAAGTAAAAATTACCGACACCAACCATGCTCCATGCACGCATTGGCATCCACCACCACATGTCGGATGTGTGGCGCTCTCTGTGGACGGATCTTTCTCGGCAGCAAATCCTCTAATCAAATACTAGTAGCTTATATTGGCAGTTTTCTAGGGGGTACTCTTTTCTGAAAGAAGCACCAATCTGTTTTTATTTATTTGTACATAGTGTCACAACTTTGACTCAAAGGTCCAGAGCTATTTTAGGGTGATTGGCGTAGTACTCAGAGACTGATTGTAAGCATGATTTTCATTAGCCGTCACACTGATTGTAAGCATGAGCAGATGGAAGATTAGGTTAGTGCGAAGCTTACCTTAAACCCTACCGCCGCCGTTGAAACGAGGCGAGCATCGAGGGAACCACGGAGAACGGCGGGGAAGCGACGTCGCGCCATCCGGCCTCCGCTTGCGGTGGGAGAACGGATACTCCTGTCGCTCCGGCTGGCTTTGCACCCTCACGAACGGTGCATCATACTCGATCGATTCGTTATCCTGGGGGTGCCCCGAGGGGGGCACAACCCACCAGGGTGCGCCTGGGGGCCCAGGCGCGCCCAGGTGGGTTGTGCCCACCTTGGTGGCCTCCCGCACCCCCTCTTTGCCCTATAAATCACCAAATATTCCAAAAACCCTCGGGGTAACCCTAGATCGGAAGTTCCGCCACCGCAAGCCTCTGTAGCCACCGAAAACCAATCTAGACCCCATTCTGGCACTCTGTCGGAGGGGGAAATCATCACCGGTGGCCATCTTCATCATCCCAGCGGCCACCACGATGAGGAGGGAGTAGTCCACCCTCGGGGCTGAGGGTTCGTACCAGTAGCTATGTGTTTAATCTCTCTCTCGTGTTCTTGAGATGTCACGATCTTGATGTATCGTGGGTTTTGTTAATATAGTTGGATCATATGGTGTTTTCCCCTCTCTATCTTGTGATGAGTTGAGTTTTCCCTTTGAGATTCCGTTTTATCGGATTGAATACTTTTATGGATTTGAGAGCACTTGATATATGTCTTGCAAATGTATACTCGTGGTGACAATGGGGTATCATATTGATTCACTTGATATATGTTTTGGCACCCAACTCGCGGATTCCTGAGGTGACATTGGGGTAATCTATGCATAGGGGTTGACGCACGTTCTTTTCTTTGTTTCTCCGGTAGAAATCTTGGGGCACTCTTTGAGGTTCTTTATGTTGGATTGAGTATTATGAATCTGAATTTGCTTTGGTGTTATTTTAGTACGAACTCTAGGATAGATCGAACGGAAAGAATAGCTTTTTGTTATTTTAGTACGAACTCTTAAATAGATCAAACGGAAAGAATAGCTTTGAGGTGGTTTCGTACCCTACAAACAATTTCTTCTTATGTTCTCCGCAAGATAAGAACTTTGGAGTGATTCTTCGTTGCATGTTGAGGGATGGTTATGTGATCCAATTATATTAACATTGTTGAGAGATTGCACTAGTGAAAGTACGGACCCTAGGCCTCATTTTCAAGCATTGCAATACCGTTTGTGCTCACTTTTATCAATTGCTACCTTGCTGTTTTTTATTATTCAGATTATAAAAATATATTTCTACCATCAATATTACACTTTTATCACCATCATCTCTTCGCCGAACTAGTGCACCTATACAATTTGCCATCATATTGGGTGTGTTGGGGACACAAGAGGTTTCCTGTATTTTGTTGCAGGGTTGTTTGAGAGAGACCATCTTCATCCTACGCCTCCCATGGATTGATAAACCTTAGGTCATCCACTTGAGGGAAAATTGCTACTGTCCTACAAAACTCTGCGCTTGGAGGCCCAACACGAGTCTACAAGAATAAAGTTTTGCAGTAGACATCACGGTGGAGTCTTGGTAGAGTGGACCGCCATCAGCAGCCCCGGGGGAATATTGGCTTCGTCCTAGGGGCGGTCTCGACCCGACCGAGCTCGCCTGCTGGGCAAGGGAGGCTTTTCCTTAGCGATACCCAATTGCTTTGGCTTGTCTTGGTCTTCTTGATCCGCCCTTTGATATCTCAAGGAGCTATCTCTCTGGCTCGGCCTGTGATAGCCTGGCTTATTAGGGATGATAGACTACTCATATCAATAAGGAATTCCTTCTTTTCCGGGAGCCCATTCGGACAGAACTCCAAAGTTAAGCGTGCTCAGCTTGGAGTAGTGTCGATGGGTGACCGACCGAAGTTGCTCCGGTGCGCATTTAGTGAGGACAAAGTGCGCAGAAAATACTAGTATTGATCTGTGGGGCCAGTCTAGATCCCGCCAGAGTAACGACCACCGCGGGTGTGTCCGGGCGTTACAAGTTGGTAATCGAGCCGACCGCGGTTACACGGATGGTTGCGACAGGTGCGTGGTCATGTTGTTCATGACGCTTGTGACCCGTCGTGGCACCCGACATGGCACATGTACGGATGGAAGCACGACGCTTGTGCCAAGAGGAACGTTTCGTGGCCCGACGAGGACGTCGGTTCCTCCGAGTGGGGGTGTATGTGATAGCCTGGCTTATTAGGGATGATAGACTACTCATATCAATAAGGAATTCCTTCTTTTCCGGAGCCCATTCGACGTAACTCCAAAGTTAAGCGTGCTCAGCTTGGAGTAGTGTCGATGGGTGACCGATCGAAGTTGCTCCTGGGTGCGCACGCAGTGAGGACAAAGTGCGCAGTAAAGACTAGTATTGATCTGTGGGGCCAGTCTAGATCCCGCCAGGAGTAACGACCACCGGCGGGTGTGTCCGGGGCGTTACACGGCCTTGACTTGGATGCTTGGTATTGTCTTCTTCTTTAGTTGTCGTGGATATGTACAGTTCGGGCAACATACACAAGGGTTTGTTGCACCGACATAGTAGAACCTTGTTTTATCTTCTCATTGACTATGGGTTCTTTTTCCTTTAGATTCTTCAAAGTAACCCCTACCTTTGAATCATATTGAGTAATTTGACTATGAATCTTTTTATCCAAGTTTTTAACAAGATCTACAGTAGCAACTTTATTCTCAGTAATATCAAGTCTTTGCATCACATGTTCCAAAGTTAAAATAGTTTCATTAACCATAAGAGGTGGTGAGCCTACCAAATCTATCATAGCATTATAAGCATCCAGAGTGTGGCTTCCCAAGAACCCCCCGTTAATGGTATCTAGTACATATCTATTCCAAGGAGTAACACCCACATAAAAATTGCGAAGGAGAACGGTAGTAGATTGCTTACGAGTAGATCTATTTTGAGCATTGCAAATTCTATACCAAGCATCTTTAAAAAAATCCTCCCTTTGCTTAAAATTAAGAACCTCACTCTCGAGAGTACAAGCAATGGTAGAAGGACTAGCCATGAAAGCAAATCACGCGATCTAGCACACGAGCAACCAAAAGGCAAACTAAAATACGAACGGAAGAAGGGCGAGTAAAAAAAGGCAAATCTTTTGTATTTTTCTGAAAATGTTTTAGAAGTGGGGGAGACGAAAACGAGAGGCAAATGGCAGATAATGTAATGCAAGTGATGATAGTTTATGATGGGTACTTGGTAGGCTTGATGTAGATCTCCCCGGCAACGGTGACATAAATTCTTCCTGCTACTTCTTGAGCTTGCGTTGGTTTTTTCCTTGAAGATGAAAGGGTGATGCAGCAAAGTAGAGATAAGTATTTCCCTCAGTTAAGAACCAAGGTATCAATCCAGTAGGAGATACAAGCAAGTCTCCAATATATGCACCTGCACAAACAATCAAACACTTGCACCCAACGCGATAAAGGGGTTGTCAATCCCTTCACGGTCAATTGCAAAGGAGAGATCCGATAGAGATAGATATAAAACACTACTGCAGGATGGTCCAAACGCGACACTACGATCAGAGACCCTTCGACGAAACTGTCTGTGATGCCATAATCGCAAACGGTGGTGTAAAAAATCGTCAAAAAAGGTGCAAAACGTTTGCGATGATAGATGGTCAAACACGGTTCAGAATTTAGTTGCGTGTGCGATGCAGGGCATACGTTTTAGCTCAATTAACTGTTTGGGATGAGGAGGAACAAAAGAAACTGGCAGCCAGATGAAGGCGCAGCGATATACAAAGATACGGTTCAAGGATGAACGTGTGTGATTAGGCAACACAATGGAAACGGTTCAACTGAACAAGATGTGTCTCATACGCGGCAAACAGGTCCATAATCACAAATGTGTGCGAAGACCAATAATAACACAGATGATTGCTGCTAATAAGCCGTGTGAATTGCTCTGTCTACAGTAGAATAACATGTATATATATATAATTGAAATAAACATCCAATTACATAAGTGACTATACAGATCAGTCGCACACACCTCAATAAATAATTGCATGCATTCTAAAGTAGGAGAAACGATCGTCTAGTCATCTACTTCTTGTGACGCTCCCGCCATCGCTATGTGGCTCGATCCTCGTCTGGTCAGGAGAAGACAGTTCCTCATGTCAACGATCCGCCTGTACATCTCAGAAGCTTGTGTACGGCCCATGGCAGCAGATTTTGACATGTTGTTCATCCAGTCTTTCATGCCACACACTATGACAGGCGTTCTTGTCCTTATTGCTCTCTTCCTTCATCTTCGCGTAGTAGGGATCGATGATGGCCGAGGCGAGGTCAACCAGGGATTTCAGTTTGTTTTTGTCGCTGCCCCAGACCTTGTAGTGGTGCTGGATGTTGACAAGATTCAGGCATTTCAAGTCTGAAACCTTGAGCGCTTTTAGATCGTTGGTGGTGTCCACCGTAGCGAAAATGTAGTCGGAGATGTTGATAAACCTGGAGAAACACTCGCAAGGCCTTGTGGCAAGGTGGTAGTGGTAGACGAGGACGTCATGTCGCACGTACAACTGGGTGATGGCAACCTACTATCTCTTGAGCACTGCATTGTTTTCCCATGAAGAGGAAAGGGTGATGCAGCAAAGTAGCGTAAGTATTTCTCTCAGTTTTTGCGAACCAAGGTATCAATCCAGTAGGAGACTACACGAAAATCCCTCGTACCTGCACAAACAAATAAAAACCTTGCAACCAACGTGATAAAGGGGCTGTCAATCCCTTCATGGCCACTTGCAAAAGTGAGATCTGATAGAGATAATAAGATAAATATTTTTGGTATTTTTGTTGTATTGATTGGAAAGTAAAGATTGCAAAATAAAATAGATCGGAAACGTATATGATGAAAGATAGACCCGGGGGCCATAGGTTTCACTAGTGGCTTCTCTCAAGATAGCATAAATATTATGGTGGGTGAACAAATTACTGTCGAGCAACTGATAGAAAAGTGCATAGTTATGAGAATATCTAGGCATGATCATGTATATAGGCATCACGTCCGCTACAAGTAGACCGAAACAATTCTACATCTACTACTATTACTACACACATCGACCGCTATCCAGCATGCATCTACAGTATTAAGTCCATAAGAACAGAGTAGTGCATTAGGCAAGATGACATGATGTAGAGCGATAAACTCAAGCAATATGATATAAACCCCATCTTTTTATCCTCGATGGCAACAGTACAATGCGTGCCTTGTTGCCCCTGCTGTCACTGGGAAAGGACACCGCAAGATTGAACCCAAAGCTAAGCACTTCTTCCATTGCAAGAAAGATCAATCTAGTAGACGAACCAAACTGATAATTCGAAGAGACTTGCAAAGATAACAAATCATACATAAAAGAATTCAGAGGAGATTAAAATATTGTTCATAGATAATCTTGATCATAAACCCACAATTCATCGGATCTCGACAAACACACCGCAAAAAGAATTACATCGAATAGATCTCCAAGAAGACCGAGGAGAACTTTGTATTGAGATCCAAAGAGAGAGAAGAAGTCATCTAGTTAATAACTATGGACCCGAAGGTCTGAGGTAAACTACTCACACATCATCGGAGAGGCTATGGTGTTGATGTAGAAGCCCTCCGGCGGAGCGCCGGAAAAGGCCCCAAGATGGGATCTCACGGGTACAGAAGGTTGCGGCGGTGGAAATAGGGTTTCATGGTGCTTTCGGATGTTTTCGGGGTATATGAGTATATATAGGCGAAAGAAGTCGGTTGGGGGAGCCACGAGGGGCCCACGAGGGTGGGGGCGCGCCTCCCTGCCTCGTGGCCACCTTGTTGCTTCCTTGACGTCCACTCCAAGTCTCCTGGATTGCGTTTGTTCCAAAAATCACTCTCCCGAAGGTTTCATTTCGTTTGGATTCCGTTTGATATTCCTTTTCTGCGGAACACTGAAATAGGCAAAAAACAACAATTTGGACTGGGCCTCCGGTTAGTAGGTTACTCCCAAAAATAATATAAAAGTGTATAATAAAGCCCATTAAACATCCAAAATAGATAATATAATAGCATGGAACAATCAAAAATTATAGATACGTTGGAGATGTATCAAGCATCCCCAAGCTTAATTATGCTTGTCCTCGAGTAGGTAAATGATAAAACAGAATTTTTTATGTGGAATGCTACCTAGCATATTTTTCAATGTAATTTTCTTTATTGTGGCATGAATATTTAGATCCAAAAGATTCAAGATAAAAGTTTAATATTGACATAAAAATAATAATACTTCAAGCACTCTAACTAAGCAATTATGTCTTCTCAAAATAACATGGCCAAAGAAAGTTCATCCCTACAAAATCATATAGTTTGGCTATGTTCCATCTTCGTCACACAAAATATTAAAATCATGCACAACCCCGGTTTCAGCCAAGCAATTGTTTCATACTTTAGAATTTTCAAACCTTTTCAACTTTCACGCAATATATGAGCGTGAGCCATGGATATAGCACTATGGGTGGAATAGAATATGATGATGGGGGTTGTGTGAAGAAGACAAAAAAGGAGAAAGTCTCACATTGACGCGTGATACGTCTCCAACGTATCTAGAATTTTTTATTGATCCATGCTATATTATCTATTGTTTTGGACTATATTGGGCTTTATTTTCCACTTTTATATTACTTTTGGGACTAACCTATTAACCGGAGGCCCAGCCCAGAATTGCTGTTTTTTTCCTATTTCGTATTTCAAGAAACGGAATATCAAACGGAGTCCAAACGGAATGAAATCTTCGAACGTGATTTTCTCATCGATAAGACCCAGAGACTTGGACCTCCGTCAAGAAAGCCACGAGGCGGCCACGAGGTGGAGGGCGCCCTAGGGCGCCCCCGCCTCGTAGGGCCCTCAAGCTCCACCGACGTACTTCTTCCTCCTATATATACCTACGTACCCCCAACAGATCAGATACGGAGCCAAAAACCTAATTCCACCGCCGCAACTTTCTGTATCCACGAGATCCCATCTTGGGGCCTGTTCCGGAGCTCCACCGGAAGGGGATTCCACCACGGAGGGCTTCTACATCAACATCATAGCCTCTCCGATGAAGTGTGAGTAGTTTACCTCAGACCTTCGGGTCCATAGTTAGTAGCTAGATGGCTTCTTCTCTCTTTTTGGATCTCAATACAATGTTCTCCACCTCTCTCGTGAAGATCTATTTGATGTAATCTTCTTTTTGTGGTGTGTTTGTTGAGACCGATGAATTGTGGGTTTATGATCAAGATTATCTATGAGCAATATTTGAATCTTCTCTGAATTCTTTTATGTGTGATTGAGTTATCTTTGCAAGTCTCTTCGAATTATCCTTTTGGTTTGGCCAACTAGATTGGTAGTTCTTGCAATGGGAGAAGTGTTTAGCTTTGGGTTTAATCTTGCGGTGTCCTTACCGAGTGACAGAAAGGGTTGCAAGGCACGTATTGTATTGTTGCCATCGAGGATAACAAGATGGGGTATTTATCATATTGCATGAATTTATTCCTCTACATCATATCATCTTGCTTAAGGCGTTACTCTGTTTTCATTAACTTAATACTCTAGAAGCATGCTGGATAGCGGTCGATGAGTGGAGTAATAGTAGTAGATGCAGGCAGGAGTCGGTCTACTTGTCTCGGACGTGATGCCTATATACATGATCATACCTAGATACTCTCATAACTATTCTCAATTTTGTCAATTGCTCAACAGTAATTCATTCACCCACCGGAAAATACCTATGCTCTTGAGATAAGCCATTAGTGAAATCTATGGCCCCCGGGTCTATTTTCATCATATTAATCTTCCTACACTTTATTATTGCTTTGCTTTTTTACTTTGCCTTTTTATTTTACTTTGCATCTTTATACCAAAAATATCAAAAATATTATCTATCATCTCTATCAGATCTCACTCTCGTAAGTGACCGTGAAGGGATTGACAACCCCTATTCGCGTTGGTTGCGAGGAGTTATTTGTTTTGTGTAGGTACGAGGGACTTGCGCGTGGCCTCCTACTAGATTGATACCTTGGTTCTCAAAAAGTGAGGGAAATACTTACGCTACTTTGCTGCATCATCCTCTCCTCTTCGGGGAAAACCAACGCAAGCTCAAGACGTAGCAAGAAGGATTTCTGGCGCCGTTGCCGGGGAGTCTACGCAAAAGTCAACATACCAAGTACCCATCACAATCCCTTATCTCTCGCATTACATTATTTTCCATTTGCCTCTTGTCTTCCTCTCCCCCACTTCACCCTTGCCGTTTTATTTGCCCTTTTTTCGTTCGTCTTTTATTTTGCCTTGATGTCTTTCTTGGCTCGTTTTCTCACTTGGTTGAAATAGTTGAGTATTTATTCCTAAACATAGAAGCTAATATCTATGGATCCTCGTCTGCTTGCCAATCATTTTAAGAGACCCAATTATGATGAACCAATTCCTAGTGATTTGGATGCACTAGATTATCTTTAAAAGCTTTTGCCTGAAATCCGTAAATCTGAAAATTGTGATGAAGTGCTTCACGATAGATCTTTGACTAAAAAGCATGATTGCAATGATTTTACTATAAATTCTCTTGATGTCAGTTGTGCTAATAATATGCAAAACCCTAAGCTTGGGGGTGTTAGTTTTGCTATGTCCACTATTTGTTGCAATGATCATGATTGGGGTGATTTTTCTTATGATCTTGAAAATTTATTTAAGCCCCATGATGAATATGAGATTGATAATATTGTTGCAATAATATTGAAAGTGGGTTCGGAAGAGTGTCAACTTTAGATCCCACCTATTTGGAGAATGTTCAATCTTATGAAGTTTTTGATAAAAGTGGGTTTGGAGAGGTCATGACTTTAGTTAATGATAATCCCACTATTTCGGAAGAGTATCCACTTTGCATGCATGTGGATCGCGTTGAGAATATACTTTTTCATAGCTATTTTGTTGAATTTGCCTATGATCCTACATGTAATTATTATGAGAGAGGAAAATATGGTTGTAGAAACTTTCATGCTACTAAATTACCTCTCGTTATGTTGAGATTGCTATTGTCTCTTTCCGCTTCCTTGCATATGCTAGTTTTTGCTTGCCTTGATTTGTTTTCCTATAAGATGCCTATGCATAGGAAGTTTGTTAGACTTAGATGTGATTATCACATCCTTTATGATGCTCCCTTTGTGCTTCAATTCTTGCCTTTTATGTGAGCATCATTGAAATCTCAATGCCTAGCTAAAAAGGCTTTAAAGAAAAGCGCTTGTTGGGAGACAATCCAATTTATTTCCTTTCTGTTGTTGAATAAATAATCCATCTACCTTCTGTTTAGATGTGGTTTTATGTTTTAATTAGTGTTTGTGCCAAGTTAAACCTATAGGATCTTCTTGGATAATAGTTATTTGATCTTGCTGTAATTTCCAGAAACTTTCAGTTCACGAAAACAATTGTTAATAATCACCAGAACGTGATAAAATAGTGATTCCAATTGCTTCTGATCAGTAAACAAATTTCCTAGGTCGTCCAATGTTTGCTGAATTTTTGGAGCTCCAGAAGTTTGCGTTAGTTACAGATTACTACAGACTGTTCTGTTTTTGACAGATTCTGTTTTTCGTGTGTTGTTTGCTTATTTTGATGAATTTATGGCTAGTAAAATAGTTTATGATCCATATAGAAGTTGGAATACAGTAGGTTTAACACCAATATAAATAAAGAATGAGTTCATTACAGTACCTTGAAGTGGTCTTTTGTTTTCTTTCGCTAACGGAGCTCACGAGATTTCTGTTGAGTTTTGTGTTGTGAAGTTTTCAAGTTTTGAGTGAATTTTTTTTATGGATTATGGAACAAGGAGTGGCAAGAGCCTAAGATTGGGGATTCCCATGGCACCCCAAGATAATCCAAGGACACCAAAAAGTCAAAGCTTGGGGATGCCCTGGCTACCCATCATGTTGCTGTGATAGAGGAGCAAAGCGGCGATTCTTCTTCTATCTTAAGGACTAGCTACGTCCGGATTCCCGATCCCTCCATGCCGGATTCCCGCAGAGGGATGGTGTGACGCCCCCGATTCAATCGTACACTAATCGTACACGCAAACGTGTACGATCAAGATCAGGGACTCACGGGAAGATATCACAACACAACTCTAAAAATAAAATAAGTCATACAAGCATCATAATACAAGCCAAGGGCCTCGAGGGCTCGAATACAAGTGCTCGATCATAGACGAGTCAGCGGAAGCAACAATATCTGAGTACAGACATAAGTTAAACAAGGTTGCCTTAAGAAGGCTAGCACAAACTGGGATCTCGATCGAAGAGGCGCAGGCCTCCTGCAGGGATCCTCCTAACTACTCTCGGTCGCCGCCGCGGGCTGCACGTAGTAGTAGGCACCTCCGGGGTAGTAGTCGCCATCGACGGTGGCGTCGCTCCTCGGCTCCATCGTGCAGTCGCAGCAACCGAGTAGAGATAGGGGAAAAGGGGACAAGGCAACCATGAGTACTCATCCAAAGTACTCGCAAGCAAGGAGCTACACTACATATGCATGGATATATGTGTAAAGGGCCATATCGGTGGACTGAGCTGCAGAATGCCGTAATAAGAGGGGATAGCTAGTCTTATCAAGACTACGCTTCGTCACCTTCGCCTCGCAATGTAGAAGAGGGTAGGTTGAAGTCCTCCAAGTAACATCACATAGCAATAATCCTACCCGCGATCCCTCCTCGTATCCCCGAGAGAGCGACCACCGGTTGTATCCGCACTTGGAAGGGTGTGTTTTATTAAGTATCCGGTTCTAGTTGTCATAAGGTCAAGGTACAACTCCAAGTCGCCCTGTTATCAAGATCACGGCTATTCAATAGATTAACTTCACTGCAGGGTGCACCAACTTACCCAACACGCTTGATCCCATTTGGCCGGACACACTTTCTCGGTCATGCCCGACCGCGGAAGATCAACACGCCGCAGCCCCACCTAGGCTCAACAGAGAGGTCAAGACGCCGGTCTAACCTAGGCGCCAGGGTCTGGGCCCATCACCCCGAACACACACGCACGCTATGTAGGGCGGCCGAAAGAAGACCTAGCCTAGTGGCGCCCATCCAATTTGGCGCAGCGCCGCTCGCCGCCGACGTCACGGCGTTTCGGTGATACCACGACGCCGAGTGCCCATATCTTTCCCACGTAGTTGGTTAGTGCGTATAGGCCCGTGGCCAGCTCAGATCAAATACCAAGATCTCGTTAAGCGTGTTAAGTATCCGCGAACGCGAACAGGGCCAGGCCCACCTCTCTCCTAGGCGGTCTCAACCTGTCCTGTCGCTCCGCCACAAAGATCCACTCGAGGGTGCTCCACCAGCCGACCCGACTTTAGTCTCCACATGTATCAGGTATAAGTATATAGTATATACCCGTGATCACCTCCCGAGTGATCACGACCCGATAGTATAGCACAGCAGACGGACAAGAATGTAGGGCCACAGATGGAAATACTAGCATCCTATACTAAGCATAAAGAATTGTAGGCAAAGGTAACAACAGTAGTAACAAGGACAGGCTATGCATCAGGATAGGTATAACAGAAAGCAGTAACATGCTACACTACTCTAATGCAAGCAGTATAGAGCAGAATAGGCGATATCCGGTGATCAAGGGGGGGGGGCTTGCCTGGTTGCTCCGGCAAGAGAGAGGGGTCGTCAACTCCGTAGTCGAACTGGGCAGCAGCAGCGTCGGTCTCGTAGTCTACCGGAGAGAAGAGGGGGAAGAAACAATGAATACCATGTAAACAGATGCATATCGATGCATGACATGACAAGTAACGATGCTAGGCGTGTTCTAACGTGGTATGAGGTGGTACGGTTAGGGGGAAACATCCGGAAAATATCCCGGTGTTTCGTGTTTCGCGCAGAGGAGCCGAGGGGAAAGTTGCGAGTTCGATAGGTTAGGGGTGTGTTGCGGACGAACGGACTGCGATCCGGATTCGCCTCGCCGCTCGAGCAACTTTCATGTTGAAAATATTTTAACCGAGTTACGGATTAAAAGATATGATTTTCTAAAGATTTTATTAATTTCGGAATTTAATTAATTATTTAATCCAACATTATCCGAATAGTAAAGGATGACGTCAAGATGACATCGAGTGATGTCAGCAGTCAACATTGACCATTGACCTGGTCAACTTGACGTGTGGGTCCAAATGGGACCCACTGTCATTCTCTGCTTAGGTTAATTACGATTAGTTAATTTAATTAGTGATTAGGTTAACCTAATCAGATTAATTAACTTAATTAATTACTTAATTAACTAATTGATATTTTAATTATTTTAATTATTATTTATTTATTTATATTATTAGTATTTTTAATTCTTTTTAAAAAAACGTTCGGGCGGGTCCCTTTGTCATTGGCCCCTAATGGGGTTAGTGGGTTTGTCCCAGTCAAAAGTGGGCGCAACCCATGAGCGTCTGGCGCCGTATGGGGAACCCGGCGAAGCGGAGGCCACCGAGGCGCAGGGCGGGGCACCAGAGGCCGGTGAGGTAGGGGGAGGGCCGCCACGACGAGCGGGCGGGCCGGGCCGACCACGCGACAGGGGGAAGAGGCCCCGGGCGCTGTGGCCAGCCCGGCAAGACGAGGGGGGCACGCGCGCTGCGCTGGGCGCCACGGGAGGCCGGGCGATGGCGTCGCGGGCCGAGGGGTGAGGCCAGCGAAGCGGTGGCAGCTGGGGGCGCAAGAGAGAGACGAGGCGGCGACCGCGTGGGTCGACGAGGGCCTCGTCGACGACGCCGAGGTAGCGGGCGCCGTGGTTGGGGGCGAGGCGACCAGTGGGAGAGGGTGCGGCGATCGCGACGCCGGAGCGCGACGCGCGGTCGGGAAGAACTGCACGAGGCCAGCGGAGGGGCGCGACGCGGCGTGGCGTCATGGGGGGCCGTGGCCGGTGGAGCAGGCACGCGCGGGCGCCGGCGAGGCACGGGCGCTGCCGCCCGGGAGGGACCGCGGCGACGGCGGATCGGAGCGCGGGCGGTGACAGCGGGGATAGGGGAAGGAAGGGAGGCGCCGGGGGGGGGATGTAGGGCACGGGCGTGGGAGGACGGGCGGTCGGGAGGACCGGCGAGGAGGAGGATGAGGAGGCGTTGGCGCGGATGAGCTGGCGGCGGCGGTGGTCTCCTCCGATCCAGATCGGGGAGAGGGGATATTTCGGGGGAAGTGGGGGCTGTCGGTGGGGAGGGGGGGACGTGGGTTGGACCGAGGGATAAGGAGAGGAGCGGGCCGACTGGCCGGCCTGGTTGGTTCGATGGCCGGTGGGCATGGTCCAATGAGGGGGCTTCTTTTCTTTTTTTTTGTTTCTGTTGCTTTCTTTGTATTTTCTTTCTTTTATTTATTTTCTTTTCTGTTTTAATTCATTTAAACATATTTAGGCATTTTATAAAAATGTGTTTATTTCACCATAATTACCTTTGTAATATTTGACATCCACCGAACTTTTTAGTTTTAATTTTTGAAAACTTTTATTGCTATCATACATTTGAATTTGAATTTCGAAACAGTTTTGAATTAACCCGAGATTAACTACAATGACAGAGGTGACGTGGCACCATCAACGTGAGTTTACTGTAGCATGATTATCCGGGCGTTACAAATCTCCTCCACTACAAGAAATCTCGTCCCGAGATTTAGGAGGTAGAAGGAAAGAGTGCGGGGTATTCATCACGAAGACGATCCTCGCTCCTGTGTGGCTTCGTCTTCGAGTGATTCACCATCGGACCTTGAGGAACTTGATCGCCTTTCCGACGTGTGTGGCGCTCAGCTTGGTCGAGAATGCGGACCGGATGCTCTTTATAGGAGAGGTCCTGTTGCAACCGAGCACTTCATGGTCCATCGCCGGATTGGGTCCTTGAAGCAGCGCCGGAGTTGTGACACGTGGAACACATCGTGAACCCGAGAAAGGTTCGACGGAAGCTCCAGCTTGATATGCCACTTTTCCACGCCTTTCCGTAATAGTGAATGGGCCAATATAGCGAGGAGCTAGCTTGCCCTTGATCCCAAGCGGTGAGCACCCTTCATTGGTGTAACGCGAAGATAGGCCTTTTCGCCAAAGTTGATAGACCATGTCTTTATGATGACGGTCATAATTACTCTTTTGACGCGGATCGAGCAGTCTTGAGATTCTCGCGAATAATGCGGACTTGTTCTTCGGCATGTTGATAATATCCGACCAAGAGTGGACGCTCCCGCTTTCGACCAGTTCAGAGGGGTTCGCACTTTTGTCCATATAACACTTCAAGGGGGCCATCTTCGACTAGCTTGATAGCTATTATTATAAGAGAACTCAGCATATGGGAGAGATTCCTCCCATTTCTTGTCAAGGAAATAACACAAGCTCAAGCATGTCTTCGAGAACTGGTTGACACGCTCAACTTGCCCTTGTGATCATGGATGAAACGCAGATCGAAAGATAAGTGAGTCCCCATAGCTTCTTGAAACTTGCCCGTAATCTTGAAGTGAATAAGCTGCCACGGTCCGAATCGATAACCAAGTGGAATACCGTGAAGTGAAACAATTTCGACATATAGAGCGTTGCAAGTGACTAGCAGTGATCGCTTTTGACCGCCGTAAAATGTGCAACTTTAGAAAGCCGGTCAATGACGACAAGAATAGCATCATTACCTTTTCGCGATTTGGGAAATCCAAAGGACGAAGTCCATTTCAACATGGTCCCATTTCCATTCAGGAATAGAGATAGGTTGCAGAGTTCCAAAGAGGCCTTTGATGTTCTTCTTTGATACGACAAGCAAACGCCACATTCAGCAACATAACGAGCAATGTCTCGCTTCATATTAGACCACCGTAATCTCGACAAATGTCTTGGTACATCTTGGTGCTACCGGGATGAATAGACAAAGGCGATCATGAGCTTCTTTCATAACCTTTGGAGTCGATTCAGGTTTTCCTCTTACTCGGCACCACTAGGCTACCTTTGAAGAATAGGGTGCCCGCCATCCACAAAGTGAAGAATGAGGGCTTTCCTTCATGAGATAAAGTTTAATCCTCTCGACTTCATCGTCACATTTCTGTATCCATTTGATGGTGTCCACAAGATCTGGTTTCGCAACTGTGGTATTGAGAGAACCCCCGAAACAACATGGAGGTTCATCTTATGAAGCTCCGGAGGAGGGGAGCGAAAAACCCGGAGGAACAATATGGAGGTTCAGCTTTTCAACTCTTCAACAAGTGAGGGCTGAACTTTGTGAACTCGGAGGTGGTTGCAGAAGACTTATGCTCAAGGCATCAGCCATTACATTAGCCTTGCTCGTGTATAGGAAATACCCAAATCAAAGTCTGCAACAGTCTCCATCCATCTCTCGCCGACGGAGGTTCAGGTCTGGCTGAGTAAACAGATACTTCAGACTTTGGTGGTCGGTGAAGATCTCGCAACGACACGAGAAGGTAATGTCGCCACCGCTTCAAAGGCATGAATGACAGCAGAAGCTCGAGGTCGTGAACTGGGTAGTTCTTCGTGAGGGCGAATTGTCGAGAGGCATAAGCAATCACTTTGCTTCTTGCATTAGGACACAGCCTAATCCTTGACGGAAGCGCCGCAAGAAATGACGAAGTCCTTCTTAGTATCGTGGAGGAGCTAGTATCGGGCAGAAGTCAACTTGTCTTTGAGTGCCCGGAAACTTTCCCGACATTTATCTCGCCCATTGGAACTTGACGCCTTATGCAGCAAAGTTAGTCGAGGCTCGGCAATCTTGGAGAAGTTCTCATTTAATCGACGGCAATAGTCAAGTAGACCGAGAAAACTTCGACTTGCTTGACATTCTTCGGAGGAGTCCAATCGAGAATAGCCTGAACTCGTTTCAGGTTGACGGCAATACCATCCTTAGAGATGACATGCCCAAGATAGGTTACTTCGGAAGCCGTAATTCACATTTGGAGAACTTGGCATAAAGTTGATGCTCTCGTAGCTTTTCCAAAGACAAGACTAAGATGTTCAAGATGTTCTTCTTCATTCTTGGAAAATATCAGATATCATCCAGATAAACCACGCATTTAACTTGTCGAGGTAATCCATGAATATATAGTTCATCAAAGCAGAGAAGGTGGCTGGAGCATTGGTTGCCGAAGACATGACGGTGTACTCGTATGAACCATAACGAGTCACAAAGGCGGTCTTGGGGATATCCTCTTCACGAACACGGATCTGGTGGTAACCCAACCTCAAGTCGAAGTTTAGAGAACACCGATGAACCAGCCAGCTTGATCATACAGATCATTGATCCGAGGAAGAGGATACTTATTCTGAATGGTAGCTTGATTTATAGGACGGTAGTCTTGGACCAATCGGTTTGTCCCATCCTTCTTCTTGACAAAGAGAGAAGGTGCTCCCAAGGAGAGCAACTTGGGCTAATGAAACCACTTTGAAGAGATTTGTCGATTTCCTCCTTGAGCTCAAGGAGTTCATGGCGGCATCTTGTAGGGTCGCTGGCTATAGGAGTGGTGCTCGGTTTCAAGTCGATGACTAATTCGACAGCTCTAGCAGTGGGGAATCCTCGAGTTCTTCAGAAAGACGCCGAGGAATTCACGCACGACGTGAATGTTTTCAATACCCTCGAGTGGTGCAGCGCTCAATGCATTCAATGCATAGAGCCTTGCCTCGCATTTTGCACCGATGAGCTTGGTAAGTGACTATTTCATCGGAAGGGTGTAGCAGATGGACGGTCTTAGTGGCGCAAACTATAGAAGCAAGATGCGCTTTAACCAATTCATTCCGTAATGAGGTCAATGCTACAAGACTTCAAAGACGATGGGTGAGACAAGGAATTCCAGTCCTTCGATTTCAACGGGACGCTGCTGCAAATCATGGAGGTTCGACATTGGCCCGCAGGGTGTGTACTAATAGTGAAGCATTCATGTCTTCACTTTTAATGCCATGCATGAATGCAAAATCTTCGACATGAATGAATGCGATGCCCTCAGATCAAATAAAACGATGCGGTACTGAATTTACGAGGAGTGTACCCATCACAAGAGCAGGTTGGTCTTGAGCTTCGCTCAGATCAACGTGGTTGGCATGAACTCACCATAAGGCTTGGCATTGTTGTTGCGGGGCTGGTTGCTTCCACGGCCGCATGGAAGGGCCACCTGATTCTGGTTCGTTGCATTCTCTAGCACGGTGCCTCGTTGTCCACACCAAGCACAAACCATTATTGGGAGTGGGAACAGAGCTTGGGGTGGTGGAGCTGAAGCTTTGGCTGCCTAGTTGGAGTAGGCGACGAGGTGCAAGATAGCTCGCCTTTGGGGCAGGTGCATTTGGCCGGTACATGCTGTTGGGAATCCATATCTTACGCTTCATGAGGACGGGCCCAAGATGAGCCCGTGTCACGGTTGCGCCTATTAGAGCTCGTATTCCTCGCACCAGTTTCGACATTGATAGCCTTGTTCACCAAGGTGGCGTAAATCAGCAAAGTCGCACTAGAAGTGCGAGCTTGATGTCACTTGAAGGCCGCCACGAACTTCTCTTGTCTGCGGCATCGCTTGCAATATCCTCTTCAAAGATAGCGAGACAAGTCCAGAACTCTCGCCGATAAGCTTCAACAGTCTTGTTGCCTTGGGTGAGGTTATGAACTCACGCTTCTTCCGTCCATGACTCCTTGAGGGATGAAGCGGCACGAAAGCAGCTTGGAAGTCCGCCAGTGATGATTGTTCCAATCTGGCAGAGTACGCCTGTGGCTGTCCCACCATTGAGCTGCGGGTCCCTTCAGAAGAAGGAAGCAAAAGTGACATAGCTGGGGGGGGCTACATCAGCAGACTCCATCTCATAGGTGATGTCACGGAGCTACCATCAAGATCCAAAGTGGCTGGGTTGAGCTGCAGTACACACTTGGGTTGAGGCGATGAAATCCGCAGAGTTGTTGTGTTTGGCTGCTGGTTCATATTGGGGCGAGGAAACCGAGCCATCATGTTTTCCATGAACTGGCGATTCATCTCAAGTTGTTGGATCATACCAGCCATGTACTCAAAGCGGTGGTGGGAAGTTGCCACCACGACCACGCACCAGCTGGTCTAACCATCCCGCTAATATATAACAGGGTAGTTCAGCATTTGAGAAATTATGCAAAGGACAAGAATCATTCATGATGAAACATGCATAATGAAAGCAGACGATAGAAACTACATAGTAGTCGGCATATCTTACAAAAGGGATCATGCATAGAGTTCGCACACGAGTTCAAGACATAGACTAAGACATCATAGGCGGCACGCAGCTCATGGCGAATGCATCTAACACTAACAAGCAAGCCTACATCAGTCCCACGCGGCATCATGGAGGTAGTCAGAGCTCGAAAGCTGGTAGTGTGGCAGCGGATAGTCCTCCACGCCGCTGACTGGGGCCGCGGATACTCGGTGCGTAACCCGACGCCTAAGTGGCGAAGAGGACCAAGCGCGGAGAGTAGCCTCCCACCTCCGCCAACCGACACCCCGGGGCATCACGGTCTGGCTGGGTAGATCGCAGAACGCGCAGCTCGGATCGGACAAAGGGGTGCAACAGCGCCGAGCACGGTAAAGGTGCCGACGGGTGGTGTACAACTCGTGGCGAAGAGCTCGGTTAGCTCGATCCAGCCCATCGCGATGCGTAACAAAGTTCGATGGTAGAAGGGCTCTCGGTGACAAAGTGGAGTAGGCAGCAGTAGTAACCTCCTCACCAACATCGACGCGATAGCAATGTGCCTCAAGGGGAGGTGTCCAACTCCCGATACTTCCACGAAGACGGTCGAGCAGCATAAGCAGCATCGTGGACTGCCATATCGATAGTCACCCCAACACCATGTGCGTGTGCAGCACAAGAGTGGAGTCATACTCCCGAGAGTAGAGGTGGACGATGGCTCGGCATCGCTTCCTGGTTAAAGTCCCGTACTCCTCAAAGACGGTGTACTCAAGGTGCCAGCGATAACCCAGATAGGTCATCATCTCTCGCTAGCACCGCAGTGATCCCGAGGCACCAATGGCCGCCGTGGTGGCGCACGACCTGCCTCGTGGGTTCCATCTGAAAACAAAGATGTTTCAAAGGAGTCAAATGACAAGGTGGAAATTGATCAAAATACAATTCCAAGGAATAACTATGGCTTTATCCAACTTTGGGGTGAATGTGGTCACGGATCCTAGTGTTAGTTAGTAAAATCTGCTTAACCCGAGTAGAAGAGAGTTCAGAGTCCCGAGTAAAGGTCGAGGAGTAAAAGATCCTAGTACCACCCGATGGCGACGTGGGCCCGTAAGGCACACAACCAAGTTAGTAAAAGTTTTTGCAATGTCTAGACTCGACTTCGGCCAAGGAGTGTGGAAGGGGATTCCTACAGCAATGGCTCGATACTAACTTGTGACGCCTCGATTCAATCAGACACTAATCATGCACGCAAATGTGTACGATCAAGATCGTGGACTCACGGAAGATATCACAACACAACTCTAAAAATAAAATAAGTCATACAAGCATCATAATACAAGCCAGGGCCTCGAGGGCTCGAATACAAGTGCTCGATCATAGACGAAGTCAGCGGAAGCAACAATATCTCGAGTACGTATATAAGTTAAACAAGTTTGCCTTAAGAAGGCTAGCACAAACGGGATACAGATCGAAGAGGCGCAGCCTCCCGCTCGGGATCCTCCTAACTACTCCTCGGTCGCCGCCGCCGGCTGCACGTAGTAGTAGGCACCTCCGGTAGTAGTCGCCATCGACGGTATGCTCGCCTCGGCTCCATCGTCTGTTGCAGCAATCGAGTAGAGATAGGGGAAAAGGGGAACAAGGCAACCGTGAGTACTCATCCAAAGTACTCGCAAGCAAGGAGCTACACTACATATGCATGGATATATGTGTAAAGGGCCATATCATGGACCGAATCGCAGAATGCCGTAATAAGAGGGGATAGCTAGTCTTATCGAAGACTACGCTTCGTCACCTTCGCCTTGCAAATGTAGAAGAGGGTAGGTTGAAGTCCTCCAAGTAACATCACATAGCAATAATCCTACCCGCCATCCCTCCTCGTATCCCCGAGAGAGAGCGACCACCGTTGTATCCGCACTTGGAAGGGTGTGTTTTATTAAGTATCCGGTTCTAGTTGTCATAAGGTCAAGGTACAACTCCAAGTCGCCCTGTTATCAAGATCACGGCTATTCAATAGATTAACTTCACCGCAGGGTGCACCAACTTACCCAACACGCTTGATCCCATTTGGCCGACACACTTTCTCGGTCATGCCCGCCGCTGAAGATCAACACGCCGCAGCCCCACCTAGGCTCAACAGAGAGGTCAAGACGCCGGTTCAAACCTAAGCGCGCCAGGGTCGGGCCCATCACCCCGAGCACACCAAGACGCTGCGAGGGCGGCCGAAAGCAGCACTCTAGCCTAGTGGCGTGCTCCAATCCAATCCGGCGCGCCGCCGCCGCCGACGTCACGAAGTGCTTCGGCCGATACCACGACGCCGAAAGTGCCCATATCTTTCCCACGAGTTGGTTAGTGCGATAGGCTCAGAGCCAACTCAGATCAAATACCAAGATCTCAAGTTGCGTGTTAAGTATCCGCGAACGCCGAACAGGCCAGCCCACCTCTCTCCTAGGCGGTCTCAACCTGCCCCTGCCGCCCGCCACAAAGATCCACTCATGGGTGCTCCACCAACCGACCCGATTTTAGTCTCCACATGTATCATGTATAAGTATATAGTATATACCCGTGATCACCTCCCGAGTGATCACGGCCCGATAGTATAGCACAGCAGACGGACAAGAATGTAGGGCCACAGATGGAAATACTAGCATCCTATACTAAGCATATAGGATTGTAGGTAAAGGTAACAAAAAGAGTAACAAGGACAAAGCTATGCATCAGATAGGTATAATAGAAAGCAAGAATATGCTACACTACTCTAATGCAAGCAGATAGAGTAGAATAGGCGATATCCGTGATCAAGGGGGGCTTGCCTGGTTGCTCGCAAGAGAGAGGGTCACAACTCCATAGTCGAATGGGCAAAGCAGCAGCAGCTCGGTCTCGTAGTCTACCGGAGAGAAGAGGGGAAGAAACAATGAATACCATGTAAACAGATGCATATCGATGCATGACATGACAAGTAACGATGCTAGGCGTGCCCTAACGTGGTATGAGGTGGTACTGTTATGGGGAAACATCCGGAAAATATCCCTGTTTCGTGGTTTCTAAGAGGAGCCGAGGGGAAAGTTGCAGTTCGATAGGTTAGGTGTGTGTGGCGGATGAACGGACTGCGATCCGGATTCGCCTCGCGCTCGAGCAACTTTCATGTTGAAAATATTTTAACCCGAAGTTATGGATTAAAAGATATGATTTTCTAAAGATTTTATTAATTTCGAATTTAATTAATTATTAATCCAACATTATCCGAATAGTAAAGGCTGACATCAGCATGACATCGAGTGATGTCAGCAGTCAACATTGACCATTGACTGGTCAATTCGACGTGTGGGTCCGTGGGACCCACTGTCATTCTCTCGCTTAGGTTAATTACAGATTAGTTAATTTAATTAGTGATTAGGTTAACCTAATCAGGATTAATTAACTTAATTAATTACTTAATTAACTAATTAATATTTTAATTATTTTAATTATTATTTATTTATTTATATTATTATTATTTTTAATTCTTTTTTTAAAAACGCTCATGGTCCCTTTCATCATCGCCCCTCAGGGGTTAGTGGGTTTGTCCCAGCTGGAAAGTGGGCGCAACCCATGAGCGCAAGGGCGCCCAGATGGAACCCGGGCACAATGAGGCCACCTGGCGCCGGCGGGCACCAGAGGCCGGTGAGGTAGGGGGAGGCCGCCACCACGGCGAAGCGGCGGGCCGGGCCGACCACGCGACAGGGGAAGAGGCTCGGCGCGGCTGTGGCCAGCCAAGACGGGGGGCACGCGGGCGTGGCTGGGCGCCACGGGAGGCCGACGATGGCGATCGCGGGGCCGAGGGGTGAGGCCAAAAGAAGCGGTGGCAGCGGGCGGGTGTAAGAGAGAGCACGGGCGACGCATCGCGGGTCGACGAGGCCCTGTCGACGACGCCGAGGTGGCGGGCGCCGTGGTTGGGGGCGTAGGCGGCGGGGGGAGAGGGCGCGACCACGGCGCGGGCGCGGACCGCGCTGGTCGGGAAGAACCGGACGAGGCCCAAGCGCAGGGGGCGCGACCGTGCGTGGGTTGCAGAGGGCAGGGTTGCGGGCCGCGTGGGATAGGGAAGGAAGGGAGGCGCCACGGGGGATGTATGGAGGCAGGCGGTGGCGGACGGGCGGTCGGGGAGGACCGCGAGGAGGAGGACGAGGAGGCCTTGGTGGCGGTTTAGACTGGCGGGCGGTGGCCTTCTCCCGATCCAGATCGGGGGAGAGGGGGATATTTCGGGAGTGGGGGAAGTGGGGGCTGTCGGTGGGGAGTGGGGGGGACGTGGGTTGGACCGAGGGGATAAGGGAGAGGAGCTGGGGCCGACTGGTTGGTTCGATGGCTGGCCGGGCATGTCCCAAATAGGGCTTCCTTTTCTTTCTTTTTTTTGTTTCTGTTTCTCTTTTGTATTTTCTTTCTTTTATTTATTTTCTTTTCTATTTTAATTCATTTAAACATATTTAGGCATTTTATAAAAATGTGTTTATTTCACCATAATTACCTTTGTAATATTTGACATCCAATCTAACTTTTTAGTTTTAATTTTTGAAAACTTTTATTGCTATCATACATTTGAATTTGAATTTCGAAACAGTTTTGAATTAACCCGAGATTAACTACAGTGACAGAGGTGACGTGGCACCATCAACGTGAGTTTACTATAGCATGATTATCCGGGCGTTATAGATGGATGTCGATCAAGCCCTGAACTTAAAGTCAGGCGGCGGTTTGGACTCATTGGATAACACTCAAAAATCCAAATTTCCGAGTTCGGAAACTTCTCGGCCCCTGAGTCCTAAATTTGACGGGGTTCTGGATCTAGTTCCACCTGCCCACCCAAACATTAGCGATCTCTCTCGAATTCGGCAAGAGCCCGCTGAAACAGTACATCATTACTGGGCCAGATTCTTCTTTGCTATGAACAGGATAGAGGACTGCCGAGAGGAGGACACAATCCCAATTTTTTGCAATAATTGCACGGACAAGGGAATCCTAAACGCCATAAGTCGTCGAAAATTACAAGCTTTGCTGACTTGGTGACCATAGTACAAAAGTATCTTGTGCAATGGAGCGCTACGAAAACCGAAAGTAAATTTTGGGATAATCCGCCCCAATACATCCCTAGTCCGAAATAAAAGGTGCATCATTACCAAGCACCGGGTTAAACACCAAAACCAAAACCCCTAAAGGGTACGGAACCTGCATCGAGGGTTGGCTAAACGGACCTCGCAAAATTCACAAGATGAGGGCGCCACTCTAACTCATAGCCTTCGAGCATGTTGGATACTACGGCAGTGGCCAAAAGTGGCTAAGAGCTTCTAGCTTCGTAATCCCAGCCCAAGAACACCAAGACGGTGTTAATAGTCTTCAGACTTTCGATCAAATAACATGCAAAACGAACACTCCGCAACCTTGACGAAGTCTACCAAGTAGCAACAATAAATCCATGGAGGACACGGCTATTACCTTTAATGCCGTGATTTAACCTAAATTCAACAGCCCGAGCACCACCGCATTGGTCCTCAATCCGATAGTGGACGGCCGCTTACTAAGGTACTCATGGATGGAGGCAGCGGACTAAACCTCATCTATGAGGAAACCCTCGAAAAATGGAAATAGATCGAACCGCATTGAGCGAAGCAGACAACCTTTAGAGGAATAATCCCTAGCCGGAAGCATGCTGCACAGAAAATCACACCGACGTAGTGTTCGCTCACGGACAATTACAGGTCCGAGGAGGTCACATTTCAAGTGGCCCTGCTCAACAGCGGATATCATGCTTTATTAGGACGAGAGGCATTCACAATTTTTCAAGCTATACCCCATTATGGGTACATGAAGCTTAAAATGCCCGGACCTAACGGAATCATCACTCGCTAGTGATCCAAATATAGCACTCCGCGCTAAAAAACAAGACAGCCGCACTAGCCCTCGAGGCACTATCCGGCCCTAGCGGCCGAGGAACTCATCGCGATGCGCCCACGGTGAACAGGACGAAGTGATACTTGATAAAAGATCCAAGTCCACCTTTTTAAACCAGCGGATGAAATAGTCAAATTCCAAGTCCACCCAACGGACTCGCAAAGACGGCTCCATTGGGGCACAATTAAACCTCGATGTAGACGCCAGACTACGAGAATTTCTACGAGAAAACTGGGATATCTTTGCCGGCACCCTTCGACATGCCAGAATCCCACGCCGGCTGGCCGAGCACAGCCTAAATATCCTAAAAGGATTCAAGCCACCAAACAGGCTCTTCGCGCTTTCCGAACCCAAGAGACAGGCCATGGGAGAGGAGCTAGCCAAACTTTTGGAAGCCGGATTCATCGAGATATAAAACATCCGGACTGGCTAGCAAACCTGGTGATGGTACCAAAGAAGGATAAATCCTGGCGCCTATGTGTTGATTTTAAAGACCTTAATAAGGCTTGCCCAAAGGATCCCTTCCTCCTCGAATTGATCAAATTATTGACGCACACAGCAGGACACAAATCATTGTGCTTCCTCGACGCTGCATCTCGCTACCACCAAATCAAGATGGCGGAGCTGCACCAAGCTGCAACAAAGATTCATCACTCCATACGCCCGCTCGCTTCAACACAATGCCCTTTGGGCTCAAAAACGCCAAGCAATATATCAGCGCATGATTCGTACATGTCCGCAAACCAGATCAGCAAAACAGTGGAAGCATATGTAGATGACGTGGTCGTCAAAACCAAACATGTCGAAACTCTAGTAGACGACTTGAGGCTCACATTCGACAATCTTAGAAAATATGACATCAAGCTCAATCCGAAAAATGCGTCTTGGCGCTCCACCGAAAGCTCCCCGGCTTCATTGTGTCCGTAGAGGAATTGAAGCAAACCCATCCAAGATCCGAGCTCTGTCACAATTGGATATTCCAAAAGACCTCAAACAAATACAAAATTGACGGATGCGAGCGGCTCTAAGCCGCTTTATTTCCGCTTGGGAGAAAAGGCGTTACCCTTTACCGCCTCCTCCGCCGACCAACACTTCGTGGACGAATGCCGCCACGGCCGGACTCAAGAAATAAAGGCCATTTTGGCAACAAATCCGGTCTGGCCGCGCCTAACGGGCGTAACTAATGCTATTATATATCGCGCAACACATCAAGTTGTCAAGCGGTGCTCGTTGTCGAACGAGAACGGACGGACACCGTTCCCTCTTCAAAAACCGTTTACTATGTGTCCACCGTCCTAACTCCATGCAAGTCCCGTACCCACACTATCAAAAGATAGCATACGCGTGTTCATGGCATCCGGAAGCTGCGACACTACTTTCAAGAGTGTTCGATAACGGTAGCCTCTGAAGTACCTCTTAACGACATTATAAACAACCGCGACGCGACGGGCCGGATTGCTAAATGGGCCATAGAGCTCCTTCCATTCGACATAACTTATAAGCCACGACGAGCTATTAAGTCGCAAGTTTTGGCCGACTTCGTGGCCGAATGGACCGAAGCCAAACTCCCTAAAGAGTACGGCGCATACTCCAATTGGATCATGCACTTTGACGGCTCCAAAATGTTGGCCGCCTGGGTCTGGCGTCGCCCGACGTCCCCAACCGGGACACAGTCCAATACGCCCTTGAGATAATGTATACGGACTCCAACAATGCAGCCGAATACGAGGCCCTTTCGCACGCCTCCGGATGGCGTCTCCATGGGCATTCAACGCCTAGAGGTGCGCGATTCAACCTTGCAATATCTCAAATAAACGGAGACTTTGATGCCAAAGATCCGAAAATGGCAGCATACCGCAATGCGGTCCTAAAATGTCAGCACGGTTCAAGGGCTCAATTTCATCATATAACCCGGATAACAACCAAAGCGGCGGATATATTGGCACGCATCGGTGCAAAACATGATGCCGCCCCACCCAATATCTTTCTCGAACGGCTGTTCAAGCCATCCGTATTATGGGAAGGGAGTCCGAAATAACAACCGGACCCAACCGCATCGCCGGCGCCAACATTCGACACAATCGAGGCTCGCCACCGAGATAACACCTCCGCCACGAAATAATGGCGGTTATCGCCTGCGGACGGAACCATTCCTAGCCTACTTAACTAGGCAGGAACTCCCCAAAGACCAAAATGAGGCTCGCTGCATAGTACGGCGATCTAAAGCCTATAAAGTCCATGAGGGAGAGCTTTATAAGAAAAGCACTACCGGAGTCCTTCAAAGGTGTATCTCCGAAGAGGAAGGGCGAAACCTCCTGGATGAAATTCATGCCGGACTGGGTGGGCACCACGCCGCAGCCCGGGCCCTTGTAGGCAAGGCCTTCCGTACAGGATTTTATTGGCCGACGGCCCGGGCAGATGCGCAGGACTTAGTCCAACGATGCGTTGGTTGCCAGCTTTTTGCTAACCAAAGCCATATGCCACCCACCGCCCTCAAAACTATACCCATCACCTGGCCGTCATGGCCTGGGGCTTGACATGGTTGGACCTCTTAAGGGAGGAACCCACAAGCAAAAATACTTATTGGTCATGGTGGACAAATTCACCAAATGGATAGAGGCCAAGCCTATTAAAACGGCCGAATCCGGACCGGTGATAGACTTCATATCAGGGTAGTGCACCGTTCACGGTGTCCCCGCATATCATCATCGATAACGGCACCAACTTCACGGCCGATGAGGTCAAATTATGGTGCAAAAACATGGGCATCAAGCTCGACACGCCTCGATCTATCACCCTCAAACCAACGCCAAGTCGAACGAGCAAATGGTCTAATCATGAGCGGCATTAAACCCAGACTAGTGCGGTCCCTCAAGGAATCTAACACGACCGGGTTGAGGAGCTCGACCAGACTGGGGCTGCGGACCACGCCGAATCGACTACCGGATTCACACCATTCTTTATGGTGTACGGCGCAGAGGCGTCTTGCCTGCGACATAATACATGACTCACCTCGGCGTGTGCATGTATGAAGAAAGAGAAGCCAAGCTCGATCGGCAGGACAGTTTGATGCATTGGAGGAGGAGCGCGACGTGGCAAAAGCTCGTTCCGCATTCTATCAACAGCAGGCTCAAGATATCAAAGAGGAAGCACGGGCCAAAGCTTATAACGTTGGCGAACTAGTTCTACGCTCACGGACAAGAAAAAGGACAAACTCAAGCCCAAATGGGAAGGTCCTTCATCATCGACCAGGTCCTCGACCGGCGGAGCATACCGCTCTAAAACGCATCGGATAACCGACTCGAGCCGAACCCATGGAACGCAGCCCGTCTTCGAAGATTCTACGCCTAAGTGCCGGACTCTAAGTTCGTCTCCTTCCTCCGTCCACATTTTCTATTTTTGATTTCTTTTATTTCTCTCCTTCCTCCTCCTTCTTCTGGAAGCCTCTCGAGGCTCGTTTGCGCTTTTTTCGCGACATACTTGACGCGCTGTCCGCGCTCATTATACTCGGGGCTTCTCTAATGAAGCTTATTTATACGGGCTTTATGCCCAACACATGCGCTAAACTTCCGCATGTACCTTTTATTCACCATTATATGCATCAATATGACTTAAGTTTTGGCCAAGCTGGGTTGCTCGGCTCCTGTGCTTACCCTACGCTCCCGATTGTTCGGCTAGGTGGTAAAGGGAGCACCTCTGCGATTGTTACTGCCGGGTCAGCCGGATGTTCACCTCAGACTGGGTGAAGCCGAAAGCTAGCGTTCTTAAGGGAATATTCGATCGGTGAACTGAAAGATGATTTTTAACTATTTACCCATCTGCCCCCAGATGACTTTCTGCTTTCATAGCAGCCTTGACATGCACTTTAGGGCATGCATCCCAGCGAAAGGAACCCTTAACGGAACTATTCTCCCTGGAAGATGTTTCTACTACCCATGTAATATAACATAACTAGTTGGGCACTTGTCCGATACAGCAATAGTGACCCCTACGCCTTGTCTCCATGCATACCCCGGTTCTTATATAACCACGAAGGTATTCGGACACACCGGACTATTGGGTCCCGAGGTCGGGTTAAAAGGTCCGCTATGACAAACGATCTACAATCCGCTAGAAGACATTTTTCATGTCATATTTTTACATAGTCAACTCGACTCATTGTATTCCTCCTCAATGCCATCTAATAGGCTATCTAATTTACAATCTTGCTGGGAATACTTGGCGGCCAATTCTACTTGGTCGCACACTAATTGCTTACAAGGATCTCCATCCCATCAGCCCCACAGTCCGACCTCGCCATGTGGTTTGGGTCACCGTACCGCGTCTTTACCATGGCCTGTGCCTCCTGGCGCCTTTGACGGCAGGCCGATATCTTCCATAGACGGAAGCGCCGCCGTGCTCCTTGAAGCCGCTCGCCAGCTCCCCAATGCCTTCGGGCAGGGAGATAGATGGCCACAAGGCTGGCCGATGCCTTTCATCACCGGGCCGGACTCGTTCGTAGCCGACGCATTCGGGAAGAAGATCACCCAAGAATCGGGCATCTCCTCCTCAGACGACCTGTGAGCAAACCTACATACATGTTTATGTTAGTCGCCTTCCTCGCCAACTCTTTCAAAGTTCGCCAAGCACTTACTGAAAATGCCGCGACGAAGCCGCCGATTCTCCTTACGGAGTCGGATAACCGGGCACGAACATCCTTTAGTTCCTCACCCAGCTTGGTGTTGGCATCTTGGAGGTTATTTTTCTCCCGCCGCACCCTCGTAAGCACGCCTCGCCAGCCTTTATCTGGCGCAAGAGCTGCTGCTTGTCCGGATCTAGTCCGCGCCATCTGCAATGTTTTTGTCGATTTACACACACGCCGCACTTCATAAACTATTTATCTTTTGAAGCGATATTACCGGAGGGGTCTCTGTGGCTCCCCTCAGCGGCTAGTGCGGCCTCAAGTTGGGCCTTGCACTCTTCAAGCTCCCCGACAGTCGGGTATTCTTTTTGTAAGATCTCAGATAACAAATGATCCTTAAATCAGTTATTCTAACTATTTTAAGTCTCGGGGCTACCGCATATATAATGTCAAATTTCCTTACCCGTATGTCCTTTACATACTGCTGCGTGGCTCGCTAGACCATCTTGAGCGGCACGGAGGTGCGATCTCCGAATTGAAGGCATTCAAGGCCTCTTGGGAGAAACATGCGTCACGAAGAACTGTCCGCGGCGCTCTGTGATTCAAGGCGCCTCCACCTCGGAGTTGGTGGCGGACAATCTGTCGGCATCCTCTCGCCGGAGGAGCATCCGACGACGCCTCATGTTCGCCTCCGCTTCGACCCGCTTTGGAGCCCGGCGGCGGAGGTTCGATTATAACCTCTCCGGACTCAGTCCGGCGAAGCTCTTTTTCCGAAAAGAGCGTCAATACAAGACGCCTTCCAGAATCAATCCTAGGAACATGGTGACACGCCATACCGCTGCGGCGGAGTTTCGATCCGACCGCACTCCTTTTTAGCCTCATGAGGCAGCATCGCCTTTGTTGGCCAGCCACCATGGCTCGGCTTCCTGCCTTGAAGGTACCCCCGCTAAACACCATTGGTATACGGTGATCAAGAAATAAGCACGGATGGGTCATTATCGAATATTGGGACCTCGGTCTCGCCACCTATGAGGCTGGAAGTATTCCGGTAATCGTCAGAATGGCAACCAAAGCATTGTCGATGCTAAGTTGGTGGAATACCCCGTCGATCAGCTCCACCTTTATATCCGGATCCTCTTCGGAGGTCGGATCGAGGGACCATTCCGGATCCTCGGGTTGTGGGGGCGGGCTGTGTATCTTCTCCACAGTCCGGCGCAGTTCTTGCGCAGAAACCACGAAATGAGATATTTAACCATGGGAACATGGATCGGACAGGTCACAAAGATGTTTGCTTACCCAGCTTCGAGGATTATTCGAAGAAAACTCCTTCAGTGGATTGACGCGGAGGAAATCATCCTCCTCCCCTTTATACATGGTAGACAAGATCTTCACCAGTTCGGTGACCGATCCCGCCCTTCATGCCATGGCGGGTGGCATCGCCCTCCCGCTGAAATCCCACATGGGTGGCCCCTATATTGAGCGGCTGCACTCCTCATAATGCGATTGCCATGACTCCAATCATGGTCAATCCGCATGAGCCAAGAATCTTATTCGCTCATCAAATAGAGGACATCCCGTCATTTTCCTCCGGGCTCCGAGGGCGCCCAGCTTAGGCGCTTCAGAGGAGCATTGCTGAACTCCGAAGGCCGATCCGAACAGATCCCAGTAGCGGACGCCCTCCATGTAAAACCATTCAAGGCCGGTCTTGGACGCTTCTTTGGGGTTCCGGATAGGTATCCGTCCCGGCGATGCGCCATAGCTCGCTCCGCCCACTTGATATATTGACCCCTCATGAGAACGGGTACTAGGCGTAATATTCTTCCACAAGATGAAATGAGCCTCGACGCCCAAGAACAGTTCGCAGAAGGGCCACGGCCCGCGATGTGCAAGATGGAGGCAGGAGTAAGGTGGTGCAACCGGAGGCCGAGAACTCCAAGAGCCCCGGAGAAACGGATGGATTGGAAATCCGAGTCCTCTTACTAGATAAGAGATGAAGCATACCCGCCTCCTTTAGAGGGATCGGGACACTCTCCGCTTGCTTTCGCCCTTGTAGGTGGCAAGTCCGCTCGAACCGGAACCATGAAGGCCGGGAAGAAACCTTGGTTTGGAGTATAACTAGCTTGCTATGCGGGATCGAGCATCTCTCCCAATTTCCTGTGCTGAGGGCTGGGAGCGCGAGAGGAGGAGCCGCACGACCGTCCATGATGGAATGGGCTTTGGTCAAAGGCGCCCGATGAAAGCTCAAGGGGGTTGGTGTGACTCAGATCTAGATCCTCGCCTTTTATAGGAAGCTCATTTATGCTGCTAGGGGTAAGTGTAAAATACCGGCTTTTCGATTCATTCAAACACGTGGAAGATGGCCATTATTGGGCGAGAAGCCAAGGAGCGCAGCATTTATCGTGTTCGGACACTATTCAACAAGTATATGGAATTTGGAGAAGAACCCGCCGCAATGTCAAGACAATCAACGCCACGGACTCATCGTCATTGAAGCCTGTCTGGGGCTACCGAGGAGTCCCTGATTAGGGGTGTCCGGATAGCCAACTATCACCGCTGGCGGACTCTGGACTATGAAGATACAAGATTGAAGACTTCGCCCCGTGTCCGGATGGGACTTTCCTTGGCGTGGAAGGCAAGCTTGGCGATACTGATATGTAGATCTCCTACCATTGTAACCGACTGCGTAACCCTAACCTATTCGGTGTCTATATAAACCGGAGGGTTTTAGTCCAGAGGACTAACAACAATCATACCATAGGCTAGCTTCTAGGGTTTAGCCTCCTTGATCTCGTGGTAGATCTACTCTTGTACTACCCATATCATCAATATTAATCAAGGTGAGTAGGGTATTACCTCCATCGAGAGGGCCCAACCTGGGTAAAAACATCGTGTCCCTTGTCTCCTGTTACCATCCGCCTAGATGCACAGTTTGGGACCCCCTACCCGAGATCCGCCGGTTTTGACACCGACAATGCCGGTTACTCCAAATCTACAACTTGGTAAAATGTACAGAAATGTTGATATCCGTAAGAATAGAAAGCTTGAAAGGCCTTTAGAAACTGAATACAACTATAGAAGTAAGAAAAGAAAAACAATTGTAACTTCAACAAGGTGCATATATCCATCTTTACCTTCTTTTCGGGACATTCAAGCATGAAAGTGGAATTGAACCGTCAGCTGGTCACACAATCAAGATGACTAAATAAATAAGCATCTACTAACAAGATGCACAAATAAAGTGTGGAACAGTAGAAAACTTCTTGTAGACCACGGTTGAGGGAGTTCCGGACTAGGGGGTGTCCGGATAGCCGAACTATCATCATCGGCCGGACTCCAAGACTATGAAGATACAAGATTGAAGACTTCGTCCCGTGTCCGGATGGGACTTTCCTTGGCGTGGAAGGCAAGCTTGGTGATACGGATATGTAGATCTCCTACCATTGTAACCGACTGTAACCCTAGCCCTCTCCGTGTCTATATAAACCGGATGGCTTTAGTCCATAGAAAAACAACAATCATACCATAGGCTAGCTTCTAGGGTTTAGCCTCTTTGATCTCGTGGTAGATCCACTCTTGTAACACACATCATCAATATTAATCAAGCAGACGTAGGGTTTTACCTCCATCAAGAGGGCCCGAACTCTGGGTAAAACATCGTGTCCCTTGTCTCATGTTACCATCCGCCTAGACGCACAGTTCGGGACCCCTACCCGAGATCCGCCGGTTTTGACACCGACATTGGTGCTTTCATTGAGAGTTCCTCTCAGGTTGTCACCGATAGGCTCGATGGCTTCTTCGACCATCATCAACGACGCAGTCTGTGGTGAGACTTTTCTCCCGGACAGATCTTCAGATTCGGCGGCTTCGCATCTGGGCCGATTCGCTGGCCATCTAGAGCAGATCGAAGCTACGCCTGGCCGCCAGTCAGATTTGAAGTTTGAACTTCACGGCCGACATCCGCGGGACTTAATCTCGATGGAGTCGAGCCACAGCCGAAGGCGCCGACCGTCACGGCGAAAGCATGATTTAGCTCGCAGCCGGACAAGACTCGAGGTCGCAGACTCGAACCCGCCCGATCTTCAATTTGGAGCCGGCCAAGCAGATCGGGACGGATGGCTAGACACCGCCTCGGGGCTGCAACCTCTACGGCGATAGAGCCAACACCGATCTTGTCCTCATAAAGCTCGCGACCGAGGTGCCGGACTTTGCCGGACTTGAACCTCCCGCGCCCTCCGATCGAATCCGATTGGGCGCCGGTCATGGAGTTCACCGCAGCGACATCTTTCAAGTCTCACCTTTTGCGACATCTTGAGTTCGCTAAAGTACTCGATTATCGAGAGCCCGCCGGATCATGTTAGGACGGTTGGGATGCGGACGACGAAGAAATTCAAAGCCCACCCACCACCCACTTTGTAGCCGCCGTCATTTATCTAACCGACATGTTAGACTACGATTCAAGACATCGACGGTATGGACGACGATGCCGGAGATTTAACAAGAACCAGCGCCTACCGGCACCGGAAAGCCACCTCATCATATGACATATACATGGTGGATATCCCAAAGGATGGGAATGGCGAAGGAACAGAGGAGGATGACCTCCAAGAAACAGCCCAGCGCCGCGCCGGGCGCCGCCTAAATCCCGCCACAAGAAGAATGAAGATTCCGCACCGGAGATAACAATACACCGGACAAGGTCAAGATAATCCACTCCAAAGAAGATCCAAAAGCAGAGGATGGAGACGCCAGCCTCACGAGAGCGCGTAAGAAGAGGTAGAGGATTATATGCCTCCTCCGAGACGGGCAAGCCTCGACGACGATGAATTCGCCGTGCCTCGAGGATCCCACGAACAAGAGCGTTATAGACGCAGGCTTATGGCCACGGCGTAACAGCCTCAAGAAAAAGCAGCAACAGCTTAGAGCTGATCAGATCTGCTAGCCGATAGATGGATCAAGTCTCGCGTCAAGAGCATGAGCTCAACGCCTCCAAAGCTACCCTAAACGCAAGCTGCTCCCGATTAGAGGAGGAGGCTTTTAACCCGCATCACCAGGAGACACACGGCTGACCGACCAGCCCGTGGTCGCGACAGAGAGGCCTCTAGGCCCTTCTCTAGAACTGCACTCGCATCGCCAAAAAGCACACGGCCACAGGAACGCCCGACCTTTGAGATATATTGAGGACAAGGCAAGACAATCAAGATCGATCTATGGATCGCGTGGGCGCCCACGGCACGTGATTTACAACCGTCGCCACGGACATGTAAGTCCGCCGGGCCGAACAAAATGCATAAAGCTCTTTTGAGCTCCGCCGTGATATCGCCAAGACATGAGGCGCCAAGACACCCACTATGCTTCACAGACGAAGTAATGGATCATCAAATCTCAAGGGTTTAAACCCACAATATTGAATCCTATGATGGCACAACAGACTCCCGGGTTTGGATCAAGACTATCTCCTTCACATCCACATGGCCCATGTGACGATCTTCACGCCATCAAATACCTCCCCTCAAGCTTAAAGGACCAGCCCGACATTGGCTCAACAGCTTGCCGCCAGAGTCAATTGGGAGCTGGAGGACCCGAAGCCCGATTCCTCGATAACTTCCTGTGGCACTTATGTGCGACCACCAGACGCCGATGACCTAAGCCACATAATTCAGCAGCCAGACGAATCGCCGCATAATTCTCGACACGGTTCTAACCAAGAAAACCAAATCGCCGACCGTCCGGATGCGGAGGCCCCGCGCCTTCAAGCATAACATCCGCGACGAGTGGCTTACCCGACACCTAGGACAGAAAAGCCAAATCCATGGTAGCCCTCACATCACTCATGACCCGCTTCGCTGGTGAGGACAGCTGGCTAGCACGCAGCAACAACCTCAAGAAAATTTGCAGTCCGACTTCAAGGACCGAAATGGCAGGCCGCTGTCAGAATAAAAAAACAAACGCCGCATTAATGGCGATAATATTGAGGATACGGCAATCAATGCCGATTCAGAGGCTCTAAACCCGGTCAGCGGAAAAGCCATTCAAAAGAACAACTCCGGTCCGTCCAATTTGGACCGAATATCGATCGCAGCGATAGATACGGCACCTTCAAAAGCTACTAACCACACCAACAGGGACTGTTGGGTATTCAAGTAAGTGCGTTAATTGCCAAAACAATGACAAGGGGCTGCATAGCGATGACGAGGACGAGACCCAACCGCCAACAATAGAGGATGAAGGGTTTCCACAAAAGCGGACGGTGAACATGATATACGCAACGCACATACCCAAAAGGGAGTGGAAGCGCACTCGTGGATGTCTACGTGATGGAGCCAGCTGCTCAAGTTCAATCCATGGTCCTCCCGCCCGATCACTTTTGGACCAAGGACCACCCCACCAAAGATCCGCCACGGCGGATTCGCCGACCGGTCTTAGACCCAATCGCCGATGGATTTCACCTAACCGTAGTCCCGATGGATGGCGGCGGCAGAGCTTCTAACCTGCTTTACTGTGATACAAGGCACAAAATGGGCATAGACCCTCAAGGATTAAACCTACCAAAACGACCTTTAAAGGCGCCATACCAGGTGTAGAAGCCAATTGTACAGCTCAATTACACCGTAAGTGGTCTTCGGATCCCCGGATAACTTCCGGCGAGGAGTTAATCTTCGACATAGTCTCGCTCCGCAGCGGCTATCATGCCTTGCTCGGACGCATCGCGCTTGCAAAGTTCAACATGGTGCCGCACCACGCATACCTCAAGCTCAAGATGCCAGCCCTCGAGGAGTCATCACGGTCAACGGAACACCGAACGCTCTTCCGCTGAGGAACATACAGCGACTCTCGCGCGTAGTGCAATGCAGCCTCTTTAGGCATTCTCGAGTCCGCCGTTAAGCTGCCGGACACAGCTAAGCGCCCCGGAGTAACTTACAACAAGACCACTGGCACGCCCGAGCACGCCAGAGCAAGGCGGCCCCAACCCCAGCCCCCGCGAACGTCAGCAGGTCCTTCGCGTACACCATTACGCTCAAGATACCATGGGCATGGGGAGAGGGGCACGACCACGATAAACCCAGATCATGGCTCAACCACACCAGGGCTCTCAAGTGTGTCGTCTTTTTCTTTTCTTTTTACCTTTTACTTTTTACCCACAGACTCCGCTTGTCGAGGTCTCCGTCCCAAGGCAGCAGACCTGCCGAACTCATGATGCTACAGCCGTGGAAGGATAAAAGCTACAACGAATATACATGTGGTCTCCATTACGAGCATTTTTATACACCAATCTGCAGCCTACCTCGGAGGGGGGACATGTTTAACAGTCCCATACCTTGCTTATCGACTATTTGTATCGCTCGCATTCGTAGCAGCACTTATTGAATAAAACAATGCAACACCTTTTTGCTTATAATTACATTTCTTTTTCATACATATGTTCATTCATGGCATGTTGCATCCGTACACTTTGGTACGGCTAATATACACCAGGGGCTTATGTTTCCGATTATGGTATGATGAGTCCTAACACTTTCACAAGTGCGGCACCTCGAACTTATAGCACTATATGCATCGGGTTCGAATCATGTCTTGGGTCAATAGTTGGTTTGCCTGCCCCATGTTTTGGTACCTTACGCCCGCTATATCGGCTAAGGTAGCACCGGGAGAACCATCGCGATTCCGCCTCAGCTTGAGCTGGGTTAACGCCTGGAGAAAGCTAAAACTGACCGTCATGATGAGGCGAGAGCCGGTCGCTGTTCGAGAGGTTTTTAAGAGTCCTAAAGACTTATGCCGCTTAGAGCGAGGAGTCGGATACTGTCCGCCAAGGCGTGATAGCGCCCAAATTCGCCTTCCAAGACTAGGGGCTTCACGAAATTTAAAATTATAGAATTCTATGGCTAAGGAGAGTGTTCAAGCATTATAAGTCCGGTTGCCTTGTTCGCTGTGTTGAGCGCCCCTAGATGGACCCAAAATGGGAACAAGAGCGCCAAGTTTATCCCGAACACCCCAAAGACTGTGGCATGGGGGCTGAAGCCACGACTTGCCATCTCTTAGATTTGATAAACAGCTGCACGTAAGGTAATATTTTAAATTAACAAGCTGCTGTTTAGCGATATGAACTAAGTTTTCAAGACAGATAACAAATTGCGAGTCTACTCAAATATTACATCTTTGGAGCACTCACCCACAATAGTGCGGGCGCCTCTTCAAAGACACTCTTATAATACATCTCGGCGTGCGATGCTCCTTGCCCTCTGGTGGCGGGTCCGCCACGATCTTCCGGCATCCATCTTGCCCCAAAGGCACCTTTGCGGGCAAGGGCCCAACGGCACCTCAATACAAGCGAATGCTTGATGACTTCTACCCACGGGCACGCATCCATCACCGCCGACCAGTCAAGTAGCTCCTGTGCATGGCCTCCTTAGGCCACAAACCAACTATGAGGCCCTTCATGGCCTGTTCGCCGCTTTTAGGAGCTCGACCAGCTGCTTCAGCTGGTCGCCATAAGCACTGATGTCCGCCTCAAAGATATCGAGACCGTAAGATCTTCTCCGCCGAGCCCTCCTCGGCCCGGTAGAATGCGCAGCATCGACACGCTGCGAGGAAGATCTGCGAACGCTCCTGGAGAGCTCCGAATTCGGGTAAGCAACAGGTAATTAACACTCACATGCTTACTTTGCATGAAAAATGCCTTACCCGTGGCGGGATCGACGTGGATGGCTCCGCTGCCGCCGAAGCCTTCTTCTTCGGTGGCATGTTGATGAAGATGATGAAGATGTTGCTCGTGTGAACGCCGGATCAGGTTCAGACAGCCTCGACGCCTCTACCGGGCGCGCCAAAGATGTCGGGAAGCTGATCGTGAACCCACGGACACCTATGGGACCGGGCGGACCGAGCCCCTTCGTTCGGGTGGGGGCGGAGGTCGCATCAAGAGCAGATTGAGGCGGCACACGAGCAGTTTTACCCAGCTTCGGAGCTCTCCGGAGATATAATACTCCTACTGCTGCTTGTCTAATTGTATTGTGTTCTTGCTAGGGAGCACAGAGAGCTACAAAACCTAGCGTGAGTGTCTCTAGTTTCGAATGAGTCGACCCGCCCCCCTCTACATTGCGCATGGGCCTCCTTTTATAGGCTAAAGGGGTCACCAACAGGTGGCAACGTAGACAAGGGCAAAAGCGGGAAAATGAGTTGCGGTTGGTACAGCTACTTTGTACAGTGTATTCTACCTAACTCGACGGCAAGGGACAAAAGCATTAAATGCCCGTCCATGTCGCCTAAACAAGGCGGAAAGGGACTGTCTGGGCGCCACCGCTGCCACGATGGCACTCTGCCGCTGGCCATCACGCTGTTTCTCCGCTACACGCAGCCTCTGACACGCGACGCCTCGAATGGTCCCATGGCTACACGCTGGTGGATGAGCCGGAGCGAGATGAAGAGGTTGCTCGTCATGCAAGCGCCTTTGCCGCTGCTCAATCCTTGTCGCGCTCGAAGCTTGTCGCCATCGAGCCTTCCGCAAGCCTCTTGCCGGGTCTTGTCTTCAAGTGCCTTGAGTGGCCTTCCGGCAAGCTCCTCTGCCGGGCCTTGTCTCCTTGGCTTAAATATTTTGTTCTTGAATGGCTCCAAAGGAACCATGGAGGACCTGGCGGTCACTAGGCAAGCCCTGCCACTGGTGTCAGAACTGCTCAGGCACGAAGTTCGGGATACTAGGGTACCCCTACTCTAGTACACCGACAACCCGCTGCTATTTTCTTCACCGCCTCAACCTTCTGGAGGGCCTTGTAGGCTTCGGCCTTAGCGGCTTTGGTACTCTCAAGAGCCGTTGCAAGCTCAGACTCTTGAGTTCGAGTCACGCCCAAGCTCTCATGTTTTTTCACGAGATCCTCGAGCTCTTGATGTACCTCCGCCACCGCCTCCTCGCTTCTCTCGCTCGGTGCGCCCATGGCCTCATTACGCTCGCCGCGCCACCGCCTCCTTCGTGGTCGCCACCTCGTTAGTGGCCCCTACAATACCCACGTTATCCTTGTCATTTTTCTTGCAACCAAATCCTTTCTCAGAAGGTACAATTTTCATAAGGTATTACTCACCTTCTTTTTCCTCGAGCTGCTTGGCATGGCCGAGCTCGTTCTCGGACCGCCGAGGTTTTCCTTCAAAGTATTGAAATCCACAACAAGGGCGAGGTCGTCAGAAGACAGCCTGCAATCCCATATTGACATATTTTTTATGACTCCTGCGCTTATCTTTCTAAAGATCCTCATCCGCTTTTCTTTCCAACAACCGAACCGAGCATCGGGGGCTACCGTCTATGCGGTACCATTTTACATATATTGGAATTCTTACCTCAAAGCCTCGTTAGAAGGTCTGCTGCGAGCTTGGTCAGCCCGCCATGGCGAGCTGAACCTTCTCAATCACCGCACTCATAACAGTGTGGTGTTCTTCGATGGAGGCGCCGTTGAGCGCCCAGCAAATTATCCGCACCTCGGCTGGACGGAGGCAGCCGGCGCATGTCTTGCCCTTCTTAAGGGGTCGCCACGGACCGGAGCCACCGTGGCCTCCGGCTGAGTCCGTGCAAAGTCCGGGAGGATGTCCCGTGACACCTCCCGGCCTTCTCCTCCTGGTGGGTCCTTCTCGACCCCACCTCGCGCCGTCTGCTGCACGGGGGTGGAGGCAGTCGGAAGGAATCCATATCCGACGACCCAAGGACCCGCCGACAAACGGGAAGATCATCCTTGGGCGGACTGCAGGGTTGTATGTGGCATTAGAAAGACATTATTTGGCTAAAAGAAAACTTTGAAGTTATTCGGGAGTCCGGATACTTACGATGTCACCAGGGCTTGGCCCTTGAGGCCAGTCCGTCATCGCCATCGGCGCATGAGCAGTCCGGGGAAGAGTTTTTCCTTCTGATCTTCTTCGCCTCCCTTGTTGGGGAGGCCTTCCTTTTTCCCTCCTTCACGGGGAGAGGCTTTTTCTTCTCCTCCTCGCTTGGTGGGAGGAGTCGCCGGATTCATCATCCAATAGCACTGAAAACGGAAGTCTTCCGAGTCCCGTGGCTGCCTTCTTGCCTTCTTCTCCCCGCACCACATGGGTGCCGGAGCCAAGAGCCTGCTAGGGCGGGCGTCCGCTGGGTCCTCTCGGCAATGGTTCCGACAGATAGTCCGCTCGCCTTCGCCAGCCATTCCTGCCAAAGGTAAAGGGAGTTTAGATCCCGATAGAGCAAACTATGGAAAACAAGTGGTGAAATCACTTACCTCGTCACTGGACGCCATGAGCGGAATCCGCGATCTTCAGTAGCGGATGCGGAGCTTCGGCGCCTTTGAACAGACCTTCCGTACATCTTCGTGACGTAGTGTCAAGAGCCCGCCAGGTCCGTGCTCGCCGATTAAACTCCCACATGTTGAAGCCCCGTCATGGCACGGAGAATCCGCGGATGAGCATGACCTGACTACGTTGACAAGCTTGAGCTTGTCCACCAGCTTCGGATACGTGCTTGAGTCCGTCAGCTCCTCCGAATCCCCCAAATCCGCCACTCTCTTTCCGTGAGGTGAGCCGTAGGATGCTCGATCTGAATTCGGGGCGCTGCCCAATCAGTGGTCACGCTGCTCGTAATGTAGAACCACCCCGATTGCCACCCTTGACGGTTTCCACGAAAGTGCCCTCCACCACGTGAACGTGGGACATTCTACCACCATGGCGCCTCCAAGACTCCGCTTGGCTGCCCTTCACAACCTTCGCTTGACATCGAAGGTCTTGAGCCAAGTCAAGTGGGGCTTGATGCAGGAAGGTTCGCACACCACGATAAACGCCGAGATGTTGAGGATGAAATTGGGGCCGATCATGGAAATCTAGGCCGTAGTATAACATGAGCCCCGGACAAAGGGATGAAGGGAAGCCCATTCCATGGAGGAAATGGGAAAGAAATACTACCTCTCATGGGGCCCGGGTTGGGAACGAGCTCTCCTCGCCGGGGAGCCGGCGCGATATTGCTGGACAATATCCGGCCGCAGCAGCTTCGATCTGCCCCTCCGTGACGGAGGAGGCCATCCACTGCCTCCCGCCCGGACATAGTTGGAGAAGGTTGAGGTAAGAAGTGCGGACTTGGGCGCTGGAGCTCGAGTTCATGGAGGTGGATAAGCCAAGGAGGAAGAAGGCGCAGGTAAAAGGGTTGGATCTTTATCCCTTATATGGGCGGACGAAAACATGTGTCCCCACCAGCCTGGTAAAACTCGCTTATCTCCCTGCCGCCACAATCAATGGCGCGTTGGGTTGTGTTGATTTTAAAGACCTTAATAAGGCTTGCCCAAAGGATCCCTTCCCTCCTCGAATTGATCAAATTATTGACGCCAAAGAGGACACAAATCATTGTGCTTCCTCGACGCTGCATCTGCTACCACCAAATCAAGATGGCGGAGCGACTAAGCTGCAACAGATTCATCACTCCATACGCGCCCGCTCGCTTTCAACACAATGCCTTTTGGCTCAAAAACGCCAAGAACATATCACAAGATGATTCGTACATGTCCGCAAACCAGATCAGCAAAACAAGGAAGCATATGTAGATGACGGGTCGCAAAACCAAACATGTCGAAACTCTAGTAGACGACTTGAGGCTCACATTCACAATCTTAGAAAATATGACATCAAGCTCAATCCTAAAATGCGTTTCGGGCGCTCCAAACGGAAAGCCCCGGCTTCATTGTGTCCGTAGAGGAATTGAAGCAAACCCATCCAAGATCCGAAGCTCATTACAATTGATATTCCAAAAGACCTCAAACAAATACAAAATTGATCGGATGCGAGCGGTCTAAGCCGCTTATTTCGCTTGGGAGAAAAGGCGACTTTACCGCCAAGACCGAACACTGAGTGGATTGAATGCCGCCACGGCCGACTCAAGAAATAAAGGCCATTTTGGCAACAACCGTCCTGCGCCTCAACGCTAAGTAACTAATGTTATTATATATCGCCGCAACACATCAAGTTGTCAACAAGGTGCTCGCTAACGTCGAACGAACGGATTACACCGTTCTCTTCAAAACCGTTTACTATGTGTCCACCGTCCTAACTCCATGCAAGTCCCGCACTACACTATCAAAAGATAGCATACGCGTGTTCATGGCATCCCGAAGTCATGACACTACTTTCAAGAGTGTTCGATAACTAGCCTCAAGTACCTCTAACGACATTATAAACAACCGCGACGCGGACGCCGGATTGCTAAATGGGCCATAGAGCTCCTTCCATTCGACATAACTTATAAGCCACGACGAGCTATTGTCGCAGTTTTGGCCGTCGGGTCGAATCGGATCAAGTCAACTCCCTAAAGAGTACGACGATACCCAATTGGATCATGCACTTCGACGGCTCCAAATGTTGGTCGCCTGGGCCGGCGTTGCCCGACGCCCCTAACCGGGACACAGTCCAATACGCCCTTCAGATAATGTATGGACTCAACAACGCAGCCGAATACGAGGCCCTTCGCACGCCTCCGGATGGCGTCTTCATGGGCATTCAACGCCTAGAGCGATTCGAACCTCGCAATATCTCAAATAAACGGAGACTTTGATGCCAAAGATCCGAATGGCAGCATATCGCAATGCGGTCCTAAAATGTCAGCACGGTTCAAGGGCTCAATTTCATCATATAGCCCGGATAACAACCGAGCGGCGGATATATTGGCACGACGTGTAAACATGATGCCGCCCCACCCAATATCTTTTTCGAACGGCTGTTCAAGCCATCCGCAGATTATGGGAAGGGGAGTCCGAAATAACCGACCCAACCGCACTGCCTCGGCCAACATTCGACACAATCGAGGTCGCCACCGAGATAACACCTCCGCCACTTAAATAATGGCGTTATCGCTTCGCGGATCTGAACCATTCCTAGCCTACCTAACTAGGCAGGAACTCCCGAAGACCAAAATGAGGCTCGCTGCATAGTAACGGGCCATCTAGCCTATAAAGTCCATGAGGGAGAGCTTATAAGAAAAGCACTACCGAGTCCTTCAAAGGTGTATCTCCAAGAGGAAGGGCTAAACCTCCTGGCTGAAATTCATGCTTGACTGGGCACCACCGCAGCCCGGCCCTTGTAGGCAAGGCTTCCCACAGGATTTTATTGGCCGACGGCCCGGCAGATGCTAGGACTTAGTCCAACGATGCGTTGTTGCCAGCCTTTTGCTAACTAAAGCCACATGCCACCCACCGTCAAAACTATACCCATCACCCCGCTTCACGGCCTGGGGCTTGACATGGTTGGACCTCTTAAGGAGGAACCCACAAGCAAAAATACTTATTGGTCATGGTGGACAATTCACTAAATGGATAGAGGCTGTCATTAAACGGCCGAATCCGGACCGTGATAGACTTCATATCGGGTAGTGCACCGCTATTGTCCCCACAGATCATCACCGATAACGCACCAACTTCACGGCCGATGAGGTCAAATTATGGTGCAAAAACATGGGCATCAAGCTCGACACTACCATCACCTCAAACCAACGCCAAGTCGAACGAGCAAATGGTCTAATCATGAGCGGCATTAAACCCGACTCAGTGCGGTCCTCAAGGAATCTAACACGACCGGGTTGAGGAGCTCGACCAGACTGGGGCTGCGGACCACGCCGAATCAGACATGGATTCACACCATTCTTATGGTACGCGCAGAGGCGTCTTGCCTCATGACATAATACATGACTCACCTCATGCATGTATGAAGAAAGAGAAGCCAAGCTCGACGCAGTGACAGTTTGACGCATTGAGGAGCGACGTGGCAAAAAGCTCGTCTGCATTCTATCAACAGAGGCTCAAGATATCAAAGCAGGGAAGCACGGGCCAAGGCTTATAACATTGGCTTAACTAGTTCTACGCCTGCCGACAAGAAAAAGGACAAACTCAAGCCCAAATGGGAAGGTCCTTCATCATCGACCAGGTCCCGACCGGCGAGCATACCGTCTTAAAACGCACGGATAACCGACTGAGCCGAACCCATGGAACGCAGCCCGCCACGAAGATTCTACGCCAAGCGTTGACTCCAAGTTCTTCCTTCCTCCGCCCACATTTTCTATTTTTGCTTTTTATTTCTCCTTCCTCCTCCTTCTTTCCGAAGCCTTTAGAGGCTCGCTTATGTCATTACACTGACGCTGCTGTCCGCGCCTATTATACCCGGGGCTTCTAACAAGCTTATTTTAACGGGCTTATGCCCAACACATGCGCTAAACTTCCGCATGTACCTTTTATTCACCATTATATGCATCGATATGACTTAAGTTTTGGCCAAGCTGGGCTGTTTGCCCCGTGGCTTACCCTCACGCTCCCCGATTGTTCGCTAGGTGGTAAAGGAGCACCTTCCGCGATTGTTACCGCGGGTCAGCCCGGATGTGTACCTCAGACCGGTGAAGCCAAAGCTAGCGCTTAAGGGAATATTCGACGGTGAACTGAAAGATGATTTTTAACTATTTACCCATCTGCCCCTGATGATTTTCGTTTTCATAGCAGCTTGACATGCACTTTAGGGCATGCATCCCAGCTTAAAGGAACCCTTAACGGAACTATTCTCCCCGGAAGATTTTACTACCCATGTAATATAACATAACTAGTTGGGCACTTGTCCGATACAGCAATAATGACCCCACGCCTTGTCTCCATGCATACCCCCGGTTCTTATATAACCACGAAGTATTCGACACACCGACTATTGGGTCCGAGGGTCGGGTAAGGTCCGCTATGACAAACGATCTACAATCCGCTAGAAGACATTTTTTCATGTCATATTTTTACATAGTCAACTCGACTCATTGTATTCCTCCTCAATGCCATCTAATAGGCTATCTAATTTACAATCTTGCGGAATATTTACGCCAATTCTACTTGGTCGACACTGCTTTATAGGATCTCCATCCCATCAGCCCCACAGTCCGACTCGCCATGTGGTTTGGGTCAGCCTTCGCGTACTGCCTTTTACCATGGCCCTGTGCCTCCCTGCGCTTTGACGCAGGCCGACATCTTCCATAGTCGGAAGCGCCGCCGCGTTCTTGAAGCCGCTTCCGCCAGCCCCCAATGCCTTCGGCAGGAGATAGATGGCCACAAGGCCTGGCCGATGCCTTTCATCACCGGGCCGGACTCGTTTCGTAGCCGACGCATTCGGGAAGAAGATCACCCAAGAATCGGGCATCCTCCTCAGACGACTGTGAGCAAACCTATACATGTTTATGTTAGTCGCTTCCTCGCCGAACTCTTTCAAAGTTCGCCAAGCACTTACTGAAAATGCCGCCACAAGCCGCCGATTCTCCTTTACGGAGTCGGCTAACCGGGCACGTAACATCCTTAGTTCTCACCCGCTTTGGTGTTGGCATCTTGGAGGTTATTTTCTCCCGTCACACCTCGTAAGCACGCTCGCCAGCCTTTTTAGGCGCAAGAGCTGCTGCTTGTCCATCTAGTCCGGCGCCATCTCGCATTGTCGATTTATACACACGCCGCACTTCATAAACTATTTATCTTTGAAGCAGAGATACTGAGGGGTCTGGCTCCCTCAGAAGGCTAGTGCGGCCTCGTTGGGCCTTGCACTCTTCAAGCTCCCCGACAAGTATTCTTTTTTTGTAAGATCCTCAGATAACAAAATGATCCTTAAATAGCTTATTCTAACTATTTTAAGTCTCTGGCTACGCATATAATCACAAATTTCCTTACCCAGATGTCCTTTATATACGCTCCGGGCTCTAGACCATCTTGAGCTGCACGGAGGTGCGATTCCTCAATTGAAGGCATTCAAGGCCTCTTGGGAGAAACATGCCACGAAGAACTGTCCGCCGGCTACAGGATCTTCAAGGCGCCTCCACTCGGAGTTGGTGGCGACAATTTGCATCCTCTCGCCGGAGGAGCATCCGACGACGCCTCATGTTCGCCCGCTTGACCCGCTTTGAGCCTGCCTGAGGTTCGATTATAACCTCTCCGACTCAGTCCCATGAAGCTTTTCCCCGAAAAGAGCACACACAAGAGACGCCTTCCAGAATCAACTGAACATGGTGACACGCCATACCGCTATGCGGAGTTTCGATCCGACTGCACTTTTAGATCATAACAGACCGCCCCTTGTTGGCCAGCCATCGCTGGCTCGGCTTCCTGCCTTCAAGGTACCTCGCTAAACGCCATTGGTATACGGTGATCAAGAAATAAGCACTGGGTCATTATCGGTATTGGGACCTCGTCTCAAGCATCTATGAGGCCGAAGTATCCGGGTAATCGTCAGAATGGCAAACCAAAGCATTGTCGATGTTAAGTTGGTATCAATACCACGATCAGCTCCACCTTTATATCCGGATCTTCGAGGTCGGATCGAGGGACCATTCCTGGGTTGTGGGCTGTATCTTCTCCTGACAATCCGCGCAGCTTCTTGCGCAGAAACCACTTAAATGAGATATTTAACCATGGGAACATGGATCGGACAAGTCACAAAGATGTTTGCTTACCCAGCTTCGAGGATTATTCAAGAAAACTCCTTCAGATTGACGCGGAGGAAATCATCCTCTCCCTTTATACATGGTAGACAAGATCTTCACCAGCCAGGACCGATCCCGCCTTTCATGCCATGGCGGGTGGCATCGCCCTCCCCGTTGAAATCCCACATGGGTGGCCCTATTGAGCGGGCACTCCTTCATAATGCGATTGCCATGACTCCAATCATGGTCAATCCGGCATGAGCCAAGAACCTTATTCGCCCATCAAATAGAGGACATCCTCATTTTTCCTCCGGCCCGAGGGCGCCACTAGGCGCTTCAGAGGAGCATTAAGGAACTCCGAAGGCCGATCCGAACAGGATCCCAGAGCGGACGCCCTCCATGTAAAAACCATTCAAGGCCGCCGACGCCTTTGGGGTTCTTGATAGGTATCCGTCCCGGCGATGCGCCATAGCTCGGCTCACCACTTGATATATTGACCTCATGAGAACGGGTACTAGGCGTAATATTCTCTTCCACAAGATGAAATGAGCCTCGACGCCTAAGAACAGTTCAAGAAGGCCACGGCCTCGCGTGCAAGATGGAGGCAGGGGAGTAAGGGTGCAATCGAGGTCAGAGAACTCAAGAGCCCCTGGAGAAACGGATGGATTGAAACCGAGTCCTCTTACTAGATAAGAGATGAAGCATACCCGCCTTTAGAGGGATCGGGACACTCTCCTCTGCTTTCGCCCTTTGTAGGTGGCAAGTCCGCTCGAACTGAACCATGAAGGCCGGGAAGAAATCCTTGGTTTGGAGTATAACTAGCTTGCTATGCGGATCGAGCATCTCTCCCAATTTCTGTGCTGAGGGCTGGAGCGCGAGAGGAGGAGCCGCTGACCGTCCATGATGGAATGGGCTTGGTCAAAGCGCCCGATGAAAGCTCAAGGGGGTTGTGTGACTGATCTAGATCCTCGCCTTTATAGGAAGCTCATTTATGCTGCTAGGGGGTGGGTAAAAATACCTGCTTCGATTCGCTCAAACACGTGGAAGATGGCCATTATTACGAGAAGCCAAGGAGCGCAGCATTTATCGGGTCGACACTATTCAACAAGTATATGGAATTTGAGAAGAACCTACTGCAATGTCAAGACAATCAACGCACGGACTCATCGCCATTGAAGCCTGTCTGGGGCTACCGAGGGAGTCCCTATTAGGGGTGTCCGGATAGCCGAACTATCACTGCCATTTGACTGGACTATGAAGATATGAGATTGAAGACTTCGCCCCTGCGGTCCGGATGGACTTTTCCTTGGCGTGAAGGCAAGCTTGGCGATACGATATGTAGATCTCCTACCATTGTAACCGACCAGGTAACCCTAACCTATTCGTGTCTATATAAACCGGAGGGTTTTAGTCCAGAGGATTAACAACAATCATACCATAGGCTAGCTTCTAGGGTTTAGCCTCCTGATCTCGTGGTAGATCTACTCTTGTACTACCCATATCATCAATATTAATCAAGCAGAGTAGGGTATTACCTCCATCGAGAGGGCCCAACTGTAAAACATCGTGTCCCTTGTCCTCGTTACCATCCGCCTAGATGCACAGCTGGGACCCCTACCGAGATCCGCCGGTTTTGACACCGACAATTTACATCCAAATCTACAACTTGGTAAAATGTATGTAAATGTTGATATCCGTAAGAATAGAAAGCTTGAAAGGCCTTTAGAAACCGAATACAACTATAGAAGTAAGAAAGAAAACAATTGTAATTCCAACAAGGTATATATCCATCTTTACCTTCTTTCGACATTCAAGCATGAAAGGAATTGAACCGCCACCGTCACACAATCAAGATGATTAATCAAATAAGCATCTACTAACAAGATGCACAAATAAAGTGTGGAACAGAGAAACTTCTTGTAGACCACTGGTTGAGGGAGTTCCGGACTAGTGTCCGACAGTCAACTATCATCATCGCCGGACTCCAAGACTATGAAGATACAAGATTGAAGACTTGGCCCGTGTCCCGATGGGACTTTCTTGGCGTGGAAGGCAAGCTTGGTGATATGGATATGTAGATCTCCTACCATTGTAACCGACTGTAACCCTAGCCCTCTCCGCTGTCTATATAAACCGGATGGCTTTAGTCCATAGAAAAACAACAATCATACCATAGGCTAGCTTCTAGGGTTTAGCCTCTTTGATCTCGTAGATCCACTCTTGTAACACACATCATCAATATTAATCAAGCAGACGTAGGGGTTTTACCTCCATCAAGAGGGCCCAACTCGTAAAACATCGTGTCCCTTGTCTCATGTTACCATCCGCCTAGACGCATAGCCGGGACTCCCCTACTCGAGATCCGGGCTTTTGACAATCGACATTGGTGCTTTCATTGAGAGTTCTTCCGTTGTCACCGAGTAGGCTCGGCGGCTTCTTCGACCATCATCACGACGCAATCCGTGGAGACTTTTCTCCCTGACAGATCTTCAGATTCGGCGGCTTCGCATCGCGGGCCGATTCGCTGGCCATCTAGAGCAGATCGAAGCTACGCCTCGCCGCCAGTCGACGGAAGTTTGAACTTCACGGCCGACATCCGGGACTTAATCCTCGATGGAGTCGAGCCACCGAGCGTGCCGTGACCGTCAGCGAAAGCATGATTTAGCTCGCACGGACAAGACTCGAGGCCGCGACTAACCCGCCTCCGATCTTCAATTTGGAGCCGCTAGCAGATCGGGACGGATGGCTAGACACCGCCGGGTTGCAACTCTACGCATGATAGAGCCGTAACACCGATCTTGTCCTCATAAAGCTCATGACCCGAGGTGCCGGACTCTTGCCGGATTGAACCTCCCGCTACCCTCCGATCAATCCGATTGGGCGCCGTCATGGAGTTCACCGCAGCCGACATCTTTCAAGTCTCACCTTTTGCGACATCTTGAGTTCGCAGTACTGCATTATCGAGAGCCTGCCGGATCATGTTAGGATTTGCTGGGATGCGACGACGAAGAAATTAAAGCCCACCCACCACCCACTTTGTAGCCGCCAATGGACGATCTAACCGACATGTTAGACTACGACCAAGACATCGACGGTATGGACGCATTTATGCCGGAGATTTAATCAAGAACCAAGCGCCACCGGCACCGGAAAGCCACCATCATATGACATATACATGGTGGATATCCCAAAGGATGGAATGGCGAGGAACAGAGAGGATGACCTCCAAGAAACAGCCCAGCGCCGGGCGCACGGGCGCCCAAATCCCGCCCACAAGAAGAATGAAGATTCCGCACCGGAGATAATAATACACCGGACAAGGTCAAGATAATCCACTCCAAAGAAGATCAAATAAGCAGAGGATGGAGACGCCACCATTTAGAGAGAGAGCGCGAAGAAGAGGCAGAGATATGCCTCCTGGAGACGGCAAGCTCGACGACGATGAATGTCGCCGTGCCTGAGGATCCCGCTAACAAGAGCGATAGACGCAGGTTTATGGCCACGGGCGAACAGCCTCAAGAAAAAGCAACAAAATTTTTTAGAGCTGATCAGATCTGCTAGCCGATAGATGGATCAAGTCCGCGGTCAAGAGCATGAGCTCAACGCCCTCCAAAGCTACCCTAAACGCAAGCTGCTCCTGATTAGAGGAGGAGGCTACGAACCCGCATCACCAGGAGACACACGGCCATCCCACCAGCCCGTGGTCGCGATGCAGAGGCCTCTAGGTTTTCTTCTAGAACTGCACTTAAGATCGCCAAAAAGCACACGGCCTGTGGAACGCCCGACCTTTGAGATATATTGAGGACAAGGCAAGACAATCAAGATCGATCTATGGATCGCGTGGGCGCCTACAGACGTGATTTACAACCGTCATACGGACATGTAAGTCCGCCGCCAACAAAAATGATAAAGTTTTTGAGTCTGGCCGTGATATCGCCAAGACAGAGGGCGCCAAGACACCCACTATGCTTCACGACGGCGTAATGGATCATCAAATCTCAAGGGTTTAAACCCACAATATTGAATCCTATGATGGCACAACAGCACTCGCCGTTTGGATCAAGACTATCTCCTTCACATCCACATGGCCCAAGGTGACGCATCTTTCACGCCATCAAATACCCCTCAAGCTTAAAGGACCAGCCCGACATTGGCTCAACAGCTTGCCAGCAGAGTCAATTGGGAGCTGGAGGACCGAAGCCGTTCCTCGACATAACTTCCTGTGGCACTTATGTGCGACCACCAGACGCCGATGACCTAAGCCACATAATTCAGCAGCTGCATTTAATCGCTGCATAACTCGACACGGTTCTAACCAAGAAAACCAAATCGCCGACCGGTCTGGATGCGAGGCCTCGCCTCAAGCATAACATCCGCGACGAGTGGCTTACCCCGACACCTAGACAGAAAGCCGAAATCCATGGTAGCCCTCACATTTCATGACCCGCTTCGCTGAGATAGAATACAGCACGCAAAGAACAACCTCAAAGAAAATTCTGCATCCGACTTCAAGGACCGAAATGGCAGGTCGGCCGTGAATAAAAACAAACGCCATTACACGGCATAATATTGAGGATACGGCAATCAATGCCGATTCAGAGGCTCTAAACCCGGTCACGGAAAAAGCCATTCAAAAGAACAACTCCGGTCCGTCCAATTTGGACCAATACTCATCGCCAGCGATAGATACGGCACTCTTAAAAGTAGCTTAACCACACCACAGGGACTGTTGGGTATTCATAGGCAGGCGTTAATTGCCAAAACAATGACAAGGGGCTGCATAGCGATGACGAGGACGACCCAACCGTAACAATAGATGAAGGTTTTCACAAAAGCGGACGGTGAACATGATATACGCACGCACATACCCAAAGGGAGTGGAAGCGCACTCGTGGATGTCACGTGATGGAGCCAGCTGTCAAGTTCAATCCATGGTCCTCTCCGCCCATCACTTTTGACCGAAGGGACCACCCATCAAAGATCCGCCAGCGGATTCGCCAGACCGGTCTTAGACCCAATCGCCGATGGATTTCACCAACCGTAGTCCCGATGGATGGCGGCAAAGAGCCGAACCGCTTTACCAGATACAGGTACAAAATGGGCATAGACCTCAAGGATTAAACCTACCAAAACGACTCTTTAAAGGCGCCATACTGTGTAGAAGCCAATTGCATGTGCTCAATTACACTGTAGTGGTCTTCGGATCCCCGGATAACTTCCGAAGGAGTTAATCTTCCATAGTCTCGCCCTGCAGCGGCTATCATGCCTTGCTCGGACGCATCGCCGCTTGCAAAGTTCAACATGGTGCCGCACCACGCATACCTCAAGCTCAAGATGCCAGCCCTCGAGGAGTCATCACGGTCAACGGAACATCGAACGCTCTTCCGCTGAGGAACATACAGCACTCTCGCGTATGCAATGCAGCCTCTTAGGCATTCTCGAACCGCCGCTAAGCTGCCGGACACAGCCAGCGCCCCGGAGTAACTTACAACAAGACCACTGGCACGCCCGAAAGCATCGCCAGAGCAGGCGGCCCCAACCCCAGCCCCGCAACGCCAGCAGGTCCTTCGCAGTACACCATTACGCTCAAGATACCATGGGCATGGGGAGAGGGCACGACCACATAAACCCTGATCATGCTCAACCACACCCGTGGGCTCAAGTGTGTCGTCTTTTTCTTTTCTTTTTACCTTTACTTTTACCCACAGTGACTTGTCGAGTTCTCGTCCGGGCAAAGCAGACCATTAACTCATGATGCTACAGCCAGGAAGGATAAAAGCTACAACGAATATACATGTGGTCTCCATTACAGCATTTTTATACACCAATCTGCAGCCTACCTCGGAGGGGGACATGTTTAATAGTCCCATACCTTGCTTATCGTGACTATTTGTATCGCTCGCATTCGTAGCAGCACTTATTGAATAAAACAATGCAACACCTTTTGCTTATAATTACATTTCTTTTTACATATGTTCATTCATGGTATGTTGCATCCGACACTTTGGTACGGCTAATATACACCAGGCTTATGTTTCCGTGATTATGGTATGATGAGTCCGAACACTTTCACAAGTGCGGCACCGAACTTATAGCACTATATGCATCGTTCTGAATCATGTCTTGGGTCAATAGTTGGTTTGCCCGCCCCATGTTTTGGTACCTCGCCCGCTATATCGCTAAGGTAGCACTGGAGAACCATCACATTCCGCCTGAGCTTACACGCCTCCTGGAGAAAGCTAAACTGACCGTCATGATGAGGCGAGAGCGGTCGCTGTTCGAGAGGTTTTTGCAGTCTTAAAGACTTATGCCGCTTAGAGCGAGGAGTCGGATACCGTCTGCCAAGGCGGATAGCCCCATTCGGCCTTCCAAGACTAGGGGCTTCACCAAATTTAAAATTATAGAATTCTATGGCTAAGTGAGAGTGTTCAAGCATTATAAGTCCGGTTTTGTTCGCTGTGTTGAGCGCCTAGATGGACCCAAAATGGGAACAAGAGCGCCAAGTTTATCCCGAACACCAGACTGTGGCATGGGGGTCAGTTTAATTAATACTTGCCATCTCTTAGATTTGATAAACAGCTCACATGTAGGTAATATTTAAATTAATAAGCGCTGTTTAGCGATATGAACTAAGTTTTCATAAGACAGATAACAAATTGCAGTCTACTCAAATATTACATCTTTGGAGCACTCACCCACAATAGTGCGGGCGCCTCTTCAAAGACACTTCTTATAATACATCTCGGCGTATGATGCCCTTGCCCTCCGTGTGCGGGTCCACACGATCTTCTGGCATCCATCTTGCCCCAAAGGCACCTTATGCGCAAGCAAGGCCCAACGGGCACCCCTAATACAAGCGAATGCTTGATGACTTCTACCCACGGGCACGCATCCATCACCAACCGCCGCACGGTCAAGTAGCTCCTGTGCATGGCCTCCTTAGGCCACAAACCAACTATGAGGCCCTTCATGGCCTGTTCGGCCGCTTTGTGGAGCTCGACCAGCCTTCACTATCGCTAATACCTGATGTCCGCCTCAAAGATACCGTAAGATCTCTCCGCCGAAGCCCTCCTCGCCCGTAGAATGCGCAGCATCGACACGCCAAGGAAGATCGCGAACGCCCCCGAGAGCTCTAATTCGGGTAAGCAGGTAATTAACACTCACATGCTTACTTTGCATGAAAAATGCCTTACCCGTGGCGGATCGACGCGGATGGTTTCAACCGCAGCCTTCTTCTTCTGGTGGCATGTTGATGAAGATGATGAAGATGTTGCTCGTGTGAAACGATCAGGTTCGACAGCCTCGACGCCTCACCGGGCGCCGCCAAAGATGTCGGGAAGCTGATCGTGAACCCACGGACACCTATGGGATCATGGACCGAGCCCCTTTCGTCTGGTGGGGCGGAGGTCGCATCAAGAGCAGATTGAGGCTACACGAGCAGTTTTACCTAGCTTCGAGCTCTCCCGAGATATAATACTCCTACCGCTGCTTGTCTAATTGTATTGTGTTCTTGCTAGAGCACAGAGAGCTACAAAACCTAGCGTGAGTGTCTCTAGTTTCAATGAGTCGACCCGCCTCTACATTGCGCATGGGCCTCCTTTATAGGCTAAAGGGTCACCAACAGTGGCAACGTGAGACAAGGCAAAGCGGAAAATGAGCGCGTTGGTACAGCTACTTTGTACAGGTATTCTACCTAACTCCACGGCAAGGGACAAAAGCATTAAATGCCCGGCCCATGTCGCCTAAACAAGGCGGGAGGGACTGCTGGGGCGCCACCGCCCACGATGCACTTGCTACCGTTGGCCATCGCTGTTCCCGCCCACGCGAGCTCGACACGCGACGCCTCGAATGGTCCCAATGGCTATCGCTGGTGGATGAGCGGAGCGAGATGAAGAGGGTTCGTCATGCCGCTTTGCCGCCTTAACATCCTTGTCGCGCTCGAAGCTTGTCGCCATCGAAGCTTTTCCCAAGCCTCTTGCCGGGTCTTGTCTTCCGCAGGCCTTTGAGGGCCTTCCCGCAAGCCTTCTGCTTCGGGCCTTGTCTCCTTGGCTTAAATATTTTGTTCTTGAATGGCTCCAAAGGAACCATGGAGGACCTGGCGGTCACTAGGCAAGCCCTCACGGTGTCGAATGCTCAGGCACGAAGTTCGGGATACTAGGGTACCCCTCACTTAGCACAATCGCCAACCCGCTGCTATTTTCTTCACCTTCTCAACCTTCGGAGGGCCTTGTAGGCTTCGCCTTAGCGGCTTTGGTACTCTCAAGAGCTGCTGTGCTCGCACTCTTGAGTTCGAGTCACGCCCAAGCTCTCTCATGTTTTTTCACGAGATCCTGAGCTCTTGATGTACTCCTCCGCCACCAGCCCCTCGCTTCTCTCGCTGGTGCGCCCATGGCCTCATTATGCCGTCGCGCCACCGCCTCCTTCGTGGTCGCCAAATTGCTAGTGGCCCCCACAATACCCACGCTATCCTTGTCATTTTCTTGCAACCAAATCCTTTTCTCAGAAGGTACAATTTTCATAAGGTATTACTCACCTTCTTTTTCCTCGAGCTGCTTGGCATGGCCGAGCTCGTTTCGACCGCCGAGGTTTTCCTTCAAAGTATTGAAACTACACCACAAGGGCGTGAGGTCAAAGAAACCTCGCAATCCCATATTGACATATTTTTATGACTCTGCTTATCTTTCTAAAGATCCTCACCGCTTTTCTTTCCAACCGAACCGAAAGCATCAGGCTACCGCCTATGCGGTACCATTTTACATATATTGAATTTCACTCAAAGCTCGTTAGAAGGCTGTCGCAGGCGCTTCAGCCCGCCATGGCGAGTCAATCCTTTCAATCACCGCACTCATACAAGTGGTGTTCTTTTTCGATGGAGGCGCCGCTGAGCGCCCAAGAATTATCCGCACCTCCGTTGGACGGAGGCAGCCTGTCATGGGTCTTGCTTCTTTCATTTAAGGGGTCGCCGGACTCCGGAGCCACCGTGGCCTCCCGGCCGAGTCCGTGCAAAGTCCGGAGGATGTCTCGTGACACCTCCGGGCTTCTCCTCCTGGTGGGTCCTTCTCGATCCCACCTCGCGCCGTCTGCACGGGTGGAGGCAGCTCAGGGAATCTATATCCGACGACCAAGGACCCGCCGATTTAAACGGGAAGATCATCCTTGGGCGGACTGTGGTTGTATGTATTAGAAAGACATTATTGGCTAAAAGAAAACTTTGAAGTTATTCGAGTCCTGATACTTACGATGTCGCCAGGCTTGGCCCTTGGAGGCCAGTCTCGCCATCGCCATCAAGGCATGGAGCAGTCCCGGGAAGAGTTTTTCCTTCTGATTCTTCGCCTCCCTTGTTGGGGAGGCCTCCTTTCCCTCTCACCGGGGAGAGGCTTCCTCCTCCTTTGGTGGGAGGAGCCTGGATTCATCATCCAGCACCAAAACGGAAGTCTTCCGAGTCCCGTGGCCGCCTTTCTTTCTTCCCGCACCACATGGGTGCCGGAGCCAAGAGCCCCAAGAAGGGCGCCCGCCGGGTCCTCTCGGCAATGGTTCCCAGATAGTCTGCTCGCCCGCCACCATTCCCGCTAAAGGTAAAGGGAGTTTAGATCCCAGATAGAGCAAACTATGGAAAACAAGTGGTGAAATCACTTACCCGCCACCGACGCCATGAGCGGAATCCATGATTCGGTATGGATGAGCTTCGCGCTTTTGAATGCACCTTCCGCATATCTTCGACGTAGTGTCAAGAGCCCTTGTGGTCCGTGCTGCGCCGATCAAACTCCCACATGTTGAAGCCTCGTCATTGCACGGAGAATCCGGATGAGCATGACTCGACTACGTTGACAAGCTTGAGCTTGTCCACCAGCCCGGATACGTGCTTTGAGTCCGTCATCTCCGAATCCCCCAACCGCCACTTCTTCGTGAGGTGAGCCGTAGGGATGCTCGATCTGAATTCGGGCCGCTGCCCAATCAGTCACGCTGCCGGTAATGTAGAACCACCCGATTGCCACCCTTGATGGTTTCCACGAAAGTGCCTCCACCACGAACGCGGGACATTCTACCCACCATGGCGCCTCCAAGACTCCGCTTATTGCCCTTCACAACCTTTCGCTTGACACTGAAGGTCTTGAGCCATGTCAAGTGGGGCTTGATGCAGAGGAAGGTTTCGCATACCCACGATAAACGCCGAGATGTTGAGGATGAAATTCGGGCCGATCATGGAAATCTAGGCCGAGTATAACATGAGCCCCTGGACAAAGGGATGAAGGGAAGCCCAGTCCGCGGAGGAAATGGGAAAGAAATACTACCTCTCATGGGGCCTGGGTTGGGAACGAGCTTCCTCGCCGGGGAGCCGGCGCGCGGTTGCTGGACAATATCCGCGCCAAAGCTTCTCGATCTGCCCTCCGTGACGGAGGAGGCCATCCACTTGCCTCCGGCCCGGATAGTTGGAGAAGGTTGAGGTAAGAAGTGCGGACTTGGGCGCTGGAGCTCGAGTTCATGGAGGTGGATAAGCCAAGGAGGAAGAAGGCGCAGTAAAAGGGTTGGATCTTTATCCCCTATATATGGGCGGAAAAACATGTGTCCCCACCACTGTAAAACTCGCTATCTCCTGCCACAATCAACTTGAGCTTCCTTCCAACTTTGCAAATGTGCACGATGTTTCCACGTGCACCCAAGTGCTTCAAGGCCCAACGCACTATCAACTTCAAGAGATTGACCTTCAAGAAGATCTCTTATATGAGCACCCTGTATTCTTGAAGAAACCGAGCGCAAGACTCGCAACAAGTCAATCAAATTCCAAAGTGAAGTGGTCACACCATTCCCGGAAGCTACCGAGCGGAGGATCACCTCCGCTCGAGTATCCGAGTTTCATTAGATCTGGACGAGATCCTTTGTAGTGGTGGAGTTTTAACACCCAAGTAACTTTCCATATTTGTAATCCCCTTGCCATTTTCGCATTGATATATGATATTCCTCCGTGGTTGGGTTTTCCCTTGCATTTTGTCCGTGTCATGCATTTTATTTTTATGTCATCATGTGCATCGATTTGCATAGTGTTCGCCCCATGATTCCGGCATTTTTCCTTGTCCGTTTGGTAATCCCACTTATCCCCCGGGGTCCTTTTGCTTTTTCCGAAAGGGTATTAAACCTTCTCGAATGGACCGAGGTTTGTCTAGTGGCCTTTATAACACCCGGAGACCACCGTCAAGTTTCGGTCATTTGAGCTTTGGTACTCCAACGGTTAACCGCACCTTCGCAAAGGCCTTTTAAGTTGCAGCCCAACACCCTCCAAAACAGCCCAATAACCCATCTAAGTTTCCATGCTCCCGTGTCGATCACGAACGGTCGAAAACCGACTTTGTTTGAGCCTCCTAGCTCTCTTCCCAAACCGTCGACGAGATCCGGGGACAAAACCCTCCTAACCCTAATTTTGCTATATAGACGCCTCCTGCCATTTTTAGGTCTCCTTCCCTCCCAAAACCCCCCCCAGCCATCACCGCCACGCCGCCCCGCCAGGTCGCCACGCCGGTTTCCCGCCACGCTGGCGCCACGCCACCAGCCGCCCCCTCCCGGGGGGATCCGCCATGCCAGAAGCCGCGGTCGGATCACACGGCTCCCGCCTGGCCGGCTGCTCCCCTGGCCGGCCAGACTTCGCTCCCTGGCCGGCCGGCCGGCTGCCCCGGCCGAGGCCCACCCACCGCCGGATCTCAAGGCCTCGCTGGGGGCCTGCCCGGGCGATTTCTGAGCGGCCGCCCCTCCTCGCCGGGCCCGCCACCGTCGATGCCCGATCCGCCCGGGGCTGCCTCTCCTCCCTTTTTCCTAAGTCCTAAATATTTGTATTGTGCAATATTCATCATGCTATATTTTCGCATCCAGATCCATTTTTCCGGATAATATGTCAAAATGTTCGTCTCAAGAGTAGATCATTTCATTTTGCATCATTTTCATTTGAGTCTCTTGATGCCCGAAATGCTTTGGAAGAGTGCAAGGTGCTGATAGTTTCTGATTTTTATCAGAGTTGCATTTTGTTATTTTTGCTATGATTAATATGTGCATCCTATGGATTTGGCCCCACATGAGTTTTGTAAAATGCCATGTCATCTTTCCAGTGGTATATGCCATGTATTTTTGTGATCTATGTGGTGACTAGCCAAGCATGCAAAGTAGGTGTCCTATTGTTGTTGATTTCAGCCCTGTTTTAGCTGATTTTGATGCCATGTTTGCTTTGATACCGAGATCTATGCATATTTTGAGATACTTTAAGGGTGTTTTGTAAAGCATGACTTGCTCTATCCATCCATGCCTTTGTTTGCAATTATGGATGCCATAGCTTGAGTCAATCGAGCTCTACTTTGCTATCAAATGTTTCCTGGCAGATTGCATATGTTATTCAATTTTGCCTAGCTTGTTGTGGTTGACTGATATGCTATGTTAGTGTTCTTGCCATGTATGTCTTCTATGTCAGGTCTTCTTGATGTATGTATGCTTAGTTTATCATTTGAGGCTCTGTAGGTGCATTGAGCTTGTTAACTTGCCATCTCGTTATCAGTTTTGACATGTCAAGTTGTTGAATCTGTTAACAAGACTTTCAATATTGACATGAGTGTTACTATATTTTCTAGTCCTTTTGGCTTATGGTCAGTAAGGGACTTTTGTAATATGCTTTGAGTAGATTCATGCCATGCCATCTTTTGCTATTTTAAGTTCCTGTAGCATGTAGTTTTGATGCTCTGAACATTGCAACCTGTTACTGTTTTGTCATGTCCAGCCATTATTATTGCTTTTTGCCATGCTTGTTTGAACCTGTTATGATGTGAACTAGCCGTAGCTCAGTGCTCATCTTTTGTCGAGCATCATGTAGATCACTGCCATGTGCTTTGTTGATACATTTGGGTGCAGTAGCTTAATTAATTGTTGCTTGCTATGGCATCATGCTGTTAATGGCAGATTTGCGCCATTCTTGTTTTGCTTGCCATTTCCAAACCGGCATCCGATTCCGTGATCTTTATATCGATTTCAACCGAAATCATCTCATCTTTCCAGTGGCATGCTTGGTTTCCGTTGATGCCTGGTTCATCATTTTCCTTCCGGAGGCAATAGCAGATATCGATCATGCATATCATGTCATGTTTGATCATGTGGATTGTGCATTGCACCGTGATTTATTGTGGTTCCTTTGTTTGTGTTGTTGTTTTGGGTAGAGTCGGAGACAGCGTGAACGAGGAGCCTGTTGGGAACCCAGGATCAAGCTTTGACAACTCGAGAACATTGGCAAGATGACCATACCCGAAATCACTTCTATCTTTGCTATGCTAGTTGCTCGCTTTTGCTATGCCTATGCTGCATGCCACCACTTGCTATATCATGCCACCCATATTGCCGTCAGCCTCTAACCATCCTTTCCTAGCAAACCCGTTGGATTTACCGCTTCCCATTTCTCTTATAGCGGTTTTAGTTGGGAAGAAGTTTGTTCCTTGTTGAACATGGAGATGTTGTTCTTGTTGGAACATGTTTACTTGTTGGGGATATCCAAATATAAATATATCTGCTATGTTTAAACATCTATATACTTGGTAAAGGGTGGAAGGCCGGCCTTATGCCCGTGTTTTGTTCCACTTCCACCCTAGTTTCGCCATACCGTGTTATGTTCCTTGATTTTATGCTCCTTACACGGTTGGGTGATTTATGGGACCCCTTGAAGTTCGCTTTGAATAAGACTCCCCAAAGAAGGCCCAACTTTGGTTTTACCATTTGCCACCAGTTTTTCCCCGGTTTTCGAGCCCGAGGGTCATCTTTATTTTAACCCCCGACCAAGGCTCCTTCGAAAAGGGTCAATAGAGGTGAGGAAACAAGGCAACTTGAGGTTTGGTTTTAGTTTATGGATGCCATCCGGATGTGCCCGAGAAAGATAGTGCAGTCCTATCGGGATTTGTGACAATCGGGCGGCTTTGTGGTCTTGTTTTATTGCTGGAAATGTCTTGTAGTCCGGGATTCCGAGATTGATCGGTCTTCCCGAGAAGGAATAACCTTCGCTGACCGTGAGAGCTTATAATGGGCGGGGACACCCCGCAGGTAATATCTTTCAAAGCCGCCGCCTTTATGAGGCGATGGGAATTTGTTAATGTCCGGAGAAAAACCAAAGTTGACCTCAATAAAATACACATCAATCAAGGTTTGGATGGTCTCTTCCGGAGTCCGGAAGTGAACACGGTGTTGGAGTTATGTCCGACGTAGTAGTTCAGATCACTTCTTGATCAAACTAGTTTCACACCGTGTTTTCTTCTCTCCCTTTTTCAGTGCCACCAAAATGCTAGTCGCTTCGCAGCTCCACTTTACTACTATTCCTTCCTAAAGCTTAAATAGTCTTGATCTCGGTGTGAGATTGCCGAGTCCCCTGACTCAGATACTTCCAAACAGGGTGTTCCGGAGGCCGCAGATGATTCCAATCAAGGGAGTTCGACGGGAACGTGGTCAATATGTTTCGCTTCGATGATCGGTGGTGCCAGCTGGGACATTCGGGATCTGTTAGCATGGGGTATCTTCTTTATTTTGGTTCGAGTCGGACCTTGAGTGTACTCAATGATGTTTGTTTAATTATGTATTGTGACGTGGCGATTGTAAGCCAACTATGTATTTTCTCCTTAAATTATTACATGGGTTGTGTGAAGATTACCTCACTTGCACATTGCTTTCAATGCGGTTATGTTTCAAGTCGGGCCTCACCGGGAGATAAGGGATCGGGGCGAAATTGGTAATCGGAGCCTTCCATTAGGAGCCCCACTTGATTGCTTTACGGTTGAGTCTAGAATGGAAAATGTTTTGGGTCTTAGGATTATATATATCGGAGAGTAGGATTCTTTTACTTCCCCAAATTTCCTTCCCCTCGTGAGGTATCCCGACGAGGTTTTGACTCTTCTCTTCCAAATTTCACTAAAATTTTTTTTAGGATCACGGGGTATCTTGGAATCGTTCGATGGTTTTGTGACAGAACATTGTTCTTGGTGCCTCCCGACATTTAGGGTTGTGGGTTGTCCCGGGAGTTGAGCTCCAGGTGTTGTCGCCACAATTTTATCCCAGCCGAATACTAGTTTTTGCCCAATCAAATCTTTTGTGCGGTTGGTGAGATAACCCGATAGCCAAAGATCGGGGAAAAGGGAGTATTGCCATGACTTGTACAACGGATGTTTTTCAAGGTCGAGGTAACGATTTCCGAGGATTTCTTGGTTATGTGTTGGGATGGATACAAAGATCTAGGTATTGTTAGTTTGGGTGATATATTTTGTGTCCCCCGATCCCCAACACCCGATTGCATAACCGTAAAGTTTCGGAGTTTATAGGTGGGAATTTAGTATTGTGATATTCTTTCCCTGATGTATGATTTGAGATTGGGGTTCAACGCTTAGTGGTCCGCCTTTCACGGCGATTTGGGTCGGAGACGCCTTAAAGAATCCTTTGGCTATGCTGATTCGGGACGCCTTGTTAGTCATTCGTGACGCCCGCTATACGTCAGGCCTGGGAGCCCCACCAAACACTTTGGGCGTAAATTCATCATGTGTTTGTTCCGCTCATTCTAGAAGCCAACCTTTTGTTTTCGGGATATTCCGCTGCTTTACCATGTTGTTTCCATATTCTTTGTCTAAGTGGCTTCTCATTTTTGGACGGTGATGATTAACTTTGAATTCATTCGCTCATTCTTGTTCGAATGTTTATTGTGAAGACTATATGTTGCAATTTCTATCCGCTGATTCTACTTATCAATTTGTCTATCAAAGGACTAACGGATGTCACCTCTTCAGATGGCTCCGCCAACGCGTCCAATCCGGATCGCAATGATGGGGATCACCGAATCCTCCACCTCCACCTCCACCTCCGCCTCAAGCGTGGCAAGCTATTATGGCAGCCACCAATGCCAATGCTCGATGATTTTGCAGCTCTTGCAAGAACGCACTCAGGGCAAGGCAATCAAGGCAATCAAGGCAATCAAGGTCAAGGCAACAATCAGCCACACTTTGCTACTCTCACCGGGCCGCTAATCACCAAGTCTTTCGCTTCGTGTTGAGGCAACAGACGCGATGATTGGTTAGTGGACATCCAAGCACTTTGACTGTAGCAATGTCGATCGAGGACTTTGTTAAGTTTGCATCGCTTCAACTCAAGGATCAAGCTGCCGAGTGGTTCCAAGAATACAAAGATTCCAGAGGAGGTCGTGGTCATTACTCGGGATGAGTTCCACGTGATTTCCGAGCTCATCACATTCAAGAGTGTTGTGGAGAGCAAGCGTGAGGAGTTCCGCAATCTCAAGCAAGGCACCTTGTCTGCTATCAATACAATATCCAGCCTGTAAGCTCGCTGCTTTGCTAAGCAAGATGTACCTGATGAAAGGAGTATGATCTATCGCTCAGGGTGGTCTCGAGAGAAGATCTGCAATTACCTCTGTGCTGTTTGAGATAAGTATGATGATTTCTACAACATGGCACTCAAGCAAGAAGCAGACAGCTCAATGCGAGGCTTCTAAGAAGAGAATCAGGATGCAGTCAGTCCTCCTCGTCTCTCAAGTGGCAGCAAGCAAGGTTTTACCTCCCCTCCTCCGTCTGCCCACCTTTACCAAAGAAGAACTCGGTGGCCGGGATCTTCCCACCCACCCAACCCAAGCTATCGTAACAAGTCTAATTCTCAAGCTCCAAGGTCAAGTGCTCCTTACCACCGTCCGCTTCTCGAGGTCACTTGCAACAAGTGTCCAGAGGGTCACTATATGTAACAAGCCAACCAGAGGCGCCTTCCTCCTCCTCGTGAAATCTTCCAAAGAATGCAAGGTCAAGCATAATCCAAATCATGCCAAGGTCAATATGATGAATGCAGCTCAGCAGAGGAATCTTCCGATGTGATATTGGGTAATCTTCGCATCGATATTCCCAAAAGTCTTATTTGATACGTGCATCGCATTGTTTCATATCAAGACCATTTGCATCTAAGCATGAATTCGTATCAAGAGTTGCCTAGTTCCTTATCAATTGTGTCCCTGAAGCATATGATGCCTAATAATTATGTCCCGGATGTTTCTATCAAGATGGGGATTATAGGTT